>OY728133.1:1645670505-1648070505 GCA_963277665.1 Viscum album
CAAGCACCAATGATCCCTTGCAGGAAACCACCCATGTTGGAGACCAAAAGGGATATACCTTACATAGTCTATAGGGTTTACCTCAATGAAGCATACTCCATGGTAACCATGGATGGTGAGTGTATAACTCCTCCCAACAATTCCAAATTCTTCAAGAAATACTTTTCCTTAGCCCCACGGTTTTACAGGACCTTTAACTGGATAGTCGTCCATTACCCAAAACTGTATTACGGTATGTCATGGACCTAAACTGCACAACTGTCCCGCATCACCCTAAACTGCACAACGATGCCACATGACCCTAAACTACATGACGGTCCTGCATGACCCTAAACTGAATGATGGTCCTACAGAACCATAATCTATTCCGTCCTACACGACATTAAACAGCACATCATCCAGCAAGACGTTAAAATGATCCTTGAGAACTATGTATGGATTGATTCCAATCTGGATGGGACATGTATGAATCCTCAAACACATCATCTTGAGCCCAGTTTGAACTCTTCACTTCGGCTATCCCCTCTAGGTATAGCATTCTTAGAGGATCCTTGCATGATATGCTGTAGGATTCCTTAGCCCCACTCATACAAGGGTTATAATGGTCACATCATGTTCCCACTCCAAATCTTCTAACCATTCACATCTTTACCACAAGATGTTAAACATTATGGCCTCCTAGAATTACGTATGGCTTGATTCCAATCCTCATGGGATACATAGGAACACTCGGGCATTCTGTCTGTTGGCCCAGCCCAAATGCCAGAATCTTCCCCCTGGTCAAGACATGTGGCAGGGGTGAAATCTTTTTCCCCAATTCACTTCGAGATGACCTCAATCTGGCCATACTTCCATCTCACTATAAACATTCGCCTCATTTAGTAATGTGTAAAGTTGTGCTTCACCCACTACTTGACTATAATTCCATCCGCTTCCCCATCTGGAAGGGCCCTTGAATGGTATGAATGTTAGGCCTAAGAGCTCTCTTACCACTATGGGCCAACACCCACGACGAAGTCGATAAAAAAGCCGATAAAAGTCCCATGTTTCAAATTTGGTTAGTGGTGGATGCTCATTTTGTTCTCAAATTTTAGATCACTATATTGTCGTTATGTTTCAAACACTGTCAACAGTTTTCCTGGATCATTAGGTCCACCACAAGATGTCCCAAACATTGATTGTAGTGGTTTTTTCTACACCGTTGTATCTCTATAAAATGAACTCCTTCCGGGCGATGCCAAATATTAGGACTTGTGGACTTTTCGAGACCACATCCCATGTTGACTCTTATGGGAGTGTACTGTGTGGTGTAATAATTTTTCTTCATTCTGGTTGGGTTATTCTCTATGTCGTACACCTCCCTTGTTTGGGGTATCCTACTCCACTACTCATCCTCACTATAGGATTCTAAACTACATGTTCATCATGCCTTCCTAACTAAGGCCTAACCTTAGGCCCCTTGGCCATCTCAGTCCTCCGACCCTCATCCTCACTGTAAGACTCTAAACTGCATGATTGTGAGGCCTTCCTGAGCGAGGACCAACCACAGGCCCCTATGCCTTCTCAGGACCCTGGCCCTCATCCTCACTGTATGATGCTAAACTGAAATTTGACCAGGCATTCCTGACCGAGCCCATCCTCTGGCTTCATGGCCTTCCCGGGTCCCCGACCCTCGTCCTCATTCTAAGATGTTAAACTGGAAACTGGTCATGCCTTTTTGACTGAGGCCTAACCTCAGGCCCCTTTGCATTCTCAGGCCCCCGGCCCTCGTCCATACCTCAAGATGTTAAACTGTAAATTGGTTAGGCCTTTCTGATCGAGTCCCAGTCTCAGTCCCCTCGGCCATTTTCTTAGGACCCGAACCATGTTCTTACCTGGAGTGTATAGTGTGGTGTAGGATTATGTACTAATTCATGTCTGATTACTTGTCTATCCATACAAAACCCTTGTTGGGGTATCTTACCCCGAGTGCATATAAGAACTTTGTGTGGCTTGATTCCCATTTATATGGGATACGTAGGAACACCTGATTTTCTATACTTCAGGTCCAGCCCCAACTCCCTGAAATCTCTATTTCACCATGGTCCATTGGCCTACCATTCCCCAAGGAGGGGAGTATATGGCATAAAATTGGATTATATCCACATTCAAATTGGGCTTTTAATGACCACACCATGCACTTCTCCCTCTAGAGAACACTCTTCGACCCTCTTTGACTGTTTACAAATCCTTCTAAGGGTATTCTGTTTAGTACCTGGAATGCCTGACTCTGCTCGGACATGTTTCCCCCGACTTTTTAGGCTTTGTGTTCTCCTTCATTAGAGATTTCATCACCATTCAGATACTAAGGGACCCCCAAAAATATCACGGATACCACACCAAAGGTCTCTCTTACCGTTACGTGACAACTCCCTTAAGAGTTTCATTAAACAAATTGATACAAATCCTGCGTTGTGAATATGGTTAGTGGTTGATGATAATTGTTTGTTCCCACCAGGAAAACACGATATGGATACTGTGTTTTGAACATGGTCAAAAGTTATCCTCCATCAACACACCATCCCCATTTTTTCCAAAATGTTGGTTGCATGATTCACATCTTTCTCCACCTTATTAATCCCATGTATAACTTTGAAACTCTTGGTACTATTTCATACTGTGTATCTGCATGTTAGGACGACCAATGCCATTATAGGGATGTTATTCAGGGTTCCACATCGATTTCTGTTTGGCGTGAATTCCATGTATTGCAAAAGACATCATTTTCCATTGTTTCCCACACTGAGTTTCAATCACATGGGCTTAGGGGTCCGTTTGAGGACTACACTTACATTGAGGGATTTCACTCCATCCATGGTCCTAGTTCTGAGAACTTAAACTAAAATCCATTCGAATTGCCACTTTTTCAGAACTACATGTGGCTAGAATCCCATCTTTATTGGATACATAGGACCACCCGAACACCTCGTGTTATGGTACAGCTCAGTTGGGAGCTAGTTTCTCCACCCTCTTTCCCTCTCACCCCTATTTGGGCCCCTTGGCCTGAGGTTCCCCTCTTGGATTTTTGTAAGGTGTGCTATGGGATCTTTTCCCCATTCACATCGAGTATGTTTTATTGAACCATACAGATTCCTCACCCAGCATTGTCCCTACAACGTCTATTCATCATGGAATTAAAATGCATGCCCAGTCTTATCACATGACCCTAAACAGTGACATTATAGTCCTAGCCACACGATGAAAAACGGCCCTGCATCGCGATGTCCCCACCAAAGGAGACACCATGTTTTGTATTGGTCACACACCATGCCATTTATCAATCCCTTCTATGGCATGATTCTTGTGGTGATTCCAGGGCTTGATACCCTAGGCATGTCGCTTTACAAAAAAAATCCACTAACATTAATGAAAAAACATGATTTATCAAATATAGCTTCTCTTGGTGTGAGGGCCACACCCATGCATCCCTTTTTCCTAGAACGGGTACACTAGAGTACCACCTCATGAAATATGTGATGCATGATCCCCAACCTCATGGGGTACATACGAATGCCTGTGAACTTTGCCTCAGGCCCAGTTCAAGACTCGTTTTCGGTCAATTAACCTAAAACCTCTCTGAGGATCATGTTGTGGTCGGAACACCCGGTTCACAATCACGTCGTGTATTTGTAGATACCACAGCACATGCATCCCATGATTCATACCATATATGGTCTGAGTTATATGAACCTAATATAATATCTCCCTATAGGAAGCGGATCGACCCCCTCTATCTAATACATCTCATTATCATATTTAGATGCATTTGACAAAGATCCCGAAGTGAGTAATTTTCATTTAGACATTCCCATATTTCCAAGACCAAGATCTGTGAGCTCGCTATTTGGATCCTCATCCTCTTTCACATCTGAATGGACCCCCTAACAGTCTAGTCACATGACACATCATCTCCCCTATTGTCTTGGGACAATTCCCTTAAGGATATATGGTGATATTTGCGTCAATTCCCGTGTCTCGAACATGGTCAACAGTTGATCCTCGTTTTTATGTCCCCATTGTAGGCTAATGTGTTGTGGATGAAGCGTTTCCACCACATTCAATAGTTATCATCCATCATCACATCTTTTTTGTTGTTCAAATTTCAATCATAATGATTCACACATTTCCACTTCCTCATGTTCAAGTAGAATTCTGACATACTTGGCTTTATCCCTTCGTGCGTCAAGGTGTTGTACAAGGACGGGTTAGCATCATTAGGCCAACATTCACCGAGAGTACCTTCTTCTTAACATGTTCCTTCCCATGTTAGGAAGGTCACACCACTACATCTTGTTTCCCACATCGAGCATGACTCATGTGGGCATAGTATTATGGGTAGGATATACCCCAGTGCAGCCAGGCTTCTCATCATCTAGCATGACGTTAAACATTGATTCCAGAACTACATACAGCTTGATTCCCAACATCATGGGAAACATAGATCCTCCCCGATACTTCACCGAGGGTCCAGCCCTAGAAATCTTAACATCTTGTTCCTCCCCATTTTCGGTTGCCTGGACTGAACCCTCATGGAGAACAGTGTAACTCGAATTTCCCCCCATTGATGTTCAGGATTCCCCACAGTGACATTGGGATGCGACAGTCCCCCTCTCTAGAGAGGCCTTGTATAAAAGAAGGAATGATAGATGGTCAAACTGATGCGTCCATCCAGTGTGCTTCCACCATGGTGGAATAATTTGAAGATTGTTGGATACAATTTGAACAAACCCTAAATCTGCATTCCACACTTTGTGTTCACCATATTCAGTACCTCATCCTCTTTCATATCTGGTGGAACCCCCTAACAGAATGGATGCTCGATATATGGACAACCTACTATCAGGGGCCAATGTTCCAGATGACAAACATATGACATTTGTGAATGGTCTCATGTTTAGAACATGATCAATAGTCGACCATCATTTTCTATCACCACACCAAGCCAATGGATTAAGAATACTATGTTTCGAATGCAGTCAACAACCATTCGTTATTATCACTACACCCCATAATATTCCGAAACCTATGTATCATGATTCAAATCTCTTATAACCAAATTTTTGGATCGATTTCGGTGCCACTAGAGTTACCCCGTTTGTGCACAAGATCAAACTTGGAAAATTGTAATTCAGATGTTCTGAGAACTTAATTCTCCATCCTAGTCTCTCCCATTTCCTACAAAAAATCTAGACTGGTTGTTCAATCACAGGATTTCTGAAGCATGGTTTTCACTCCTACGTTTGGATGGGGTGATGAGGAAGCCATCCCTTGTGTCTCCCATCCGGCCTGACCCACTTGAGCTACGGGAATGGTCATTGGATTCTCCACGAATATAATAAAGATGAAATAAACCAATTTAAACAACCGAACTCATGCGTGATACAAAACTCAAAAAATAAAATCATGAATGTATGTTTAAGGGTCTGTAATAATTAAATTACCCAGGAGTTGACACCCCCCATGTATAGATTTACATCGTTGAAGGAACGTTGCAGTTCCACCACCCTCCAGTTGGTGGCGTCCAGGACATGCTGATGCTTGTCCACCTCCCTCTCCTCCTCAGTGGTGAGAGGGCGTATATAGAGACCCGACCTTTTCTAATATTACTGTTACATCATTTCAAAGATAAAAAACATAATAGTATTACACATAGAGGATCCATAATTTTAATGTATTGGGCTATCTAGGACTACACATAATAAATACAACATCATGCATAAACATTTATTTAATTTCTTCTTCTCAAGATTCTTATTGGCACTTGTCCTCTATTTAGTACAACTAGCCACCTGAGGATATACAGCAAAAGGGGTGATATAGAAGCCCAACAAGAGGATAGATATGATCAACATAGCATGGGTTGAGCATAATCATAACATAGGAAAAAGATCATGAACATGAGAGGAGTATAAATAATGGACTTGGAATGTGGAAATGCATAAAAATGAAACAACATGTCTTAGTGGTTAACTACCACAAATAATTGTGAACCATGATAGCATCTTGTTCACACATCATTTCACATTTACTCTTGAGATTCATCACTTTACCCAATGCATTGGACCGCTGTATAATTATGGGTGCACTCATCACATTTAAACATTCATATTGTGCTATATAATTCCGAGCGCACCCGTCACATCATAAAATTTTCATTCATCATGCCACAATGAACATATAACATAAATTAACAAAATAAACCCATGAAAAGAGATGGGTTTCATCTCATAATAACACATTAATAATCTTTGGGTTCCTAAAAGAAAATGGGAATAACATAAATGTTACAAGAAACGTCCACCTTGAGTGAGAAGTAAAAGGGTTGTTCTTAAAAGAAGAGTTCGTTTGGAAAACATTTTGTTGGACATAAAGACCTATGAAAAACATTTACATCCCATAAAAGTAAAGGTCATGATGAACAAATTATCTTTGAGGAGTAACCATATTAAAAATTGAGTTAAAGAGGGAGAACCCGAAGGAAGAAAATAGGGTTCGAGATTTCCCTATTACCTTTTACGCGAATGCTTCCTTCTCTTTAATGACCTGTATAAAGACATTATATTCATTAATTAGAAATAAATAACCATGTTTAAATTAATAAGGTTCATTATGGTTTCATTATTTCATATAATGTTCCTTTGGATGGCTAATAGAGTTTAAAAACAATGTTCGGGGATATTCCTTTTTATGGTTTTTCTTGGGTGGTTCACTTGTATTCTTAATTTGATGTTTGGGTAGAACATGAGTAAACATCCCGAAATGATATTACATGTAAGTAATGAGATTACATGAGTTTTAATGATATTATAATGAATCACATTATATTCATGTGGATGAATAATTAGATAAGAATCAAACGAAGATTGTGTGGGTTAATTTGAGCGGTTTTTCGATCACAATGAACTTGTTTTAATTAATCCCATAGTACTATGTTCATAAGACAGTTACAAAACATTAAATAGGACATAATAAATATAAAATATTCTTTTTCAAAAATAAAAATGGTTTCATGACTAGATCTGAAGGTAGAAATGGAAGAACAGAGCATGTCGTTTTTGAAGGTGATAAATTATCACCTCATGAACAACGTTATCTTTAATAAAACAAAAGGAAGCGGGAAAAAGGATGGGGTGATATAAGATCCCAATAGGATCATAAAATAATATTATATGAATAATAATAGAGTTAAAATACAATATGGATGAAGATAGGTTTGGAGAGATTAAGAAATGAACTTGAACTTGAAAGGAAATTAAAGGAGATGAGGGAGGGAAATTACCTCTTAAATCATCCTCTTGAGATCCTTTTTAAGGAAGCAAGGCATAGTGTTTTGATGCGACCAGCAGCTTTTTTACGTGGGGTAGGTTCTAGGAAAGACATTTGGGCAGAATTTAGAGAGGTCTTGGAGCTTGAGAGGTGTTAGGAAATGAGGGAGTGAAGGGTGGATTTTATAGTTGAGGGGAGAGGGATTTCCTTAATATAAAATTCATTACTTTATTATTTCCCCACAATATAAGGAATAGTGAGTCTTGGATGACCAATAATATTAATTTTATAATGTAATCCTGAACCAAGTGGGCTTACATCAGTAGAACATCATCAATGACTCAATTAATACACTATTTAGCATTTATTACAAATTATCGGATTCTACTATTCATAAAAATTCAAGTATCTCAAACAAATCCCAAAAATTTACCCCAACCATTTTTCGACTTTTATAATTCAAAAATAATGTCCATTTTTCAGAATTAATTTTCTATATAATATTTATTTAATATTTAATTAGAATCAAAATTTACTTAAAATTACAATTTTTAATGTTATAATTGATTTTATAGAGCTTTCAAAAATTACATAGGGTATTATAAAAGTATCTAAAAACTATAATACATTGATTATATAATTTATGAATACATTTTAAAGAAATAAATATTACATTAAATTAATTAGTTATTTATAATTAATTATTTATGACTTACAAAATACATAAAAGTTTACTAAGGTCAAATTATCACTTTCTAAGATGTCTAATTTTTATTTAATTATTCATAGGTAATATTACTCTTATGTTGGATGATTTACTATTAATAAAGGTAATATTACTATTCATAAGGGTATGTTACTATTCATAATTGTAGGTCACTATTCACTAAAAATTATTTTTGTTTCATTACACTCCAAAAAACATCTAGAACACAACGGTGTATGTCAGATTTTCAAAATTCAAAACATAGAAGTGAAAAACTTATGTTTAAAGGTCACTTATCACGTAGTAGTTCATTATATTGTGTTTTCATGTTATTTTATGACAAAAATATATTAAAAGAATTTTCATTAAAAAACATTAGGTCGTTAGAGCGTAATTCGTTAGACGCAATCCAGGCCCACTCTATGTTGGCCCTAATGTCGATCACCTCACTGAAGCTCGCCTCAGGCCCTATTTGGATTTAGCCATCTTGGCCTTCAATCGTGATATTAGCTCACATTGCACATTGAGGGAGGTCATGTGCTCGTCTGCCCGATTCAGCAGCCATTGGATCCGTCTTCAGCATTCTAGAGCCTCTTGATGTTTATCGCCTTCCTCCGATACCATCCCACGCTAAGGCCACAATAATATACCTGAATTTTTTCCTCTATAAGTTCTCAAATGAGCATGTGAGGATATCGATAATCCACCCTCCCAACACATTGTTCGCACAGTTGTGAATGATTATTGTTCATCCCATTCAACCGTAGTTCAATGGGGGTGATATTGATGAAGCGCGTGATCAGATTCCAAGATCAGGGATGGACTATTTTCCTTTCCTCATATTCAGAGGTCATCTAAACATAGTTGGAGCGATTGGAAGGCTCATATGCAGGGATTGACCTAATGAACTTCTTAGACAGGTCCACATTTGGCATTGTATCAGGCATGGCGGTAACTGAACTGTTTGGTTGATCCTCATCATCGGATCCCACCTCAATAATCTCAGGTGCAGTCCAACAGGCACCCCCGTCAGTGATCGAGAGCATTTCAGTTCGCTCAGGCTGGATTTCCATCTCCAAGACCTTCGGCATGCCCCTGGGATGAGAGCTAATAGAAGCCCCAAAAAAATTACTGCAACAACCCATGATAATTAAAGGACTGTACATGCCATGAAAGGGACGTTAATTTAAGTCAACATGGTCAGGGAATGATATTTGTGAATTTGATAAAAAAAGACATAGAGAGGTCAAATACCTGGTGTTTCTCTTGTGCTGATGTCGTCGGAACACCATGACACAGCCCCTCTTTTATTTTTGGCAGGTCTGGAGACTCCATGGGAGCTTCCTCGACTGTCCCAGCTCCAGCAGACACATATGTTGATGCATCAAGCAGTGTGGATCCTGAGGGTCCTGCGTTAGCACCCGCTGAGGGGAGAGAACGAGGTCTATGGACAAGGACCTCCTACAAAATAAAGACACTAATAAGGATTCTAGAGTATCCTATGTGCAGGCTCTGAATATGAAACTATGGATTTTACCTTCAGGACCTCCACGAAAATATTCAAGATCCGAGGATTGGACACCGACTTCACCCTACTTCGGCGGACTATCTCTACCCACCTCATCTCCCAAGGAGGACTCTTCCAATTCGTTTGTTAGTGGGAAATACTCTGTCAGGTTAGTGGATGATAGATTTGGAGGGACTGTAGGACCCAACAACAACCAGACTCAGCCAATAATTGGGTGTAGGGAGCCTATGGAGTGGATGAAGTATTACAACTCGGCTATGTATTGCTCCGCCTATGCCTAGGATACTGCAAAACCGGCCCTAATAGGGCCAATTCCCAGCAAGTCCATCCTGAGGCGGATAATGTGCTACCATAACTCAAGTGGATCAAGGAATTGCCGTTGGACATCCTAGATATCCCATCCCTCTGGGAAGACACATTCTCTGGCATGTCAATGTTCTGTAGCCTTTTTCCCGGGGCCTACGTAAAAATCTTGTGGAATCACCTCGGTGGCCGCCCATCTGGATGACTCTATTCTCTTCGGACCACCTACTCCTTTGTAACTTCCACATCTACTACTGCTACTCCCTCCCCAACTGGTGTAGGTGGTGCCACTAAAACAACCATTCCACTACAGGATTTACTTGTTTCCTTCTGTCCTCGGCCTCGAGATCGGCGATGCTCTCCCTCACTGACTAGGACCTTTGATTGCTTCTGCATCTTCCCTGGATAGGCTGTCTCCTAGCTCAGGGTATATTCATTTATTAGCCCAGGGACGACAGTCGGTAGAGTCAATACATTCCGCATCTTCTCGACTTTCGATGTAAAAAATGAGCCACATTTACCACATCACACATGATTGCTCCTCAATGCGCATCCCCAGGTAGACATGAGGGGTCAGAAGCTGCAGGCACCGAAATTGCCTGGAAAATCGATGTGGGGTGTACAGATCCCAATGATACTCACGGTCCACCATGGCTACCAACACCCCACATAGAAAGGCCCGGTGGTATGATCGGTGCTCATATGTTCCCAGACCATCATCAGTGAAGGCCCCTATCGGCAATCATAATGGGTTGAAATTGATATCCTATACCCTTCGCACTCAGTTTAGAACCGATGGTGCGGTCAACTATGTTGGAAATATCCCCATGAAATTCACGATCGAGGTACAGAAGTTCGACCCTAGATGTGATATAGGGTTCGGATACTGATTGATCTCCCTGATGTGTGTCACCATCCATCCATACATGAGGTTAAACGGACTGTATACACTCTGTGGTCTTTTCCCATCGCTGATGTGTCGCAACATCTTGTACTACTTGGAGAGCATCGAGATCTCAAGGTCGACTCGTCCTCCTGTCACCAATGTGTACACCATGATAAAAGTGCACGACTGCACTCCCATGCTTGTATCTTTCACCGGCAGGATCAAACCCCAGATAAGAGCTCTGATAAATGCCGTCAGCCTGAATATTTGCCATTGTTCGGTGCGGACACAAAACCCCCAGGTCTTCCACCTACTATTCTCCAACAGCCACCAGTATGAGTGTTTTTTTCTCCGATCCACAATCTGGAAAGTTCGAGGCCTCACCAGGAACTACCTATTTTCCGAGAAGATCCAAAACATCATGAATTAGTTCTTGAAGTGGAAATCCATCACTGCCACCTTATCCTCCCCATGCACGAGATCCATCAATGTCGTCTCGAAACATGGAATCTACTTTAGATCATCCCACACACCCATAGCTGAGAATAATTCATCGTAAATCACCCCCAGAATCGGGACCCCTCGAGATCTGATGCACGTGACATAGGCTAAGGCCAAAATCCCCATGATGCAGGTGGATGTAATTGGTCCCCGGTGACCACCTGTTCAACAAATATGGCATTAACTGCATCGGCTGGTAAATATGGAACTGGGAATCCCAAGTGGCCTTACATAGGTCTACTCTTTTCAGCTCCACCCAGAACACCTCTCACGAGGTTCCTACCCAGTCGTCCCATTCCCAATAATCCATAATCTTGCTACCCTGGCGTAGGACCCATTCCTACGACAACCCATTCATTGGGTTCCCCATCGCCACCTTAAGGATGGTCCAGTACATTGGAGGGGATGTCACTGGTTGCAATGCCCTCCGGCCGACATTGTTCAGATGATTGTATAGGCAGTCAGCTATGATAGGTGTGAAATCCTCCCATGAATGACCATCAGGGACCCTTAACCATCGATGCTGACTTGACATGCTCCAGAACTATTATTCTAGCTCAACCCTACCTTCTTCAAGAATGAAGACATCATCACTCAGCCTGATGCCATAAAAGGGAAACCTCCATCACATTGGGTAGATATTTTGGTTATTTCATAGTAGCTCCCCTAGTGAATGATGGTCCGAGTGACTCTATACTAGCTCTCCTAGCCCTCAACTGTTCACCATTTCATCCCTCCAGGAGGCATCCCCAAATACCCCCAGTGAAGCTTCTTGGTGGGCCATTTATTCTAGAGCTGTATTGATTAATTGTCTTGTTCGCAAAGATCATGCACAAATCATGTTCGTCAAGTCCTCTCATGATGTCTATTCACGGGGCGCTGCCTCTACATCCAATGCTAGATCGTGGAGTGAAAACACTTAGTCGAGGACTTGTTGTGCGCCTCAATGTCCAGATTCGTAGAGATTACTCTAGGAGTACGTAGAGCATCATGAATTGAGAGCACAAGAAGACAATATCACTATGAATGGAATGAAAAATAAGATGGGAGGCCACCTATTTGAAGGAGACGGCCGCTAGATCATTGGGGTTCGTCCAGTCTGTGCGGAGCTTTAGGACGCTCTCGGACCGTGCGTCCCCTATCCACCTCGCAGTCCCTCTTCTTGAGTCAACAACACTAATGAATGAGGATTTTTGGCAATTTATCTCAGACATCGACACATGATCTCTCTGCAGCTCCAAGTTTGAGGAGGGGCATTTTTTGGCGCAAAAATTCTGTATAGAGAAATGGCCCGAAGATGGCCCCATGAACGTCCTCGTGAAGCCACCTCGTAGAGTCCCCCCAGCACCATAGTCGCCGCGAAGCAAAGTAGGTGGGATGCTCTGTGAATGAATTAGAAATTCATGACGCCGCCATAAACCAATGGAGGCAGGGTGCTCGGCAAATAAATTTGACGTTCATGACGATACCGCAAAGCAAAAGAGGCGGGACAGTCCACGAATGAATTTAACATTCGTGATTCCACCATGAAGAAAAGGAGGCAGGATGCTCCATGAACTAATTTGACAATATAAATGCTGCAATGAAGCAAATGAGATGGGATGCTCCATGAATGAAATTGATGATCACGACGCCACTGTGATGCAAAGTAGGTGGGATGAACATCAAATTAATTTGATGTTCGTGATTTCATCGCGAAGTAAAGGAGGAGGGATGTTCCATGAACGAATTTGATGTTCATGACGCTGTTGCGTAGAAAAGGAGTTGGGGTGCACTATGACCCCATTTGACATTCGCGACCCACCTCGAAGCCACCAAGCCACTCTTCGCACTGCATGAGATCCGCACCATGATGCCTTTTGCCTATAAATAGCGGACTCACCCTGAGCTGTGAGGATAGAAAATCCATCATTTTGGCTTCCCAGTTCCCAAATCACGATGTAGTCTTCCACTTTTTGAACCATGAGCTGGGTGTGGTACTTCTACTTTGTGAAGTTACTCCCAATTGTATTTGTTGGAACCCCTCTTCTAAGAGGGTTTCCCTAAATGAATCTTAAGGATTTCACGAAGGAAGGTGATCCCCATGGGGACCTGGGTTATCGGGGAGCATTTATGCTTCATGAAACTCCATTCGTGTATACATGATCGACATAATAATTAATGGTCACTGTACTTCAAGAAGCGCATTGCCACCCGACACCTTGCTTCGTGAGGCACCATTACTCCGCGAGGCTCTGCATCGTGAATTCCCTTCCACTTCATCATGAAACTCCCTTTTGCACCTCAGCCCCATGCTAAGGCTAAGGCACCCCAATTTGCCAAACACACCCCTTCGCATGTTACCTATGCCACATGGATCAATAGATCTAAACCTAACCCCTACCTATGGACCCCTCATCTTGGAAGACACATTCCCAGTGCAACCCTCCAGGTTTGCACGATGTGACTTCAAAGTCCGATGGATGACACCTCCCGTTGTGTTTCATTGCCTAATGATTCTTCGCAATGGCACACTAATGTCTATTTCATCTTCACATGGCCACGCTAACATGGACCCCTTGATGGTTCACCCCACAACACCCCCTAAACATGTCCTTGTTGATTCCTTCCCTCCCACAAGGTGTAGAGGGTACAAGTAATGTAATTCCTAGGGCTGCAGAGCGAACATCTGTCATCTGAGATGCATGAATTCAAGCTTCCTAGAACAGTCATTTTTAACACACGACATTAAACTATAACCTGGCCCCATTCCTTGCATTCTAGGACCCCCTGCCTTGGACATTCTCCAGGCCCATTCATCTCCACGGGGCAGAGTCACCCGACACACGAGATGATATCCTCCGTACCGGAGTGGTGTTTGTCCGTAGAGAAGGGCATCCTTCTTGGTGTAAGCCCCTATCTTTTCTTCGAGAAGGCAACACCCATGGTCCTCCTCACAACCTCGGTGCTAAGGACAACAGAGTTTATGATAGGGAATATGGCTCCTCTTTTCTTTGATCCCAAGTCCCCCTCCCACTGTGCAATGTCTCCCTTGGGCCTCCATCTCAAAGAGTGTCCCAATATCTCTCTCCCTAGGACTCTCCATTTGTAAGCCCCACTGCACAACCAACGGATGGACATTTTATGACTTCATGATCATGCCTTTTGCTACATATTTTTTCTCACACCGAGATTGACTGACGTGAGCTTAGATTTAGAATTGAACATGAAATCACCCCTGTTCCGCATGAAATTAAACTATACTCACAAAATATGGGGACATTGATCCATGTCACGACATGGTACATATGAAGCTTCCCTGAGTTTCATGCCCACCACCCATTCGTTTCGACCTCATTCACGTTTGTTCTCCCACCACAATGTGCCGCCTCTGAGTGTATGCCCCAGTCTACTTGAACAATGTGGTCTTGGATCCTTTCTAAGGTATGGTTCATAAAAATTCTCCATGTGTTTCATGCCCACCATCCACCTAGACCAAGTTCCTTATTCACATCGGTTCCCCGATACACCATCCCAAACTATGGGGACTTTGGTCCATGTCAAGACGTGCTACGTAGGAAGCATCCCAGTGTTTCAAGCCCAATAACAAATTTCCCCAACCACCTTCATGTCGGTGTTTCAAGCCATTAACCCAAACTATGAGGACATTGATACATGTTATGGCATGGTAGGTAGGAAGCCTCCACAAGGTTCAATACAAACATCTATCAGACCCCTTGTTCATCATCACATCATTTCGCCGACACGCCCCATTTTGAACTATGTTGACATTGATATTGGTCAAATCATGGTACGTAAGATTCTTCATGTGGTTCATGCCCATAACCCATTGGTCGCTCCAACCCCCCTTCATGTCGGTTCACCCTGTCCCGCGTGACATTAAACTGGATTCACAATCTGAACTATGTGGTCATTGATCCATGTAAAGTATTGGTACGTTGGGAGCCTCCTTATGGTTCAAGCCCACCACCGGGTCATTCCAACATCCATCACATCGGTTCGACCCCATCTTGTGGTATTCCATTGAAACCTCATTCAGCGGTAAGCCATTTTCAACCTCATTCGACGACAAGTCATCGCCAGATAAACTATGTGGACATTGATTCCATGCCATAGGGATACGTAGGAAGTATCTTCGAGGCTCAAGACCAAAACCATAATCTATCATGATTTTTACCAAGTCTGGCACATCCACCTGAGATCATGACACCTCATCCACTTCCCCAGTATTCGTGAAGGCGACCAAGTGTTGGCCCCAATATCGGCGTTCCCTTCAGTGGGTTCCTATGTATATTCCACTCTAACTAGTGTTTTGATTTGTCTGATCCATCTCCGATGGACATTAAACTTGCATCATACCCTGTGTTAAACATGAGAAGCTCAAGAAAACCTCAGAAACATGCCCATGGAATATGATTCCCCACATTCAATGTGGGATCCCTCAAGCTTCTACAACCTCAAGAATCCTTATATTAATGAACAAAAAGAGACACAACAATCCCCAATGTCCAGACATGTCAGTGATGCCCCAGCATGACTACTTCCCTAACCGAAGGTTTTTGCCCGGACCAGACCCCTTGGAATGTCTCGACAGAAGCATCTTAATTAACTGGTGACCATAAATATATGGTGCATGGAAGAGTTTCACGAACATATTAAATCATTGAGGGAGACCTAGACTAGGAGATGAGTTCCATGGTGGAAACCACGAAAGGAAAAACTGACATCCCATCATCCCATTTCGATCACGGAGTGAACGTCCATGAACAAGGAGTGAATGTTTCTTATCTTTGGAAAGTGGGAATGCGGGGTAACAAAAGCAGTGCCTGTTGCACTCATGTAGATGGACGTGTGTACCACTACAAACGTGTTAGAAACACATATCCATTTCAAATAAGTATTAAATTTTATTTCAATGATGTGTCACTAAAAAATAGGTGTTCAACACAAAAACATATATATAAAAAACTAAACATTGAAAGTGAAGCACAAGACAACATCCAATAGGATGTTAGTGGAGTGATCACTTAGTAGTTATTTCTAATTCGATTTAGATCTGGATAAAAATGAAGAATAGATATATAAAATAAAAATTTGAAAAATAATCATTCATATAACATATCAAATCACAAGAAGAATGATGCACATCAAAAACATAATGTAGATCATATTGAGATGGATCTAATTCTTATGACAGATCTTGATTCCATGCTCAGACATAGGAGTTCACTTGACTCTTAGTTAAGGAATCATGGAAGATCTCTATAATGAGAGGTTTTAACCTAGAGGAAGAACATAAAATAAGGTATAAATATATGATATTTTAATGGAAATAATAAATTCACACAAAATTATTCAATTTCACGGTTTGGAAGGATGGTTGGACAAACTGTGTTTGAACCATGCACCCACTCATGTACGAATGGTACATCACACGGTTAGTGTGCACTGTTTTCCAAACCATGTTTAAAATGTGTCTCAACCCACTATCACAAGCTGCAGATGTTACCTCATGACCATGTGGCTCAAAACACTTGGAATAAAAAATGATGTGGGCTTCACTATCTCTCTCCACGAGGCTCTAATGGTTAGTACTAATATTGTTTCTACCACAAATGGATTTTATTAACTATGTGCACTGCCTTTTTATCCCAAAATCATGGTTTTATGATTTGAACAAGGCCGACACATCCCCAATACCTCCATAAAATCTAAGTGTAATTACATTGTGCAATAATTAAGAATTTAAAAAGAAAATTTATTGAAAGAGAAAGATTATATTACTCAAAAAAACTAGGTTCTTACTCTTGTCAAGTAAGATGCCACTATATATCTATATATGAACCCATAGAGGCAACTACAATCATGTTAAAAATTCTGTCAATACACATCATATTCACACCCCCATGGGGTTAATAACTAAGGAATACTAAAATAAAAGGTGGCGTATTTTGGTCTCATTATGCTATTTTATGTTCTAATACAAGATATCCAAAAATATTAATCATTATTTCATTAAAACACCCATAGTGGTTCACTTATAATGAATCATTTCCCAACTGAACAACATGGGTCTAGTTGTGAATTAAAAAATTTATCTACATGGGTCACTAAGACCATGTGTAAGGTAAGAAATCCTTCATAATGAAAGAAAAAAATTAAATTATTTATATTTAAAAATGTTTCAATTTATAATTCTCATGAATGATGGTGTGTATATGGGTTACCTCTTCTCAGTGAGAAAATATATCATATATGTAAAAACATGTTGGTGGATCTCATATAACAGTAACCATTATTTTTAGGATAAAATGAAAATTCAACTTCAAAAAAAAATATGTTTTTAATATATAAGGTGAATTACAATCTGTCAATTATATGGGTCACCTAGGCCAAATTAATAAGGTGTATATACACATTATAAATTATAAATTGGCATCCATTTCTACACAACCATAATGTTTCATCTCATGGAATGAATTATTCATGAATCAAACATTTCATAATAGTTCATTGAGGCTTCACCATCAACAAATAGTGGAACAATTTAAAAATATAACTATGTTTTCTAAACATAATAATTCAATATTGTTTAACATGGTAATGAAATAGGGGATATTTGATAATTAACCTTGGAAGGAAACTATTGTACGGTATCACAAAAATCATCCAAATTATAACACTAAAATCATGAATACCTGGCATAATAATCAAAGAAGGATTATTAATCAAACAATTAAACTTGTTATACACAAACAAGAAACGAAATATCTAAGAAGGTAAAAAAACATTATACTAAAAAAACTAACATAAAATTAAATTGGAATATGAATAACACACAATGCACCTAAATAATTTCATATAGCCTAAAAATGTAACCTATATGGCTAGGAACAAGAATGGAATGTGAATTTTAACATTCTTATTATGATACATTTAAGGATACTTTATAGCATATCGGGCCAAGGGAAATAATTACACATATCATAAATCAGTATGAAACAAAATGTACTTCAATCAGTCAAGGTGAAATGAAAATAAATTGTAATAACGAACAACATGAATAATAAATCACATCCTGGACTACTTGGACTTTTCCTCTTATGTGTTTTTATCACGACTAGTCATGTTTATTTACCAATTGTCATCAAATTTCACATTACATATCTACAATCCCAAAATAATAATACAAGGAAAAGAAGGATATGCTACCACTTTTTACCTTCCTAGATTATGTTAACACTAAATTAGTAGTTGGACCGGTCACATCATGGCCTCAAGAATACCTCCCCGTACTCCAACAATTGTTGACAAGCTGTAATGGTCTAATGGTGGTATGGTAGGGAGACTATACCCTCATGGTCAATATTCCGTAGTGATAACCAAGTGATAATCAATGGAAAACAACTGAACTAGTAATAATGAATTGAAAAAATTTGGAAGATTAAATACAATGACAAAAAGAATGTAATTGGAAACCTTAAATACCTAAAGTGATGCTTGCATTTCTGGATAAAACTACATGATAAAAGTAGTTAAAAAATGGAACAATGCAATAAAATTTAAAATCATAAAGGATAACTCTTTGTGATTCCTTTGTACTAGATCATTAATTTTCTCCCAAGCTCCCATGTCCACAACAGAACAAAATTAATAAATTTATTTACATAAAAATATGAAGATCTACTTGGTTACCCCAGTAAAAATGAATATTTGGTAGGGTATGAGTAATAATCCCAATAGGTTACCACCAATGATTTCCATATCAATCAGGTTAATGTACAATAAAATGAAAAGTGTTCCAACATAACTGAATACCATGAAAATAATATATAACTATGAAATAATGGTTTTTCCTAGTTTTCCAAATGGATTCTTAATATATTATACTAACATAGGCCAAATATAGATTCCAGAACCATGTAAACCTTTAGAAGTAAGATAGTTGTGCGTGGAATTATATATGAAGAAACTAATGTGGTTTGACTCTAATATTGTGCTTCATCATTGCATTATCACCCTTAGGAAATAATCCAAGTGTTTAGATACCATATTATAGTCACAAACTCAATGATGATAAGGCAATATAAGTAATGCATGCAAAGAATACATCAAATCCAATAATGGCTTCTAGATCCTATTAAATGCCATCCACAAAAAAATCCCAAGGTTCATTATAGTATCCCTCGATATAACCAATAGAACTGATTCCATTTGAGGAAACCCGTAATAGTATCCCCCATATCAATCATGTCATGGTGTACTCTGATTTTTTAACAGGTATCTGACGTAGAGGATTGGGTATCATCTGATGGATGGAGTAGTCATCTTCCAATGAGTTTTTTCATGGTTTCTCTGCTAAAAAACTAGTTTTACTCACAAGTATAATAATTTTCCAAGAGAGACCATCCAAGTCACACTATAGGTTCACTCCTGGTGCGTCTGTCGGTACAATTCAATGAATAGAAACTACATCCATGTTTTTTTGCTGAGACCCATATTCTCTCCCGACCTACCAGCAGTCCTGGCATAACATATATAACCAGATATGTAGGCTACTAGTAATTTATTCCTATCCCAATAACCATATGATAAGGAGATAATAAAAATTAACTAATCATAAACATAATAACTAGACAACTAGACTTGTACATTTAAAAATAAGCATAAGACACGAATCAACATGCATGAAGCATACGTCTCATGACACATATCATGAGCCTAGAAGTTTGGATCATAAGACATATAACAAACATCAAACATCATTCATAGAATACAAGACACATGATAACGGAATAGGAACAATACACAAGGTATCATACGCATAGTGTGGTTCATATGAATAAATCATAATGTAACGAACATAACCAATGATTCCAATCTCATGGTCTTCACCTCAACATTATTCAATTTATTATGTTAAAAAATTTATTACGTATGCGACACACCTCAAAGGTGTTTATGAAAATGATGTAAAGGGAAATAAGGCCTCTAATGGTGTAACTCGCATAGATTTTATCAACCCTTGTTGAACAACAATGCATGTTGATTCATAGATAACTAAGGCCACATTTTATGTAGGATAACCATTTAATTAAATTACTTCACATTTAGTAGGAGATGCCATAAGAGTTTGGTGTGTGGCATGATGGAACACCATATAAAAAACTAAACATTATGAAATAATTTAGACCACCAACCATATACTAAAAAAACCACACATCTAATATTGATGTTTTATTTTGTCTAGTTCAAGTAAAATCATAGAAATAGATGAACACTATGAAAATAAGGTGTACATGGTCACATAAAAATAGCACATGAGGAGGTGAAAAAATTGAAGTATGGATGGGGGAGGAGTAAATATATTTCTACTAGACATCTAATATGATTGAGATCAATCAATTTTTACAGCAAACAGAGGTGATAACTTCATTCCATGTAGAATGAAAGAGATCAGCTCATGTAGAAGTCCTTGGTGTGAAAAAAGGAGGACGAAAAGTGGAGGAAATTAAATTAGGTTTAATGAACATTTTTTGTAGAATAGTAAATTAAAACATCATGATTGGGTGGCATAGTTTAGATGCATGGGTTGGATAGGTCATCCTCTAATAATGTGGCTTATACTATTTGAGAACTGTATCCCACATGGTCTAACTAACCGTGTGCTGACCATGCACCAAATATTTCACAAACACTGCCTATGATGTACTAGGAGTGATGGATATGCGTACAGTTTGGGAAAACTACACACAACCCATGAACACCTTCTGCTAAAATCTATATACAAACATCACATCCATGAAATTACTTATGCGATGTATGATCAAACTATGTGGAACCTTTTGATCTATATAACCAGGCCACATGGTTTCTCTTAAGGGATGTGTGGTTTTAGAAAAATTGTCTGTCATTCCTACATCTTTCTTAAAACGGGATTTTAGACCCCGATGCTCCCCAATCATGAAGAATCACGAATGGAACCCCTTGATCCATAAACATAGTCTATAGATTCACCTTTATGTGTCCTAACACACACAATTCTATTCTAATGCTTGATTTCAAAAATAGACCATCCACGAAAAGAAAAAAAATGAATTTTTTTTGGAATATCATAATATTCAAATACATGAGATGATACTGTGAATGTGATGAAAATGTTCATTTTTAGGTTATTTATATAATATAGGTCTTAATTCCATAGTTCATTTTTTGTGACAATAATTGAATATAAATCACTGGATTATGATGTTTTTTGAATCCGAAAATAATTTTTTTGGAATTTTCTTATTAATGGTATCATGAAACTTCTATAGGTCACTAAAGAGTGGTTTTTCTTTAATTAGATTCAATAAAATGTTGAGTAGTACTAATCAAATTCAATGGTGACTTGATGATAAAGTTATATGTAAATACACATTATGGATGAAAATATAATATTTCATACAAGATTCTTGTTGAGGTAATCAAAGTTAATTAAAATTATTTAATTTTTTGTGAAAATTTTTTTTTTATACAACACTTTAAGGGTCATGAACTAATTTAAATATGGTTTTTTAATTAGGAAAGCCAATCGGCATGGATACATCCCATAGCACCTGGTAAGGTTATTGGGCTTGAACCCACCACTGAAGGGTGATAAAGGTGTAGGACCTAACATTGGCATATGTGATGTACATGTTATCAAGAAATTATATTACCTAAAATATTTTTTTGATAAATTTTATGTTGAATTTTTGAAACAAATTATAGGAACATATATTATTTTAATTTAACGAATTATAAGGTTATTAATGAAATTGTGGGGAACATTTTATTAGGTTATGTATAAATATATCCTTTGAATTTTACAAAAATGATTATTAGGAAATAATGTTATTATGTTGTTGGATATGTAATTTGAAGGTAATGAGATAACCATTGAGGTTAAAACCTTCTTTCATGTGGAAGTTATTGAGGTCATTTGGGATATAGGGTTATTAATTTATGTAGTGATCTATGCTAAACATTTAATTTTATTGTAAAATTTGGGATATAAATATATTCATATTCATTTTTCATATTATATTTCTTTGTTATAACCATTTTTGTTTTAATAAATATATAATTAGTAACTTGTTAAACTTTTATGAATTATATAATACATTAAAAGTAAATTTTATTTTTTCAGGCATATAAAATTCATAATCGATATTCATTCCATCGAGTAAGAGTTGAAGTGGAAATTGATCGAAGTACAAAAAATGGTGAAATTATGTTTATAAAAAATATAACAAGTAATTATATTTTCTGATGTTTTTTTCCATGATAGATAAATAACCCAAACACATTAGAAAACGGATTATGAGATTAAAAATAATTCATTTTTGATAAATTGATGGTATATTATATTATAAAAATTTATAATATTTCCAATTAAATCAAACATATTTTAAAATCCAGGTCATCACATGACTCCAATTACCCATTATTTATAAAACTAGATTGTGTAATTCCATAGTATCTTTGTACTTCCATTTCGACCTTGACAACATAGTGTTTTATAAACAATTTTTATGATGTTTGTTTCCAATTATGAGTCATTGAAATTTAGAACCCTTGATTTATGTTCATAAGTTACAATTGTGAGTATGAAATTTATTTTACGTTGGATAATTTAATTTCCTGTCATTTTAAAAGAAAATTATATTCGATATCATATATGATGTTCAACATCGTCCCAAAATGAACCATGAAATATTAACCTTGAAATGAGACTGTTATTACCTAGCCATTAAATTGGTTTTCTTTAATATGATTATCCACTTCATCAAATTTATATAAATATGATACATAATTTTAAATCATTTATAAATTTATGTCAACAGACCACTCAATTTTATGCAATCATTTTATTCGAAAAAAATAGTTTTTTTAAAAATTATTTTTACTGCATTTTGTGATAATATATTATAATTATATTATGAAACTTTTAGAGATTTTATTATATAAAAATATTCATATAAATCATAATATATATATTATAATTGGGTGAAATTTTTTGATTTTTAGAAAAATAATAATTTTTTAGTGAAGTGTGAATTTTTTATATTTTTTTAGAAACTATCATTTATTTATAATAATTTAAGTATTTTAAAAATAATATTATTTTATTAATATGATTTAAATTCAATATAAATATTTTTCAGTAATATTTAATCAAATTAATTATATTTAAATCATATTTTTTCAAGATTTAATACATGTTTATTATTATGCATTAAAACAGATTTTTCTTTAAAATTATTTAAAAGTGAATAATGATTTTCAATATGAAATAACTAAAAAAACCAATAATGTGGAATTATATAAATGGAAATTTAATAATAATAATATATATATATATTAATTTAAATTCACTTAATTATTAGTATATTTCATATAGTTATTATAATTTCATCTTATGCTTGAAAAATGCATTTCTCGAAAACCATTTATTTAACAAAGCTAGGGGTATAATTTTAAATCAATTCAACAAATAGTTTTAATTTAATTTGATAAAATTGATTAAATAACTTTAATTTTAATAATTTATATTATATAATAATTTCGGATGATTTTCATATTATCAATGAATAGTAAAAAACCAGTTACCATGGAAAACAAATTAAAACCCAAATAGTGAGTAACATTAATGTTAAAGAGGATTAAATTTCTAATTTTTTTTTCTTCAAATGGTATAGGTGTGTATCAGAATTCTAGAAGCTCAATAACTTTATTCATCCAATTTTTAGACACTTTTCCATAGAGAAAAATCAGAATATTCAAAAGTTTTGGATATTTATAAGAATTCCAATCATACTTTCTTATAACGGGTACCCCTATCTATGCTTTTGAAACATCCAAAACCCATTACATTAGACATTACTAACCCAAATAAAATCATTAATTTCCTCCCCTAATCTTAGAATACATGTTTTTAATCGAATTCAATCTAGGATGTATTGATGTACAAGCCTAAATATGTTTTCTGAAGAAGAGGTTACATTAATAACTGAACATGATGGAATTATTTCTCCTTACATCGGGGTCAAATATTAATCAATCATGATCATACAATAAATTAAGTATATACCATATAATCAGATTATATTATGTTAATTTAATATCCTAAATACATCCTCGATTCTATAAAATGGGAAACCAAACATTTGTTTGTTTGTATGAATTATTACCACATCACACACCGATGTAATTCATTTTCTATAATCTCTCCACAAGAGTATTTATGATTATATATTAAAAATATAATTATGATATTAATTATAAATTAATAATTTTAGAAATTTAATATATCATATAACTTATTACTGTACTATCCATAAAAAAATGATAATGTCATTAGTGTGTACGACGAACTACCACCCCACATTGTGATGTCGTACATTTTTTACTGCCAGATCACATGGATGGTATATATAAGCGTATTCAAATAAATAATGTGATATTTATCATATTATTCTCATTCAAAAAATTTATAATAACACATTACATCTTTCTATAAATATTTATGAAAATAGAAACTTTAAACATGTGAATGTGCATCCTATCATCTCTGTGATTGTAATTTAATTATTTTTCATAACCAATTTTCAATGTCTATGATGTATAAATATTATTATTATATCATGATTATTATTTTTGAGTTGATTTAATAATAACCTATTTGAACACCATCAACACAATGATTTCGTTTTTGAAATTATGAAACAAGAATCCTCAAAACACACAATATGGACATAATTGATTAAATATTTAAATTTATAATTAAAATAAATAAATATAAGTTTTTAATTATATGTTTGTAATTACAAAAAAATTATAATGTAAAAAAATTATTGAAAAAAAAATTATATATGAGATTTGAGACACACAAGACAATGTTTTGAATCAAGGTAATGGATTCCTCTATAAATGCCATTATATGATATTAGAGTTCTATTATACCGTAAATTTCATTTAAATAGTGTATAAATTACCAATTTATAATTTATAATATAAATAATTAATATTTATGAAATTTTCAATTATAATTAATTTAATTTATTTATTTGTGTTATGGTTAAAATGTTTCCAAAGTGGTGAGATATTATGTTTCTGTCTTATTTTAATTTGGATTACTTAGGATTGAATTTACATTGATGGACATTATTTGATAATTTTATAATAAAACCATTCCATATTATTCTCATATGCTTATTTGCTAAGTTTGAGCCTCATGAGGCATCAAGAATGGGATTATGGAGTCAACCTAATACATTATACGAATTTATTCAATGATGTGATATTATCTAGGTAGTGATCCTTAACTCATGGTAATTCATCGTCATATGTTTCTTCTGTATTTACTATGATTCGATGTTTTTATGATACTTGGATATGTATGTTATACTCACATGTGATTACTCAGGATCATTCTATTTTCCGATATCATGTTAGACAACTAAATCATGTGTTCTATTTCCTTATCATAATTATTCCCCTTAATGGATTTTTTATCTCACACCTTTTGTCTGTGTATTCTCTTTATTAGCCTATATAGATTTTTGATCTTTAATGGATTTACGAGTGCATTAAGGAGATTAAAATAAATAATTTTTATTTTTGTAGTTTTTTGTTACCTAGATTTCCAAATACATTATGCCATTTTGATCCCTATTTTATTCTAATGGAAATATTTATATTTAAAAACCATGTAATAATATATGTTAAAGTATAGTGTCACAATATATATAATATATTATCCAATAAGAAATTTAGATTTATTTCAATGGATATTATGTTTTGAAATAATTTTTTTTTTCAAATGGTTACTATTTTTAATGAATGTTTTGAAAATCATCGGGTATTGATTTTGAAACCCTAAATTAATAGTTAGGGAAATTTTATATCTTATATTTTTTTATATTTCATATAGATTTAAATTACTTCAACATAGTATATATATAATTTTTAAGGGAAATAATTTGACAGCTAGTTTGAAATTCCCTTAATTTGTAATTTTGTGCTAACCTAACGATTTAAAATATTTTTCACATAATTTTATTGAGTATAATATCATTGGTTAATGGATTTCATTATGAGTCTATATAGAGTGAATCCAAATAATATTTTCCTGAGTTTTTCTATACTCTGATTTGTTTTAAACTAATATAATTTTCTAAAACTCAAAACAGAATATTTATTTAGTTATATAAGTTACCAAAAATTTAATTTTGATGTTATATGCTATTTATGGAATAAAATTGGGTCATGTTTATCCATATTAAACTCTTAAATATAACTGTTATGTTTTTAGAGCTAAATATAAGAGTTTAGTTTTGAGGATATGTCATTTTATATCATAGAAATGGTATGGACAACAATGGATATTATGGTGATCTCATTGGAGGATAATTTAAAAGTAATAAAATTTATATGTTTAAAGGATGGAATTAAGTAGATTATATTATCTTTTATTTATTTTGAGTAAAGAGGTGTTTGGATGATTTTATGTATAGGGTAGTTTACATGGTTTGAGTTCTCATAATTCTTAGAATATTCTTAAATCATTGCTAAAAAAGGACTTCTCTAAATTAATAAACTGATAAAAAGATGATATGATTCACATTTAAATGGGAATGTTAAAATTTATCATGTTACATCGATTATATGTTATTATTACAAAAAGGACTAATTTTGAGAGGTAATGAAGAAAATGCCCCATAATTTTTTTATACCTTATGTATGATGTGCTTGTAAGGATTATAACCTAGTCAAGACAATATGAATTTGAATAATTTCACAAAATTTAGGTTACCTGGAAGAAAATTTATGAAATATTTAATGCCACTTCCATACACCAATATTTTAAGAAATCATGGATTTTCTATGAACAAATCTTACACAACCAACATTATCACTTTTCTCATTAAGGGAATCAATCTTAGGGGTTTTTTAAATTCACTGCTTTATATAAATCTTATGAACCAAATAGTGATTTTAATGACTTTATAGAGGTTGGGGGCCCTTATAAGACCAATAATTATATAATTCTAAATTTTTAACAAGAATTACCATTAAAAATTTATAAATAATAAATATTATAAATATCAATACTAGCTTTATTAGATTATTTTATCAACAGACATCTCCAATTGATTTTTTAAAATTATACATCAATATTAATTTTCTATGGATATACCAATGATTACACCAATTTTATCTAAATTGCACTATTTGTATTTGGATAAATGAAAAATAATAATATGGACCTATATTATGATGTTTCTAAACATTACGGACCAAATCTATTCATGAGTGAATATAAAATATGAGCTATTGGATTTTATGAAGGTATGGTCAGTTTAAATAAATAATATTAAATACAAGCTTAATGTTATCTAAAACTAATTGAATAATTTTTTTGTAGAAATGATGAAATTAAAAATTGAAGCTTGAGGATAATTATTTGGGATTTATATATGTATAAAAACATAATTACGTGGTGTACAATTTATTTATGGAAGATTATTTCAACCCATGTGCATGTAAATATTTTTCACTGTTAATTAGTACTATCTTAAAACCCATTTATGAATTAAAATAATCCATGAATGATTTTCAATAAAATAAATGTTTTAATTTTTTTTCATATTTTGAATTCAATTTTATTCAATTATAAATGTTTTCATTAAATATGATTTAATATATTTTTTCTAATTATATTTGAATGTTTATAATGTTAAAAACCTGAACTCTTTGGATTTATTTAAAAAATTTAAAATAAATTTTAATAAAGTTATACTTAAATTGTATGTAATTATTAATTAGATATAAATACTTTTATTTCGTATTAAATTTATAGTTTAGATTTTATTAATGTTTAAAAAATTTGGTTTTCAAAATAGTTCAATTATTTTGGAATTTACTGCTATTAAGTATGAAATATAATATATTAATATTGTAAAAAAATTAACACATTTTATTTATATAAGATACAATTTTCAAAAAAGAATAGATAAAATTATATTATTCGTAAAAAAAATTTCAATTAAAAAATCAATTCAATGTATATGTAAGTTATATATATATCTTTGTAACTCACCTATTGAGAAGTTCAATGGTATATTAGTGTCAGATAACTCCCACATAATGATAGAACCCTTATCTACATATAGTTTATGACCACTATGTAAGGGTACCAACATGAATCGTGTAAGGTTAGCACATCTAATACACAATCTATATAATGGTAGAACAAACCAACCTGTGGCTATAGAAGGGTATAAAAACACTTATATATATGTATACTGATTGACATAGAGATTGTGTAAGGATTGGTGTATCCTCTATATAAGGGTTATCTAAAGTGTTCATCATAATGGTTTTTATATCATCCCACCTTTTTATAACATAACTTTCATTACATTAAACAAAACCAAAGATCATTTGTGTTTTGTGTATTGGAAACCAAGAAATTAATACATGAAAGCATAAAACATTAATCTTAAACACTTGAAAGGCTTCTAATTATGTTCATGCTTGGTTAATACTGCAACTCATAACCTGGGGACATACATCAAAGGAAAAGATGAGAAGAAGGCCTAGTAAGGGAAACAAGGGGAAACATTTAACATGTGAACTTGAGATACATCATTAAAGTCATGAAAAGATCTTTAAGACATGATAAAGAAATCATGAGGCATATTGTAAAATAAATAACATATTTAATAACTCGAATATGTGGCTAAAACATTTAAATTAGACAATAATTTCTATTTCACCATGGTCCATCCCCATGGTGTCATTTAAAAAATTACCAAGGTTATTCACCATTGTATCATTAAAATTTTAATACTTCAGGGTTACATCATTACTTAATGCATTAGAGTGCTATTAGGGAACACCATTAAATTTTACGTTATCGTCATGTGATCCACATATATCATCATAATTGTATTTTAAAATACCCCATATAGCATAAAATATGTGGGTTTCATTTCATAATCATAATGTTTTAAAAACTGCTTTTAATACATGATCGTTATATGATATTAAACCCACGAAAAAAAGAAAGTGAGTTTAATGATTGTAAATCCTAGAATAAAAATAGAATATTTTGATATATATGTGAATACCCCAGTATAAGAATGAGAAATGAGTATTCAATTAATAAAATAAAAGAATTTGAGAAATACAAAGAGACATTTGGAGACGAAGAATTCTCTAGCATAATGGCTATGTTACAATGATTTAGAAAACAATGAAAAGAGAGAGGACATAGGATTCCCAATCATAAATGACCCAAAAAACTATATAAAGACATAATATAAATGATATAAGAACATGGTAATGAAATTTTAAAGATATACCATATGAAATAAAAAACATGGAAGGAAGACAAAAATAAGATTTCTCTTATTAAATTCGACAGCCAAACGGCCTCACATAAAACTTCAAAAAAATAGTTGATTAGATCAAATAGGGTATATAATAATATGAACCTAAAAGAAAAGTATGATGGATATAGATATAATAAACCATTATAATAAAAAGAAACATGAAATATTTGACATGAAAATTGAACGTGAAATTGAGAAGGGTGAAAGAATCCCTTACAAAAATTCGGCAGCCTAATTGCGCTACATAAACATTGTTAAAATGAATTGATGATATGTAGAGAGAGTGTCTCATCATATGAACATGAAAATTAATGTAAGATGAATATAATATAACATCTCCAACATAATAACATAGAGCATAAAATAAATGACATTAAAGAGAATACATGAAAAGAAAGAGAGAGGTATTATCCCTTACCTTGAATAGTAACATAAAAAATCATGATTTTTGTGACATTGGGAGGATTTAGGGAACATTGGGAGGACTCCATGGGAGGTATGGTGACCAGAACATAGTTGAAGAAAATTTTTGAATTAAAAGGATGAGATAATGGCTTGGTATTTATAGGGGAAGTGAGGGGACGAGGCATTAATGACCAAGGGACATCTCATTGGTGGTATTGACAAAACTAAGGGCTTTCCCTAGGTATTTGCCCAAGGTATTGAACACTATGGACCCCTCATACCTTATTTTACAATTAATAAGTCGACCATAAAGATTACATAATTATTACATCCTTAATGATGTCATTAAACACCAGAATCTCTAAACTGAAAATTCATTATTCATAGAAAATTCAACATTTTCAGAAAAATCACAAAAAATCACATTATCATAATATCGATGCCCTAAATTCAAAAAATAACCCAATTTTATAAAAATAATTCCATAAATACTTTTAAATTAATATTTAATTAAAAACACTATTAACCGAGAATTCATTTTTTTAGAAAAATCCCTCAAAATTACCTTAACATAATATCAATTCTTTGAATTCAAAAATGAACTCCATTTTATTAAAAAAAATTCTAAAAATTTCTAATATAATTTTAAATTAAAAAACACTATTCACATGAGAAAACTAATCCTTGACTATCAATTTCTGAAATAATTATTGACCTATTTTATTGAATAACATTACATAATCTAGGTGCCAAAATTATTTTAATACTTTCATTATATGATATTACTAATACATTAGGTCTCATTACTAATCCTACGCAGAAAATCACTATTCATAATTTACTATTCACCAAAAATTATGTTGATCTTATTAGACTCTAAATTTATTAATCAAGACATTTATAGAAGGCCATTTTTTTTGAAAATCATTAGACATTATAAATTATTTAAGGTTTACAAAAATATTTTTAAAATTTCCTTTTTCTAAAATTCACCAATAATATGAATACTATATTTATACAGACATTTGAAAATTCTCAAACCGCTCCATAAGAAGAAATCAGAATTTTTTATTTAAATAAATGGATTACACAAGGTTTCTAAGGTCTCGATACATAGGCCCTCATAACTCCTACATAGGATCTAAGTGTAATGTGTGATAATATTTGAGAATCTTGGGGCGGCTCGGCCAATATTGCCTGAGTAGTGATTTCTATCAGCATTATCTTATCGTGATGACAATTTCGTTCTAGATTCACATGATGATGTTTGGCTTGGGTTTGGTCCAAAGCAAAGCCCAAAGGTGCTACCTCTTTCCCATTTTCCATCAGATGGGCTTCGATCGGCCTCAGACTACTCGATGGGGCCATCAAATCTTCTTTTTATATTAGTTAATCGTGATAACTTGTATTTATAAACAATAATCACAACATTTAGATTCCAACGATCATACTGACCAACGGTCATATAAAAGTCGAAACCCAAAAGTCTCATTTTAATTATACTAAATTTATTAAATGAAAAAGTTTTGTTGAGTATAAAATAAAATAAAACACAAAATTAGGAAACAAAATTTATTCAAAATTTCATGTCATGACATTCTTCTCCCTTTATGAAATTGTATCCTAGAAAATTTTAAAATAATGCTTGATAAATTCGTTGAAAGTACCACATCAGAAAATGAGTCAATAAAATTATTACTTTAAAATAATGAAAGGGAAGTAAAATGGTCACCCATGTTAACCCTTATTAAGACTTCATGTAGGGAAACATGGATATGGAAGAGAAATTAAATGGCCATGTTCAGATGGATATTGATAGAAATCATGATTATGAAAAGTTTAACAACAAGAAAATCAAAAACATATGATGTGTGTAAACAATCTTTGATTACCTAATAGTAAATGTAAACCAACAATGTTTTTGTTTTACGTCCTTTTTCATAATTTTAAAGAATTCATTTACAACATTGAATAAAAACATAAAGAAAAATACATACCTTCAAGTTGGGTTTCATCATTTAATATGTTTCATTCATTAGGTGTGTCTCAAGTAATCATTGTTAAGGATGATAACTCTACAATTCTTTATTGGGTAGTAGACATACAAAGATATATTACCAATTCCATGTAGTAATTTGTGAATAACAAGAGTGTTTGTTTCTAATTTTATGATGCCAATGCCCCCATTCCTATAAAAAGAAAAGGCATTATACAAAATTGAGTGCTTTTGCCTCATGATATGAAACTCTGCCTAATATGGCCATGAATTTGAAAACAAAGATTCAAAAAATTTCATGAACCACTCCTCCAACACAAATAATGGTTGTGATATAAGAACCATTTATATTCAGTCTCAATACCATGGGAGGAGTATTCCATCAGACCCAAAGAGCAGAAAGAATATTAATCATATAACTTGTTTGAATAGCCGAAAGAAAAAACGTTATGATAAAGAGCCTCACACTATTTATCCTGGCTATTGGTCTGGTCGAGTAGTTGGCTATGATACAAGTGACCATTAATTTCCCAAATGAAACAATTCAGTCAATTGTAGCAATTTCCCTAGCTTTTCAGATACACCATTCCCTAGCAAGAAGAATAATCGATCTAGTTGTTCTTTCTAATCCTATGTCACTCAATCCATGAATCTAGTAAACAAGGAAGGATTGTTTTATGTAATTCTAGAGTGTAGATGTGAAGACAACAATGTTATATCAGAATACACGATCCCACTCACTATCATGGATCAAGTGCTCGATTCCCTCCTCTGCGTGGTCAACACAACAAGTGTAACAGGAAGCCAACACTATTTCACATTTCTTGACATTCTCATCGATAGAAAAAGTATCATGTCTGATCCTCCAAGTGAAGAAGATATACTTCAAAGGAATACCCTTTGTCCAAAGGTGGTCATTGTGCTGATTCTATTTTGGTTTAGGCATTAGTTTAGGACAAAATACTATATTTTAGAAACGACCTTAGCTTTATGGGGAAAAAATACATTTTTCAGGTTCCTCTATGATATCAATGAGGTGGAAATTATAAAACTATTCCTTGGTAACAATTTCCTCGATAAAGGAGTGAAATTTACTAGACTTCTCGTAAAAGTTTTTGAAACCCTGATAGCCTAGAAATCCAAGGATAACTCTTGTCCAGTTGTCATGCATGACGAATACATTCCCTTACACAATGTCCCACCAAACATGGGGATGTATGGAAGAATAGAGCGGATGATGCACTGATAGATAAGGATAAACGAGTTTTCGCCCCATTAATTTGTGGTGTTCATAATGATTCTATGCCTTTGTGGCATGTAAATAGATGAGAGTATCAGCATGGCTATGAACATTAGTCCTTCTTTTTGGAATGGGCCTCTCCATTATCCCCCAAGACAACCAATCATGCTTCCCCTCTGCCCGAGAATCCCATATAATGTTAGAAGGGACCTTGTAAATATTCTAATTGACTTCTTTGGGATATTTAACACCAAAAAGTGCATGAACAATGGTAGTAATGAGAGCACTATTGACCAAGGTGAGCCATCCCCCAAATAAAAATATTCAGTTCTTTTAGTTCTGGACTCTCTTGGTGATCTTAAAAACAATATAATCAATGTATTTAGTTCTGATATGACATTATGATTGTGGAGCACCCAAATAAATCAGTGGCCGGTTTCCCTGGTGAATCTCTAGAAGGATTCAAATAGATGTTTCCCGATATGGAGGACATTCCCTTTAAAAGAATATTTTACTCTTTAATTGGTTAATAAAATTACCACTCCAATGAAAATACTCTTCCAAAACATGGATGAGCCCAAAAATTATTCTCTTATAAGTATTAAACAAGATAAGAGTTTCATCAGAAAACATAGGATGAAAAAATTAGGGATCCCTTCCCTTCCTTCTAAAAGGGCTGATCTTGCAGTCAGATATAGTTTTATCAATAACGAGGGTTAGAATTTTCTGTGAAAGAATAAAAATATTTGGAGGGATAGGGTCCCCCAACCATAGACCACATTTTTCAATGAAAACCCTATGTGATTTACCAATAAAATTAACAACCATCCATGAAGAGTTGAAGCAGTGAAATAAAAGATCAACCACTAAGGGAGTGAAGCCCATATCTGAGAGAACATTTTTGATAAATCCCCATCCAACAAGATCATATGCCTTGATCATATCAACCATAAGATCCTGGATTTATCCATGCATCATAGTGTTAACATCATGAATAATCTCTTTTTCCAGTACAATTCCCCCCTATATTAAGAATAGCATAATGAAACCATGCAACTTCATTGAAATCCATCGGGTAAGATGAATTAAATATCTTGAATTATGGAAGCATACAATGAATTTATATGGGAAATTACCTAGACTCACTAGGTTTCATTATATTATAAAGGAGGGGTTTTTAATTTTTAGAAGAAGCACGAAGGTAGTGGCACATGCAACACTTGCCGGGCTACCACCCTGAAAAAAATCCTGGATACCCTCAATGTTGTTGGCTTTCACCACCCCCATGCATCCTTATAAAAGGAAACTAGTAATATATAGGGGCCAGGGCGCTACCTCCTATGAAGAATAAAATAGCTTCATGAATTTCAGTATGCATTCGCATACCAAGAATTTGAGATCTCTCGTTTATAATGATTCCTTCCCCTATGATTCTTGGATGTTTATTATGATTTATATTAATGTGTATTCTAGTTTGATGAATTATTTTCTCATTGAATACACAATGTTTTAATTTATACAATGTGATATGAAATCATGTATCTAGTTTACCAATACTATTTAAAAATTCAATCCTTTAGGATGTGATTGATTATATCAAGTTCCTATGTAATAAAGTTTCCGTCGACTTTTCACCTTGGACGCGACCAAGTGGTCCCATCATGTGGTTCTACTTAGGGAGGTCTTAGTTTCTATCCTCCACACACATAATTAAATAGTTTTTTTATATATTTATCTCCCTTCCCTAACTTATGTAATATGTAACCATAGAATTTGGGATATTAGTGTTAGGGTATTCATATTTTCTATCTGTAATTTTTGTAGTGAAATTGGGAAATAGATTTTGGAAAACATATATCAAGAAACAAAACACTATAACAAACATTGAGGATATATATAATTGTAGAATAATATCATAATGATTTTGTTAAGGTAGATATTAGGTGGTTTTTCAAGAAATACATTCCTATCTAAATATTATTTGTGGATGTGGTTCTGGAACAAATCCATCATGGGGTAATAACACAAAAAATATTTGGTTGAGAATATCTTGACCACCATTGAGGTGAATGGTAAATGAGCCCTTACCACACACCTGCATTGATACTCCTAGAGGGTATTCTTGTTTTATATTAAATTTTATTTACTAACCATTATAAATTATTTGAAAATATTTTCATGACTCTATAATGTTCCCAAATAATGTAGGATTTCAATTTTTATTATAATTATGCATATATTTTAATTTTATGTTATTCACTTCACTAGATTCAAAATTATACGTTATTATTATAAATGTTATGATCAAATTTAATGTATGATATTATTTTTGAAAGGATTTTAGAGGATGTAATGTATATAGTATCAATTCACATAATCTTTGTATAGAATTCTCTCTCAGGAATGACAGTGAAGCTATAGATAATGTTGTAAACGAAAAAATTACAACTATATTGGGGTATCTAACTCTGGTTGTGAAAATAATATTTTATGGATTAGCCTTCTCATATAAAACATAATGTAACAATATTATTCCATTTGGTCCAACAATAAACTCCAACATTCATTGGAACCACAAATCGATTTGTTACTAAGAAATGGATATATTATTTTGAAAAGAAATTTCTCTCTTTGTGATGTATTGAAGAGAAGTATGATTCCAGGAATGTGTATCATCTCATAGAGGATTAAGATCAATTGTTGTTATTGATTATATACACTAAGTATTTGGATGAAATAACAAGTATATAGTATATTTAATTAAAGGTAATATTAATAAAAAAATATAGTACATAACAATAATGAGAAGACAGAGACAAACAATTCTTGAGTCTATGAATAAAGGAAGAAGGAAATGTTTCTATGTGTAAAGATAAAATTTTAATCATATAATGGTATGTTTAATATTATAAATGTAATTTAATGATTAAGAATAAAAACATCATTGATGGGATAAATTCAATCATACAAATAACACTAGTCTTCCAAAAATTATAATCATAAGATGAAATGGTATCATGTTGAATCAAGAAATAGAGAATATTATCCACGTCTTATGGATTTAAATTAAATAATGTTATGAAGTGGAAGACTAAAAACATATCTAACGGGAAGAAACGAATGTGGGATATTCCAGTATTTGATTATTGTAGTAGGAAACTACATGGTATATAATTAAAGAAAAAAATGGATTTTCTACATTTGAATGGAAAATGGTGATCATTATCATAAATGTAAGGGAATGTAAGAGTCCATAACCATACAATGGTTTAACTATCAGAAGATGGGGCATCACAACTATAATGGCCCCAAAAATCAGAGGAACATATAATCGAGGAATCCAATATTAGAAATCAATACATACGTAATTACTACATTTGAAGCTACTGTTCCTAGTGATGTGATGAAATGAAAACCTTCCATATAATCTTGTATTTTTAATGTTTTATTTTATATTGGTTTTACCCACTCTTTTGTAACAAAAAAAATTATAATGGTATCAAAGAACCACCTCAGTGATTTGATGTCGAGTCAGCCGTGAAATCTCTTAATGGTTTTTTGATTGTATCTTAATTCTAAAACTAATCTAGGATTGATATTTATGGAAATGTGCTTAAATTATATCATGTTATTTTTCCTCTAGTAGAATTTTATATTATTATGGGTATGGAACAACACTACCAAAACATAACCCATATCAATTTTAAAGGAAAGGATGTTTCATTTGAAATTCAAAATCAACCTATGATATTGTATTAGTGTGAGGAAGAACCAGAACATCTAATAGAAATTACATCCATAATATAGTCTCTACTACCTATTATTGAAGGAAATTAATCTTTTTTTGGAGAAACTCAACATAGAAATTTTTCATATTATTCAATATTATGTTGATGAATTTTTAGAAGAAATTTCAAGTATTCCCTTAAATCCTAATGTTGAGTTTTAAATTGAACTCTTGTCTAGTGCTACAAATATTTTTAATAATCCACATAGATTGACCCTAAATTAGTTATATAAATTAATGAATAAACACCAAGAGAATATAGATAAGTTATTTATTTATCCTAGCTCTCCACCATGTGGTTCAGTTGTTATTATTTGTAATAAAAAACATTATTTAATGCATCTGTTCATAAATTTTCATCTACTAAACTACGTTTCTATTATAAAAGTCTCATCAACATCGTATCAATGATACATTTGATCAATTATAAAGTGATATATATTATTACATGATTGATTGTTAATATAGGTATTATGTGATAGGGTCCCAGAATTAAGATATACCCAATGAATTCTTATATATGAGGAATTTTCATTATGAATTTATTGCATTTCCATTTGGACATAGCAGATCTCTTATTGTCTTAGTGGATTAAATGAATAGTCTCCAAATAAATTCTGGACTAGTTTTGAATGTATTTATATACGATACTCATATATATTAAAATTTTAAGGAAGATAATTAATAATGGTTCATAATCATACTGAAATTTTTTAGTATGGGGTAACTTTATGATAAATACACCAATAACGAATTTTGGATATAGAAATATTCATTCATAGTTCATATAATTTCAATCAAGGGTATATAAAGGGATCCTTGAATAATGAATGTCATCTAATGGGCTAAAACGACTACTGTAACTGAGATCTATAGTATTCAGTGTTTGAATAGACAATAATGATGTATTATTGGTTATTTTTCATGAATAACTTATTCAATCACCATGTTTATAAATATAGGGGTTATATTCTTGTTGAAATATGAATGTAATGATAATTTGAAATAATTGAAGAAAAGGTCAATTAGTGGGAATAATCATACACTACCTAATGGTATAGAAGGTATTGTGAACTATAGTGATGTATAAAATAAGTGGCCGAGATGATTTCTCTTATAGAATGTTAATTTGAGATTATATAAATATCACAAATTAAAAATTAATGATCAAAATTCATGGACTCATAATTTTTTGTTGCAAATGGAAATTTATGGAATGAAGATATAGAAGAATTATCTATATGATGATAGGTGTGATATATATAATAATATTAAAATATTGACGTATATATTTATATATAAAGGGTTGAAAATTCACCAAAGGAGATTGTTAGAGTTGATAAAATATTATTCCATCTCATTAAATTTCAGCCTTTTGACATGTGAACAAGGTGGATAATGCATTTTTTTCAACATATTGGGCTAGTTTTTCCATGACTAGGATTTAAAGATATCTGATATTTATTTATTTTCAGAATTTGGATATGGAAATCCTGAAATAATGGGATAGATGTGATATCTTGGAAGATACACTCCGTGATCTGGTGTTAAGAAAATAACAATTACATTTTTGATTTGATATAGATAAATGTGATACAATTTTAACCCTCTAATATATAAATGTAGTCTAAAACATTGGATATCTTATATACCAAATAAATATTTAGGTTTAGTGTATTAGAGGATTAGAGAAATTAATAGTTATAAATGTTTAATTTTATTTTTAAAAACATATATCGGTATTCACTAGAATAATATTTTAAATCAAAACCAATCAATATTTATATTATACTCAATATAATAACTTCTAGAATCATTTTAAAATGTATAGTTTTGCATAATATTTCTTTATATTGTATTTTTTTTAAAAAATAGGTCAAATCATTTCTCATTAATAATATTATAAAATCTATTTTGAAGATATTTATATTTATATCAAATGTTATCCCATTTATATAACAAATAATTTTTCCCTAAATATAAATTTGTGGTTTTGGAAATCCATAATTGATTATTTTTAAAATTCTGTTTAAAATAATAATTATTTCAAAAAAACCATATTATTTCAAAAAATAATATCCTTTGATATAAATCTGATTTTTTAGTTAAAATCATAAAAACATTTCTTTTGGGATTAAATACATTTATGGAATATGAATGCACTAGAAAAAATTAGTAAAACCTAGTGTCCAAGGGAAATATTAAAGGAAAAAAATCAATTTTAGTAAAAAAAATATATTTGATGTTTTGGGATCACTCCACATTACCCTTCATCATTATCCTTAAACATAAACAAAATTTTATAAAATAAAATCTTATAATTATTTTTTCCCATTATAAATCCATTAAAAATAACCATTCTAAAACAATACATCATTTAATTTAATTTTCATTGTTGAAAAAAATTATGAATATAATAATCATAATAAATGTATCCTTTAATGAAAATACTTATATTCATAATGATGATAAATATAGTAAAAACTTATAAAAACAAATATTAATAATTCTTGGAAATTAATATTATAGAAACAAATTAATATATTAATTGAAATGATAACTTTATTGCACGAAACAACAATGAATTTATTAAAAAATAAAATAATAATAAATAATAACTTCAATACTCAAAAACCCATTTCATTAAATTAGAAAACCATTGACACATATTGCATAAAACATACTCCATTTCAATTAAGAGGTAAAAAATAAATGATTTTTAAAAACAAATAACAAATTAGATGGTGAACTATAAAATTTATATTCCCTTAATAATGTGTTTCCTTGAAATCTTGTAACATACGTTTTGTAATAGTATCCCATTATAATTAATAATTTTGGAAAATGAATATAATTTTAATAAACAAAATCCATTATATATATTTCATTACTATGTTTTTTTGTTACATAGAATTGATACAATAGAACCCTACGATTTCATTTTTATAGATTCAATTTTTTTGATATATACTTCCCATGAAAAAATAGAAACACCACACTCTGAAATGTTTTTGATTCTACATATCAAGAGAAAATGGTTTCCCTAAGAGATCATAAATGTCTGTTATTTGTGTCTAAGGATCAATGTTATAAAGAATTTTCTAAACTATATACTGAGTTCTTTATATAGTAGATTAATTAGATATGATATTATTAATAGTAAGAATATTTAAATATATAGCTTTCATTTAAATTTGAAATTCACATGGAACTAAGATACACCAAGAAAAACATATCTCCATGTTAGTAAATTTTGAATTGTCCAAATGAATAAATTTCCATTATTACACTATGATTTTCATTAATATAGTCAATAAACACCAAAATTGATGTTTTCATAGAGAATTGGAAATTTTTTTCATAAACATTTGCTAAAAACATTTTCATTTCAAATTGACTGATATAATCATTTTTATAAATACTGATTTTTTTATTTGTGTCTCCATTAATTATTTTTCATATTCTATATTAATATAAATGGTAACTCATTCAATTGAGATTCATTTTTTTCATAATGTTTTGTACATAATATATATAATATAATGTTTATGTGTGATAGATGAATGTGATGTTGTCGAATTGAAAGAAAAACCATTTTGTTGATCACTTCACCTAAACCTTATGTAAAGGATACACCAATCATTACACAAGTTCAGTATCAATCAAATTACCTTAATATATTTGTTTTCTACCCTTTATTTTCCCTAGTATGGTTTTTTCTACACATATAAATCCAATGTATCGGGTGTTCTACCCTTACATGATTCACGATGGTAGACATACATAGTGGTCTTGACCTTTATGCTGATTGGTTTGCTAGACTGTTTTGGGAGTTTTCATACACATATATACCACAGAACATACCCACAAGAGATTTATATATATAAATTATATATACATTGCATTGATATTTTTTACAAGGAATTCATTTCTACAATGAATATTATTTTACTTCTTACGTATTAAAATTTTAATTTTATAAAAATAAAAACAAATAATATATTTATTAGAATATTAATATATTTTATATCCTATATTACAACAATAAACTCCAAATTATTTTAATTAGAATGTAAACATAATTTTTTATATATTAATAAAATATAATCTATGAATTTTATAATAAATAAAAGTATTATTGTGTAATTAAAAATCGCTTGAACATTAAGTACAATAATATTAATATTGAATTTCAATTTATGAAATAAATTCTATATAGAATTTTTTTTAACTTTACAAACATTAATATAAATTTATAAAATATATAATAAACTATATTTAAAGATGTAACAAAATATTTAAAAAATATAAATTCAAAATATTAATAAAAATAAAAATTATTTGTAAATTAAAATCATTCTTGGTTTTTTATAATTCAATAAAATTCTTCAAGATAGTATTATTTAAAAGAAATAAATATGTACTAGCCCACATGGTGATGAATTCTTCCCTAAATTAAATTCACACTCACAATTATTTTTTTAAACATATGTAAATCCTAAATCATAATCCTTATACATTGGTTTTAAATTTCATCAATTTTTTTAAAAAAAAATATTTACATACATTCACATAAAAATGATCATATCTTTAATAATATTTAATTAAACTATCCATACCTTTAACTTATACATTTTCTTATACGATAATGTCAATCATTAAGGGATGGGATCCATAATGTGTTTCAAATTTTTTATATATTTCCATAATCATGTATTACATTTATTTGAAAACAATTAATGTAGTTTAGGTCAAATTAGTCTAAAAACTCTCAAATCCATAGAAAAGTATTATTATCTTATAATTATAACACATCCATTTTAGCATTCACATATGAAAATAATATAATATATTAATTTATTGAATTTACGTAATATTGTTTTATAAACTAAAAAAATGTTCATGGAATAAAACAAACTAAAATTAGATACATATTGGCCTCATAGAGGCCATCCTCTTTCACAGCCTTCATAAAATCACTGAGTGATTCATGTGTTTTAGATAATGTGATGAATTTAAAAATAACATGATAGTGACTCCCTTTCTACGAAATGTGAGAATGGTGGGAGTGTAAGATTATTCATAGAAACCCCATGATCTTTTAAAATATAGGGGTATGTAAGTGGTATTAAATATTCCCTAAATTTTCATTCATGTAACCTGAATATTGAAAAATTTATCAATATCTTATGATCAAGACTTAGATATAGTCCTTTCAAGCACATCATCCATAAGGGATAATAATTTCATTTGATTTTTCCTTCCTTCCATCATGAAATTAGTCATTAATATATTAATAACATGTAATAGATGTGACATGATGAATATTAAAATTCTAACATAAACTTGATACAATTCATCTTTATCTATGTTAATTATCTACAAATAATGATTTTTGAGTGGAGTTTAAATAGTTTTCATAGAATTAGGAAAACCATATCCAATTGATCCACCTTTAAAATAAATTCATCATAAATCATCTTAACTCAAAAACTATTCAATATAATATAATCTATTGGATTCCAACCATAAAACATAACATCTATATGACATAAAATTATCCTCAAACGTTATCATTATAATCATAAATGGTTTTTATACCATTTCTCTGATACCAAGTGTGACATCCCAAAATCTACACTCATTGATTTTTTGTTGAAAACATAACCATTATATTTATAACATTGATACCAATAAACATTACCCAATTTTAACCCTTTAAAAACATATAATATCAAATAAAATATGAGTTCGCTTATATAAACAAGGACATTTTTGTTTTTGAGTTTTAAAGGATTTTAATACTATAAAAGATATCAATATTTTGAGAATTTCAAACAAATATTATTCAGATTCACTTGACCTATAATCGTTATCAAATCCATTAACCAATGATATTCTACTGAATAATATACTTTGAAATATATTTAAAAATATAAAGTGTGCACAAAATTGCACTATTTGGGGATTTAAAAGAAGAGTTGAAATCATTTACCTTTAATATATATATATATATATATATATATATTATTTTGAAATAATTTCATTTTTTATCAAATATAAAAAATTTGATACAATATAAAAATTCACTAAATTTTAGTTTCTTGTTTTTATAATCCATGTGTGATTTTTTTCAAAACATTCATTAGAAATACTACTCATTAAAAATCAATTTTTTTTGAAAAAATTATATCCATTGAAATAAATCTATATTTCATATTTTAGAACATATTATATATAAAGACCAATGAATGTAATATATATTATTACATGATTTTTATATTCATTTATCCATTTGTACATAACTGAGACTGAAAAGGACTAATGCATTTCGAACTCTATGTACCAAAAAACAACTATAATAAAAATTCTTTATGTTAATCTCCATCATCACTCCTAAATACATTCAAGATCCTAAAACATAATATCATAGACTAAATAATACATAGAAAAAATTTGTGAGATGAAAATACCATCAAGATAAAACATAGAATAATGAAGTAGAACGTATGAGTCAATGATATAAAATGATATCATAAAATAGAAATCTTGTGAGTAATCACTAGGTAGTATAACATAAATATCTATGTACTATAAAAACATATAATCATATGAAATAGTAAAAATTCATTTAACATTGAATAATCATGAGTTAATGATAACTACATATATAATATCACAAGGTTGATGAAAATCATTTCTATATGTAACAAAAAATTTCACAAACACACATGAATGAATATAGTCATTGAATAATTCAAACAAATTATCAAAAAACAATTCATTTCTATCTGGGATGTCACATAGTTGGGTCATCTCATGTTCTCCAATATGGTGTGGTACCCTAGTCTGAACCAACATAGATACATTATCCCTTTTTACACATTATGGCTCAATACACATATTTAAATCAACAAGGATACCATCCAATTCAATATTGACTCATGAAATACAATTTTTATTCCAAGGAATCTATGTTGTTAAATTAAAAAATTTCCAATCTATTTTATCATTTCATTAAACACATTAAGGGTGTCACCCAAAATATATTTTTTACACCAGAAATATAAATCAATTTTTTACATTACTTGAACAACACTTTTCCTTTCAAAAACATCTAAAAATCACTATGAAATATAAGCCTTTATGTTCCAAACAAATTTGTTCAAGGTAGAATCCAAATACATCAAAATGGATCCCAAAAATGAATATATAAACAATGATCTAGAAAAATTTGGCTTCATCTATTCATTAATTCAAAAATTAAAAATTAATATTTGTCAAAATATGTCTCTAACCATAGAGATTTGCTGTGATAGTCATACTATAGGGATATATTCAAGTAAGAATAAGATGTTCTAGAATTAGAAAGAGAAAAAGATTCTCTTACCTTAAATTATCTACATCTAATGCTTGAATATCCATATAAATTGATCTTTAGGAATAATAATATTGTGGAAATTTAATATTAGGGATGTTAATTGAGAGCCTAGGTATAAGGGACAATAATGAAGGTTGTTGGGTTAGTTTCATGTTCATAACCAAATTTTTTTGTTTATTTAAGTATGTTGCATATTTAGTCCACACCTTTTCTCGAATTATGCACCAATGGAGTGGGTATTACTAGAAAAAACATAGCAACGAAACATGTTTGGCCCACAAACATTGGTAAATCGTTCCCCAACTGTTACAATTTCGATTTTCCTAAAAATTTCAACCACATAGGGTCACCACTTGGTTTCTCCAAATCATGTGCAAGTAATGATCCTATCTAGAAGATACATACATCTCTCACATGAATACCTAAGAAATTTGTATAGTCATTTACATGTTAAATATTTGAACCCATAAAATCCTTCCAAAATATCCCAAAACCATCTAGAACCACTCTAATTTATATACCTGTAATTTCATAGCTTATGTATTAATGAAAATATGGAAGTACTTCAATCTTTGGTTGTTACATTCTTCCAATCATTGTTAATTTTGTCCAAAAAAATATTGGTTTATAATTTTGTGAATGTTCACTAGAAATTCCTCCATCAGTAACTTCTCTCACTTCAATTCCTCATCATGGACCTCATAAATCATCTAGAACGCCCAAAATAAATGAATATATATTCCATGCGAGAATTTTTCCTTCATATCTATTATATAGATATATGAATGGATAAATTTAGTGTATAAATAATGTCTGAAATAATATTATCAAATATTTTTAATTAGGTTAGGATTGTACATATTCAATTTTGATACATAAAATAAATTATAAATATAGTTGAATTTTATTTGTACATCTAACCAATAATAAGCATATCTGATATGTCCATATATTTAAAATCATCTGATGTACCAAGAAGAAAACATATCTTTCCTTCACAAATTATACTTAAAAAACTTAATAGTGTTCTTAAAGAGTATATGGCCACCCATAGTAAAACATAATGGGTTGTAAAAATTATATTAAAAATATTTTTTAAATATTTTGGTCGTATCTATCAATTTCTTGACAATATGAATCTTTTCAATTGTCCCATGAATATGTATAGGTATAATTAGTGACGTTTTCATAGTCTATAACCTATAATGTGTATACTGACAAGGATTGTCATACAATGATTCAAACAGAGCCATATATGAGTGATTCTGATAATATTTTTATTATGAAATCACAAGTAAAAGAAAAAAATATTACTAGTATCTATTAAAATTGATAACACATGATTAGATCTTGTCCTCTAGTGTTTGAATCATATGATTTTATTTTCCATCAATTTTAGGATGATATGTCATGCTTATAGTGAAATGTGTTCTAAGAGATTAATTTTATGTTTAAAAAATGGAGAAGTAAATCCTAGGTCTCTATCAAAAGAAATCCAACCTGGTACAACATGTAATCTTACCCATTCTAAAACATACATATTTTTATATTCATCCATCATGTCTTATTATCATATTAAAATAATGTTTGATAACTTTTTGAGTCATTTCATAATCAGCTATATTTCATTATTTAACATATATTCCTTGGAAAACAAATGATAATGTCTGTGGAAGTCTATTCAATTTTCTATATGGGTATGGGTAATTATTTCAATAGTCCAACTGGTCATTGATGTTAATGCATATCCTATTGAAAAGTGATTAATTTTTCATGTATTCCTGTACAAATTATTTCAATCCTAGTCACAAATAATCGGTCTTAAATGCCTTATATATATTTTGGATATTTAAATTAATTTACCATATAGAATGGTGGTGGTGGGAAAGGGTATTTCCCTAATAAGTGGGTTGAACTTATAGAAGACTATGAAATTTTAACATTTATTTCCCATAAACATTACATATGTTAATGGAATACCCACTATTTATTTTTAATCTAATTGAATGACAATAATGATAAAATCACTAAAAAAGCGTTAATTTATAAACTAAATTAGAAATAAATGACCCTTGAAATAAGTCTATATCCTTATTTATATATTTCTAATCCAAAATAATATCAATAGTTATGATTATCAATTGTTTCAAATCACATGATTATCTTTCCAATTCATCTTAAGTATAATTATTTAAAGTTTCATGTACCAAATTCAGTTTTCTATGATTGTAAACTATGACAATGTCTAAAATTTATAGATACACCTCCCGTCTTTATTTCGTGATGTTAAAATGATATTCTTATATGATGATTTTAATGATTTTATTGTTACTGAATATAGTGAACAACTCATAAAATAGAAAATGATGCAATTTTTTAGTTCATGGACAATTGTAACTAATTCTAGATCATGTGTTGGTAATTGTTTTCATGAATGTGAAACTATCATTGACTAGAACAAAAGGAAAAATCATCCTATTTGAGAAAAAACACAAACTAGTTCTTGATACATCAAAAAATACTAGATAAATGTTCTTTGGTTCTAGAAAGGTAAGTATTGTTGTCTATGTGCATAAATATTAAAAATAAAAAATTGAACACTAACAATTATCACTCGAATGAAATATATTTTCATTCCTTTTTATTGTCATCACAGCAAAATTTCAACAAAATAAGTCGTAATGAAGTTATGATAGTAGCTTATTAAGACTAAAAAGCTATTTATCTCAAATACATTATTTAGTTATTAGAAGAAGTGGATAAATTATAATTCTTAGTGTTTAGATAAACACATTTATATAAAATAAAATTCCTAAAAAATGAATTTTTATAAATTGAATATTAATTTTGTTAATTTGGAATAAGTCTTGTCATAAAGAAAGGTTCTCAACAAAATCTCCAACGGTTATACATGTTCATTTTTCATTTGAGAATAAACTAAAATATCACAAAAAAATACTACAAATAATGAATCAATGCTCCAATGGAACATATGGTTCATTATGTACATGTATAATTTATGTTTATTATTAATAAAAATGACAATGATTATATATTCATAATGAATGTACTTAATTCACAAATATTCAATGAAAATTATGTCCTATAAGCACAATGTTGATTATACATTGATTATAAATGAATCATGGTGAACCATTTATATCCCTTAAATTGATCAAAAAATCACTATTTTGTTGAAGGAGAAGGTATAAATTCCATATTATTTCCAAACATAGTTTACAATAATCAACATGGTATCCAAGAGAAACATCTTCTTTCATTGAAATGAGAATGGGTTCAGCAAAATGTGATTCACTGGGACATATAGATCCCTTAATTTATAAATCACTTAACTATACCATTACTTCGTTAAATTATATATTGGAAACAATATATGTTGGACATGTAATATTAATTTTCCCTATAAGTTATAAAATTGAAAATATCACTTCGTTTTTAGGTGATGAATCCATGAAACACTCTAGAAACACATCATAGTAACAATTCATAATGCTATGAAACTAACTATTATAAATTAAATCAATGGTCCCCATGTATATTTTTTAAAATTGATAAAATACAGTTCAAATAATTTAGTCTAAAGGTACTAATATACTAAAATTTAAATCTCAATCACCATTAATGTGATGTTCTAGTCCATCAGTAGAAATAAAAATCACTCACCGACCATGATAATGGATATGATCATTGGAAGATGTAAACTAATTACTTCCAAGGATAAAATGCTAAATATTTATATTTATAATAGGGATGTCCTAATTCAATAGTATTTTATTGATGGTTATAAGGAAACCTGTGCATTTTAATCCCCTAATCTCATGTTACCAGAAAGGTGTCTGAATTCTCAATACATGTGGCATCTTCTTCATATGTAACATTATTTCATTTATCATATAGGAAGAAATGATTTTATAATATGCATATGTATAAAAAATATACTTTTATAAGATTCAATTTTACTTTTATGGTATCTTTTACCATTAAAGGTAATAATTTCTTTTCCATAATAATATTCTCAGAGTTGTATTGATTCCTACTAGCTCCTAGTGAGTAATCCCTGCTTCCATACTACCATTTTATAAATTGACAAGTCTATATATTTTAGGAATCACCTTAACGAACTCGGTTATGGGGTCCAAAACTAATCTAATGTGATCATCCTTCATGGAAATGCATGTCTCTTAACACTCTAAGAGACATTTACACAAATTTAATTTGTTCATTATTGAAATAACAATGAAGATGTACCCTTCAACTACATTTATATCATTTTCAAGGAGTCATCCTAAAATAATTTTTATATTCACTAATAAAACATGCTATAAGAAACACAACCTTGTTTTATATCATAGAAGAAAATAAACCCATCTCATAGATTTTTTGCCTAGTTATTTTCATATTTAGGAGTCAATATCTATATTTTTTCCACATTGTAGTTATCTCATGTGCCTAAATAAACAAATTATTTTCTCAAATTTTGGCTCCCATTGAGGTACTTTTCCATGAATAACACTTTATTTAATACAATTGTATAGTTATTAATATATATCTGTTCTATATTATAGAAAAAAATTCTATCCATTCAAACTCAAAGATACATTCATTCAGAAACTCACTAATCACTATATATTAAGAGAATCAAAATAGGTTTATAAACATAGTAGAATATTTCATGAGTGAGAAAATTTCATTCTTTAGGTTAATGAAATTAATCATCCAATATACTTTGAAGTTGTTTAGGTAGAATTTTTTATTGAGAAGTTCTTCAAATCTAAATCATGTATGAACTTGGTTCCACTAGGATTGAATATAAAACCCTTCCATTCTCATGTGATGTCATCCATTAGGTATAACACTAGTTTATCTATAAAATAATCTGGAGTTATATGAAAAAAAAATCATATTTATTCATCCCATCCATGACTCTACATATTATAATCCCTATTCGACAGTAAAAATTAATGGATTATTCCTTTTGTAATTATAATTAACTATCAACATTCTATGTTGTATAATTTTGATTCCCTTTTCCTATATGATAGATTTTGTATAATATTCTATGGACATGTTATTGAGTCACGTACAGATCAAGTTTCCCAATATTATAAGTTATTTCTCAATATTGATTTCAATACCATTTGACTAGTTTCACATCATTATATCCTTATTGAAATTAAAATGTTGTCCCCACATAAAAATTTACTGAAGGATTTAGATATTGTAAATCAAGAAATTCATAATCATCATCAAAATTTTTCAATGGTAACCAAGATGAATATATATGATGTAGTCCTAGTGGGATGTCTCCTTAATAATTCATGTTACTCTATACTCATTGGATAAATGTAAGAAATTTAGCTAATATTGGTATTTAAAAGAACCCTAATAAACCGACACCACACTCTTACATTGAATTTCAAAATAAAAGGCTACTTATGCATATTTTTTCTACACTATATTTCATGTTATGTAGCATGTTGTCTCTGTTTCATTATTGTTACTAATTGACTAACAAACTAATAGCCAATTTAATATCCTCACACCAACTAATTATCTTGGTAAGGGTTGAGGTTCTACTGGCATTATGTGACTTCTCTCAGAAACTAAATGCTAGTAATAAATTCCAATTGAGTCTTATTTAAAAGAAGATGATTTGAACTTACAAAAAAACACACACACATGAATACAAAACCTATTAAGAAAACCAAACGAATAATGCCAAACATTATATGATTCATGAATGAAAAAAAGAAAACTTAATACCAAAATAACCAATAATATTAAATGAATATTAAAATAATAAACATATATAAAAAATCATAATCAAGAGAAATCCATACATAGCTACACGAATGAGGCATCACTCCAACAACCCCACGTGATTGTATCAAGTTCCACATCCTTTTCCATGACTGAATCATAAATCTCTAAGAGTAACATATGAGACCATCTCTCTATTTATTTTATATTGAATAGTCTCTCCATACATAAAAAGATGTATATATTGGGTTGAATAAACAACCACATAAGAAAACCATAGATACTATCTAATAAACGTCACTAGGATAAAAACAAGTTATATTACAATAAAATACATAATATTTAGAAACCAATTAATGAAAATTAATAAATGTTCCAATATAAATAAGATATAAAATAATTATATCTATAATTCATACCTATTTTCATTCTCATACCCACCCATGAATGCATCTACTGATTGAAAATTACTAACTCTGGAGAAAAAAATATTCTTCTCATATAAGTTTTCACTAATCAATTGAATACAATGTTCCCTATGTAGGCATGCTACCCTAGTAAAAAAACATGGCAAACATCTCTTGTGTAAACAAAGATGTCATGATACACATGTTTAAATCAATAAGCTACCTTAGAATTAAATATCAACCATTATAGTAGAATATTTTTTATAATATCACACCCATTAATTTCTAAAATAACATTACTTTTTGTGATTTCATTGAACACATTAACGACCTCACCCAGAATACAATTCATTAAAAAAATGTCATTCCAAAAAAAATCATAGTTACTATTTAAAAAACAGAAGAAAATATTTTATAATTCAAAGACTTCATGTTTTTTAAAATGTGGAGGAGAGATAGAGAGAAGACAACTACCTCATAATAGTTATTAAACATGATGTGTCAAATAATTTTCTAGAAAGATATATTATCTTCCTTCATTTTGAACTATGATTAGCAAATAATATTATTCAATACATTTCCCAATCCATTTATATGGGCATGAAAATATAATAAAAGGTCATTGATCAATTAAAAACCAGATGATATAGTAAGAGAATTGAAAATAAGTTTTATATATTCAAATATCGAGATTTAATGCTCAGTAATCCATTGAAAGTGGACACTATAAGTATGAAGATCACTAAAATCGCCTAGAGGAGGGATGTGAACTAAGAGACCATGTCAATAGTAGAAGAATAAGGTTCTTCAAGTGATTTTTGGGATAAAAAATCATGTAAAATTGAAAACATATCATAGTTAGGATATATTGATTTATACCCATAAAAACATTACTGGAAAAAATAGGGCCACATTGTTTCATAAATAATACACCAATCGTGAAAAAATCCACTATCCTATAATTTTATATCTAACGTGGTCAAAACCTGGTTTAAAAAATCATCTTACAACCATGTTTATTCAATGAATATCACTCATGATATTATACAGATACCAGTTGAATCTGTAATGTTTCGCATGACTTTTCATATACCATAGAACAATTAAAGACACTCTTAATGTTTTTAAAACTATCCCAAGGCCAAACCCAATCAATCTGTACCATAAAATAAGAAATAAATTAAAAAACCAAACTATAGGTGTTACACCACACTTAATATATGGATCATTAATATTAATGTATGAATGAACTCCCCCAACATAAGGATGTTTTAGAGAAATATATGTTTGATTGATCCTAATATAAAGATTGTATACTCTAACGTATAGACCATCCACACTCATATAAGGGTTATTACTATGGATTCAATAATCATTTTCCTTATTATTAGGATAATGTTTTTTATCATCAAGGTCATACCATTGTGCACATAATGGGGATACAAAGATGGGAATATGTAAGGGTTTTTGAGATAATAATTATTTTGATCAAATAAAGAAACTATTAAAATGTTGAATTATATGGTCTCGAAGGTTTAAAATATTTCGATATTAGAAAATGAGTATGATTATAGCTAAAAAAGGAGGTGAAATCAACCAAGGTGGAGGTTATTTCTAGAATAGGCCCCAATCTAAAATGTGTTTCTCCCAAATCACTATAAATGTACACCATCATGTGTTTGTTGTTTTTTATTGTTTAAAATGATTTTGACCTAATTAAATATTAATATATGGTAGTATTTCGTTGGGATTAAATCTTGTTGAATCTGCTAGAATAGTTTATGGATAACGTCTGACATGAGATTAAATTTGATTAAAACATGAATCAATGACCTGGTAGAAACAATAGTGACATAAATATCAATTGCAGGGAATATTATGAGATCATGGATATACACCCACATGATATGTTAAATGAATTACATAATTAATGTCAGTATGAGTGAGATTTTTCAAAGAAAACTCACATTTGTTGAGTTGTATTTAAGTATTCCAATATTTTTATTTATTATTAGAAATATGATTCATATTAATGAGATATAAATTGTTGTATGTTGTTATAGAAAGTATGAGTTTTATGAATCTAAAAAGGGCGTTTAAAGGCCAACATATTAGTGTGAGAGAATATGTTGAGAAATCGATACATTGAAAATATTAGTATCTAAAATAGGTGAGTTTGATAATGAAAAATTTACAGATTTTAATATCTATTATTATAATAAAGAGGCATAATATCATTCAAATGCATTAATCTATATAAATATATAATCATCACACATGGGTTCCATGAATAAATGAACTCTTTTAGTTGAATAATGATAAAAAAGGTGAATATGAATTCAAATGATAATATATAAAAACATGTTGAGAAAACTATCTCTATATCGGGTCTATGTCCATTCCATTTCCTAAGTGTCATATGATAATAGATTATATGTTTTTTCATATGATGTTTAACCTTGTACACTAATGATATACTCATCCAAAAAAGAAGTTGAACCATATTAAAAAAATGTGTTGTGCTTGATGTTATTCTACAACAGTGATAAACTTGATAGTAGATTATTAAACAAGAATAATAATTTCAAATGGAAATTAATCATTTTAACAATAATTTACCCCACCATGGAATATTATTCAGCAATATTATAATACAATCCATATATTTTCCTTAATTAACCTTGAAAGTGTGAAAACATATAGAAATTACCAATTTGGTTAGGTATATGGGTCTTATATAATCAACAAATTCACTCACTCCTGTATCATAAATTAGTCTTTTTAATTTTTTTAAAAAAATCAAAAAAAATATGAGCAGGTACAAAAATATGTAACCAGTATGGCTTAATCGTAGATTGAAAGACACATCAAATGTACAATATGGATATAGAGAAATAAAAAATTATGATGGACCTCCATTTTGATTAAAAAAATCAATATTTATAATTTCAAAAACCCTAAAAGAAACATTATAAAAAACAGACTATAAAACACACCCTTTTTAACAAAATAAATCATTTTAACAACCGTCAATAATTTTTAACTAACATGAATTGTGAAAACAAGATCCTTTTTCTGATAAATAAAAAAGAATTTATATATTAATTAAAATTTTGATATGAATTTTTTTGTAAATGATCACAACAAATCTAGGGATATTTAATATTAAACCTATTATGATTTTGAAGGGAAATGTATGTGTGTAAAAACGTTGGAGTCGTAAGAAGATCCATTCTAACCCAAAACAGTCTTGAAATTGTTATAGGATAATTTTGAAGAAGACTAATGAATATTAAAAAATTAAGGAGAAATCATAAACAATATCTCAAAAAATTATTATTGGAAACATTGAACTATTATTTTTTCAATAATGATCTAATAAAAGATGATTCATGAGTACGAAAATCAAATAGATGTTTTTGAATCTTTTAAATAGGATTAAATAACAATTCCTCTACATGAATTAGAAAAATATATTTCCAAATTTACTAATCATATATATAAATTTTATAGTAATAATGCTGAAATTAAAAAAATATGGGTGTGAATTTAGGGAGAAATGATTCAAACATTGTCACACCATAAATTCAGTCCAAATTTCAATATCTAATATTATATTATATTTCAATTATTTTTTAAAATATTTTTTTCATAAATTATTTATTGGAATAGGTCAATTTTTTTTATTTACTTCCTCGTTATATTTTTTATTATTGACATATTAGATATATCCATACAATAAGTTAATTTTTGAAACTATTAAACCATTTGATGACCTTCCTTATGGAATTATTAAACATATTTTTGTCAGAGTGTTGAATTTGTTCATGCAATTTGATATCTTTTTACAAAACACAGAATATTATAGGACACCAACATAGTAATTTATCATTATTAGATGTCCCTTATAAAAATAGTAATGATACTCACAAATTGCCAGTAATGTTCTCTAATATGAATTTTTATAATAAAAACTATCAATTTTTTTCATTTTTACGCTATGAAATGTCCATATAAAGAGAAATCAATTTTTAATCCTTCACATTTTGATGAATCTAATACTTACAAGAAAGTATGTTATTATGAATAATTTTTTACTTTGGGTAAATAATTAAGATAAAAGAATTCAATAAAAAACAATTTTGAAAAATTTAAAAATACGATATTATTATTTTATGATGACTTCACTTCTGATTTATTTGATGTGTTTTATTATTTATTAGATAGGTATGGTGTTGTTATTTCATATATTTTATAGAAAGTCGAGGCATTAGAGTCAGTTAAAAATATTATTTCTCATAATAATTATGGTCCTCAAAATAGATTTTAAATCATTACAATTTAATTTATAGTATATGTTTATAATGGGGGTAAAAAATCATTTAGTAATTAGATTTATAAAAATTTATTCCAAAAAAGAAAAAAATAATAATAAATATTATTAGTTAAAATCTGATAGATTTAGTGAATAATTAAGACATATTCATCAAATAGGATACAAAATATATATACATAGACTTTTTTTTGGAAATTATGGAAACCCTTTTATGATAAGACATATGATAATCAATCAAAAAAATCATGGATGATTTCAAAAAATAAAATGAGAATTTATTAAAATAAGGAATCATTTACCCAGTTTTTATTAAAAATGTGTCAACCTAATTCATATTGTGAAAACAAAGATCATGATTTATTACACAAATATATTAATAAAGTGAGATAATTATTTTTAGTGTCGAAAATATTTAGATAATTGTCATTAAATATGCAAAAAAAAAATTAGGTCCTATAAAATGATTATTTCACTATCTAATTTTTAACAAAATACAAGAATAGATTTCTAGAAAATACAATACTTCATTGCTATTTTTTGGGATACATTTAGGTAGCCATTTCACGAGAAGATAACGAATATAAAACCATAACTTTCCATTTTAACTAATTTTCTTATATGAAAATTTCATTTTAATTATGTAATTCATAGGATAAATTTTTATATATCAATGTTACTCATTTTATATAACATTAATAACAAGTATTGTGAGGTATTTCTTAATGATTTAACTATTTTTTAAAACACATTAGGTCATTTTTTCGATAATCAAGAAAATGATGTGGAGACTATTAAGGAAAATAATATTGTATTCATTTTTTATAAGTGTGATTTCATTATTCAAAGATGATCTGTTCTTAGAATTTTAATTTCACATATTTTTAATTTTTGGGAGCCCTCATATTGAATGGATAAATTCACCATCATACACTAATTGTGTGAAACATGATAGATCTTCCTTAGGACATGTAGTATTTTACAAAATAATCATCATGGATTTGGTTGATATAACATTTACACTTCATAGAAAACATTCAAAGGATTATAACATCACATCTCAGGTAATTATATTTAATCATTTAATTTGTTAAAGTGTAAAATAAAAACACTATCATTAATATAAAAACATATGTGGTAACACCCATTTGACCTAATATGTTATTATTTATACCATAAAATTAGAGAAGTGTTCTCATAAAATTTTATAAAAGAAACTATTTTATTGAATATGATTCTTAAAAATGTGATTTTGATAAAAACAATTAAATACCATTTGGAAATGTTTTTTTAACAATTTCCTATACATAGAAACATTCTGATCATATCTACTATGTTTGGTAATGACCTATGATTTTAATCCCATTAAATTAAATTTAATATCCTATTAATAATGCTACAGATAATAACAAATGTACACATTCCATCAAATATGATATTTTTATTAAAAACTATGATAATTATTTTTTGATTGAAATAATAATTTTGTAAATCCTATAATTTTTATTGAAATTATTTTTAAATAAGAACGACATAGATGATTAAAAACAATTTATTCAATAGAATAAAAATATAATAAATAAAATTATACATTTTAATACATTTTTTGACCTTATAAAACGTATTTAAAACATTTTTAGAACGAAATTAAATTTTAATTTAATAAAAACTGTTTCGGTCTTTCTTTGAATCAAGTAATTTTGAGTTGCGATTTGGTCTTATATTTTAATAAAATGCGTAAAAATTTATTTTATTTATAATAAATAAATAAATTTATTTATGATTATTAAACTATATGATTTTATGTTATTTATAAATTTAAATATTAATAATTTTATTTTTTATATAATCCATTTTCATGCAATTACTTGTATTAGGGATTTCATTCCCCCCAGGCCAACATGCTATGTAATGGGTCCCCCTCTAACCAATAAAAAAAATATTTTTTTTGTTCAATAAAAAAAATATGGCTTCATCCCAAACATTAAAAAATAATTGATTGGTAACATTACATTATGGAAAATGTAATGATTGTTTCTATAACTACGATTCCCATCAAATTAAAATAAGTGAACCATAAAACAGTTGTAAAATAACCTTATATTTTTTATTTCTCCTTGCCTCACCAACATAAAAATGCTTCTAGTCCACATTATTTATTACAATTACTTCATTTAAAATGATAATTCCTTATAAAATTTGAAGTCATTGATATGACTATCAACCACATCATGGTTTTTATTTCTTAAAATTTCACTATTAAAACATTCTCTATATTTATTGACATAATTAAAAAATTATAAATAATATACAGAAATTTAATTATATTATTTTAAAAAAATTTCTTTCCATTCTATCCTCTTTGAAAACCAAAACATAGGTCGTGTGCATGTATTTATTATCACCTCCATGAAAGAATATTATTCATTTTTTAATACATCCTTAATTTATTTTTATAAATTTGGTTTTAAAAGATAAATATATTATTTATTATATCAATATTGATATTGTAATAAATTTTAAGTATAATTTTAGTGATAATAAAGGAAAATAGTCACTATAAAACCAACCATCTAAAACAATCAAACTAAGTGAAAAACATTTATTAACACTATGAAATTTTTTTCCTATCCATAAATATTTATACTTATTCATTTTAAACCTAGTATATCATAATAATAAACATTGAATTATATTATTAATATTTTGGTATAATTATATTGCAATATAATCACTTCATAATGATCAATTAATCATGGTATGTTCGTGTTTGAGTCGGTTTGACTGCCTACATTAATAATGTCATGAAATTATATCATGGATGAATATGAAAAAAATAATTACTAGTATAATATGATATAATTTTTAAATAATTATTTTTCTATGTTTAAATGAAGGTTAAATAATTTTTTATCATAAATTATGAAAAAAATTTTTCATAGGTAAAACATCACTAGTAAATGATCATTGTCAATTTCATCATCTAGGATAAAGGATAAAGTTCTAATGAAAAAAAAATTAATCTTTTTACATTAATATAAATAATTTATTATTGTATTATTAATTTGTATTTAAATATAAATGTTGAAATAAAATGAAATATCGACACCACTTCTATGAAAAAATTAAAAACCATTTAAACTATAAACACCCAATTTGGAAAATTGGTAAAAACAATCTAAAATATATATATTTATGGAATTATTATCAAGAGAGGGTCTAAATTGGTTTATATATAATTAATTATATTGGGTATATATTAAATAGTTTTAATTTATTTATTAATAATGTGTTTTTTATGTGCATAATGAATCAAGGCCATGCTTTTTGTTTTCCATCTCAAATTTCTCCATTTGAGACATGTTTTTTATTATTCACCGAACTAATATGAATTATTGTAAATAATTCCTAAATGAGATGTTATATTAATAAATACCCTATATTCATTGTAATTTTAATTTTATTAAAATAACTCACTCTCTCACTATCATGAGGCATTGAGTTAAAGGCTCCTCATATTTAAGGATTTATTTGTCTAAAATTAGAATTCCTTGATGCATATTTAAATTATACATCATTTTTCTATATTAATGTTGAAAATATATCTATATCATAATTTTCTAAATTTATTACATTCTAATTAATTATTTTCTAATTTATTTTTCAAGAATGAATGGCTCATTAAAATCAAAACACCCTACTTGAATGTTCTCTAACCAAAATATATAATTTTATTAAGTAAAAACCTTCATATATTAATTTTATATTTTTATTAATTTTATATTTATATTTCGCACCAATTTTTACCTCAATTTTTATAAAAACTAGTATGTATTATTTTATTAGAATATAATAATACACTTTTCACATTTTAAAAAGTAAAATATAGTTCTTTATTTATGATTTGGGTCTTTAAACAATGTTTTTTTTAAATATCCCCCCACATTTATATGATAATACTAATTAGTTTTCATTGAATTATTTATATAATTTTCTACATCATATGTATATTTTTTCAAATGTTTTTACTTTAACATTATAAAAATATCATTGTAATGTGACCTATTACATCACATTTAACAAATATGGTGAAAATTATAACTTTTAATGTTTTCTAAAACCAAATTTCGTTATCCATATTTATTTTATTTTGATCATTATTTAAAATAATTCCTGGTTTCTAAAAGAGAAATAATTTGTATCCATATTTTTTGAAATATCTCTTTAAAATGATTTCAAAAGATCAAGGATATTTCATATTAAAAAAGTGATTTTTAAACATCCTTAAAAGTATATTTTATCTTTTTAATTTTCCATTTATATATTTTAGTATGGATCAATGATTATTTTCAAATATAACCACCCACTTTATTTATCTTGGATGATTTTGTAATGTCACTCACTTTTTTAGAAATGATACTTCATTTCCATTGTCTTGCCTAATTTATTGTCCTATATATCTGCAATTTCATTCCAATTACATTCATCTAATAATAACATATTCTTCAAAACATTGATTTATGAATGTTAAACAAGAGTCCATAAATTGATAAATTTGGGGAATATAAGGAATTATTTGTATATCCAATATTTATATAGTGTAAATAATATATGTTTTAAAATCTTGGTTGAATAGTATAAATTTTGATGATTTCCCCATATACTCATTTATTTTTTGTTGATTTATCATTTTTTGATTTGTTATAGAGTTATAAATTATTTTCATATAAAATTACATTTGAAACACATTTTCCTCCCATGGGTAATGTAACACCCCGAGATTTATGAAAAATATTATTTTAATTTCATTAATGTCTTTTGTTGTATTCTACACCAAGATTACCTTATGCTATATGCAACACCGTATTAGTTTGCAGTATACGCAACACTATTCTTGGACTGTGTTACACATAATTTTGATAATAGATATTCTACGCAACATTGAGTATATATATATACATATTAAATGTATAAATGAAATATGGTTGGATTCTGTTATACGAAACAACGAAGGATTCTTTCACAACACGCAACCCTGACTTGGCTTGCATTACACGAAATCGAAACCTTCCTCGATAACATGTGTAGTACATAATACTGAGTTTCACGAAACAACGATATGCTATTAAAATATTATTAAAACTAGCCGTTATGAATAGTAATAACCACTTTTTAAAATTTTAGAAATTTTTGCTCTCAAAATGGACTTAATTTTTGGATTCGGAGTATCGAATTTAGCCTAAGGTGATATTTTGGTACTTTTCGGATAACTTTCATATTCTGATGAATAGTGAAAATTACTAATTTATAATTAAAAACAAATTTTTTAATAAAAAAAATTAATAGTGATAAATTATTAATTTGAGTTGTTTTAAAGTATATTTAGAATATATTTTTACAATTTAATACAATGTTGGTCATTGGATGTAATTTCACATTTAAACCAGACATAAACACGTGTCAATCTTTTGATAGATATTGTTTCTTAAAAACACGCTATTTGTTTTAACAACGGGATTTAATTATAAAATTAATTATTGCAACTTCTAGGTTATGAATTTGGTAAAATAGACTTCATTTTTTTAATTAGGAATATGAAATATAGCTTAGGATGAAATTTTGGTATTTTCCTGAAAACTTTCAATTTTTGATGAATAGTGAAACCACTAAGTGGTAGGATAAAAACTGAATTTTGCATAAAACTTAATTTTACTGCTTCTGTGAATGCAATTTCGAAACTCCGACAGACACGGTTAATATCATGTTCTAAAATGTGGTTCAATGAGATGAAAATAATTTTTGGTGAATAGTAACGTTTTACTTTTTTTTACCACGGTTAATAGTAAATAGGGTAACTAAGGGTAAATATGATATTACTATTACCCTAACACATGTCCTAATTCTATTGGATAAGTGTAATTCGACCAAAAACAACCTTATGAATATAATATGACCATTTAGGTCCACTTGGATTAGATTATGACATTTAATATTATTTTATTTAATGAATAGTTAAAATAGTTAAAATCATAGTTTAATAACTACAATTTTTTTAATATGGGGTTATACATAAGATAAATTTGACTATAAATATTCATTAGAAAGATAAAAATATTTCCTACATAATGATATTTTATTTATAATTTTTAGACTTTAAATAAATTAATTTATTTATGAGACAACGATGATGCATTAATTACCCTTTTAAGGAAATATTAACATAATTGATGTTATAAATGCTCAAATGAATGTAATTGGAGACTTTTTATGAATTCCAATAATTTTATAGGTTACTATGCAATATTAGTGTTTATTTAATCAACTTGGTTCGAACATATAAATCTGTTATGACTTTCACAAAAATCATATATCAAATAGTGTCAAAATTGACACAAAATAGTTTTTAAATAAAATAAAATATTATTAATTGTTATTTTATTCCTAAAAATCTATGGTTCGGCCAAATGACTTAGATAAGGATATATATATTAAAAATAAACAATTTGGGGTTCGTTTTGCATGTTATAGTAAGTGTATTTACCATATAGTGAAAGAAAACAAAAAGACACGGTAAAAGTTAAATTATTTAACTTAGAGTTAAATCTAATTGATAAGTTTAAAATAACACCCTAAACTTGTCTAAATCCTATTGGTTGATATAATTTCGACCCATCCCCACTTTAGCTTCGAAATAAGACCCTTTGGAACCATTATAAACCGATTTTGACTTTAATATTAAATAATATTTTGAGATATTCCTAAGGTGCCCCTCTCCTCCCTTATAAAAGGACACCTCCTCCCCCTTCCTCCTCATACAAATTTGAGCACTCAAGCTCGGCCAACCCCTGCAAAAATCCCTTCTCCACTTCCCTAGAATAATCCTAGATGTCCTGGTATTCTTCAAAGACCAATATTAGTTCCCTAAGAGGAGGATTCAAAGAGGCGTTTCAAAGAAGAGGTAATATCCATTACCGATCTTTTCAATTTATTTCTTCTTCAACTTCTTCTTATTTATTTGTTTCATGATAAAGTAATAACATCAGTATTACTTACATACTGATATGTTATTATAAATATGAAACAACAATAATTCATTTTCTATCCATCCTACGGAAAAATGAAATCACCGCGCGTGCGTACGTACGGAATACCGTCTCCACGCCGTGGTGTAATCTATTTTCCGTCACCACCTTAATTGGATGGGTATAATGGTGTAATGAGTAACTATATATTATTATTAAAAAATTATATTGATACTGAAATAGTATACATACACTTCAACACAATTCCACGACCATGGGAACGATATCATCGCTCGTGCGTACGTACAGACTACCGTCTCCACGACGCTGTGAGATTCATTCTCAATGATTAACCATTCATGAATGATTATAAAGTATATATAATAAGTACTAATGAAATATATGACCTAATAATGATACTGGAATTATTTATATTTATATGTATGTCATCTACTTAATTCCACTCAATTCAATAAGGAAACGAAAACAGCATTCATGCGTACGTACGGACTACCGTCTCCATGAACGGTGTATTTCTTTCCATTTACTGATTTATTATATATGTATATTCTGAATATATATATATATATATATATAAATCATGTTTTATATTGTGGAATTAAGTAATCATGATCTAAGTAATCATATGAATAATTACAAGTTAAAAACACGAACGACAAATGAGACGATTTTACCCAAAACGCTACTTTAACATGAATTTACAAAAGAACGGGTAATATAAAGTCATAAGTGTACCATATATGATTTAATAACAATGAATATGATTCTTGAACAACTCAATAACATGATTTAAATCATTATACAGGAGGTTCGGACACTTACAAAGCAAGTCGGACCTAAGGTAAGGGAAATATCACAATCTCATTTTTATCCGAGATTGTTTATACTTTGGCATTTACTGGGGTGTATTTTATCATCCACACCCATGTTTCCTAAATATGTAATATTATTTCCATCCACCTACAATTGTTTAAATACAATTTTACCCTTCGGTGTATTTTTAGTAAAGGATATGAAAGGAATCTTTTGTCGTTTTTCATACGAGGTACTTTTTGACTTTTCCGACAAAAGTACGAAGAATGTTTTTTTTAACTTATACGGCATGAATGGATTTTTAAAACATTATTTCCAAGAAGCTTCCTTTACAAGTATTAGAGTTTATTTTTAAACAACTTTTTTTAGTTTATAATTGTATGACATATTATGAAAGGAAAAGTGTTTTTGAAATAGAAAGGATATTTTCCTCAAGAATGGATTTCAAGTATTTTATCAAAATAATTTTCCATCTAAGATAATAAAGGGTTCTGTTTTTATTCCTATTATTACATTGATATGATTATGTTGTGATGTAATTATTTTTATGAATTCCTTTATCTTATATGAATTGTTTTATGATGTCATGTTGTTTAAGAATCCCATTTTTATTACATGGGTTATGTAATGATGTATGATTTATGATTTTGTGGCACACATAAGAATGGTATCATTATGAGATGGGTGGGACCTATATCTCCCTCCAATGCATTGGGTAAAGATTTTATATCTCATGAGATAGACATGGCTGGAATGGTAGGTTATACCGGTTCTGTGAAACAGGACTAAAACAAGGGTTACTCGATTCAGAAAGGGACTTTGTCCACTAAGATAGTCTTGGCAATGAGTCTTGACTAACAAGAAATGATTCTCTATGATTATGTGTGAATGCCACAAAGTTTCATGTTTTATGTTATGATTATTGTGATTACATTTCACTACCATGATTTACCCCATGTTATGAAATTATGATCTCTTTTGCAGGTTAAGATTTCCAATAGTTATGTGATTATGTATATGATGTGATTGATATTTCTTTTGTTTACACTTACTGAGCATTTGAGCTCACCCTTTTATTTTTATTTTCCCCAGGATATAATGAAAGGTTTTAGGTAAGAAAAAAAACGGGGAAGATCTTTATGGGAGATATTGAATATCTTTCACCACGATTAGAAGATTACGTTCCGAGTTTCCAAAGACACTAAACTATTAAGATCCTTGTGTGTGTGTGTTTTTTTGTACTAAGTATTCCGCAAAAGTAATGTAATGTTCATGTACATTAAGCTTCGGGTCTCTACAGTTGGTATCAGAGGAAAGGTTTAGTCAACCTTTGGAAACTAGGATGCGAGAACTTTAGTGAGATCCCTAGAGATATTTCTAAGGTATGTCTAGGGATGTCCCTAAGGTTAAGTATACGTATAGGTTATAGTAATAGAATTACGCTAACGATCATAGAATTAAACCTAAGATGTTAGATATTGAAGGTACTCCCCCTTTATTATGTTGTTTTCCCTAGCATGATTTTTTCCTCTCACACTATTTTTTTTTGGGTTTTAGACGATGGATGGAACCCGAAGGAACCGTGTTGATCAATGCAATGGACAATGCAATGATTGTCCTCCTGAACAATCAAATGTTATGGGAGATGGAGTGCAAAATCTTATTGCTATACTTACACAAGCTATGAATCATTCTGGACTTCCAAATGAGCAGAGAAGGGAACAATATTCTATTGAGTCCTTCATGAGGCAACGTCCACCTTCTTTCAGTGGGTCTTCTGATCCACTTGTTGCTAAACAATGGATTAGTACCACTGAAAAGATATTTTCAGTTCTTCAATGTTCTGAACATGATAAAGTCATCTTAGCAGTGTATCGTTTGGAAGGTGATGCTGATCAATGGTGGAATCTTATTAAGAATACGAGGCAAAGGGATGAAATTGAGTCCATGGAATGGGACGAGTTCAAGAACTTATTTTTCAGTAAGTACTTCCCCCGTATTCTTCGAACAAAAATGGAGAAGGAGTTTCTTGAACTAAAGAAAAAGGATGATGAATCTGTTGGTATATACGAAGCGAATTTTACAAGACTTGCAAGGTATGCATCTGGCATTATCATCCAACCTGAAAGTAAAGTTGATCGATTTTTCAGTGGCTTAAAACCAAGTCTTCGAAGGGAATTAGCTATAAGAGACTTCAGTAGCTATGAAGAAATTGTGCGTTGTGCTATCAAGGTAGAAATGGAAGTTGGTTTTACATATCCATCTCATGGTTTTGACAAGAAACGAAAGATGGAGTTCAATGAGAAATCTCAGAATAATGGTGAAAAGAAGACGAATGTTTCCTTATGCACAAAGTGTGGAAAGAAGCATGGTGGATATTGTCTTAAAGGGACTAGAAAATGTTTTAAGTGTGGAAAAGAAGGTCATCGAGCAGCTGAGTGTCGAAGTAATGGAAAAAGGGTTTCTAATGATGTGAATAAAGCAAACACTGCAGAGAACGCACCACCAACACTTCAATGCTTCAAGTGCAAGGAAATGGGGCATTATGCTAATAAATGCCCTAATCCAAGGGTTAGTGATGATCAACATGAGCAACCACTGAAGGCAAAGGACAAAGGGAAGTCACATGCGATCACTATTGGCGATGTTGAATATGACAATGATGTGGTAGAATGATTAAGTGTTTATGTAATGGGATTCCAAAATAATGTTGTATCATTGAGTATTGCAATATTTATTGATGTGGTATTCAAAGTGATTGAGATTTTTTTTGGAAATAAGATGATATGCACATAATGAAGGGAAAACAAGAAAATGAAATATTTAATAGTATTCATGAGCTCATGATTGATATAAGGACTAAGTGATATCATGGTTTGACTATATAGAATTTTGAGGATTTTGGTATGTGTAAAGTGTTAACTTTAAACTGCATTCATTGTTTCACTAAGGTATTCAAGAGAATACATGATTTAGGACTTTGAATGTTTGTAATGTGACCAACGAAACATATCTTATGATATATGGGGATCAACGATTATATTAAATCTCTGATAATCGTTTTCACTATGTTATGAGAGTGGACTGCAGTATTATGGATAAGCCTAAAGATTGAAATGGATTATGTTGGACATAAGTGAGTATTGTTTACGGATAGAAGTTTTTTTATTCGATATTATTGATGGGATGTTATAGTAATGTAGTATTAGAAAAAGGACAACCTGCAGGACGGGTGACAACCCATCGCGTCGGACAAGGCTGTAGGAATCGAACCCACAACCGAAGTGCGACTGGCCATTATCGCCTACCACTGGCCTACAGGAAGTCCCTATTTAGTAGAAACTAGTTTTATTATATTAAGCAGTATGATATATGAAGTATAAGTCCATTTTAGGAACCATATGTGATTAATCTCACTATAGATCGACTTATGTAAAAAATTTTGCTAACCTTTTGTTTGAGACAGATGGAATGACCCGTCATTCTATCACATGATATGCTAACACTTCACGAATAACAAATTCAACATCATTTATTTAAGAGATGAAGTGGAAATTGTTCAAGGCATGAACAATAGTGAGATTGTACCAAAATAACAAAAGTATTTATTGTAATTCAAATTTTCAACTTTAGGGAAATGATCTTGAAAACCAAAAATGTTGTCCTAGTGATCTTATACCTAATGAATCAGATGGTACCTTAGATCGTCACAAATTTATGGATTTGTGATTACTGGATTTTCCATAGCCATGTTCTCTACCACTCTCCATCAGAACATGATGGTTATATTTCTCTTCCATATCCATATTTTCACCTATGTAGAAACCCAGTGATTAGTTAATTTGGGTAACCGTTACGTTTCATACTGTTGTTTTTAAAGATTGGTTTTGGTATTCCTTTTTACGATGTGGGTTTCTATCAAAGAAACTTTCAAATAGTAAACCATTTATAACCCCGACGAATTTCGAGGGCGAAATTCATTTTAAGGGGGGTAGAATGTAACACCCCGAGATTTATGAAAAATATTATTTTAATTTAATTAATGTCTTTTGTTGTATTCTACACCAAGATTACCTTACGCTATACGCAACACCGTATTAGTTTGCAGTATACGCAACTCTATTCTTGGACCGTGTTACACACAATTTTGATAATAGTTATTCTACACAACATTGAGTATATATATATATACATATTAAATGTATAAATGAAATATGGTTGGATTCTGTTATATGAAACAACGAAGGATTCTTTCACAACACGCAACCCTGACTTGGCTTGCATTACACGCAATCGCAACCTTCCTCGATAACGTGTGTAGTACGTAATACTGAGTTTCACGAAACAACGATATGCTATTAAAATATTATTAAAACTAGCCGTTATGAATAGTAATAACCACTTTTTAAAATTTTAGAAATTTTTTCTCTCAAAATGGACTTCATTTTTGGATTCGGAGTATCGAATTTAGCCTAAGGTGAAATTTTGGTACTTTTCGGATAACTTTCATATTCTGATGAATAGTGAAAATTACTAAATTATAATTAAAAACAACTTTTTTAATCAAAATAATTAATAGTGATAAATTATTAATTTGAGTTGTTTTAAAGTATATTTAGAATATATTTTTTCAATTAAATACAATGTTGGTCATTGGATGTAATTTCACATTTAAACCAGACATAAACAAGTGTCAATCTTTTGATAGATATTGTTTCTTAAAAACACACTATTTGTTTTAACAACGAGATTTAATTATAAAATTAATTAATGCAACTTCTATGTTATGAATTTGGTAAAATGGACTTCATTTTTTGAATTAGGAATATGAAATATAGCTTAGGATGAAATTTTGGTATTTTTCTGAAAACATTCAATTTTTGATGAATAGTGAAACCACTAAGTGGTAGGTTAAAAACTGAATTTTGCATAAAACATAATTTTACCGCTTCTATGAATGGAATTTCAAAAATCCGACAGACACGGTTAATATCAAGGACTAAAACGTGGTTCAATGAGATGAAAATAATTTTTGGTGAATAGTAACTTTTTACTTTTTTTTACCACGGTTAATAGTAAATAGGGTAACTAAGGGTAAATATGATATTACTATTACCCTAACACATGTCTTAATTCTATTGGATAAGTGTAATTAGACCAAAAAAAACCTTATGAATATAATATGACCATTTAGGTCCACTTGGATTAGATTATGACATTTAATATTATTTTATTTAATGAATAGTTAAAATAGTTAAAATCAAAGTTTAATAACTAAAACATTTTTAATATAGGGTTATACATAAGATAAATTAGACTATAAATATTCATTAGAAATCTAAAAAGCTTTCCTACATAATGGTAGTATATTTATAATTTTTAGACTTTAAATAAATTTATTTATTTATGACACAACGATGATGCAGTAATTACCCTTTTAAAGAAATATTAACATAATTGATGTTATAAATGCTTAAATGAATGTAATTTGAGACTTTTTATGAATTACACTAATTTTCTAGGTTACTATGATATATTAGTGTTGACATAATAAACTTTTTTCTAACATATAATTCTGTTATGACTTTCACAAAAATCATATATCAAATAGTTTAAAAATTGACACAAAATAGTTTTTAAATCAAATATTATAATATTAATTGTTATTTTATTCCTAAAAATATAAGGTTCGGCCAAATGACTTAGATAAGGATATATATAATAATAATAAACAATTTGGGATTATTTTGGCATGTTATAGTAAGTGTATTAACCATATAGTGAAAGAAAACAAAAACACACGGTAAAAGTTAAATTATTTAACTTAGAGTTAAATCTAATTGATAAGGTTAAAATGATACCCTAAACTTGTCTAAATCCTATTGGTTGATAGCATTTTGACCCATCCCCACTTTAGCTTCGAAATAAGACCCTTTTGAACCATTATAAACCGATTTTGACTTTAATATTAAATAATATTTTGAGATATTCCTAAGGTGCCCCTCTCCTCCCTTATAAAAGGACACCTCCTCCCCCTTCCTCCTCATACAAATTTGAGCACTCAAGCTCGGCCAACCCCTGCCAAAATACCTTCTAAACTTCCCTAGAATAATCCTAGATGACCTGGTCTTCTTCAAAGACCAATATTAGTTCCCTAAGTGGAGGATTCAAAGAGGCGTTTCAAAGAAGAGGTAATATCCATTACCGATCTTTTCAATTTCTTTCTTCTTCAACTTCTTCTTATTTAGTTGTTTCATGATAAAGTAATAACATCAGTATTACTTACATACTGATATGTTATTATAAATATGAAACAACAATAATTCATCTTCTATCCATCCTATGGAAAAATGAAATCACCGCGCGTGCGTACGTACGGAATACCGTCTCCACGCCGTTGTGTAATCTATTTTCTGTCACCACCTTAATTGGATGGGTATAATGGTGTAATGAGTAACTTTATATGATTATTATAAATTGATATTGATACTGAAATAGTATACATACACTTCAACACAATTCCACGACCATGGGAACGATATCATCGCTCGTGCGTACGTACGGACTACCGTCTCCACGACGCGATGGGATTCATTCTCAATGATTAACCATTCATGAATGATTATAAAGTATATATAATAAGTACTAATTAAATATATGACCTAATAATTATACTGGAATTATTTATATTTATATGTATCTCATCTACTTAATTCCATTCAATTCAATAAGGAAACAAAAACAGCGTTCATGCGTACGTACGGACTACCGTCTCCATGAACGGTGTATTTCTTTCCATTTACTGATTTATTATTTATGTATATTCTGAATATATATATATATATATAAATCATGTTTTATATTCTGGAATTAATTAATCATGATCTAAGTAATCATATGAATAATTACAATTTAAAAACACGAACGACAAATGAGACGATTTTACCCAAAACGCTACTTTAACATGAATTTACAAAAGAATGGGTAATATAAATTCATAAGTGGACCATATATGATATAATAACAATGAATATGATTCTGGAACAACTCAATAACATGATTTAAATCATTATACATGAGGTTCGGACACTTACAAAGCAAGTCGGACCTAAGGTAAGGGAAATATCACAATCTCATTTTTATCCGAGATTGTTTAGACTTTGGCATTTACTGGGGTGTATTTTATCATCCACATCCATGTTTCCTCAATATGTAATATTATTTCCATCCACCTACAATTGTTTATATCCAATTTTACCCTTCGGTGAATTTTTAGTAAAGGATATGAAAGGAATCTTTTGCCGTTTTTTGTACGAGGTACTTTTTGACTTTTCCGACAAAAGTACGAAGAATGTTTTTTTTAACTTATACGGCATGAATGGATTTTTAAAACATTATTTCCAAGAAGCATCATTTACATGTATTCAAGTTTATTTTTAAACAACTTTTTTTAGTTTATAATTGTATGACATATTAAGAAAGGAAAAGTGTTTTTGAAATAGAAAGGATATTTTCCTCAAGAATGGATTGCACGTATTTTATCAAAATTATTTTCCATCTAAGATAAAGGGTTCTGTTTTTATCCCTATTATTACATTGATTTGATTATGTTGTTATGGAATTATTTTTATGAATTCCTTTATCTTATATGAATTGTTTTATGATGTCATGTTGTTTAAGAATCCCATTTTTATTACATGGGTTATGTAATGATGTATGATTTATGATTTTGTGGAACACATAAGAATGGTATCATTATGAGATGGGTGGGACCTATATCTCCCTCCAATGCATTGGGTAAAGATTTTATATCTCATGAGATAGACCTGGCTGGAATGGTAGGTTATACGGGTTCAGTGAAATAGGACTGAAACGAGGGTTACTCGATTCAGAAAGGGACTTTGTCCACTAAGATAGTCTTGGCAATGAGTCTTGACTAACAAGAAATGATTCTCTATGATTATGAGTGAATGCCACAAAGTTTCATGTTTTATGTTATGATTATTGTGATTACATTTCACTGCCATGGTTTACCCCGTGTTATTAAATTATGATCTCTTTTACAGGTTAAGATTTCCAATAGATATGTGCTTATGTATATGATGTGATTGATATTTCTTTTGTTTACCCTTACTGAGCATTTGAGCTCACCCTTTTATGTTTTCTTTTCCCTAGGATATAAAGAAAGGTTTTAGGTAAGAAAAAAAAGGGGAAGATCTTTATGGGAGATATTGAAGATCTTTCACCACGATTAGAAGATTACGTTCCGAGTTTCCAAAGACACTAAACTATTACGATCCTTGTGTGTGTGTTTTTTTGTACTAAGTATTCCACAAAAGTAATGTAATGTTCATGAATGTTAAGCTTCGGGTCTCTACAGGTAAATTATTATTTTTTAAATGAATCACATTTTTATGGGTTATGTATTCTCTAAAAGTGGATGATTTTAATTTAGAATGTTTTATAGAAACTAATTTATTTATTCGGTTAATTTATGATGTGATAAGTGATTTATTACAATTGTAACTAATAATTAAGGATGATGATGTATAGGTTCTTATATATCCCCCCAATTCATTTTTTAAATGATTATATATCATGAAAAAATTATTCATGAGTGTAATTTAGTTTCTCATTAATGTGGGAACTGATGATTTGCCATTAAAAATTAATGTTCCATTTAATAATGAATGTGCCATATCTGAAAGTCAATTAATAATTTCATGCTTATTCTCTGGGATATGTTTTTCTCTAATGTCCCAGGATTATTGAATCTCACTTTTGAATCATGTCTTATGATATCAAAACACTTATTATAAGATTTATGATCCATGGATTTTTGGTAATATTTTTTCTTAATCCTGATTATAACCTTATTATCAACATAAACTCAATTGGTATATTTGATTTCTATTACTTATTTTTACCCTTACAAATCATCAATAATAAAAAAAATTATTTTTCCATTTCATCATGTTATAATCATGAAAAATTAATAAATTTATAAAATAGTATATTATAAGGGGAATTAATGGGAGATGTTTAATACCTATTCTATATTAAAAAGTGACATGTATAGTAGAAACTATTTCTATTATTTTAAAAATTCATACATTTTTTTTAATTTAATGTTTCGACACAATTAACTAAAAAACTAAACGTTTATTGTAATAGATATATATTATAATGAAAGAAAAATATCATATAATTTGTCGGTCATGATTTTGGACTACTATACTTGGTATCATAGAAGGACATAAATATATTTTGAATTAGGATATATTCAATTGAGAATAATTTAGGAGTAAGAACAACTATTAACATTTGATAAGTTATGGTGGATCATAATTTCAAAGGAATTGAAATAATTTTGGATCGTTGAGGTAATATTGAATATTTTATGGTGTAGGTGAACACATGTTTATTGAAGAAAATGGGATAATTCTATAGGATATGATTATGTATGATATAATATTCAAGAAAAATTGATAATGTATTTATTACATAGTTTACCTAGAAAGTAAATACTATCTAGAAACTATATGTAGATGCAGGATCTAGAAAAAATGATCCCAAGGGAAAAAAACCCTAAGAAGTGAACATTTTCTACTTAATCAGTCATCACATGGTGCATGAAAAAAGTCCAAACTCTGGACCGATATTACACTCTTTTAGGGTATTCATTACCCAAACACATTCATTTTACAAACCATTATAAATTGAATTATTCTTAATTACATTATGTAATAATTTTATGAAGTGTAATATAACACAACATAATGTATCCTTTATTGAACTAAATGAATTATATTATTTTAAAAAGGTATTATAGAAGATGAAATATTTATATTTCTTTTATATTAATATTTTTAATTTTATCATTATTGTTTTTAGTATCTAATAGAAACAGGATCATGAAAATGAATCAGAGAGTAGTATGAACTAGAAACCCACGTGTCTTATTGAAAAATAAGGGATCATATATAAATAGTTGAATATTAGTACATTACTATTTATATATTAAAATTAATTTTTCTAGAATTTCTTATATAAATGAGTTTAATATTTTGATATAAATTAAATCATTAATCTCATAGCTCTTTTAATTAGGGAAGTTATTTCTATCGATGAAATTTTAGTATATTCTATAATTTAATAAGGATTTTAGGAAACATATAAGAATTATTCCTTATTATTTTTTCTATTATGGTATGAAAACATATATAAAATGGTATCTATAATATTGAGAAATGATTTAAGAAAATGATATATATTCAGAGATTATTTCTGAACAACACAAGATTAATGGATAGATATGTTTTAGGTTTTGTATATATTTGATGTTGAGATAATATGGGGTTTTATTGTTTTGAATATGTGAGTTATGTATTGTCGATAAACATCGGAATGATGACAATTAATTATTATTTAATTTATTTTATCGCATTTTACAATTGTGGTAGTGAGTGATTTGATAAAAAACTGGATAATACTATTCGAGGACTAAAAATATAATAATTTTTTAAAATAATATATGATTTAATTATAGTTTTTTGACATTATGAGTACATTATTTTGATAATGATATACTCTATATAAAATATTATTAAGTTATAAATAATCAGTGTTGTTTAAGGAAGGATAAATCTATTCATTTGGATTAAGAAAGTAAGTTATATATCACATTTGATGTTATATCTTGAATAGTGTGAATATGAATAATAATCACATATACTTTAATCTATGAATAATTTTTAAAATTAAAATGAATGTATTCTATTAATGGGTGTATAATGTGACGACCTGGGGTTTTAGATCTTAGAAAATATTTTCTATTTTCTATAACATGTGTAACAAATAACACCTAATATAAAAATTCTACTACATATTGGATGATTCTGATTAATAAAATATTAATAAATCCTCATTGATATTAATAAACTAAAAATTAATATCATTAAAGGAAAAATGTTTCATTTTTTTATTATTTAGAAGAATTATTAATAAAAAAATTAATGTTTCATTATATTTTTTTAATTACTAAATAAAATTGTAACATTATATAAATATATTTTTATTGAGTAACAAAATTTCTATAATACATCAATATGAAATTTAAATAGTATAGATATTTGAGCATCACTAAAATGGTTGTATTTTAGTTGAAAAAATTTGATTTTAAAAAAAATGTAATTTTTTTAATGTTATCAATATATAATAATTGTCAGGAAGGTTAAAAAAATAATTATTTATCACATATGAATATAAGGAATAGAATTATTCATTTTAAAATATTCATTGATCATTGAAAACATAATTCAAATGTTTTTATAACAAAATTAAAATATTATAACAAAATAGATCTTTTTTAATCAAATATTATCATGTGGATATTTGGTCCATTATTTATTGGAAATACACATAAATTTTATTTGTTAGATAATATACAAATTAATATTATTGAAATAATTTACAATGATAATTTTATTTTATATATAAATTTGATTATTAAAACAAATATTTTTTTATAAAATTTTTTTTACTTGTTTAAGTGTTTTTGTTTAAAATATAACTTCTCACACATTTAGAAATTTAACTTAACAAAAAAATTAAATTCTTTCACAAAATTAATCAAATTATCTTTTAGTTTCAACCTTATTTTGTTCATTAAAATTAATTACTATGGTTTAAAATTAATTACCAAGCTAAAGGAAAATCCATGTGAAAATAAAAAGATAAAATATAACACCCTAAACAACCAAATGTGTCGCTAAAATGAGTGGTTGAGGTTAGTTATGAATCAGACATACATTTTCCTCACAGTTTTCCATATAATGTTCATTGTGACTTGAATAGAAACTCTACATTATTTAAAATGTAAGGGGTTTTCCAAAACAACCCTTTTCTTCACTTAAAAAATGGTTACACAGACATCCCCTCAAGGCACACCATCCATTAAAATGTATAAATTATACTGTGAAACAGTTGGCCTTCGAGAAACCTATCCCATTAGTACATATCTATGGCCACTATTTTTTATTATATGGCTTTTATTTAAAAGGATATGTCCTAATGAAACTTCATGTAACTGATGTGAGTATCCCCGTCTTCATAGAGTTTCCTTCTTAGTTTTTACATAACTGACCTTCTAGAGAATTATGAATTTAATAAAGTGATTATAATTATTATAAATAAAATTAATTATATTATTTAATCAATAATTATTCATTCTAATACATTCACTAATAAAAGTCAAAACATTTATCATGTGTGTGTGCAGACTACTTCCTTTACCAAGGGATGTTGTATGTTTTTCATTACCACTTTTATAAACTCGTTTAAATGATGGTTTTAAATGATAAATATTTTTTTGAAGATGTAAACAATATTTTGTAAATTAAAATTTAATTTCACATTAATGATAGTATAGGTAAATAAAATTATAAAATTAATCATCTAAAATAATCAAACATTGAGGAATATATTTTTTTTACACAAAGAAATAATTTTATATTCATAAAATATTCCCTTATTTATTTATAATAATTGTATGTCTCACAATGAAATAATAAATTATATTATTAATATACTTTGATAAAGATATTGTAACTTAATCACCTCATAATCATCTATTAATCATGATATGTTCATGTTTTGGCCAGGTTTACCATCTACATGAACAATTGAATGAAACTATATCATCTATTATTTTGAAAAGTTTATTACTTTAAATTATGATAAAAATTTGTAAATAATTATTTTTTATACTTCCGGGTTAATATAATATATAACTTTTTAATTATGATAATCGGATTTGAGGGTTAATAATTACAAAAAAGAATGCTTATTGATCATCTATTCATTAAGGGTAATTAATATAATACTATAGAAATGAAGACTAAAAAAATAAATAATAATAATTAATACATTGTTGTTACATAATTAGTCTAGGTAATTTAATCTTTAGAATAAAAATAAAAAACAACACTTCACCAATGAAACAACTATACACCATTATAATAATAAACAAAAAATCTTTGGTAATTGGGTAAATACTAAATAATATATATATGTAAGGGTTAAAAATAGGCAGTATAAATTTTTTTTATAAATAATATTATTTGGTTTGTAAATAAAACACTCAATATAATTATATAGGATGATTGTTTCATGTTTATAATGAATCATGATAAAGGTAATGGTTTCCCATTTAAAATTCCTCTCTTTGAGGCATGTTTTGTATCATGCACCATTTTAATTTTATGTATTATATATGTAATATATTTGAAATTTTATATCATTATGTACCTATTATTAATTTTAATTTATGATATTATAAAAATATATAACTTTCTATAGGATTTGAGTTATATTCTTCTAAAATTATAAGGGATTTTTATCTCAAATTTAAATTCATGGTGATGCATCTATATTATAAACCATGTTTACTTTCCCATTGTGAAAATAACACCCCATTACCATTTTTTAATATAATTCCATTATATTTAATGTTTTTAACTTTTATATTTTAGGGAGATTGTTTCTTTTGTTTGAAATATTCCAACTTCATTATTATATAACAAAAAAGTATAACACATCCATGCAAAAAACAACCTACCATTATTAGATATTTATTTTATGACCATATTTTCAATCCTAATGTTATCCTCCTATCATTTTATGAATTTTCAGTTGGGTTATTTTCAATACTTATAATAATTATCTTCATTATTTATAAAAAGTAAAATCAATTCATCTTTTTATGATGTTGATTTTGAAATCAATTACTTTTAAATCAAATATATTCGGTCACATTTATTTTATAATATTTATAAAATTATGAGGAATATTTTGATATTTTTTCGTTCTCAAAATTTTTTTTTCAAAACATTTAATGATAAATTTTTTAAATATTAATTTTTATGTTGACCTATATCTTCATCATTTTACAAATATGTTTAAATGATCTATATTCTAATTTTATCTAGAAAAAAATCATTCCGCAACATTTCATTATTTGGAAAATCAATCTACATTTTTATAGTTTATAAAATAATTATATTTCACTAATAATTGGAAATATCTATTTTAAAATGATTTCAATAAATTATTGATATATATTATTTAAAAAATTATTATTCCAATAATCCTTAAAAGTATTTTTCATCTGAGCCGCTATCATTTGAGAAATATTAATATTTATTTCGGATGATTTTAAAATGAAAAAATATAACTTATATTTCATTGTGTATTATGTCATATTATTATATTTTTGTGAAATTATCAATCATTATCGTTGTATTTCATATTTTCTTATATTGGATAATAATAACTTTATTCTATTGATTTTCTTATAGGAATACTCCATTTTTGATTCGTTTTATTGAATGGTGGTCACTGAAATTTTGTAAATAAATTTATTAGAGAATATTATTAAATTAACCATTAATATACCCATTATCTATGTTGTGTAAATAAAAAATACTTTATTGAAATAATTATATTATATTTACATAAAAATTTACTTAAGACCTTTAAATGCTTATTTTTTAAATAGTATTATAATTATATGATTATTGAATGAATTAAAAATTATTTTCTTATGTGAATACATATAAAATACATTTTCATTACATGTGTTTATTAAGATGTGTTTAATGAAACTCATTTAACTTCGATGGGTTCATTATAATATTAATGTGAATTAATTTAATTTTGGATTTTTTATGAATTACATTTTATTTCCACGTGATCCTTATTATTTTATAAGTGGATGATTTCCAATGGCCCGAATAAATGTAGAATATGATTGGTGGAGTCCTATATATCCCTCCAATGCATTGGTTTATCATTTATATATCATTAGATAACTATTTCTGAGTAGATTATATTTTCTCTTAAGTGTGGGGACTGATGATGTTTCCATCTAAACTAATTTTCCCTATACTAATAAATGTTTATATTTAGAATAGGTTTCATAAAATTACTCTTATTCTTATAAAAATTTATGCTTTCAGGGATCATTTTTATTAACTCACTCTATTTATTCATTTCTTCTCATATTCCAATCCTTATTCCACTATTTATGATCCATTCTTAGTTGGTTATATGTTTTTTATATATCCTTATTATAATTATTTTTCTTTCTAATATCTCTTAGGATATTTCATTGTGAACTCTTCTATTTAATATTTCTGGGAATCTGAGTACACCACTTTATTATGTTTTATTTTTTACTAGTTTTGTATATAAGAATAGTATGAAATTTATAGAATGTAATGTTATGTGTATAATTAATTATAGTTGTTGAATACTTGTTGTAGAATAAGAAACTTCTTATATATTAGGAAATTTATCCATTATTTCAAAAATTATTAATCATTATAATATAATGTTTTGTACTAATTTAATAAATGTATAATCCTAAAAAAGTTTTTTAAAATGTATCAATGAATTTTATTCATTAATTGATGTAATTTGATGGTAATGTTTACTAGCCCCTATAGAATTATAGTTATTATTTTCATTAATATTTTATCCGTTAGATAAAATATTAAGTAGTAAAAAAATTAACTCTATGATGGGTAAGATAAATTATTATAATATTAGTGTTTTATATTGATATAAAATATAAAATATGATCTCAAAATTATAAGGATGATTACTTGACTATGAAAACCAATACATATGAAGTAAAAATTCCCTAAAAATGACAATTTAATGATGAAATTCTAGTTTAATCTAATTATTTTATTGAAAGATATTTTCCATTGTAATCTAAAATGGAAAATATTATATAAAATTACCATGTACCATCACATCATAATACCAACTATTTTGAACACTCATTTTGAAATAAAATTTATATTTTTGGGATGATCCATACCTTTGGAAAACAATTAATAATCAAATGATTATGATATATTTTCTATAATGTGAGGTATGATTAGTGATATAGTTTTTACATACATTAACAAGTATAAGGAACTATAAACCATAATACGTTTCTATTAAACTCTTGTAATCAATCATTTACTAAGACAAACTGTTCCCATATGACAATAAATTTGATAAAAACTGAGTGAAATTTAAATCAAAATAAAATATTTCAATTATAAAATAGATTAATAAAATTCTAACTAATTTATGAAATCAATGAAGTTTTGGTAAAATATATCACTCCACTCCCTCCATTTCCATTAGTATTTCAATATATCAAGATAGTTATAGGTTATGTTTCGAATTAGGTTGAGGCCAAATCCACCAAAACTAACGATTCTATTGTTGTATCTTATTTTTTAAGAACAATATATTTTTATGCTTTTAAATACCATGAGAAATCATTATTGACTATGGATCCTTCTTTTATTATAGGATAAAATATTATTTTTATATTTATGCATGGAGTCATATAAATCATCAACACCCTAACATCCATATAATAATGGACAACACAAATATTCCAACTAAGAGATTATAAGAATCCAAGAAAATATTTTAAATATAAATATATATATTAGAGAAAACCAATAAGACACATTTTTGCATTACAAATGTTCATAAAACCATAATTATAATGACCTTATATAAGTCTATATGTTGTAAATTCATTCATATTCTTATATAGATATAACAAAAGTAAAATTGTGTGGTCATATAGATGGTTAAGGGTCAAGAAAAGATATATAGGTTAACACATATCAATTTCTAAAATTTAAATATGTAAAGATACAATCCTTTGTGAACTATATAATTTATAAATAATGTAAAACAGTGTCACATAATAAGATTATTCCATGAATATAATTCCACCAATGATAATAAGTGATACTGTATAACTCAAGCCTCAATGTGATACTTGTAAAAATTCATTCCATATGGAAAATCAAATTTACCATCACTAATTTGAATCTATTTGGTTCTATAAAAATTTTTAAATAATGATTTAAGAACCCATTAACTATTAATGTTCACATATTTAAGAGATAACATGGAAATTTTCCACCTGTACAAGTATATGATATTATACTCTTACAAACATTATCATAGTAAAATCCAAAGGTTTTTCCTTTGTTTAACGTTGTTGATTACTATCATTATTTTAAATATTAAGAAAATTAATAATATTAACACTCATTAAAATAAATTGGCTTAATTTATTTATTTATTTTAGGGAGAGAGGAAAACATTTTAGTTTTTAAGTGTTTCTAAATATTTAGGTAATCATTTTATATTTATGTGTAATTTTTTTATTTTATTGTGTTTTTGAAACCTGTTTGAATACAATTAAAATCCATTATAATATTATAACGAATTTCAATGATTATGTACTAATATGAAAAAAAATTCAAATTTAATTAATAATTAAATGAAATTATTTTTAGATTCCACATTTTTGAAATTCATTATAAACCCACTCATTTATGAATTCCATGCTAGAAAATACATTCAATATTTTAAATCCTTTACCTATGTGTCTTAAAACCATATTTTGATATTTTATTTATAATGAATTTAATTTTAAATATAACAAAGTCTCGATTTATTGTTTAAAATTTACATGAATTTATATCAAAAATATTGTTCAATTAGAGAATTGTTTTGAAAATGATTAATGAATTAATTTGATTTAAAAAAAATTAGTAAAATTATATTTTATACCATCCTTAAAACCGTGGAAATTGTGAATGAACTTTTTAGTAAAATGCATTATACGTATAAAACCCATAAAAACATCCTTATAAATAAATTCCTGTTCATAGTTAAACTGAATTGTGGGAGAGGGAGTAGAAATGTTTCATGCACAATAATGGTGTATGAAAAAATTATTAATGTTTAATTTTAGTAACTATCTATTATGTGTATTTTTAATAAAAACCAATATGATTTAAAAAATATAAGGTAATATATCATTAACAACTGTTAAAGGGAGTTTACAAAACTATAGAAAGGACAAATATTCATCTATGTCCTATGAATAAAAACACATTATATAGAATTAGAATATTGAAAAAACATATAAATAAAATTGTTAAATAAGTATGAGACTAGAAAATAATAATCCATAAAAAATAAATAAAAAAATAAATTATTTTTTTAAGTATAGAAGCATAAACTATCGTTATAAAATCATAAGGTTTTCTTCAATATTTTTTATGGGATGTGCCTGAGGATGTAATTATTGGGTGAAAATATGATATTTTGTTTTTCATTTATTTTTATAATCAAAACCTCTATGTTTTGACTAATATTTTTTAACAGTGAAATATTCTAACCCTTAGAAACATATAAAATTCACCAAGATAAACACATTGAACAAACTCTCTAGTTAGAGATTTAAAACTCAGAAATCTTATAGTTCCCGCGAAATGAGTTTAGAATGAGAAAAAATAGATTTAAAATCATACCTTCTGTGATAAGAAATATAATTCAACAGATGTAATTATCAGTGTGTATAAGAGGGTTAATAAATTATAAAATAATTGAATACAATTCATATATGAAATGTAATAATTCTGTTGTGTGAGGGATGAGAATCTACAGTGACATTATTTTTTGTATGTGAACTCACTTTGGATAGTGTTTTTAATTTTTCATTGATAATTTTTTTGAAGTTCACCAATCTTCATGATTATGGATTAATTTGGGGAATTTATAGAGGAAATAAATTCATTATATTTATTTTGAAATTATTTTCTTTTTATTCCTTTATATTTATTAATTAATTGATATTTTCAATTTTATGGAATTAACAGATCATTTCATTGATCTTTTTGTAAATATTGCATAAAATAGATGAAAATTCACATTTAATAGGATTATTTAATTTATGTGAAATGTATTGAATAGCTTTATACTGGTAATACATTTTGTTTATTTAATTGTAAAGAGGATTGTGGTTGATGTAATATGATCCTGAATTTAAACTAATCTAGAAGCAGGATTGTCCATAATGTCATGATTTTAAAAAATTCATATTTGAGATATAACAAAAATTTATTTTATATTTTGTGGACTGATTTGATGATTTCATTACTCCTATTGAATATAGATGGTGTTGATGATAAATTTTGAAATTAAAAACATAAACTTCAAGATGAATATTGAAGGGATGATAAGTAAAATATCCAAAGTTGGTCGAGGAATATTTAGTGGATTGTGGAAGAAATAATAAGTAGGATGCTTAAAATTGTATTTTATTATAAGTAATCTATAAATTTTTTTTATGAATATGATTTTGCAGAAACATATGATCTTTTCACATGGTGGGTTAACAAATTTCGATTTTAGTTTGATGGTACAGAAGAAATTATTGAAGGGTATCCCCGATGATGTGTGATATATTTTTAAACATTAAGAAACACTTTTTATATAAGGTAATATATAAGCAATTTTCCTTTTATACTATTAGATATTAGATATTATCCAACAAAAATATGTATTTTAGACATATAAATTTAAAGGAAATTATATACAGATTTAAAACGTAATATATTCCCTGAAATATAAGGTTTTTCAAAGCATTACTATTCGTATGAAATAATTTATTAATGTTACAAAATAATTACTATATGAGGAAATTCATATAATAATTTAATATTTAGGGATGATGTATAATATTATTTATCTCACAATTTTTATGACACTAACATATGTTCTTTTCATTATGTAAATCATATTGTGTCTAGAAATAAATGTTATATTAGTTTTAATATATTTAAAACACATAATAAGAATGGCTATTATGGTGATCATATTGATGCTACATAGAGCTTGTGTGTAATGAGGGGAATAATAGAATACTTTCATATATGAATAATTTAACATATATATAGAGAACAAGGATCATAGTTCAACTATTAGTATACCTTAGTAATAGAACAATGAAAGTGATAAATTTTCGGTAAGCTAAATATGTAGGGAAATATTTAAAATACACTGCTTGAGATATTACAATGATTTATACATCTCGAGACAAAAGTGTAAACAAGTATAAATGTGAGAATAAATTTAAGAACATATAGAATCTATAAAAGAGATAAAATGAAAAGTGGGCATATGTTTTATGGTGCTTTGTTTAAAATTTCTATTATATATTAATTTTTTCTCTATTATAAACACATTTATTGACAGATAAATATATTTTTATGATTCAGATAGTGCATAACCAAATATAATTCTAATACATTTATATAAATATCAATATTAAAATCATCCGTTAGTATTTGATATTAGTTTTAGTTTTAAAATGAAAAATTGAATGTGACTTTATTTGATTCATATCTCTTATTCATTGTTATTTACATGAGAAATTAAATTCATTTTTCACTCCACATGATTCTACTTATATAAAATGCAGATGGATTGGTTATTTTGTAATGTATCAAGTGACTATAGATATGATTATGGATGATAATGAATATTTAGAGATTTATTTTGAAAATATTTTATAGATTGATTGATTTGTATGTGATTTTGGGAGATGACACTATAATATGTTCACACTCATATAAAAGAGGATTGATTGGAAATAAAAATTCTTGTTTTCGAACTCACCCTCACTACCACCCAAGGATATGAGTTTCTTGATTATGGATTCTCTAGTTGATCAAATTTAGTATGGTATTAATAAATTCAAAACATATAAATAATAACAATTGGTAATCTAACCCATAATACATTCACCTATTTTTATCAATTAATCAATCACAGTAATTTTCATTCTAGTAATATTGATTTTCCACAATTCAAATCAAATCCCTATTTTTATTTTATTATTTGTGAGAAAATTATTTTTCACCACTCATTGGATACATTCTTTGGACATGACTACAAAATTGTTTATATTTATTAAATTTATAACTTTTTACACCACCTTGACACATGCTTTAAATTTTAAATAAAGAGTTAATAAATTGTATATCCAATGGAATTGAAAATAAATAATTACATTATTAGGATATAACGGTAGATCAATATGTTAAAATGAAGAAACAAGATATTATTTGAGTGTAATAAAATAATGAAGTTGAATTTATGATTACCCATTGAATTTTTGGTGGATTCTGTATCTCTAAAAGAATAATTGATAAGTAAAGGTCTATTCATACATCGTAGATTGTAAATTTATGAGTCACCATGAACTGGAAAATATATACATTTTGAATATCAAAATTTATTTGGTTAAATTTTTCGAAAATATTAATATATATGATAATTATAAGTTAGATAGAAAATACAAAAACAATATTCCTTGGTTATAGTGATGAAGAGTTGGTTGTTGTACAAAAGATAATGAAAAAAATGGAATCCTTAAAAACAAAATTTTACATAATATTGGAAAATTTTTATAATATAAATAGAGATGTTTTTGAATCTAATAGTTGATTAAAATATAAATTTTCTTATCAAAAGGAATCATAAATTGGTTTAATAGTATCGTATGTTAGAGGAGAATTTAGTTTATCAAGAAATTTATTTATAAAATCAAATTCAACTAATGATATCACCAATGGAATGTTAAATTCTATGATGATATCAATTATCATTAATTTTTTATAAAAGTAGAGAACCCATGAGCTATAATGTATAAATTAATGTGAATGATGAATGAAATTGAGAGTTGGGATTAATGGATAAACTATAATCATTTCATATATATATATATATATCAATTTTTAATGTATATATATTTAATATTATTAATTATTATTGAAAAAAATCATATAATCATAATGAATAAAATAATTGTTACTGATGGATTAATGAGAAACCAAATATTAATATGGTTTCAATAGAACGAGGGTGGATAATACATAGAATTTTTTTCTCCTATTATTAAATTCATCTCTAGCAAAATTTAATTTATCATTGTAGTTAGATTGGGATTACATTTTATATATACATATGTGAAAATAGATAACCATCCTGGGGACTGGGAGTATGACATCTATAATGTTAATTAAGATAGATTCAATAATTACATGAAGGTAAAAATTATTTGAAAATAGAAAAGGGGTTTATATGTACTAAATTAGGAACCAATGCAATGAAATGAAAAATATAATGAATTCCTAGGAAAGAATTTTATTAATAGATTTTATATAGATAAATAATTTTTATTTTAATATTTTAGTTATAGTTATATCATATTTTTTATTGTATGTGGATTCTAATTTAATTCTAGGGTCTTCTAAACCATGGATAAATGAATTGAAGAAGTAATTATCTACTCAGTTTTAAATGATGGATCTTAGAGAAGTAATGGATATTCATATGATGATGATCATATGAGATCATATTATTGGTACCTTAAATATATTTCTAATTATCTATATATATATGGTGTTGTTTTTGTCAATAATATTAGTGCAAATCATATTTCAATTATTCAATAAAAAAATTTCTTCATACATGAAGATATTTATGATTTTCATGGATTGAAATAAAAATTATATAACATGTTTTGTCGGATCTCATAGAATGTAAATTGAAAATTTGGGAAATTTATATTGATAAGGAGTTAAGTGGGTTCTTAGATACATGAAACATTATTGTGAAATGTGCATTAGTTTAATGGTGTTATAAATTTATAGAGATATGTTGATACTCATATAAGTATTAATATTAATAGAAGACAAAAAATTTATATTATTTCTATACTAGTGGTCGTACAACTCTGAATTGAGAGTCACAATTTAAATCGGTAAATATCGTTACATAGAATGCATATATAATTTATTATTTTTTAATTAGAATAAAAATAAATGACATGTATAAACCATGTTTTTGAATTCATTGGGAAATATTCAAGAAGAAAATATACTATTATCTAACAATCCGATGACAATATATCTTTAAAAAAATCATTTTATGACCACATGTATTCTATTAAAATATAATTTTATTTTAGTTTTATTATATAATGGCTCATTGTACTTGGAAAATATTCATAATGTCGTTGATCATGTAAACATGATGACAATGGTGATGCTCACTAAAAACATTATTAATTTATGTTCCTATGTTGTGATTTATATAAGACAATGTTTTTAGAATAAAATGAAACTACAATGAATTAATTTTATGTATGGGTATCTATAGAATAAATCCCAATTTTGTAGATTACATAGATATATAGAAATTTTTTTATTTGACATATAAAAGTTACTTTAGTGTAAAAGATATTTATTTCATATAAATGTGTTAAACACTTTATGTGGTTAATATTTACTTTGTATATACATGTTGGAGAGTTATTTTTACCTCATGGTCAAAATGCATTGATTTCATGGTGAAAACTTTCATTAGATGTTTACATGGTGAATTTATATTAATATGGAATTTAATTAATCGATTTTACATTTTATTTATATTTATTAGATTTCAAGATTAATTGAAAATTGAAATTGTGGACTTTATAAAGTACATTTAAAAATATGAATATATTGATAATTCTTCCTTTTCATTAGAAACATAAGATATTCTAATCCAACTATGTATATATTTTCAGTCAATAAATATATTCCCTTCATGATTTATAGTTTTTTATTCAGAAATTTTCATAAAATATATGATGTTTCAATGTTATGTAGTTGAGATGTGATGCTATTTTTATAGTTTATAAATAATTATATATAGATTAATGATGTGATAGTGCCTCAAGAAATTTTAATTATTGCATTAGAGAGTTCAATATAAAATTATTCTTCTATAAAATAAAGGAATGAGTTTGTTCAGAATGTAAAAGCACATATGTATTAAATCATTCCTTGGAATGTAGTGAATGTGATAATTATATTGTCAGAGATAAGCTAGACAATTGTGTTTCACTTGGTAGTTTTTTTAAATATCTAAAATATTAAAATTAAGGAGGTTAGAGATATTTTATGATATTTAATGAAAAAAATTATTAAAATATTTTTTTGATTCTTTTTTAGGTCACATGTATATATTATTTTGGGATTATATTGACTCTTTTGAGGTTAAATAGGATCTCAGAAGTCTAAGGTAGAGAATTCTATGATTTGGGGGAAACAGGCTAGGCACCCAGCTTGTGCGTAGTTAGTAGTAACCATGTGTCAACGATTTTATATGGATCTGTTTGTTCTAATAGTTGTTTACGTGGTTTGAGAATGATTTTCCTAATAGTGTTAGTTAATAAGAAAACTATTTAGATTAATGGGTTTGATTTAATGGTTATTTCATTACTTTAGTATGGTTTTCCTAACCATGTATATATTCTAATGTATTAGTGACCTTAAATTTTAAGGAGTAGTAACTAATAAATGGATATCATAAGGTTTTTCTAACAATGTGTACTAACCATAAAATTAGTGAATTATTCATAAATATAAAAATCTCCCTTGTCACCAATATAAATACACCTTGTGGTTAGCCACCTTTTGTGATGAGTCATGTCGACAAAGGTTGGTTGATTAAGAAATATTATCAGAGCCGATACCTAGAAAAATTCTTGATGACACACCATATGTTTGGTTATGGGTTTAAAATAAATAATAATTAAGATCATTTGAAATTAGATTGAAATTGAAAAGGGGTGTCTAGGCATCACACCCTTGTATTTGAAATTTAGTTACTATATGTAGTCTGAAATTCTTCATCAATCATTGTGATTTATTTTTACAGTATATATAGATGATCCATATCTAGTATTTTATCTTGTTATAATGTTTTCTTACCTCATTCATTAAACGTTTTATTTCATTAAATTTATATTGTTATGATATTTTGTATATATTAAATATGTTTCTCTTTTGATTCAGATAAGTGTTTCTATGGTAATTGGGTGTTGTCTCTTTTTTATAAGATAATGGATCTAAAAATAGTTAATATTAATCTATGAGAGGAATATAAGATACATATTACATATAATAATCACCCACTATACACATCATTATTATAGGAAGCTATCCTCGATATCTAGACTCTAGGTTATAAGGTTGTCAAAAACAATAAATAAATGGTCGATTAGGATACAGCATTTAACAGGAAGTATTCACCTATATTTCAATGTGAAAAAGTACCCCATTAACAAGAAGACTAGATTGAATGGATCGATAGGATATTCCACTTCATGAATACTTCACAGGACTCAAAGGTTGGTTTCATAATGTATATTCTTGAAGGACCGGGAAGGTTATTGTTGGAATTTATAGTTCCAGATAAGTTTCATGAGAAACTTACCCATACTTAATTTAATAAATATTTTAATATATATTTTTATATTAAAACATTTTTATTGTTGAATACTTATAAATTTGTTACCTTGGATAAAGATAAATTTTCAGTTCTAGATTATTCTTCCCATTTTAAAGAGTTAGTTTACTCATCAGCTAATCTCTTATCCAATTTATACATTAAAAATCATTTGTTGGAGATGGGTTTAATGGAAGTTATTTGGTCAATTATGGTACTATTATGTATAACTAATTTTATTTTGGTTCATGATACTTATTATTGGGATATGGTAGAGTTATCATAAAACACAGTTTTTGGTGGAACTTATGTTTTAGCAAGAGGGTCGCCTGAGTGTGTCATCTATGTAGAAGATAAAACGCACTAAGGGTTATAAATATACGTCAAGAGACGTTCCAAAATAATCAATTAGTAAGAACCAAGTGGTTTGAAATCAGTGTGGAGGACCTGATCTAATTAATCCTATCATAATTGAAGCACCTCCAACATGACATTGTTGTGTAACATCATTGCACATGAAGTGTTGTTATAGAAGAAAATACTATGATACTATAGAAAGATCCACTATTACAAAATGATTTCATAATCATATTGACATGGAAAAATGGTCTTGGATATCAGTATCATGTAATGTGGGATGTCCGTACAGTGACGAAAGCTTATGTAGGAGTAGAGGTCTTACTTCTTTATATTGTGGAGTATATACTTACTGAATCAAAACTAGGGATTACTATTGTAAGAGGTTTGATTTTTATTTTCATACTCTATAGTCATGGGATTGTTTTATGCACTTAATTGTCAATATTTTATATATTCTTTTTTGATTTAAATGTATGGATTAAATTCATTGGTTATGCCACTCATGATGGATCATTCCACTCTGTTGGTATGGAGGAAGGATTAGGATTACAATTTTTCTATTTTCCATGTCATAATAAATTATCCTGAGGTCATGTGGTATTTTATTTTTCTTGATCGTGACATCCTTGACCCCTTCATTAAAATGGGTGGGTTGTTTAGTTTTTTTATCCCTGATCGATTTTCATTATCATCAGGTCTATCTTCTATCTCACTTTGGGATTACTCATGTCATTAAGGGTTTGTTCTACTCTATAATAATGAAATTTACGCATGTTGTTTCCCCTTAAATAATGATCATGTTCCAATTTTTATATATTTTTCATGCCACTATTGACTAGTGTTTAAGTTTTATTATTCATTCTATATTGGATAAAAACCACGTTGTTTTTTCTAATAATGTTCATGTGTTACATCCCTAGAGAAAGGTCATGATTTATAATGACCTACAGTTGGGGATGATTTCTTTCTATTTATAAGCATATTATACGGAACCCATTAAGTCAAAAGAGAGAATTTTATTTATATATTATTTGGAGTATAAAGGATTTACTAATCATAGTTTGTCACCCTGGGCTTCACTAATTCTTTTTGTAATGAAGAATATTTGAATCCTCAATTATCATTTTGACTACTGAAAGCTTAATCAATTAGCAGGAAGAACATTTATCATTTCTCTATGATGTATTCTCTATACAAAAAGTCAAAAAAGCGCAATTGTTTTATAATATTGATCTTTGATAAAGGACCAATTACATATAATTTTCTGAGTATGATATTCCTAAAATATCATTCACATGTAGGTATGCACATTATGAGAATGATTTTCTTCATTTAGTATTATTTAATCTTCAGTAGTATTTATCGATTTGATGATTCATATATTCCATCAATTTATGGACTCTTTTTTGGATGATATTTTGGGGTATTCAAAATCTATGGAAGCGCACATGGATCATCTGTATATAATTATTGAAACACTAAGGTAATATCTAACATATTGAAATAATTAAAAATGTGTTTTTTTTGTATCAAAAAAAATTGTTTTTAGGATATTTCATATTTGAGAGTGTCATTCTAGAGAATCATTATAATATCCAAGAGATATTATCATTTAAAAAACCTAGAATTGTTTTGATATTTATATCTTCATAATATTAAGAATTATTATAGATACCTTCTTTCAGGATTTCACTAATATTTTTTCTTTGATGACTTAGTTATTTCATAAGGGTTTTAAATTCAAATTGAATTATAATTTAAAAATATTAATTGAAGAATTGATGATATTATTGACTTCTTCTCTAGTTTTAATATTATAATACTTAGTTTTCTTTATATAGTTATTTGTGATGGCTCAATTATATGGATAAGCTCTATTCTAATGCATGGGTTATAGGTAGTGTACAGTGGTTCTCGCCAAATAAACCCTTATTAGAATAATGATAACAACCATGATATTAAGTTGGCTATTGTATATAGATCTATCGATACATTGTTCTACTATCTATTTGTTTAGTAGTTCACTGTGTATTCATATCATAATATCCATAAGAAAATTTTTACCCAGAGATATTTTTACTTTTGACAGTGATGATGGGTTTAATATCTCTATACATTTAACTTTTGAATTTCATATAACCCATGAAAAGGGAATGTGGTTACTAAAAAATTGATTGAGAATTTATATACTCAAGATAAGAAGGAATAATTTGAGGAATGAGCATTGATGTCTCTATTTTCTATGATTATCTTGGTAGTGGATGTGGTTAATATGAATATTTTGGTAACTAGTGTGGAAGATAATTTTTCATTTTATTATCAAATTTATATTTGGAAGGAAAAACATATATTCTCAATGTTTTGGTAATGTCATCTATGGCTGGAGGACCTCAGGTAACTAGTCTAGGAATCTTGATTGTGTGGTTTATTTCTAAGGAAGATTAAGGTAGGATTTAGTGGACATTGGAAATGGATATAGTGGATCTATGCAACATGCGACTACAAAGATGAATCATTTTTTGAGATATTAATCATGGTCATCAATGGTGATGTGGTCTATTACAAACATCATGTCATGATGCCTTACATTCTATAATATTAAGGTGGAGCACTTGAGACATAGCATTTTTTTTCAACCATTACCCACACAAATGCAGATGCGCGATGGGAAATCCATCAATTTCATTATATGATTACCACATAATCCTGGTAGGATGGGTTCTATTTGGGTAATCATTAATCAAATTAAAAATACTTATCATTTCCCATATATTAAAGAGATGAACAATATTGAAGCTTTATGTCACATATATGTTCCAAAAATCAAGAAGATCTATGTAGTGACTTCAACAGTTTTATTAAAATAAGTTACACTAATAGGTCACCCAATTAATGCCCTATAGAAATCATCTTACTGTAAAAATTACAATAAAAGCATTTGGTTTAAATATATTCATTAAATAGAAGATATTGGGGAATACAAAATGAGATTTAAAAGGAAAATATAAAAATATCAAGTTTCATATAACATGTTTGAGAGGTTCTGTCATCGATGAGTCAAATATATTCTCCATGAGTGGTGGTGGATGTCTCTATACACCAATTCATTATAGATAAAACTGATGCTAGACAGAAATTCCCCTACACTAAGAAAAATATAATATTTCATCTCACACCACAAAACCAGCAGTCCGAATAAGAGTCATCAGCCAAAATATTTTAGGATGAAAATGAATCAAATATATTTTAGATGGAGTGCCATCTACAGTTATTTCTAATATATATACACATTATGCATAATTATTTTTAATAGATTTTCATGTGCTAGTTATACTACAATAGAGTTAATCATGGAATATACCTCTCATATAGATGGAAATACAAAGTTATCCATTCATGTTCTTGATAGTATTATTTGGGAAAACAAGGTTAATTATTGATTTTAATGTGAAAATAATATTCTTTTATAATATTTTTCCTATAAAATGGTTATTATGATTTAATTTAAATAACATATTTTGAACTATTTTGTGGGAATCCATGATGGTCTTCATTTTACTAGGAGGAGTTTGGAGAATGTTCATTGGTTTGACCAAGCCATGTTCACAAGAATATGGAAGAGGAACAACTCATCCCAAAAGGGTTAAAGGAATCTTAATAATTATATAAATCCTATGTTGACTATTTTTTTCTCCAATTTGAGTTTTCTGTAGGTGATATGTATTCTATAAATGTTTCTCCTTATTTGGTTTATAATATTTTTAATAAGAATTGTAATTTTCCACTAATTATTGTTGGCACTTTTGAGATCATTGAATAACAATGAATGTTTTATTATTGTCGAGACATGATTCAACAATTTATATAAATCACAGTATGTTTTAGGTTTTACAATTAATTAATTATAACATGTATTCATTCAATTCTAGGAATGAGGTGATGTTGATATTGAGATAAACACCACAGTAGATAAGAAATTATTCTACATTATGAATCACCAATATAAGGTGTTATACAATATAATAATCCTTTTTTAAAATTTCATTTAGCAGCACAGATAAAGAATACATTATATGTTAGAGTGAGAATCATTGATTATGAATCAATGTTCTTATCATATTTAGAGTCAAGAACTACGATTGCATTCAAGGGAAAAATTCCTTGATAACGATAATTTTGTATCCATCTAGATGATAGGTATGTTTTATAGAAGTAGTAGTTAATATATTTTAATTTTATACTGTATTTAAAGAATTATGGGTCATCAATTTAATGATTTATTGGATATATGCCAAGAACAAGGTCTATTCATGAATAATATTGACTGTGTAATAATAGTGTGATATTCTTCCATTGGATTTAGAACTGATTTGAATTTTCATGTGAATGGTTTTTATTACAATTATAGTTGTTATGAACATTATGTGAATGAATGGGATTATTCGAGAGGATATCACAAAACATGATCTTGGATTATCAAACCATTAGAGTATTCCTTAGAAAATATATGCTTCATTTTACATGGATTGTTTTCTACTGCATGGTTTTTCTATCCATCTGTCCTAACCATTCTACCATGGGTGTGTCATAATTATCCAAATATAACTTGATTCCCTTGTTCATCTATAACACTATCCTACTCCTTTTGGTGAACAATATTAGGTGAGGTTTAGTGTCTATCATGATTGGTTCTTTAAAAATGTTTGAATCCATATATGTCATATATATTTTTTATTTTTGGTCTATTTTATATTTTTGAGGTTCATAACGTTTTCATGAATTTGTGGTCCTGAATGTGGAGTTTTTGGGGAAATTGGATTGGCATGTGGTCTATGCATTTCTATTAGTAACTATGAGGAAACCATGTGATATGGATTTGTTGGTTAAAGTAGGGATTATCATTTTTTGAGTATGGTTTGTCTATCTATTTGTGTCATTAAGAGAACTGTGAGGATTAATGGATTTCATCAATTGGTTAGATTGTATATTGAGCATGTTTATTCTAACCATGATGATATTCCATGGTAACCATGAGCTTTGATTTTCAAGGGGTATTGACTACATCACGATTATTTTATGGTTTTCTTGTGTGTGTAGCCTTATTGTATAACCTATGCAGGTTTCAAATAATTCATATTTACCTCGAAACCCTTGGTCATTATTAATTCCGTTATCAACATTACGATGAAAATTATTATGGAAAACAAACATGATTCAACATTACACATCACCCATGATAGATCACTTGTAAATTTGAAGTCAAAACATAATCCAAATGATTGGTCATGTATAAAAAAAGAAATAAACAATTATATTTAACCTCAGATAAAAAGATACACAACCATGAGGCATACAAATATATCCAAACAGATAATCATAAAAGTAAGTCAAACAACACCAAAAGAAAATATCAATGTGACTGTAGGTACCATCAAAACATATCACCATAAATAGACATCAAACAATAGAAGTCGATGAGGTACATAACACCGTTCCCTTTACCTATATCCTTTTTAAACCATAACGTCATATTCTTAAAGGCCTATATAGGATGTGAGGATAATTTCCAATATAAATCATCATGAACATATATAATTCTACTCACCTTGAATCTAAAAGGTATTGATTTAAAATTTATCATTTTTCATAAACTATTTCCTTCTAAAATAGTATACATAAAAATAATTTGGTTTTCCATAGAGAACAGCATCTATTCAAATTATCCATTTATATGAATATTTAAATAAGTGATAACTAAATATAAATTAATAAAACTAACCATAAAAAAATAATATAATAATTTGAGTAATCAAAGATAAAAGACTACCATCGTGCGTAGAAACAATTTATCATTTGAATCTAGCCTATGTGAATATGTACCAAGAGACACATCGAAACACTAATTCAATGTAATATGATTCCTACCAATTCTGAGTGTTCTATAAACATTTGATGTCAATATTATCAAAAATATTCTACAACATAATGGATATCTAAGACACTGTGGTAACACATACACTAAGGTTTTTATGTGACCATAAACATATACACCCATGGTTTCCATGTGTTATGTTCCACCAAACATTCTGGTAAAAATGATCACCATTCTAAAAAAAATCACATGATAATCACCATCTCTCATATGCATAAAAATCCATTTCTGATTCTGAAGAATCTTTAACACATATCATCAAAAACATTAAGTTCATAGAACAATTTTTAAATAAAAAACACTTTAACACCCATTCACATGCCACCCATGGTAAAATTTCATATGTATCCATTCATTGATTTCAAATCAATCATTATTATATACTATGAAAAAAGAATTTATAGGAAAATTATGTATATCCTTATATAGAACCAACATATAATGATTCAAATAATGTTAATGTATAAACCATTAATAACATTTGAAAAAAAATGATATTTGAAACTATGTGATTTAGTCCCCAAATTTTTTAATCCATAAAAAATATCATCATTTACTCATTAAAACCTCCAGATCCAAAAATTGCTTCACAATACTGTATCAACAGAAGAAGGGAAGGATATATCAAAGAGATATATATAAATTAGAGAACATATCACATGAAAATTGGAACATATCTTAATGATATCCAACAATAATGAAGTAGAGATACCAAATAACCAATGGAAGAACCTCTTAGAGCATCAAAGAATAGTTGGGTTGAGCTAACATGGAATATGGAGGAGATTAGAGTAATAAAAAAACAATGCTATCATAGTAAATTTCTATTTTTAAAAACCCTCATGGGCTAAATAGTAATAAAAATAGCATGGAAACTAATTTACATTGAAAACTGAAGCACATTATTATCTGGTAATATTGAAACAATTAGACAAACCATACTGAATCCATGTAATAAAATGTAGAAAAACACATTCAATAAAATTGTTTTCAAGATGAATTTCACGGCTAGAAAATCTATTCCAGACTATGAAAAATGACACTGGAACCAACTGATCCATATTTCTTGGTTAACACACAGTTACTACTAACAATTCATATACTTTGTACCTATCCTATTTACCACAAAACACAAAATTCATTACCCTTTATTCTAGAAATCCTTTATAATATAAAAATAATAAAAAATACCAAAAATAAAATATACAGCGGCCCTATTTCTTGTCAATTTTATCTTCACAATTAATATTTCTACTTATATAGAGGACTCATGTTTCTAAATTCAAAAAAAAATAAGGCCACTACTACATCAACAATGATTCTCACTTCAAAATCGTGTGGTTACCATATCCACACAACCATATCATATAGACCAAAGGAATTGTTTCTTCTTTTAGATCATTTTCCATGAGATTCATTATCATTAATAGTTTCAAAACCTATGAGTTATCAAGCATCAAGATCTCCATATTACCATTAGACAACATTGGAAGAATCTATGAGATACCTTTTAAATTTGAAAAAATAAAACATGTAATTAATCAATGTTAAATGAGATGGTTTTTCTAAGAAATAAGTCGTATTTATAATTCATTCGATGATATCTTAATGTCTAACAATCCCGAATGAAAACATACCCAGTTTACCTAAACAACAATGTGCCAAATGTGGTGAAACCCTGAAGAAAAAAACCACCAATAAAAAAGTCTGAATGGAAAAAATAAAAATCTATATATGGTTAATAGAAACTAAGTGATGTCACTAACCAATTTCATATCAATTTTATATTTTACATTATCTCAAAAATATGGTTCATTACAAACAAATATTGTTCTCCCAATTGTACCCAACACAAAGAATATTTACATGGTCATCGATATAGTGATACAAAATGCCCCATTTTAATAAAATAATGGAAACTATTATTATATAAAATCTCAATGAAATGTATATTAATTTCCCATGAAACACTATAATTATGCATGAACATCATAATCATATCCCTATGAAACTGAATAGCTCACTCTGTTTTCCCATCCATTAGTGGGTGATAGATCATGCATAATATAAATGATGTACCCATCGGCTCTTGTAAACTTTTCCAAAATCTGAATGTAAACTATGGATCTCCATTAAAAGAAACCTTCAAACACACCCTATAGTGCATATTTATCTCTCACACATACTTGTGACATTTCTCTTCCATGTTCTTCATCATCCTAATAATATGGAAATGATCTTATTTTTTAAGTCATTCAATGTTTACCCAAATCATATACACATGTCTAGAAGTATATTGTAAACTAGAAATGAAGTCCATAGACATATAATCCCAATTTTATAGTTACAAAAAAACTGACAGGTATCTTGTTCTCTGTATTAATATTAAATATTGTAAGACATCATGACACAAATTCTATAATCGACTGCCTTATCCATGACCACAGATATCGATGTATAGCATCGTGATACAACATGTTATTACAAGGGGAAAAACTAAAAATAATTATTTCCACTATCCATAAACTCCTTCCTCTAATATATTTCAATGACAAGTCTACCTTGGAAATTTACAACACCACCAAGAGATTGAGATGAGACACCCATGGTTTTCCCACAATTTTTTTATTGAAACATTTGAAATTGGAATTTTCTACATAACAAATGTAAATTTAATCATAAACTGAAAAATTAGTCTCCACAGAAGCTATAATTCATTACCATTAGTGTTTTTCACTTCCAAGCATGACTCAGTAAACACATTCATCATAGATCATTCCTCAACTAACTTTTTCAAGGTTTGATTCAGCAGAATCCAATATAGCGCATGAACAACTACATTAATGTTTATAGGAGTATGTGAAATATCAAAATCAAAAGTATAATGATATTAAACATAGTTCTTTTCAATATCTTATAGTCTCTCTAGGTAAAAATATATTTTTCAATCTTATGATCTAAATGCACAATAAATCAATCACTAAAGAGATATTTGTACTATATCTTGAGAGAATAAATCACAGTAAATAACTAGATATCATGGGTAGAATAATTATTCTTATGAGTCTGCACAAAGTCAGAACCACTGGACAATACTGATTTACCTTGCATTAGAACACATCCTAATGTTGATCTAGATTCCTGATTGAAATATATACAACAAAAAAATGGGTTCTTATAAAATAATTACTATCTCTATATTCAATTTCAACATATATTACTCAAAGGATATTTGAAAATTAAAATTCCAATTGATTTTAACACCCATGTGGGATAAAATGGTAAATGAAGATGAAATCTTGTATAAATATCAAGAAAATAAACATTAATAACTTTATAAGCCTAAGAAGCTCTAAATATGTAACACATATTTGGGTTTTTCTCAAGACATCACCACTTTAGTGCATTAGGATTCAATGAGATTACCCTATCAACATGAAATTAAGTAGAAGCATCACTTCATGGATCAAAGAAAAAACATTTAAAAATACCACATTAAAGACAATGTTCATTATTTTTTTGACAATGAAATATAAATTATCCTTGAGTTCCTCGATAGACTAGGAATACTCCAAAATAACATCCATAAGGAAAACCAAAAAATTTTACAAAAACACATTAATGATCGAATTCATCAAAACCATAAACATTATAGGATAATTAATAAAAATAAATTTCATAATCAAATACTCAAAATGTCCATAGCTACTCCTTAACTCTACATTAGAAGTATCATAGTCTTTTAAATTTATTAAATGATACCAAGATTGATATTTAGTATTAGAAAAACATTGGTCTCTACAAAGTTTGTCATACAAGTCATACACCATAATAAAATAGTACTTAATATAAATATTCAATGAATTATACTTTTGGTTAACAACAAAATACAATGGATTCTATCCCCTTTCATTCCAAATGAAATTTCAAAGCTAAAGATGACATAATATGAAGAATAAATCCTTCAAAATCAAGATCATTGGACTAAACATTACGTTCATTTAACAAGGTTGGACCCATACGATAAGATATTATTGATATGAGACTTATCTTCGGTAGTAGGTAAATAAAAAACCTGACCTCAATATATGGATGAAAACCATAAAAGTTATGAAGAGAAATATCAGGATTCTCATTCAACATGATAGGATATAGACCACATAAAATATATTTTATGGTAACCAGAAACATATCTACAAATTTAAATGATATTTTTCCATACTCGAGTGAAATATTCCATTCTCTCTAGGATCTAGTATCCCACTAAGCATTCATGATATGATTAACCTCATAGAAGGTAGAAATTGAACCTAAAGATGATAATAATTGATGTACACATCAAAATTAACCATCCAATCTTTTCTAATAACCATCTAGATGTGTAGTGTAACTGCATGGGTTTTATGTTGGGTTCCACAATGAGGCCACTAGGATTTAAATCGGATAGTGAAGAAACCATAGAAAAGTGTGACCTAAAATACTAATTTTTAACATCCCATTTCTAAAAGGTCCACCTTTATATTTATTAGCCATCATGATTTGTGATCAACAACTAATCATGGATGTACAAGATTATTTTCAGGATTGATGGCCTCCTAGAATGTTTCCCTTGGTGGGTATGAATGAGTAAAATGAACTCTAAAATAACATGGGTTGTCCTATAGTGAAAATCATGAGTCTAATAGGTGACCCTTGTAGATAATAGAATATTTTTTGTTGGGATGGAAACTAAGGTATTAATGGATTCCCCTGGGGTTAGATGGCCCATTTTATATATATTTTTGTTTACTTAGTGATAGGGGGAAATTCCTTGTACGATATATGTAAATGGAAATGTGTCATCTTGGTTTCGAGCTTCACTTGGTTGATGTTGTCTTAAAAGTGATGTGTTATTGCGGTAATGGATGTTTACATAGAGACATGGTAGTGGATTAATATTTGTTTGCTTCTAGGATTGGCCTATTATATTTTTTGTCTCATGGGCTTTTACTTTTTCATCAATAATATAGACAGATTGTTACCAATTTTTATTATTCATTATACATGTAATAGTTTATAAGTTGCTCTACACCACATGAAGATCCATTATTTGTGGCATGTCATGTTGACAAAGGTAGGTGCATAATCATTTCAAAATTTATATTAACAATTTATATGAACAAATATTTTTATATTATTCAAATAAGAAATTATACTTTTATATTCTTATATTTTATTTTATGAATAACTTAATAAACAATATATATAAATTTATACTTTTTATTATTTAAAAATTTATAAGCACTATAATGTATTCTACACAAAAAATATAATTTAGACTAAAATCAAATCTACCAATACATTTTTGGGTAGGCATAAATTCACCTCACAGATTCAACATAGATTCTTTGAACCCTTTATGATGAAGTAGTTTTATAATTATAGGAAAAATATCATTTTCATTAAAATTTTGAATATCATGACATTACAATGTGATGTGGTTTAACTACCAAATATATTTTTTTACAATGTAATACTAAAAACAAGTGATGAAAATTCTCATCTAATATAGGTTTATAGTACACTAATTCAAGATGATATTTGTACCAAAAATCTCATTGAGAATTTTTTGTAGTTATTATTGAAATAGTTTGGTGGAAATACACTAAAAAACCTCAATTGAATCATTATAAATTTGATTCATTATGTTTGTATAATTATAAAATTATTGTATCATATAGTAAATAAATCACACAGTATATTAAGGGAATATTCCAGGACTGATATAAACAATACAAAAAAAAATACCGAAAATAATTTTGTTCTTACACATCATAGAATGACCAAAACCATAAAATAACAACACATGTGAGCCACACCAAAACATTTTTATATAATATTATATTTTTTTATTATGTTTGAATATGTTATTAAAGGATAATACATTGTAGAGGTAGGTATAATTAAAATTTCTATAATTATTGATTCACATGTAAAGGAAACACCATAGGCAAGGAGGTTATGGTGAGAACGATGATTGTATTCCATATATTAGAAGTCATGGAATTTTAGTGTTTTATTGGTAAATTAACATATTATTCCATGAAGTGTTTCTTACACCTCTATATGCTGATCAAGGTTATTTGTAGAATAATATAATTATGCAATATTTTAATCCACATTATATTGGATAACAAATCATAAAATATCTTTCAGATAATAATTCAACGCACTTTTAAACTGGATTTCATTCAGATTTTATTGATCTGTTAATAAATTATAAAAAAATGTACAATAAAGGGAATCAACCCCATTATATACATTAAAATGAATCACATCATTCAATAATAATGGAAATCAGACTATGGGGTTGTTAATTTATATAGTTTTCTAAAATTTTTATGTTCGTATATATTGTGAAATATAAGATAATATGATTTTGATGTTGTTGTCATAGATTTAATAAAAAAAATTAGATAAATATAATCTTAATCATCATGGATAGGTGGAGAATTTAGCCAATGGAAAATTTGGATATTCTCTCTTACATGACTGATATTTCATTTAGATGTTAAAAGAATAATAATGTTGAAGGGGACAGGGGTTCATATAGATATTAGGAAAAAAATATGAATTCTATACATATTCTAGAACTAAGAACAATTGATTATATATATTGTTGATGGATTCTTTAATTTTTACCTCATTATTAGTGTAATTTTTGATTATTGGCTTTTGCAGGTAAAACTATATTCACTTAGAGGTGTAGTAAGTTTTTTTAATATATATAAAACATTGTTTTTTATTCATTTGAGGTTTTTAAAACTAGATTTCTATGGAGGGCACTCTAAAATTGTAATAAAATAGTTGTGTCTTAATAGAAATTTGTAAAAAAATCGTTGTTTTTTATACTACATGGATATATCCTTGTACGAATGAACCATTTAAATTCTATTTTGTCACTTTCTCCTTCATTATCTCATTATATTTCTTGTGAGGGAGAGAAGCTAGTTCCGACTAATTGTGTAATAGTATTTTTGGAAATACTCCATTGAAATACACATTCCCTCATTAACTACACCCACTTAGGGTATTTTCCTGTTGAGGGACCAAAAAATTGTTTCAACATTGAAGGTTTTGATTCAATTTATTTTTCACTCATGAAATTTGTAGAAATGATTAATCAAAATGTTATTCTGATATTTAATAAAAATAATTTTCAATTATTGAAAAAAATTTAAAATCTCTTTCTGATATATTGGAATGAATGCATATAAAATACAACGTAATTAATTTTTTTCAACATGGAAATAAAATATTTATCAAAAATAGAATTAAATGATTAGGGTATCGATGTAAAAAAATAAATTCATTTAGAGAGATTTGAAAAATTTTATCAATATAAAATAAGAATTATGTAAATATACACATTCCTTGTTTGAGAATATTTTATTAAATCATGAAGTTGGTTTATGTGTGTGTGAATAAAATCTAATGGTTCTATTCAAGAAACCATAAGGAGTTGATGATGTTCCCAAAAAATATTCCATGCATTCTTTTATTCGGTGAATTATATTATAGAGGACATTTGTTCACTTAGATAAACCCATGATATTATGAGGATTCACAAAAGTATTCTAATAAGGATTCCACCACAACTCAATCTGAAATTTTTGTTTCTAGAGGATATGGAACTAATGGAGGTTATATTGGCTTGTATATATAACACGCTTATTGAATTTGAAATAATAAACAGTGATTATGATCTAATTAAAGTGGAAAAATATTTTGAAATGGAATTCATGTAAATGAAAATGATTTTGGTGGAGGTTGAACCAAAATCTCAAGATATTTATTCAATGCTCATATAGAAATAATAACTAATAAAATAATAAAGATACCATATTTACGGACTCTTATTCATGGAAATGGCCTTTGGATTACAATATGTATTACATCATTTTCATAAAAAAGAATATTTACATCATGTAACCATAATCATTTGAAGTTGTTTAATAAAATTACTTTAAACACAATAACGGATCAACAATCCCCCCAATGTATTTTTGGTCAATACCCATATATAATGATTAATAAATTTATGATAACATGGATCCTATCATCCAAGGGTTTTCTATCACCCATATGAATTAATATTTTATTTAATTTTCTTATACTTGTTGATAAATATTCCAACCATCATTTAACTATTTGTCAACATGGCTCATGCTAGGTGTATGAAACCTAAGAGTTTCATATTGTGAAAAAAATTAATTAATCAATGGAAAATAATACCAACATATAAAAAACACTATTATGTATCACTCAAGGGTGGCTCATTTATGGAGATGATGAAACCAACTAATTTAAATTAATAACATCGATTCTTTTCCAGTAAAAACCTATTATTATATAATAATATCAAAAAATATGGTAAAAACATTAATTTACATAAAATAAACATTATAAAAAAACACTGAGATATTTCAAAATTTCATTATATTCATTCCATTAATGAAAACTATTTTTATTTATCGACAAAATTTTTTCTTGATTAACTAATGATTTTAGTGTAGGTATTAATTCATTTTAGATGAAAATAATACAATAACCTTCTAGAAATACAAAATTTATATGGATTCAAGGGATCTAGAAGCCTCTTCGGAAGCACACCCCCACAAGGATGACTGACACACCCACATTATCAATTATGAATTTTATATTAAGATATTCTATTGTATAGTTTTGGATAAATCATACCAAGATGATAACTTCTTCATATCAATAAAAATAATAACATCTTAACATTATTCATTTATTTTAAATATGAGAAAACTAATAATTTTCCATCCACTACATTGGATGGTACAAAAATAGTAACAAAATAATTTTTCAATAAGATCAAAAATCATTTTCTTCTTTGTGTAAGAGACATGAATATGAATTTCATCTCAATCATGACACTCAAGTGTTTCCTCCATAAATTATATGATAAATATACATTCATCATATTTTGGGTTTCAATAATATATTGGGAAGCATTGATATAATATTTTTATTAGTTATTTCATTTTATGGGATACTCAAATTAACATGTGAGATTAAATCTCAAGAATTATCTAGTGAAATCATCAAATATCTCATGACTTCTTCTTAAGCATCTATAACGGTCTGACAACAATTTTTTTTATATCGTTCTTATTTGGACCAATACCACAACATTTTTTTAGGAATTCGTTGTTTGTATTTTTATGTCCACCCATGAAATTTGTTTTCTTTATCTTCAGGTGGATTATATTCTTTTCTTTTATCACTTAATTATGGTTCTTCTTCCATAGTCAATGTTTTCCCCAAATCAATTTTCCATTTGATTAAGTAATATTTTTGAATTTGAATAGCTTATTTGGTTCATCCAAATGGGTTCTCATGAGATTTTTTATTAAACTCAACCATTATTCTATTTAAATACACATCTTCTTGTATTATGATTTTTTCTTCCAGTAATACTAAAATTCATGGGTTGTTATAAAAATTCCTTAATGTGTCCTCTATTACCATTAAAAAAGAAAGACTTCAATTTTAAAAATCACTCATATTATAATTCTAGATCATTCATTGAATATTATCATTATTACACTTACTATATAAGGATTAATCAATTTTTCATTAACATATTTAGTATTCCTTTCATTCTCATTCTTTATTCATTCTTAGTTGAGAATTCAACATCACCATGATCATTTTGATTATATACACTATATATATTAATATGATTTTATGACTTTTTGAATCATGAATAATGTTTTTTATAGTTTTATAAATATAATTTACACATTTTATATGCCACAATTTCGGGCTCCTGATTATCCCTATAGTTACCAAAATATTTCAATAATATCAATATTTATTCCTAAAAATGTTATAGTATAATCATTTTACCTCAGACATTGTTTTCCATTAATTATTATTTTGTTCTTATTTTTTGTTAATAGGTATTTAATATTTTCATGTTTCATATGGACTTCTTTATGGGATAATATTCTTCTACTCTATTGTAATTTCACCACTGATATAGTGAGGGTTTTTTCATCACATTTCCTCGACTCCATATATATTGGTTTTGAATTTAATCTTGTACTACTGATGATAAATGATTTTAAAAAATCAATAAATATAGATTTGGATGGTTTATTAACTTTTGGGGATTATATTCTGATCATTAAATAATATTTTGTTATATTGTCCATTTATTGATTCCATTTAATAAAAAGAGTCATATATGGATGTGGATGTGTTAGTGTCTCTTATCATTTTATTTTATGAAGAATCATCTTAATTTATTTCTAAAATTTTTATCTTAACATAAAGTAAATTAAATTTCTTATTGAGGATGTGTGACTCACCTCTTGTGTATTACATTAACTTTTCACATTCATGTGACATCCATAATAATTCATCTTCATTAATTTGATTATTATAAGAAAAAAATATACAATCTCTTTTATCGGTCATAATTTATCTCATGTTAAGAATTAATCACACAAATAGTGTCTTTTTTATTCTTATCTAATGCATAGTACATCACTTCAGGACTCATAATGGCTCTATCATTCATTAGAACTTATTTAATTCAATACATCTGAACATTGGAGTAATATTATTGAATATATTTATTCAAGAACTATTTTTAATGCATTTGATGGTAATATCAACACTCCTTAACTTTTAAATTATATATTACCCTATTTTCATTATTTTTAATTAACATTGGAAATATCATTTTACAATCTTATAAAATAGAAAAAAATTGAAGTGACTGTAATTTTTTTCAAAAATTATGAAGTATGTCTTTTAATTTAATAAAAAAATATCTTTTGTTTAATCGAATATTTGATCTGTTCTAATTATTCACATATTTCTATAGAAAATAATAGTTGGGAAATATTATTTTCCTAATCTTAATCATATTTTTTATCTAATCATTATAATGTATAAAGTTTGTCCATATCTTTGTAATTTAGTGTAACTTCCAAATCATTATCCAGGCATTATATATATTCATTGTTATTAGACCTTGTGAAAAACATATAACTTATTATTTATATAATAGAGATTATTTATAAATAATTTTCATCACATTATTTATTATTTTCAAATTATTATTATAATAAATTTATGTCTAGTACAAAAATGATAATACCTATCCTAAAAATAATTTCATTATGGATTCAAAAATTATTACTCAATTGTAATATTAAATTACAATGAGAACCCAATAAAAGAGTAACCCAAGACTAATATAAATATTTAGTATAAAAATGGGATGATACAACATTGATATGGGATAATCGGCATTCAAATACATTAAAATCAATTCCTCCATTTTATTTTATCATGCCTCTTTAGTTTTTTAATGATTAGATTCCTCTCTCTTTATATCATACATTTGATCAATTTTAATGTATATATAAATAGGAAACCATCCTAAAATGAACAAAAGGACTTGTTTATAATTGTTTCGTACTTATGTATAAGTATTTCACCATTATTATATAGATATTTTCTAATGCCCATAGATTTTTCGTATTAAAAAATGAATATCTAAGGGAGTGTCTTTGGAAACATTATCTATGAATAGAATATGTACAAGTAATGTAAATTCAAAGTATACTTTTGTGAAATAAATATTTTCATGACCCACCGTAATGATAGATCATAAAGTTGGATCAGGTCACACATAGAAACTATGTATTTATTATTCATCATCAATTGTAATTATATGTTTGGATACCTAAATATCATCTAAATTCAATAAAATATGAGTAATGTAAGATATTTTTCTTGTATAATCCACGTGTCGATGGTATAAAAAATATTTAGACACACTTTGACTTCCTCTTTTCATTATTTAGAATACATGGATCATCGCTTATGTAGTTGGACAAGATATTTTGGTTATTCAACTCTATAAATAAAAGGATGTATGAAGAGTCATGTTTCATTCTATTATTTTTGATACATAATAAATATCATGAATATAAAGTATAAATAGACATCCTTTTTCATTTTCCATTCTCCAATATATTAAAAAACTCTTACTAATTTTTTTAATAATGTCACCACTTATATATCATAAAAAATCATCCATAAAAAACAATATCTACATTTCTCTTCATTTAACATTTTCGTTGTCATTATCCTCATATATACACTAATAATGACAATGTTAATAACTATTGTATGTAATTGAATATTTTCACCCTTTATCTTCAATAAAAATTACAAATACAATCATTTCTCTTGATATAAATTAGTTTTATGCATATTTCGGTCATGCGGTCAAAGAAGTGTATACTCATATTTCATAGTCTTATTATATTATATATATTATGTTATTTACATATCTTATAAACTTGAACTAAACCATCCATGATATCAAATAAATTCATTGTCTTCTTTTTTCACATTCACTACATCCAAAATATCTTTATGTATTAAAACTGCATTTGATGATGGTGATGTTGTTCCCAAAATATTAGTATATATTCAATCCATAAAACTCACATGACATTATATATTACTAATTGAATACATTAATCCCTAATTAAAATTAACGATATCTTATCAATGGCATGGAATTTTCCTTTTATGTTGTTGAATTCGTATCTTCATTGTTGAATTAACAAATCCTCAAAAACGATGTTGTTGTATCTATCCATTTATCCGACGTGGTTTCATAACACACAATATTCATTATTATGGCATGGTCTCCACCAAATCATAGTTTTGAAAAAATTAGGACATGGATGATTCATTCTACTTAACAACATGACATCTTTCATATGAAACATTCACATAAAATGGATTAGTCAAAATTATATATCCATTTTAATAATTACATAACATTTTTTTTCTCTTTGGTGTACTCACACATCATGTTTCAATTACAACCACTACTGGTATTTCCTTTATCTTCATTCTTCAACACAAAATTGGACTTAAATAGAATCAATGCTAAATTTAATCATCGTATCTCATTCATGGTATCAAAACAATTAATCATAATGTTTTCTAATTTATTTAGCAATTTTATATAGAATATAACATTTTTTTCCTTTTAATTTTCTCATAATATTTAATTAATATTAATTTTTCAACTCTTACATGATCTCATTTATGTTCAACCTTATATAGATCAGTTGAATATTTCATTATTGTATTTCATTTTTAGTGGAAATTGGAATTACATAGCCCAGTTACAAACTATAAAATGCATCTCAATTCATGAATAACATAGACATAATTAACATTCAAACTCTTATATAGCTTGTGTAATCCCTTGATGACCGCTAACAAAATTATAGAAAATTTGATTTACTATTAAATATGTAGGATAAAAAATATAACGCCCATTAAGAACCAATATAATTGCATTGATTCATGTTAAATCAGCTTTATGCTACTAAAAACATTACATGGTTACCTTTATATAGCTATATATTGAAATATACATTGTTCTCAACATTCATGAGTTACTGATATGCCTGAAGTCTATTACGTTTATTTAATACTGGAATTACCATATTTTTCTCTATTAATCTCAAAACCTCATAAAAACTCAAGGATCTCTCATTACCAAAATGTTTCCTAAAATTAACTCAATAAATTCATAATGATATAGAATTTATCATTCACCTCACTATATATAACCTTTTCTTTTTAAAAAAAATCTTCATGGAATAATTAATTATATGAAATACAATAAAGCATCTTCATCAGTCATGGAAACATCAAATTAACCTACAAGTTATTTATCTTCTCAAATAATTTATACATCATACATGGTTATCTATCACTTTCTACATTGGGAAGATACTAACTTCATCAACAACAAAAAATCTGACTCTCAAATTCTTTCTTCAATCCTTATATAGAATTAACAACTCAAACCATAATAATGATACCTTTGATATCAATGTGAATGGGAAAGTAATAATTATTTGATTTTTTACTTCATCAAAATATTAATATCATGTAATAATGATTGTTGGAATATTTTAAAAAGACATCCAAAAAACACACACATTGTGGGATCAACAATAAAAAAATATAATAAAAATATGCGTTTATAAATTTGGTATAATAATAGATAATATTTATTTAATATTAATTAGTTGTATATTATAGTGAGACATAAAATTTCAACAAATACTATGTCTCAGATTCCATTCATAATAGATATAGTCAAGACTTCTATCATTTAATTTTTTATTTTCAATCATATCAATGTACCCAAGGATTATGTTTTCTCTTGTATGAAAGGGGAAAAGGATTTGGATTATATTGTTTGGATTTTTAAGATTAGTCACATACCCCATGATTATATTTTTTTAGCTTATTCTTGGTTTTTCAATATATTAAACTAGCTAGGAAAACCATAACAGTTAATATACAATAATAATAGAGTTATGTTTATCGATATAGTGGATTTGGATAGTGTTATCCACACAACTATCTATGTGTCACAAATATTTTAATTCAAATACTTCTCTTTCTAATCATTAAGGGATAATTTAAAATAAAAAACCTCTATAAGTCAATAGAAAATATAGATCATGGATCCCTAAATGGGTTGATGACGGGATGCGGGCCTCGAGATATGAGGCGTGATTGACGATGACTTCGGTACGGGGCGATGACCAGGCTGTGTGGGAACAGGGTGTGATGTTTGTGGGATTTGGGTATGTGAGTCTTTGGTAAGGCAGATCGTCCCAGCGGCGAAGTCTGTGACGACTCCCTCAACATGGTGAAGGCCGGTTTTCCGGCGATGACTTGGATTTGTGGGAGACTTATTTGTTGCGGTGTGGAGGTCGGGAGTGCTTCTGGCAGATGGAAGAGATACGCTGTTAGCATACTATTGATTGTGCGGTGTTTCCAAGCAATGAACCTCGGGATGCGGGTTAGGTCCCAACGATGGTGATGGGGGTTGATCATAATGCTTGTTACAGGTTGGCGACAGGCTTCTTGGAAAGCAGGTCTTTCTGAATGGGTTTTGAATTTGGGCTGATGCGTGATGATTCAAGATGAGGCAGATTGTGACCATTTTAATACTGGAAAATTTATGTTGTTTCTTTGGGTGGTATCTCTTTTCCAATTTCTTGTTTTGGAGGCATATGTTATGCAACATGTTTTGTTCTTATTGTACTCTACTTTTTATTAATAAATTTTTAGGGACCGAGCAAGCTCGGTTCCAAACTTTCCTGGGTATAGATCATGGATCCTTAGCTAGAAATGATGCATGAGGTCAAAATTGTTGTGTAATAAAATTCATTTAATAATCCTAATTAAAAAACTAAATACATGATATAAATAAAATAAATCATATTTTTTACACAATGGTGTCATCTTCCAGTTCAAATCTACAATCCAACATAGACAAGGAAAAGTTGAATGGGTTTATAAGAAACCTACCTTAAATAAACCATCAATTTTATTCTCAGATAAGAATTATTATTTTTTTATTCCTAAAAAAAATAAGATAATATTTTTAGAGAAATATATAATCAATATTATAAAATAAAATATTATAACAATAATTTGAAACATCCACTAAGTATCTATTTTTCAAACATAATGAAACTTTAACGATAAAACAACTTTTCTTTCCATGAAATATCATCAAAATTTTCATCATATAATCATCTATAACCTGATGAAAACATTGTATTTACACAAAAGAAATATTCATTTGATTCATATAAAAATATCAAAATAAACATGATAACACATAAATACTCATAAACAATTTCCTTTATCAAAATTAACATAATGATCCAAATTAACATTTTATTACAAAAGAAAACAACATTTCATACAATATATATTAATAAAAAAATACAAAATAAAATATTAAATAAAAAATTACACTCAATATTTTTTATTTTAAATATTGAAAATTCCCGATATTTATTTAATAAAAATATTATATTTTTTACATTTGAGAAGTATAATATAATTTTTTTTAAAGATATTATTATTTCTAACCTAGTGAAACAATAAGACTTCAATAAAAACCAATAAAATGAATAAATAATCATATATGTAAATTGGGAAATAACTTTCATATCACTCTTATTGTCTCATATATATATGGAATAACCTACAGGGTAAATTCTACTAATCTATGTTGTTAATCCTAATAGATAATAATCATTCATGTGACTAATGCAATAGAGAGTGATATTAGGCTCAAATGTTCTTGGTTTTTAAAGGAACCACCCATAATTGGTTTATAAGGGAGAAACCCATACTTAGATTATAATATAGACACTTTTCATCATAAAAAATTATGAAGAATGATTAAATAATTTTTACAAGTGATATCATTCATTTCCATCATCATACTCATGAAAATTTTCTTTACATCCAAAAGAAATACATTTTTGGATATTGAAATATCCCTTCCTCATAAAACCCTTTTTTTTAAAATACTAAGTACATTAGTAAGGTGTTTTTCATTGAATAAGTAATGTAAGTTTCATAATGACATCAAAATATGATGTTATGGTTATCCCAACGTAAACAATGATGATGTCATATTTGCAGGAATATAAAATTCATTTTTCCTTTTTTGAAAACATTTTATATATAAACGTAAAAAATAATTCTTTTGAAAACATAATAATGACAGAAAAATTGATGTACAGTTTTCATTATAATCCATTTATTTTCATATAAATACATCCATAGAATAATTAATATAATAATCATACAATAGAAAATGATAATGAATATATATCAATAAGACATTAAAAATAAATTTTTTAATGTCATATGCCTCTTACCATAAGTTTCAATAGTCATGTATGTTCCTTATATTCTTCTTTAATAATATAATGTTAATAATTTAAATTAATAATAAACTATTTCTTTTTTTTCATTATTTATATTTTATTTATTACCGTGTTAAATAAAATTAAAAAATAATTCGTGTTAAATTTGGATGTTTTGATAATTTTCAGCAAATATATCTAAAATGGATTTGGTAGGTTTATTGTCATGAAAGGGGTCATTATTAAGTAATATATAAAGTAATAACAATGAATTATTTATCATTTTTATACATTAATTTGACATTCAAAAATTACATTGAAATATGGTAATGGAATATGTTTTATGATATAATCATAAAGATAGAAGATCATATGCACACATGCCTAATGATTTATCATTGAAAGAGAATGATCGAAAAAAGGATAGATTCATTTTAACTTTCATGAATTATTATTATAACAGAAAAATAATATTATGTCATTAAATTCTTTATATATATCATCCATATGATCAATGATGAACAATTAATCACATCGCTTCCTAGAGGTGGTAGTCTGCACTTTGGCATAAATTATGTTTTAATTTCTCAATAGATGTAAGGGTAAAAAAATTATATATTAAATCTAAATAATGATAAATATTTCATGAATATCATATATTTATTTAATTTATCATTATAAACAGTGGAGAGATAAATTTATGTAAAAAAAATTACATAAGTTTGTGGGAAAATATTACACTGTACACATGAACAAAGATTTTGATACAAATTTGTTATAATAAATACATATTAATATGTTATTATATTAATATAATAACACATAAAAATATGAAAGATACTTTTTTATTATTTTATCTTGGATGAAAAATATTATTTTTAGATTGAATAAGAAATAATAAAAACTCCCAATTATGAATTATAAGTATTCATCATACAACATCTTTGGATATATACCTTAATCCTTAATAAATTGTTTTCCTAAAAAATAAAAAGCCTTTAAAAATTGGGTATATATTTATGTGATTATTTTAGTTATTTTATGAATTATGTTTCTCAAATATTATTAAAAATAGAGGTGAATGGTTTATATTTAACTAGTGAAAAGAGTGGAACTCTTGGGATTTAATAACGTCTTAAATTATTATAAATTACATTCGTTGAAACCAATTGATATTAAATGGTATAATTAGAATATATAACGAGTTATTGTTAAAATACTTGATTTTAATAAATTTTCTACATGTTTAGGTTTTTTTAACCCTAATATTTTTGATTTAGAACTAATTTTACCATATTGTCAATTACCGTGATATCAATGTTTTTTACTATTTAGGGCCCTGATAGTAACTATAAATAGAATATTGACCCATACATGTTCGACGAATGATATGTGAAATTAAATCCCATTCACCCTAAAAAATATAAGATTTAAATTTTTTAAAACAATTTAATAAAATATTATTTATTTTAAAATTTAATTATTTATTTTTTGGACCTATTAATTTAATATTTATTTAATGTCATCATGAAAAATATTAAATTACTGTACGAACCATTATCACATTTATAAAAAGATATATTTGTCTACAAAAATTGTAAAATGTAATTAATAACATAGTCAAAATTAATTTTACTGTTTTTCAAATCATTTACTTTATTTTTTTAATAACATCACAAGAAATGTGTCGGTATTGCGTAAGGATTTGAGGCAATTATTTATTCATGAAATTTAAAAATAAACAATCATGATAACAATAATTTGTATTTCAAATAAAATTTTATAAAAAAACACAATTTTTTATCCTTGTCACAAAAATTATAGATATTAAAAGTAAGTGAGTAAAATTTTTTATTTTATACATTACATAAATTCTATACATATCCAAATCAAAGAAAAATAGAAAAAAATCAATTTTTAAAATTTTATTCTGTTATAGAAGATGGATACTGAATCAATTAAATTTATTCAAGTGTTTGAATGAATTTACTTCCTTTACACATTGGCTTTAACTCTAACTAACCAATTTAACCTTTATTGTTGTATAAAAATTTAACTATTTCCACTATTTATAAATTCCAAAAATAAAAGGGACATATTTACTAAATATAGACCAATTGATGCTAAATATGGATTTAATTTTTTAATATTTAATTTCTAGATGTAGAGGAAATTAATTAAAATGAAAAACATATTTATAAGCCTTTTTTAGAAATGATACCATTAATGTATAAATACTATTTTATACAAATTTCATGTATAAAATTCAATCAGTCTACCATTATTAGATAATTATTAATCAAAATGATATAATAAATTTTAAAACTAATTCAATATGAAATTTAATTTTTCAACACGTAAAACGAAAATACAATTTTGAAAAAAATAAAATTTATAAATATTCATTTAAGAATAAAAATTGTTATAAAATTATAAATAATTAATCATATGATTATCTTTGAACTATTATTTGAAAGATATAAATCAATTTTTATTATTAAAATTAAATAATTTTAAAACTCATGCTTTTATGATAAACCATATGTGTAAAAAATTTAATAAGAATATGAATATTTACATTGTGACCTGAAAATTAATTATTTATGTTACAGTGAATAAATATTTATTAATAATAATTAATTATTATTAATATGTAAGAAAAAAATAATTTTTCCAAAATTTCATGGATGGATACAGGGAAATATTTTATTGATTAGTATAGAAACATGATATTTGTTCTTAAGTTATATTGTAAATTCTATATCATATAATGAACAATTCCAATGTTTCTAAATGGTGATTTTATTATAAAAAAAGAACTAGATTACTTTAATAAGAAACTAATATATTCAATAGATGTTTTGGAACATATACATTCCACCATGGAAGAAATGTTACAAAAAAATATCAAACATGATATACCTACTATATGATTGTATCCTCAAGTGAATCTATCATGAACAAAAGATCCATTAAAGATATAATATGTCAATTCAAATTTGTCATTTAAAGATGAAAGAATAAACTTTTTTTTATATTAATGTTCTCAATATGGTTGGGTACGTAAATAAAATAGAAATAATTGGTTCACCTATGTGTTTTCATCTGGAAACATATTTCATTTAAAATCATCATTGAACATTTTTCTAAAATTTATAATTAACCAAAAAATAAATAAACTATGTAAGCCAATATAATATTCCATCAAAATGGTTCTGATAATATAAAAGGATAATGTATTTCCCAGATCTCGTACCATTTTGATTTTATAGTGTAATATGGGTAAAAAATATCTACAAAATTTGTCATGTAGAGTTTGTATCAATAACCCGGTTAATGAAGATGAAATGTGAATGCCATCATTTTGGTCAGGTATTTCATTTCGTAAAATATTCTAGGAGAAATGAAAGGATATATAAAAGACTATTTGTAAGGCTAATCTAGGTACGAATATTATTGATCTTAATTATTAAATCTGGATGCATATGTAGTACCAACTATATATTTTATAAATATTAAAAATTTCTGGTAGTGTTTAAGAAAACTACTAGAATATATTAGAGAATCCTAAATTAAACAAATATTTTGTTTTGGTATTGATGAATTCAATCTTTGGGTGGATATTATTCACTATTTTATTAGTGGTAATACTTATATATATTGTCACAAACATATGTGATATTAAATTTCAGGTAGATATAATGAATGTACAAAAAACATTCTCACAAAAACAATATTACTATCATGAATAATCTACAAGGATAATAAAATAAGATAATAGTTGTAATAGTTTAACAAATATCTTATGTTATAATGTAGATATTCATTCATTATTCATTTTTATCTACTACAATTTAATTTACATTAATGGTACAGTGATAATATTACCTCCAAATATAACTATGATTTTTTCAAAATAATATATCATTATGGAGTAGTATAGGTTATAATGATATGTAAATATAAGAAATATGAGATTCATATACTCGTTATTAATGGGTTTATATGAATTATGAATAACATAATCATGGTAAAATAAGTAGATACATATTACTTAGACTGAAATTCTAAATTCTATCTCATGGAATGTTATATATTCATCAATATACTTAAGGGTGTATGATAATTTCCAACCACTATTACAATAGGATGGAAAGAAAACAAGCATGAGAAGCCTTTTAATTTCTTACATAACTTATTGAATTCTATATATTGTCTCAGTTAATACCGGTGTTTTTGGGTATGTTTCGGATTGTTTCTACAATTTGAGTAATACATAAATCTTATTAGAAAAATTTTATAACTCTTTAAGACATCTGAACCTCAATTGAATTATACTTGGCTGATTTGAATTATTTACAATGATTTTAGCTACTTATATATGGGTACATTTGATGTGATTTTCTTTTATATGAATGATCTGTGATGTATTTATCAACTTGATTAGTTATTTTCTAGAAATGATTTAAATAAAAAGAAAGAATATAATGGATTTACATGATCTATGTCTTGTGGTCACTCATGGTCAATGTAAAATTTATTATATAGGTATATATAAGATGTATATAAATTTTATGTTAGTAAATTTTTTTCTATATATATGAGATTATGTTTGAGAGATATCAACCCAGACCCTTTAGTATCGTGGGTAAAATGGATGTGTTCTGATATGACAAACTTTTCATATAAGTATTAAATATTAATTTTAATTTTTGTCAACACCGATAAAGCCTTCATTGTTACACTATTATACCATTATATACAGATAAACAATGTGGTGATGTTTTTCCACACAAAAAAGAGTCTGACAAAACTAACTCAATAATGAGTTCTATAGAATGTACTGAATTTTTATATATGATCATTATAAATAATTTTTAAGAGAGTTATATTTATGGATATACACAAAAATAAGCATTAAATATTAGGTTCATGAATCATTCCATGTAGTTTTTCAATTGTAATCCAATTTTAATTGATTAAATAGTGTCCAGTATGACTTAAATTAAATGATTTGTTTAATTGAAGGAAATCATGAAATAACTTCAATGGGTTGCATTGTATGATATTACACGTTTTAGCCATCATGTCTCATGTATCAACCAATCCAAAAAGGCCCGAATCTTATGTTTGATGCCAATAACATTGGAATGTTTACAAGAAATCAAATCATGAAAGAATGAGAGTTTATTAGCCTCAGTAAAACAGATTCATAAATGATTATTGTATTAAAATAACTACAAAAATAAAAATATAATTTTTTTATTCATTATAAATAAATAAATTCAATGATAACAATATTCCATATAGTATATCTCTTCATATCATTAATAGTACACTTCTTCGATTCCTAGGCAAATAAATACAATAAGGGTGAGCTCAATTTCATAGTAAGGGAAAATTTTAGAACATGCAATAATAAATCACTAATTATAAGAATTATGATATCATAAATAAACAAACTCGCATTCCAAATAATCAATAAACTGATAATAAAGTACATAAACAATATTGAATGGTAATAAATAGAAACACATGTCATTCAAATAAATAGAAAAATAAAAAAAATGAAAAGGTAAGAAACTAAAACACAAGAAATTTTATTAGTGAACTGAAAATTAAATGTATCCAAATATAGGTTGATGAAAAATCTCATGGATGAATAATAAATAGAACATATATGAAGGAAATGATTTCTTAATGGACTTTATTTCCAAGGATCATGAAAACCAATACAGCCAAGACAGTTCACAATACCACATTTATTCCTTTTAAATATTATTACTCATGAAGGAAATAATATTAAATGATAGATTATAATAAAATTATGGTATAAAAATTAGTTATACAATATAGAAAATCTGGTAGTAGATACACCACAAAAAAATAAATAAGTGTTGAAAATTTCATTGATCTCATAGATATAAAAAAATGATACGTGAATCCCTTATAAATTTGGAAACATATATATTAGAAAACCCAAAAGTAGTATTCATAAAATGAAACAATTAAATAACATTGATATTATAGAATTAATTATATTACGAGTCAATGTTTTAATATATATATTGTATATATATAATTAGGTTCACAAGAAGAATGTATTCCTCATTGAAATAAAAGTGAGAAAAAATAACCTTCATTGAGATTCCTTTCAAGTGAAATTCATTTAACATAATATAAAATATAAATATATTAATTTTATAGTTTATTTAGAACAATTTTCATGGTTATCATTAATTTTTTTCACTAATTACAAGGTTCTGTATAACTACTTAAGCAATTAAGTGGACATTTGGAGTATGGACAAAAATATGTTTATGTTTCAGAACGAATTTTAAAGGTTAACTATGGTCAATGGGGTAATTATATAAATCTAAATAATAATAATCATGACATAATTATCATGTAAATTATACTTTTAAAATAAATCTTTAAATATGGTTATGAAAAATGATGTAATGTTACAGCCATAGAGATGGTTGGTCATACGTACGCAAGTGTAACATTTTTATTTTTCAATGATATTTGTGGAAAAGAGTAATATAGAAAATGATATATATAAATATATATATATATATATATGAATTAAAATATATAATTATGCAGTGAATAAAATACAGTGCTTATATTTATTACTTATGTTTAATTAAAATCATCTAGTATACATTCCATGGATCTTGGGAATGAATCACATCGCTTTGAGGGGCGATAGTCCACAATTCCTCAAACGAGGTTATTATATTAATGTAAATTGGGCATTATTAATGGCATATGTTATAAAATGATTATAGAATTATAATGAAATTATAAATATAATATATAACATATATATACATTGTTTTTAACTTAATGGACAACCATTAATGTTGGTAATTGATAAACTGAACAATCATCATTCTGTGAGGAAGTAGTTCACCAAACATAAAAGTATTACGTTCATAACCCAGTAGATGGATGTGGGATTAAGTGTATTTAAAAACCATATCATAACAACAACCATGTATTCTGATTATACTAGATTTATTATATTATAATATAATAATAATAGTTGAAGGGTCGGAGAATGAAAATAAATCTAAAAAGCTTAAGAGGAGATATTGCCTATTAATCAGATAACATCTTTTCGTTTGTACCAACATGCTTAAATGGAAGGATATCTAACAATTGATATTATTAATGATCTAGTTCAAGGGTTTTCAGAATCTATATGGTCATATCATGTCCAAACTTCTGTTATTTAGATGTGCGAGGAAGTTGGAGAGGTGGTGTCATTTTATAATCGTGGAAGAGGACTCACATGGATTGTTTGAAATAATGTTAAGTGTACACATGTTCTTATCTAAAAAAATACATTAAAATTTATAATAATATCAGTAGAAATTTTATGGCCTAATTGTTTCCATATAAGGGTGTTGGACATGTGGTTAGGTTATTTGGTCTCACAAGTTGAAAGTTTAGTCCTTTATAAATCTTAATATTTCCATTATAATTGTAATTAATTTAAAACCCATTCAATAATCATCTTGGACAAAAAAATTTGTTAAATTATAAATTATTATAATTCAAATTATTCAATCCATTTTTCCTAATTCCAATCATAGAACTGGATTAAATTAATTTAAAATTCATCTCACAGGTGGGAAGACAATACAAGTTTTTTAAGTAAAAACAACTAAATGATTGTTATGTTTTTATAATCAATTTCAAATTAAAATTTATTAAAACGATAACAATTTTATTTATTGAAATAAATATTATCAAAATTATTCTTTAAAACCAATCTAAAATATAATTTAACCTTATGATTAAATTAGATGAAAAACTAGTTTCAAAGTAAAATTTTGTATTATTAACTATTCATTAAAAATGGGATGTTTTAGAAAAACATATTAAATTCATGATAACATAATTATTATTTTTCACATTATATGATGATGTTTATTTTGAAATATTAAATTAATTATTGTTTCAAAATTCATATTTAAAATGGGTTCACTAATGATTGATGGTAAAATTGCCTTTATTAAAATATAGGGTATTATGTGTACAATTTGGTTTGTTCTTATCAAGCCCATATAAAACCTAATGGATATATATAATTATTATTTCATGGAATATATAACATAAATATTTCATTAAAATTATTCACTCAATGTAATAAATTATTTTTATTATGGAAAATCTCTTCAAGCATAAAAATAAAAATAATTCTTTTTATATTAAATTTGTTCTTCTTTCTATACCTCATTAATTGGTAACAAATTAATACATTTTATATTTATATAAACCAGAAATTTAAATAAGTTAGATAATACTATTCATAACCACCTACAAAATCTCAAGGTTATATCATATAACAATATTAAAATAATATATTGTTTTTCGGTGAAACTCGGTCTTGTGTGTATTGCATGCTACTATGGAAGGTCACTATTGTGTGTATCAAAAGCTATAAAAAAAGTCACACTTCTATGTAATGAAAAATAATTTACTTATTTTTTCATGTAAAAATGTATAATATAATATAAATAGTAAATATATTATAATGTATTGGGAGAGTATATTACCTTACGTGTTTGGTGTCATGTTTCAAACATGCTATCGAATACAAGGATCCTACATTACATTTTTAGGGGGTAACATATCATTTAATGATATATATTAATGATGGTTATATAAATGGACTTTATCACTCTTTTTATTTATATTATGGTTTGTTTCTATGATGAAATAATTCCTCTTCATCCAACCACCTCATTCTTCACTTCTAACAAAGACATTATCACCCATCCATAGTGTATATGTATCCTTACATTTGACATGATGGATCAAGTGTCTGGTGAAATTCCATAGAATATATAAGAACTATATCTGATTCTATATATGATTTATAAACCAAATTGTATTATTATTAATATGAAGTAGACACATGTTCAGTGTGATGCATTCGTTTTTTACAATATTAATTCATTTTTGTTCTTGATTTCATTTATTCTTGTATAGTGATCATGTGTGTTTTGGATTCTATATGTCTTCGACTATTATGAATAAAAAGTATTCATCCACATATAATCCTTGAATATCTATTATTATTTCAACATCTAGTTATAGCTACAATGTTGGACCACGACAACCATGGCAATCCTATAGTCACTTTTCTATCAATATCATTAATGAAATATTATTAGGACCATGACACATAAATGGCACTATTTTGTAAAACTATATTCTAAATCTATTATAAATGTTATCCTGAATTAAAATGTCTTTCTGTCTATGGATCACAAAAAAATGGCAAAACATGTTTCTATGTTACCACGATTCTTTCCTGGTGTCTCCTCATACCAAAACATGTCTCGTCACTTGGTGTCACGCCATTCATGGATTTACTCATCTATAGTTCCATATGATAGCCAAAATTTGATTAATTAATGAATCTTTTTCCTCAGAAATGTTTTTATTCCAATTTTTTTTCTTTCATATTTCCTTCGACAAATTCAACTCTTCTGCCAAATTTTTCAATGATCTACCAAAAACATTAAATCATCATCATATTCTAAATATATGTATTTTTATAAAATAAAACAAGTAAAAATATATTTATTCAAGAATATCGTATTTTACTAATAAAAATCCAAAATATATATAATGATGATATCCATCTACCCCATAGATAAAATAATTTCAATCCTCATGAAATATCTCAACATCCAATCACAAATGATCCTTACCTAATTAAGGAAACTATTCAACGATAATCATAAAAACATAAAGTTATACCGAATATTTAAAAATAATATTACTTACCCAATGTTGTGTTCTATGTAATAAATAATATATAAATCATTTCCAACACATTTTTCATTTTTCACTCATATAATTCAACATTTGTATTAATATTTATTAAATTTATGATCATAATTGATTAAAAATAATTTCTTTCATAATCGAAATATTTACATTATATTATTGTTCGCAATATCACTTGAATTCACTATATTAATATGATTTCAATTAATCTACATCTCCACATTTAAAAGAAATAAAAAATTTATAAGGAAACATTTTAAGGATAAAATGAATTTGAGGATTATGCTTGGTGGATAATGAAGTTAAAAATTAACTATGTGACTTGAAAGAGAAGGGATATATTCCTAAATTATAATCATTATTTTCATTATAAATCACTATAAAAAATAGTTTTCCTCCAACAAACCTTCAATTAAAATTATCTATAATCCCTTCAAATCGTTTGTTAACTCTATATAAGAACATTTAATGTAGTGATGAAATTTTTCACTATTTATCTCAAAATATTACTTCTATATAATTTTTATGGAATGTTTGAATGAATGGGACTAACACACCTGGAAGTAAAAAAAAATCAAACATAGATCTTTATAATTAATCTCCTACTAACATCATTTGTAATATTTATCACCAAAATATCAATGTTTTTTCCAATTAAAGGTCAATATAATGTATAACATTTAAATTTAATTTTTTTCAAAAAATATAGAGGATAAAATTGAACATACTGTCAAATAGTTGAGAACCATTTTGTCAAATAATCATGAATTTATTCCCATTTACATAATCATGTAACCCTCACATAAACATACCATTTATCACCAAGATTAGTCATTAAATTAAAAAAGAATTATCATGTAATGATATAAAAGGTTTCTAGTAAGATGGATAATCGATCATATATTGTGTCTTCATAATAAAATATTCATGGTATCTAAGTCTAAATTAATGATAAGAATCAAAAAGTTCATAGGACCAAATAGTTAAATTATAATCAATTTATTAATTCACACATTAAATTTATTTTCAAAATCATCTTGATTCTAAATGAAAAATAATAAATTTCTAATAGTTACGCCTATCTCAAGGGTCACGAATGAAATATGGAATAAAAAATATTTCAAGAAGGGTTAAAAACCTGTAAAAAAGTGAAAACCCCATTTAGTTAATAAATTCATATAATGAAAAATAATAATAATTTTATGAAAATTAAATTTATATGAATAAAAATCATTAATAGTTAACATGTCATAAGTCACGTTGAAAACAACTCAGAACGGTAATAAGTATGTAACATTCAATAATTCTCACATGAATCTTTAGCAACTATGACCATGATTAATTAAATTTTCCAACATGTAAAAATATGCCTCTTGGATAATGATGTCTCCTATATTATTGAGTTAAAAATTACACATTTCCCATTGTTGAATTCAATTAATTTAATGATAAAGAATATACTTATTTTTTCATCAACATACATGTGATAAAAAACGGAATGAAACAAATATATTAAATAAAGAGTATTATCCCCTACTCATGATATTTCATAAATTTTTATTAATTTTTAATATATTTTTACTCTATTTTACATATTAAATCAAAAAACAATAATGTAATGATCATGGATTCATCCATTTATATTTTGAAAATATAATGGATCTTATATATATTCCATTAGAGACCTGTGAAATAAATTCCAACAACAAATTCGTTATAATATAAGGCCCCCGCCTTAAACATGACTTAATCTTGAGATATTTCAAGAATACACATGGAGAATATTTTCAGGATTAGAGTTTTAGATAATTAGATCATAAATCAGGCCTTACATCCCACTTTTAAGCAAGGTGGTTACATAAAAGATAGTATTAATTTCCCAACATCGGAAACACTTCCAAAAAAACATTTATTCTTTCTTGACACTTCCTTGACACTATCATCACATCATGTACCTTTCCCTTGACCTGTGAAAAACATTTTAAAAACTTGGGCTGAGCATAAAAAACTCAGTAAGGGATATAAAAGTACAAAATGAAAACATTAGTCCATGTATGAAAACATACTTTACTCATAAAACACAATCACTTTAACATACCTCGTGAAATCATATGTTTTATGAATAACTCATAGAAAACATATGGCATAAAAATAGATTGAGGCATTCATAACATTCTTGCATAGGGAGTAACCCTCTTGGTTACGACTGGAATACCCATCACAGTATATTCCCTTAAAACTTTTCGGAGAATCCTTAACGTTTAACTCCTTCATATTACCCAATGCATTGGAGAGCTATATTCGGCTCACCCGCCCATAGTTTATTACGTAACCAACCGTCTTCATAAACCATGCCCAAGAACCATAATATAATCTTATCATATGAAACATGCATAAAGGAAACATAACATTTCCACATCATATTCACAAGATATCAAATCACATTGATATAATAAAAACATTAGAAAAACCATTTTCAATACCAAAATAAAATTAATGTAAAACTTCTTATTAATTTTTCTTTTAAAAATAAGTTATGGCTTGTAGAAGAATCCGAAACTCAAATAATGGTCACGGCGGCAGAGAAGTTGTTGTCACCGCATACGTAAGACAAAAAAAATTCCTTTTGTCGTTTAGTAAAACGCTTCATATAGAAATATTCCTTTTGAATAAATGTAAAAGTCAAAGAGATTTATACACCGTATAAAAGAAAGTTGTGTATAAAACAAAATATGCCTCAATGAAAGGAGATTGAGATGAAGTCCCGTACCTTGTATCCGACTTGACCCGACCTTTCTTTAATCTCTTGAATAATATACTTGAGTTAATCTCTACTTGATTAAGAACCTTTTTCAAGTTCATTATTTATTTTATACCATGTTATGAACACCATTTAATCATTTAAGTTAATAATGTTCATTTTCTCGGTATTTGGTTCTTATGTCAAAAATAGACTTCTTTCACTTACATGTTGTTCATTTGGTCAAAGGAGTGTTATATCTAGAAATATATTCATGATTTGGAATCATATATATCATATATATTCAGCATATACATGTATTTATAATATTACATCACATTTAGAGGTAAGAAATAAAATGCACTGTTCATGGAGACGGTAAGCCGTACGTACGCATGAACGCTACGTCCATTTCTATTTCGTATCATATGGAATGGAATCATAATGATATTAGGGTATATTATAATACCAGTATAATAACATATATAATATCATTAACTTTATCCTTTACACATCCCACATATGGTATTAAAGAATCAAATCACTTTCAGGGGGCGGTAGTCCGCACTTCCTAAAATGAAGATATCGTGTTTACCCATAATGGAAACCATAATGGTATGACATAAATGAAAAATACAGAATCTTAAAGAATGAATAAACATATTATATATCATATATAAAAATAGTGACATCATAATGGCCACCATTGAAGGTGTTTAATGAGTATTTAACAATCATCGTTTCGGGAGGCAGAATTTCCCCATCCATGGAAGCCGTATGTTCTTTAACCATTATATGTAGTTGTGTGAGATTTTATCTCAAATAAATCTTATAAAAACATCCTAGTATATTGAAGATACTGGTTTTTTTACAAAAGAAATAAATAAAAAGAGTTTAGGGGGTTGGAGAAGCAAAATAAAACAAATGAACATGAGAGAATGAATTACCTTTAAAAGTGTAACCCCTTTTGATTTGAGTCTAAAGGCTTCCTTGGAAAGGATTCTGCCCAAATTGAATCCTTTAGGATGAGAAGAGGTATGTGGAGAGAGTAAATGGGTAGGTGATGGCCGAGCCAAAGGCTTGAGGAGTGTGGGAAAAGAGGTAGAGGTGGGGGCCTTTTATAAGAGGAGAGGAGGGGCACTTTTGGAAATCATGAATCTATTATTTTATTTTCAAACGTGTTTCGAATATTTAAGGTCCCACATTGATATATTTAGAATATAAGATGATAAGGCTTCGAAATATATCCATCCAATAGTATTTGGACAAGTGTAGGTATTAGATTTTATATTATCTTTTCATTTTATTTTAAAACGTTCATTAATGAGGTCATCGTTGCATCCTCATGATGACATAATTAAATTAATTTATTTAATGTCTAAAAATTATAAAAATAATATCATGATGTATGAAATCTTTTTAACTTTCCAAAAATTATTTATAGTCAAAAATCTGATGAGTATAATCCCTTTTAAAAATTGTTTTAGTAAAACAATTTAGGTTAGTGTAATTTTTACCTTTATTTAAAAAAAGGCATTAAAGTCATTATCTCACCCAAATGGCTCCATGGGGTCCCCTAAATCGACCCATGGGTTTTCTTGGTCGAACATGACTCATAAAATAGGGTTAGGACTAGTGTAATGGTGTTTTCATATTTTTATAATAAAATTTGTAACTTAAATTACACTAATTACCTCTAATTGTGATTAATAAAATAAAGTTACTATTCACCAAAAAATTATTTTCATCCCATTGAACCAAATTTTACATACTAATGACAACCATGTATGTCGGATTTTTGAAATTCAAAACACATTAGTGGTAAACTTTCATTTAACTGAAAAATCAGTTTTCTTGATTACCACTTAGTGGTTTCACTATTCACCAAAAAATTGATGTTTTTCAGAAAATTATCAAAAATTCACTCTTAGAAATAATTGATATTCTGAATTCAAAAATAATTTTTATATTACCTAATTCAATGAATATAATTAGAATTAATTAATTTAATAATTAACTCCCGCTGTCAAAACAAATAGCGTGTTTTTAAGAAACAATATACATCAAAAGATTGACATTTGTTTGTGTCCAATCTCAAAGTAAAATCAATTTCAAAGTCCACCATTGTATTAAATGGTAAAAATATTTTATGGTTTTAATTTAAAATCAATTCAAAAGGTAATATAATCATATAAAAAAATTAGGTTAAAGAGGTTTTGAATTAAAATACAACATTTCCCACTTTTTCATAAAAAATGTATTTTATCGGAAAAATAACAAAAACATACACAAAGTAAATTTTGATATCCCAATTATAAAGAAGGATTTTATTTGGTCCAAAAGAATGAATAAGAGTGACCAAAACTAAATTTAATGATGTGTCACCATCAAAAGGCAATAAATCGACCCTTTAGCGAATAATAGGGTATTAATGCAATAAATTGAATTCCTTTCATATTTTAAGCCTTTATATTTTATTGGATAAATGTAGAAACATTTAACACACATATATATTCGATTTTAGTTATTTCTATTCATTCCTGCTAGTACAACGGCTACGCGTTAACTACCATTTGAAATAAAATTATTATATTATTGGCGTGTAACGTATGATTTCAAAGAAACTCATTGTTGCATATCAGGTACGCTATCGAACATAGCAACCCCTTCAAAATAAAATTAATATTTAATTCAAAAATATTAATAAATATGAATATGTATTATTCTTTATTTACCTGGGATGTTACATCCTTCCCCCATTTTGGGAATTGTGTCCTTTCTATTTTATTCACTTATCAAATAAGTGGGGGTATTTATCCCTCATAGGATTTTCAGATTCCCATGTTGCCTTTTCAATCATGTGATTTTTCCATAAAACCTTTACCTGATGAATCACCTTATTCCGCAATACCTGCTCCCTGTGGTCATGAATCTGGACCGGTTTTTCCTCGTAAGATAGATTCTATTCCAGCTGAACTACCTTTGGACTCAAAACATGAGATAGATCTGGCATGTACTTCCTTAACATTGAAACGTGAAAAACATTGTGTACCTGAGATATACTCCGAGGTAAAGCCACTTGGTATGAAAATTATCCAACTCTCTCTAGAATTTCGTACGATCCAATGAACCTTGTACTTAGCTTTCCTTTCTTACCAAATCGCATTACACTTTTCCATGGAGAAACTTTGAGAAAAACATGATCACCTACCTCAAAAGAGAGATCATTTCTCCTGTTGTCCGCATAACTTTTCTGCCTGCTCTGAGCTGTTCTCATGTGTCTCTGTATCAGCTGAACTTTTTCTGCCAACTCTTCCACTAATTCCGGTCCCATCAACGTCCTTTCTCCCACTTCATCCCAAAAAGCTGGAGTTCGACACTGCTTCCCATATAATGCCTCAAATGGTGCCATCTGTATGGTGGAATGAAAACTGTTATTATAAGAAAACTCAACCAAAGAAAGTTGTTGGTCCTAAATTCCCTGATAATCCATCGAGCAAGCACGTAGCGTGTCCTCCAATGTTGGAATCGTTCATTCTGACTGCCCATCTGATTGTGGATGAAAAGCTGTACTAAAATTTAATTCCGTACCCAAATACTTTTGAAGGCCTTTCCAAAAGTTATAAGTAATCCTTGGATCATGATCAGATACAATGGTTAGGGGAACTAAATGTAACCTGACTATCTCTTTAAGATACAAACGAGAAAGTTGATCTAGGGAAAAATAATCTCGTATAGCAAGGAAATGAGCAGACATAATCAAGCGATCAACAATAACCCAGATTGCATTATTACCTCTAGGTGTCTTCGGAAATCCAACAACGAAGTACATGGATATATTATCTCATTTCCACTCTGGCACTGGTAAAGGATGTAGAATCCCCTTCGGTAACTGCCGCTCTGCTTTAACCTGTTGACAAGTCAGACACTTCACAATATAACCAGCAATATCTCTTTTCATTCCGTCCCACCAGTAATACTCTCGATGATCTCTGTACATCTTAGTACTGCCAAAATGAACAGAAAACAGAGAACTATGAGCTTCACATTACAACTCTTCCTTCAACTATGAATCACAAGGTACACACAATCTCTTCCCAAAACTGAAAACATAATCATTATCAATGTTGAATTCAGGCAACTTACCCTTCTGAACCAGCTCTAACTTTTTCTGCAACTCACTGCCTTCTTTCTGTGCTTTCTTTATTCTGACTGATAGAGATGATCTCACTAACACCTGAAACAAAACAGAATAATTCTTTACACCAACCACTTATATACCAAATTTCATCAAATCCTTAATCAAAGAATCACATTCCAGACTCAACATGGTTAATGAAGCATTACCTTTTCGACTCAAAGCATCAGCCAATTTATTTTCTTTTCCCGGATGGTAATGAATCGTGCAATCATTATCCTTGATTAATTCCAACCATCGCCTCTGTCAAATGTTCAATTATTTCTGAGTGAATATATACTTTATACTTTTGTGATCAGTATATATTTCACACTTTACTCCATACAAATGATGCGTCCAAATTTTTAAAGCAAAAACAACAGCAGCTAATTCCTAATCATGTGTAGGGTAATTTACCTCATCAATTTTCAACTGACGTGAAGAATAAGCAATTACCTGATCATTCTGCATTAGGACACAACCAAGTCCCTTCAATGAAGCATCTCTGTAGATAACAAACTCACTATTTCTGGATGGTAGTGCCAAAACTGGAGCATTCACCAATCTTCTTTTCAACTCTTGATACAAATTAATTTGATGGACCAACGTCTGATGAAGTAGTTGCAATGGATTTCACCACCCCTTTCTGCTTGTAGTCAAACTGCTTCACATCACTCGAGCTCTTTGTCGAACACTCATTTGCATAATGACCCATCTCATTGCACTTGAAACATTTCACTAACTGTAAATCATATTTTGCCTTTCCATCACCTTGATTCTTTTCAGTGTAGTCATGAGCCTTATGTCCCATCTTACAACATCGGTAACACTTTCCAGAATTCAAAAGACATTCCCCAGGATGCCTTTTACCACACTTATCACAAACCGGGGAAGTAGTTTTCTTACCCTAAGACTTTTTTGAAGAGGTCTTCCCTTTCTCCTGCCACCTCGGTCTCTTCATCTGTTGGTTGTTATAGAACACTTGATCATCGGCAAACTCCATTTCCACCTTCTCAGCACATTGACCAAGATTTTAATAACTCTTAAACTCACGAGAAGATAATGCCCTTCGATATTTTGGCTTTAATATTGAGTAAAAACGATTGATTTCTCTATCAATGTCTCGAATAAAGTTTGGAGCATACCTTGACAAACGAGTGAACCTTTCTTCATAAGCAGCCACTGAGTCTTCCTCTTTCCTCAATTCCATGAATTGTTTTTCCATCCTAAGTCGAACAGCCTTAGGAAAATATTTCTCAATAAACATACCTTTGAATTCATCCTAGTCGAGAGCATCAATCTCATTAGCGTCCCAGATATTTCTAACCATCTACCACCACTGATCTGCCTCACCCTCCAAACGGTAAATAGCAAGACTAACCTTTTGATTATCTGAACACCCCATGACATCGAAAATCTTTTCATGTGCTTTAATCCACCCTTCAGCTAGCACAGGGTCAGATGATCCTCTGAATGATGGAGGGTGTTGCCTCGTGAAATGTTCCACCACTGACATGTTCCTCTGTGGTTGATCTGGCTGATCTCGTGCACAGATACCACCACCATTTATCGCTTGAGTGAACTGCGCCATTACTGCAACACACTGTTCAGTTCCAATTCCAACTGTCTCAGGATGCTGATTCGGAAGGTTGTATTCCTCCTGATGTCGTCCCAACATAGCTGCCATGTTTCCTCTGCGGAAAACCATTCTGAACACAGAAATATCTTAGGTGAAGCAACATGGTAATCTATAAATGCTATATCATTTCGATCATACCATAAATTAATTTCGGAACATAACATTTCTAACTCCTAATGTTGTCTAAACCGACCTCTGATACCAACTATAAGGCCCCAGCCTTAAACATGACTTAATCTTGAGATATTTCAAGAATACACATGGAGAATCTTTTCAGGTTTAGAGTTTTAGAGAATTAAATCATAAATCTTGCATTACATCCATCTTTTAAGCAAGGTGGTTACATAAATGATAGTATTAATTTCCCAACATCGGAAACACTTCCAAAAAAACATTTATTCTTTCTTGACACTTCCTTGACACTATCATCACATCATGTACCTTTCCCTTGACCTGTGAAAAACATTTCAAAAACATGGGATGAGCATAAAAAGCTCAGTAAGCGATATAAAAGTACAAAATAAAAACATTAGTCCATGTATGAAAACATATTTTACTCATAAAACACAATCATTTTAACATACCTCATGAAATCATATGTTTTATGAATAACTCATAGAAAACATATGACATAAAAATAGATTGAGGCATTCATAACATTCTTGCATAGGGAGTAACCCTCTTGGTTACGTCTGGAATACCCATCACAATATATTCCCTTAAATCTTTTCAGAGAAAACTTAACGTTTAACTCCTTCACATTACCCAATGCATTGGAGAGCTATATCGGGCTCACCCGCCCATAGTTTATTACGGAACCACCCGTCTTCATAAACAATGACCACGAACAATAATATAATCTTATCATATGAAACATGCATAAAGGAAACATAACATTTCCACATCACATTCACAAGATATCAAATCACATTGATATAATAAAAACATTAGAAAAACCATTTTCAATACCAAAATAGAAGAAAAGTAAAACTTGTTGTTTATTTTTCTTTTAAAAATAAGTTATGTCTTGTAGAGGAAGCCGAGACTCAAATAATGGTCACGGCGGCGGAGAAGTCGTTGTCGCCGCATACGTAAGAAAAAAACATTACTTTTGTCGTTTAGTAAAACGCTTCATATAGAACAATTCCTTTTGAATAAAAGTAAAAGTCAAAGAGGTTTATACACTGTATAAAAGAAAGTTGTGTATAAAATAAAATATGCCTCAATGAAAGGAGATTGAGACGAAGTCCCGTACCATGTATCCGACTTGACCCGACCATTCTTTAATCTCCTGAATAATATACATGAGTTAATCTCTACTTGCTTAAGAACCTTTTTCAAGTTCATTATTTCTTTTATACCATGTTATGAACATCATGTAATCATTTACGTTAATAATGTTCATTTTGTCAGTATTTGGTTCTTAAGTCAAAATAGACTTCTTACACTTACATGTTGTTCATTTGGTCAAAGGTACTTTATATCCAGAAATATATTCATGATTTGGAATCATATATATCATATATATTCAGCATATACATGTATTTATAATATTACATCACATTTAGAGGAATGAAATGAAATGCACCGTTCATGGAGACAGTAAGCCGTACGTACGCATGAACGCTACTTCCATTTCAATTTCATATCATATGGAATGGAATAATAATTATATCAGGGTATATTATAATTCCAGTATAATAAAATATATAATATCATTAACTTTATCCTTTACACATCCCACATATGGTATTAACGAATCAAATCACTTTCAGGGGGCGGTAGTCCGCACTTCCTAAAATGAAGATATCGTGTTTACCCATAATGGAAACCATAATGTTATGCCATAAATGAAAAATTCAGAAGCATAAAAAATGATTAAACATATTATATATCATATATAAAAATAGTTACATCATAATGTCCACCTTTGAAGGTGTTGAATGAGTATTGAACAATCATCGTTTAAGGAGGCAGAATTTCACTATCCAGGGAAACCATATGTTCATTAACCATTAGATGTAGTTGTTTGAGAGTGTAGCTAGAATAAATCTTATAAAAACATCCTAGTATATTGAAGATACTGGTGTTGTTACAAAATAAATAAATAAAATTATTTTAGGGGGTTGGAGAAGCAAAATAAAACAAATGAACATGAGAGAATGAATTACCATTAAAAGTGTAACTCCTTTTGATTTGAGCCTAAAGGCTTTCTTGGAAAATATTCTGCCCAAAGTGAATCCTCTAAGATGAGGAGAGGGGTGTGGATAGATTAAATGGGTAGGGGATGGCCGAGCCAAAGGCTTGAGGAGTGTGGGAAATGAGGTAGAGGTGGGGGCCTTTTATAAGAGGAGAGGAGGGGCACTTTTGGAAATCATGAAACTATTATTTTATTTTCAAAAGTGTTTCGAATTTTTAAGGTCCCACATTGACATATTTCGAAGATAAGATGATAAGGCTTCTAAATATACCCATCCAATAGTTTTTCGAGAAGTGTAGGTATTAGTTTTTATATTATCTTTTTATTTTATTTTAAACCGTTCATTAATGAGGTCATCGTTGCATCATCATGATGTCATAATTAAATTAATTTATTTAAGGTCTAAAAATTATAACAAGAATACCATGATGTAGAAAATATGTTTATCTTTCCAAAGAGTATTTATATTCAAATATCTGATTAATATAGCCCCTTCTAAAGTTTTTTTTTGTAAAACAATTTATGTTAGTGACATTTTTACCTTTATTTAAAAAAAGGCATTAAAGTCATTATCTCACACAAATGGCTCCATGGGATCCCCTAAATCGACCCATGGGTTGTCTTGGTCGGACATGACTCATACAATAGGGGTAGGACATGTGTCTTGGTGTTTTCATATTTTTATAATATCATTTTTAACATAAATTAGACTAATTACCTCTAATTGTGATTAATAAAAAAATGTTACTATTCGCCAAAAAATTATATTCATCCCATTGAACCACATTTTACATAATAATGAAAACCATTTATGTCAGATTTTTGAAATTCAAAACACATTAGTGGTAAACTTTTATTTAACTGAAAAATCAGTTTGCTTGATTACCACTTAGTGGTTTCACTATTCACCAAAAATTGAAGTTTTTCAGAAAATTATCAAAAATTAACTCTATGATATAATTGATATTCCGAATTAAAAAATGATTTTTATATTACCTAATTAAATTAATATAATTAGAATTAATTAATTTAATAATTAACTCCCACTGTCAAAACAAATACAGTGTTTTTAAGAAACAATATACATCAAAAGATTGACATTTGTTTATGTCCAATCTCAAAGTGAAATCAATTCCAAAGTCCACCATTGTATTAAATGGTAAAAATATTTTATGGTTTAACTTTAAAACCAATTCCAAAGATAATCTAATCATATAAACAAATTATATTAAAATAGGTTTTGAATTAAAATACAACATTTCCCACTTATTCATAAAAAATGTATTTTATCGGAAAAATAACAAAAACATACACAAGGTAAATTTTGATGTCCCAATTATAAAGAAGTATTTTATTTGGTCCAAAATAATGTATAAGAGTGACCAAAACAAAATTTAAAGATGTGTCACCATCAAAAGGCGATAAATCAACCCTTTAGCGAATAATAGGGTATTTATGCATAAAATTGAATTCCATTCTTATTTTAAGCCTTTATCTTTTATTGGATAAATGTAGAAACATTTAACACACATATATATTCGTATTTTAGTTATTTATATTCATTCCCGCCAATACAACGACTACGTGTTAACTACCATTTGAAATAATATTATTATATTATTGGCGTGTAACGTAAGATTTCAAAGAAACTCATTGTTGTGTATCGGGTACGCTATCGAACATAGAAACCCCTTCAAAATAAAATTAATATATAATTCAAAAATATTAATAAATATGAATATGTATTATTCTTTATTTACCTGGGATGTTACATATAAACCAATAAATATTATTATTCCCAACTATAATAAATTTTTTTATGTTCAATTATAATTACATTACTTCATGAATCATGTTATTAGAAATTAAAACTATGTTAATTAGAATAGATTTAAGGATTACATTAAATTATTATAATCTAGTTATATTATTCTCATTCCCATCTATTATAATATCTTTACACTTCTCTCTGGTAAAACACATATGTTCTATATTTTAAATAGATAATACAAAAAATAACAAAAATATAAAAAATATAATGTTTTCCCTCCCCCACTTGTTCTTGTAAGATTTACTCATACTACATGATATAACTATCAAATTTTATATTGTTCTCTTCCTCTTAATCATGAGTTGGAGGTTATTGGTCCATTATAATATTGGTAAATATAAAAAAATCCTCCTACAACATATCATCATGAGTTGGAGGATATTATTCATTTACAATATCAGAAAATATAAATAAAATGAAGGATCTTTAAATTTAACAATCTCATTCTCTTTTTTAAATTATGGAAAACATTATTCATTAGAAATTCATTGAATTTCTATAAATTCAATCTCTTCTTGTTATTCATTTCAAAAACCATTATATATTCTACATTCAATTTCCTATTCTCTTCCCCATTTAGAATATCATGATATAAACATATGTTATTAAAATAAGAATATAAAATCATAACAATCTTTATAATATTTAAGATCATTTCTTATTTTTCATTGAATAGTTACTTGTACCGTTTAATTTTCACTTCAATGATCATATTATGAGTGTTTCAATTAATATTTGTTATATATTCTTCTCCTTTTATAATTAAAATGCTTGATAACATAGACATGTTTTTATTAAATATTTATCTTATATGTTCTGAAATTCAAGAGATCTTATATATAGTTGATATTTGGTTTTACTAAAATTTTCATTCTGGGATTCATCATATCCATAAAAATATAAATTGATCAACACTTCTCTTTATTCAATCAGCTAGAATTTTTTTATCAATTTAGTAGAATACGTCCAATAACTATTTTACATTAGTTGTTAATAATAAAAATTAATTGTTTAGTAATATATCTTATACTTAGCACTATAAACAAGCTAATTTCCAAAAAATAGAAAAAACTAAAAAAATGAACATAAATGAAAAATGGAATCAATTTTATCAAGTCAATAAGAGTTAAATTGAACACTAGTTTTTATTATTCTTTAAAAATTAATAACAAAATTGAATAGGTCAAGAGGAAATTTTAGTTCCTCAATGTACCTAGAGTTTAGAATTTATGAGGATTAAAGAAACTCTAACTACAATAGTCCAATATAGTAAGTGAATGAGGTCGATTGTATATGGAAATAAGAATGCTATTGAGGACTCTAATATAATTTTTAGAGCTTAAAAGAATTTTCAACTCCATCCAATTGAATAAAAACCACACTAAAATAAAAATTTAGTTTCTCAAGGGAATTAAAAACATAGATGAATGGACAATGTTTGGGGAAATAACTTCAATTGGTTGTTTCTCCTAAAAAAATAACATGAAATCAATTTCTCAAAATTCATAACTCAATAGTTGAAAAATTATGAATTTAATTTATTTCCAATTGGTTATATTTCATATATACCACTTAAGTGTCTCAAATCATTATGGTCATAACACCTAATAAATCTAAATATCAATAAATATAATCAAAAAAGGGAACTAATAATCAGACCCATGGTTAATAAATTAATAACGTATACTATGTTGGATATCATTTATTATTAAATAAATTATTAAATGATTCAATACAGAGTTAAAAACATATGTTCAGTCTCTACATAGAACTATTGATTTATAAAATTACATGATTAATGAAAAATCAAAAAATGTTACACACAACCTCGTCCATTTATCTGAACCACTCTTATGAAATTAACAACTCATCATAAATGGGTTGTCGATAAAAATAATCCACACACCATAGAAGAGTTAAAATAAAAATAAAAACTAAGAAATAATTGAATAATGCATGAAAACATAACTAAATTGTGTAGTCATACACAAATTATGATGTAATGCCTTTAACCTATAAGATCGGATCTGGTGCCTTGTTTTAATATATTTGTATAATTACCATGAATCATGTTTCAAACGACCAATAAGTTTAGTATCCATGGAAGTAATAGATATTTTAATAAGTTTTAAATTAAATTATAAAATGAAAAATATACAATATTTTGTCTTTATTTAATACACTCATATCTCATATACTATCCTTATAGGTAAGTCTTAAAATAATTCATCGCATCTTGGGAAAAATAAAACATAGGAAAGGGGTGAGCTCAGATGCTTAGTATGGATAAAAATATATTAGAAACTATCATATATAAGAATAAACATTTAAGGCAATGTACTAGACTAAAATACATGATTTTTAACCATAAAATTTATTATAATATGTCAATGATAAATTAGATAATTCTATTTATTATTCTCATAGACATTCTACTATTTTAATAATCACATTTAATATCAATATTTAATCTAATAATGATGGAATTCATAATGTCGGACATCATAACCACATAGTCAAATCCTTGTGAAAAAACTATAAATAAAAATATTGTCAAGGCCTTGTGAAATGAAAATAGTTTAACTAATTAGACCTACCAATGCATTGAGGGTATACAGTTGTCATTACCCGTAACATACTACATCTACTACATTCCTCATATGAGAAGGGTGAAGCATAACAAAAATATTCATATTAAAATAACATACAAAATGTTTATAATTTAACCATAAAATGTGAATGACATAAAAATAACACATTCATAGTCGAACATATCATAAAAACTTCAATAAAAAATGGAATATTTTGCCATAATAAATTAACATCAATTAAACATGAAATCCAACACCAGATGTTGAAAATTTAAAATTTATACAAAAACTATTTTAATGAATTGTCTCTTTTGTCTTTGAAATTATTTATAATGAGCGTAATTATAAATGAAAAATTTTATTTTTGAAATATAAATATAATCGTGTATGGGAAGATTTTAAGGTGTTATAATGGTAGAAAATATGTACACCTTCCATATAAGGTAAAATCATTCTTTCCTTATGTTTTCAAAATGTCATAAAGTACCTTGTTTGGAAATTGAAGAAAAGCTTCCTTCAATTTTTTTAATAAAAATTAAAAAAAGTGTATAAGTGGATTTAAGAAATTTTCTAGGAAATAGTTAAAATGTTTTTAAATATAAATTTAGGATACATATATATGGATGATAATGATGTCTCAATAGATACTTACATATAAACAACCTTGGATAATGAAGAGATTGCAAAATTGACACTTACCTTAGAGTTTTTCATCAGTAAATATTATATAAACAACTATTATAATGGTCAAATAAATGTTATTAAATTATATAAGAACAACATTCTTAAATATGATATCGTGTATGATCCTCTCATATTGTTTTGTTAATAACATTTCAGTAATATCATTGTTTTGGATGTTACCGATTCGTTTTACATTATATGTTATGTTAAGAAAGTCATTTTTTATGAATATGATTTATTTGATTCATATACATAATGATATTATATTCTTAATCATTAGTTATTAATCATAAAATGAAATTTACTATTTAATGGTTATGATGGGGAATGAAATCTCATCACGTCGTGGAAATGGTTAGTCATACTTATGCACAACTTACAATATCATTTTATTGATGGTTGAATGATATATAATTGGAAGGTATATGATACATATAGAATAATGAAAATATTATATTTTTTATTTACATCAATCATACACAATATTATATGCATCCAAATAATAAAGTGTTGAATAAAAAACATCACCATGATGTGGAGATGGTAAGTCGTACGCACACACATATTGTGATATTGTCATCAATAGGATGGATATAATAATGAATATATTTGTAACATATTTATAATAAAATTTCAGTATTTATAATATAGTGTATTTATTATTTTAGTATGTAAATAATAAATAAAGTCCATGTAGAAGATGAAAATAATTTTGAATGTGGTTATAAAATAATTATCTCTTCTTTGATTCCTTCCAATTGATTTTGAAATAATGGATCTATAGGTTTCATTTATGATCAAATTATTGCCTCTAGGTTGATGATAAGGTAAATGGGAGGAAATTTGAGTAGTTTTTAGGTGATAAAAATGGATTTGGAGGTGTTAATTTAAGAGATGGGTAAGTACCCTTTTACAAAAGCTGTGAGGGGCACTACAGGAAATGATTGAAATATTAATTTATTTTAAATTTATATTTAGTTTCTCGTAGATTCAAATGGATTTATTTCAAAGATAAGGCGGGGATAGGTCTACATCTTCTTATTCAATAGGTTTCAGAAAAGTTAGTTCACTATATTAACTTTATATTTTAGATTTTACTCTTACTTAAATTATATAACTTTTTCCCATATCTTCTTGTATTTTTATACATCATAGTTTATATAGTTACTATTAAATTTCAGGACAACCACTAGTGGTTTTTTGATGACATATATAACAGTTTCTATTTATTTTTGTAGAGAATTATTTTTTAGGGTTATTATATGATGTAATAAAGTAGTATTTGTTTTAAAAACTCATTTATGTCAATTTTGTAATTATTTAGTATTTTGTTTTTTTTGAAACTCACAACAACTTGATTACCTCGAAAAAATATATTGAATCAATCCATCACATGTCATATTATTTTATAAAATTCTTTTATTGCAACGAAAATTTCAATTTACATTTATTTTTATATCTAGAATATAAATTATTTTAATCTTTAATTAATAATGCAATTACTTCATCATCATTATGTCATAAATGAATTTAATTATTAAATGCCAAAAAATTATGAATAAAATACCATGATGTCTGAAAACTTTTTTCCTTTCTAATAAATATTTATAATCAAATATATATTATTTTTAACCCTATATTAAAAATGTTGTTTCTATTAAACATGGAATTTATCACTTTGAACTCTTCTTTAAATAAAATAAAATAAATATATTAATCTAACACATTTAGATAAAAAAGGATCTTATTTTTTTCCAAAGGTTTATTATAGTTGAAAAAACTTATCCAATTGTAATAGTACATGTATTGGGGTATTTTATATTATTATAGTATTATATTTAACTTTAATTAGACTATTTACTTTTAACCGAGGAAAATAAAAATAAAAAGTTACTATTTAGAAAAAAAATAGTTTTATCCTATTGAACCATATTTTACATACTTATGGAATCCAAGTCTGTCATATTTTTGAAATCTAATTAACAGATGAGGTAAAATTACATTTTTTACAACTTTGAAAATGTGCGAAGACGGTGGGTAAATGACGTAAAAAACATCAAAAAAATTTTATAGATAATTTTATTATTAAATGGATCTAATGTAATAGATTTAACTAGTATTGGTATTTCGTATATATTTTTACATTAACATAATTTTGATTTAAAATTATATATTTAAATAATAATTTGGTTTTAAATAATAATGTACTTTTGTTAGTATTCATAGAAAATTGATAGAATTCATAAAATTATAAAAAAATACTCTAAGGAAATTTTGATATTCAAAATAAAAAAATGATGCCCAATTTAAAATATAAAATTTATAAACTTTCAAAAATTCGGTTCTATTATTCATAACTACATTTAAAATTCCTCGTTTAATTGGTCATGATGTGCTTGATCTTGGAGTTGTGTACATCACTGGTTGTTTTATTATCCAAAGAGAAGCATACTGTTGAAGCATGGGGTGTTACATTCCACTAACCATCACATAATTTTGTACACAAAATTTTATGAATATTAATGCATAAAAAGATTCAAGTGGTTCCTCATTATAATATCTTTATGTTCTCACTTTGTCTCATTCATTTTATGGTTTTTCTAAATAAATTTTACCTGATGAGTCATCTGGTTTCTCAACACATATTTAATGGTATCATGATTCCTGCTAGAATCTACACCATAAGACATATATAGTTTGAATTCTATTTCATCATAGGAGTGTACATGAGTGGGGCAAAGAATTTATTTTTTAAATAGTCATACATATAACATATCATGAACAATGGAGAGATTTGGTGTCATTGCCCAATGGTAAGCTAAAACTCCGATTCTTTCTAGAATTATGAAAGGTATAATGTACCTAAGACCTAACTTTTCCTTCTTACTAAATTGTATAATATCCTTCCATGTAGATACCATCATTAAAACATGATCACCAACATGAAATTCTAAATACATTCTTCAGTTATTGGAATAGATCTTTTTCATTCATTGGTCTTCATTGATTAGGGTTTAGATAATTTTCTCCTTTTCCATTGTTTCCTCAACATGTTCTAGGCATGAATTTTTTCATTCACCAATATCATCCCAACAAGTTGGTGTGTGACATATCATTCCATAAAACCCTTCATATATTTCCATATGAATACTACGATAAAATATATTGTTATTGGAAAATTCTACCAGAGAAAAATACTTATCCCATGTAACATGAAATTCATGTGAGAATGATCTCAACATGTCATCTAAGGTTTGAATATTTCATTCTAACTATTCATTAGTTTGAGGGTGGTGGTGCTCTATTGAAGTTCAGTATTTAAGGATTTCTAAAGACTTTTCCAGAATCATGATGTAAAATGTGGATCATAATAAAAAAATCAATAGGGGTACAACATGAATTATTAAAACTTCATTAATATATAGTCATGCTAAATGTTCAAGTGGTAAATCTTTTCTTATATAAATGAAAATGTGTTGACATGGTAAGATTAAAAAATGAACCATACTGCATCATTCATTATATGAGTATTTGTTATCCCCATTAAAAATTTCATCATAATATCATCCCATTTATACTCAATAATGGGCATACGATGCTTGACTCTTCTTGGATATTGTCTTTCAGCCTTCACCTATTCTCAAATGAAACATCATGACACCTAATCAAAAATCTCTCTCTTCATGTAGTCCCACCAAAAATGTTCTTCAAATCTCTATACATCATAGTGTTACCATGTTTTATAGAGAAATTGGTACTATGAGAATCATCAAAAAATTCTATTTTTAGATCAGGAATATTAAAAACAAGAATCCTCTTCCCAATTTTAAAAATTACATCTTCATATATGAAGTCAATAAATCAACCATCATTCTGAGATTTAATATTTTTTTGAGACTCCCCATCATTAGTCTATGAACTATTTATCCTTTCTATTATAGATGATTTGGAAACCATTTGAAAAATTATTGATGTTTCACCTTCCATGATTATTCCCACATCCTTCTTTAATAAATCTATGAACAGAAGTTCCCTTTATACTATCATCTTGTTCAGAACTCCATGTACATTTCTTCTCATTTAATTTTATACCTCATTTTCTTTCCTTGGTTGGTAGTTTTTTGTGAAATCACATTCCTTGTGTATTTGAGCCATTAACATTAGCTCATGCTTATTTCTTTTTGTGAGAATATATAAATCAATATAATTTTATCAGTATATATCTCATATTTTTTACCATTGATATAGTGTATCCATATCTTCAAAGAATTTATTATATTTGCAAACTCAAGATGATGACTAGGATAGTTTTGTTTGTGAATTTTACGTTATCTTGATGCATCGTCAATATCTCTATCATTCAACATACGGACACAACCATGTACATTCATTGAAGCATCTCTATAAATAACAAACATGTCATTCAACGATGGTAGAACAAGATAGAATCATTGATTAATCTTCTCTTCCATTCATCAAATCATTATTCACACTCATTTGGCCAAACAAATTTCACCCCATTGCGCGTGATGATTGATAATGTGTTATCAAATCAGAAAAAATTCTTGATGAAAAGCCGATAATAACATACTCTACCAATAAAATAGCAAACCTTATTTAAACTCATTAGTGTGGGCCTTTCATGGATTACCCTTTTAATTGAAGGATAAAAAGAAGATTACATCATTAGAGACAATATTTCCAAGAATGAAATTTACACAATATAGAATTCACACTTGATACACATCCCATATAATTCATTTCATCTAAGTGTTTTCGGAATAGTGGCCATGTTATTTTCATGATCATCATAGAATTTATAGAATAACAATATATCGTTAATAAATACCACTAAAAACTCAAGAAGGTATTCCTTAAAAACACTATTTATATGATCCATTAAAAAATGGTGCATTAGTAAGTCCAAAAGGCATTATTGTAAACTTATAATGCCCATACCTGGTTCAAAATTCTTTCTTTGGAATGTATTATTTATTCACAAACAACTAATGGTATCCATATTGATGATCAGTCTATGATGAATATTGACCACTATGAAATTTATAAAACAAATCACAAATGTGTGGATGGGGATACTTGTTCTTTATTGTCATAGGATTGATCTCCTTATAGTCAATAAACAACCTCATAGATCTATCATTCTTCTTAACCAAAAGAATAGGCGATCACCATTGAGAAACACTAGGAAGAATAAATCCTTTATTACTCAATTCCTCTAGTTTATTCTTTAGTTATAATAATTCCACTATGGCCTTTATATAAGTGATCATTGATATGGTCCTAGAAATAATAAATAAGTCAATGCTAATCGCAGTTCCTCATTCTGGAGGATGTCAATGTAAATCGTCTGGAAACACATAAAAATATTCATATATAATAGGTACATTCTATATTTGAACATTCATTTCCTTACCCATAGTTATTTATTTCACATCCTCCCAAATAATTACATTTATAAGAGGTATGTGGGATGATCTAGATGATAGTCATATGGTGTTGTTTCTGCTATAAAGATAAGGTATTCAATATCATCATCAAAAATTGTAACCTCATTCTTCATACAATAATTTTTCGCATCATTTTCTCAAAGATAATGCATATCATGGATTATATCAAATTCAATCATGTGTATGATAATAACTTCCGGAGATAAAGAACATTTATATTCTATAATGGTAACTGATAGATAAAAGATTTTTGCTATGATACTTCTCTTATGGGTCTTGACTGAAAACTCCCTTGATAATGCAAACTAGAAATATCTAATTTTCATGGAAAACTGGGAATCTATGAAAGAATGTGATTGTACAGAATCGAGTAAGGAATCCACAAATTTTGAGAAAATGTTTAAATTTCCTTTAACCACATCATTACGAAATTCAAACTCAACAGTATTGATCACATAAACATGGCATTCCTCCCTTGTCCGATTATATAGAAATTTTCCTTGACACATAGGAAATTTATTTGAATAATTCAACATCTCTTTACAATTGTAGCATTGAATATTGAAAACCTCTTTCTTCCCCTTGTAATCACAGGCATGGTGAACTTATTCTCCACAATGGTAACAAACTCACATCCCCTTTTAGAATATACTAGGTGTTTCATCACAAATAAATTGTTGAATGAAAATTATACATTTCTTTTTTTTCATTATTTTCTTCTTCAGAGGGTTCAGTATATGTCTTCTTCTCTTGCATCGTGTTAAATTCATAATACATAGATAATTACTCTTTTTTCATGATAGATCATGAGACTATATATTTGTATGATGATAAGTATTATGAGACTACTGATCGAAATAGAAATGGTTTTAAACCATCACGGAATTTATCAATATTATTTCTGGGGTTACGTATATAATCAGCATCCTGTCTTGCTATCCTTGTAATGTTCAATGCATACTTTGGGACATTCCCATTCTCTTATTGCCTCAGACTCAGAAATCACCTTTCCAAATAATCTCAATGTTCATGAAGAATGTATTTTTCTATGAATAGATCCTTGAACTCCCACCATTGTATATTTGATCCTTCTCTGTCCACTTTTGTGTTTTGATTTAATGGCCACTGTTGATCTAAATCTCCTTAGGGGTGATAAACTGCCAAGGCTACTTTTTCATGTTCATTACTGCACAAAGAATGAATTATTAGCACTATGTAACTTATACATTTCTCAAATTAAAATGGATTTTTAGTCCCATTTAATGATGGTGGTTTCTTCTCCATGAAATCATAAATCTTTGATTCTCCGCATTGTGGATAAGGGTGCTCCATACTAGTAAGATTATTATTCATAACCTGAGTGAGTTATCCCAATATGGTTATAAGTGGTTTATTTCCATTTTCATCACCAACACCACTATAATTATATTCAATTAGATTGTTATCCCAATATGGATTACGTGAATGGATAATGTTTCCATTCCTTCCATTAGGAAACATTTCTATATAATGGAATATACATGATTAGTTTATGAATAACAATGCATACATTCAAACATGTAAAATACATATCATAAATTGAATTGTTTATGCATATAATATATATTCATAATGAAATGTTTTCTTTGGGGATGTATTTACTCATAAATCTATCATAATGGTTTGAAATGATAATGTGAAATATCTTAAGAATAGCCCCCCTGATATTGTCAGACCAGGTGCACAGTAAAGGCACGTTGTCATCTACCAGGATACCCCAGGTCATGCCCGAAACTCCTTGTCAATGTATTCACTTCTTTGTACTTATGCTCCATAACCACCTCCACATATAGTATATATACAAGGAATTACTACCTATAAAACCCACATAATATCTTTATAAATTTTTTTTGGATGTTCGTCAATACTAATCCTCAAAGTATATCTTAGGGTAATGTTCGCTAATCTGAGTTTTTCTATGTATAATTTTCAAGGATTGTACTAAACATGTTTATGAAACCATCTATAATGCCCTATCCTCAGTTACCTAGAGTCGGTGAATTATAAGAGAATATTAGCATGATTACTAGAAATCAAGTCTCGAAAGACCAATCAGTTTTGATTCCATGGATGCACTAGATAAATTCAAAAGTTTTACATTACATTACGAAATAAAAAATTGGAAACATTATATCTCTTTGGGGCACACTCATATACGTTAGTCTATCCCTACATGTCACTCATAAAATACTTCTTCACATCCATGGAAAAACAAAACACAATAAAGAAGTTATCATTGATACTTAGTAATGATAACAATATAACTCAAACTATAATAAATAAGCATAAACATATAAGGAAACGTATAAGACTAAAACACAAGATTTTTAAAAATAAAATTTAGCATAATATGGAAAAGATAAATCATGTAATTCCATTTAATTATTCAAACTGATATTCTAAAGGTTAAATAATCAAATGTAATAAAAATAGTTAATCACATAATGATGGAATGCATAATTCCAGACATCATAACCACATTGTCAAGGCATCATTCCAAGACAGTAAATAAAAATATTATCAAACAATTATGCCAAGACAATAGTTTTTCTAATGAGACCTACTGATGAATCGAGGGGCTATAGCGGGCGCCACCCATCACTTACTACATCCAACGAAATCATCATATGAAAAGGGTGAATCATACCATATTCATTCGTATTAAACTGACATACATAAGGTTAATACATTAACCATAACCCATGAATCAAATAAAAATAGAACATCCATAGTCAAACATATCATAAAAATATCAATTCAATATGGAATATTATATCATTATAAATCAACATCAATTAAACATGAAATCCAATAATAGATGTTTACATCGATGAAATTTATACAGAAATTGTTTGAGAGAAATATACATGTCTTCATTCAAATCATTTAAATGTCATATAATTATAAAATAAAACATATATTTTTAATATATTCATATAATCATGTATGGTAATCTTTGACGGTGTTATAATGACCGAAAATATCATCACTCTTCGTATATGTTTAAAAAATATTCTTTCCATAATTTGTCTAAATGGTCTTAAAGTACCTTATTTTGAAAATGAAAAAAAATGCTTTCAAGAAATTTTATAAAATTTCAAACAAGGTTATAAATGAATTTGAACAATAGTTTAGGAAATATTAATAAAAAAATCAATACAATTTTACAAAACATAGATGTGGATGATAAAGATGTCATAATAGATATTTATATAAAGACAATCTCGGATAACGAAGAGATTGTAAAATTAATCCTTACCTTATGCTTTTCATTAGTTGATTGTATGTTAACATCCATTATAATTTTTAAATAAATATTATTATATTATACAAGAATAACATACATAAATATGATATCATATATTATCCTCTAATATTTCATTGTTAATAATATTTCATTAGTATCTTTGATTGTGGTTTAACTGATTTGTTATCCTTTATATGTTTTGTTAGGTAAATCAGGTTTGTTTTTATAGGATGTATTTGATTAATATATAGAATGTTATTATTATCCTAAACATAATTTTTTAATCATCAAATGAAAATTCTTTTTGAATGGTTACGATGGAGAATGAAATCTCAACGCATTGTGGAGACGGTAATCCGAACGTACGCAAGAGCAACAATATCATTCTATTGTAGGTGAAATTGTATGTAATTGTATGGAATATTATATATTAAAAACTTTAAAAAGTTAAATTCATTATTTACATCAATCATTCTCATTATTATGCCCATCCATTAAATGAAGTGTTGAATAACGAACTACACCATGATGTGGTGACGGTAAGCCGCATGCACACAAGTATGGTGACTTTATCATTAAAAGTATTGATAGAAAAATGAATGTTGTTATAAAATATTTATAATAACCTCACAGTTTGTAAAAGGAATTGGAGTTATTATTTTAGTATGTAAATAAAAAATAAAAAAGAATTATAAGATTAAAATAAATTTTAATGAGTGGACCAAATAATTACCTCTTCTTCGGGTGCTTCCTTTTGATTTTAATAAATGGTCTCTTTACGTTGGCTTTCTGATCAATCTAAGGCTTCCAGTTTGAAGTGAGGGTTGTTTTATGGATATTATAGAATTTTTTTTCTAAGCCAAATGAAATTGTATTTGTGAATTTAAGAGAAGGGGAAGTACCCCTTATAAGAGAGGTGAGGTGCACTTTAGGAGAAGCATGAAATATTAATTTATCATAATATTAATTTTGCATTCTAATAACCTCGGATATATTTATTTAGAAGAAAAGGTGGTTATGGGTATAAGTAATATCAATCCATAGGTTTTAGACATGTTTAGGTCACCATATTATCCTTAACTTTTAGATTTAACTCTTAGTTATTTAGATTATCTTTTACTGTGTCTTCGTGTATTTAAAAACCACATGATTAATATAATTACTATTAAATGTGAAGAGGACCAAAAGTGGTTCATTAATTAAATTTATAACATTATTAATGTATTTTGGATGAATCTTATATTTTTAGGAATATTATATCATTTAATAAAATAGTATTTTTTTTAGTAAATCATTTATATCAATTTTGATGGTATTTAGTATTTAGTATTTGTGAAAGTCATAACCACTTTATTACATAGAATAAAATTAATTGAATAATCCCTAAAATGTCATATTCTCCTAGAAAATTCGTGGATTTAATCAAAATATTCAATTTACATTTATTTTAATATTTATAATATAATTTATTTTAATCTTTTATTAATAAGGTAATTATTGCATCATGATTGTGTCATAAATAAATTTATTTATTATATATATATAAAAAATAAATAATATTGCATGATGTAATAAATATTTGTTTCTTTCTAATGAATATTTATTTTTTAATTTATCTTATGTGTAACCATATATTTAAGATGAATAATTATTAAATAATGAATTTAACAATTTTAACTCTTCTTTTAATAAAAAATAATAAATATCCTATTCTAACCCAAAAGAATTAAAATGATCTTTTTCAAGTTATAAGGTTTATTATGGTCAAAAATACCTTATACAGTATATTTAAGACATGTTTTGGGGTAATTTTATATTATTATAATATTATTTCTACCTTAAATTAACCTATTTACTTTTAATCGTGCTATATAAAATTCAAAAGTTACCATTCACAAAATAGTATTTTTATCCAATTGTACCAGATATTAATTACTATTGGAAATTCTGTCTATTAGATTTTTGAAATTAAATAACTTGAAGCTATAAATTTATGTTTTATTCATATTTTCAAATGTGCCTAGAAGGTGGATAAATTTTTTTAACATGTTCAATAAAATTCTTAATATAAAATAATATTTTAAAATTACTACAATAGATTAAATAGGACTAATAGAGGTATTGTGTATCTATTTTGACTGGATAATAAATTTAAATTTAACAAATTATTTAAATAGAAATTTAGTTTAAAACAATAATAAAGTGTTTTCAGGATTCATCAAAATTTGAATGATTTCTAAAAAATACAATAAAATCACCTTAAACTAATTTCGATATTCCGGATAAAAAAATGAAGTAAATTTTGAGAAAATAATTTTTTTAGAATTTCAAAAAGTGGGTATTATTATTCATAAATACTTTTTAAATGTCTTGTTTGATTGGCCAGGATGTGCTAGAACTTAGAGCTGTGTACAACACATGTTATTATGTTATAAAATTAGTAGTGTATTGTAGAAGATTGAGATGTTAAATATGATATCATCCATTAAATAGTTTAACACTAATCAAAATGGATTAAAACAAAATAACTCATCCTCCTTAGCCATGCGAATATTTGATCCTTCTTCTATCCCCTCTTCCATGTGGTCACTCACATGTGCCAAGATTATTCATCCCTTAAGAATATTTTTGATTACTTCAAGGGATAATGAATTAAGGATCCACTTTAACCCTTATAATAATATAGGTAGATCATGTTTTTAAATCCTTAGTAATAACATATTTCCTGATGTGAAGACCTTATTCATTCCACAACCAATATTTCCTTATTCAGATAATATTCATCATGAAATATAAAAACACTCTCAATGAAACAACAAATTATATGTCGCATAACATATATATCTCATCATACATATTTTGAAATTATCATTCACTATATGAAATAAATCTTTTTATTCATCCATACACAATCCACATCACAGGTTTTCTTTGTGAAAATAATTCTCTTCATTATATCTTATCTAATTCATCATTGATGTTGTGGACTCAAGATACACATCAGAAAAATACCTATTAAAGGTGTAATCATAACGTATATAGACTTTTCATAGTTTGAAGTATTTATAGAGATCTATTTCATCCAATTAAACACAAAATCCAACAACATATAATCCCACATCACAGTTAAGAACAATATTTATCATAGTGGAAAAAAATAAATCATTAAACATAATCATCCGTATTAATAACATCACACATAAATTGTTTCAAAAAAATTCCTTGTGCTTCATTATCCACTTCCTTACAAAAATATTTATTTGGTTTGGATCGATCAATAATCATCATAAAATTCTAATCATTGAAATGATCATTGCTTTCACACCATTATTTCCATGATTTTTGAATGTTTATGCACCTTTAAATTAATGATTTTACTTCATAAATTGATAAATAATTTCATGATCTAAACCCACAATCAAGGATATGATATCCATTTTCATAAATTCTATTAAACTCATACCATTAGCTTCAAATTCATGTAGCATATATCACAAGAAATTTAGTCCATCACTATGGGAATTTATTTTTTATTTCATCCTCTAGTTGTGAGCATCAAAAATTTTATATGAAATCCATGTTGTTCGTATATTGATTAATACATCCACTTAATTAATACATGTTTCATCAGAGGATCACATAATGATGACATCATTAAGGCATGTTAAACACAATGTTTATTTTAATAAATATTCTCCATGTTCCTATGCCACATTATAATTTCTTCATATTCTTCAGACACGAAATAATACATAGTGAGGAACCAAATTACAATGGTTCTCTCATAGTTAGAGGGCCTCTTACATCATTTCCCACCACCCCACACTTAAGCATTAATCACTTAATGATTCAATAACAAGTATACCTTTGTACAAATTTAGTCCACTTTTTTCAGAATTCAAATATGTTACTTTTTATAATTTTTAATTTTTATTCACTTTTCCAAATACCATTCTTCAACCAAATAATTCAAAAAATCTACCAAAATAATCACAAATTCTTTAAATTTCATATAGTTTAATTATAATTAAGTATATCAAATAAAACTATAGAATTTCATATGAATATAATAATTTTCCAACCAAAATCTAATAAATATATATATATATAATAAACAATGAACCAAGGAAATGGATGTTAATGAAATGATAAGATTATTTTCCTAAACCTAAATAATGTAATTGAAAAGTTCAAGGGGAATCTTATATTAGTTTTTTCCAAAGAGTAATTTTTAGGTAAGACATCCCAATGTGTCCAAACTAGTTCAGGATGATAATGATGATAATACATTGATGAATAACTTGTTTTAATTATGTGAAATTCTTTAAAAGTTGTAGAACAAGTTTAATTAAAATGGCAAAAATTACATTATAAGAAGTTGACGGGATAGAATAAATTGATGTTGAATAAATTAATGATAATAAATACCTCAATAAATAAGTCTATGGGGATATTATAAAAACTCCAAAATGTGGAGATCTATGTGATTGAAATGAAGTTGAATTTGATAAATATTAAGACACAAATTGAATCTTCTGGTTTCACATAAATAGAAAAATGTCTAGAGTAATGAGATGGATAAATTCATTTGAGTGGTTAATGATTCAAATATATATATATATATATATATATATATTACTAATAGGATAAATGTTAGTTAATTTCTATGTTTATAAAACTCAAATTAAAAAATTTAGAGAATAGGGTTTTGATTAAGATTATAGTTAAATTTCATGCATATATCCATTATTTATTGTAAATTTTATTGTGGCATCTAGATAATAGAATCAAGTAGTATAATATATTAGGTATAGTTCTGTGATGAATGGATTTAGATTTTTATAAAATCATGGCTCCAAAGATAAAAGTGAATAATTGGATTACATGGGATATAAAAATGGTGGAAAAAATCATTGTTATCTAGAAAACCAAGAGGAATATTTTTTGTAGTAGAATGAGAAACATAAATAAGAAAAATATTATATGGGGCTCAATAAAATAGAGAAAAAAATCATGGTTTTGAAAAATCCACAAGCATCCACTACAATAAAATATATAAATATAGGTGAAGACACAAGGCTATACCAAAGAAGTATTAAATACACATAATAATATACTAAAAATATTGTATTACTTTTTTTTAAATACTGTACATATTCAATTTTCATGTTCTATAGAAAAAAAATTAAAACACAAGAAAAATGGAAAAGGATGATAATAATTCCACATAATTGATATGTTTTCAAAGGATATTTATTTTTATGAATACAGATACAATGTTTTAAATTTATCATCATGAATATATATATAATGTTCCAATGTATACTATAAGTTGTTTTAAGAAATTGTCCATGAATTTACCAATCAGGATAAAAAAATTAAATTAAATTTAAATATTAAAAAGATAATGATGATCTAATGTATTTTGAAGAAAAAGAATATCATTAAACACTAGAGAAATTGAAAGAAATAATTATTAATATAAAAAGTAATGGAAAGGATAAATTACTGTTTATTTAGTTAAATGTAATGTTCTGAAATAGATTATAGTTCCCTAATAGTGGATATACTTTGTATATGATGTGAAATAAGGATCCCATCATGGGAGTCAAGGATGAAAATTAATATCTTTTGTAATATTTTAAAAAAATGGAGGCATAAATATCATTAGCTAAAGGAAATAAAATATTGTAGGAACAAACATGATGAATACTGATATCTTGGTAGTGTGAGGACTTTGACATAATATTCTTAGTGTTGTCTAATTATGTAACATGAGGTATATTATAATAGTTACCATGATGTATTAAATCGCTTAAAGTAATGTGGGTACGATTTTAATGAAATTGGAGCACGCATTATGAAATATATAACACATAGATAAAGAGTATTATATGAGACCCTAGTATAAGGAGAAATAAAATATGTAATTCCCTAAATTTTATAGTCATTTGATCTTAATTATTTTGTAATACATTGTGAAAATGATTAAACATAGGATTTAAATATCATTTCACATCTTCTTTACCATCTGTTTAATTTTATCAAAAGGAAAAACTATTTGAATAATAAATAATCCAAAAGAAAAATTCCCTTGAGTTTTTATGAGATGGTACTTGTTTAGAACTTTTGCCTCAATATCCCTAATATCCATAAAATAAAATATTTATTCTGTATCAATAATTAATGATTACAGTAGGAAAAAATAGTTTATGGTGATTACTCATAAGTTCAATGTGTTCAATTGAATTACATGATATCTTTGTAAACTAAATCAAGTTCCCAACACTTATGGACAACAAAACAACATTAGGGTATTATAATTTGTGGGAATCTATTTTTTTTAATAATTATATATCAAGATCCATTAATCTTAGAAAATGTATAGTCTACATTATAGTATAAATCATATTAAAATTAAATATAACTTAATAAAGAATAATGTTTACTATCAATTAGTGAAATTATATTATGTTCCATCACAAAGTAATTTTTTAGATTACATGATAATGAACTACTCATGAATTTTTTTTAGAGGCATCAATTGGATCCTGGATTCTAACAGACATCATCCACTTTAATGGTTTTTTTACGAGACTATCTAGTCCAATATGTCTTTATTTTTATAATTTTTTAATTTTTTTTCTTCTATTAACATAGTGGAATATTCATCAATTAGTGATGGTTAAAGTATGTTTTCTCCACTAGGTATGTTTGGGATACTCTACCTAAAAAACAAATGGTGTTAAAACAAAACTCTAGAAGGTAATATGTCTTAATCCAATAAGATCTGGGACACAAAAAAGTATTATGAAATTTATAATAGAGGGTAAAATTTTGTTAATAATTTTTTAGTTGACAAAACATAAATATTATGTTAGGGAGAGTTTTTTTTAACGAATTCATTGAATTAAATAAAGGAAATGATATGTAGTACATAGTATGAAATCTGATACTTTCTAGAGTGTCTTTTAGTCAATTGGTAACATGTTATATGTATTTAATTTATAAATCTATATGTGATTTAGGTTGCAAGGATGTTTCTTGAGAAAATCATTAAGATGAATGAATTCATTCATGGTGATTTTTTAATTAAACACCAATTTATTATTTAGGGAATATTTCATGTGAGCTGGGTCACAGTAAAAATATAGAGTCCACACTATGAATTTTTTTTCTATGAAATAAATCAATGTTTATATAATTTTGGTGTTATTGTGGTTATTGTGTACATTGTGTCAAAAAGTATGAGTTTTAGGATGACATGTTCATAAAATATATACCTATATGAGTGTAAGGTTGTAACATGTCAAGACATGTGTTGGATTTATGGTTGGATTAAATATCAAAGACACAATGATGTTTTAAAAAAACATTATAGTTAAATATAGAAGCTATCATTCCACAAAAAAGGTCATTTTATCTTAAATTTATATGGTAAGACATCATGCCTCATTTTAAATGTTCTTTAAATTTGATAAATATAAGATGCTAAACTTTTAATGTGGTCGGATCATAATTAGTGAACTTTTATAGATGAATTTTTCATTCATAATAAGGGATAATTAATGACCTTAATAAGTGTTAAAGTTATATATTATCATATTACAGTGATAGATATCAATCATATTCAAATGTGGAAGTATATAAATTGATATTTGGATTATATAAGTAGATCATAAAAATAGGAATTACATACTTGTGTTCAAAAAGAATAAGATTATATTCATTACATTATTGGAAGTGCATCCAATTTCTAAACCACCACGGCTGTTAAATATATTCATAGTTTTTGAGAATAATACTGCAAACATTTACTAGATTAGTGAGTTATTTCTTATAAGTATATTAATGAATTAATAATTCTTGCGAGGTTTGTAAACCTATAGAATCAATGAGTCCACTTTAAAATTTCATTGAATAATTATTTCTCATATTACAGTTCGATACATTTTTGAACAAAATTTTTATGCTCTATTGTGTATCCCAGTGTTTTGAACTAAGAAAAATATCATATGACTTCATTATATTATTTAACAGATTATATTTTTTTATGGGGGAAGAGAGTTTCTAATAATTATTCAGAAAGATCACTGGAAAGGATAATTTCAAAATGATATTACCATATTCATCCTCCCTCCCTCTTATAGTTTTTTTCTCTTGTAATACCACAATTTATATTATTACATAAATGGACTTTTATCGTATGAAAGATCATGGAAATTTTAAATATAATTATGATTAGACTATGGGATGGTGGACATGGTTATTGAATGGTGCATTCATCTATGTCCTTGTGGTCTTAGGAAATTATATTACATATAAAAATGAAAATTTTTTTAGGCCTAATTAATTTTTGGAAATCATTTTATGGCCATTGTGTGTTAAATTATTCTGTTGGAGGAGAAGAGCCCTGATACAGTGATTAGTTAACCATAATATACTGAGGTTTAAAAATGAATCTCAACTTTTCACACAATAATAATGATGTCATTTCACATGAACTAATAAATGTTCTTACCATATAATAAAACCTTCATATTTTAGCTATATAAGTCTTTCTCTTGTAACCTTATGAATAAAATTTAATTTTTTTAAAAAAACCAAATTATTGTAATGATAATTTTTCTACATTCCATATTAAATAAAATTATTTATATAATGGCAATGGTCGTGGATGTTATAGTAATAATGGTTATATGAAGAGATAAATCATTCAAAAGGCATAAAACATTTCCACCAAACTTATCTAAACAACATGATATTTATATTCTTATATAAAAAATAAATAAATAAATTATAATGCAACATTTTCGTTTGGTGATATATCATATCTATGATTATCCATATGAGATTGATAAAGATCACCAAGAAATAATTTTATGACTTCTTCCACCAATAGTATCAATGAGCTAGATGAATCACCCAATTATTGTTAAGGATTCCACTCAATACATTGTAAATTATGACCTTTCTTACAGCATTGAATAAATGAGAGATATAATGAGATAAAATAAAGAGTTTAAAACATTTTGAATTAATGCATCACCACCATCTATTAAGAATTTACTCTTGATATTCATGTAAAATTAAAAATAAATTTTTATTTTATATTTTGTAAAAGAACCACTTTTTGAATTGGATTCAAATTATAACATGAGTGTTAGAATATCTTAAATAGATGTTTTTATACATATAAAGATGTATGGTGGGTGTCACATGTACTCTTGTGAGAATCAATGAACGAATGTGGTGGTAAAACTATATAAATTTAGCAATAATGACACTAGTAAACTAGTGGTGTAAGGTAGTTGATATTGGCACAATCTAGAACCACTGGCCAGATGATTTTCACACCCATCTTATCGATGGGGTCAATTTTGTGATTTTTTACTATGGGTAGTCTCATATTCTTGGTGTCTAGGTACCTTCTGATTTTGTGGGGTTGGGGGCTTGGGAGAGGCCATTGTTGATCAAACCTCAATCCGTTTATTTATTTTTTTTTACTATTTGGAAGGGAAGATTCTTCGTTTGTTATTGTGATTATTTATGGAATTATAATCTTCTTTTTTATCTATTTTTTATCAGTATAATCTTTTGATTTTGTAATGGTTTCAAAAGGGATATGATAATTATTTCAATATATTATAGTGAAATTGTCTTAGTACAATGGGAATTTTCATATGATTCATAAAGGACATCCCAAAAAGTTATTTTCATGCAATATTATGATGTTTTGATTGAGTAATGTTTACCTATATTTTTTTAAAATGTTTTTAATAAACAGTTAAAACATTTTTAATTATAAATTATAAATTATTTATAATAATTATTTAGTGGTGTGTCTTGATATAGGTTCTTAGAATATCAAGAGGAGCATATGTGGGTTTATATAGATCTTTCTAGTAGTTAATTCAAAGTGTAATGTATTTTTATTCAGTAGGAGGTCATTTTGTAATACCGTTTTGTAATATTCATGTATATGGTTGCATGTAATATTTTTGGTCTCTCCACTATTGAAGTGTGACCCCTTTTTGTTAGGTAATTATTTAATATATTGTAAATGATTGAATTGGATAAATTAAAAAGGGTTATAGTGTGCCCTTATGCACTAGATTGATCAAATAGTATGTGTTTCTGATGCTTTCTCCGGGGAGCGCGCGTCCGTCCGTGGAGGAGGTCGTGCGGCTTCGATGCCCCACATTCCTGATTTCCAAAGGTAGGCAGCATCTGTTCCTTGTTCAGGGAAATCTACTCCTTGATCGAAACCGAGATTATGGGATGTCGATACTTCCTTCTGAGGATCCCTCCTCAGAGCTCATCACCTAGTACGGGTCTCCCTCATAGATTTTATACGTTGTTCGTGAAACTCTTCCCAGCCCCATATTAATGGACACAGATTAATTATGCTACTTCTGTTGGGACATTCAAAGGGGTTCCGCCAGGGCAGCAACCTTCAGTTGGGAGAGTAGTCATGTCGAGGCATCATTGACGTGTGTGGGCGCTGGGGACTGGAGTGCCTGTATTTCAGCCGTTATTAATGGGCTTCTTGAGGGCGTGGATGCTCGGGGAATCCAACATCGAACGCGGGGAAATCGCATGTCGTAGGCATGTCAGTGAGGTTTTCATCAACTCCCCATATTTTACACGGGGTATGCCTCATGTTTAACGTCTAGTGGAGATGGATCAGCCTGATCAGAACACTAACTAGAGTGTATTAGATTGAAGAACCCCCTAGAAGGAACACCGATTTTGGGGCCAGCACATGGGCGGCATCCCGAGTATTATGGAAGGGGATAGGGTGGCATGATCCCACCGGGACGTGGCGGCCCATGTGCAAATTAGGATAGATGATGGTAGTGAAGGGGTGAAGTGGGGCTTAAACTCTGATGTGGCCCACTATAGATTTGAACATCGAAGGGTCGACGTCAAGGTAAAACGAGTGTGGGTCCACCGGTGGTGGGCTTGAACCTCGTAGAGGCATCCTATGTACCGTGCCTTAGCATGGATCAAAGTCCTCGTAGTTCAGATATCCAGTTTAATGTCGTGATGGATGAGGGCATACAATTTAACGTCGTGTTGGACGAGGGTATACAGTTTAATGTCATGCTGGACGAAGACACTCGACATGAATGAAGGACCAAGTGGTGGGATTGAACCTCATGAAAGTGTCTTTTGTACCATGCCATGACATGGATCAAAGTCCATGTAGTTCGTATTGGATTTTGTCGGTGAACCGACATGAAGGTGCACCCAGGGGGTCCCCTGGTGGTGGGATTGATCATGGCGGAGGTGTCCTACATACCATGCGTTGACCTGGATCAAATTCCCCTTAGTTCACTTGTGTGGGGCTTACGCTCTGAGGCGGCCCAGGGTGATGGTGGTAGAACCGACGTGAATACGGTCGGGACAACCGAATGATGGGCTTGAACCTCATGGAGGCTTCCTACGTACCATGCATAGCACGGATCAAAGGCCATGTTGTTTCGGTATATAGATTAATGTCGTGCTGGACGAAGGTATATAGTTTAACATCGTTCTAGATGAAGCTGACGGTTTAATGTCTTGTTGGACGAGGTATACAGTTTAATGTCGTGCTAGACGAAGCGGACGGTTTAATGTCTTTCGGGATGAGGTATACAGTTTAACATCATTCTAGATAAAGTATACAGTTTAACATCGTGCTGGATGAAGGCACTCGACATGAAGGGACGACTGAGTGGTGGGCTTGAACCTCATGGAGGGGTCCTACGTACCATTCCTTGACTTGGATCAAAGTCCCCGTTGTTCCAATGTGGGGCTTATTCTCTGAGGCAGCCCGAGATGGGTGTCATGGTCGATGCGCACTCTAAGCCCACGTGAGTCATTCTAGGTGTGAGAAAAAAAAGGCAGCGTGGACCAGCCGATCACGTCGTGAAGGGTGCATCTGTGAGAAACAAAGTGGGGCTTACGCGTTAGGTGGCCCATGACGTTGGGACTTACTCCCGGATGGAGGCCCGAGGTGCGACAAAGCACAGTGGGAAAGGGACTTCACTGGCTATGGAACCGAGGAAGTGAGGAGGTTCATAAGTGCAACCATCCTCAAAGGGGGTTAAGTGGCTCACACTGAGGTGGCTTCCCTTCTTCCCCACGGACAAATACCACTCCAAGAAGGAGAATATAATCCCTTGTGGACCAAGGGGGCGTGCAGAATTTCCATGGTGGGGGGCACCCAGCGTGAAAGGCACAGGGTGATGTCACAGTTTAACATCATGTGATGAGGACGAGGTGCTTGGCAGTTTAACATCATGCAGCTCGTACGAGGTGGGTTTACTCCACAACCCTAGGACATACATAACCGGCACCCTCTACCCCTTATGGGAGGGAAGGAATCAGCAAGGCCATGTACTAGGGGGTCGTAGAGCGACCCATCGAGTGGTCCACGTTAGCGTGGCTATGAGAAGAAGCAATATCCATTAGCGTGCCTATGCAATGAAGCATTAGGCAAAGCAGCATTATTGGAGGTGTTGTCCAAGGGGATTTGAAATCACATCGTGCGAACCTGGAGGGACGCATGGGAAGAGAGATTGCCAGGAAGAACGGTCCACATGCGAAATCCATGCAGAGCTCAGTTGCTTTGCGTAAGGAAGGACACGTGCAAGAGAAGGTGCTTCACGAAGTGGTTTGCCCCGGCCTTAGCATAGGTAAGGGTCGTGATTTTGGGGTGCTTCGCGAAGTGGAATGGTCTTCGTGGAGCACCGCTTCAGGAAGCTTAGGTAGTTCGCGAAGTGATGTGTCACTGAGCTAAGTGCTTTGCGAGGTACAGTGTCCCTGTCTTAGCAAGTGGATCACATGTATAGGATGGGTGTTTCACAAAGCATAAACGCTCTGTGACTACCCGGGTGCCTTAGGGGATTCCCCTTCCTTCGCGAATTCCCTTGGGCTTCGTGAAGTGCATCCCTCTTAGAATAGAGGGCTCAAGACAAGACAAGATGAAGTCCTCTCGCGAAGAAAAGATACCTCGCGGAGCTCATCCTTCCCAGAATGGTGGGTGCTTCGCGATTTAGGATATGAGAAGCCGAAAGGTCGGATTGTCTATTCGGAGAACTCAGGGGGAGCTCTGAATTTATAGGCAACATGTGTCGTGGATCAGGGATCAAGCGGCGGGAAAAGGGTGAGGCTCTTCGCAGCGGGTTCGCGAACGCCAAAGCACTCTCAGAAAATCACTGCCTCGGGTGCTTCGCAGTGGGTTCGCGAACGTCAGGGCATTTGTGGAGCGATCCTGCCACTGGGGCTTCACGGCGGGTTCGAGAACGTCAGCCCGTTCGCGGAGCCATCCCACCTCGGGGATTCGCGGCAATGCTTCGCGAGGCAGCTCCCGGGGGGTTTCTTCGTCTTCCTTGTGCATCCAATATTTTGGCACCTACAAATGCCCCCCCTCAGACATGGATTCGTAGAGAAATCAAGGGTCGGAGAGTGAGGGAAATGCCCAAAATTGTCGGTGGTTTGTGATGAGGCATCGCGAAGAGAGCACGCGAAGCGGCCAGCGGACGCGCTTTGCGGACGCGTCGCGAAGCTCCATGCTGGCCAGACGTGCCGCGATGCTCCGTGTCGCTGCCTATATATAGGGGTGCTGACCTCTCTTTTGTTTTTATTCATCTCTACGCCTTTTGTCTTTTGCTCTCGATTCGCGAAGCATCGCGTACTCCGTGTCTACCCATCATGAATCGAGCTTCGCGGCGAACACAAGTCTCCGACTCCGCGACTGCGCCAAGCAACTGTCTGCGTTCAAGCCGTGTTTAGACTTCGCGTCTTGACTTCGCGAAATGGATTCGCTAGACACCTTTGCGGCAGATCTTCGCGAGGTGGTCGAACTTTTTCCATGTCCTGAAACTACAATGGCCCATTCAAGAGCTGCGCTAGGGGTACTTGTCGATGCTGCCCGGAGGGACGAGATGGCTGATAGATTGGGCCTGGGGGAACTGGTCCGAAGCAGTTCAGACCATGTTTCTCTTACGGAACTTATTCCTAAGAGTCAAAAGAGCTCCCCGTTGTGTAAGAGGCTGCCTTTGTATAGCTTTGGGCTGAGGGATGATGTCTTAGTCACTGTGGCGAGCAAGGAAGAACCAGTTTGCTGGTTCAGGAGCACGCAATGCCAGCGCCAATGGTTCAGGGCGGCTGATGGTCACACGCAGGAGGACTTCACACCTGTAACCGCCAACTGTCTGTTCAACCATCTGAACAACATTGATGGGAAGCCGATGTGACCGGAAACGTCCCCTCCCCTGTACTGCACTATCATATAGGCAACTTTGGGGAATCCGAAGAAGGGGTGGTCCGATGAATGGGACCTGCACCAGGGTGACAACTTCACTGATGACTAGGCATGGGCCTACTGGGTAGCCACCTCAGGCGAGGAGTTCGGGGATGAGCTGAGGCGAGTGGGCCTATATGAGGCAGCATGGGCCTCCCAATTCCACATCTATTAGCCAAAGCAGTTGATGCTGGAGCTACTAAGAAGGTGGTCGTCTGGGACCAACATAATTCATTTGCACCACGTAGAGGTGGGCATTAGTCTGTGGGATGTCCACACGATCTCGGGGGTCCCGATCTTAGGTGCCATGTACGTCGAGTTTCTTCCCGACATTGGTCCATGGGAGGACCCGGAGGATATGTCATGGCTAGCGCTGGCACCGGGGGTGTGTATGAATACCCAAACCCTATCAGGCCACCGGGGTCGAATTTCCGACCCTCCATCTTGAAAGCTGCCGGGAGATTTCCGAACAAGCTGACCGTGCAGATGGTGCTCAACCGGGTATGGAAGGCGCATGAGTTTAACTTCCACCCATTCTCAATGCCGACGGGGACGCTTACTGATGACGGTCGGGGGACGGAAGAGCACCGTGCCTATCTCCTGGCCTTTCGAGGCGGAGTTCTGGTGGCGCTGGTGGACCGCGGGCCAATCTGCGAACCGTATACCCCGTATCGGTTTGCGAGGCAATTTCGGTTCCTACAGCGGCTGACCCCACAAGTCTACAGGGGGTGCGTCATGAGAAGCACCCGTGCGTGATGAGGAAGTTATGGCTCATGGTCACGCGGGAGGACGAAAAAATGAGAATGACTCTGCCTCCATCCACTGCCGCCTTCGGGCTGGTAAAGGATTACGCCATCAGCTGGGAGGCAGCCTACCCGGGGGAAATGATGAAGCAGCCGACCATTCGAGTTGGCGATGACGGGCCTCTCTCATCCCAAGGTCAGGGCCGGAGGGCGACGAGGGATTCTTGTGGTGGTGGGGATGTCGTGGCCGTGAGAGATGCACCAGTCGAGGAGGAGGTAACGGCAGCAGACCCGGTGTTCCCAGATAAGCAGAGCCATCCAGAGGGGTGGCCACCAAGAGGATTCCACCAAATATTCGTCCAGGCTCTGGGGAAGCGGTTGCGCCACATCGACATGGCAGAGAATGTCGTCTACTCGGAGGCTTGGGAAGTCTAGGACGTCAACCGGTAGTTCCTCAGCTCATCATAGATGTGGGAATGCTTGAATCATTTGGCGACGAACTTGTCGGGCATAGGCCCAGTCTGAGGCAGCTTCGCAGTGTCTCCGGTGGAGGCGGAGCAGTACTTGAACGAGCTGGAGGACTACGTTCACTCTCGCGGTGTCCCTCACCCAAGGACAGACCATTTGAGGGTGCTGCTGGATCGAACGGTTCCTCTGCAGTTATCGGCTACGGACCTGAGGGAGCGCTTCCCTGTACCAGAAGATTCAGAGGAATCATCCTGGGGAGATGAGGCCAGTGTCGAGAGCCCACTGGAGGAGGGCGAAGTCATCACTCAAGGCTTAGAATCCGACGATTTGGCGGAGATCTACGAGGTAGCATCCTTAACTTCTTTCCCCATGTTCTGTTCTCAGGCCAATATTGGTTTCTTACGGACATGTGAATTGTGCAGGAGGAACTTGTACGCAAGCTGCGCTCACGTTTAGTGGATGATGACGCAGGGCCTTTGGGATCTGATCCTGCGGCCACGTCCAGTTCGGTGTCTGGAGGGGCCAGGGCACCTGAGGTGGCTCTCCCATTGTCTCCAGATCTTTCGACAATATACGGAGGGCCACGCTCAGGGGCCTCATCAGTATCGGCCCAGGAGCAGCACCATGGGATCGACCTTTGTAAGTCTCCTTCCCTGGATTCACTGTCGTCGTGCATAGGTTGCGTTTATTTGAAGTCCATGTTCTTCCAGGTCACGTATTCTTCTTCGACTAGCATGGGCTGCCGCGGTGTGGCTGGTCGGGATGTCAGGAGGTATCCCTCCCAGGGGCATGCTGGTGATGGTGGAGATAACCACCTCACCCACTCATGTGGCGGCACTCCCTATTGCTGGCGGGACCACCAGTAGGGTCTCTGTTGAGGTCGTTGAGGTTGGATCCGATAGTGAGGATCAACCAGCTGTCCCAAGTCCTGTTGTGCCTGCTCCGGTGCTAGATCTCGCATCGGGTTCCATGTCAGACACTGATCCTGCCGAGGACTTCTTGCGGGCGTATCCAGCATATGAGCCTATCGATCAGGACGATTGGGACGAAACGACCTCCGATGAGGAGGACAGCAAGATCATATGTGGCCGATCATGGAAGCTAATCAAGCGCTTCATCGAGAAAACCCCTCATGAGCTATGGTTGGATGAGATGGGCAGACTCCACTCGCGACTGCGCGAGTTTTGCTCCGGGGGAGTGGATTCCCAGTGTCCTCACGTGCTCGTCCGAGATCTTATTGCTGAGAAGATCCGGGAGTATGACCACGGGCTCAGCGTGGGCTGGAAACGGAGGAATGGGACCAACATTAAGAATATCCATGAGGCTGAGAATGAGGTCCGAAAGCTGTAAATACGGGCGGATGAGCATTCGGCCACTCTCAAAGCACAATCTGAGCTGATCTCACAGCTAGAGGTCCAGCTGGAAAAAGAGGAGGAGGGCCTGAGGCAGGCTACCGAAGAGATGGCCATCATCCAGGCCGGCGTGGATCAGGTCTGAACTAAGGCTGATGAACTATGCCCCGTCGCTTCTGAAGAGCAGCCGGAGCTGATTCGGCGGCCTCAATTCTTGGACGCCACAAGCCAGATGGTGGCGGAGCTGCAACACTCTCTTGACGGGGTCAATCCATACATGGGGGGAGTTGACCCTCGAGTACTGTAACATTTTGAAAAACTTGAGAGGTAATTTCGTGCTTCAATTTACTTCTTGAATGACATAGCATGCACGATTTCCACTATTTGCACTGGTTCATTACATCCATACATAGGAGTGTAGACCAGGCTTCGAGCCTCCGGGGTTTTGGAAACCGGTCCGGATTTTCCAGAAGTATGAGGGACCTGAATTGAGAAACTAGTTCTTAGAATAGCCAAATTACCGCTTCAACATGCTCTTGCGCATGAACGGTGCAACGCCAGGGGGCGCTGAAATTGGTCCGAACATATGGGGATGGAAATCGTGAATCACGATACCCACAATTTGGAACATTGTGAGGGAGGCGTGATAGTGAAAAACAAACATTTACCGTGGATGGAAAACAATGTATTTACTGCATTAGCCTGAAATGGGGACAACAAATGAGGGTCGACAGCTGACCGTGTTCGAAACACAGGACCATGAACACAAATGTCGTTGCTCTGTCTTCCGGGAAGATGGCCCAGGACAATAGGCATACCATAGGTCAGGCCTCTGAAACTGTTAGGGGGTTCTTTTGGAACTTTATCCAAGGACAGCAGGCAGACCATGGGGCATGCCTCGAAACTGTTAGGGGGTTCCCTTGGATCTTTGGCCCAGGACAGCATGCGAACCATGGGTCAGGCCTTGAAACTGTTAGGGGGTTCCTTTGGAACTTTGGCCCAGGACAGCAGGTGGACCATGTGTCAGGGCTTGAAACTATTAGGGAGTCCCTTCAAACATAGAAAAGGATGAGAGTTCGAATATTGGGGCACGCAAAGTGTGGAATGTGAAGTGAGGGTTTGTTCAGATAGAATCCAACACTCATGAAAATAAAACACCGTGGTGGGAGTACGCCAGATGGGCTCTTTGGTCTGACCATGGATCATTCCTTCCATCAGACATGGCCTCTCTGGTGAGGGAGTCTATTGCTTCCCAGTATTTGGGGCATCCTAAACTTATTCAGGGCAGAGTTGTGGTTGTTCGATTCAATTCCCTATGAGAGGTCCGGCCAGGGGGCCGAAAAGGGGAAGAACAGGTTTTACAACTCTAGGGGGCTGGACCCTGGGCAAAATACCTGGGTGTCTCTACATATCCCATCAAGGTGGAAATCAAGCCAAACATAGTTCTAGATGCACAGTTTAACGTTGTGTAGGATGAAGGAGATCCTGGTTGCGTCGGTACACATTTCACCAAAACCACTAAGCCCAAGGGAGCCATGCTCGATTGTGGGAAACAATAAGTGATGATGAACTATCCCCACACAAGAGGGGACATGCTAAGGTGAAAAGATGCTCGGTGAATACCCGGCCCAATGATGCTAAGACACCTATATGGCACACTCAGACGTGCGAAGAGACAAAGCCGTGTATGTCAGAATTCCACATGGACATGAGGAAGTGGAGATGTATGAATCACAACACTCTATATTTGGATGGTAGTGTGGTGGTGTAATGATATGGGAGTAATAATAACATTGGCGGAAAAGCAGCATCACTATCGAGCTGACCTAGAATGGAGACAGGGAAATGAGGGTAGACCGTTGACCATGTTCGAAACATGGGACCTTGTCGCAAATGTCGTCTGAAGTCTTCCGGGGCATTGGCCTAGGACAGCGGGTGCACCGTAGATTAGGCATTAAAACTGTTAGGGGGTTCCTTAGAAGGTTGGCCTAGGACAGCAGGCGGATTGTTGGTCAGGCCCTAAAACTGTTAGGGGGTCCCTTCAGACTTAGAAGTTGGTGATTATCCAAACAACAAGCGCACGATGCTTGGACATGGAAAGAGGGGATGTCCCCGTGAAGATTCTACACTCTGGGATCTTTTTCAAAATTCATATGGATGCGCTAATGGGGTTACCATGCAGAGGGAGTCGAGTCCCTTCCCCTAGGGGGATCTTAGCTTAAGGTCGTAAAGTTCAGACCATGTGGACATGTAACAGGTAGTTAAGAAAAACCCGACATAGACGAGGACCGGGGGTGTGTATGGCACGGTAAACAACTCGACATGAGTGAGGACACAATCTCATACCACACCGCACGACTCTTCTTGAGTTTGACCTGAGAAAAGTACAAAGGCGTTCCTACGTATCTCATAAAGATGAGAATCAAGCTGAACGTAATTCTAGAGAGGGTCTTAGATTAAGGTCTTAGAACTCGGACCATGGGTGATCTTAGTTTAAGGTCTAATAGATCAGACCGGAGTACAGAATATGGGGGCACACGGGAGGGGTAACTATAAGGCCTGGCACGAATGGGGGCTGAAGTCCATATTACCATGTGTTCTCTGATGGAGTGTTCGAGTTGAGGGACCGAACACAAGAATCACGCTGGGCCCGCGGGGAGTACCCGAGTGCTCCTACGTATTTCATTAGGATTAGAATCAAGCTGCAAGTAGTTCTAGAAGGTGGCACGGTACGATGGGGTACCAGTGCACAGGATGAATGTGGCGCGGGGTGTGGCCCTCATTCCAAGAGAAGCAGTATTTGTTATATCATGTTTTCCCTTTAAGGTGAGTGGATTTTTTGTGTGAAACAACAGACCCAGGGTAGCAAGTCCTGGTGTCGCCATAATAATCAAGCCGTAGAAGGCATTGACAATTGGTATGGTGCATGGCCGATACCCAATGTGATTCCCTCCATGACGAGGCCAACACAATGTGGCGTTGTTTTTCATCGTGCGACCAGGTCGATAATGTCACAGTTTAGGGTCATGTAATGGGACCTGAAATTCATTTTAACGTCATGCAGCGCAGAAGTAGCAGAGACAATGCAAGATGGGGAATGTGCGCGGTGTCGAGAAACACAACCGATGTGGATAGGGACATGATCCTGCGTCAAACCATGCACCATTCCGAAAAGGGAGTCCTCAGGACGAGTGGCCAAAGAGGGGAAAACCCGAGGGAGAAACTATCTCCCCAAACTGGCTGGGCCTGAAGACGAAATGTTCGGGTGGTCCTACGTATCCAAATAGGATGGGAATCAAGATTTACGTATTTCTAAGGGGTGCAGTTTAATGTCATGTGGGATAGAGAGAAGGGCTAATTATTCAAACGGGGTGTGTGTGGTGCAGCTATTGCAGACCTGGCGTGAATAAGGACATGGTCCCATGTCACGCTACGCAGTCCCGTGGCCAGGGTCCCAAAGTAGGACCGAAGAATTGAATTAGTTGAACTCACGTTGGGCCCAAGGACGAGAGGTCTGGGCGCTCTTACGTATCCCATTAGGATGGGAATAAATACACACGTAGTTTTGGAGAAGATCATAGTTTAGGGTCATAGAGCTTGGACCATGGAGATCTTATTTTAAGGTCTTAGAGATTGGACCGTGGGTGATCTTAGTTTATGTTCTTAGAGCTCGGACCGTGGAAATCTTAGTTTAAGGTCGTAGATCTTGGACCATGGAGATCTTAGTTTAAAGTCGTATAGCTTGGACTATGGATATCATAGTTTAAGGTCATAGATCTTGGACCATGGTGATCATAGATTAAGGTCGTAGAGCTTAGACCATGGAGATCATAGTTTAAGGTCCTAGAGCTCGGACCATGGATATCTTAGTTTAAGGTCGTAGAGCGTGGACCATGGATGGATGATACCAATCTAAGTAAGAATGGACCTCAACCAAATCCCTAAGCCCTCGTGAGTTAAACTTGGTGTGGGAAACAAGGGGGGAAGATCCTCATTGCAATACTTGGGATAGCCACCGGAGGGAAGTCGGTGAATGGCCCCGAAGGACACCTTTAACATGGATTTATTCTCCTTCGTGCGGATGTGAACTGAGGAATAGTACCAAGAGGGTTGAGACTCTGCTTGGACATGATAAAGTGAAGGAGGGTGTGAATTATGCAACCAACACTTCAGGCTTAGTGGGGTGTTGGGCTTAATGACATAGGAGTACTACTAACTGTGTTCGAAATGTAGCACTGATGTCACACTGACCCATAGTGAAGACAAATAAATGAGGGTCGACCGTTGACCAAGTTTGAAACATGGGACGTTGTCGCAAATGTCATCTAAAATCTTTCGGAGCTTCAGCCCAGGACAGCAGGCGGACTGTAGGTCAGGCCTCAGAACTGTTAGGGGGTTTCATTGGAACATTGGACCAGGACAGCAGTCGGACCGTAGGTCAGTCCTTAGAACTGTTAGTGTGTTCTTTTTGGAGTGACAGATAATGATAGCCCTGATGAAGAGAAACACGAAGCCAAAAAAGCGGAAGGAACATGTGCTGAGTAGAGTCTGACATTCTAGGTAATAACCAGAGTGCTCTTAGGCACATCGGTGAACCGCCGAAAAGGGTCGGTGAGACGAATCCAAGGGGAGAATAGGCCAAGGGCCGGAAGCGGGATAGAGATTCCCGGGAGAAGGGCCTGGCCTTGAAGCTTAGGCATTCAGGTGATCCTACATATCCCATAAGGATGGGAAACAAGCCACACGTAGTTCTTGAAGTGAAGTTTAACATCGTGCAGGACGAAAGAGGACTAAGGAATTCCCAAATGGGAGGTGTATGGTGCGGCAAGCAAACCGACATGAACGAGGACATGATCCCCTATCACATCATACGTCTCGCGCCAAGGCGATCTAGGGACAGGGTCTCGACGGGGGACATAGATTCCCGTGAGATGGGTCTGGACCTGATGCTTAGGCATTCAGGTGATCCTACGTATCCCACAAAGATGGGAATCAATCCACACGTAGTTCTTGAAGTGCAGTTTAACGTCGTGCAGGACGAAGTGCAGTTTAGCATCGTGCAGGGCGAAGGTGAACAATTTTACGTCATGAGGGACGAGGGTGAACAGTTTTACATCATGAGGGACGAATGTGAATAGTTTTACCTGATGAGAGATGAAGGGGACAATTTTATGTCATGAGGGATGAAGGAGGGAGTAGGACTCCTTAGATATGGGATGTGTATAACGCAGCGAGTAGCCTGACGCGAATGAGGACATAGTCTCATGCTACGTCGTACATTCCAGGTAAGAAGTCGGGTGAGGGGCCTGAGAAGGCTAAGGGCATGAGGCCGAGCCCTGGTCAGGGAGGCCCAACCGGCTTGTAGTTTAACGTCTTGCAGTAATGACGGGGGCCAGGGGGCCTGAAATGACCAAGAGCCCTGAGGCGAAGCCTCGGTTAGGGGATGGGTATGGCATAGCAGGTAACCCGACGTTAATGAGGACATAATCACATGATTACGCCGTACACCTCCTCTCTCTTACATGGGATCTAGGCTGGGGGACCAAAAGGCTAAGGGCCTCGGTCAGAGAGACATGACCAATTCAGATTTTAATGTCTAGCAGGGAAGACGTGGTCCATGGCCCCAAAAAGGGCCAACGAGCCTGGGGTCAGGCCCTGATAGAGAGATGTGTGTGGCATGGCCAGTAACCCGAATTGAACGGGGACATAATCCCATGCTACGCTGCACACATTCCCTTTTATGGAGGATCTAGGCAGGGGGCCCGAAAAGGCCAAGAGGCCCGAGGCAGAGACTCAATCAGGGGATGGGTACAACATACCTAGTAACCCGACGTGAATGGGGACATGATCCCATACCACACCGTACCACTCCCCCTTTCCTTTTATAGAGAGGAACCAGGGCTGTGGGCCCGACTACTGACACCACCCGGGGGCATGTTTGTCACTCCATGATGGGGTAGAATGCATCATTGATCTTGGGGTGGACCCGAAGATTTAAGACACTGTTGACCATGTTCGAAAACACAGTGTCATTATGATGATCGGTTGAGGCGTACTCGACACATATTGGGGCATGTATGCATGCTGCCATATTTCTCAACCCAAGGGGGGAGATTTTGTCTTTTGGGCTGGGCTAACGGGTGACTTGTCTGGGCGTTCCTACGTATCTCATAAGGATGATAATCAAGTCGTACATAGTTCTTGAAGGCCATGCAGTTTAACATTGTGCGGTAAGGCCGTGGGAGATTAGAAGAACGGGAGTGGGAACATGATGCGACCATTATAGTCCTCATATGAGTATGGACAAGGAAGCCTATTCCATAACATGTGAGGACCCTCCGAGGGAACTATACCCAGATGGGATAGTCAAAGGGAAGAGACCGAGGATGGTCTCAAGACGAGATGTCTGAGCGTTCCAACGTATCCCACATGAATGGGAATCACGCCACAGGTAGTTCTTGAAGTGCGGTTTAACATCATGCGGGACAAGAGGATACATCTCATCATGGAGTATTTATGGTACGGAGTGTATCCTGAAGTGAATGAGGATATATCCCATGCTACATCATACAATTCCGTGAGGGGGTCTAAGCTGTGGAAGGCCACGAGGCATGGGCCAGGGAGACCTGACCGATCTATAGTTTAGCATCATGCAGCAAGGACGGGGGCAAGAGGGCCCAAAGAGGCAATGGGGCATAAGGCTAAGTCTCGATTGTGGGATATATACGGCATGGACAGTAATCCGACATGAATAGGGATATAATCCTATGCTACGCCTTACAATTCCTTCATGGAGAACCTGGGCCAGGTGCCCGAAATGGCCAAGGGGCCTGAGGCTGGGCCTTGATCAGGGAATGGGTATGGCATAGCTAGTAACCTGATGCGAATGGGGATATGATCCCATGCTTATGTCGCACACTTCCCCTTATAGAGGACCTGGGTCAGGGGCCCGAAAAGGCCAAGGGGCCTGAAAAAATAAATCATGGTTGAGGAATGTGTACGTCATGTCCAGTAATCCAATGTGGATGGGGATATAATCCCATACCACACTGTAAACTCTTTGACATGAACTTGGTTTAGGATTCTGAAAAGGCCAAGGGGCCTTGGTAAAAAAGGTCTGACTAGCTTGTAGTTTAGTGTCTTGCTGCGAGGACGAATGTGCAGTTTAAGGTCATGCGGGACCCAAGGAGGATCTTTGTTTTTGGTCTTAGAGCTCAGACCATGGACGTGCAATTTAGGGTCATTCATGACCAAAGAGGATCTTAATTTTTGGTCTTAGAGCTCGAATCGTAGGGCAGTTTATTGTCATGTGGGACCGTACAATTTAAGGTCATGCGAGACTGTGGCGCTCAAGCAAAGTATCGCTTGAGGAAGTTGGTGTTGGTGTGAGGAGTTATACGATCACGATCCATGGTCACTAGGGAGTAATCTTCATTGGGGTAAACCTTTTTGAATGATGTAAGGTCCTTCCCATTTGGGCTCCAGCTTAGGTGGTTTCTTGCTGGATATCATTGGCGCTCGGAGGGCCAATACTATGTCACTTTGCAGAAAAGAGCGAAGATGCAACTTCTTGTTGAAGGCTCTGGCTATCTTATTCAGACGCCTTTCCAGACTATGCAGGGCACGAAGCCTGTTTTCGTCTAGTGCTTTCAACACAGCCAGACGGACTTCATCAACCTTATCGGGCGCTTTCTTGTCAAAGACTGCAGTGCGTAAGGACAGCAGCTGGATCTCGATGGGCAAGACGGCCTCAGCCCCATACTCCAGGGAATATGGAGTCACCTGGGTGGAATTGGGAGTCATCATCCGGTAAGCCCAGATGGAATTGGGGTGCTTTTCCGGCCAACCCTTCTTGTTATGACCAACCATCTTCTGCAGAATGTGAGAGAGGGACTTGTTGAATTCCTCAATCATTCCATTTGCATGTGCATGATAGCGAGAGGTATGGTTGGAACATATATTGTACTTGGCCTAAAATTTCTTCAGTTTGGTTCCTCGGAAGTTGGTGCCATTATCAGTGAGGACATCATGAGGGACTCCAAACCGGTGGATGATATTGGAGCTCACGAATTCAACGATAGAGCAGGCCTTGACTTCTTTGATTAGAACTGCTTCTGCCCACTTAGAGAAGAAGTCTGTAGCGGTCAGGATGAATCTTCACTAGTGAGCTGTCGTCGATGGGTATGGCCTCACGACATCGAGTCCCCACACGGAAAATGGCTAAGAGTACTTGGTGGAGTGGAGGGGCTCCAGCGGTCGATGATGTAAATTAGCATGAACATGACACGTGTGGTACCTCTTGTCAAACTCAATACAATCATGGATCATAGAGGGATAGAAGTACCCCAATCGTTGAATCTGATGGGATAGCTTTGGCCCAGCCTGATGGGCACCGCAGGAACTGGTGTGGACCTCTTGCATGACCTGCGAAATCTCGTCTCCGTGAATATAATGGAGGAGAACACCATCAAATATCCACTTATAGAGAATCCACTCAAGGCTGGGACAACTCTAAAGGGTAAACTATAGTGTGGGGTGTCGGATTCGCTCGCGCTCGGCCCGATCATCTGGGAGGCAACCATTTTAGAGATACTCTACAAAAGGTGACCTCCAGTCGGGGGTGGCCTCGACTAATGCATCTGAAGGCCCTAGTGCTCCTGATTTGGAGGGTCCGGTAGTAATATGGCTTACTCGCGGACCGTCGTCATCCCCTGGGGTGGCGGGAGCGATCACTCTCCGGTGTGCCACATGTATGATTAGTTCATCTTGCTCGGGTTCTGTAAGTGACGCACCCAAACTGGACAAGGTGTCTGCTCGACCATTCTGCGACCGAGGGATGTGGGTAACCTCTGGTCGAGATGGGAACTGGGCCATTAGGCGGAGGGTGCACTCCAATAATGGCACGACCTCTGGCTTTCTGACGACATAATCACCATTGACCTGTCTGATGACTAATTCGGAATCCCCTTTCATGTGAAAATGGGGCACATCGATTTCAAGGGCCAACACGAGGCCGGTGATGAGAGCCTGATACTCTGCCTCATTGTTGGTGCAGCCTTCTGACAATAGGAATGAGTACGGCAGGACAGCTTGTGCTGGGGTGATGAAGACGACACCCAGACCCACTCGGTTGAGCTTAGGGTTATTGAGCCTTCTACCTGTAGGGCTCCATGAGGCACCGTTGAAGTGCATTTTCCAACATGAGATGGCATGGTCAACTGAGAGGATGGCCTCATCAGAAAAATCCAGGTACAGGGACTGATCCGCAAGAGTTGGATGGGAAGCTAGAAATTCTGCCAACACATGTACTTTGATGGCCTTCTGAGGCAAAAACCAAATGTCAAACTGCTGGAGGATCACCGCCCACCATGCTAGTCGGCTAGTCAACATGGGGCGGTTCAGAATGTACTTCAGTTGGTCTATTCGAGAGACCAGCTGTACCTCATGGTTCTGCATGTAATGCCACAATTTCTGGATGGTGAATACGAGCACAAGGCAGCTCTCCTCGATAAGAGAGTATCTGGTCTCCGTGTCGAGGAGCATGCGGCTGAGGTAGTAGAGACTATTATCCATACCCTCATTATTCTTCTGGGCGAGAATTGCGCCTAGGGATCGTTCCAAGGAGGTCACTTAGAGGACCAACGGCTTTTCGGGGATGGGTGGCATCAAGACCGGAGGTTGAAGCAGGTACTGCTTGATTTCCTTGAAAGCGGTCTGGCAATCTTCATCCCACTCATAGATAGAGCCTTTTATCCTGAGCCTAGAAAAGGGATTACACTTGCCAGCCAGATTCGCAATGAATATGCGTATATAGGCTAAGTGGCCATGGAAACCTTGAAGATCTCAAATAATAGTCGGGGGAGGCATCTGGCTGATGGCCTTGATCTTCGCTGGGTCAATCTCGAGGCCTTGGTACCGGACAATGAAGCTGAGGAACTTCCCAGAGGTGACCCTGTAGGCACACATTAGCGGGTTCATCTTTAGGTGGTGGGAATGGATGAAATCGAACACTTTTTCAAGGTCCTTGAGATGGTCCTGGCGTTGACGGGATTTAACCACCATGTCATCTACATAGAATTCCACCGACATCCCGAGGATCGGCTTGAATATGTGGTGCATGGCCCTTTGATAAGTGGCACCTGCATTCTTCAGGCCGAAGGGCATCACATGGTAATAGAAAGTAACTTGGGGATCCCTGAAAGCAGTGGAATCCTCATCTTCGGGGGCCATCCAGATCTGGTTCTATTCGGAATACCCATCCATGAAGGAGGGTGCCTGGAACCCGGTTGTGGCATCGATCAACAACTCTGTCACCAGAAGGGGAAAATCGTCCTTCGGGCAGTAGCGTTTGAGATCGTGGAAGTCGATGTAGACTCTGATCTTTTCGATCTTCTTCCTGATTGGCACGATGTTCGCTAGCCACTTGGGGTACTGGACCTCCTTGACGAAGTTGGATTTGATGAGCTTATCAACATCGGCCTCAACCATGGCACTTTGAGAAGGGTTCATTCTTCTAGGAGGATGCTTGAATCCACGATGGTTTGTCGGAAGACCAAGGCAGTGGACGGATTCCTGGAGATCTAGCCCTGGCTTCTTATCGTAACCCCAAGCGAACACGTCATAGTGTTGCTTAAGAAATTCCACATACCGTTGTTGATCTTCGAGGGACATGGTGGCACTGATTAATGTGGGTCTCAGATCTGCCTCGCTTCCATGGTTCACCTGTACCAGTTCATCGACTGTGGTAGTGACGCCTTCTTTAATGGTAGGGGATCATCCTGTGAATCCTCCTCTGTGCTCGTGGTCGGGTCTTCCGCATTGGGATTTACTTCCGAGTCACTAGGATCTGATGGAGGGGTGGTTCCAGCCTGAGCGACAGTGGTTCTCACGTTAGTAGGCTCACGCACCGCTGAGACCATGGTGACAAAGGCGGTCGATCCAATTTCATCCGGCAATCAGCCCAAGGGGCCACACGTAATGATATCAAAGTAGTAGTGGTGTGTTGGTTTGAACCGGTTGATCCCAGCCCGACGGAAGAGGCATGTATGATGTACTTCTGTTGCCATGCGCCTGACTTTACATTACTACACAGGGGAAGGAGGTTCTGGGATCACCTGAGTCTAATTGGTGTAGGAGTACGAGGTGATTTCCCGACGTCGCATGGACTTGGGAATATGCCTTCCTCTAGTACCCCAAACAACAAAACATTGACACATGTCGGGGGTTGTGGCCTCTAATCGATGGATTGGGAAAATATAGGCGTCATCTTGTCCTGTCTAGGGACTACTCACAGCAGGAGCGGGTTCATCCTTATCTACCAGAAATTTCTTGTCCTTTCTCTTATAATAGTCGGCATCTAGATAGCAGGATTCAAAAGAGGAAAAGGGAGACGAGTCTCCTTAGAGCATTCCTACTCGACTGTTGAGGGAGTATTTGGGGCACTGGTGATATGATGAAGGGACTGTTGCATGTAGGTGGAGCCATGGTATGCCCATCAGCGCATTGTACGTGGTGTCCTGGGAGACAACCATGATTTCGGTGCTGGAAACTAGGCCGCTGAACTGGGTCTTCAAACGTATCTTACTGACTGGAGTCTGTTCAGACCTGTCATACCCCTGCATTCTGAGGTCGGAGGGAGTTAAATCATCCTCTTATAGACCCATCTTTCGCACTATTCAAGTCGGTATTAGGTTAATCCCAAAACCCATTTCGATGAGGCAGTGGAGGACTTCCACGCCATTGAACTGTCTAGTGATATACAGCGGGCGAATGTGTCCCTGTATGGCAGGGTCTTCATCTTCACCAGAGAACGAGATAACTGCCTGAAATTCGGCGTTCTCAATCGTTTCGGTGTGGAAAGCTTCTGTAGCTGCTACCTCCGTCTCAAACTGGAGTGGGCTCCTTATGGCCTTGGCAAGTGCCTCACGCATCTCGGATGACAATAAGAGAGCCTCATGTATATAATGTCTCAATGGAATACTAGAAAGATTCTTCAGGACATCGTATTTCCGTGCTAGGCATGGGCTTCTGCCTACGGATGGTCGCTCTGCAATTGGAGGCGTGACGGGCCCAGCTGGTTGGACCGGTGGCTGACTGGCACTCGGTGCATCCCGATATCCACTAGTCGAGGCCTGATGGGTGTCTGTCGGACGAACCGAAAACTGTGGTCGGCCTGTGGTAGGGTGAGGCTTCTCTGCCAGATCCAATAGCACAAACAACGGCAGAGGTAAATCCGAGGGCACCAGATGAGGTTGCGCGCGCTGAGCTCTGCGTTGGGCCTGCTGTCTGGTCTCAGTAGCATGCACTACCTAGATTACGGTGCCTGCTGATGTGCCTTGGTGACCCACATGGTCGCGATCCCACCGACGTTGACATCGACTGGGGACGTTGGGGAGGTTTTCATGGCGCTCCCCATCTTCAGGAGTGATATAGGGATTTACTCGCTCTATGGTATTAACAGAAGCATACCCTTGACTGTCACTTGATGAATCATCCACCTTTGGGCAGATTCTAGGAGGGATCCCGATTTCAGGGGAAATAATGTCACCGAGAGTACGGGATGAGGATGGAAATGGCAGGGTGTGTTTTTTCTTTTTACGCTGTCACTGCTTACTCTTTCGAGAAGGGACTGGCTGAGATGACCACACATGGGAATTGGTTGCTTCTTCTGAAGGTTCCGGCTGATTCAAGCATGCTCGAATGATGCCATGGGCCCGGTCAATAGTCTTACGAACCATCCATTCATCGTACATCTTAGAGTCGTGGCTGGGAACCTTCTGCCACTCACCTTCGTCGTCACTACTGGTTTCTGGTCTCGTAGAGACACCTGCCACTTGTGCCAGAACCGGGCCAAGCCTGACTATGTTGTTAATGACCGGGCCTTTGATACAGTCTTTAAAAACAATGCAATGCTTGAGGGTGTGCCCCAGGATCTGGTGATAGGATCAGTAATCAGGACAATCAGTGAGGTGCGCCTCTGCCGGCCTTTTGCACTCGGGTAGACGTACAATACCTGGTTCTAGGGCACTTCGGATGTAACCAGGGACCCGATCCTCACTGAACGAGTAAGTGAGATACCTTCATTCTGGATAAGGTGCTCTGGGATCCTAGACCTGATGAGGGGCCTAAGGGTCTTGCCGAGGACGCGGCACCTGATTGTCTCGCCTTGGTGGCGGTGGCGCATTGCGAGGGGGAACCTGTCATTTCTGAGGCGATCTTTGCTGGGCATGAAGTTGCGCCTGAGGCGGAGGAACCCTGCGGGGTTGCGGAGGTGGCGCTACTGGTATCATATCTAGCTTCTTAGGGGCCTCTGCATGGGCCACCGTAGTGGGCTCGGCTCTGGCTCTCCTTTCTGGGATCACAGAGGGCGGAAGACGCGCCAGACTTGCCTGTTGTAGAGCTTTCTCGAGGCGCTGGGCCTTCTCTGAGAATTCTTGAGATCCTCTAGGATAGTTCTCAGCGATTAGGGAAGGAACCAGCTCAGTCTTGACATTCCCTACACACAACATCAGTAATTACTTCTGGGACAGTGGCATATCCAGGGAGTACGTCAGCCCTTTCCACCGTGCAATGAAGTCTGTGACTCTCTCATCAGGACTTTGTTTGCACTTGAAGAGGTCTGTGATAATTTTCTTTCGTGTGGTGGAGATGAACTGGTATAAGAACTGTCGGCAGAGATCCTCCCAATTGGTCACTGATCCGATACGTAGCTGGCTGTACCAGACGAATGTAGGGCCCTCCAATGTCTGCACGAAAAATCAGAGCTTGGTGGATTCTTGCTGCGCCGGGGATCCCAACATGGGGCCACACCTGGAAGAGAAGTGGTCCAAGTTCTAAGGTGGGTCCTCTGCCCCGTTGAAGGGTGAGAATATGGGGTTCTCAAAATCATGAGGTGCAGGCATGTCATCTACCCATGCGGGATACAACTTGCCATCTGGTGGGACGGCCACCTTCCGCGTTTCTAACGCCTCGAGACGAGCGATGAGTGCCCCTATAAGTTCATCTAAGTGGGGGTCCCTTTCCTGACGGGGATCCCAAATCACAAGTGCAATTCCAGTTTCTTTGACATAGTAGTCGGCTTCAGCGGCTGGTGGAGCGGCTTGCAGGATGGCCTGTGGGGCGGTTGGTGAAACCCGGGCTGGATTCCTCAGATCACCATGCCGTTCAGGAGGGTTCGGAGAGACATACCGTTCCCTCTTTCCATATGCTCCGGCGTCTGCCCGGTCTGCGGGAGTGGCATGAATAGGGTTTCCTGGAGGAATCTCGCTGGGGGGAAATTGTTCCCGCCCCTTCTGTCCTGATCTGGGATTGCCATAATCAGGTCACCGCTCTACAACGCACTCGGCTAGGAGTTCGTCGATAGCATCTTCTGCTCAGTGAGCTGGTGGCATAGTGCAACCTTCTCAGGGTCTTCATCCGCCTTCTTCACCAAAGTGGACGTGTCGGAGTGCTTGACAGCTCCGACATGCTCCTTGCCTTTACCGGAATTCCGGCTGTCCACCAACAATTCAGTGGGTACAGGGAGTCCCAAAAGGTTCCTCTGCTGACGAGTAACCCTCCCTGATGGATCCAGCAACGGTGGTGCACCTATAGGGGGAAGTATCAATCAAGCGACTCCAACTCGTCCTCATTGTCTGCCACCTCAATCATGTGGACCGCAACCCTTTTGAGGGCATGTCCTCAATGTAGCATAGAGAATCAGGTTGCTGCCATATGGGATCGAAGTAGAGGGCAGCATACTGTCCCCCGCCACGGACTTTCACATGTGGGGAAGCTTCCATGATAATTCTGTGGAGTAGCGTGAAACTCTGAACGCATATTTATTGCAGGGTGCTTTGGCGACCGGGCGACTCAGGGCGCTGGGCCACGAGGAGTGCGGCCAACTCAATGAGATGGCATTGCTCGCCGATTTACTCACAGTGCTGGTGGTTCCTTGGGTACACCACCAGTTCATAATTAAGGCGTATGTGCGTCGCCCATAGGGTCTGGCGGAAACATCCTACCTCCTTCGGGGTGATGGATTCTGGCACGAAGAAGTCTGATTCTGGAGCTGTCCAGAACATCTCTAGGAACTGATCTGCTACAAGGATATTCTCGAAGTTCCTGGGCTTAGATTCAGGGTCAGGCCCCGTGTTGACCCACTCATCAACCGGAGTCGGCTGAGGAATTGGTAGCGGGACCGAGGCGGACCACTGGGACAACATGCTGGGCGGCGGAGAGTACGGCAAGCGGGCCGACTGTCCGCCGAACTCCAGGCCATCCTCCGAATAGTGAGGTGACCTGATCACGATGTCCCGGTAGGACGGGCTGACGTCCACAGCCTCTGGTGTAAGAATTGCGGTTACCGGTGATGGGTTGCGCCATTTCTCAACCGCCATTGGCCCCCAAAACAGCTCTCTGTGATCTCTTGTAGAGGTAGAGGGCACTTCTGGCGATGACAGTGGTGACTGTACAGTTAGAACCTGCGTGCTTCCCACAATTTCCTCCTCCTGGATGTACTGAAGAAGGGAGGTTGGAATCCGATGGACCTCGCACTCTAGGAGGATGAGGCTGACATGCCTTGTTCCAGCCCTGTTCCTTGACACAGAGGACCGAGGTGAAGAATCCATCACAGATTCGCATTCCGCTTCAGAATCCGAGAATCGGGATGGTTTGATCTCCACAGGAGACATCCCAGGGTTCTTCTTATGGCAGTGATGACCCGCTCTCCTTCCCCGGGATGGTTCTTCGGGATAGGGCTGGTTCCCGACAGATAGTCTCGGGGTCGCGCTGGTGTTGGGGCGGAGAGGCCTTCCGATCGAGACGGCCGGGGTGCGAGGGGAACTAGGGCAGACGTCGAAGAGTACATGGGGAGGACCTCCATGAACGACACCTGTGCGGGCAGAACCCCTGCTGGAATCGGCAGAAGTATGGGGAGGACCTCCATGCTTGGTGCGGGCGGAGCGAGGCTGACCCTCACCCTTCTGGTTACCAGGGCGAGGAGGACCTTCGCCAGTGGCGTAAAAGACGTAAGGAGGATCACCACTTCTGAGAGGGACCGGATGGACAGGAGCTTCACATCGGTGGTCGGGGGCTGGAGGGACTCCATGCCTGCGGTGGTGGGCGCGGGAAAGGCTTCCACGCCGAGTGTCGCTGCCTCGGGGCAGGTCTTCATTCGAGATGGGGGTAGCGCAAGGAATACCTCCATGGCGAGCATCGGAGCGTGGAAGGCACACGCCCGGTGAAGTGGGGGTACGGGGAAGGCCTCCGTACGGGTTGAAACCATCATGAATTGGTTCGCAACGGTCACCACTCTGGAATGCGACCCGGGGAGTCAACCCAACCTGTCCATGGAGTGTTTGGGGTCTCGGTCCCGATTGGGCATAGGAGCGTCCCAGCTCAATACATGCGGGGACGTTGTAACCCTCGTCGACGGTGCCTCATGCAAAAAAAATCTATTTACGTGGACGCCCCTTGGTGGGCGTCCTTGGTTCGGGCCCGGCGCTGGCGTCAGGTCAGGAGGGCCGGTGCGGGCGGTGCAGGGGCATAGCTCATCTCCTCCTCTGGTAGGGATGGACGGTGGCACTGATGAGGCCGAGTGGGGGCCCTTTCCTGAATCCCTTGAACTGGGGCCATGACTGGGCATCAACAGACATCACCCACCTCGTTGGCTTGAGGTAGGGAGTCGTTAGAGTATTCTGGGGACAGACTCCCGAAACGGTTAGACGTCAGAACGGGGAGCAGGGGCTCCCTGTGCGGCCCTTGAGGGCGGCGTTGGCGATGGGACCTAGACGCCTCCAAGTCCAGGCAGGCAATATCCCGGGTCGGGATGACCCCTTCCTCCTCGTACTTGCGTACAACGTAGTTGATCACCCGTCGTTGAATGATCTACGACAGGGAGAAGGGACGTGGGCATCCCGCATTCGTGGATGTCGATGCCGTGGTGGATGTAGTGGAGCCACGTTGTATGGCCACACTAGTATTGCCCCTGCCCATGCGTGGGAGAGCGGGCAGTGATATTGTCTTTACAGCAGCAACCTGATTCCTGGGAAACAAGGAGATTAACGCGTCAGCACTGCAAGGAGAGAAATCGACAACCAGTGCCCCAGCGTTACTCTGTCTTCCGTGGTTGGTAAGAGGGATCAACGCCGACAACTTCGCAGAACGTAATTCCCCACATTATACTCTCCCAACTGTTGGTGAGTTTCATGTTAGGCCCGCTATTTGCTCAGTGGGACTCAAGGATGGATGTTTGAATCCGGTAACACATCAATCTACTAATTCCCCAAACGTTACTAATCATCATATTGAGGAGAATAATTTCATGTTGGGTTCACCATTTCTGTTTCCGACGCTTTTGTCGGGGCGCGCGCTTCCGTCCGTGGAGGAGGTCATGCGGCTTTGTTGCCCGACATTCATGCTTTCCAAAGGTAGGTGGCATATGTTCCCTGTTCAGGTATGTCTGCTCCTTGATCAAATCCGAGATGATGAGATGTCAGTTCTTCCTTCAGATGATCCCTCCTCAGAGCTTGTCACCATGTCTAGGACTCCCTCATAGATTTTATATGTTGTTCGTGAAACTCTTCCCAGCTCTTTACTAATGGATTCCGGTTAATTACGCTGCTTCTGTCGGGACATTCCAATGGGTCCGGTCAGGGCAGCAACGTTCGGTTGGGAGAGTAGACACGTCGAGGCATCAATGGCATGTCTTAGCACTGTGGATTTGCATGTCTGTATTTCATATATTATTATAGGGCTTCTCAAGGGTGCGGAATCCGGAGGCATCCCACATCGAACGCGGGGAAGTTGCATGCCATAGGCATGTCTCTGAGGTTTTCCTCAGCTTCCCATGTTTAACACGGGGTATGGCGCAAGTTTAATGTCCAGCGGAGATGGATCGGCCTGATCAGAACCCTAACTAGAGAGGATCAGATTGAAGAACCCCCTAGAGGGAACACCGATGTTGGGGCCAGCACATGGGCGGCTTCACGAGTATAATGGAAGGGGATAGGGTGGCATGATCCAACCGGTACGTGGTGGCCTGGGTGGAAATCAGGATGTAAGATGGTAGTGAAGGAGTGAAGGGGGGATTACACTCTGAAGTGGCCCACTATGGATTTGAACTTCGAAGGGTCGACATCAAGGTGAACCGAGTGTGGGTCCACCGGTGGTGGGCATGAGCCTCGTAGATGCATCCTACCTACCGTTCCTTATCATGGATCAAAGTCCTCATAGTTCAGATATACAGTTTACCATCATGCTGGATGAGGGCATACAGTTTAACGTCGTGTTGGAGGAGGGTATACAGATTAACGTCGTGTTAGATGAAAACACTCGACATGAATGAACGACCGAGTGTTTGGATTGAACCTCATGGAGGTGTCCTACGTACCATGCCTTGACATGGATCAAAGACCACGTAATTTAGATTGGATTTTTTCGGTGAACCGACGTGAAGGTGAACCCAGGGGGTCCACCGGTGGTGGGATTGAACCTCGTGGTGGTGTCCTAAGTTCCATGTGTTTACATGGATCAAAGTCCTCATAGTTCACTTGTGTGGGGCTTACGCTCTAAGGCGGCCCAAGATGATTTTGCAGAACTGACGTGAATACGGTCGGGACGACAGAATGATGGGCTTGAACCTCATGGAGGCTTCCTACATACCATTCATAGTATGTATCAAAGGCCATGTAGATTTGGTATACAGATTAATGTCGTGATGGACGAAGCTATACAGTTTAACGTCGTGCTGGAATAAGCGGACGTTTTAACATCTTCCCAGACGAGGTATACAGTTTAACGTCATGCTGGACGAAGCGGGCGGTTTAACGTTTTGTCGGACGTGGTATACAGTTTAACGTCGTGTTGGAAGAAGTATACAGTTTAACGTCGTGCTGGACGAAGGAACTTGACGTGTAGGGACGACCGAGTGGTGGGCTTGAACTTTGTAGAGGTGTACTACGTACCATGCCTTGACATAGATCAAAGTCCCCGTAGTTCCAATGTGGGGAATACACTCTGAGGTAGCCCAGGGAGGGTGTCATGGTCGATGTGCACTTTAAGACCACGTGAGTCATGCTCGGTGTGAGAAACAAGAGGCAGTGTGGACCAGACGATCACATCGCAAAGGGTGCATCCATGAGAAATGAAGATTGGATTTCACGTTAGGCTGCCCATACGTTGGGACTTTCTCCAGGATGGAGGCCCGATGTGCAACAAAGCACAGTGGGAAAGGGACTTCACTGGCTCTGGCACCGAGGAAGTGAGGAGGTGCATAAGTGAAATCTTCCTCAAGGGGGGTTAAGGGGCTCACACTGAGGTGGTTTCCCTTCTTCCCCATGGACAAACGCCACTCCAAGAAGGAGAATATAATCCCTTATAGACCAAAGGGGTGTGAAGAATGTCCACGGTGGGGGGCACCCAGTGTGAAAGGCACAGGGTCATGTCACAGTTTAACGTCATGTGTTGAGGACGAGGTGCTTGGCAGTTTAAGGTCCTGAAGCTCGGACGCGGTGGGTTTACTTCGCACACCTAAGACATACATAACCAGCACCCTCTACCCCTTATGGGAGGGAAGGCATCAACAAGGCCATGTAGAAGGGGGTTGCAGAGCAAACCATCAAGGGGTCCTCGTTAGCGTTGCTAGGCGAAAAAGAAATAGCCATTAGCGCGCCTATGCGAAGAAGCATTAGGCAAAGCAGTGCTACGGGAGGTGTTGTCCAAGGGACTTTGAAATCAAATCATGCAAGCCTGGAGGGCCGCACGGGAAGAGAGATTTCCAGGCAGAAGGGTCCACAAGCGAAGGCCATACGGAGCTTAGTTGCTTTGCGTGAGGTAGGACGCTTGCAAGAGAAGGTGCTTCGTGAAGTGGAGTTCCTCGACCTTAGCGTAGGGTAGGGGTGTGATTGGGGTGTGCTTCACGATGTGGAATGGTCCTCGCGGAGCACCGCTTCATGAAGTTTAGGTACTTCGTGAGGTACAGTGTCCCTGCCTTAGCAAGTGGATCACATGTACAGGATGGGTGTTTCACAAAGATTAAACGCTTCGTGACTACCCGGGTCCCTTATGTAATTCTTCTTCCTTCACGAATTCCCTTGGGCTTTGAGAAGGGCATCCCTCTCGGACGAGGGGCTCAAGACAAGACAAGACGAAGCCCTCTCGCGAAGCAAAGTTACCTCGAGGAGCTCATCCTTCCAAGAGCATCGAGTCCTTCACGATTTGAGATTTGAGAAGCCGAAAGGTCGGATTGTCCATCCAGAGAGCTCAGGGGGAGATCTGTATTTATAGGCAAGAGAGGCCATGGAGCAGGGCTCATGCGGTGGTAAAAGGGTGTGGCACTTCACGGCAGGTTCGCAAACGTCAAAGCGCTCGCGGAGAATCACCGCCTCGGGTGCTTCGCGGTGGGTTCGCGAATGCCCTGACGTTCATGACATTATCCGGCCTCCAGGGATTCGTAGTGGGTTCGCGAACGTCAGCTCGTTCGCGGAATCATCCCTCCTCGGGGCTTTGCGGCGTTGCTTCGCGAGGCAGCTCCCGAGGGGTTTCTTCGTCTTCCTTGTGCGTCCAATATTTTGGCGCCTAAAGTATGACAATGATCAATGTCCTGACCATAACATCTTACACTATAATATTTTCAGCCAAATGGGATATAAATTAAATGAAATTAATGAAATGTGGTGGCCATTTAAATAAGTTCTTTAAAGAACCATGTGTAAAGGGATGTGATGAATAGACATTGTAATCTCTTGTAAGCCAAGTGATACTACTTATTAACATTGAGATAGTTTAGATGATCATGTGTCCAGTTTTCCAACCACACTAATAGTAGGGAATCTGGGTAGGTATTCCATAAATGAGCAATGGTTATGTTATGTGAAAGGACAGACCTAGAATAACGTAGGTATTGGGATGGGGTGTGTACAATCCTTTGAGATTGATTCTAGTGAGGTTTTATCATTGAGCTTATTGAGGCCTTACAGTGTTTATAGTGATCTCATGGGATACTATAACCTTAGATTGATAAGTGTTAACCTGAGTGATGGGAATGGGATAATGAAAACCATGTTGGGTTTCCATACTAATAAGACTTTGGCGACAATAGTGATTTCACTATCATTACATTTAAACTGAGACGGTGTACATGTTAATTTGGTACTAATGATTCAATGTGGCACCATAGATCTTGAATAGAAAATGTGATCATGATTAGGTTATAATGGACATGACTTGAGATGTTATAAGTGGGATGCACTACCCACCATTATATATTGATATTTGTTTCTGGGAGGTGTTATTGTTACCGATGGGTACATTTGTTAGAAATTGGAATATTAGTTTCCTATGTAAATATTGGTTTGTTATAGGAATACTGGTTTTTTATGGTAATATTGGTTTCATATGGGTCTCTTGGTTGATACCATGTTTTGTATGAAATGATATGCGGAATCCCAATGTATTTAGATGGTTATCTGGGTTGGAATGCCTTATAACTGATTTCTATATTCATCTGATTTGTTATCCAGAAGGGAATGTATAACTCCCAAGGTTTTTATACTTATATTACATATTTTTAGATGGATATTCAATAAATTTCTCATATATACACCTAGGGGTCAAAAAGGATACTGTATTTGGATATAACATATGTAGTCTTATTTTTCATGAATGATTCTCAACATATATTAAAATGATCTTCCTGTTATGTATTGTTCATAACCAAAACCTACTTAAATCCTTATTCATAATCGATGGAAGGAAAATATAAGAAAAGGTGATATTAGACGCTTAGTAGGGGAAAAAGAGAGATATAATAAATGGTAATATGAAAAAATATGATGAGAATAATGTTATATGATCAAGATCATAGCTTAAAAAATTGTCACCTAATCTATGAAAGATAATAAACATGGATCATGGCATAAATCATTGTCATTTCAAAATACGAGAATCATAATGGTGATAAATCATCATATATCAATCATGAACCATTATTCAATTTCATAACAGTGTATCCCCATCATACGTATTGAAACCATTTCTTATTTAATGTTTAACTACGATGAGCTTCAAATTAGTATTGATCATTAATCAAAAACATTTTCAATAGTGGATCAAGTAGATTGATATGATTCCCATTGAGGATCAAGAGCATAAACTTGTTTCACATATCTATCTGATTAGATATAATACTTTACCCAATGTGTTGGATATATATATATTTCCAACACCACCTATCACATAATTAAAACCTATATATTTGTGTTCCACAAAATAATAAAACATGCACTATATAATAACTTATCATGTGAAATGAAAACCAATTATAGGAACATTTCATCAATCCATCATAGCATAACCCAAGTAAAATAAATGGATTCTATAAACATCTCCAAATTAAAAAAACATAAATAGAAAGTACAATGATGGAATAAACAGATCATATACTAAATAAATCCTAAAAATCAACAAATCATATTATGTTTTAAGAATAGAATATATATAAAAATCATTAAAACATTCTTGATAAGAATAAATTTTCCCATTTAGAAATAATTTTTTAAATACTAAGGGTTAGGATAATATTTTAAATTTTTCTTACAATAAAATTCAAAAAATATGATGTAAATTTAAAATAATTCTGTTTCCATAACATTGGGATATTATATTTTTTTATATAATTTTAAACAAAACATTTCTTCTACACTTTCGTAAAGTTTAAAAAAATACTTTATTACGTGAAAGACAAAGAATATAAATTTTAAACCAATTTTTAAAAATTAAATCATGGGTAAAAATAAATTTAAACCATAAAAGGATAATATTAAAAAAAATTAGGAACACATTTTTATAAAACATGGACATGGAAGAAAAAGTGTTTTCAGCCAAAGTGATAAAAAAAATTCAATTTTTCTTAAAACCGTTATTCTGGTCTCTTGTATTCATAAAGAGGGTAAAATAAAAATAACATTTATTTTAATATAATAAAAATGGGATAATAATATTAAATTATTTTATCATGAATAAATTTTAAATTTCCTTTAATTGAAATTCAAGTATAAATAATCACTATTAACACGAGATTGAAATATAAATCCCTCACCACATTGTTTACTTTTGAATCATATGACCCATGAAAGAAATAATCATATATGAATTTATAATTCCACAAAATTTTCATGATAATAATTATCAAATGCATTCATGGTATGTATATAAAAAAAATAATAGAGACAAGTGGTAGATATAGAATGTATCTCATAGAAGTAAAAGTTAGATGAAACCACATACCTTAAGTGTCATATTTTTTCATGAATGTTATAAATACAATAAAATTAATATAGGTTTATTATAAATCAATTATATAACCATAATAAAATATATCATACTATCTATGATTTAATTATAGCCTTTTATCCTCTATTTATTAAAAATTCTTTCTTAAAATTTTATTTTGTGTAATAACTACTCTGTTTTTCATGTATGTTTTGGTGTGGTAGTTTTAGTCCATTTATTTTGATCATTGTTCCATAATAAATATAACTTTAATAATTTATATATATATTGATAAGATATGTATCTGAAATAATCAATAAAAATTAAACAAAGAAAAATTAACCACACCGTTCATAGATATTGTATGGTGTATATATCTGTGAACCTTATTTTCCATCTTTCATATAGATAAAACAAAATAAAGGTATATATTAATTAAAAATTATATAATATTTATTACTTCAAACATATTATTTATATTATTTAAATAAATCCTTATTATCATAAATATCAAAATAAAATGAAAAATGATTCCCATCACTTTGTGGTTGCACTAGTCCACACGTATACACAAGATTCATTATAATTTTCTAACAGATTACAAGGTAAAAAAGTTTATATGATATTATATTTAAATAAGTATAATAATTTCAAAAATATCTTATACATACATTAAATTAATAATTATATCTTTTTTTATAGGTTCTGATGGAAAATGATTTAGATCAGTTCATGAGGTGTTATTTTGTCGTACACACAATCAACAAATTCATTTCCAATTTGATGATGGAAGAGATAGATATAAGATATAATTTTAAAATTGTAATATATAATCATATAGAATATATTTTTTTTATTATATCAAAATGTATTTATAATATTTTTATGTATTGATAAAAATAAATAAAATTAAAATACAGGGTCCAGAATTTTACATCTTCTTTAGAAAATATATTTACGTTTATACCTTAATCCTTACATGGATGGTTTCTTGATCAAAAATGGGCTCAAGGACATGGGGAAGTAATTATTGGAATTATTTATTTAGGTATTGACCAATAAAAACGTTTTGATATTTGTGGGGAGGATAATAGAGAGAATTCGTTTTATATGTGGGGTAGGATACTCAAATAGAATTTGAGAAATGAAAATGATATACCCATATTTTACACACCTGAAAGGAATCCCAAATGGCTCATTATAAATAATTAGATGATATAATTATAAAATATGGATATAAAATAATAATTTTAAAGTTATTTTTTAATTTTGACCAAAATCATTTTGGTTTAACATGTAGTAAACTCGTTTAAACCATAACTATGGTAATTAAATTTTAATATTTTTATTATTCATTATGACAAAAATTAAATTTGAAATTATTAAATAATAATTTTTATTATGATTCTAAATATGAATCAATTTTATAAAATTAAATTATAATAATTGATATAGTTTAATATAAAATAAATCCACAGTCGCAACAAAAATTGGTTTTCTAAAGAGGGGTATTCATTAGTTTAAACGTTACTATATAAAATTTGAACATATAATTGATTGAAAAAGACAAATATAAATGAATTATATTATAAATAAAATAAATTTAACTTTATAAATGTTTTTAAATATAATTTAACAATTTAAATACTTTATATTAGAATGATGTTTTTAATGAATAAAGAAAATTTCAGTATTTATAAAAAACACATTTTTTCAGATAATTATAAAAAATTACCTTAAAGATAATTTGGATATGATAACTTCAAAAAATTATTTTAATATTATCAAATAAGTTATATAAATATGGAATAAATTAATAATATAATTTTCTAATATAAATCACTAAAAATCATTTATGTAGACAAATAGAATTTGGAAACATATAAAATCATTACTAGTAAAAATGTTTTATTTCTCTAAAATTTTTACAAAAAAATTAAAAAATTGTTATTCTAATTCGTACATCAAATTTTAATCAGTATTTATTAATATTAATGTTAAAATAATATTATTTTTATTTCGATTCATTTAGACTAGGGATTGTTAATATGGAAAGCTCTCTAAGAATTAAAATTTATTTTTAAAAACCCGAAATTATCATGGTTTTATATTATATAACAACTAAAAATAATTTCACCCATTAAATATTGTATTTATTGTAAATAACTAAGTATACATATACCTAACCACAACCTCAAGAACCTACATAGCATCCATAAAATTTTGATTTTTTCAGAAAACCATGATTATGTGAGTATTTTCTAGTATTTTATAGTATGACATCTCAGTTTAGTACATGTGATCGATTAGGTATGTACTTTCTCCTGAGATATTCATGGAACACATCATGTACCTGAGAGAGTTTTTGTGGAAGTTCCAAGTGGTATGTTGCAATCCAAACATGATTTAGAATATTTAAAAGGATAACAAACCTAGTTATTTTTTTACATTATATCTAAGTCTCATAACCTTATTCAATGTACAAATTTGTAAGAAATAATTTTCACCAACCTCAAATTTGATATCATGCCAATCATTATCAGCATAACATTTATTTTGAATCTAAGCTACCTTAATCTAATTATTAATAGATAAGACATTCTATACCACATCCTTATATATCTCAGGTCCTAATAAATTTCTTTCAACATATTTTTCCTTGATCATTGATGTTATGATCTATTCCCACATAGGGCATCATATGTATTTATTTGAATGCTCTACTGAAAGATATTATTGTAAGAAATCATGACTACTATAATGTGTTGATCCTAAACTATAATTAAATCCATATAATAAGATATCATCTTATACACAACAGTATGGATAGTTACCTAAAATAGACCACCTATATAAGGATGCTACATAGTGCAAAAACACATCTTCGAATCATGAACTCAATGAATACATCACTAAAACATTAAGGTAAACATCTAATATCCATTAAATACAACAAAATATGGTATTCCATGGACCCATACACCATTATTAATATATATTCTAAAACGATGATAAAAAAATATAAATATTCTCCAATAATAATGAATTGTGTTGAAATTATAATTTGATCAAAAAAACTCATATTTCATTTTTCCAATTATATGTTATGGGGAGTCTGATAACAAAATCCATGGTGATTTTTTCCTATTTTTGTTCTGGTATTTGTAATTGTTATAGAATCCTCTTATACATTTTTCCCTCATCCTTAATCTGATAATATACCAAGAACCAAGATAAAAAATATACATATATATTATCAGTCCCTCCCATCAGAAAAACTCATTCATATAACTATACATATTTATGATTCCAATATGCATCGATAATGACGAACTATGAGTTTCCCATTAAATATGTTCTAAAATCTATCATTCATGGGACACAAACAGGGTTTCTAAACCTTAACATTCCATCACAACCAATGATGAACTCATGAACATTTCATAAATTATTTTCCAACTACACAGGATCCTTTTACACCACTTTTATCCTAACATTCATAGATGATTGGAACCTAATTAAGGAATGATAAAATATCTCTCCTTCCTTCAATATATGATGATACATCTTTTTGGAATGCTGAAATGATGGATATTTTATATTCCTAATAATAAATAGGATAGAATAATCCTTTTGAATCATATTATTAGGAACCTTGTCGGCATTTCTAGAGTGGTGATGTATTGACAATTCATAATTTTGAATTAGATCTAACCATCTTCTCTGGTACATATCGAACACCTTATGTATGCATATATACATTAAATTTTTATGATCATTGTATATATCACACCATTTTCTATAAATATAACTCCATCATTTATTTAATGGAAAAATTTTCATCACTAACTAAAATTCATGAGTTGGTAAATTTTTCTCATGAACGATCAATTTTCATGAGGCATAATGTATCACCATATCGATTTTGAATGAGGATGCATCATATTACCTTCTTCTATGAATCACTATAAAATACAGACAGTTATATATTGTATGATAAACTAATCCCAGGTTCACTGACTAACCATTACATAAATTCTTTTAAATTTTCATCACAATCATATGTTCAAATGAATTTTTCTTCCTTCCATGTCAAATTTGTGAGTGGATTGGACATTCATGAGAAATTTACACCAATGAATAGATGTTGTCCATCCAAACCATCAAAACCATAGATCTCAATCACTGTTGTTGGTATGGTAAAACATTCAACTTCTTCGGTCTTTCATATATCTACTCATACAACCTCTTTTATGATTACATGGTCCAAAAAATGAATCTGTCTGAAGGTAAAATTCTTAATTTGTAACGTTCACAAATAGTTTCAATTTTATTTTGGTCTTTAGTACAATCCTCAAGTTATCTTTAAACTCTTCTTTTCTCTTTGATTATATAAGAATATCATTTATACATTCACATTAAAACTAACCAAGGTAATTTCTATAGACACCATACATTAAATCTGTGATGATATAATGGTAATTAGTGTGACATAATGGAATAAACATATATTCATAGTTTCTATACAATGTTTAGAATGTTTTTTGGGTATGTATTACTTATTGAACCTCATTTTATGAAATACAAAATGGATGTTAATGTTGGAGACGTATTGAGCTACAAGAAGTTGATCGAACAAGTCATCAATATTGTGTAAGGGATAATTTTTTATTTTTATCTTGTTATGTTCTGAATAATCAATGTAGAGTTTCATTAAACCATATTTATTATTAACTAAAATAATTCACCTTATGGTGATGACACGGGTAAAATAATTCCCATATCAAGATTATTTTTAGAGTTTTCTTAATTCCAACAACTCAATTGGGGTCATTCTATATAGATTCTTTTAAATAGGTATAGAACTTGGAATTAGTTCTATTCAGAACAAAAATTCCTGATTCAGTTGATGAATAGGAATCTATTATATAAAAACATTAATATACTCCCACATAATAGGTATATTGGCTGTGATGAGTTTTTCCCCAAACATATTAGATAAACACACATTTAGAATAATAATCAATACCCATACAATGGATGTGATTTTATTTGATGTTGGTATTTTTCATCTATTGAATGCAGCTCATAGGTTAGTTTAGAATATAAAACATATTTTTCCTTCATAATTAATTTATTTTGGATTTATATATATATATTAATCAAATCCATGTGTGTGATTACATAAAACTCAACGAGAGGGAGATTAACACGATTTTTAGGATAAAAATTTGGACAAACATCAATTGGAGAACAATCTTATACATGAGATGTGATCATAATAACATTAGGAATTCTCACCAAAAAAATCAAAATATAATAATTTAGTTGGAAATTAAACACCCTTGGTAAATTATTTAGATATTTTAGATTGTGAAGATCTATAATCAAATAACGCATTAGTTATACTAGAGTAGATATTTAGTGTTTCTTTCACCACATCATTCCTCAATCCCAAATTGAACGTTATGATCAAATGATATTTCCTTTTTTATTTGGTATTTATAGACTTTTTATGTTGATTGTCATCTTAAACCATTGAGATCATAAAATGGATTGCAACATGACTACACTCTTTGCATTTGAAGCATTGGTGTATGGGTAGTGAATTAGTCTCATCTTCTTCTATTGAACTGCATTAGATATCCAATTTATATTATTTTGAAATTCATAGGATTTATAACCGACCTTTACACATTTAAAGAACCTCAATTTTCCATTAATGTGTTTTTCACGATGTTTCTTCTATAATATCAGGAAATTATATGGTATAATTCATTTCCACTTTTTGATTTACTTGAGATTTCATGAAACTCAGTTTTACATTTATTAACTAATTCATGGAAATTGTGGAAACATTTAATTTAAATTTCTTCCTAGATTTAACATATTATTATTTTTTCATATAGATAATAAATTATTTAATAGTTTGTTCCTTTTAGTTACATGGTTTTATGCCACTAAATAGTTGATAAATTTTATTAGGGATAATGATTAATATAAAAGCCTGCCTAAAATGTATTATAAAATTCAGATCATATGTACTAATTGATTCGTCATGTATTTTATTAATATCATGATATTACTTATTAAAAATTATTTGTAGTATAAAAGGCATATTCATTAAAATAAAATATCCTTTTAAACTAATCTCATTCCTTGGACTCAATTTAATTCTTCATAGTGAACATTACTAATAATGTTCCACCATTGGTCTGATTCACCTTCCAAATGGAAAATGGTTTGGTCATCCATTTCATGTTCTGAGAACTAGAGAATACAAAATATCTTATTAATTGTGTTTATCCATCACATATTAAATAATGAGTCAAAATAACCACAACATTATGTTTTTTGATTCCCCAACAATGATTCAAATGTATGTTGATTCTTAATTCGATCATCCAAATGATCAGCTTGATTCATAGCCTAAGAATGCTGTGAGTATAGAAACAATATTATTCCATCAATTTCCTACAATATTTGTTTAATCATTTAAAAAAATAATTTCATTTTCTATCAAACTTGTTTTTAAAATGATGTCTTTTAGTTCTAGCCTTTGACTAAATCCAAAGAAGAAAAGTGTGAGAAAGAATACTCATATTCGGATACCACAAAATCATTAAAATAAAATCATCCATTATATATCATGAAACATTATTTTCAATATATGACACTATTGGTTTAATCTAGGTCATTCATTATCATCATCTTTTATAAATATTCATGATGGTTAAAAAGGGTTTGTGAACCTCCTAATAATATCCCTAAGGTGTGTAAAACTAGGTGTGTTGTTATTCCAATTTTTATACACTAGGAGAATATTTAATCTAGCTTAATTTACCCTTTTAGGTTTATTACCCAATGGTACAACTATTCCAGAGCCACATACACTTGTTGTATCAGGACAAGGATTTTTTATATTAAAATCAAACTCATTTATTAACCATAAAATTGGTTGTTCTCTTATACATATGATATTCCTATAGGTTCATGAATTTTTTTTCTTCTCCTAGTATTAAAATATTAACTAAACATTAAATTTGTTTCAAACTGTAAGGACCTATTATTTTCATATGTAAATATTATATCTTTTTAGATGAATATTGAATGTATTTTACAAATATATGCTTGAGGACTATAAGGGTTTAATATAATTGGATAATAATTACATAATATTATTATTTAATGAAATATCATGAAAATATCCTATAAATATTTGCCTAATAAGTAATCTTCCTATATATATATCCTATATGAAACCATCTTCAATACATAGGGAAATGAAACCTGAAAAAGGGTGTGCTCAGATTTTTAGTAATGGTAAACATGGGAGATATAAATTGATGATATTTGTAATTAATAAGGTAAGAGTAAGGGTATGAGATCATGATAATATATTAAAATGTTCATACCTAATATGTTACAGATCATAAACATGATTTGTGAAAAAAAAATCATTATCATTTCAAAACAAATAAATCATAAGGGTGAGAAATCATCAAAAATCAATCATGAAAGATAATATCATGTCTTAAAAGTGTGGCACCAATATAAGTATTGATTCAATTATATATATGAATGTTCACTAAAAATTCCATAAAATCATAATGTATTAGGATAAATCCTATTTCCCATATAGAATAAATAAAATATATTTTTTCCCATATTATTTCAAGAACATTGACTTTTTTCCCATTTCCAATCAATCATGGAGATTTGATTCCCATAGTTATATCATGCGATATAATAATATACCCATTTAATTAAATGAATATATAATGATATGTCCACAGATTACCCAATGAAAACCATAAATATCAGTTCGATAAGTTTATAATAAATTCATCATATCATAAAATTACATGTGGAATAGAAATAGGTTTCATAATCATTTCATCAATCCAAAAAAAGTGTAACCCACAAAAACTAAAGGGGATTCATAAATACCTCATCATAAAGAATATATATATATAGGATAATGTTATTATAATTATATTATATCCCCAATAAATTATAACAAACATTTATGGTTATTGATGTTGGTAAATAAAAAATCCATAAAGTGACCATTAAAACATTATTTAATAAAGTAACCTTTTCACTATGAAAATAAACCATTCAAAACATAAGCTTCATAAAATATCATGAAAATAATTTTATTTGAAGAAAAAAAGAATATTATAAATAAATCATTAATTTATTGAGTTTCCAGGAGGGTAAATGAATTTATTCATGTCTTACAAGTTACAATAAAACCTTCCTTTCATAGTTTAGAAGATGTAAAAAAATACATCATTCGGTAAACAAATAGAATATTCCATTTAAACAATTATTAAAATGTAAATATTGTGTAAAAATTAAATTAAAACCTATTATTATAATATTATAAACATTTTTTGAAGCTTTTTTAGAAAACATGGACATGGAAAAAATGGTTTTTAAACAAATAAATATATAAAATTGATTTTCATAAAAATCATTAATGTAGTATCAAGAGTTATTAAAGAGAGGAAAATGAAACTAAAACCTGTACGATAAATAAATTACTATAGGTGGTGAAAATTAATGGATTATTCCATTAATGGGTTTTATAATTTATATCAATGTAAATTCTATCATATAAATTCATAATAAAAATGATATTGAAACAAAAAACGATCACCACTTTGGTAACTGTTGAATCATAATCCCCATGAAAGAAATAAACTTATATAGATTTTAAAATACCCATTATTCTTTTGAGAAACATCAAAATATAGAATCATGGGAATTATATACAACACATTAATGATAAAACTATTGAATATGTCATGTATCTCATTGACGGAAAAATGATTTGAAAATACATTAATTCAATTATCAATGTTCTTCATACACCTTATAACCTCCTACATAATAAATAAATGTTTACTAAAAATTTATTAATAGTATCATAATGAAATATATCATAAAATGTATTATTTACTTATAATCATTTATCACTAGCTTATTAATAATTCAATGATAAAATCATGTTTTGGATACTAAATGTTTCATTCTTTATTTATGTTTTCACTTGGTAGTTTTTGTAATTTTAATTTTATAATTTTTACATAATACCAGATATTATTAAAATGATATAAACATTATATATATTCTTTATAAATGTATTAATAATAATCCATAAAATTTATATATATAAAAATGAATCATATAGTCCATGGAGATGGTAGGATGTATGTTCACAAGGATGTTGTTTTCTATTTTTGATGGATGGTGTGAGAAGAGGTAAATATTAATTCAAATTACCATAATCCTTATTATATCATATATATTTATTAAAAACATTATTATTACCATCCATGTCAAAATATAATGAAAAACGCATCACATCATTTCACAGTGGCAATATTTCACTCAAACTCACGAGTGATGTTACCATTTTTCAATGGATTACAAGATAATAAGGTGGAAATTATATTATAATTAAATAAGTATAATAATTTCATTATTATAATATATATATATATGCCTATATATTTAAACCATCATTATATCTATTCATGGGAGGTGATGATGGAAAACAAATGACATTAATTTACGAGGCCGTTATCCACCGTACACCCGATTGAAGATTTTGTTTCTCATTTAATGATGTAATATATGGATGCATGATATTATATTAAAATAATAAAATATAATTGTATTTAAATTAAAATATAATCTTTTCATCATATTTGAATAATATTATAAAGTGGTTTATGAAAAATAAAATGAATGTGCATGGTTAAATATTTTAATTCTTCCTCAAATAACCGCTTTAGTTTTATAACAAAATCCATATTTGGATGTTGTCATGATAAAATAAAAGAATAATTGATGTGGGAAATTAAGTAAAAAAATTATTTTGTTATTTATTTATATAACCAATGTTAATTGTAAGTGTGTAGAGTTGTGGGATTGGGTGGGCCTTTTATAAGTTGCGGAGAGAATACACATGGAAGGACTGAAAAGAAAAAAACTCATATTGTACAACGACCAAAATAATCCAAAATGAATTACTATATAATTGTGGATAGTATAAGGGAGGAATATGGTTATAAAATATCTATTTTATAGTTTTTATTTAATTTTTAAACAAATATTTTTAGTTCATCCCCTGGTAATCTGATTTTATCCATCACTTTTGTAATTAATATATATTATTTTTACAATTAATAAAAAACAATAATTTGGACTTGTTATATAATATTAATTATGATTATTATAAATATTTAATCCATTTAATGAAATTTTGTTCTTATAATTAAAAAAATTTAAATTAAAATAAAAATCATACCTGGCATGAAAAGTTGTTGTCTGAAGAAATACTTTCATAAGTTTAAAAAAAATTATTTCAAAATTTAAGGTAAAATTTATTCTAATGAAATGAATTTAATTAAATATATTATAATTTAACTAATATTACCTTCAATCCCATTTTAAAATATTATTTAACATTTTAAATACATAAAATGTATTTGAAGTTTTAAAAAAAATAAGTGTTTCCATTATTCAATGAAAAAATTAACCTTTTCAAAATTTATAAAAAATTAACAATAGGATAATTTTGAAATTTTTATTTATTAAATGAATTTAATTTTTAAAATACACATTATTAAATTCATTTAAATTAATTATATTAATTTCTAATGAAATTCGATAAACAATTACTGTAGAAAACTAATCTTTTGAATTATTCCAAGATATTATGGGTAGATATATTTTATTTATCTAAATCCGCTATATTTTTTTTATAAAATAGTCTATTTCATATTCATAAAATAAATTTTAATGGTTATGTTATCATAGTCACATTTAAATAATATTATATATATTCTATTTTCTAGACTACAGATTCTGTGTGACAAATGCTTTTTGAGAGGGAAGCTTTTATTAATGAAAATAAAAAAAATATCAATGTTATATATATTTCATTACACACAATAGTAAGATTTGGATCACATGTTTTTTGAGTTATAATTAGTTATATTTTCTCTTTAGATTATGATTAATTTTCATTTTTTTATGCATTCTAAAAACATTCTTCTTTGATTTGGATCATGAGTATTTAATGTTGGAATATATTCAAAACACTACTTGGAATTAGATAATTAGTTATATTGGTAATAATCCCTTATAAAAACTCCATGGATTCATATATTATTTTATTTGGGTTTTAATTCCATAGAAGCAATCCATGGAATCGGGTCAAGGGTTGGAATGCCCCTAAAACACTCATGAGATTTATATGTGATGATTAATTGGTTGGCCATGACCCACTCCACAGAATAAGATGTAGATCCTGATACAAGTTAGCATAGTTTTGTGATCTATTAAAAGACACACTAACACTGGTAAAAGTGGGTATGTTTTATTCCATGTGTCATTTTAAAACATGAGGATTAATAATGGATTATTTATTTAAAATTCTAAATTTTTTAATTATTTATTAATCATATCAAATGTGTATATTAAATTTTCTAATTACGAATAGGACCACATTTTTTGTGTCGAACTATGATGTACTCACAACTTTCTATGGTGGTGATAGATCTTAGGAATCTTGGTAGAATTTACTGATCATAGGTTTATGTTAAGTGGAGGCCTATCATTAGATAGTTGATACTATGAAAATTGAATGGAGACAGTATGTGGATGAGGAATAGCTAATTGATTCAGTAGATCAATAAATATTTTATTTCATTCATTTATTTGATTATGTGATCTTTCTTTTGGGTGATCTGTTAAATTTTTGGTATGACCATGAGTTTTTATGTGAAATTAATTTATTATTGATGGATTTTTTATAAGTTTCTTTTCTTGTCTGCTTATTATTTTGGATGATGTTCAATTGTATATGTTAGTTATTTCACACTCTGTTAAAGAGATATATACTCTCCATAGTCAAATCCTATACCCCATCTATTAGTTGGTAGCCTCTTCGAAATGCAAAGTAACAATTGAGGTTATTTAATGACCATTGGTCTAGACAATAGTGATAGTGGTCTATGGTCAAAGGATATTACAAAGTTATATTAGATTGTTATGTGATTGGTATCAAATATTTTATTATAGTATTCATTAATTTTTCTTAATATTTTGCGAGATAGTATACTATAGGAATAGTAATGTGTCATATAATGTTATTGAACCTAAACTAGTGTGTTTTTATGGTGGACTTTCGGGTTATAAGGGATTCATGAATGATGTTATTAGCTTTTGCTATTATGATTGGATGATTTTTCTTCAATTATGGACTTGATTTTTTAAAATCGATGATTTATTTTCAATTTTATCTCCTAGATCATAGTGGTAAAAGAAATAAATTCATGTGTCATATTTGGAATGTAGGAATCACATTACATGTGTGTTCCTAAATTATTTATATCACTAGCGACTAAGGGTCAGCTATTTATAGGTTCAATAATAACAAATATGATGTTTTCCATATATATTCTATTTGGTTATCTACTCAACTTGACTATGGTATATCTACCTCTGATGATAGTTTATGTGGGTCTAATGTTACATGATTGACAGTGATACCTTCTATATAGTACCTCGATAAAATATACACAACGTGACTCTATTTGGTCAGTACAAGAATAGGATTCCATAGAGATGGACACCTAGTGGGTCGTTATGGTACTAGTTCTTATTTTCATACTACGGATCATGGTGGGAAAATTCCATTATGTATATAGTTATACCTGAATTATATTTTTATTCTTCATGGGTTTATTCCTACATGTAAAAAACTAGTGATGAATATCATAATATTGTTATCCACTAGGGGTAGTATCATGTTTGTATTCATAGTTTGAATTAGTTTTTGTTATAGATTGATGAGTTTTTATGTGTTTTCGGTCATGTATATTGGTATAAGAACCAATTTGTGTGTAGTTATTATCATTATATGTGACCTTTATGTGAGATGTGACCTATAATAAAGATGGTAGGACCACCTTATGTTGATGATTTCCCTTGGTTATTAGTGATCGAGGTATTATGGATGATAATGTAAGTGATATGTGAGGAAACCCCATGATAGGGGTTAGAGAATTCATTTAAGTGAACTCAGATTTGAGAATCATGGGTGGGTGATTCAATTTATAAATTGTTCTTATGAGGTGCTACAAAGTATTTGGTTTTTGAATGGGTACGTTCTTTTTGTATTGGTGCATTATATGTGATACTAGCATCGGGTTTGGGTATGGGGATTTCGAATGGTTTTTTTGATGACATCCACCGTGAGTGATATATCTTGAGTATTCAGGTTGGGGTTTTCAAGGAAATAATTGTTTAATTTATAATGCAATTTTAATGGATTCACTTTAGGGATTGATATTATAGTGTGGGTAAATTATTCATGTCCTAAGGAATTCTTGGTCAGTCGGGTCATCATGTGATTCTTAATAGAAATGGTAAAATTCATGGTTTTGAAAGGGAACATCGAGGGTGTTTGGGATGGAATAGATTTAAATTTTATGAGTCATGTGCCACTATTTTATTAGGCACAAAATCCTAGGTATAATGACATATGTTTCAGGGAATAGTTAGTCTGGTGGTGTGATTAGGTGATGTAGTAGCATTCACCCATTAGTATTATATAGGATTGAGGTGGTATGTGTTCGTGACATGTGGTGTATATTTAATTATGGTTAGATAAATGGTTCATGTGTGGGTTATATGGGATTTTTTGTCAAGGATTATAATGTGTGGTTTTTTTGTAGTATTTTGTGATGAGACTATTCTAGGAATAGTGGCCTAGAGCTTGGGGTGGGAATGAAAGGGGTTTTCTATGGGATGATGATGATGATTCCATGAAAGTAATGGTGTTAGAGGTCGACTAGATTGACAAGAATTGATAATCAGTCAATACAAACATGTGATTTGATCAGACCTATAGATATAATTATGGATTAGTGGTATTAATAATGTTATATGTTAGTGAGTGCAACATTTTATGTAGAATAGTAATACCATCATTGATGGTGTAAATTTGATGGATATAGATGATGAATTTATCATGATTGTTGAATAATTAGAGATTTACGTTATGTTTTAACGATCATGTATGATCCAGGAGACTATGGTAACTCACCATGTGTAGTGGTGAAAAAATCATGGGTTGTGGAAGTGTGATCCTCATATTAAAAAGATCATTGGTGTAGTATTACTGATCCTAGGAAAGATGACATGGTATGGAGTGACAATGGGTGGAAATATTTTACTTTTATAGTTCCTTGAATAAAAAAAATATTTAAATATGTTTTCAGTTTTGGATTGATCTCATGTATTAGATTAACGCTTAGAATGTGTCAATTGTGAATCTAATATTCATTTCATTGATACTTCACCCACCTCATGGGTGGAGCATTGTGGCTGATTGGGATGATAGAGGATCTGACCATGGAATTAATCATAAATTTGGGTTTTGATTATAGTGTTGTTGTTTATATGATTTTATAATTCCTATAAGAATTATAGAGACATAATTCGGTTAATCGATTGTGTGACGGGGGATAAGATTGATTATTTTGAGCATGGTCGGTGAGAGGTGGACTAATAATTGAGTATTTTTTTAATTGAATATGATGGATTAGAGCACCTATTCGGTGTGTCAAATTGGATATGATGAGATCATTTCATGTATTTTTGAAGACTGCTATGGATATTACTGAGTGTTTTTGGGCAATTTTTGGTGATAAACCCTCATCGAATTTGGTTTGGAATTGAGGTGATGATGGGTTATAGATTTTGACTTGTTTTCTTACATGGAATTGACTATGGTTATATGGAATCCACACTGAGCATGTTACTATAAAATTTAATATGTGTTCTAGAAGGAAATTTTAATAGTGGGGAGTAACATGGTTCCTAATTAACCTATCTAATAATATAAATATGGTGTGTAGAACCATAGGCCTGAAGATAAAATGATTAATATGACTATGATATATTGGAATAGAGGGTAATGATCAAGAAAAATCATGGTGATTCATTAATGATTAAGAGTTAGAGTCTTGGGTTTTTTATGAATAATGTGATTTTTTATATAGATACATTGTGTAAGAACATTCTGTGATATGATTTACAATAGAATGAATGGAAAGAGAATTGATGAATGTGAGGGGTCAATATGGGTGATTGGATGGTTTGTAAGACTTATTTATAATAATAAGTTTTATAAGTGTAATACTTTCATGACTCATTTTTGAGGATGCGAAACATTCATAAGGAAATTGAATTTTTCATTTTTTTAGAGGTTATATTTGAGAATTCTGATTCATATTAAGAAAGTATGCATTGGAACATCATATCAAAATATTTTTGGATGAACAAAAATGCTCAAAGGGTGTCATGTCTATACATCAGAGTGTCATAGAAAGATCATAGTCGCTGGGGTACTAAAATTCAATAGTATCTGCGCTAGAAAGTTGGTGGGGTATCTTCATATAATAAATAATGGTGATAGATTAATCCATATTATTTCAGTAGTATCAAATATTTAGAAGGTTTTGGGGCTTGGGAGAGTCAATTATAGTTTGAGGATCCCTCTAATCATTGATCATTTTATTCCCATAGAGAGGGGATGATTCTTGGTAGGATTTTGCGGTGATTTATATTGTGTTATTTTTTTATTTATTTGTTATTTGATCTCATTTTATCCCTATGATTTTGAAATCATTTAGGATTTGTATTTATTTTCAATTTAACCATAGTGGGGAAAAAATTTCAAGGCTAACTAAGTATTTTTATTCGACTACATAGAGGATGTATCGTGGTGAAATTTTAATTTCATCATTTCATGTTTCGATATATGTATGTTTCCCTATTTATATTTCCTATTTTTGGAAAAACATGGATGAAATTGGATATCAAAATGAGTGTTAAATTTTGGCTTTTTTCATGGTGTAGTTATGGGTCTATTTTCGGAGTGAATTTTACCATGTTGCTTGATGAATGAGTTAACAATTCTCTCATAGATAACTATTACGAAATTGGTATAGATTTAATTAATTTTGATATTTATTTATAATTTGATTAAATTGATTTAATAATGGGTTTGAAATTATTTATAATTAAGTATTAGATGTCTTGGAAGGAGATAGATTCTTGGGATATTGATTAGAGCATTGATGTTATTATGAGAGGTTGTTGGGTGGTGAATTGATAAAGGAAAGATCCAATATTATGGTAGGTGGTCATTTATGTTATCCCATGGTATTATTCATGTATATAGTTTCATTTGATATATTTTTCCTCACATTATAAAAGTTTTACCCATTTTATAAAATCCATTTTTTAGTATAAATTAAATTCTAGGACTAGAAAAAGTTCGGAGGGGCATGGTGGGTCCTTGTTTATTGGCTTGGGTCCATCATTTTTCAGTGGATGACACCTTGACTATAAATTCTTTCTATTTATTATTTAGTCCACGAGGTTTATAAATTAACTCTATTTAATGTAATGCAGTGACCTTGAGAAAAAATACCATGTTGACCCTTGAGTAATTTTATGTGATAAATAGAAATGGTTGGACTGTATATGCCATGTGAGATTCCATGTAACCATTGGGTTAGTTGAGATGTATAGGGGTGAGTATTCTTCACCCACTAAGATATGTATATCTGGGTTGGTATTACTCTGGTGGATAGTGGAAAGGGTGGGTGTGGTGAATGACATGGGAAGACGTGGATATTAAAATAGTCATTTCTACATCATTTGAGATTGATGCTAGTGAGACTGTGCCTTTGTGGTCATTGAGGTTGTACATTTTCAAAAAAGATATCAATGGATATTATTCCCACCAAGTGATGGGTGTTAGAATGAGATATGGGAAAAAGTTAATGAAACCCATATTGGGTGTATGTTATTAATATGACTAATTGGATTTCATTAAGTTCCCTAGAGTTACGTTGACCTGAGTGGGGGCATATGAGAATTTAGTAATTATGATAATGGGTTGTAACTTTAGAACCTGAATCAACTATTTGATCGCGAGGAGGATTTGATGGATTTGAATCAAGATTATGTACATGGAAAATATTTCCATCTATGATTTATTGATATTTGTTTCCAATAGTTGTATTGGTTATATATGGATGTATTGGATTCCTATTGTTGTATTAGTTAACTATAAGTGTATTGGTATCCTATATAAAAATTGATTTACCATATGTGTATCTGTTTTTTGTATACATGGTTCGAAACATGGAAGGAATTCTACAAAAGTTAAAATGGTTTTCCAGTTTGGAATTCCATAAACATTCTCCTTTGATTCCAATTGACGTTTATCCTAGTTTTAATTCCTTTGACACATTCCTTGGATTTGGCAATCAGTTTCTCTAGGATGAAATGTTTTGGAATCACTCCAAGAATTTGACTCATATGTTATATGGGTGGGAATTCTATATACATTCTCCAAGGATTTAACTATCAAGTTATATGGGTTGGAATGCCATTGAGGTTCTTGGAATCAGGTCATATTTTATATGGGTTGGAATTCCATGGACACACTCCCAAGATTCATCTTGGGGGTTGTTTTTTCTTTGAATTCATTAGATGTGCTATTTGGATTCAGCTCATTTTTTAGAATTCCTCAGATATTATATAGGGATTAAAATGCCATGATCATAGGATTCCAAATTACATTATCTAGAAATTAGATGTAGATTCTAATATCAGTGTAAACGGTCATACAACATGCTCAGAAATACGTATTCACTAATAGAAGAAATTGAGGATGATCCTAGGAGTCACTTAAGAACTAGACAATTAATGATGGTTTATTTATATATTCTTCCATAAAACATGCTCAGAAATACTTATATATATATTTTTCACTAATATGTTATTGTCATTCGATGTTATACTTCAAAAAATGGCCCACATAGAATATTCTAGAGAAAAGTTTATAATTGTTCACTACATTACAGTAGTGTGTGGAGCTCCATAAATTTCATGGGACTATTTTTTTTGTGATCACGATGGATACGCATGTATAAGACCCTTGTATAATCAAGAATGAATCTAAAAAATTAAAGGGATTTCCCTGTAACTGCATGGATGTGAAACATAGATGAAATTTTTATGGAACAACCATTTTTTTAAGATATATCTTGAGTGCTTATAAAAATAACAACAAATCCATATTTTATTCATGGTGGGGGTGTCTTGGATTTTACTATGAAATTTTATGTATCATTCATCAGATTCATTTGAACTTCAAAAATTACAAATATCCCCAACTTGTCATACTACATGATTAGAAATACTTATATATATGCTTTCACTATTATGTTACATTCATTTGATGTCATAATTCCAAAAAATGGCCCACATAGCATATTCTAGAGAAATGTTTATAATTTTTCACTAATTTAAAGTAGTGTGTAAAGCTCACTAAATTTCATGAAACTATTTTTTGTGATCAAAATGGATACACATGTAGAAGAACCATATATATTCAAGATGGAATCCAAAGAATTAAAGGTATTTTCCTGTAACTCCATTGATGTGAAACATAGCTAAATTTTTTATAGAACAACCAATGATGCACGACATATCCTAAGTGCTTATAAATATTACAAAAAACCCCAATTTTTTCATGGGGGGAGGGGTGTCTTGGATTTAACTTTGAAATTTTATGTTTCATTCATCTGATTATTTTGAACTTCAAAAAGTAGAAATTTTCCAACTTGTGAGGAAGTAATTCCTAATGTTGTTAAAAATATGGGATTCTACTTGAGTATTTTTCCAATAACATTTTCTATGGGTAAAAATTTTATTTCAAAGTCTAAACAATCAAGAAACATTATTTTCAAATAAATCGACTGATGCACATTGTTGTGCCCTCTAAAATAATACATTTATGCCAAACCTCATGAAACTTTTTTCCACACAACACTAAATTTTATTGGAACAATGTATATTTTCGTGACATAGTGTATCATTCCAAGTAACATTTCATAGTTTCACAAAGTTGTGTGAAACTATGAATTCTGGATTCACACCAACTAGTTTATACCAAGGGGGATTCACCATACACCATCACATATGATCACTATTTGGTTGTGATCTCTGGATTCTAACTCATTCCCTTCACTACCATCACAAACACCCATGAACATTCCAGAGTCGAGCTACATGAATTATAAGAAAACTCAAGGAAATTCTGTGGTGTGCCATTTACATCCCCAATGTTCACCATATATAATACTATGAATCGTTATACTTTAGTTCACTCCCTTGAACCCCATGATTCAATATATTAATCGTAGTCCCCTTATTATTAAATGATTCAAGATACCTCACTTAGATTACATGAATATATTTTTTACTTATAATATTCATGGTATTTCTAAGATATTATCTAGTAATAGGATGAAACAAAATATGATGAATTGATGTGAGTCCCACAAAAACAATTTTTATGAATCTTTGACCAAATGGTCCTCAATAAATGATCTTAATCAATAGAATAACCAATATAATTGTCCAATGAGGCCCCATGTGATAATAAAATGAATCCTTGTGTGATGACTGTAATATTTCTCAAGAGACAATAGTGGGAAAACCCTGATGGTCCTTATTAATTAACTCAAAAATACATAGAACATAGGTTATGGATTCATGATTTCAAAAGGAACTCCATATGATCACAAATTCAAGAAGTTAATATTAACCACAATAGCTATTTTCATATGATAGTGAATAGGAAAACATGATTCATTAAGTGTAACGTAATTCCTTTGGCTTTGATTCCATCTATAAGTATATTTAAGAAACCCTTATAATAATCTTGGCCTTGTCCTACAATTTATTCTCCCAATTTTTAAGGTGATTAACTCCATGTTTCATATACATGGGATTCATCTTTTTGTGTAATCCATAACAATATCCCCCCCCATCAGTGGGTCATGATTCTTTCATGACATGACATAGGGTAGAATGAATGGGAATACCTACTATTTGTGACCCACGTTTAGAAATATTTCTCCAAAGTTCCTCTATTGAGCCTCCTCTTAATGTGTATTCCCCTATCATATTCCCCAAACAATAAGCCAGTATATATCCACCCATGTTCTTACATATGGAAGAAGTATTGGGAATCTCTATGCGTTAGTCCCCAAAAAAAAATCCTATAATAATGGAACTAAACATTGTAAATATAACAACATTGATGGATGATGTTAAACTATAGCTTACCCTTTTCTATGAGTATATATTTCATTGAGTGACAAGACAAAGATTCCCAAAGAGAAAACATGGTATTCAATGCATATTATAGATTGTATGGTGAGCATGATATTTCCCCCACCATGATATGAAACACACACCGACATAAACCCCGAATATATCCCCACTAATATTTAGCATCATTAAAGAAGAACACTCATATAAGCCCTATGAATAACATTTTTGATCCTTAGAATCAAACATTGATAAGACACTCACATAACATCATTTATCTTTAGTAATACCAAGGAACACACTCTCTTAAGCCCGCAGAAACATTCATTTCTCCATAGTAAGACCCTATGAGTAAAATTGTGTAGACCACACACATACATTAATAATTAATTAATAGCACCTGGGAAGCATAGTAGAGTATTCCTTGTGTATACAATCTTCGCTCCTTAGAAGCACTCTGGTACCACACCTTTTTATGACCCACAATTGTGTTCATTTTTCCTTAGCATCACCCAAAAAACACACGTGTGTAAAGCCAACACATTATTCATCCTTATAAGTAAATGGTACACTTTTTGCATAACCCATATTGATGTTTGAGTTGTGATATCGTAAATTACATTTTATAATTTCATAATGACAAAATGTTATGATGGATGAAAACATCATTAACATAAGATCAAAAATTGTGGAATTTCCATATGTGATGATCATGGGATAACATACATGATGAGAATGAGAAGCCTCTAGTGATAAAAATGAGATCAATCATGTGACAAGCATGATATATTCACCCCATCCATTGCGTATCTTTTACAAATAATCCTTACAGTCCCCCATACTATAACTTCTATTTTGATGAAATATTCTTTACAACATGACATTAAACACTATGTCATAGTCAAATCACACTATTATATCTCAATAATTTAAAATAAGAACAATGTTTTAGATGTTTAATTTGGCACATAGACATCAATTTTATCATTTATTACACACAACACTGAATTTAGCCTTCATCACTCACACCACTATTGTTTATCAAACCATGATACACTATTAAAAAAATTATTAATGTTATGACCCAATAATTGGAATGGCATGAATAAATAGTATTTACTAAATTATGGTCTTTTATTTTTTTATTTTTAATTTATTTGTTAATTTATTATAAATTTAAATAAATACTAATTGAAAATAAAAAATAACATTTTTTGAAAAACCATTTTTATGTACGCAAACATGTTTTGTCCTAATAAATTAAATAATAGACATTTGAATATTGATTCTAGTGAAATAAATATATTATATATTCTTTAATTTTTTTAACATTCAAATTATGTGTTTTATTCATTGAGATATTTATCAATCATATTTTACATTTTAGAACACTATTTATCATAAACAACATGTTTTGTTACATTTTGTGAACTTATTATAAAATTAATTTTCTCCAATTTTAGATAGTTTATTTATAAAAATAATATTAATTTTTTTAAAAAATATCATATTTATCTTAAGGTGATTTTTTGGTTTTTTTTTGAAAAAAAATCATTTTCCAATAAATTGTGAAAATACAGATTTATATATAAAATTTGTCTTCATGTGTAAATATTTTCAAGTTATATTTGGTTTTAAAATTTTATTAATTGTTAACTTAGTAAAATTATATATTCATTAATCCAATTTAGTTCACAAGAATACGATTTATATAGGATTTTGATTTTGAAAATTTGGCTACATAAGAAAATTTTGACTTTGGAACCACGTTTTTTCATTATGTCTATTGGTTTAATGTTTAATTAAAATTTTCCACAAATGTGAATGGAATATGAAAAATTGGACTAAAAATTTTGCATAATAAAAATATATTTTTAATAATATATTCACCCTAATTTTTCCTCATATTTAATTGTGAAAATAATAAAAATTATTTTCCATGCTTATGGTAAAAATGTTTTTATTGGGGGTTAAACAAAAAATATAATTGTTAGAAATGACCCAAATATTATTAAACTATTATTTTAGGGTCATATATAGACATTAAAATTTATATGTTCTTAAAAGGGTTTATTTTTTTATCATTTTCATATAAGAAATGTGTGGTTGGAATTATTTCATTTCCAAAATTCCAAGAGTACCCTCTCTCCCACTTATAAAAGTCCACCCCCTCTCCTCTCCATTGAACACTCCAAAAACCAATTGATTCTACCAATAACTACCCAAATAAATTCCATAATTTACTACCCTCATATTGGAATCAATTTTTTGGTTATAAATCCAACCAAGGATAATATTTCATTCAACACACAATAAGTTGTTCGAAAAAGTGGCAACGTTATTCAATATGTGTTTTTATTTTAATTCTTCCTACAAATCATTAAATTATTATTAATCCAATATAATATAACATAATAATTATATTAAATATAATTATAAGTTATTATTTTTGTAAATTATATATATCTCTCTCCTCTTCCTCAAATGGAAATCATTTATGTTGCTCATGTGTACTATAGACTACTACCATAAAAATAGATGTGACATGATTTCTATCGACACGTCTCACATTTGGATATGATGATAGATATAATTTTATTATGTGTATATTTATTTTAATTATAAATATTTAATTATAATATCATATATACATTTTGACTTTCCATTCTTTAGAGAATATTATAATGCCACCCATGAATATGATGGGTTAGCACGTCATATAATGATGCAATTAATTTTTAATTTACAATTTACAAGGATGGTAATAAAGGATAAATATATTATATAGATTATATATATATTAAAAGATATTGATTTTGTATAATTAATATATCATGAACTTTCGTACACTAGCACATGTAAAGGAAATGATAACGCCATTCATGCATTCATACGACAAACCATTTTCATTAAGTGATGTGATTCATTCTCCATATTCAAATTTCAATATCAATTATAAAAATTTATATAATGATAAAAAACAGTATTTATAAAATAGAAATCATTCCTTGGATGATGGAAATATATCCTATTTTCATGATCTTGAACTTCCATGATAAAATATGCTTGAAAAAACATGGCAATTAACACCAAAAACAATAGAGATAATCATAGATTGTTAATTAATAGGAAAATACATATAATTAAAGGACCATATATAATATTTTAAATATTAATATGCGTTTTTATGGTTTAATATCTTGTTTAAAATTTCTATAGAAAATTTTGGGACATGAACAATGTAATTCGAACCTGAGTTAAGTGTTTCTCATCTCACGTTTTACTTCTGTAAGACATTTTTTATATTCACTAATTATTCATTTTATGTGGAGTATATACATCCCATTAGTTATGTTATATCATTAATATATTTATCATTATGTTGTTTAATGTTTAATCTCTATTTATTTCATTCATGAAACTTACAATTCAAAAGTAATAAATTGAAAATGGTTTATTTAACTATCTTACAACTCTGGGATTTCTAGTTTTAAGTCTCCATTTAAGGAATTACATGATATTTTTATCTAAACTCAATTTTTTTTATTATAATCTATTTATTCTTGAACTTATGAATTAATAATATTATATTCACCCTTTAGTATATAAATGTAATGACAAACGTTTTTCAGAAAAACATCTTTTATTTCTCTCTCTGATATGATGTCTTCTTACTTCCATATCCATATTTTTAAAAAAATTAAAAAATGATTCTACAATTATCATGTAATTATTAAATAAATTTTTAACCATAGTTTACTTTTAAAAAATATTTTAAAATGAATCGTTATGACATTTTCCATGAGTGATTCTTTTACAAAAGTGTAAAATGAATATTTTATACCTCATACGACATGTATGGAATTAAGTTTTATCATTCCTTATAATATTCCATCACAATTTTACAAGGTTATTTTCATTGAAAATTGATATCAAAATATTTTATTAACTTATAGTTTTAAAATGTTTATTTTTAAATTGGAATGTTTATTTTCCTTAATAATATTTTCATGATCTCTTTATGGAATTTTTATTCATCATATTCAATAAACATTATTCTACATATGCTCTGCTAGGGATATATTCAATTGACACTATCATCATTATTTATATAGGTGGTTTATAATAAATTTTATTACGGATGTACTATTTTGATACCATTATTCTCATTCCTCTGAATGTTTTAAGATTATGTTTATTTATTGGATAAATTATTAAAATATCATATTAAATATTTACAATATAAATGATTATATTGATTATGTTTATCCCCTTTCATATAAGGAATGTATTGTATTATGTATGTGATGGTAAGATTCTGCTATATCACTTTAATGCGTCTATATATATCATTAGACAAACTAGTTTGATTATTTATATGAGGCATTTTTCATTTTTATATGATTCATTTGCAAAAGTATCAATAGTTTTTTTACGATTTCCATCGCTATGAATTCAATAATTATGATATTGTTTATTGATTTCACTTTGATTATTCAATTTTTTATAATATCTATTTATATGTTTCAATATTGTGTGATTATTTATTTGGATTTATTTGATCATCATTTATTTCATACATATTATGCTCAAGTTATTGATAAAATGGAATGTGTTTTTAGTTATATATCATTCCATTATGATTATTCTTTATGTATACATGATAGCTTCTGTTGTACAATTACCATTACTGAGCATTCTAGGTTACACATTTCTTTTTATCCGAATAAATATATAAAATTTATTATGATTGACATCTAGGGATTTTCTAAATTGAATAATAGTTTTCTCAATGAAATTAATATTTTGATTTTATGTTTCCAATGAAACTTCGGATTTATGATTATATTTATATTTCTAGAAGTAAGAAGCTATTTGGTCCATATTATTATAATTTATTATATCTAAGTCCATTTTAATAAATTAACCCATGAATACGGCTACTGTGTTGGGGTCATTACATTTGGTATTAGAGGACGTTTTGTAGAAACCACAGAAACATAATTTAGGATAACATAGATTAGTGATCATACCCTTAATACTTGTTTAGATGATAATTCTCTGTATGGGATGTCATTTTAAAGTTTTCGTAATGTAGAGTTTATGTGGGTTTCTGAGAAATGCATCGCTCCCTAGATATTAGTAGATGTGGTTTTGATACTGATGCACCTAGATGTGAAAACTATGAAAATTTACTTCAGGCATGACATGTGTGTGACATGGTATATAACAATGGGCCTTACAACACACCCGGTATCACAAATCATAATTTATGTGATGTCCCAAACTCGAGTGCCATTAAATGGTGCTCCGAGCCTTATTAGCCAAATGGCCTCATGTGCACATCCCTATATACCAGAAGCAGCTAACCAGTAGAATAGGGATATGGTGTGTTCATGGGAAGACTATTCCCCTATTACTAGAGTGTAGTATGGAGGATATATAATTAGAGATAAAATTAAGGAAGTATTATAATCAATAAATAACATGTAGTGTAAAGTAATTATTAACATCATAGAAATAAATTGTAATCAGTGTATGGAAACTCGATCATTGGTCAGAGGGTGAAAATCTGTGCTCAGAAGAAATTGAATACTCATAGCTATATACAGCAACTTCCAAAACTACAATGTGAAACCAATGTCCCAATATAATAAGAAAGTACGTGGTACCCCACATGGTTCTATAATCTCATAGATGTATAGTATTCTAATCTAATGAACTGAGAAAGTCATTCATATTGGAATAAAGTGGGATACATTCATGAGACAATCCAAGGCTACCCAAATGTCATTTTTAATTTGTAATGTCCTTGTAAAGCTAACAATAAATTCTATATAATTTTCTCCCCACTTCCATTCTGGGACTTAAAGTGGATTTAAATAAATAGTAGGCCACTGGTTCCCCACCATCACCTACTGATTGTTGGAACACCTAGTTATGAAACATGTTGTCTGATGTTTTATCCCAGGACACCAATATTAGTGTTCAATATCTCGATACATCTTGGAGATAGCTAGATGGACTACCCAATGAGAAGCATGGGACTCTTTCATTAGTGATTACCTCATACCTATATGAAACTAGATCATCCAATGTATAAGTAGGAATCATTTCCATCAACAAAATAATCTAGAGCTGGTTCCTCACTAGCAATACTCACCTAGAGAACAAAACCCTTCAGATATTTAAACACTATGCTCTTTACCATATGAAGGGATGGAGAGGTAGCTGTTAAGACTAAGAGATAATTTTATTGATTGTTGTCATGAAAATACACTGAAATCTCACAGAATAGGGACATAAATTACAATTCATCATAGGATAACTATACATCCTATTTTTTTAGTTTTCCAACTCATCACATCAATGGTTATATTTCCCTTTCTTAATGTATAGAAAAGCTCAAAGTTGAAGTAATAAGGAAATATTAACCATATTTGATGTTTTATATTCATGTGATGATATGTAATGATATATTTTAGGAAATTATTGTTCACATACACCACAAAGCACACACACATTAGATAGTGTCTCTATCAACGTATGTCAAGGACAACTACTAAAAGCGTGAGGATGTGCGTCAGAAAATTTCTCTTAGTAGGCCTCATCTTTTGAGATATATATGCAAAAAATAAATCATTTTTTATAATTATTACACCCAAACTATTGTATGAAACATCACAAAACACATTATATCCTCTTCCAGGCATTGTATGAATTAGAATTGGTGCTGAAAAAAGCTATCTTTTTAGCTTCTAAAATCCATTCCTACACTATACTAACAAAAATTACAAGAAACAATTATATTTAAAACTAGAAATAGGTGAAGAAAATCATGATATGTCTTATATGAAACACATATTATATCCATTGATCCCTATTAAACTTTTTATATTAAACACATTCTTGTGATGAACCTAGGAATTTATATCACTCACCTTCTCATGGTCAACTGATACTTTTGATTTGAAGATACTATAACCCAAGAAGAGTAATATTTTAATCTAGAAGTGACACTTATAATTATTGGAATAAATATTATTATTTCTCGATGTATTCAACATGATCATAGCATGTCTATCTTAGTCAGATAATGTATGGAAATACACCACGATGTCGTCCATAAATTCCACGAAAAAAGAATCCAGATAGTGGTGAAAATGCATATTCATCAATTCCATGAAAATTGTGGGCACATTCATAAAACTGAAGGACATAATATGATACTCATACAAACCATATATTTTATTAAAATTTGTGATCGGTATGTATGAAGACCTGATTAGCACATAATGATAACCTGACCTCAGGTCAATCTTCTAAAATACCCTAGATCATTAATGCAAGTATGTTAGATCTTCTATTAGAGGTATTGGATACGTGTTCATAACCATAAGTTGGTTCAACCAATTGTAATCTATACATAATTTAATGGTCCCATATACCTTCTTGAAAAAATTCATGGGTGAGAAATAAGAAGAAAATTTGGGTCTTGAAATTCTATTTGAATCCAATTTATCCACTTATATCATGATCTCTTAGAGATTAATAAGATCCATTGTGTAAGGAGGAATGGTCACTAAGGTACACTGGAACAATATCAATTGTAAACTCTACCTCTCTCATGGAATATATGATAGAATAATATTACGGAAATACGTACCTAAATTGACCTACTAAGAGATGAAAATATCTACGGATTATTCTCTGCTCCATGTAGAGTATATAAATATGTGTGTTAACTCCACATATCCTATAATTCTATGTTCTAGATCTATCAACTTATAAATTCCACTCACCCTTGAGGAGATAATTGATACCATTTGGTGACGTAAAGAACACCTTTCAGTGATATCAGTCTACATAGATATGATATAGCACCAAAAAATTCATCCCATGTATTACATCAAATCCTTTCATATCATGTATGAATATATTTCTTAAGAAGAGGTAACTAAATACCTCAATGTGATGTCCCTAAACTAGAGTATTCCCACAAAATGTACACCCAATAGTGTATCAATGGTCATTAAAATATATAAGTACTGGATTTCCAGCCTATGAATTTCCCTGATTGATGAAGAGATTTTTGATTTTGAATCCCTACAATCGAATAAGGAAGATACAATAGTGGTTGATACTAAAATATTACCTCATATTATATATGTTCCTTCACTCGCATCCACATGTATTAACTAAATATCATGAAACTGGTTGGATCCACAACATTGAGCTATAGCTAGAAAACCATGAGCAGGTCCACTCTGCTGGTGATGATGATTATAATTCAAGATATAATTTCTAGGGCCTCCTCCTCAGTGTGTTATATCAAAACTACTCAATCTCCAAACATGATGCAATTTAATGTTCCTGCCACTGAAAGTGGAGCTGGTTCGGATCCTCTTCTACTTGAAGTAGATGTAAAGATCCAAAAGAATATCTAATGATGCCCCATATAGCTACAACTACATGACCCAATTGGGTATCTATCATAAATATTCATTTGATTCCCATATCATCCACAAAAATGGAATATAAAAAGATGGTCCTGAGGCCGCTCAAACCACCACTACTCTGATGAGAATCCTCAAATTTATGCTTCTAAAAACTATAAAATCCACTATTCTACCTCATCACTAAATCTCTCTTCCAAGAGACATCAAATTCCCTTTAGATTGTACATAGTGATAATATCCTTATTCACAATATATAATAATTTAAGTAGGTTAAATACATTCACCTGAGTACTGATGTAATAATAGATCCCATCCTCGAATGTTAGGCTTGTGATATATCATCACCATCTAGATGTGGGTTAATGTTATATAACTCAGTAAAATTAAATAAATATTCCATGACAAAAATAACTCTTTACTCTATGTCCATGACCTCTCTTGATCAATCATCTCTCAACATCAATGTAATGAAGTGATAATAAAAGTTAATAAGGATATTATCTGAAATCACGACTTAATGATGACCATCATGAGTAATCACATCCCAATAATGATTTTATAAATCAATAATACTAATGGTTTAATTCTTGACCCACGTATCAATAGGTGTCTCCATAAACTCAAAGATAAATAGGGTGGCCTTTAGTAAGGAGTAAACATATTGTGGACCTTCATCCCCCATTAAATATTAGATGATGTTTTTTCAAGAACTCATGTGTCAAATTGACTATCAATGGTAAAAGTCATAGATAACCCTTCATGGACTACATCATACACAGTAAACCCTTTAATGTTGGAGCAACAATGCATAATTTTATTATAATTGGTGGTGCCTCATGTTTTACTCCTTGAAAAAAAATCTAAGGCTCATGGCCCACTATCTCTGGAGCATGTTCTCCAACACCATCCTAACTCATGACATGAGTATGTCATGGTGGAATAAATCTATAAATTACCAAAACATTATATATATTAGTTTTTATGAGAATATATAAGAACTATAAGATGAAAACATATGAAAAAGGTCTCACTCCCCAACGTAAACTACCCCAAATACCACCTAATTAGTCTAGTTATTTGAAAGTGTGCACATTTTCATTACAAATGTTCAAATTGGTGAATGAGTTGGTCTCAATTTTACTTTTAAATTACAAAAACAATATAATTATATAAGACAAGATTCTATTTTAATGTTTTCATTTTTTTATTTATACATATCAAAGTTATTTAAATGTATCACAATTCATAGTGAATATGGGACCATATACATTATCATTGAAATGGACAGTCGTCATTTTCAATTTAAACCTATCTACATTTGAACATAGAATGTAATATATAATATACAATGACTTGAATATGTAAATTACACATTTAGATCCCTATGGTCCCATACATATCATGACTTCAAATTGGAAATAAGTCAATTTCATCCAAATAGAAGCTCATTTAACAAGATTTACATTGCTAAAATGGGTAAACACTTGCTATATAAAATGCCACCATCAACCTATATTTGATAACACTATTTATATTGTCGTTAAAAATTAAAATAAACAACTCCAAACCACATATAGTAAGTTATATGAATGTGGAAATATATATAAAACCATTGTTCACTCAAAATTCATAAGATATATTTGAAATTTAGGAAGTTAAATGCACCCATATGGAATGGAATGTGAATGGAATGTGAATTATAGGATCAAACAATGATCCATGATTGATTATTCCTTTCCCTCATCTCATCAGGTTAATGATTGAAGGAATTCATAGATCATAATTACAATAATAACCATCACATATCATTTGCATCACATAATGGTGAAAGGATAACAACTATAATAAGAAAAATATAGAACATGTTCCCTCATTTCATGCAACTTCATCCTTACCTAAAACATGGGTTATCTACTCCCAATAATGGTTTAAAACCATGATCCATGCATTCATAATATATTGTCTATTAGCTCAAAATATTAATTCAAGAAAAATAACCACTCTGATACAAATTTTTGATATCCCAAATCCATGTCCATGTCAATGGTTCCCGAAGATCGGTCTTCACGATGCACTTAGGTTTTCCTCCCCATATGTTCTCAGATCTTAAATAGAAGTGAGGGACTAATGTGATTCCTTAGGAACACTATTACCTCATTAATATATAATAACACAATAAATAAATAAATATTAGAATAATAGTATAATCAGTATATTGAATAAACAACTGGCAGTGGAATGTTGGAATAAACATCGAATCTCTAATAGTAAATAGAATATGGAAACTGTATCATATGAAAGATGTGGATTATGTATTTCATGTCTCCAAAAAGATATAAAATAGGTATACATGGAATCCTGAAATAAATTATATATGAATAAAAAAAACTATCTATTATACATAGCACTAGCTTGGTCATTGGATTCCATGTTCCATCCTATGAAATCAGTACTGGTCAGGTGTCCAAAAGAGGGACGATTCCCTTTATCAACAATTTCATAAATGTAATATTCATTGGTAAAAATGGAAGTTATAAATAATGTGAGAGAAATATTAGTAGGCCACCACCAACGAAATCAATATCATCCAATCTGAGAAATTTAATCTTATAGTGTTAAGGTATATATAGAAAAGTAAGTAGTATCAAAATATAAATACTCTAATAATAGCTTCAGCCTCAGCTAGTGTATGAACATGTAACAATGTAATTAATTTTTTTCTAGTTTATAATTTGTGATGTAATAGGTTCCAATGTACAACTATGTAATACTGTGGTAATAATAATAATCATCATATAGTATCCATTGTGAACACCAAACCATCTTGGTTGATAATAAAAATGAAAGAGGATCCAAGGTAATTACCAAGGAATCCATGCCACAAGGGGTCAATAAAACATTGTATTAATCTGAATACTATATATAAGGGTTATATGTGTATTATAAGAGGATTCTCCTATGAAATTAATCATTATATTATTCTAACTGAGTTCAAGGATCTCATCCAAGGTAATAATGAGGTAAGTAATTACTATGCCCAATGGGTGTATCCATGGAACCACATGTCTGATGATGTAAAGATGGATCCAAGGAGTTTATCCCATGAATCCTTATATCTTAATGATAATGAAGGGATTATATGGTGTCATTGTGGGCATTCACTTGATGATAACGACCAGATTCTAGGGTGGTTATCTCCTTTAGCAACCAGTATCCTTAAATTATAATGGTTTCTTATTTGTGCACAATTCATTCCGTTAGAAATACAAGGATGTATCATGTCTAACAACTAACCTAAAGATGAAAGGGTCCATATGAAATAAGATCATTTTACTGATTTCATTATTTAATTCAGCAATGTAGTACTCCGGCCTTTTTATAAGATAGTTGGTCCATTTAGTTACATTTAATTAGGTTGATTAGGTTTAATAATGACATGCAACCATTTATTAATTCAATTTCATAATGAATTATTAGGTTCAATAATTTACAATTCATAAACATGACATGTAAGGACAAGGATGAGTAACCATATGAAATTTATTTATAATAAAATTGTCCATGTGATGTTAAAAAATATACCTTCCATTAACAAATTAAATATTCAATTAATTGATTTAAACACATACCTAAGTAGGGTCATGTTATATCCATACTTGTTATAATCATTAATGATTCATTCATTTAAATATATCACATACCCTTATGAAGGTCATGTCATATCACACCCAAATGATGATGAAGACGGTCATTAAAACCCCATAAAATCCATAAGAAATTAAATAACCCTACATGGGGTGGTCATGGTTGAGGTCATAACCTCCATCATGAAGGAAAAAAATATAACATGCTTTAGAATAAAAGCATGATTATTATAAGAATAGAACATGAATTTAATACACAACGCATAATGAAACAAGTGTATGCATAGTGATGGAAATTTATAAAATGGAAATACTGGATGGATGAGTCATATATCAACTACATTAGCCATGTTAAACTCCCCATGTCAAGTATTAGCCTATTGTTCATTCTGGATTGGTTGAAATCTGATGAACATACCAATTTACTAAAAAAGGGGAAATTATCCTGAATCTAAATAGCATCATCAATAGGAAGACAAATCAAGAACTAAGGCAATGGATTGAAGAACATAGCTGAAGGAATCCAATGAGACCAATAGAATATCAATCAAAATTCAGATCAGAGTGCCATTTCATATCATATATTTAGTATTTCAAGAGATATCCAAATGAGCAGAGGGTTCTACCATATGATGAAATATGAAATTGATGAGTGGGGGTATTTTTATAATAAATTAAGGTCATTTTGTTAATTTTAACTAAGAAAAAATTGGATGTATATCCTTTCCTAACAATTGTCCAAACCATTCAACAACTATTCTGAGTTCGCTATCTAATGTTGGTAGCCACTTTGTTAGGTCACACGATTAGTGCACACATGCATTAATTGTGCAATTAAGATCTAAAACATTGTTATGAGATAATCTCATGATCGTGTGACCATTGGTGCATGGTTATGAAATATAATGTGTCATTATTAATCATATGAAACCCTCCACATAGTTAGTGGAAACTATATGGACTAGCTCACACTATTTCTAATAACGGTGTATAATACTTCAATTTTTCACCAATTAGGTTTCCGAGATCTGAACAATCTACAAACTCCCCCATAACATCAATAAACTCATTAGGCATCCAAATTAGGCCCAAACCAAATAAATATAAAAAAAATTAATAGTATCCAAACCTGATAGTAAAATTTATCTCTTACAATGATGTATTTCAAAATATTTTATGATTTGAAAGAAACACAAAAGAAACAAGGTTTGTTATTCTAATATTATCAGTGTATACATTTTTCAATTTATTATATGTGTTTCATTGTTTTGGTGATGATACATTATGTTTCATATTATTATGATCCAATCTAGTGTATTAAATTGTATAGAACTGTAACCTAGTGGAAGAAATGGTAACATTATTAATGTGAATATTCCATATTGGAATTTTCCTCCTTTGGAATTATAATTAATATAACGCTAGAGATGGAGATGTTGCTAGATATGAAAAATTATAACAGTATTGGGTTACCAAACTCTATTTAGAAGAAATAACTTTTCTAATATGGAGCATCCTTTGGATCCCCAATTTGGTGTGATGATTTTAGACCACTTCAGGCGTAAGTAACCTCCATAATTTAATGGGACAAACCCCAAATGTAATACTGTAATAGATAATTTCCTTGGAGAAGATATTTTTCACCTTGGGAATTGAGAAATGGGACACAGTAGTTAGGTTATTTATCCTCTCACTCGAGATATAGATAAATCATAGTCATTAATCTAATTCCCTAAGGAGAAAAGGAAATAGTAACCAAGGAATGTAAGGATTTTAAGTTTATATACATATAAAAATATTTTCCGCATGAGAAATGAGAAAATCTGGAGAGAATATTATTTATGTTGAGACAAATGAAACTTCAAAATGTGTCAAATTATAAATCCAACATTACAAGGTTATCATGGCATGATTAAAACTATGTGTGTAATACATGGTGTAATATTGATCATTTCTTTTATGGATTAAATACAAACCTTTAATGATAAATATTCTCCTAATTCTTCTCATCATATGAGGACATGGTATCGTGTTTTATCAATAAATAGAAATAACTCTCAATTTACTATAGATTTTAAGGGAAGCAAGAGAAGTTGAGGATAACAGAGGAAAAATGTATAAGTTTAAGATCGGAAAGTATTTTTTTCTCACATGTGATAATTTTATAAAGAAACACCCAGGTACTTTCTTAAAAAGAAAGGGAGTTTGCAACATCTTTAGATAGAAAGGCCACCTAGATATTTATTGAAAGGGAATGAAAGAAACTACCAATGTTCACGGCTTCAACTATATGTATATATTGTTTCTATGAAAATGAATAAAGCAAGAGTCGAGGAAATGTACCTCAGAAGAAGATAATGTATCAAGTTCAATATAATGCAATTAATACTTACATGGGGGAATGATTAAATTTCTTATGTATTATCTATTCAAAAGATTTGTTTTAGAGTCCTTTTGTCGTTTATATTCTCATTATAATAATCATTAATTTCATAAGTATTTTACATCAATTTTGTTTATTTAAGGATTTTAACTATCTTTTTATATGAAACTAAGAAAATTGATTCAGTGGAATGTTTTTTATAGAAAACACATGATTGAGAGAAGATAACCCTAAATATGTGCCCAGTGTTAAGATAATAATGATATTGATAAGTTTATGGGATATTATCAATTACCTTTTAGGTGATTATGTTATATTTATTGTAGATTTATTTATTATTTATTACAATTTTAGATCCTTATAGAAATTATATTAATAATGTTTTGGAAAACGGACCACCCGCGTGTTAGGGGACAACATGTCACGTCCAGAAAGGTCTTGCGGCTTCAAACCATAACTGATGGGTGACAAGGATGCGTCACCTAACGTTGGCTTATGTGATGTCTTGGATAATAAAACATTCAACATACTTAATTAATTTGATGGATAAATACTTAATTAAATGATTAAGCTATAATTTGTGTATTATTGGATAACATCGAATAACATTCTTTGTTTTTGTGAATATGAAAAGTCATAATGAATTTTTTATGGATCATATAGCACTTTAAATGTTAATTTTAGTGCTTCAAGAAAAAAAGTAATTATAGATAATCATTCTTGTAGTAAGAGGTGGAGTAGAAATTGATGAAAACTCTACCAAATGGTAATATTGTTATTATAAAAGAGAAAGAAATAATGTAAGGTTATTTTTTCATGTAATTTAGCATAATATTAAAATAATAACACAACATTGTGAAAATAATCTTGAAATAAATGATATAATTCTACCTTTATTATGGAAAAATCAACGGTCCTTTTAATTATTTAAGATTTATTCTTTTTTGGTCATTTACATTCTCATTACCATGTTTTCTATCTCTCTCCATAATTATTTATTATTTTCCTCCGTGTACATATTTTAATATCACACAAAATTTATACCTATATTGAAAACTATTTATTTTTTATATCATGTATATTTTATTTTTCTAACATTCCCTTATTAAGGGAAATTTTATTATCCCTCTATATGTTGTGGGTTTTTGACAAAGGATGAACCTATGATGATCAAGATGAATTCAAGAGGGTAAATATATATTTAACGGGGTAGAATTTAAAACCTAGATATAATGAAGGAATAATGATTTATTTTATAGAATATGAATCTGCAACATCATGTTTACCTTTCATCATAGGAAACACTAAGTTTATCTTTCTTTATATGGAACACCAAGGGATGAAGAACTACGATACCCAATTAAAATATTAAATTTAAAATTATGACATTGTCCTTAGAATGGTGTGTATGACTATTATTAATTAATATATTAAAATTTATAATGTACACTTTTAAAATTTTTATCTATTATTGAAAATAAAAATAAAAACCCAATTAAAAATAAAAAACATCTTTTTTTAAAATATAATTTTTATGCACACAAATTTGATTTTTGTCAAAAAAATTTAATAATTTTTTTATGTGATTTTCAATATATTTTTATATTATATATTCATTAAAATTTATTAACATTATTATTAGGTTTCTTTTATGTTTTATATGAGAATTGATTAAATTTTACTCTTAAAATAATATTTTTCAAAAAAATCTGTTTTATAGCTTTTTATTCAAATGAAATATAATTCAATTTTTTTTCAATTTTTTTTTTATTTTTTTTGAGAAAATAAACATATATTTTGAAATTACCAAGTAAAAATTATTTTATTTTTAATTTTTTGAATTTTTTTAAGAACATTTATTTTTTTATAAATAGTTAAAAATACAAATTGTTTTTAAAACATGCTTTTGGATTAAAGAATTTTCAAGTTACATTTTTTTTAAATTTTATAATAGTTTAATTGGTTCAATAATATTTTTATCAATCCAATTTAGATCATATTAATAAATTTCATCATAAATTTTGATATTAAAATGTTTACTAATTATAGAAAACATTTTTTGGAAACCTACTTCTTCATCGCGTCTACGGGTATAATTTTAAATAAAAATTTTCTACTTAAAAATAGGTGAAAATATATTATAAAAGGATCATATAAGATATTATAAATTTTTTTTTTTATTTTTATAATTCAATAGCTTGTTAAAAACCACTAAATGGGAGTGTTAGACACATACAATAGAATTTAAAGACAAGGTAATGGTTTCTCATTTCCCTTTTTTACTTCCATGTGAAATATTTCATATTCACAAATTATTTATTTTATGTGGGGTATATACTGACCCTATGATAAGATATATTCTGAATACTTTTATCTTCATGGAATTTAATGTTTTAGTTGACTTAATTTCATTCATGATGCTTTTGATTCAAATGATTCAAAGTTCGGAGGTTTTATTTCACAATCTCACTTTTATTTATGATTATTATATTTAATTCTATATTAGGGAAATTTATATATATATATATATATATCTTGGAACAATTATTTTATCTTATTCACTTGTTATTCATGTACTATTCATAAAATAGTATGATTTTTCTCCCATTACCACATAAACTAATTTGGAAAATTATTTAAATAAAAACTGAATGATTTCACTCTTACATCTAAAATCCCTTTTCATTAATTTATATATATTTGTTGAAATGTTTTTAAAATTATCATGTGATTGTTATAATTCATTTTACAAATTTTTTACTTTTTATAAATAGTTTAAAATGATCAATTTATTAATTTTATAAGTGAGGCACTTTTATAATTATATGAAAGGAATGTTTTTTTCAACATACGACATGTATGGAAATACCTATTTTCATTTTTGAGAGCATCCATAGCAATTTTAAATGTTTTTGTTAAACCAAATTTTAAAATGTTATACGAACATTTAGTTTTAAAATTGTAATTAACATGTTGAAAAGGTTATTTTAATCAAGAATATTTTAATAATCTCATTATATAATTGTATTATTATATATTAACAACAAATCTTATACTTAATCTCTACTGAGGTATGTATAAAGAAAACATTCCTCGTTATTTTTATGGATGTTAATGATTATTTTCACTATGGTTGTACTTTTTTGATATAATTCATTATATTACTTTGAATTGTTTATGATTATTTTTTTTATTTGTGATGTTATTAAATTTTCATTTTCTATATTTTCAATTTTAATAATTACATTGATTTTGTTTCTCCCCTTTAATATATTGATTTTTTGACTTATTAATCTATGGATGGGGGCCGTTATATCCCCTTGAAGCATCAATATGTCTCATGAGACAATCTAGTTTGGTTATTTGGCTAAGGAATTTCCAATTTAATTTAATATTTCTTAGATCAGGGCCTTTATGGTATGTTTATGATGGTTTTAATTATCCATTCCCTCATTATGAGATTATTTATTGATTTCCATGTGATTATTTGATTAAATAGAATATCTAAAAATAAATTTCAAGAATATGTGATTATATTACCATTATTTATTCCTAACGTATTATAATCAAGATATTGATTAAATATAATGTGCTTTTTTTTATTTACCTTTCCATATAGATTATGCCTTATGCATTCGTAATAGATTTGGTTGTATTTATACCCTAACTGAGCATTTGAGATCATCCATGTTTTATGTTTCTTTTCTAAAGTAATGCAAGATTTTTATAATGATAGATATTCAGGGATATTTTAAAAGGTAGAATGGTGGTCTTAAAGAAATTACTATGTTTAATTTTATGAATTCTGTGTAATTTCGGATTTATATATTTATCTACTTCAACAAAGCTACTAAACTATTTAGTCTATATAGATGTGATTCCATGTATATAGTGCCAATGTAATAATGTAACCACATACTAAGGGATACTATGGTCAGGTTCAATACACACTTGACATTAAACTATTAAATAATGAAACCTATATTTTGATCCTTTTATACTAAAATAGTATCCAGGTTGCCTCTATATGTACAAATCCTGACATCCTTATATACAAAAAATTATTCCTCCCATTTGTGTGTTGATATTTGGAGGTGACTATAGAATTTAAAAGACTATAATTATGTATGTGTCCCATGTTCCCCAAGGTAGATGAAAACAATGAATCTTCCTCATCTCTCTGGAGTAGACTGAGCCACCCATAAATACAAATTCACTCTTGATCTGGGTTTCACTATAAAATGATAGAATTTGTGTGAGAATGTATGTGACGAGCATATAACAACATCATCCCTCCACTGAATATTAACATTTTTGGTGTCCCCCACTGGAATTTAAACCAGGAACACCTTCACTAGGATGTAATCCTATTTTTAGAATAGTATGTGATGAGTCTATTGAAAAGGTCCCAACATTATGCATCAGAACCCTAGCCCTATGTGGAGAACCTAAGGTGGCTTAGGTGATGATCCTATATAGAATATGAGATGAGTATGTGATATTTTCTTCCCCACAATAGCGATCATCCTGGAACTTTACCTCACATAAAGAGTGTGATATTCATTTGGTGGTGAGCATAAGAAATATATGTGATAAGAATATGAACTATTCTTCCAAACTCAGGTGATTATTTTTATCATCTACCTCATGTGACGAACATGATATACCTTAATTTAAGATCATTAGAAGCCCCACTATGATGATAATATGATCTTACCACCCATTCCTTATCTGATGATAGTATTCTCATACATTGTTTAATAAGAAATGTATCCATTTCTTATTATCCAAGGAAGATTATATGACTAGAATATGTTTAATAGTTTTATGATAACTATATGATTCACATAAAAAACAACATCTTCGTTATGTGAAGAACACATTATGGATGAGGTGATGTTATTTTAATGCCTTATTCATAGATTGTATGTTTCATTATGGTGATCATGAGATTCATTAGGTTAAACACATAATATTCCATAGGTTAATAAAATAATATTCCCCCAAAACCACAAAATTTGAATACATTTTATAGATTCCTTACATACCCAATATGGTCAATATCTCTAAACAATGGTAATCTCCCTTTCATGGTAGCATGATACTTAATTAACCATTGTCTATGAGAATATGTAATTGGGAATGAGATTAAAAAAATAATTAAATCTATAAGAGAGTTTTAGACTTTGATACATTATCCAAGGAGGAATCCCTATAATGAATAGATGGTATCCCATCAGCCCATTATGATCAAAAAGATAACATTATCAACCATTATGAGGAAATTCATCCATCATTAGGATGCAGAAATATGGGGAATGAGGATTTTGTCTAGTTCAATGATGCAGATATACAACATTGAATCATTCACAAGTGGCTGTGTAAAAATGTAGATAAATATATTCAGATTGTCTGAATACTATACAGGAAGAAAATAAACTTCAAGTAGATCATTATTTTTTAGGTATGTTGTGTGTTTTGGTTAAATGAAAAATACAACATTGTATCCATGATTATATATAAAGTCCAATATATTTGCAGAAAAACATTTCTATAAAAAAATGTTATAGATGTAGATACATAAATAATATTTGAATGTAAATTTTTAGATACCACATGGAATTTCTTGTAATAATGAATGACCTATTTATCAATAGAAATCCCAACTTAATGCTCTTGATTAAAACCCATTGCATCAAATATAATTTTTTCAAGGAATAAGTGTTTAATGTGGATATAAAACGTGACTATATTGGTACTAAAAGAAATAAATAGAAAATTATTATGAGATAGTTTCAATAATTTTTGGTAAAAATGTCATTTTTATACTTCCCCTGTTACTTATAGAATTATGAAAAAAACCCTACTATGTTTTGGATATTTTTTCAAATATGGAGTATTGTGTATCATTCATTTTCAAAGAAGAAAAATTATCAATTGGTAATTTTGATAATAAATAATTACATTTAAATGGGGTAGGTTCTTGTCATTCTTGTTATGATAATCTTAATATATATTTATTATAAAAACCAACAAAAATATGAGTGATAATTGCAGAGGAGATCATCTAGGAAACGTGTCCATATTTTCTTATCACTGAGATATGGAATTATCTACAAAACATTACCTTATATAGTAGAGTAGTTTAAATATTCATCTCATTTAACAAATGTTGTGATAGGGATATTCTGATATAAATATTTATGTTTTAAAAAAATTGTGTGAAGATAAACCCGATAACGATGATAAAAAAGTATAAAGAAGAATAATAATGAAATTATTGACATATTGGAGAATTCATTGGAATTTTGGAAAAAAAATTGATGGTGTGTATCTTTATTATTAACTTTATAATGAATCATTGGAATATGATCATATTGATTTTAATATTTTTTCCTGTTTTTAGTAGATTTTAAGCTATTTTGAATGCTTTTGTATGATTTATAATGTTTTGAATCAATTTTAATCTTTAATGATTTGGGTGATATTTTTAGAATGATTTGTTTTCTTAAGGTTTATTCTTCTGAGTTCATAAGGTTTATCTCATAGGAAGTTAGAAAATTTGGTAGAGAAAAATTTTCCTATAGTATAAATTCCATATGGCTCTCACAATTCAGATAAACGGAAATAGAAAATCATTAAAAGGTTATCAATTTTCATAATGTTAAACCATAAGATATTAATAAGGTTTATATACCTCATATGGTTTAATCCTTTGTAAAAAAATAGCTTCATAATTTTGATTCAAATGTCTATAATGTTTAGTGTATAGACTTTATGAGGTTCCCCAATTCTCATTCATAGTCTAGCCCCCAAATCTTCAATTGAAATCACTATGATATTATTTAATTTATTTATTTTTATTGTATATAATAAACATAATTATAATTATTTCTAGAATGTTTTCTCCAAAAAAAGAATAAAATCAGTTATATATTTTGAGTAAGAATGTGACAAATTTAGGATAGAACATAGGAGGCATTCTTGGAATCTTTTATGAAATCAACATGAATATAATTATACTAGAAAATTAGGAATACCTGATTAGAAAACATCAATGTAAACATAAAACTACAATGATGGTAATTGATTAAAAATAAATTAGGATGTTATTATAAGTATGATTCATTTTTCCAATTTATAATTCAAATTTGGTTAAACTATTCAAATAGTGCCTAAAAATCTAAATTGAAAATTATAAAAAATGAACAATATGAATTATTTTCTAATAGATTCCAAGATATCTAAAGAGTTAGTATTTAAAGTAAAAAACAATATCAGGTTAACATAATAGAATAAGTTTCTAAATAAATTGTAGAATGTATACTATAAAAACTATAAAAATAATACCATTACTACTTTCTAGATGTATTTTGAAGATTCTTCTCGGATTCCATTAAACCAATGAACCAACAAAATAAAATATTGACATTGCCTTGTACATTATATATTTATATTATAACTTCGTTTTGGATTATTTAATGAACCATTTATAATTAAAGATGCATCATAATAATTTTTTATGATTTCATTAAGGACTACCTTGATTTTTTATTAATAATTTTACTATGTTGGGAAAAACATTTAATAATAGATTAAAAAAGTTTATATATTTATCAAAAAATTATATTGGAATGAGTAGTTCCTTGAATTTTTTAAATGTGCCTTTTGTTTGTTGAAAGAGTCATTTTTATTCAACAAATTATTCCAAAAACATTTCATCATATTTTAATGATATAAAATTTATGTTTTCAATTTATTAAATTACCCACTTTGTGTGAAGAATGATAGATCATTTTTATGACATGTTTGATTTTATAGATGGATAATCAAGGATTTTATTAAGAATTTTTTTAAACTATTTTAACTAAAATTTTAATATTTTTTGTTTACTTTTGAAGCCCATTTTAGATAATATTAAGATGAGTGTAATCATAATCTAAATACACCACTAGTCATAATGTTTCCTAATTACTGACATCCATTTGGCTATTGTGTTTGATTTTAACCATGTTGTTGGAAAAATATTCCAAATAAAAATTTAAGGATGAAATCAAGTTATTTTATATTGTTATAAATCATTGGATGCTGCTGAAAATCATTATAAAACAATTAGAGGTGAATATTTTATTTTCAGTTTTTCCCTTATAAATATATATCTTATCTGATTACTATAAAGGAAATTGATTTATCTGACCTTATAGCTCATAGATATAATATAAATAAAATATATTAAAATACCATACAATAAATAATGATGTTTCTACAATAGGGGTTTGATTTTGAGAAAAGGGAAAAAATACCTAAAATGAAGTGTCAAATCCCATGATCTAGATACCCTATACAATAGACAAATAAATACTAGATAACGATTACATTTTATGACTTTATTCCTGGTTACCATATTTATTTGATAAAAAGGGATATACTAGGGTATGATTACAAATTAAAAAATATATCTACTTCTTAATTAACATTATATCATATCACAAAAACAGTTTTAGTCTTAACGATGAATCAATGTTTTATGTTCTAGTTGATCCACACCTTTAGAAAATTTGTAGTTACCAAATTATTTGGAGATGTTTTCCTAAAAGTGGGGTATGGTTTCTACTATATTAATTCCATACAATATCTTGTGGATATCACTTTAAACATAAATAACTAAAAGTAAATTAATGGAATCAATAATTTAGGATCCTGTGCAATTTTATTATACCGATGATTTTTTAAAATAATGTGAAAAATTTAATTTCATCAAAAATAAAAAGATAGACATGAAACGCCTCGAAGAATAATTAGTTTTTATAATGATCATTAAAGAACGGGTAATATATTTTATTAAATTTTTTCCCAACTCATTTTGAAATTTGTATATCTTATTAGTGAAATATTATTTTTTAAAATTTCTCATGGAAAAAGACCCCAAAATGATGACCCTAATTTTGTTTTTGTTTTTTTAAGGACAAATATGTTTTATAAAATAATAATCCATAAATTATTCATCTATGACCAATGAACACACTTTTCTAAATAATAAATACAGAAGTATGAAATCACCCACAACATATCAACACCAATCTATACAAAGACCAATGGATAACCTAATGTTTTATAACAATGATATTAATTAAAATATAGGAAAATATTTTCAAGTAAAATAAAAAATATTTGAAATAAATTCTTTAAAACAACATATGGTTTTATTGTTATTCAAAGAAACTACAAATATTATGATATAATAATTTTTTTTATGGAAAATTTGTCATCTACTAATAGTGATATAACACACGGCCTATTGAATAGAAAAAATAATAATATTGATCTATAAAATCTATAAATGTTAAAGAAACATTATAATCATAGTTATTAGATCATTTCCATAGTTTTTTTCAATTAACAAGAATTTGAACCAAGTATAGTTTAGAGTGGTATAGATACATTAATTTTTTTTAAAAATCTAATCATGTAATTTAAAGTATCCTTTTATAAATAAATCTACATGAGTTACCATCGTTTTAATTTTTAAATATCAACACATGTAATTTAAATATAATAAAATATCCACATGTGCTTTAAATTTACTAATTTTATTATTTAAAATTACTCTTAATATCAAAAAACATATACTATGAAAAATAAAATTTATTGTAATGTAAATTATAAAAAATATTTATTTCATTACAATATTTAATAAATTTTTTTAAATTTATTCGATATATATTTTGGACTCTTTATAATGAAATGATACTAAAATTTTTACACAGTTTACTACACTGATGGGAGTACAAACTTCATTATAGGTGTTCCACTCATTCACTTTTATAACATTCAGTTTCACCAGAAAGATAGAGTTTTCATCAATTTTATTATATATAGAATATCAATTATTCAAAAAGTGTTTTCTATGTTTTTATTAGTATTCACTCTTATAAGGAAGTGTTTTTAATGTTAATGGACCTAGATGAAGGATGTATCATAACATCCATGGAGATGTGTAATATAACATGAGTATAGACCTATGATATCACTCATCTCCAGAAATTTATACATATCTGATCATCTTGTCCAATTATAGTGCATATATATTGATCTTTATGGTTTTTTACAGTAGGTTATATATAAATTTTTTTGAAATTTTTGTTGTATATATTTATAATATCTTATTGAATTTCAATTGAAAAATATTTATTTCTTTGTATACCTATATTAGTTAAATTAATATGATAGTTAATATTTGATATTTTATTTAATAAAACATTATAAATAAAAATAAACATCAATTCATTTCATTTTTCATAATTAAAAAATGTATTTATAAAATATGATAAAATTTATTAATTGAATATTAATATTAAAATGTGGATGATTTTATATAAAATTATTAATTATAATTTGTAATATATTGAAAAATATATAAAGCCAGAATAAAATATATTTTGTAACCTAAGACACCAAGAGTGAGGGTGAATTAGGTTGTTTCCTAAATTAATATTTTTTTAATTTACTTATATTAGGATTTTGTTATTTTGTTAGAAAGAATCATGTTAAACATGTAACTATTTACATAGACATAACAAAGCGAACACAAATATTTATAAAATAAAATCATAACCATAAAAAATAATTTACTTGGTTTACAACATATGGCTATGTCCATAGTGCACGAAATGACAATGTCTTAATATGCCAAAATCCTATAAGATTTACTATTTCTATAAAACAATATTTTTATTTTAGTTACCCTATTCTAACACAATTAATTTAAAATATCGAGGGAATAACCCCTCCACACACAATGGGACCCTCCATCTTCCTCAACACCACCCACTATTTTCATAAAGGATATGGATTGTTTATATATTTGATGGTATCATGGAGTTCATCGTCAAAATTAAGAACTTTTTGCATATTTGTCTACACATATATGTAGAATCAACTACAACATAATAACCATTATGCCTTCAATCCAAAATACATAAAGACCATATAAATGATATTTTAATTTTTTTATCCCCTAAAAATTCTGTAACACATTAATTCAAATAATGAAAATTTCAATATTTAAATAAGCTTTATATGTTCTCTTAATAACACCACAACTATTTTAATACAGAGACGGTGGTTATCTTATTACATTGGTACATAATAAATAATATTGCATACTGGAATATCAAATAGTTTACTGGTCTTGGAAGACCATTTATATACATGTTTCTCACATAACATATGAAAGAATAAAAATTTTAAATTAATGTGAGAAAAATATATTTTCATTATCTTTTAAAGAATTATTCACATGATAGCATGCTAATAAAGGAATAAAAATCCAAGGTTGGGCTTATATGCTCAAAAATAGATAGTTCATAGAAGATGATATCATAGAGTAAACATGGTATGGTAGAAATAATAAATGATCATTACATAATTCTATATAAATAATAACATGGGAAATTATTATATTAATGTACAACATATAAATGAATCATTACACATGAATATAAAATATTTATTTCATAGTGAAGGCATAAATAATATTAGATATCGTAAACTTATTGTTATGGCCCCATGATAAGATATAGTATATGTGTGGTTATGTAATACAACAAAAAAAAATGTTGTTTTATATCATTAGACGTGTAGATTGATATTGGGTATATATAATTTTGAGTCTCACCCATCACTTATTAATTATAACTAATTCACCATATGTTTAAACAAAACAACACAATAAATATTCCTTAATAATAAATAAATAACTGTAACAGTAATGATTAATTCAGAATATGAATGTTTTAAATAGTCAATTATTTGATTAATTGGATCTTAAAACTTCTATAAGAATATGTGATGAAATATAACATTTTAAAAATCCCCACTGAGGTCTGATAGTAATTATATGGTGTTTAAATAAATGCAAAACAATATTATAATTTTTTTTAAAAAAATTTCTATAAACTTGAACTAATTTCACAATTTCCATGATGAAAAATTGATTCAACTAAATAATAAGATATAATAAAAAATAATTTAAAATTATTGAGTTATATTTATAATCTATAATTTTTTAATGTAGAAAAAATACTCAATAAATGATAATATTATTAAATATTCTTTATTTATTTTTTAAACAGCTCAAAATTAACTGGTACATAAATTATTTAAAAGATTATTTTTTTAATCACTATAGATATAGTAAAAAATATAAAATAATTAATTTAAAAAATAATTGATATATAAATTATAACATTCTTGAATCATTGAAAATATAAATAGAGGATAAATGTTGGATTGAAACATTAAAAACACCAAAAAATATTGTTGTAATGGAAAAATATCTTACTTTGATTGCCAAATTATTTTGTATGTTTACTAACAAAAAATGTAATATAATGTCAGTAATTTATATCTAATTAATTAAATATATCAATATTATTCTCTTATTAAAATTATTTCAAAACATTCAATACCATGATTTATTTATTTACTAAATCATTTAAGTTCACATCAGATGTTTTTAGTTTGTTCACTATTTACTCATTAGAAAGACATTTATAGAAAGCCCTTGATCCTGGAGTAATGGTTATATACTATTAACAATATCCTAATTTTTAGATTTTATCATCAAATAAATTCTGAATACCATCCATTTTTTGTATCCATGATAAATGAAACACGTCATTTCATAAGGGTTGTATTCTGCACATTTATGTGAGAAACATTTACATTTTTTGGTGGATGGAACAGAAATAACATTGAAAATATTAATTATTTAAAAAATAATTAATATTTAATACATATCATATTTACCTATTATTTCCATCCTTATAACCTACAAGATAGGCATTAATAAAAAATATATCACATCGCACCGTTGATGTGGTTGTTCACGCGTATGAGAAAAATGAAATTTTCATTTTCCAATGGTTGAGAGGGCATGAATGTAGGATGTATATTATATTTCTAGAATAAATATAATTTCTTAAAAATCATATATTGTCATTTAATCTATCATTATATCCATCCAAGAGTGTTGTTGATGGAAAATGAATCACATTATTTCAGAGAGATGATAGTATTTATTTTTTCATGAATGATGTTTTTATTTCCCATAGGATGAAAAAGGTATAGAAAAAAGTTTGTGTCATAAAAATATTAAAATTTCCATATAGGAATGATACTGATGATATTATATAATATCAAAAATGATAGGTTTGATGTAGTTATAAGAATAAATAAACAATAAATATCTCGGTTAGGAATTGTGCCTCTTCTTTGGAAAACATCCTTTGTCGTACACCTTCATCCTTTTAGGATGGACTTTCGGTACAACCAAAACATCAATAACATGGGAAATAAATATTATAAGGTATTTAGGTGGGGATTTGTTGAGATAAGTGAATTAATGTTTTCTAATAAGTGATAATTGGAGTACCCTTTTATATGTTAGGAGAGTGGCACTCCTATAAATATCTTTAACATTTAAAAATTGTGAATTTATTACTCATGGTCATGTTAAAAAAACATCCGAATTTAAAATATAATATTGTATGTGATAAAATCCTCTCAACCAATAATATTTATGATGAGATTTTGTGACTTTATCCCAAATTAAAAACACTAATTACCATGTTTTATGCTATGTTGTAGTTAAAAATATCTATATAGGTTACTATTAATGATGAATAAAAAATGAAATTTACGTTATTAAAAAATTAGAACCTCATGATTCCAAATATAAAATACATTTTTGAGATTAATTTTTTAGATTTAGTTGAAATAAATTTTTATATAATTCTTCAATGCACTGGAAAAATATTATTTTGAAAACTACTCATTTTATGAATAAAATCCACATTATTATTTTTCAATAATAACGATTATACTCATGAATTTTGTTATTTAATAATAAAATTATTTTTTTAGAAACATAGTTCCTGAAAATAAACTCAATGAAACATTTTAAACATTCCATTAAATGGAAATATCCAAAAATATTTATTAATAAAAATAAATTATAACTTCAGCTCATAAAATTTATAAATGGGTTCCCAAATTCAAAAAAAATTATTTTATTTATTTTACTTGTTAAACACATATCTGTTCCAACCAATGTATTTATAATTTTTTAAATTATTATCATATAAAAATATATCAATATAAGTTATAATATACATAAATATGGTATTTTTACTATTTACACAAAAAATATATTATTTTATAAATGTCCAGAAAAAAAACATCAGTTAATAATGGGATGTTAAATCAAAAAAATGAGGCTAATATAGTATTATTATAATTATAATTCCTTATGTAAATAAATATTATTTTTAATAAATTATATATGTATAGAAATTATTGTTGCATTGAACCATTATAGAAGATTCTAGGGTATTATAGTCATCCTTTTAAAATTAAAATATATTGATTAAACGTCACTTAATATCAATACTTATACAATCATAATATCTCAGATGTTATCAATAGAATTTCCGAATTGTTTTTCAATCTATATGACAAAAAATTCAAAAATACTGTTAATAACATTATTTGAGTAACTTTATTCTCTAAGAGGAGTATGAATAAAAGTTGTCGTGTAGGAAATAAATTTATTGTCTCACTTAATATCATTCAATACCACATTATTATATCATCAATGTTATACTATTCAAAATTATGTTATTACTAATTCACCACTTCTTTTAAAACTAACAGTTAATTATTCCTCATTTCATTTCCATCATGAAAATGAAATAACATGATCTTAAAAAACATTTATAGACTGTGGGAAAGTTATTCTCAACCCTGATTTTATATAACATTTCACTTCTCTATGTCACTATTCATGTGAAAATTAATGTCTATTAAAAAAATTAAAACATTTCTTTGTATGTTTATACAAATTGTTTAATAGTATTCGAAACTTGTGGATATTGTATATTGCATGTGTTCCATTCTCTCTATTCATGTAGTCATAAACCATTATATCATCTTCGCCTAACATTTATATCACAAATTGTTAGTAACCTTCATATAATAATTCCTCGTATATAGAACCATATTCATGAAGATTTAAATTAATTCATGGATTCTCACATATTGCATCATGCATTATATGATATTCATATTGCATTTAAAATGTTTACAATATGTTAAAATAGATACTCTATTCAACATTCTCTCTTCTCAACCTCTGTCTCAATAACTATACATTTCTCATCTATCTATACTTTAAAAGACATGGTAATGGGTTTTTATATATGTTTTCCACCATGACAATGTCTCTAAAAATAATAAGAAACTATATATATCTACAAACTTACATCACATCATCCCATTCACTATACATGGTACCTGAAAATCACAACGCCTTTGTATTCATTTATGATACCCAAAATAATAATATATGATTATTTAAAATGAATCATAAATCATATAGTATTGAATATGTAGATGTAAATTTTCTTATCTCCCCTTAATGACATCAACATATAATCATGAAAAGATAATAAAATACTTTCTGAAAATAATACAACATTCAAGATAACTCTTCTTATATCATGTATCAACATCAACAATCTTCATCACATCACTCTCAAATCATTAGAATAGTCAACTATCTTTCTTGTGTTTAGGTTCTCATGATTATATCCTTAGTATATTTGTAGATTCTTTTTTAAACCCTAAAAACACAAGGCTTTTTCAGTCAAAATCGAAGAATGTGACATGATTCATCTCTTACAAGTGCATAATACCACTTGGAGGACCACTTATCTATAAAAATACATTATATAATTAAAATGGTGTTACTTTAATCTCAAAAATATTTAACATGCAAACCATAAATAGTAAGAAAATATTATTATTCCAAAAAATCACATTATCCTTATATAGGGTGTGTGTGTTTTATTTTTTTTAGTGAAGATATAATATGATCCCATGTCAAATTTTCAACAGTATTCCTTGTGGTTTATTACACAATACTTGCCAACACCACACATAAAAATTGATTAGGGACTCTACCCACCTAGAAAATCTCCATGAATTTCAATCTGCCTCTACATTCATTTTCAACTATATTGGATCATCCAATACTCTAACACATTATTTAATATGGTTTAAATCTCAATCACTTCCTTTTATGTGTATTTGGATAATTAAACTTTTCATCCATTGGTTGTTATGTTTTTTTAACACAAATCATTTATTAATTTTATAAAATATCAAAATCTTATAATTGATTCAATAATAGAATCATGCATAACAAATACATATTATAAAAATGTTATGTATCTTTAATTTTACAATGTAATCAATCAAAAAATTTGTTCAATAGTAACAACATATAGTATAAAAATATATATAAATTTCATAGTCTCAATAATCTAAAACATTATATATATTTTTAAAATAATTAATAATATTATTCTTATTTCTATAAATCAAAACCTCCATCATCAAATATATATTTTTGGATTAGCTTTGATGCAATAAATCACAAGAGACTGACTACTTCATCTTGTTCAACTTTATTGGATCTAATTTTTTCTTACCCTTAAAACATTTATTAATTTTCTAAAATAACGACATATGTTAGTACATTCAATTAATAATTAATGAAAAATAAATTAATATTTCCAACAAGTTATTTTTCCTTAAAGATACCTTTAAATGAATCTAATAATTTCATCAATAAATCTCAATATATTATTTTAATAAACCAATATATAAAATTAATGGTTAAACTATTATCATCATTTTGATTTTGTTGATAGTAGTTAATAAAATCAAACATCTCTATATAAATACAATAGTGAAAGATCATATATTGATTTTAGGATCATTCTTTTATTCACCCCGTTTATGATCAAATTTAAAAGGGCCCCTTGCATCATGATTTTAGGTTAATGTTATATATCCTATTAGGTATTTATAATTCCACTTTTACCCCCCCCAATGAATTTCATAAAAACGTGTTTTTAAATACCTCAAAAAACATATCGCATTTTCCATTATCATAAAATTTAAAAAAAAACCATATTATGAGATATTATTTTAATATTTTATTGCATAATATTTTCTAACTCATCTCAAAGAACTAGTTGAAATCCAATGTACTTGGATAGGTCATCCATTTTAAAAATTAACTTCAAAATTAAATTTATCTATTTTATAAGGCATCTTTTGATGTAATTTTTATTCCCTATTTATAAAATTTTTTATATAATTAATATATATTTATAATTGTTCGATATTCAATCTTCTTTCTCCATTATAGCTTCATTTTAATTCAAGGATATACTAAAAGTGAGTTTGCCACTGGGATTTGAGTCATTGGAAAATCCTCTAATCCTATTGATCCAAATCTCAATGTATTAAAAAAATATTTTATTTCATAAACCTCAAGATATCCATGTAACTCAACTTTTTATATAGATGATTGTAGATCAACATTTTACATTCGTCATCACATTCTGTGATCTCATTCACACAAACAATAAACAATTAATTCATAATTTAAAAAGTAAAATGCTTCTAAAGCATACTACAAGTTTGATTAAAATACACCACTATATATTCTTGATATTCCTACATTTATAAGGAAAACTCTTAGTTTATGATTATCATACTTTTAGTGATCATCATGGACTCCCCTTGAATGAATTCAAAACATCTCCTTATATTTTGATAAATTTTTAGTTTGGGGAACCACTAATTGATAATGAACATTTCTTCAACCAAAATTATCCATATTTTAGTTTTAATATATCACTTGTGAAATAGTCTAATTTCACTTTTTTTCTTTAATAATAGTCTGATGCCTATGGAACTATCAAAAAACATTTATAAAACATTTACATTATTTCAATATCATTAATGTTTTTCCCCTTCACTTTTCACATTATGTGATTCTCTTTTAAGTACTTACATGATAATAGATCGTATTTTCCCATTATTCTGATAACATAATTATTATATTTTAGAAGCATATAAATACATGGGGATATAGGTACCTCAAGAAACCTCATTATGGGGACTGTGGATAGTCTTAGTGGATTAACTTAGTTATTTCCTCTTTGTACCAAGTCGTACTATAGGTTATTATATAAACTAATCATTTAAAAATTCAACTACGGTATCTATCTTTAGATATACATATATTCCTGACATGAATTCCATATTGGTATTGGGGTTAATCCACCTAGTGTGTGTTTTCTTATAAATAAGAATTTTGATTGTATCCACCATCAATATTCCTCCCTAAAAGGACGACTTTTATACCAATGTTATTTTATATTCTTATTGTTTGGTTTGTGAAAAAAATAATTCATATATCTATTTAATATAATTTTATTCTCATTAGAGTCACTTAATACATTCTTTTCTCAAGCTATTCTTCTTTAACATGTACATTTATCTTCCTTGTAAATGGATCAACTTTCTTCTTTCTCTAACATATTTTTTATCTTTATCAATAAAAGGTTTGTTCTGTGTGCACCATAATTGATCATTAGGTAACTATTCCTTGATCTCTATTTTCCTCCAATGGCCCGAAGGCCTTCATTTTTTATTGATTTTTGATAATCCACCTTTCAAGGGGTGAGGTGGAACCCTTACAAGGCCCGAAGGTGAAAGAATTACATGGCCCATAGGCCTTAGAGGAATTAAAAGGCCCATAGGCTAAGGAGATTACATTACCCGAAGGTCTTCAGAGAATTCCACCAGACTATTTACAAGGAACTTCCCCTCCCAAGCATCTACATCTTGATAGTAGCTCCCCACCTTTGCATGACCGTATGTCTAGGCATCCTCGTGCAAGCACAAGCAAGTCCTGATGGCATAGCCATACCCTCTCTTTCCAAAAATCCATTTGGCCCTACTCTGGTGAGTGCACCTGCTCTGAATCCGCATCTGGGGCTGCTCCTTTCTTGTAGTGTGTCTGGGTACTGCATTCATGTGGCCCTAAGGCCTTGAGGTGGCCCAAAGGCCTTACTGACCCGAAGGCCTGGGTGGCTCGTAGGCCTTTCAGGACTCAGGGGCCAAATCGGTGGCCTAAAGGCCCAAACGGGGGTATATTCCCGGCTGCTACAGTGCCAAATAGTGCCTGCATAGTAGCTACTACAGTACATCACAATACCCACTACAGTACTGCTACAGTACTGCTACAGTACCCCCGGAAATCCTACCTCCGCCTGGTTTTCATCCCTGGTCTTTTGGATGCACATAAAGAGTACTTGCCAACTGGGACAAGGCTCATGTGCATCCTTGATCTCTATTTTCAATTCCAATGTTATCTATCCATGTTATATATTTACAAAGTTTCATTAAATATTAATATATTTTCATTTTCCTATAAGAGTTAATTAATTCATAATAACACTTTTAGAACATTCATGCATTAATTCCTTTCCATATTTCCTTGGTTATAACATATAATATTATTATATTAAAATCATACATTATGTATATATTTCTTAGATGAAATATTATTGTATAACCATTTTCTATTCTTTTTAGTCTTTGGGTTTTTAGAAAAATATACATGGGTTGTACTATTATTCCACTAAAGTACCACCTTATGTCTTTAATTATTTATAAGTCATTAAATATAGATTTTAAATGAATCATTTTTCCTTTTGGATTTAATAATATTTATAACCCTTTACTTTTACAATATACATTCAACTAAATATCATCGCCACAAATTCTTATTGTAAGACTATTCATTTCATAATAGAAACATATCATGTAATATTCTTCACCTCGTATCATTTTATTTGATTCATAGACATTATTATTCCTCTGGATGGATATACATAATTTATATATTTTTTTTATCTAGATATCTTATTATATTAAATCAATATAGTCTTTTCAGTTTTTTTGGTTGGTGAATAATCAAACCTCAAATCATATTTTCCCATAACAGCTGGTCTATAGTATATATGACTCCAATATGTTTCTCTTAATAATTTAAAAAATATATAGTGAATTTTCATATTATCCATAATTTTGAATTAAATATTTCTCAACTTAACTTCGAAAAAATCACAATAATTTGAGATGTCCTATTTTATATAATATATATTTTATTATTTCCACATACCCAATTTGGAGTTCATTTACATTTTTTCATTTTATTCTCCTAAAGATACTACTAAATATTTTTGTTCATTAATATTTTTTATCATTAAATCTAGTGAGGAATTTTTTAATTCCATTCTTGATTTCAATACTCCTTCAATTACTATAATTTATTATTTGATAATAATAATCATTTTTTCACTATCGTCCTAATTATTCATAGTCATTTTCTATATTAGGAGGAATTCCCTATGAATTAATTTCTAAATATGATCCCATGAGATACATTTTATAGAATTATTTTATTCTATCAATAAATTCACTGGATAATAAACCATTATTTATAATATCCGTCACTGCTCTTCGTTTTATCCATAGGCAGTTTTTTGTGATCACATTCCACATTAAACATAAAAATAATTTTCATTACTAAATCCTCCAAAAACATTTATATCAAAAAAATTCTCTTTTGAGTGATCATCAAATTTCCATTTTTAAAATTTAGTAACTTCATCCTAAAAATAATTTATATTCACATTTTATTATTTGACAAATGAAATCATACTATTAATCATATTTTCATGTTCATCGAGTTTAAGTCAATTATTCATCATTATAAATTACATTCTATTTTTTACTTTATATCTAAACTAGGAAAGTTCAACCTCAAGTTTCTCACCATTAAAATTATACTATTTCAATAGTCCTATAATTATATAGTTTATCCTTTTCAGTATAACTAATTATTTAGAATACCCTATATGTTGTATATCAATGTTAAAAACTCCATGGGGTTTATTCTTATCTTGATATTTTATCATTACCTCCTTCTATTAATCAATGATATTTCCTTTTATACAAGAATGAATTATAAAAATATATATAATAACATCAATATTAACTCAAAAATATGTGTTTTGTTACCATTTCAAACAATTTGGGGTATAATACAACTTTTTGTAACTTCGAACACGCTGAGATAGTGGTTAATCATTGTGTGTCCCAAATTAAACCTTTTCCATTAACTATTTTTCTGATCAATTTCACATTTAAACAATACTTGTGTTTAACATGTATCTATTGAGGTTTCAAAAATTTAACAAACACTGATATTTCAGTATGTAATGAATAAATAAAAAAATAATGGTTTTTTTGGTTTACCATAACGTGATATGTTTAAGGACCAATTCATATTAATGTGTTTATGTGACAATTTCCACTGAGTTTAAATATTTCTTAGGATTTAATTTTTTCCCCACAGTCACTCAATGCCAGATACACTACCATTAAAATATTTTGGTTTTCTTTCACTCATGTTCCAAGGTAAACTCCATATTTTAAGGCTCTATCAACTTCTTTATTTAAGGATAATTATAGTTTATAGACTACAGGGAGTCATCAAGTTCGTTGGTGTAAACATGAATTGGTTTCATATCCATATCAATAAAGATACACTGTAAACTCTAATATTTTTTTCACTTCCATCATCAAATCAAATGAACTCAACACCTTAAGAATTATAGTTTGGTATGTAACGTTGCTTGAAATATACCAAAATTTTCATTCATATAATTATAATCCACCTAATATAAATCAATATTTGATATCCTAACATGGAGTCATTAGTTCCATATTGTTACTGTGAAAAACAAATTCTTTAAAAACATAACTATTCTAATCAATTAATTAAAAGGTAGCATTGTTATGTTCGATGTGAAACCCACATAGATAGTGATTTTAGTTTATTTTTAATTTAAATGAATCTATTTTATTAAATTTAGAATTATATGTGAAAATATTGATTGGGATTGAAGATAAAAGAAGCAAGAATATTGATGTGATTGTTATCAAATTTGGAAAGTGTGTTAGGGAAATGTAATTTCAGTTTCAGAAAAAATAATATTTTAGAATGTAAATAGATTGATTAAATATTGGTGTTAGATTTGATATATGGTAGATCCAATGGTCGTAGTTTCACCTCATCAATGAATCAATCCCTTATTTCTCATGGTCTTGTAGTTTATGGTGATTTCCAAAACTGTTGTCCATTTACCAATTGTAAACCAAATTTCACTTAAATTTAATAATGGTCAATCAATATTTAGGGTAGTATATTATGTAATTTAAATTTTCCATTTATATTAGAATATCATTGGTCAAGATAAATGAAAAAGAAATGGATTGTTATATGAATACTGAAATTACACAAAGAAAATACATGAATAATGAAAAGAGTAAAATCTAATGCACCTACCCCTTTTAGTTAAATCACCCTAGAAAAATTTGATTTTACCCCTTCATCCTAGTGATGAATGAATAAAAGGTAAATTGAGAATAGATAGAATGAATAATGGAATGAAAAAAAGTCAATAAAAGGGCACAGTTGCTTCACTCCAATCCTTGATCTATGGATGAATCTGAATGCCCAAAGGTGTAGCGAGGGACTCTATTTATAGGTGATGGAAAGGTTCTGGTCGAATACTATCATGAACTGTACATAGTGGTCTTTTCATGTAATGGAAATCCACTTTTTGAGAATCCTACTGATGCTTGAGCAGATCCTGGATGACATTTTGAAAACATTACCACATACATGACTTGTAAATTCCCTACACGTTATGTAAACCTTTTCTATGTCACATCCATATCTATGAGAATCTACCACTAATTTAATTCATATATTTTATGTTTGACTATTGTAACATCTTGTACTGGTAGTTCACAGCGTGTTCTATCATCATTACATGTTCTGTTAGTGGACTGCTTCTCTGATGAAGTCACAATGTGTACTTCTAGTACATGGTGTATAATAATATTTTTTTTGAGTTTTCCAGCTTCTTTATTCCTCAAATATCCGGTGTCGCATTGATTCACTTCACTTGTAGTGTGAAGGGTCCTTTTTCTTATATTTACACCACATTTCTCCCATTTTCCCAAGATTCATAATTACATTCCATAAAACATAAAACAACTCTATTTTTTCCTAAAAAATTTGTATGATTATTCATTTAAATACATAAATCAATACATTAACACATTATCAAATTTATTCATGAAATACACTTATCAATATTCAATTAGAATAACTCAGATATGATCATTATAATTTCTTATACTTATTATATATTTATAGTAACTAACTCAATAATAATTTGTGATTTTTTTTGAATCCTCTTCATAAACTAATGTATGAAAATATATATTCATATAACTAATATATTTTTTTATCAACCTAATAAAATCTAAAACCACTTTACTATATCATCATTGTTAATTTTTTTTTACCAATACTATCTTAATATTACATGGCAGCTTCCAAAAACAATTATTCCTTCTTTCTAACTATACTTACCTACAAAAAATCATACTGTATGATCATTGAAAATATGATTTATCCACTAGAAAAAATCTTCTCAGCATTATGATATCTTATCACTTCTACTTTTTTTCACTTAGTTCATGTAATGATCAATCTCTATAAAATATTTATTAATTTTATTTTTTATCATATCTATTGTTTTGTGTAAGTAAACACATATGAAAATATTATACTACATATGTTCAATACAATCTTATCAATAGTATTTATTCAGGTATATTAAATTTTTTTAATTAATTAATTATGTAATTAATTTGATATAGTTTAATAATTAATAATAATATTAATAAATTAGATAATAATAAGATTTTTAATTTTAGTAAAAATAATGTTCAATTACACAATAGTAAGTTAATTAATATTAGTAATCAGTATTATCAATCTCTAATATTACTTAGTCACTAAAAATAATATAATTTAGTTTCATTTAAATTACTTAGAAATTTCATATCTCATATTAGGAATAATAATGGTTATTACTTATTATTGTTAGTAATAATTAATAATGTAATATAGTATTAATTTAATTAGCTAATAACAAATATAATAAGCATTTAATAAAATATAATGTAATTTACATTAATTCATGATAAATAGTAAGAAAATATAATGTGAAATATATATCATGTTATAGTTTATTTATATTTTATTTTTGAAGAAAATTAATTTTAGAAATGCATTTTGTTATGTTTTATTTTCAATTACGGGATAGAAATGTGTTGACAAGAAAAACTTATTTTTTATTACATAAAAACAATGATTAACTCAATGTTTTTGAACCCCATAATTCTAAATTATATACTACATAAAGAATTTACATTATTTTTTTACAAAAAAAACATACAAAAATTAAATTTTCAATTAATAAGTTGTGTCATTTATATAATATGCTATCTTTATTTTATACATATTCATAAATTAAATGGATAATTCCCATAAAGGATCATTTTAGTTTTATAGTTTTAGTGAATTAGGCCATAACTTTTACATTACATCATAAACATTATAATGTAGATACTTCTACACAGTTTCTATTATTTCCTGAAAATAAAAACTATAGAAAAAAAGCGTCATGTCTAGTTCCATGTTTATGACACCATGACTACTATTTGATCCCATAAAAAACCATATTCATCATTTAGTCATATGAAAAACACTTCAAAACATAGTACGAGCATAAAAAGCTTACTAAGGGTTGTATAAAAGGAAAGGAAACATTAAACCATCAACAAATACAAATTAATGAAATCATAATATTAAATCATAAAATACCTTCTGAAATCATAATATTTATGAATTACAAATATATATCATAAATTATAAATGTAACTTGAGGCATCCATTCCATATATAAATTATAGATATCACAGCAACATAGGGAGTCACATTTTTAATTCCCATCAGAGTATATTCCCTAAATTTCTGTAGAAACATTAACATTTACATATGTTATGTTACTGAATGCATTGGAAAGTTATCTTGTGCACACGCACCCTAAAATTAACATAGAACCACCTATATACGTAAATTGTTCCCATGAACCAAATCATAAACAAAAAAAAACACGAATAATGTAATGATAAATTTTCCACATTGTAAACAAAATATATCATATCCATATATTGACATAATTAATGCTTTATCAAACCATTTTTAAAACCATTTACAAAATTTAATAAATTGATTTTTGAATCAATGTTCTCTATAACCCTATGATGATTTTAAAGGATTTATCATTTTAAAACATTAATTTCAATATAAATTAAACAAAAAAAAAACATTTGAAAACGTGGACATTAATGTGAATGATTTATAAGAATAAATCTTTAAAACAATATTTTAGTTAAATAGTTCCTAACCAAATGAGAGATGCTTGAATATTAATAATTGAGAAATATCATTTATCAAATCTTATAATATCATCAGGAAAAGGAGATGCATGAAATAATATTTCAAAGAGAAGTATATACACCATATATATGTTAATTGGTGTATAAAAACAAATAAGTCTCAATGTAATGTAATTTGATGAAATGTCCCTATTAAAGATCATATCATTAGAAGAATGAAAAATCAATGACATAATTATGTGTCACACATTATAATACTCTAAAAATAATTGGATATTATGTGTAATACAATAATTGGTCATTCACATGTATTAATTACATAATCAAGATATATAATATTAACCCCGAGAATTGAAACTGGGTTAAAATTTTTCTAATAGAAATTTGACACCATAACGGCGTCACATTAAAAATTAGAAAATGAATTTATGAGAGAAAAAAGGACCACTCATAAAATGGAAATAAAATTTACATCAATAAGGATATATAAGAACTTATCCCAACATAATAAAAATTTAAATTCTAAATTCATAACAATGAAGAAGTCATTGAATAAATGATGAGGGTGAAAAGATCCTTTACAATGATTGTATCATTAAATTAATGATAAATCAATGATATAATTATGTGTGACAAATATAAATACACCATATTTAAGAGGATAATAAGTATACAACAATCATAGGTCATCCCCACAAATTTATTTCATGACATATTCAATATGTAGAACATCAACCCATAGAATGGAAATTGGGTTACGAAGTTCCCTTATAGAAATTCAACAGCCTAGCTGCGTCACATTAAAATTAAGAAAATGATTTTATGAGAGAATAAAAGGTATATCAACACATGGACATAAAACTTATAGTAATAAGGATATATAAGAACATATCCCCATATAATAACATGTAAATTAAAATACATAACAAAAAGAAGACTTTTAAAAAGATGAGGTTGAAAGTATCACTAACTGATTTTGTAAAACACGAAACCAACATCCAATGAAAGAAGGATCAATAGAATGAAGATGTAAATACCCATAAATTATAGTATATTAAAAAATAATACAATAATTGTCAGTATATCCACCACACAAATGGGAATAGTGGAAAATATATCATGAATGTCACGGGAATAAAAAGTGAGATAAAAACCCATTACCTTGTTGTAATCATTCGAGTAATAAGACACAGAGTTAATAACAACAAAATGAATCACAGAATACCGTGAATATAAAGAGAATCATTATAATATATATCAAATGGCAATACCGAATACACCATATGAAATATATAAGAGCCTAAAAGTGGAAATCACAGTGAATTATAAGTGATATAAGAAAACCCTTTCCTTATGTCCAACTTTTCTTGTATGTTTCTTGTTCTTCTCAAATAATAAACATCAGTTAATTTAAACCATAATGATAACCTTATTTATGATTATTATTCCTTTTATATCACTTATTACCATGTAATAACAATTAGTTAATTATTTGAGTTCATATCGGACATTTTTTCGATGTTTGGAATTTGAGATAAAAATGATCTTGTTTTAATTACAATTTATCCATTTCGTCAAAATTAAATTATCTAAAGAATGATATTAATGATTTATATATCATTTATAACTTACATTTATTGTATATATATTTATTTATAATATTACATACCATTTTGATGTGAGAAATGAAATGTACTATTCATGGAGACGGTAAGTCATACGTACGGATGAACACTACTTCCATTTCTATTTCTTATATTTTATGAAATTAAAACATAAGTATACATAGGTATATTATAATTCCAGTATTATATCATATATAATTTCAGTAACTCTATATTTTATATGTTCCATGAATGGAATGAGTCAGTCATATCACTTTATGGGGCGGTAGTCTGCACTTCCTCATATGCAATTATCGCGTATACCCATTCTGAAAACCATAAAGTAATGATATAAATAAAAATAAAAAATAAAAAATAAAACATAAACATAAAATATATCATATATAAATACAATTTCTTCTTAATGGCCACCAAGAGAGGTATTAGAAGATAACTGTCCAATCATCGTTTCGTGAATTTCTAGTTTCCTATCTAAAGAAACAGTATGTTCATTACCATTTTGAAGAAGTGTGTAAGGGTAGTTTTAATAATTCTTATAAAAACATCATAGTGTATTTAGTATACTAGTATTTTCAAATTATAACAAAATAAAAATATATTAGGGGTTGGAGAATTAACATAAAAGAATACAATTTAAGAGAAACAGTTACCTTTAATTCTGGTAACTCCCTTTGGATTTAAACAAACGGACATTATGAAGTGCCTTATGCCTATGTTAAGGATTCTAGTTAGTATATTGGGATCTTATGTGTTTATTTCAGCAGGTTTTGAATGAGGAAAGGGTCTTTATAGGTTTGAGGAATGGGTTAGAGTTTGTGTCCACTTATAAGGGGAATGAGGGGCTCTTTAGGAAAGAATGAAAATGTTATTTTACTAAAAACTTATCTATATTTTTAAAATCTACAAAACTCATTAATGTTGAAGATAAATTTCTAATGATCTAAATAAAATCATCCACTAAGAATTGGACAGGTTTTGGATATTGTTTTAATATTTATAATTTTATTTAATCAATTGATCCACTAATGAGGTAAACACTGCATCATTATTATGAAATAAATAATTTTAATTATTTAATGTATAAAAATTATTAAAAATACCATGATATAGTAAATAATTTTATTTTACCAGTGAATATTTATAGTCTAAAATATAACATATATAACACCATGTACGAATTTATTTAATAATGATATATGTTTCTTTCATTCTTTTCAATACTTTAAATTAACTAATATAATGTGCCATTATCACTCTTAAGTGGATCATTGGGGTCCCCATATAAATACAAGGATTACCATGGATTGAAATGTATCAAAAATTAGGTTTAGAACACATTTTAGAATAGTTTAATATTATTATAATATTATTTTTTCACATTTATTTACCATATTTACCCGTTAACCATGGTAAAAAATATATTTAACGAGTTAAATAATTAAAATATCATAAAATAAAAGTTACAAATTTACACAATTTATATCTACTGAATCCAAATATGGAATATTTTTTTCTAAAATCAAAACACAGAAGTAAAATAAATTGTTTTATAATTAATTCCCTATGTTCAAACAAAAAACGTGTTTTTAAGAAATAGTAACTATTAAAATGATAACAATTGTTTATGTCTAATTTCAATATTAAATTACTCTAAATGACCAACGTTGGATTAAATGTTAAATATATATATTAATTAGTCTTTAAAACCAATTAAAAAATTAATCTAAATATATAAATAATGTATATTAAAATGTAGTTTTGAATTAAAATACAGCATGTTTCACATTTCATTAAAAAATGAATATTATCAAAAAAGGGACAATTTTCATACACAGTAAATTGTGATGTGCCAATTCTAAAGAAGAGTTATATTTTGTATAATAGAGTATATAAAAGTTACCAAAACTAGATTTAACAAGGGTCTTCCATCAACTGTTTGTAAACTGACCATTAGGTGTATTTCACGAATAAAATTGAATTAATTCTTATTTCAATACTCTAATTTTTATTGGATAAATTTAAATACATTTAAAAACATGTATAATCATATTTTATTTAGTTATGTTCATTCCCTCTAATACAATTTCTATGGGTTAACTAACATTAAAAGTAATTATATTATATTATTATTTTTTAGTATAACTCAACATTGTGTGCAACGTATGATTTCAAAGAAACCCAGTGTTGTGTATCGGGTACGCCATCAAACAAAGCACCCCTTTAATGAAAAATTAAATCATAATCCAAAATTAATAATTAAATTGAAAATTTTCTGTTATTTATTTACCTGGGATGTTGCAAACTTCCCCCATTTTTGAAATTGTGTCCTCGAAATTTTAAAATTGGGATCGTAAAAATCATTTAATGTCCCACATCAGAAAAAAATTCAATTACACTATCACATTAAAAGAATGAAAATGAAACACAAAGGATACACGAGATAACATATACTATGATTCCAGGTAGGAAAACATGGATATGGAAGAGAAAAAAACCATCATGTTCTGATGGAGAGTGATAGAAAACATGATTAGGAGAATGTTGACCAATAAAAAATCAGAAACTTCTGATGTGTTAAATGGTGTTTGATTACCCAAAAAAAACATAAACTGAAAAAAAAATTCATTTTAGTTCATTTTTATAATTTCGAATAAATAATTTAATACATGTAATAAGAACATAAGTAAATATACTTACCTTTATGTATAGTTTTATACATTAATAAGATTCAACATAAAACTATTCTTTTCTCCAAACAATGAGTATTAAAAAAGGCTTGGTCACATCAAAAGCACAAGTATCATCTTTTAAAGAATCACATAATCCACAATAGAAGAGATATATATTTCCCATGTCATTAGACATTAACCAAAACCAATAATGGTTAGTATGAGATTAGATAATCCTTAAAATTGATAATCCTTTATAAAAAGAAATATTGCTCTTAATATCCCAAATTCAACAAAATGTACTGAAAGTTCAAGAAAGACAATTCAATAAACAATTATACTTAAATTTCTTCCTAATAATTCAAACTATTATTGAAACCCAAAACTCAGATTGATTTAATCACATTGTCTTCTGAATTAAATATTGTCATTTATCTCCAATAACATAGACAACTCTTAATGTCTCAAACTAAAATATAACTAACGATATCACATATTCTCTATGATAGTTTAATCATTTAAATAATTAACTATAATCATTATATGTCCATAATAATAACATATATTCTTCCAAAATAAACTATCATCCAAATAATCCAAAAATAAAATCCCATTTTATTCTATTTTTGATTATCATATAGTGTTTCAAAAAGAGATAGCATCTTCCAAAATCACTTTTATCAAATATAACCAAATCATTTTCTTATACAAAAAAATCCATTTGATAAAACATATGATCAAAAATAAACGTATTCATCATCAATAAAATCATTTAACTAAAAAGAATAAGTCATACTAACCTGGGACATCAGTTAATCCAGTAGTTGTTGATAAATCTCAATCACACATCGGTTATGGGTTCGATTCTCGCAGCTTTGTACGATGTGATGTGTTGTCACACGGTCTGCGTGATGTCCTTTTTATAAAACTAAAAAATAACACTAAAATGTTTTATCCTCAATGAATTTTTTATACCTATCATTTTCATCACAAATAATTATGACCTCAATATTTTAATCCAAAAATTCTAATATATATTTTCATTTTTTTATTTCACCACCATATGAAAAAAAGATCTACAAAATTAATACCATCATACATTGATCATGGTGTCCACTTGGATACATCATCATCTTATTCAAGTAGTTAAAAAGTCCATGTTTTGAATGAAAGATTTAGATATCCTTCAAAATCATTTTATTTATTTATCCAAATACACATTGTACAACAAGGGTAATTTAGTTGTTCACAGAAAAATAGTTTTGGAAAATAATTATGAATGACAAATAATTTCAAAACATTTGATAAAACATGATTTTTATAAAATTGTCAAACTGATGTTGAGTTGAAGAATTCAATCAATGGCCCTTTCAAAATACTATATGTATGTACTGAGAGACAATATTTTAAAAGAAAATATAAATTGGTTGCACAAGGGTATCCTTTTTCAGCACATTTTTCAAAATCATAATAAGCTTCAAAATATTGTGATATGGTAAAATATTTGAAAATTAATTGAAAATATTTACCATTCTTGAAAATATGAGAATATTGTAAAAATACAATTTCATTCAATACAACCCAAGATCCATAATGATATTAGGGTATAGTGGAGGTTTTTGATATCTCAAACAATTTCTTCCATGCGAATTTTATGTTAGAAAATGTTTTGCAATCATCTAAACATGACAGTATAATAATTATTTCCAGCAAGTCATGACTAAGAGATAGGAATATCATTTGAGATCCTCCTTTTTTCATTTGTAAATTACTTTATAGGATCTGAAATAGTTAAAAAACAAGGATTTAACTGAATTAATAGACATAGGGACAAACCATGTGTTCAAAATAACTCTTAATTCATAATGTTTTCTAACCCGACCTCTGATACCAAAAATATTTTTCTGGACTTATTACATACATTATCTTGAATTAAATAGATAATTTACATTGGGTATCTTTTCAGGTTTATATTTTTATAGAATTATTCCATAACTATTACATTACATCTCCAAAATTACAAATTAGACACTTCAACTCAGTTTCCCTTTTTTCCAAAAAAAAACTCTTGAAAAAATTAGTATTATCCAGTTCGATTCTTAAGACATAATTTCTTTTACATGATCCCATCCTTGGCCATATTCATCATTAATTCCTATGAAAAACATTTCAAATCATGGTATGAGTATAAAAATCTCATTAAGGGTCATAAAATAAGGAAAGGAAATATAAACAAATATATAAATACAAATCACTGAAACCATAATATTCAATCATAACATACCTTTTGAAATCATAATATTTATGAATAACACATAGTGATCATAAATCTTAATGGTCACTTGACTAATCCTTATCATACATACATTATAGCTATCACAGCTATAGTGGGAGTCACATTTGGAATACCCATCATTGAATATTCCCTAAATCTTTTATGAGAATCATTAACGTTTATCTATGTCACATTACCCAATGTATTGGAAATCTATCATGGGATCACCTATAATAGGTTTATCACGGAACCACATTTATACATAAATAGTACACAAGAACCATAACACAAACATTACAAATTAACAATAATAATGGAAAGATTTCATTTCTACATTGCAATCACAATATATCATTTCAAGATATTGAAATAATCAACGCTATATCAAACCATTTTCAAAATCAAATAAAACATTTATTAAAGATATTTTTGAATCAATGTGCCACATACCCATTTGAATATTTAATAGGAATTATCATTTTTAAAAACATCGATATAAATAAATACTAATTCCCATTTGGAAACATGGACATTAATGAGAAAGATTTAGAAGAATAAATCATTAAAACAATATTTTAGTTAAATAGTTTCTAACCAAATGAGAGATTCATGAATACAAATAATTGAGAAATAACATTAATCAAATATTATAATATCATTAGAAAAAAGATATTCCTAATATAATATATCAAAGGGAACATATACACCATATAAATGTAAATTGCTGTATAATAAGAAAAATGTCTCAATGGAATGTAATTTGAGGCAAATTTCCTTGCAATGATCATATCCATAGATGAAGGTCAAATCAATGACATAATTATGTGAGAGAAATAATAATACACCCAATATAAGGGGATATTAAGTGTAAAACAATCATAGGTCTTTCACACGTATTCATGACATAATCATGATATAGAAGATTAACCCAAAGAATTGAAATTGGGTTATAAATTTTTATTATAGAAATTCGATAGCCTAAGGATGTCACTTTAAAAATAAAAAAATGCATTTATGAGGTAGAGAAGGACCTCTCATCACGTTGAAATAAAATTTACATCATTAAGGATATAGAAGAATATATCTGAAAATAAGAAAAATAGAAATTCAGAAAACATTACAATGAAGAAGTCTCTGAATAAACAAGGAGGGTGAAAGGTTCCCTTATAAATATCATTTAAATAAATTAAGGATAAATAAATGATATAATTTTGTGTGATAAATATAAATAGACACAAAATAAGTGGATATTATTTGTAAAACAATAATATCTCATCCACACATATTTATAGCATGGTGTAATAATGAAGTAGAAGTTCAACCCAATGAATGAAAATTTGGTTACAATGTTCCCTTATAGAAATTTGAAATCATAATGGAATCACATTAAAATTCATAAAATGATTACGAATAAGTAAATTAAAAGACATAAAAAAATAAGTCATTTAATAGAGGATGGTGAAAGGTTCTCTTGCTGATTTAGTAACTTACGAAGTAAACATCGAATGAAAGAAGGATTATACAATGATGTTGTAAATACCCATAAATTAAAATATATTACACAAACAATACAATAATGATCTATAAAACCACCACAAAAATAGGAAATAGTGGCAAATATAGCATAAATATCAGGAGAATAAAAAAGTGAGATGAAAATTCATTTCTTCATTGTAATCAATCGAGTCGTAAGACCAAAAGTTATTAACCACCAAATGAATCATATAATACCAGGAATATAAATAGAATCATGATAAAATATATCAAATTTTAGTTCACAATACACCAAATGCAACAAATAAGTGGGGAATGATGGAAATCTCATGGAATTAAAAGTGAGATAAGAAACCCCATAGCTTATGTCCAACATGACTTGTATGTTCCTTATTATTCCTGAATAATAAACACAAGTTAATTTATAATTGCATCAGAACATTTTAAATTTTTATTATTCCTTTTACATCACTTATTACTTTGTAAAAACAATTATTTAATTATTTTAGTTCATATCGGCATTCTGTCGATGTTCGGAATTTGAGTTAAAAATAAACTTCTTATTATTAGAATATGTCCATGTGGTAAAAATTCCATTATCTCCCAAATTATATTTATGATTTATATATCATATGTATTATATATATATATAGTATATATATGTATTTATAAAATTACATAACATTTAGTGGTAATAAACAAAATGCACTGTTCATGGAGGCGGTAAGTCCTACGTATGCATGAACGCTACTTTCATTTTTATTTCATATTTTTAATGAAATTAAAACATAATTACACATAGTAATATTATATTTCCAATATAATATCATATATAATTTTAATAATGTAGTTCTTTATATTTTCCACATATGGCATGAGCTAGTCATATCACTTTGAGGGTGTGGTATTATGTACTTCATCAAAAGAAATTATCATATTTACACATCATAGAAACCATAAAGGTATATTCTAAAAGAAAAATAAAGAAGTATAAGGAAAAAAATAAAAATAATATATATCATATATATAAATAGTTTATTATTCATGGGCACCATGAGAGGCATTAGGAGATAATTGATAAATCATCATTCTGTTAGTTGTTAGTTTGCCATCCAAAAAAACAGTATGTTTTTACCCTTTTGCTGGAGGCATATGTAAGTGTAGTTATAATACATCTCAAAAAAATTCAATTATATTAATGATACTAGTGTTGTTATAAAATAATTTAATAAAAAGAGTTTGGGGGTTGGATATGTAATATGAAATTAAAGAATTGTAGATAAACTGTTACCTTTAATTTAGGTGACTCCCTTTGGTTTGAACCAAAAGAACTACTTTAAGTGAATTTCTCTAAGGTAAGGCATCTAAGACAATTATAGAGATCTTTAGAGATTATTTGGGTGGGGTTGGATGATCCAATGGTCATTGGAGGTATAAAGAATGAGTTAGAATTGGTGTTCTTTTATAAGGGGGAGGAGGGGCTCTTTATGAATGTTTGAAAATGTTATTTTAATATATACATACCTTCATTTTCAAAAGGACCAAAACTCATTAAAGTCAAAGATAAGATGAATCATGTTCGAAATAAAATTATCTAATAATAATTGGAAAAATATTTGTTATTGTTTTAATATTTAGAATCATATTTCCTTAATTCATCCATTAATGAGAAAAAAACAGCATCATTATTTTGTCATAAATAAGTTTATTTATATGATGTATAAAAATTATAAAAAAATACCAAGATTTAAGAAATATTTTTATCATTCCAATTAATATTTATAGTCTAAATTATAACTTATATAACCCCACTTATGATTTGATTTACTAAAATATTTATTTTTATGTAATTATTGTGATTAAATTAAATTAATTAATATAAAGTGTCATTATCACTCTTATGTGGCTCCATTGTGTCCCAAAATCAACACAATGATGTCCATTGTCGGACAGGTATTAGAAAATAATATTAAAATACATTTTAGAGTAATTTAATATTATTATGATATTATTTTTCACCTTTATTTAACATATTTACCCTTTAACCATAGTAAAAAAAATATTTACTAAGGTAAATATTTAAAATGACTAAAAATAAGTGTTACCTATTTACACATGTTAGACCTACTGAATCCAAATATGGATTACATTTTTCCAAATTCAAAACATAAAAGTGTATGAAATTAATTTAATATTATATCCCGCAGTTAAAACAAAAAAAATATTCTTTTTACGAAATAGTAACTATCAAAATATTGACACTTGTTTATGTCCTATTTCAATGTTAAATTACATCCAATGACCAAAATTGAATTAAATGGTAAAAATATAATTTAATTACACTTTAAAACTAGTTAAAAATATAATATATTCATATAAATAAATTAGAATAAAATTCAGTATTGACATCAAATACGATATTTTTCTCTATTCATTAAAAAATGTATATTATTAGATAAATAAGAAAATTTCATCCAGTGAAATTTGGTATGTTCTAATTCTAAAGAATATTGTTATTTTGACGAATAGAACATATAAAAGTGACCAAAACAATATTTAATGAGGGGTTTCAATCAAAATGCAATTAAATTATTATTTTTCATTATTTCATGACTAAATCAAATTAATTCTTATTTTAACCCTCTAAAATCTATTGGAAAAATGTAAAGACATTTAAAAAACATGTATAATCATATTTTAGTTTTTCATTTTATTTCCATCCAATAAAATTGATATGTGTTAACTACCATTTAAAATAATTATATTATATTATTATTTTTCAGTATAGCTCAACATTGTGTGAAACGTAAGATTTCAATGAAACCCATTATTGTGTATCGGGTACGCCATCTAACATTGAATCTCATTTCAATTAAAATTAATAATTAATACACCAATATTAATAAATATGAAAATTTCATGTTCTTTATTTACCTGGGATGTTACAATTGATGTTGTCATGTTGAAAAAATAATAATTCCATTATTTTACTGAATTTTGTTTAAACATTTTGAATCATAATCACATATAATTATTTAATGTGTAGAATATTGACATTATTTTTCTAATGTTGTAGTGACTTTATTAAAACCATTCAATGATTTCATTATAGTATACATCCAACATGAGAAGTTATCATTAAACATTTTATTACATTAACAAAACATTATTAGATAATTAATTTACGATTAGATCTAAAACAAAGTTAAGTTATCAAGTTTATTAGATATAGACATTTGCAATACTATGATAAGATATGGAATATATCTTATTCACTTCATGTTGATGGGAACTACTTATATGTAAAAACATTGTTTCACCAACATTCTGATAAAGGACATATGAAATTAATCAATGATATTTCTAACTTAAATTTGTATCCTATTGTTTTATAATAAACCAACCATACAAGAATTTTTTTAACATGGTAAAAACTAAGATTATGATATTTTTCTAAATTATAAACAATAAAATAAAAAATTAAATAACATTTAAATGATGCATGAGAAATTTTATAATATTGAACTATCTCATAATTGAAAAGTATGTGTTAATAGAGATAATGTTCATAGTGATGAAGAAGTTTTAGAATCTCCTTCTAGAAATATAATTATTATACAATAGATTAAATGAAATAAAAATAAAATATATTTGAACCAAAATGGTAACCATAGATCATCCATATCATGTTCTCATGTGTGGTTTATATAAGTGATATAGTTAATGAAAACAAAGATCATTACGATGGATGTTTTTCATACATTATATCACCTCGAGTTTTTATTAATTATATTTCTCCTTATAAATGAAATTTCAAGAATATAATGGATCACCTAAAACACAAAATTTGTTATATGTTACACAAAAAATCGAGTTTAGTTTTTGTTACATGCAAAAACGATTTTGGCTTGTGTTGCAGACAACACTCTATTTTAATGAACCATGATATATTATATTAAAATATTAATAATCACCAAGTTACTAAAATGGTGGGTATTTATATTAATAAATAAAATAAAATAATTTATTAAAAATAATAATGTATGTTTCTAAAAAATTAATTATAAATGAATATAAACAACTGATAATAAAAAAATAGTTTTCTAAAAAACTATTTTAAATCTATTTCATCTCATCTTGAGATATAATTATAAAATTAATTTTCCAATAATAGATAACAAATTTTAGAAAATAAAATTAGTCTACCATGTCATAATTTTAAAAATATCATAGATTTAATTTTTTAGATCTTTCTAAAATGGTAATTTTTTATTGAATAGTGATAAATATAGGTTTTTATCAAGAATTTTTATTTATCTAAAAATACTTATAAACTTAATAATTATTTTAAAATGGTTTTAAAACTAAAATTTGTACAATTATATATTTATTAATTAAATATATGTAATTTTAGTGAATTTAAAACAAAATTTTTAAATATATACTATCTATACTTATGAATAAAATTCCCTTTGGATAACTATTTTTCCATCACATCTAAGAGTTTAATTTAAATTAAAATTTTTCCACTTATATAATTTTTATTAAAAAATATGGATTAAATATTTTATATAATAATTATTAATATTATATAATAAATACAAATAAATTTTTTAGCATTACAAATAGTTGAAATATTTAAAATTAATTATCACGGTTAAGGTAAAAATGAGCTTACATAGTAGTTAAACTAAAAAGTTAAGGGTAAAAGTTCCCTTATTACTTGAATAAATTATATTTTTTTAGTAACAGTTAGCACTTATAAAATATAATGTTAAAATATATTGTCATTTTGAATCATTATCATTGGTAAATACCTTATAATTTTGGACTCTTTAGATAAATTTCTATGTAGATTTCTAGTTGCTTTCGTTCCCCGCGTATAAAAGGACCTCACCCCTCAAATCCTCTCCATGCTCCATGATCCATTTGGTTTTCCTAATACCTACTTAAACCCTCTATAACTTCCCTTACGCAATCTTTTGTCATGTTATGGTTAAGAAACTCTCTTAATATGGCTTTAGGTATAAACATAATGATTCTCTCTAAGGAAAATGTAATGATTCTAATCATGCATTATTTTATTATTTATTATTCCACATCCTTAAATTTTTATTAAAATATTATCATATAAAAAGCAGTGTATATTCCATATATTGATATGTTTTTATATTAATTTCAAGTCCTATATTCATATATAATTCGCTCAGTTGGATAGCGAAATAATCGATCGTGTGTACGGAGGACTTCCACCCCACGAACCGATATAAGTTATTTTTCTTCACTGGCTCTCATGGATGAGTTTAATGATTGATTTAAACTATCTATATAATATATTTTTCTAAATTTTTCTTCTTGAAATATAATAACACATGTAACATTATTACTTTCCACTCTGTGAGGGATATGTCATTGTAGCTCATGTCTATAGTGAACTACCACCTCACGAAGTTATGCGATTCTTACTCATTAGTGCATTGCATGGAAGGTAAATTTTATTTTTTTAATAAATATATATGATATGTATAAAATAATAACGATTCTATAAAATTGAATAATTATTTAATTTAACTTCTTTCCATACAGTGATAAATGCAAACAACATTTATTTGTACGTACGAGAAACTGTCTCCAGAAATTTTTTATTTATTTTTTCAATCTATAACATTTATAGATGAATATAAAAATGTATATAATGAATATAAATTAAATTTATAGCATGACTAACATTATTTTTATAATGTAATGATGATATGTGTTTATGGATATAAGCTACTGAATTGAAACTCTCATTAGAAAGCAAATAGATAACACCGATAAATAAATATTTTATAAAGGAATTATTAATTAAAGGGAATTGAAACATAATAATAATATCATATATGATATTATAAGTTATTGTATGGTTATTTAAATGTTTTATAATAAATTTATCTTTATTTTGTAGGATGTTAGAGCACATTCAATGTAATTCAAACCTGAAGTAATGTATTTATAATGTCACTTTTATTTCTAAGAGACATATGTCATATTCAACAATCATTTATTTTTTGTGGTATATATAATACCCCATTGACATGTTATATCATGAATCCAATAATTTTAATGATATTTAATGGTTATTTATATTAATATTTCATGGGTATTATTAGTCAAATTTCATTAAACTCAAAAGGTAATTTCATCTTAATATTTATATCTCTGAGATACATTACAAATTCACCACTTATTCATATAGTATATTGGATATATTATATAAGAATGAATTTTATGAATATTATCATGAAAATTATTAGGATTTACATATCCAATGAATGATCTCCCATTCATAGGGTTTATTATTCAATAAATAAAACATAGGAAAGGGATATATATTACAATCTCATTTCTTGTCGAGATTGTCCATGTTTATGTTTCTAATAAAAAAACTAAACGATCTAACAATCAAGAATTATAATGAAATTTCTTTCCATATGGTTATTTCTTTATTATACATGTTATTATATTATTTTCCACTATTTAGATTCTCAAGAGACTAAAATAATGCTTTAAAATAAAATCAACTAAATTTCTCTCCTCATTAGATTTTTTATTTCATACTCATGATCTCAAAAATTGTTTTAAAATATGTTTTTAATATTATAAAATTAGACTTTAAAGACATTTTACACATTTTTTACTTTTTCAAAAAAATTGTTGTAAAGAAATACTATTATCTTTACCCGAACAAGGATATTCTGAGTTTTATCTAAAATATGAAAAGAAATTTTTTTAAAATTTGATGACATGAATATAAATTTACACCATGGTGACCATTCATTAATATAAAGCATCCATTACAAGTGTCATGTTTTTTAACAAAATTGGTTCCATGTTATTTTAGAAATTTTTATATTTTAAACATGTATTTTTATATAGAAAATAACATTTTCCCAAATAAAAGTTTGAAATGATATTTAGATATTCGATTATATGTTTCTTGGGAAATTTTTAGTGAAAAGGATTTAAAAAGATTTTTGAAATTGTTTAGTTTTAGGAATGTTATTTTGAAAGTGTAATATCAATTTTCCTCAAAAAATTCACCAAGTTATCATTTAAAATCATATTACATCTAAGATTACATACATTAATGTTAATTATTATTTATTGGGAATGTGATCTAAGTATACCATTATTATTCTTTCTCCAAATGGTTTATGTTTGTTATGATAATATATTTATGAAACATGTTACATTTTCAATGGGTTATGCAATAATGAAATAAGGAAATTTTTATGAAATATATTTATTTTCCATGGGTTATGCTATGAAAAAAATTTATGATACCCATATTAATTCCATGGTTTATACAATGACGAAATGTTTATGAAACCAATTTCTTTTTATGGATTTTTAGGTGATTAATGTTTTATTATCTTATATCACACATATGTATGATTTTAATTATGTGACATGCAGGACCTATATCTCCCTCAAATATATGGGGTAAATATTTACATATCTTGTTATAATAATGGTAAAGAAGATGATGGGCTTGACCATAATGGTAAATTAGCCAATGGGATTGTTCCATTACGGTAAGAAAGCCAATGTTCAAGATCAAATATAAGAAATTAGTGATGAGGCATTATCCGGTTTGTTTGATGGTATTAGTAGTTAATTTTTACAAATGAAATAGTTTTTATACCTATGATGGTTCCATGATTTTAGGAAATGAGTTTATTATTCATGGTTTATTTATGCTGATTTCTCACTCTTATGGACCAACATTTCTAAAAAGATAATTTTTTATAACATGAATCATTCGAATGATCTATGAAATGTTGGGTATGAAAGTTTTATGTTTTTTTCTTGATCCTATTAGCTTATACTTATTTTATTATTTTATATTTCCCATGATTAATATGCACTATATTTACCCTTACTAAGCATTTAAGCTCACCCTATATAACGATTCCTTCATCACGATATAAAGGATGGTTTAAGTATGGTATGTATTAGGGGGTTATTATATTTTAAAAACTTTATGGGAGATGATGAAGATATTTCATTAAAAAGGAATAATGTATTTATAGTGTCCAAGTATACTGAACTGTTAATGTCCTCAAGCATGTATTTCTATATTGTAAATAATATTTTCCAAATATTATGTAATATTTATATATTAAAATATTTGGTTGAAATAGATTGTATCAGATTAATAGTTTATCTAACAATTGAAATCATTGTGAGAAAATTCAAGTAATACCCCTTTTGATAATCCTTGGTATTGGAGAACCTCCTATGATATGGTAAAGATATTATTGTAGTTTTCATAGAAATACATACATCTATAAAAACTAAATTTAGATTTGGTTATTGAATATAAGTTCATAAGGGTAATAACACCAAATAATACACCTTGAGCTTCACTCAATCATTACCTGGTACACGAAAATGGGACTTACTCTACACCTAGTTTGACACATTCAATGGATATACATTAGTTAATCCAAATTTTTATTATAAAAATTTATAAAGGATTTGAATAGAGGAAGATCATGGATGACCTAGGTTAAACAATATGTGTCATATTTTGAAAATAATGTGTCACGATCTAGGGATATAAAAAATATTTCTCTTGATTATTTAGTTTTCCACAATGATTACTATTTCTAACACTGTATTTTTGGTTTTTGTAAATGAATATGACATATATGAACCATGTTAAAGTGTTATTTGATGGTAAGTGAAATTATTTTCTACCTAAGAAACCAAATTATATTGGAGTTAGAATATAAAACAGTGTTCTTATAATCACATAATATTCACAACCCCTGAATCATACATAGATTCTAAAAAATCATAACAATGAACAACATTCAGTTGAATCTGTCATAATATAAAATCCACTTCTTTTTAGTTGATATTATGATTCATTAGAAGTTTAGTGACATATTTGGACTAGTAAGATGATATTTTATGTTCTCTCGTTATCAAAACATGAAACTTTTGTCCCACCAGTTTATCATCTGTAAAACAAACCTTTTAAATGGTGGAATAATATTATAAATATGAGCCATGATGGATAAATTGACTCTATTTATTAGAGTATGTTAATGAGGAAATTTTTCCATAATTATATCACTCATATTATACATACAATGCTGCTGAAGTATGTTTTTAAGCTCAAATAGAAAGATTATGGAACTATCAGTGCCTATAAATCTAATATTAAAAATCTTTCCAGGTATACCCCTGGTTTATTCATTAGTATAGATAGTGAAATTAATTGATTATTTGGTGTCTTAAATCAAATTCTCCAATATTAATGAACTATAAGATACCTTGGTATCTATAATGATATAAATTTTTTGTGCACAAAAGGTAGGAATAGAAATGAATGATTCATTCCATTCCTGTGGTATTGATATGAAATGGGATATTATGTCTCATGAAAAAATTAATAAATTACATTGTTGAATAAAATTCCTACCAATGATGTGCCTTAAATGTAGGAAGAATCATTAAGAGAATTTCATGAATGGGACTGGCATATGAATCAAATGTAAAAATGTGGGACATTAATCCCTTAAATATTGAATTTTGATGAATGATCCAGTTAATGAAATGGAGGTGAAGAGAATGCCAGCTAATGCACCACATACACTCAAGTGTTTCAAATTCAATGGACATTGGAAATTGTGAAAATTAATTTATGATGGTCTAATGATGATGATATGATACAACAACCTATGATTAAAATTTAAAAAGGGAAATCATAGGCAATGAAAACCATTGAAGTGAATCATTATCATTTGGGAACTCCATAGTATGGAACTTCCTATCAGATATTGTAGTAATGAGACCAATGAAAATTGAGTTATTAATCCTTTAATACAGCATTATGTGATTCTAAGCATTGAATATATCTATAAACATATATTATAGAATATGAAAATAAAATTTTATTTTATAATTAAATTTATAATCACTTATCGGTTATAGGATAAACTCTAACATCAAATTAAAATGTTTTTATTTAATATTGTGTCTTAGATAAAGAATTTAAGTTGAATTATATTTTAGGATCTTATATGGTTTTATTGTGATTTAATTATAGAATTTATTTGGGTATATACAATTTGGTATAAGATTTATTATTGATTAATAATATTATTATTTTGAATATGGAAGGATATCAAATCCAATTCATCAATTCATTAGGATTTAGTCTTGGTTGAAAATATTTTTGAGGACCCGTGAGGATAACTATTTATGGAATGTATTAGGTTGAGATTTAGATGTTATTGTATGACCTGTGATATCCATTTTTATTTTTGTAAGTATTTTGAGGTTGACTAATTGAATTAAGGATATTATGAATATTTTAAATCTTAAGGAATAAAAAACTCATAAGGAATATTCTTTTCTTGGATTAAATTATAAATTTGAAAGTTGATCAAATAACAACTAGATGATTTAATTGTTCATCTAATATAAATAAATTAAAGAACTTGTTATATTTCCCCCTATTATATACATTCGAGAATATAAATGGTTGTTTATTTTTTATAACTTCAACTAAATACCTCTCATTTTTATGGGGTGTTTCATGAATATCTTCTAAAGATGTATATAAATGACTATTCAAATGCACTGAACCCGGAGGTCATACCACTAGAAATAGACCTATATTATGAGGAGAAGCAAGTAGATATTTTGTCTTTTTGGGAGAATGTGATATGAAATAATATCATTCACCTAGTTAATTTTTCATATAGAAACCACCAATTTTAATATTCTACATTTCAATTTGATGATACGATGAGGTAGAGGTATCCCCAATTTTTGTGTCAAAGAGATAAATTTTAAGAGAAAATTTTATTTTAAGGGGGGAGAATGTAACACCCTTATTTTTTTATAAATTTTTATTATTTATAAAATTAATTTATTCACATTTTTTTATCACAATACACTATATTTAGAAAACATTATAATAAACTGTGATTAGATTGTGTTACACACTACATTATGTTTTAATGAATCATTATATATTATATTAAAATATTAATCAATGCCTAACTATTAGAATTGTGGGATTGAATATCATTAACATAATAATAAAAATTTATAATCATTTATGAAAGGAATTTTTTTATAAATTAATTGGAAATGTAATTAAAAAATCAATTTCAAATGATGGAAATTTTTTTCTACAAAAAACTATTTTTATGTGATTTCATCACATTTGGGGAACTTGTAATAATATTATTTTAATGTGTAGAAATTAATTGGAGAAAATAAAATTCATTTCATTAAATAATAATTTCAAAATTATCTTAAAATTAACTTTTGATAATGTTCTAAAAATATTAATTTTTAAGCAAATAATTAAAAATACTTGTATTTATTAGGATTTTTTATTTCTTTTAAAACATTTAAAAACATTATATTTATTTTAAAAAGATTTAAAAAGTATAATTAGTTAAAATATATAATTATTAATCCAATTTTGGTCATTTTATTCAATTTTAATTTGAATTCGGATGAAAAAAAAAATTTATACTTGTGAAATGTTTTGTATTTGGAGAACTACTTTTTCATCACATCCCTGGATTATTTTTAATTTTTTAACATTCCAAATATATGAATAGAATTTGGGAAAATGGAATATATATTTGGAATAATAATATATAATTTTATATAATAAATTCAACTAAATTTTAGAACATAAAAAACAGTGAGAACAATTAAAATTAATTAACATGGTTTAGGAGAAATTAGATTAATGGAGGTTTAATGAAAATTATACTGTAAAATTACCATTAAAATATGTATAAATATTTTTTAGGTCATATTTAAACCTTATATTATATATAGTTCAAATATTTATTCAATATTAAGCATTTATTATAAGAAATTATTTATCATATTGGGGTCTTTTTGAGAAATTTCTATGTAGATTAGAAGTGGGTTCATTACCCCACTTATAAAAGGACCTCTCCATTCATATTATATTAACACTCCAAGATCATTTTGGTTTATAAAATACCAAATAAAAAACCTTCTAAACATTCCTTCCATTTCCTAGAGTCCTTGGTTAGGTTAGTAACCCCACCAAAGAAGCTTTAGGTAGAAACCTAAAGAGGCTCTCTGAGGAAATGGTGATGCTCTTCACCATTCATTATCATTTTTTTCTTCCACTGCCTCATTTAATTTTTTTAAAACATGATAATATAATATCACCATTACATTAAATATTATAATAATTTAATATATTAATTTCATTACCTATATCTATATAAACTTCCCTTAAATGGGAAATAATTTGTCGACCAACTGTACAATGGACAACCGCCTCATTAACTGGTGTAATTCATTTTACATCATCGCCTATCATGGCTATGTAAAATTATCAATTTAATATATATATATATATATATATTATTTTTAACATAATTTCACTATATAAATATAATATCACATGTACCTGTTTACTTACGTTTTCAAGGGGGATACGCTCATGTCGCCTAGGTGTATGGTGAACTACAACCTCATGAAGAGATATAATGTCTTCTAAAAAATGATTTACATGAATGGTAAAAAAGGATTATGTTAATAAATATATTTTATATATAAAAAATTATAATTATTGTTTTTATGTCAATAACTATATAATTATTTTCATTATATCTATCAAAAAATGAAAATAGTTTTCATATATACGCATGACTTACCATCTTAAGGAACGTTGTATTTCATTTATCAATCTTTAACTTTTATTCATGAAAATAAACATGTAAATAATTAATGTATATTATATTTATAACATTATAAACATTATTTTAAATATGTAATTATTTTAAAAGTAGAATTACCAAAACAACTAAACCAAAAATCTTATATAAAATAAAACAATTAACACCCTGAAATGATGATTTATAAATTAATTATTAATAAAACAGTGTTAAGATGATAAAAAGGGATAATATGTGATATTATAATTATGTGTATAAATTATTTATAGATTTATAATAAATATATATTTATTATACATTAGGTTTTATAGTTTTTTAGGCAAGAAAAACTCTAAGTAATGGATTTCTAGTCTGCCTTTTATTTCTGGCGGACATTTCTCATATTGACCACTTGTTTCTTTTGTGTGGTGTATATACTAAAATTTTAAATTTTATATCATTAATATAATCCTTTTATTGTATTATACTATTTTATTTTATATTAATATTTCATGGGGATTATAATTCAAAATTTACTAATGTGGTAAATTGTTTTATCTAACATTTTATATCTACGTGATACATGTCATATTCACCACTTGTTCCTATTGTATGGCATATATAATGCCCATGATTGTAATTTATGATTTTTATAATCAAAATTATTAGTATATATATATTAATTTGTTTATATCTCTTTCATTTGTTTTATGATTCTAATGATACCCAAGAGGTATGTAATATATATTGCAATCTCATTACATATCTAGATTGCCCATATTAATGATTCCAATGATGAGATTTCCTGATCTGCCGCTAAATAATTATCAGGAATTTTCTTAACCTCTAGTAATGTATTAATAAAATATTTTTTCCATTCATTTAATTATCTTTATGTACTCAAAAGTGTAGATATATTTTTTAAACGAAATTGAATTTATATCTCCCCTTTATTGAAATTTTTTTTCATTCATACAAATGTTTTCTTGAAATGCTATAAAAATGTTTTTATTATTTGAAAAACAAAATTAATGGTATTTTTACCAATTTATAAATTTTTAATGAATAGTTTAAAATTAATACCCTTTTTCTTTTTTAACAATGAACATTTGAGTTTTACAAAAAATGAGAATCGAATCATTGTCTAACTTTTTATGAGTTTAATAGAATTTTACACCATCGTGATTAATCATTATATTAATGATTTGTTTACATGTTCTCATGGTTTTTTAATGAAACTTTTTTCCTCATTATAGTGGAATTTTCAATATTGAAAATAATTATTTCCAAATAGAAAATGATATTTTCCGCATGAAATTTTTTAAATTATCTTTAAATAGTCCTTTATATGGTTTCAAGGTTATTTTCAATTAAAATTATTTTTAAAAGATTTTTTTTCTTTTAGTTTACAAAGGTTTTTTTCATGTGTAAAGGCTATTCTTCACAAAAAATGAATGAAGTGATATTTCAAAATAATTTTCCATATAATAGTACAAATTTTGGAATTACATATTCATTAATGTGGATATGATCCTTGTATCACGTTGATATTATTTCTTTGAATAATATATGTTTATTATGATAAGATTTTTATAAACCTCATTCATTTTTTCGTGGGTTTTGTAATGATGAAATAATAAAATTTCTGTGAATTTTTTTTATTTTTGTGGGTTTTTATATTATAAAACTATTATGAAACCATTTCATTTCAATGGGTTATAATATAATAAAATTTTTAGGAAACTCATTTTTTGGGGGTTCTGATATAATGGATGTTATATGATCTTGTCGACCAGATATTTATGAATTTCATTATGTAATAGGTGAGGCATATATCTCCCTTAAATAAATTTAATAAATTTATATAACTTATGCTATAATAAATTGAAACAAGTTTAAGTGATTGATCAAAAATTGGAAAAAGGCTGATAGGCTTAATCCGAAATTGGAAACAAGAGCATGGGATTGATCCAAAATTTGAAATAAGTTATTGGTTATGATCTATTATGCTTTGTTGTCATAGTATTTAACCATAGAAAATGAAATGGTTTCTAGAATTATTGTGGTGCCACAATTTTATGACATGATCAAATGGTTCATGAATGATTTATTATGATTTCTCACTATTATTCAAAATATTTTATTTAATGATAATGTTTTATTCTATGACTCATGTATATGATATTTCATAAGTTGGGTATAAACATTGGATGTTGTTTACATGGTTACAAACTTGTATTATCATCTTATTCATTCATATGATCATAGATTGGGAACTCATATGTTTACCCTTATAGAGAATTTGAGCTCATACATTCTTATGTTTCTTTTCCCAGGATATAAAGAATGGTTTATGTAGGGAATGTCTGATAGGAGTAAAATGTTTTATGATCATATTGGGAGATGTTGGATATATTTTATAAAAAAAATTATTGTGTATCTAGTATCCAAAGACAGAAAATAATTATGGTTCTTGGGTGTGTATTTGAGTAATGTGATGAAAATTAATTTAATAATATTTAATATATATATATATATATGAAAATCCTTGGTCATTATATTCATCGAATGTATACACATCCACATCACTCCCGCACATTTTCATATATATGAATTGAATCATTTATGGAATATAAATTATTCATTAAAATGTTCAATTAATAAAACTCTAATGGAAAACAACAAATGATTCAAATAGTTGGAACTTAATTATTGATAAATTCTATAAAATAAATAGCATTGGGTATCACCAAAAAAATTAAAGAGTTCCCTTCATTGGATCTTTCTTATTTTTCCTTTGATCTCATGCCAAGCGACCCGATGATATCTTCATCCTTGATTCATTATCAATACTCAAAAAATGAATGTTCTAGAACCCCTTAAAAAGTATTTTTATCCACGGTATATGAGCTAGAATCTAATGGTTGAGGTATCCCCTTATAGGTAGGAATAATTTTTTTATTACATCAAATAATTAATAATAAGATAGTTGTTATTCAATTATTTTATGTATGCTCTATTTTTCATTTTAGTTATACATTTAATTTTTTACTGATTGATCCTTGATTGTTTAGGTTATATTTTTGTTTATATAATCATATTATGGTACAAAAACCCCATCAATGGTATCATATGGTGACCTTCATCAAGGAAAAAACATGTTTAAACCATTTTTTAAAAGAACTATCATCATCACCATGTAATAGAGGACCCCATAGAATCATTATATTGACTCGAAATTACTAGATCCCCATCACCCTGATACAGTACAAATATAATTGGTTCGCTCACATTATACAAATTATTTCTGAATATTGGGTCTATGTAAAGGTTTTGGAATGATACATTTATGAAAATGGGTTTTTAATGGTAGTTTATACTGGTCCTTTGGGAAAATGAGTTGCAAAAAGTTAATCACTAATTTATCATTACATTAGAGGATCCTAGATTAGGGTAATTGATTTCACCCATATGTATGTGACCTATGTAGTGGTATCTAATTTTAGGCTTATGCATGTATTCACTTTTTTCATAAAGGTAAAGAAAAAAACCTAAAAAATAATTTTTTATAAATTTCATTATGTTTTAAAAAATGTTTTTAAATGATGAATATAAGGGTTTAAAAATTATGATATTTATTAAATATAATGTTTTTATTTTTAATTAAATAATTTTTTATGAAATATTTAAATATTATTGATTATTAATTGTTAATATTTAATGGCATCTTACAAATTTATATAACATGCCTTGTGATCTAGAAATAAAATTGTTTATTTTAAAATCATATGGATATCTTCAAAGAAGGTTTATAAATTAACAAATGAATCCTAAATATAAAATTAGTTATATTTTAAATTATGAAATATTCATAATATTTGATTTTAATTATAATAATTAAAGTGCTGTTATATGGATATTATATGAAAAATATCAAACAAGATTTTGATTATTGATTTTATCAAGGTTTAAAACATTTTAGGATACATATATTATATAAAACGTTTACATAGTAAAAATTGGATTATAAATTATTTATAATTCATAAACTATCATATATCTGATGCGGAATTCCATATAATGTGTATTATGAAATATTTTTATTAAAATTAATAAAAAATATATCATATTCAATATTATCGAATGTCTATAATGTTTATATAATTAATAATGATTCTATAGTTATATTTTATTTACGAATTATTCATAAATATTAATATAATGTTTAAATAATATAAATGTTCATTACTTTAAATTTAATACCAATTGTATTGGTATTTATAAATTTTTTATTTGACATTAGTAATGTTCATGCTTATATTTATATGATACATTTCTTCTATAAGATAGGGCATTGCATTATATGCTAGGTATGACTCTATAAATATATATATATTTATCTATATTGGCCTCAATTTTCTTTTAGAGTCATAATATTATAAAAATTTATTTAATTAGTATTAATTATATTTGTTATTTGATATAACATTAATTGAATAATATATTGAGTAATGTCTCTCGGAGGATAGAATGTTTTGATAAGACTACATAACTTCCTAGAGACTTATTCCTTATCAAAAAAAAGTGAACGTTTATATCTATCTATTTCTATAGGATAACTCATGTGGATATTTTAATCTAATATAAATCAATAACATTAAATGAAGTGTTAATTTACCTTATGAACATGTTACATTCATAAATTTATGATAATTCCTGATTACTTCTTTTTGATGAGTATTAAAAACTTGTGGGTTTTGTAATGTGTAACATTTTAATGTGGTGGGAACACATTACTTTGGTTGTTGAAATAGAGATTATAGAACTAAATCATTATAATCCAATATACACAAAAAAAGGTAAACAAGAGAAGATTTGTATTACATAATATTTATTAGTAATGAACATAATATTAATATAATTAGTATTAAGTGGGTGAGACATTAAAAGAAAACCAATTAAATACAATGTGTTATATTCCATCCAAAGAATAAATTTTCAAGAGTTAAATCATCCAATTGAGTAGCTTTAAGCCAAATCTTGGTTCCCCTAAAATATATTTTCTAATGAAATAAGGTAATAAGTGATTATGGATTGTGTTGTTATACAGTTTCATTACAAATCTAGATACCAATAGATTCTGTATTTTTATATTATCATTAGAATTTAACTTGGGTAACACTAGTTTGTAATCCCTAATAGTTAGGATACCAAAGGAAAAGAGTACAATAAATCTATATAATGGATTTGAATAAATAATTATGCCCTAAACTGTCAAATAATCATAATTTTTTGGAATACGAATAATCCTTACATAAATAACTATGTTTTAAGATTAATGTACAAGAAGAATAATTGAATTTTGAATTATGATTCTTGAATCACAAAATATGTGTGATACATAGTGTCATTATTTTTTACTAGACAATATTCATTAAATGTTTCTTATGAGAAAATACAAAAACAGTTACACACTCATTGATGTGTTTTTGTTATAGGTTATAGAAGATCATGATTTAATAATTATGAGATAATTAATAGGTACAACCAATAATATTATTAAAAATTGGTATCAATGATTGAGAACTATTCATAATTAGTATAATTACAACCCCAAAAATAGGAATGATTTAGAAATAGATTTCTCCGACACTAGTAAATAATTATTAGATATATATTATGTGTCACACATCTTTTCTTATAAGAAAAGAATCAAATATATGAGGTAATATATTAATAATGATGTAGATATTCATCTTCATAATAGTTCAATAGTTTATATAATGAAACATGGAACATATGAGATGATTTTATGATGTGTATTAATCTATGAAGTGGAAAATTATTATTATTTTACCAACATAAATAGATATTATATTTATGTTTCATGTTTTTACTAAAAGAGATTTTAATTCACTAATATGAATAAGAGTAGTTTTAAATAGAAGAACAAAATGTTTTATTAAATTCAGAATATAATAATTGGTCTATATATATTTTTATATGGATAATCATGTCTATAATGTCCAGAATAATAATGTTAGGTTTCGTTATAATAACACTTAACTTTGGAATTTTCACCATGAAAATATAAATAAATAAATCATTAAAAGACTATATAAAGATGGATTAGTTTTATCATTCCATTATTAATCTTATAAGAACCGTGAATCTTCATTATTTCTAAAAATTAAAATCACAAAATTTTAGAGAAGAATTGAAAGTGATAGTATACAATTATTTCTTATACATTTTGATGTATGCAGGCCAATGAGTGCATCATTAAATGGTGGTTTTAGTTAATTTATTATCTTTACTAATTAAATTATTTATAATTGTATTGTATTTAAAAAAATTCCAAACCTTTTGGAGAGTTTAATGAATTTAAGAATGAAGCACATAATTAACTTGGAAATAGTATTAATAGTTACTAATTAGATCGGGTGGTAAATATATCTTTTTTGAATTCAATGGTCCTCTTAGAGACATTCAAATTATTTCACAACCTAATCCTACTTATACACCAAAATGTAATGTTGTGTTTGAAAAGTGGAATCACATTATGTTGGTCATAGTTTCAATTGATGTGTTAATGTGGCCTTCCAATATAATTTTAGAGTTATACTCTAGTTATTATTGCATTCCTACTATATCATATTCTATATAATGTAGTTATGAAGATATCATATGATATATGGACTAAGAAACATTTCATAATGTCTTCTATGTTGATTTGGGTTTGTGTGTCAGTTGTACGACGATGGGATTTAGAAGAATTTGATCTTAGGCCTAATAAGTGTTCATTTTTTGGTTATCCTATAAATACTAAGGGATGTTACGTCTATAAAACTACTAAAAATAAATTTTTTATGGTCATAAAATGATTATTTTTTGGAATATAAATGCATAATTTGAGGTTTTAGTTGGATTGGAATTGAGTTGTTTTAGTTCATGAATAATAATCACGAAATATTCTTTTGATGAAGGTAGAGTTGGTCTCCTAAATAGTTATTTATGAAGAATAGAGTTATGTTACGTAATATACTCAAAAGTATGTTAAGATTCATCTAGAAATTATGAGATATGGATATCACATTACAAATTATGATGAGTTAATTTTTGTTGATGATGAACCTATTAACTTCTTACCATTTGAAATTTAGAATCCATGAAATTGTTAAAAATTTAAGTATCTAAAATTTACTCAATAAAAATTAATTAGGAATGAAACATTGTGGAAACAGATGGAAGTTTATTACCAGTACGGTGAAATTGGGGTTTTTTCTTATAAATTCACATGGATGGTATATGTCTACATATAAATTTATTTAGATGTTAAACGGTTGTAAAAAATAATGGTATTGACTATAATGAACACCTTTCACCTGTAGTTATAATGAAGTGCATTTAGATTTGTCTACGCATAACAACGCATTATCATTTTGACTTACATAAAATAGATCTTAAATACCCAATAAATAATTGGAATTTTGGAAATGATTTATATATGATATAGTCTTCTAATTTTGAATTTCCAAATGAGACTACTAAGGTGTGTGAGATCAAATAAAAAACATACGGTTTAAAAAAACATTCTTAATATTGGAATATATATTTTGTTGATTAAAAAGTGATGAGGATTGAAATAGTATCTTCTAAACCCTACATTATGTTTTCCTAAAAATATTTTATTATAGTAGATCCTATAGTTGTCTCCAATGATATTTTCTTTTTTTGAGTTATTTACTTTCATGATTTTTAATATTTTTAATTTTTAATTTATAAGGTGAATTTATTTATAAAAAAACTAATTTTATAAACTAATGAAGATTAAAAAATTTTAAAAAAAAGATGCAGTGAATTCAATAAATTGTATGAATAGACTTATAATTGAATTTATTTTAATCACGAAGCAATATCCACCACTATTAATTTTCATGGATAAATATCGTCTCATTAATTTATAAGAACCTCACTAGCAATTCACATAGATACATCACTATTTTTTGTTCAAATTTAAATTCATATTTTTATATATCTCAATTCATACAACAAAATATCAAAACATAAATTTAATTTTGTTGTTTAAATGAGTTTAAAACCCATGATCTCAGTTATCGTTCTCTTTTTAGAAAGAGTTAATCAATAGACTCATCGATCATTTATCAAAATGACTTAGTTAACTCCCAATATACTCACAATCCTTAATTGAAGAGAGGAAGATTTAAAAAAAGTTTATTGCAACACCATATGAATTTATAGTATATCTTTTTCAAATAAATTTAATTTCATTAATTTCATTTTTTATAGTACAGAGTGAGTTTAAATGAATTGAGAAACATATTAAAAGATTATTATTTAAAATATTCAGTAGTAACATAACCATTAAATTGTAATGTATGAATAGTATTACCTAAATTTTGATATATATATATATATATATATTCTACTGAGTAAAAAGTTTATGATTAATAGTTAGAAAATAAGACCTCAATATTTTGGTGATGTTATATTATTATTAAAAATCAATTATATTCAATCAATTAGTGATTTTCAGAGAAAATAGAATAATTGAATTATTCAAAGATTAGTAATTATTTGTAAAAAATTAACATTTTTTTTGAATCATATTTTGACAAATACTTAAATTTATATTTTTATAAAAATTTTCTAAAAAAAAATATTTTTCATTGAATAGTGAAATATGACAATTATTGTAAAATTGTCATTTTTTTCATTGATATTCCCAATAATATTTTTAATTTGATACTAATTTAATATAAGGATAATTTTTTATAATTAATAAAATTAATCATGCTTGAATAAAAATTATATATCTTCTTCACATAAAATACATTTTGACTTAATAGTCATTTTTTTCAAAACCAATTTTCAATCATGATTTGTGATATTTTTTTAATATTTATTTCAGGAACAAATAAATAAAATATTTGGTGAAATTGATTAAATATTTTTATCATATGAATTTATATTATATAATAATTTCAACCAAATTATTTCTCATAATGAATTGTAAAAACAATAAAAATTTTCATTGTTGTAAAAGGGTAAATCAGGTTAACCTTGGTGTAAACTAGCTTATATGGCAACAATATTTCAGATCAATTATTATTTTATAAAGTAAATTATAACCTTATAACCTTAGGGATGAAATATATTTGTTTAAGGGGAACATATCCAAGAAAATGATTTATATAATATTTAAAGTAAAAAAAAAGAAAAAATGACTATTTTTTACTTTGAAAAAATATATTTTGTCTTCACATAGATATAATGTTATGTTGTGAATGTATATAAATTTTTTATTTTGAGCATAATATAATTATTTTATTGATTTACATTTATTTTTAATTTTTATTAATTATATCGTCATTTTAAATTCTTACACAATGCTTATATTGTATTTCTTTAATTTAGTGAATAATAAAATAAATGCTTTAAGAAATATTAAAATTAATATAATTGGAGTGAGTTAGTGTTTCCCACGGATTTTATATATGAATATAATATATCAGTGTAATTTTAATCCACTGCATTTTTATTTTTTTATAGTTTTGGATTTGTTAAATTCAAATTTAATTAAAAGTGTCAAAAATTACATTAATTGTATTTTATGAATACAATGTTTTATTAATTTATTTAAAAATCATAAAAATTAGTTTATTGAGGATTATTTTAAAAATGTATTATTTAAAAGTTAATTAATTTTCTATTTAATTTCCAAGTTTCAATATATAAGTGGAATTATAAAACATTATGAGTGAAAAAGACGTTACTAAATTAAAAGTAAAAATTGGTTATCTAGCAGATAAAAAAAATAAAATTTTTAAAGAACCATATAAACATGTAAAAAAATTTACATTATGGTATTAAACCACATCCAATCCCACCTTTTCATCTATAGAAAATGGGAATCAATTTTCATGAAAATACTTTATTATATCTTATACATTTAAGAAATTACATGTGTGTCATGTCGCATACTTATAAATGGACACTCCCACTCTTCTATTTCCAATTCTTTTAGAGCCATTTAATTCTAAGAATAACTACACAAATAATTTCATCCCAAAACTATCCATGAAATATATTCCCTAGTTTTATTATAAAACTATATTAGGATATTATAATGTATAAACCTAAAGAGGTTTCCGAAGAAGAGGTATGGTTCTAAACCATCTTCTTCTATATTATCACTCCTTATACTTTCTTAAAATTTTATTCAACTATGATGAAATAATAAAATAAGTATATTTAATGTACTGATATGTTATTATTTAAAATTCATAACCTATATCCATATGATATTCCATCAAATGGGATGTGAAACTATTGATTGTGTGTACAATAGATTACTGCCTTACAAAGCGATATATTTTTTTCCATCACTACCACTCAAAAATAGATATAATTATAGATTAAATATATATATGTATGTGTGTGTCTGATATATTTATGACATAAATATACTTTTTCAATTTTAATATCACATCTACCTCTTTACCATCAAACCCATTTGGAAAACGATACCATCACTCGTGTGTACGTGTTGACAATCGCCACCATGAAGCAATGTGATTCATAATTCTGTTATATTTTAATAGGATTATAATAAAGATAATTTTAAAGAATATATTATATATATATATATTAAATAATATGGATTATATATGTTTTAATTATTATTCAACATGTTTCAGTTCCAGCCATCAGCAAATGTAAACAATGTTAAAACATAATAACGAAAAACCAACGATGTAATTCATTTTTTTATATATACATTGATTGATTAATACAAAAATGTATATAAATAATTTATATTATATTTATACCATGATTGTAATTCATGGTATAATGTAACTATGATCAAAGTCTATGGACAAAAACTGCCGAACAAAAAAACATATGAAAAATGAAGTAGTTGTCGCCTGCAATAGTTATTTTAATAGGGTTTTAAAAAATTGTGGGATGAAACATTATATGAAAGTAATATATGATATTATTATAAATGTGTATTTTTATAGAATTTATTAATAATAAAAATATTTTTTTACATGAGGTGAAAACACAAATGAAGGATGTTGAACACGAGGTAAGGGATTTGTAATACAATCACATTGATTATCAGGATTGTTTTTTATTATAATTATGGTGAAAAATATTCTAGATCTAAATGTAAAATAACTCATTAAATTTAGTATATTATATTTATTTATTAATAATATATATTTTAATTTAATTTTTATCCTTTTAATAACTCAATAGTCTGAAAAAAGAACTTTTTGAAGGAAAAATCAACTTTATTCCACTCTTCGAACTAATACCCCTATATCTTACATTTCAATATTCTATGTTAAATAATTTAATGAATTTTTTTGTATAATATAGTTTTAATAAATAAAATTAATTGTTACCCATGTTTTAATTTTTATAATATTTTTTTATTGAATCTACCTGTTGTTTTTCAAACAAGGTACATTTTGACATTTTACAAAATAGTGGAAGGAATTTTTATTTTATCTTATATAGTATGAATGAAATTTCTAATCATAATGATCTATCAGTGACCTAAATATCAGTTTATATGTTTCCATGGTTCTCTTAATAATATTCCATAATTATTTTCAAATTTATTATATTTTGAATTTTTGATTTCAAAATGGAATATCTATTTTCCTTAAGAAAGTTTTAATGATATCTTTATAGAACTTCAATTCATCGACGACAACAAAAATAAATGTTGATTATTATTTAATAAAGATATTATCCAATGATACTATAATTATAATTTCTTTGGATGTTTTATGATAATCATTAAAATATTTTTATGAAACCCATTTATTTTACATTGGTTATTCTATGATGAAATGTTGAAATGGTTATTAAATCCATTAAATTTATGTGTATTATGTCATGATGAATGGTTTATAAAACCCATTTATTTAATTCGGTTATGATATTTTGTATTTTTATGATATTTTTTTACACAAATACGTGATCAGTATTAAGTTTTGGGTGGATCTGGAATTAAATTTCTTATAAATGAATTTTGTAAAGATGGATATCTCATGAGATAAACAGGAACCGAAAGGAGATTGAACCTAGTACCATATGAGATACTGTCCAGTATTGTAATCTTGGGTTTAAAACATGACTACCATGGTTGTTTACAGATTAAACCAAATCTACAATGATAGTACAATGAATGATCCTTGGCTACTAAGGAAATTATTTTCTATGCTTATGTGTATTCCACAAATGCATGTCTTATGCCTATGTTATTCTCTAACAGATCATCTTATTTGATTATCTTATGTTGCATGTATTATGAAATAAAAATATAAATTTCATATCAGAATATTTTTTGAAATGATATGATCATGTTCCCATAACAATATTCTTATATTATGTTTAAGTGATTATTAATATCTCCCTTGTTTTCCCTTATTGAGCATCAAAGCTAACCCTTTCTTATGTTTCTTTTCACAATGTTATGATGAATTTTTTTACAAGGGTATAACTAAATAAAGAACAAAATTTTTATATTATTATTAGAGATGTTTAATATCATTAATGGTATAAAAATATTGGTAATCTAGTAACCAAAGTCACTAAACATTTAATGTTAATGTGTATTTTCTATTGAAAGGTATTGAATATTAGTCTAAAAATTTATTATATTTATGAAAGTAAAAAAAGTGGTTATTATAGTTCATAGAAAAAAGGGATTACTAAATATTTGTATATAAGTGTTATAAAACATTAGTGTAATCCAAATGATAATTCTATGTATATTAAAATATCATAGAGGGTTGGTAAGGAAGGCTTTATATCGGTTTCCTAGTCATACATCAATGTCCTGATACTATAAGTGGACATGTATTTGGAATAGATTCATATGTAGGGGACAACCCTGAAAAGATCGTGTAATTTATATCTCATCCATCATTTTTGTGTATGGTGAGTGTTCCCTTATATGTTGCTAGTTTGACACTCCATTGGGATATGCTTGGGTAAATTCAAATTTTCATTATGAATAATTTTGATAGAATCGAATAAATGATGACCATGGAAGTCCTATGTTCAACATAAGTATTAATAGGATGAAAATAATGAATAATCATTTAGAAATCCTATAAAATAGTCATGATTATGTGGGTTCCAACAATGATTATTTTTTGTCACACTCACCTTTTCATTCTAGTCAACGAATAAAACCTGGATGAATTATTTTAATGTTGAATGTAATGTATAATGGAATGATTATACTTGTGAGAAACTGAATGAAATATCATCTATAAGAAAACCATTTTTATTATTCTTAATCATCAATCTCGATATATAATTAACAATATAAAATTTAGTGTTTGTTGGGAAATATATAATACGATAAATAAGGAGTTTTATGAAGATCATGGTCATAAGAAAATTTAGTTTCACGAATTTTTGGAATGTTGAATTAGGAACATAGGATAATGTTTAAAAACGAAGAGTAATATGTTTAATATGTGTAAATAAAGATTATATAATAAAACATTTACATGTACCTTAATGTTTTATGTGTGGTTAACATGGTAATTATATGATTTAGGGCCATATTCCAACAATTAACTCCTAGACCAAGAAAGGGATTATGTTATGCCAATCATTGAAGAGGGAGGACTGAAGTGTCTATGTATCTGGATTTGAGAATTACATTTTATATGTTTTATATCAATGATCTTTTGGACATTAAAATAATAAGACATATAATTATTTGTTTTTCACTAGAAGCATATAAGTTATCATGTAACATTAACATATGATTTTCTAATGTCCTCAAGAGATTATGAGTTTATATATTATAATAAGATTAGAATCATACACAACCCTTCTGAAGTTTTATGTCAGGGAATTTTAGTAATATTTAGGATTTTGTTTTATTGGGAAAGTATATGTAACATTTATCCTCAAGATAATATAAAATTTTAGAAATAGTATTATTTTCATATGATTTAAGTTATTGAAGACCTTCATGGATTTTCTGATTTTTATGAGTAATATTATTGTTAATGATTGTTAACATATTTTTGAGGATGTTAAAATACTTTTATTAATATTTTTTTAGTAAAAAGGAAAACCTGTCACATATGGAAAGTCCATAGGTCTTGAACCCATAACTGATGGGAGAAAAGGATGCAACACCTACCACTAGACTACATGATGTCTTGGTTAGTATGAAATTCATTTTTTAAAATGATGTGACAGAAATAGATTAAGTTTATTATTTTTGGAATGTGATATTTCATTTAGATAAACATGTGATTGAAAAGATATTTGGTGATTAGGTGATTAATGTAATCTGAAAATAATTTCACTATTTTTTAAACCATATATTCTTAAGGTAAGCATATCATTATGGAATTTAATTTTATGAATAATGGTTGAAATATGTTTTGGAATTATATATGATTTTAAGCTTTCTATATAGTGATTTATGTTATAAATGAAAATTATTACCATATCTTGGAGAATATATGATTAGGACATATATAATTTTGTTATGAGATATTAAGAGTTATTGAATTAATTTAGAGATAAATGTTAAATTTATCCTGGAAGCATATTTGGTCAACTCATATAAATATTTCGGATTTTAACATAGTGTAGAATATTTTTATGAATCTTATGTTTAGTTACTAATCAACTATTCTATGTATCTCTTTGAGTGTTATTATTTACGTTTTGGTGGTTAATATTGAATTTAATTAAATAATTGTTTATTAATTTTGAGAATTATCATGTGTTAACCATTTTCAAATTGGATAGTGTCTAAAGATAGTAAGAAGAAATTTTTATACTTTTTTGGATTATGTGATCCATTAGAAGATATTTTTAGTGCTTCAAGCATGAATAATTATGCTTGAATACTCTTTTTTTCGTGAAATTATGTGATTGAGTTGGAAATTGAATATAGGATGAAATTATAATCATCTATTAAGCCTATTTCGTTAGGTTATTAGTCAATGTGGTAAAAAATTTCTAAAATCTAGGAAAAGTATCTTCAAACAACAATGTTATCATATTAAATTATTTTATAGTGAATAAATGGTCTTGTTCGAATCTCAATGATTTATGGATTTGTGGTCATTAACTTTCTCATGACCATTTCTTTTGACCAATGATCTCTATCACTATCCATAATTATTTGGTAATTTTTTCCCATGTTCATATTTTCATTTCCCACTGATGTTATCCTATTTGGAAACCTTGTTATGTGATGGTGTTCATATTTTATTTTCCCTATTTTTAAGAGGAACTTTTTAATAACCCTTTTTAAGGTGTAGGTTTTCCAAAAAATGTATTTTAAAATTTCATACCATTAATTACCGAACACAAATTCAAATTTTGATGATTCAATTTATTAAATGGGAGAGAATTAAAAAAACCGGATATTTTATAATATACAACATTTTAAATGAATTTAATTTTACTGATAGCTTGCATTACACATGACACTGAGTTTAATCAAATCATGTTATACTATTATATTAATAATATTTAAACAATATTGTTATAATTAAACCATTAAATTGGTTGGTATAAAAAGTGTTAAACACATTCAGATATATATATATATATATAATGTGCATAACACATCTAATAAGGCTGCATGGAACCCATGATAAAATCCTGATTGAAGATTATATTTGGGATATGATGGTTGTATTGTAACAGTTATTGTAGTGGTACTATAATAGTCATAACTATTCATCTATTTGGGCTTTCGAGCCGCTACTTTGGGCATACAGTCCATAGGGTATAATTCCAACCATTGTGGTTAGGCCACATGGCCTTCTGACCATAAAGACCATAGAGAGGACCATAAAGAATATAGAGAGTGAGTCCTAGGAGATGATTCTTACCATATAGCACCCACCAGAGTAGAGCAAACAGGATTGAATGAATGAGAGAATATGGTATTCCCCATCAGTACTAGGAACTGTGCTGCTATGCACAAAGAAATTCTAACCGATTAGTAACATGAGGTAGAAAGTTAATCACCTTAAATGGTCGAGATGCTAGGGAGGTGTAGTTCTTATATAGTTTGGATGGGGCTTCGTGTCGTGTATAGATAATTATTTATATGGACCTTTGGGTAAGGTACTAGGTATTCTACCACTCAGCATATGGGTCATGTAAGGGTTCCCTCCTAACACATGTTAAAATGGGATTGTCCATAAATAAATAAAAGATCGCGGTTATATGGTCATTCAAGAATTTGTGTGTGTGTGTCTAAAGGTCCTTCTCAATAAAAATATATTAATTAAGGATTATGAAATAAGAAATATGGTTTTGGTGAAGTAATTTTATGCGTAAATAATGATTTCTGTTCTAAAAGTGATTTTTATTCTTTTTTTTTAGAAAATAATATAATTATTTTATGTAACTTTTAGATATTTTATTTTATAAAATGATATTCATTATTAAAATATTCATGTCAATATTAACTTAGTCTGAATTTTTATTATTTTTCAAAAAAAATATGATTTCTAAATGCATAATGAGAAATACCAATTTTTGTAAAACTCGCATTTATTTTTATTGAAAAAACCCTCATAATATTTATAATTTTTTTTAATTTAAAAAAGTATAATTTAGTAAAAATATTGTAATAAATTATTTATAAATAAAAATTATACATGATCTTGACTTAAAAACATTTTTAGACATAAAATATATTTTTTCATCACAAAACTCTTATTCATTTCTTTTTGATGGATTTTCATAAATGGAATTTATAATACTTATATAGGTTGGATTTGTTAAAATTTATTACATAATTATATTTAACATAATTTATATTATTTAATATCTTTAACTAAATTTTTTCAAAATGAATATTAAAAACAATGAAATATTATTACCCAAAAAAAATGTTAAATTGTTTTAACTGAGGATAAAACAAAGTGACAACAAAATAATTATTCTTAATAATTACTCTTCAATGATGTTAATTTTAAACATATATATTTAGACTCTAAATATATTTATTTAGGAGACACTTATAAATGTTAATGTCTTATATAATAGTTAATGTAATGAAAAAGTAAAAATATCAGTATCATTGATTTCGAAAATACCGTATGTGACCACAAAATAAAAAATTTATAGGTGAGAAAAAATATAAATGGTTATTTTGAGTATAATAAAATTATTTTCATATTAAAAATTTATTTATAATTTTGAAATAATATAATTACTTAATATGATTACACAATGTTGGAATACTAAATATTAATTAAATTGAAAAAATAAACGAAATTTTTTGATAGAAAATAAAAGTACAATAATTTTAGTGATTTAAAATGTTTCAAAATTTTAATAGATAAATCTAATATATTATTATTTTTTGAAATCATAATATATTATTTTACCCATTTTTTGGTGTCTTTAATGTCAAATTAAACGATTAATATCAAAAATGACATTAATAATGTTGTATGAAAATAATATTTTAATAAAAAATTTAAAAATCGTCAAAAAGATATTGACTCAGAACATGGTAGAAAATATATGGTCTATAATGTAATATCGTGGACTTTTATGACACAATTTTATCAATATATGTAAACTTATAATCCATTATGGGTGAAAAATATTCTACCGCAATAGATGTCGAAATAGGATAACTAAGGGGTTAAACCAAAATATATGGATTAAAACCCCACTCAATCCTATAATAAATTTTCATTATCATATTTCATCCTCATCTTATCCCACCCACAAATATTTATCCATTTGGAATATGTGTTCTTGGTTATTACTTAATTATTTTTTATTCTTTTCAGAAATGTCAAGTGTGTCCTCTTCCCAACTTATAAAAGGACACTCATTATCCCCTCATCTCCATACATAAAGAGACTTTTTGTTCAGAAAATTCCTACCCAAATACCTTCTTTAAATATTATCCTTTGATCTAGAGTCTTCTTTTTTTATAATTAAACCATCCAAATAAGGCTTATAGTAAAAACCTAAATAGGTTGTCTATGGAAGAGGTATAGTTTTTATCAATTCATTTTCATTTTATTTCTTATTATACCTCCATAAAATATTCATAAACTACGATAAATTAATAACACCAATGTATTTCATATAATTAGAAATTATTATTTTAATTGAATAACTTATATCTTTATCCTCATTCATTAAATGGGTCACAAAACCATCGATCATGTGTACGGTGGATTCTATCTTCTGAAAAGATTTAATTATTCTTCCATTAAGGCCTTTAAAATATGGTTAAAATGATTTATCTAATGAAAATATATGATAATTATTAAATAATTATGAGTCTTAAATTATAATATCACATTTTCTTTTATTACATTATAACATGTTAGAAACCGATAACATCGCTAATGCATACGTGTAGACCCACAATGAAGAGATGCGATTCATTTTTCACTTCCACTATACATAGATAGTATTAAAAAATATTTTAAAGAGTATATATGATATATATTATGTAATAAAAATTCATTATGGGTGAATTTTTATTTACCTTCATTCTAGTTCATCTATCAAAAAACTAAAACATCATTCATAAGTACGAACGGTAAACCCTCTCTATGAATGATAAAATTTTAAATATATAACTTTTAGGGACGACTCTAAATATATAGATAATTAATAAATTTTTTATTTATATCATTATTAATAATCTATATATTATGTAAACAACATTATTATACACGGACTAATACTACAGAACCAATACATACATGAAAAATGAAGCGGTTATCACTCGAAATAGTTTTTTTAATGAATTATTAATAAATAAATGATAAAAGGATATTATAAAATATTTCACAGTATCATATATATATTTCTGGTTCTTAAATATATGTATAATAAAACTCTATTTATTATATAAGTGATTTGAACACATATGAAATAAGTCAAACCTACAGAAAGGAATTTATATTACCATCTGATTTTTTACCTTGATTATTTTTTATAATTCATGTGAAGATAATGTTTCATTTAATACCTCTCAAGAAACTCATCAAATTTATATCATCTAGTTATTTCATGAGAATAATGTTTTCCCATTCATTTTCCACTCTTTATGAAATCAAGAGATCAACCAATAATTTTTTTGTTAATCCAAAATTATTTCTATCTTCGGGGAAAAAAATTATTTTTCCATGTACATGTTTTCTTTTAAACATTTTCAAGAATTTTTTTAATGGTCTTCTCCGAAATTTTAAAATCCATTTTCACCCATGTTGGAATTTTTATAAAATAGTTTAAAAATAATCTTTTTTATTGTTTTTCGAATGAGGTACATCATGTATTTTATCAAAAGTGTGAAAGAAAAATATTTTAGTAACATATATGGTATGAATAGATTCTCCTATCAGCATGACCTCTAAATTCCTTTAATATCCCTCTACATGTTTTCATGGAACTTTTCGAATATTTTTTCCACAATATTTTGCAAATTTGTATTTTTCAATGATGTGATTTCGAAATGAAAATGCTATTTTCCACATGATTTTTTTAAATTATCTATTTATCAAATTTTTATTCATCAAAGAAAAAAATATTTTATTTTACATATTACATTCTAGTATATAATTCAATGAATCGTACATATCCTTTCTTTGTATGTTTTATGAATAAAATAATAAAATATTTATGAAACATGTTTATTTTCCATGGTTTATGCTATGATGAAATGTTGAAATGTATATGTTACCCATTTCTATTGCATGGGTTATTCCATTATGAAATGATTTTAAAAGCTGTTTCTTTTATTTGAATTTGATATTCTATATGTTTTAAGATCATGTGGAGAATATTTTTATGATCTATATTTTGTAATGGGAGTTCCTAGAAATATATCTCACTATAATGTGGGGTGTAATTATTTGATATCGTATGAAATAAAAGGTACTAGAATGGTGAATGAACCCAATTCAGTAAGGGATAGGTTTTGGAGTGAACCATTACTACTATAATGGTTTGTGGTGTGACATAATCAACTATAATAATATTATAAATGATCTTTGACTACTAAGGAAATGTTTTTTTTGAATATATGTATACCACACATTCATTTTATATGCATACATTATGCTCCCATGGCTCACATTCTTTGATTACATTATGATTCATGTATTATGAACTAACATGTTTTGTGTAATGACTCAATATTATGATTTAAGATTTATAGGATATGGTTTCAAAATTTTATTCCAATGTTGGCATGACATTATGCACATGTTGTGTTTAAAATACCATTGATATCAACCTTGTTTACTATTACTGAGAATTAATATTTCAACTTCTTGTGTTTCATTTCCCCGGTCAATGAAGAATGGATTAAATAGGGTATGTCTATATAGATTGATAAATGATAAAATCTTTGTGGGAGATTTTGAAGATATTTCATAAAATAAGAATATTGTATATCTGGTCTCCAAAGACACTAAAACATTATGGTCCTAGGATGTGTAATTTTTAACCGTATTTAATATTCCTCTAAAAAGGTGTAATATTTATGTACAAAAACTCAGCATCACTATGATGATAAAATTAAAACTCCAACTTATCATGAACTAACAATCCACATTAATTGACTGACACACTCTAATTCGGGATGTGTCATTCTCTATATGGAAGAAAAAAATTGACGAATTGATCAAAAAATTGAACACTAATCAATGATCAAATATCAATGTCCAATAATCTAGAGAGAATTGCATTAGTGAATATAAAGAAGTGTAGACTCTATGAATGCCACCATTCCATCCCACTTGTCATGGTCACATAAAATCAAGTTGGACAAGAATGAATAGCTGGTGGAATCTTCAAACATTATCTTCATCGATGTAGTAGTGAGATTCTCCACATCACACTCTCCAAAAAATACTATAGAATCATTATCTCACTTCCAAACTCTGTAAAAATGTGCGTTATTGAACTTCAATCACTTAGTTTTCCCTTATAAATTTAATTAAAATTATTTTATGATCAGCCCTTAAAGGCATTTATCAACTTAGATTGATCTATTCATATTTAGGGACCATGGGGAAATTTTTGCTGTAATGTTTTACCACTAAGAGTATTGAATAAATCCTCTAACTACTAGAGATAGACCCATTTGAAAAATAATTTACCGCTAAAACAATGAATATGAATAATAATTTTAATTTGGTTCACAAATCATGTATTTTCAATAATTTCTAGGAGCATTGAGTGCCTTCTATGACCCCTTTCATCGGATTGGTGTTACCCAGGTGAATTTGGTGTGGCATTTTCATGAGATTTATCTTTATGAAGAAATGTTTTCTAAATTTATCATTAATGGGATCTAGTACAACATCTTTTTTCTTTATTCCTTGTCAGTTGTTGATACCTTTATAAGAACAAGGTATCGAACCTTGAATCTACCCCCTATAGTTGTAATCCTCTGTCAATATTCAATCATCAAATTCATACTGACTAGAAAATAAAATTCCTTTGTCTCAAATTAAATCATCTTCCATATCATGATTCATCAGCTCCTCCCATGGTTAGCATCAACGATCTTCATTGCATCCCAACCAATCATTTCATAGACCTTCATCATAGTATTCAAAACTAAATCTTCTCTAAAAAAGACCATTGTATGACTTAATTAATCAACACAACACTCATGGATGATAAGTGAAGTTTGTGACACCTTCATCAAACCGGTCTGAGTGACCTAGCTTTGGAAAGTAATCACACTTCATCATTTGGTGGCTAGGAGTGAGATGCAATTATTATATAAGGATTCCATCCCCTACTGACCCTTCATCCTCCCATCGGGTTCCCCTTAATCTCAAAATCATTGATACATTATTTTCCCAGCTCATAGGGATTTATTGATCATATTCAATGGAGATTTTTTTCAGAAATTCCTCTTCTACACTGATCCATGGGCTTAGATTCCTCGCACTCAGTTTCTTCCTATTTACACAGTCTATATTTTATTGAAATTATTTGAACAAGAATCATCCTTTCATGTGACCTTGATTCTAGGTTCTTGGGTTCTATCTCTTCCGATGACTCACTGATTTGGTTTCGTCGGTCTACAAGAGTTAGGTATTCAAACACTACCCTAAATTTCAATTTCCCTACTATAATTTTCAATGAGTTTAGATTCAGTGGTGTTCAACAAGCTCAGTTCGAGTCTTTAGATTCTAATATCTAAAATTACTATAATCAAACCTTGATTTCAACTTCGATTCAGTCTTCACTAGGATTCATCACCAAAGGCTGAACCTCACTTCGGGATCAGACTGGTAATCCTTGGAGTCAACCTCACAACACTGTGATCGAGTTCCCTAGGTTCAAGCTTCGATTTCAAGTCAGAATGAGTCGGCCTTTTCAACCTCAATATTCCATAGTAATCCTTGGTTTAAACTGGAGACATTGATATTTTCCTCTCCATTCGTCTGAGGATATTCTCATCCCTAGTTTCATTCATTTCTATAGATCATAATTCTTCATCAAACAATAATCTTTTTGGTTTTATTTTGTTTCAATTTTTTATATGTTCATAGTTGAACTCTAAAGAATCACATCAGAATAGTGGAGTGGGTAAAGCCTCATTATCTTTTTACAAGGTCATTTGGCTTCTCAGAATCATGGTTTTAGGTTTGAAATGTATCATATAGTTGACATAGTATTTAAGCATGGTTGATGGATTCCAGGTGCATGATCACTTTCCTTGTATTTATTTCTAATCTACCATTACCATGGTTGACTGTGTTGGGGCTCCGTCAGAATCGTTCTTTTTACAATTTTCTATTAAACTCTTAAACATGTGGTAGCTATAATTTAACAATCACCAAAATTTACATTATTCACCACATTTCAGCACACTTGGTATGGTGTATTGTGATCAGTTTATCAAATTCCTGTGTTTCGGGAAAGAAGTGGTAGATTGAAGAAATTATCATTATTGTTTGAATTGTACACATATAGTCATTTCAAGAATTTCCTACAAATTTTTTTTAACTCCCACTACATCCTTCACATTATTGAAAATTAACTAATATTAATTTTTAAATTTTAGATTAGAATAAAATTAAATTGTAAATATGAAATGTAAATTAATTTTCCTAACAAATTAAATCACACAAATCCAATATTTAAAAATTAAAATTAAATTCAAACTTTCAGAATATAATTTCCCAAAAAAAACAATATACTAAATGATTGGAAATAATATTTGAATTCAATATTTTAATTACTGAAATAAAATAATATAAAATTCAATTATTTCATTAATACTCAGTATCATTAAAATAACATAGAAAATAATAACACAATCTAAGTAAGTCAAAAAGAAATAAAAGTGAAAAAAAATGTTAAAATCTTTTTATAAGTTGATGCTTTTAGAAATATTTGGGAAATGCCAAGCACCTTATAAAATATCAATTAAGGAAAAAATTTATCATTTCCAAATATTATATCTTAAATTTAAATTTTCAACCGTGATTTGATAATTATTTATTAATATTCTATTATATGCACATTTTCACCATAAAACACTTTAATTCACCATAATTTATATAGAAATAATGAAACAAATAAGACCACGTCAACTCCCCAAACACTATGATTTTTTTTGAACTCAAGCAATCACTCAAGAAAAACTTGTAGAAGAGAATTAATCTATAAATTGAATAACTATTACACCTTAATGAATTGATTATTAAAAAAAATTCACTCATGAATTATCTTAAGATGAAAAATGAAAATTCCCTTCCAATAATAATTATTTAAGTGGAAAATTTCTTACTATGTTACAAAAAAACAATTAAAAATTTTAATTTTTAAATTTAATTTAAAAAACATCAATATGCATCCATGTAGAAGTCTAAACTTTTCTTTACCACCACGAGAAGAGACTCACATACTTTAAGAAGTAAAAATAAATATATATATTGTTTAACGGAGATAAGTAGACTTTCTTACCAGAATAAATAACTCATCAAATAGTTAATGAATAATAAATAAGAAGTAAAAAATAAGGGGCTAGACATGGATTAGTATTTCAATTTTATAATCCATTGGTATGCATATATTATGAGTAAAATTCAAAATAAAAAAATATTAAGATAATATTTATTATATAATAGATTCCAAATGTTTTACTAAAATACAACATTTTTAAGAGTATAAGATAAACTATTTACCCAATTAATGAAAAAAGAAAGTAAAAAAATTAATCTCCACAAAGTGGTGTCAAAACCATAAATTTTATGAAAAATTACAACCCACTAATAAATTTTCTAGTGATTATTTAACTATAGGGTTCTGTTTTTTTGAACTGGAATAAAATCTAAGGTATTTTGAACATTTTCATTTACTGGATGGGTCAAATTTATAACCAAACATTATAACTCAATTATACGAGTCAGAACACCTCATGTTATTGTTTTTCGACTTAGAAGGAGGCCCAAGATGTTACCCAGGGGTCTCAAGAAATTTCGGAGGCACAAAACCCAAAACATATGGTTTTTAAAGGTTGTAGAGATCACATAGTTTATATGAAACCATGAATCCCACTACAGGGAACTGTGTGACATTTTTCGGAGAAGTCAGTGGCGGAGCACACGAACAATGCATGGTTTTCCAGACCATGCACTTAGCCCGCATGGTCTTCCATTTGAGGAAGTACCTTGGCACTAATCATTACACGATTTGTGCACAGTTTGACAACCAGTGTAAATCAAACCCTTTTGTAGGGTGAATTTTAAGAAATTAAATTAAATTAAAATAAATTAAATTAAATTAAATATAAACTAAATCAAGTCTTTTACCTTTAATAACAATGCGGCATGACCCCCTGACCAAACCCACTAGGCGCAACACACCCATTTCCACCAGCTCCTCCTTCAACCTCTGATTTCATTCGATTCTCTTTTGATTTCTCTCTGAAACATCGAGGTAATCTCATCTAACTCTGAAACCTACTTATCCTCGGCTGATTTTGATCTCTCTATTGTCTTATGTAGTTTAGCCAACACCTAGGTCAAGGGTTAACCCCAATTTCAGTTTTTTTTATTTTATGATTTTGAAAAAGGTCTCTTAGGTCCGATTCTTACATGTTCCGGCAACTAATGTGGAAGGATAATCAGTTCACATCGATTCATACACTGCCACCATCTGTGGTGAGGTTATAGTCTTCATTATTGGTTTCGAACCATCTATATTAGAGACTTTAATTATTTTAAGGTTCTTGATAATTTATTTGAGTCATGTTGGTCCTTACTAAATTATTTTTGAGTTCATAATAATGTTGTGGTGAGTTTTTTGAAACTTCGATGGTGTGCACGCATATACATAGTTATGTATATATATAAATATTTTTATCCTATATGTATGTATTCCCTAATGGCATGTAAAATACATACATTTGGATTAAGGTATATATATATATATATATATATATATATGGGGGTATGTGCTTGCATATGTAGATAATTCATGTGTGGTCACCACCAATCTATCAAGTATTGAGTGTTAAATTGGTTGTTTGAGGTTGCGTCTCTTTCTAACTCCTCAAAATTTTTTAAGAATTAATTTATTACTTACTACACTTTTGATAGATTTTAATTAATGCAGCGAATTCCTTATATTAAATGCATTATAAATGTCAATTTATTATGTTTCATGATTTAAATGCTAAATGAAATAAATGATTGTGTTACAAGAAATATCACAATTTTATAAAAAACCACCAATAAAGGTGATTTATGTTCAAGATAAAAAAATTGGTTTGAGTTTTAGGATATCTAGTCATATTGTATGAATATTTCTATAGCCTATACCATAAATATGATGGTTTTTTATGGTTTGTCCAAAACTCCCAACACCCCATGAATGGTGATATGTTATAATTGGGTTTCATGCATTTTGACACATTTGATCAATCATTAGGTTGTGCTCAAGCTTGAATACACAAATTATAACCCTATTTACAATAATTGATAATTTAATCATGAAATTGGTAATGAATTATGCTGTTTCAATTCCACTTGACCCACCTAATTTATGTGCCAAAATGTAATTGATTTTTTTAATTAATGTTTTTCCAAGAATACATAATTATATTAAAAGGTATTATAAAATTTAATTGAATAATACGTATTATTACCACTGCACCCCATATCATGTTAGTGGATGGTAAACGAGTTAAACTAGATTTTATAAAATTGATTTAATTGATTAAATGGATTGTTTCAAGCTATATTGCACTGTCAAACTAATGAAAAACATGATTTGAACCAAACGAACTTATTGATTACATATAATTTCACTAAATTGTTCCCTATCCAATTATCCTTGTCACAATAATTAAAGGTAATGTCTTGAACTATATGAATTTTTTATAACATCATTATCAAAAAGGAGTGTCCTGACTCGAAAGCGCCATGAAATCCATAGGGAAATTCTTGAGCCATCGGGAACACCAGAAGATTGTTAAATAACGTACTTGGAATTTAGTTGCATTGTACTTATTTATTTGATTTATGCATGTCTACACAATGTTTAATTTATATTTCACTATAATGACTGGGATAGACACAATGGGTGATGGCCTACTGATATTGTTAGTCACACCCCGCTCAGGTACCCATGGTACCCGAGTAGACCATATATATTTAAGAACTGGGTTTATTTCAATATTTATTTTTCCTTGGGGTAAAGAGATAATTATCTATCTGATGATCAGGATTATCTTGGAGATTACCCTTGGGGATCATCTTCATTTATTTTCTTTATTTTTTATTGAATATTAAGATTGTTTATTTATTACTCCTTCAGCTTCGATTATTATTTCACATGAATTCTTGTATTAAATGGAGTTGGAAATAGCCTTTTATTAAATTGTTATATTACTACTTCTGATAATATATGAGTTTAATTATTTGTATTCTTCTATTTTCATTTAATTATTTACAACTCTCACTGTTATCTCTACTTTATATTCCATTATACCATTGTGAATCTCTGATAAGAGGCTATAGTCTCCCCACTATCATTTCTCGAGACACTCACTGCTAGTCGGTTACCTCTACTATATGGGGAGACGTGCTTGAGGCCATGTGTCCTACCAGTCTAGCTACTGGTTAAGTGGTAAGTTAGGTCATAACATTACAGAAACAATTACAATTTAAAATAAATATGTGGGATTTTGACTGATTAATAGTGATGTGAATTTTAAATCAATTAAGACCCATCTCCCACATATAAAATCCATAATTTTCCATAATTTTAAATCATAATATGGGAGAAACATATATTAAATTTTATTAAAAATGATTTGAAAATGTAGCAAATATAAATCCACTATTGAGGGGTATCATGAAAGCTCAAAAAAATTTCCATGAAATAATAGCACAAAACAATACATGAAAAAAATGTCCCTACCAGCCACTACTTTAAGTAATTATTCATAGAAAAAATATATTCTAGAATGTTTCATGTCAACGGTTCAGAAAATAGTTCAATAATCATATAGCTCAAAGATAACTCATGATAATATAATAACCATCAAGGATTTTAAGAATCACGTAATGCATTAGAATTTAAAAACAAATTAACTTTAAAAATAAGAAATCTATCAATAAAAGATTAATAAAATTATTTTAAATAATGAAATATGAAATTTTTTATGCCAATACTCCCTAAAAAGAAGCTTAATCTTTTATTCTAGCTTATCTTGTGTAGCCTCCCTTAAATTTGGTAAATAAGCTCTCCAGTTTGAAGTTAAATCTCCTAAAAGTATAATAAACCATAGTGAGGATTAAAAAGATATAGTTAAAGACAAAAAATAACTATAGGTAGATATCATTGAGATTTTATCATGTCATCTGCATTCGCAGCTCCTTTGACCCAAGAGGTGTAGTTGACACCAATATTGCATCAGGAAATAGATCCAATCAAACGACCGCATGACTGCAACTCCTTTGATCTCTATCTTCTGCTTCTCTCTATCCATAAAAACATAAAATATTATACTTCAATAGATTAATATGTTTATAATAGCCTCTAGTGCATTCCACATGAAAATTAGGAGAATTATTAAGCTCACAAAATTTTATGCACAGAAAAAAAATTAAAAAAGTACATCCTTACACTAAAATGGTTATTTCTACCCCCACAATTATCATAAAAAATAACAAGTAGAAATCAAAGATAAAATCTAAAAAACTTTTGGGTATTCAGATTTTAAATTAAGGAGATACCCTTCAGGAGGTTATTAGATCGCTTATCAAATTAGCTATATATTATGTTCATTTACAATGAAAGTATCAATTTTCCATAGATCAATGATCTATAAATCACTAAAATGGAAGACACGTTTCATGATAAATGTAAAATACTATTTAAAATGAAATTTACCATTGAAAATGATAATCCTAGAGTAGTACTAGAACAATTTCTCTCCAATATATAATTAATTGTTTAAAATCACTTTTTAATGAACAGCCATTGTTTTCTCTAAAAAATCATCTCATTTACGTATGAATTTTTATTGATTTCCTCTAATTCAAACAACCATAACTTCCTCTCTTTTCCAGCATAAAACATATTCATATTTCATGTTTTAAGAGTATATAATTATTTATTCTATAACTCAATAAAAAAATAATAGGAACTTCCAAAATCCATCCTATAGGGTGAAATTACTTTCGAAGTTTTATATGTTGTTTTATACCCTCACAAATCAGATTCATTCCTAAAAATCAAGTATTTCATATTTTTCTAAACATTTTATCAAGAATATTTTTGATCTATATATTTGAATATTTAATCATACCATTTGTTTGGGGATGATAGGGTGGATAGACATGATGAATAACCCTATATCTTATCAGCAAAGATTCCAATTTCATATTACATAAATGATTTCCTTGGTCTATAAGAATGACCCTTTGAATCCCAAATTGAAAAAACAGATTCTCTTTCATCACTCTACCATAATCAGTCCTAATTGGCATAGATTCAATCTACTTACTCACATAGTCTATTGAAATTAAGATGAATGAATTTCTAAAGGAATAATGAAAAGCCACCACAAAATCCATTCCCCAAACATAAATGATATCCAAAACAATAAAGGCTATTATTTCATATCATGTTTTTGAGAAATTATTTCTTAAAATTGATATGATTTACAATTAATAAATAACTCATTATAATCTCTAATGATGGTGGACAAAAATTATCTAGAATCTTACACTTTCGTAGATATTATGTTGGACACAAAGTTACCACTACAAACTCATAATATGAAAAATTTTCATCACTGAATATGTTCCATAATTTAGCATACATCTTCGAAAAATATGATCACTTGCCATATTAAATAAATAAAAATCATTCCAGAATATATGTGTTGGACTCAATAATCATTTTAGTAACCTACATCATGGAAAAATAGTGATGAAAAACATCAACTGCTAAGTAATTTACTATTTATAGATAACATGGTATAGTTTCTATGATAGAAAAATTAAATCTCTTTAAAAGGACCAACCATATAACTGGTTTAATAGATGTATCTCTTCGAAAAAACATAGATGGTTTCCAAGTCAGATGATCATCAATAGTGTTCCCCATTCCATTTATAACGTGAATTTTTATGTCAAATTCATGTTGTAATAATATTCAACTAACCAGCCATGGTTTTTATCCTCTATTCTTCATGAGATATCTAGTAGTTGAATTTGTTAATGGAAACCACTACTTTAGACCCCATTTGACTGTACCTCCACATATCTAGTGGAAAATAGTGGATAACAATTGTATTTCTATTGAAGAGTAATTTTATTATACAATATATTGATTTGTATAAGCATAAGAAATTTCATGTTATACTATCTCCAATATTTTCCAACGAACAACCGCTAAAGAAAACAAAAAAAATAAATTTTCACCTAAATAGGAAAGTTCCAATTAGGTTGTTAAAATATTGGTGTAGATCATAGATTCTTTTTTATGTTCATTAAATTATTCATCACACATACCATAAAATTCAAATGGAATATATTTTTATATATATATTATTGAAGGAAATTAAACTTTGAAAAAGAATATTATAAGCCTCAAATAGAATCAAGTATTCTAATGAAAATATCAAACATCATTAATGGTGTTTAAGGGGGTAAATGAGGAGATAATTCCAACCGTGTACTTATCCTCTTTAATTTTATTTATAGGCACTTCATGACTAAGAAAAATTCCACACTCAACCATAAAATAGAATTTTTCATTTTTCAAAACTTGTTTTTATTTTAAATACACACTCTAATGACCACACTTAAACATCATAGACATCTTTAAAAAGATAGAACATACCTAGTAAAATCATCCATAAAAATATTAATAAATTCCTCAAGAAAGTAAAACATTATAATCAGGAATCTTTGGAAGGTGGAAGGGTACTTATATTGTCTAAATTTTATTCTCTTGTAAGTAGTGTTCCTAAAATTACATATTAATGTTGCTTTAAACTATCCTACTAGTTCCATATGAGCCAAAAATTATTTATAAAACAATCTATGAATTAATGATGGGATTGACTATATAACCATTCAAGTATTTGATTAAGAAAAGTCAAGAGAATGTTTTCTTTATTAGTCACTAAGTTCATACATATATAATCAATGTATACCCTCCACTTATTTGGGAACCTAGAAATAACTATTCCTCTAATATCATTATGGACAAATTTGAAAAAATACATTTCAGAAAAAAAACTAGACTACACTTACCCACTGGATATCTAAAATGGGGGAAATCATACCAATAACCAACAAGATAGTAACCCCCTTTTAACTACTTATATAACGGTATGATTCATTTTCCTTTTGAATTGTCTAAGAAGTCTATAATTATCCTCTAAAAGAGTTGTAGTCATTCACTATAAATAAATTATTCATGCTAAGTAATATAAATACCAACATGTGTCTATTTATTCTCCATGCAGACCACTAAGTGTCAGTTATTATATCCACAAGATATCCCAATAGAATGTATGAAATGAAATTTTAGTTTACCTCCCTTGTAGGAATATTTTAAATTTTCCGGAAAGGAAATAAATTCAACTATGGTTGGGATTTCCTCTTTAGAAAAAATAGGTTCTTGTAATTATTTTAGTTAATTAACACCCTCTAAATTGACATCCATCATTTCTGTTTTACAGAATTCTAAAGAAAAAATATTCTTATTCATAGACAATATACACATGTCAACCTCAAGAGATATTTCATATTTCTGTGAAAAAATAAGGTGACTCTTCAATGAAATTTTTATTAGATTTTATTTTGAAAATAGAGGAATCAAATGAAATATTTTAAGAAAAATAATAATTTTACATTGTTATTTACTATTGAAAAAATTAAATTATTTTCATTCATTTTAGATTGAAATATACTAAATAATTTAGCATTTGAATTAAAATTATATGTTCCAAAAAAACTCAAAAAAATTCATTGTTTTCATCATATTTTTTTAAGGATAACATTATAATTTCATCTATTTTCATGTCAAAAATGTCAAAAAAATAATTATGTTTTCATAGAATCATATTTATTTTCAAAGCTATTATAAAATATCTTTTAATTTTAAATTTCAAATGACTCATACTCAAGATATATTTTAATACTTGAAGAATTCATAGTTGGGTATATATAAAAAAATAAGGGAACAACTCTAAAGAAAACTCATCAATAGTGACAATTTGTTGAATAAAAACAGACTTATATGAGGTGTTTAATTGATTTAAAGATAAGAAAATTAACCATTTGACATCATAAATAAAATAAAAATTCCCCTTATGATCATTAATTATATCTATAGTAGTTTTCAAAAATGGTTTACGTAGAACTAATGGTTATGTGTACTAAATTATCTACATTCTATATCAAACACATAATATTAAATAGGGGGAACTGTTATTTTACCCATACCAAATCATCATCAATATATTTAGCTGGTTTAGATAAATTTCTATTGTTCTATTATATTACAATTCAAAACATTTTGAGCTCTTCAACTCCTATAGATAAAAATATAGAATATATAATTATGTTTATGGAGGATTATAATTTTAACAATGAAACTTTAAATTGATGTTCACTAAAAACACAAGGAATAATAAATTCACATGGATCATTTTATTTAACAAGGAGAGTATTTGGGATCATAGAGGAAACATTCTTCCCCACATTTAATTTTTCACATCCGTTTAAATTCTCTTTTCATGTGCACATTTTTATAATAAATTTGGAATTCTAGGGATTTGAATCATAGAATCAATCAATGTAATGTTAGTCATGGAATTACTATAAGATTTAGGGTCTTCCCCCATCAATTTCTGCTTCAATGTTATTTTTTAAAGGAGGAATAACTATCAGAAAATATAGTGGTTTCGTGTATATGATGATGTTATACTAATCATTTTCATTACTTTTTAATGGTTAAAAATTCCTAAAATAAATATATGTTCTCTCATGATTGATTTATTCCTTTTTATTTTGTTTTCACTACTCTATAGGTATCAGGACTGCATGTTCAAAAATTGGTTCAATATGTGGGTTTTAAACTTTTTCATGTGGTTTCCCATTTTTTTTAAAAGTGTGACTATCATTATTATGTTATTTTTCAACGATTTTATCTTTTATGTTTTTGAATTTCAGTACCACATATAAAATTATGGGTCAACCATTCTATCTTACCATTGAGTTCACATTAGGATGTGATAGAAAACTACCAATACATTAATTTTTCAATCCATTAGTTACAGTTTCCATTTGACTTATATTTATTACCATGTTTTGTAACAATAGTTTTTTATTGATAAATTTATAGTTTTTTACAATTTATCCAATACATGAAGCATTTCATTGATAATTTTTCTTGTCTTGGATATCTTGATTCTGAAATGATGCAAAATTAATTTCAATTCGATTGCCAAAATTGTATTTATTGTACCTAGGATATTGATTGGAATTAAAGGGTTAAAAATACATATTTAGTTATTCAGGTTACGTAATCCTATATTTTTTTTGATAATTCAATTGTTTTGATATTTTGGTTGGATTGAAATGGAATAGACTAACTGACATGACACGGAAACTGATATTTCTATTATTATGGAAAGTACTTCCATGTAATATCCCATTATAAGATTAAGGAGTGTTTTTAATTGTGTATATTGATAATTAAAATGATAATGGGTATAAAAAATTCCATATTGAATTTGTTTTGGAACACTAGTTCAGGTAGTTTTTTTGAAGCGACGGAGTTTGATAGCATCTATCTCATCATATTGATGGTATTAGTAAAATAACATTTAATTTTTCCACATTTTTACATGAATTAATACTATTTTACAAAACATCTATGAAAGTTGGTCTATATTCGATATGATATATCTACAGTTAATGGAAGTCTTATATTTTAAATCACCTCCAGTAGTAGTGTTTATCATTCTCTTATCCATTAATACAAACCCCTCATAAAAATATTGGAATAAATTTTATCAGAAATATTGTGGTCAGGTAATCTATCAAACTACTTTCTATACCACACTTAACATTCTTTTAGATTCTCCCCTTGAAACTGCATAACCCAACCGATATCCTTTCTAAATGATTATGTTCTAGAGGATATGATATTTTTTCTAAGAATTTCATTTTCAGTTCATACCAAATCCATGTGAAATTGGATTAGGAGTAGTAAAACCAATCCTTATCCACCCCAAATAAGTAGAAATGAAATTCTCTAATATTAAAATGATCCTCACTAATATCCTAGGGCTTTAAGTGAAGCACACCATATGAAACATTTGTATGTTTTTGTGTGGGTCGTCTCACTATATCCATTATTATTTTGGAGAATAGTGAATCAATATTGATCTAAGATCAATTCCTAGTGCTATTATAGATTATCATAGATATGTATATTTATTTTAAAAATTCAATGTATCTATCTCATTTAATTTCTTTTTTAAATAACATTTTCATTTTTTTATGTTTTTAGTTGTTATTAAATATGTATTTGGTGATATTAGCATTATTGTTTCGTCTTTTTTGAAATATTCTATTTCAGTGAACTATTTCTTATATTTTAGAAATCTTATTAATCTCATATTTTATGAATTTTCTAGATCTAGAGTTTCAAGATTATTCTATTTCATATATAATGAACATTTATTATATTATTTTTTTAATGTTTTTTAAAAAAAATACTTATTTTTTAATAGATTATGATAATTTTTTCTTTTTTGATTCAAAACTCTGTGGAAGCCTTCCCGAAAGTAGTTCCAATTAAAATGGTCTTATATTTTAACTAGCCTCTTTTAAACATGACATCATGATTTCCCCTAAAATATTGCAATATATAATATCCCATAGATTTCTATAATGATAATATCCTTATAGTTTTTATTACTATCGAATTTATTAATTTTTTTACTTTTATATTTCTAGGGGATATATTATTATAATAATAAAACAAGACAAATTTTTAAACAAATGAATATTATAATGAAATAGAATTGAATAAGTTAATATAATTAACTAGAACAAAATAATGAGAATTGAATTTAACATAATGAAGAAGTAGTGTACAGAACTAGAAATTATCATAGATCAATATCTCATAATTCTTTTAAAATATCTTCACAATAATATATATCGAAACTCATATATAAAAATCTCAAACATTCATTTCATTCAGTTAATAAATTTTGTTCAACAACCAATATTTTAGTTGGTGATCTCTTTTTAGTAAGATTTTATCAAAGAAATCAAAAATCATTGAGCACAATGATACAATTAACTACCTCTATACTCATAATCCTCAATTGCGGACTGATAAATTTGAACAAATAGAATCTACATAAAACTCTAACAAGGATTGAACTAACAAGATGTTATAATTAATCAACACAATCCAATTGATGATGTGCCATTCAATTAATTTATGAAAATATTAACAATGTGATAGATGAATTGTACATTAACCAATGATCAAATTTCAATGTTTAATAATATAGATAGAATTAAAATTAATAAATAAAAAATAAAATCTCATAACGATGACAACATTAAATTAAAATACAAACATCAATTAATAATTTATCCAAATATGGTCAAATATCATGTATAATCTTCAAACATCAACTTCATTGTAATAGTAGTAGGAATATCTACCTCAATCGCCATGGAAAATCCATTGAAATCGTGGTCCTATTTCTCCACTCTGAAAAAATTTCTACACTCAATCTCCCATATCTAATGCGTCTCTAATTATTTTTTTTTGTCATTATATTCTGATGAGTCACATACCTCATGCACTGAATTATCTTGATATTCATTTATTTGCTGACCACATTAAAATTATTATGATAATTTTTCCCCTGCACATGACCTAAATTAATCAATTAAATACTAGTGAAAACCCAAGTGAACTAGATTATACAACTAATAGAATGAATTTGGAAAATAATTTCGCTTTGGTTCACTCTTTAGTTATTTCTCATAATTTCATGGATCATCAAACAACTTCATTGTACTATTGTATAGGATCAACTTCATGCACATGGACTTGACATATATTTTTCATTAGTTTTATCATTACAAAGAAACGTAAATTGAATTTAACCTTATTATGAGCATGTACATCAAATTTTACCATTCCATAAGCTCAGTCTATTGTCATTACCCTTACATGGTATCTTAACTAATGAAATCACCTTCCATCGAGCTGAGTCTCAGAAATGATTCAATCATCAATCATATCAGAACATGAAAATGAAATTCGTATGTCTCAAATTCAGGACCCATTTGTATCGGGAATCATGGGTGACTCCCAAAACAACCATCAATGAAGTTCATTACCATACATGGAATAGAAATTCTTCCCTGAATTCAGAATCTAGTTTTCACCAAAAATTGGTCTTCATCTTACTCCAACAAATGAAACATCACCCATCGAGGAGAAATAAACATTGAGGTGCATTTAACAATTCAAAACAAATAAAATAGATTTTATTATTGAACCAAAATAGTCATTTGGTTTCTAGATGTGAGTTCCATGTGGTATATCAATATTACATCATTAGCATCCCCTTCTTCCTCGCACTGGGTTCCCTAAATCTTAATGGTATCAATACATTAATTTTGGAAATCATAATGATTTGGTGAAAATAATACATGGATATTGGTGATAATATTCATATTTTATGTTAAACCATAGGCTCATCTTCAACCAACTTGGGTTTTTTGGGGTAGCAGAAGTTCCAAATGATGAAAGTAATGGAAACAGAATATGAAAAATGAAAAATACATTGATTTAACATGGTTCGAAAAATTTCCTATGACCATCAGAGAAGGGGTCCAAGTATTTTATACTTTCTAGATGAAATGTTAGAGGATACACTAATTTAAATGCATTTTATTTGATCCAGTTTTATAGATGAAGAAATCAATGTTTTTAAGGGTTTATTTGGGGATCTTCATTTACCCATAAAATATCTCATGTTTCGGTTGCTTCATTGTTGGATGCTTCAATGGTAGGTTCCTCTTGGGTTGACACTATTAATGATAACCTAGAATTCCAAAAGAATACTCCCAATAATCATTAATTGGTATTTTCTCCCACAAATCCCCCCATAAAGAACAATTTGGGGTATAATTTTGATCTTCAATCACCTTCTAGGATTCTAGCGTCTCATTCAGCAGAACCTTCATCATCATATCATCCCCATTATCATTGGTTTGTATTTTATCAACATTTAACATTTTTCTTCCATCACATTTCAAATATAAAACTATCATACATTGATGCCTTTAGACCGGGAATTAAATGGCAGGTTCTTAATGAAGTAAATAGTAGTCTGACCATCACTATAGTGAATATAATTCTTCTGACTCTTTCCCTTCTCTTGTAAAATATTCTTCATCGATGATATCTCCTTTATTCCTTTAGTGGCTATGACATACTATGATTATATTTTATACAAGGAAACACACTTATAATGTCATGATTTCTATGATACTTCTCCCATGAAAATGATTAAAAGCACCCAATTATGGATTTTCTCATTTATATTTCTCCAACCATATGTACGTCATGGTATCCTTATAGAATAGGAATATCAAATAAAAAATATAAACAATTACTAGACATACATTATAGAAAACTAAATATTCATTTGACTGCTGCCTAATGTAATTTTCTATGATTTGATAAGAATATATCCACAATGAAAACATTGTGAGAAATATCGAGTCAGTTTCACACTACAACATACATAAGAAATATATTTGTTGAGTGATAACGAAAATTTTCTATCTCTTATTTCTCCTTATTAGTTAATGTTCTTTGACATTTCATGATCCTAAAATGACTAGAAAGATGAATTCTATCTATTTTAACCTTTCTAATGTTATATATTTCATGAAACTCCTCAATGTACTAATCTTGAGAATTCCAAATCTTTTGGATCCTCCTATAATGAGAAATCATCATACCAAGAATATGAGTAGAATCTCCCAAGACCTTTGTTTCAAAATAATTGTTAAAATCCCTATTCTTACTATAAATCATAGTGATATCTCAACCAGTGATTAATATATCCTCAACATAAATAAGACATATACTAAAATCATAACCCTAAAACATTTTAATAAAGAAGCAGTTAATAATAGTTTTCCTACTATATTCATTTTTTATCAATGAATGAGTTGAATTTCTCATACCATTACATAAGTGCCCATTTTAGTCCATATAAAACGTTCATTATTTTTATACCAGTTTTTCATTTCCTTTAACCTAAAATCCCATCAAATAGGTCTATTTAAATATCCTCATCAATATCACTTTGTAAGAATGATGTATTTACATTTAGGTGTCGAACCTCTTGGTTCAAACTATTCACCAAATTAATAACAACAATAATAGAATACATTTTAACCACATGATAAAATATTTCATCAAATTCAATACATTTATTATTACCAAATCCCATTACATCCATTTTGACAATATAACATGACTTTGAGATAATATCTTCCTCTTTGATTATGTACACCCACGTGTTCCTTAGTGACTTCATTACATGTGGTAACTCTACTAAGTCAAATGTTTAGTTCCTGTGCATGGATCTCATCTCCTCTTGCATGGACTTCGTCCATCACATCTTTTTATTAATCTTTATTACATCATCATAACTATCTAGTTGTATCCCATCACAGAGAATCACATAATCATGATGTGAGTGTTTATGACTCAATTTCCATTCTATTTTTGATCACCTCAACTATACTTTATAGGGAATCTATTATGAAATATCATATGATGAAGACATACCAATAGATAGATTAATATTACGAGGTATTCATGTTTCATCAGTGTCATGTATCTCCCTCACAATAGTAGGAATTGATAGTGGTGAGACAGGTTCTAGATTGGTATAAGTATCATTAATCTACATATTATCTATGTTTTCTAGCTTATCAGAATCGTCAATTGTCGGATCCTAAAGATACACCACATTTATAATTCTTAAAATCCTCATACTAATATCATAATTGAATTCTTATCATAAAACCTTATGAGAATATCCCTAAAATAAAAACATTTTTACTTTTCCATCCATCTTTACCCTGTCATATTTTAGAATTCCAACAATTTCCATACATCCAAATACTCTCATGTGTTTATATGAAACAACATTACCCATAGAAAAACTTTTTGTAATGTCGTAGGTCAGTGGAACTATTGGAATAAGGTTGATAAGATCAATTTTGATTCTCATTGAATCCCCAAAAAGGTGATTGGATGGTTTAAATTTTATAGAGGACACCTAACACTTTCAAAAATTGTTATGTTCATCCATTAAACAACACCCTTATACTAAGGAATCATCAATATTGGTTTTTATACCATTATTCCAAAACGATCATTTTACACCTCTAATAGACAATAATACTCTCACCATGGTATTCTTGTACACACTTTAACCATATTCCTGATTATATTTCAAACGTCACATGTAACCACTTGAATACATCCTACAATTGATCATAAATTTTCAATGAAAAATATCATACATTATATAATGTTCCACTATGAAAGTAAAAAAATAAATAATATTTCTCATAAACATAGTGATCATCATGAATACATCATTGTGAATCCAATTTAAAACATTTTCTTTTATGGATTTTAAGGACAAAAAAATGATACCTTGTTTTCCTCCATGACATAATCAACACAATTATCCACATTCGTTCCTTTTATTCCTGGTAATGGATTATTCTTTTAGATTATTCTGATTCATCTCTCACTAATGTGATAAATAAACCTACTCCAAACATTTAAAGGATCATATATTATGGATTCATTGATTTCTCATCCAAAAGAATTGGAATTTTCATTATAATTAGAAGCATCATTATTTAACTTTTCAATTACCAGGTTACCTTTGGTAACCCTCCATTTCCCATCACTAAAAGAATTTAAATATCCATGACCATCATGAATTATAGTGGATATTAGACTGAGGTGAATATCAAAAATTCTTGCCTCTCACCCATCAAATGAAATATTATTCTACTATTAGTTTCAAAAAATATATTACAAATACTAGTGATTTTGGATGCACTGTCATTTCCCATTCTCACATGTATGAAAATATTTGAAATGTAAGATGAGAATAAATATTTTCTAGAGGTATTTGAGGATCTTGAATCATTCCTCCATGAAAGGATTTATATTACATGACTGAATTGATTATCTTCATGAAAAATAATGTTCTTTTCATAGACAACTACAACATCATTATTTTTGGTCATATCATCCTGATTCCTATACTATTTCATCGTCCGGTTATACTTCCCGATGAAGTGTGCAGGCTTTCCATGGTGGTGTAAATTCATGTCATTTCTCAATAATTATTTTTAACACTTCTTCCATTGAAGACACCGTTCATAAAGTTATCTACCTCTATTTCATATCTACCATTTTTTCTTCCCTTATATATTCAATTACAAGAGTTTTTGAGTTAATTATTAATTCCTCATCCTTCTATCAAGAATATTCATTTATTATTATATTGTTCAAAATTCCAATAGTGAGTGTTCTATCAAGAGATGTATTTCTGAATGACACAACTTGATTGTCCAATATCTTTGGTATAGAACACAACATCAACAGTGCTAGTAACACATCATCAAATTTTATTTTCATGGAATTCATATGATGAATAGTACCTTGAAAATTACTCATGTTCATTGATATATATTTCCCGAATTTTTACTTCATGTTGATATATTGTCATAATAGGATTGTTTTGTTCTTCATGGTCTTCTTCACATTCATATTTCCTATTCAAACTGTATGATGATTGCATCATGTTAGTTTGCAACATAAAAGGATATTCTATTATCAATCTAATGACGAATTTTGACTGTGAAATTTATAGTGAGAAATACCCAATCCAAATCAACTTGTGGGGTACTTCTTGATGTATTTTAACTTGATTGACCGCTTGTTGATGATTTCTCCACATACACTACATTGAGATTAGTGGTCTTTAATATTGGTTTCCAAAAATGATTAATATATAGATGATCATCTACTTTATGTTTCTAGAAGACATAACTAAAAGAAGTGAGTATAACCATATTATAATTATTTCTACCGAAAATTTTGTGATAATATCAAAAAATAACCATATAGATGCATTTAGAATGGTTGAAATAACTATAAACAACTCCCAGATCACTGAAAATTTCCACTGATTAGAGAATATATAGCCAAAACAGTTTCAACACTCTAAATTGACCAATGAGGTGGTGATGATGTGTCTTTCCAAAATAGTTATCAGAAACCCCACTAAAATGATTCCACTTGAATGAATACTACCGTCTAATTTGGAAAGTGGGTACTGTTGAACCACCAATTTGACTAAAATGGTGATTGTCTCTACTAATTTTTTTTAGCATCATTTTTTATGATGTTTTCACTATTGGAATCATCTGGAGAAGCTCTTCAAGAACATGGATTTAATTTTTTTTCTAACCATTGTCAATTTTCATTTGATTGTAAAAACATTATGTAACATTACCATTTTGACCTTGAGGCATCTGATACCACTTTTTTGTTGTGAATGTTCCAGAAGAAAATATAATCAAAAAATTAGAAGCAAACTAAAGAACTCATGAATTTAACCAAGTTTAGAAACTTTTCTTACATTCACGAGAAAAGGGGGAAGTTATATTACAATCTATAAATGATAAATCAATGGATAAATCATTATAATTCATAAGATTTTATCCAATTTTATTGATAATGGAATCAACAATATCAAGGGTTGGTTTGGGGTGCTTCATTAACCCTTTAAAAATATCCAGCCACCGACTGCTTCAATTTTTATTAATTCTAAAGAAGGATCCACTTGTCTTAGTTGCTTCCATAGAAAACCCATCCTATCGAGGGATAACTCCAAATATTTATTTCAAAAATACCTATTAGACCACATATAGTTTTTTAAATGAAATGTATAGATTCAATCGACCTCCATTGGGAATGTATTATCCTTCTAGTCAACCTCGATTCAATCATCCTTGGTTTCATCTAATTATGGGACAGCCAAAAATGTTTTTTTGTCCATGAATGATAGGTCTTAAAAATCCATCATTTGTTTCAATTTACCAAGCACTAACTCTCAATATGTTTGAATTGATTATTATTATACATTCTTACTTAGATTATATGGAAAAAGAAATCTCAAATGATCGTAATCCAACATCGATTTCAACTTCAGTCAATTATTCACTATGATTCGTCATTGGAGGCTCATCCTCATATTAGTTACATACTAGTAAACCATGGTGGAAACCATAACGAGCTAAATCAGGCACCCCTAGTTTAATATTTGATTTCTAATTGATACGATTTGATCTTATTCATCCTTTATCATCCATGAAAATCTACACTTTTCATTTCTGGAATCGATATCATCCTCACAAATCATCTATATAGATGTTTGGCTATTGATTCATCGAAATCCACAAACTGTTCATCCTCATAAAAATCTAATAAATTTAGTTTTTAGATATCCCATGGTTGGATTATTAACAATCTCACCTGAAAAGTGGCATAGTTAAAGCATCTTCATTTTCTTCCTTTGTCGATTGATTTCCCAGAAACACAGTTTTATGTTTGGAATTTATCATATGGTCAATATTAATTTCATTCAATGTCAATAGATTCTAGTCGAACAATCTCATGGGTTGATATTTTCTTCCTCACATTTCTATTCCATGGTCGATTGGTTTGGGGCAAGGACAATATTTTCTTTATCCAGTATACTATGCCACTCTCAGACACATGAAAACCTTAATTTAACAATCAAGGTTATATTCAATCTTAACTAGATTTCAACACACATATATTGTCATCTTGAAATTAACTTATAATCGCTTGTCCCCTTTACATTATTTTGAGAACTACACAGTAGATAGAAGGAACTGACAAACTCAATTTCATTATACTGACATGACTACATAAATTCATTGAAACATATTCTTTTGACTAAAAAATTATCCATAATAATACTGAAAATTAATTAATATTAATTGGTACACATTTGTAAAATTAATATTTTAAACAAAATAAAACATAAATATATAGTTTAAACTAATGTTACTAATAAATTAAATCAAATTAATTTGAAAATTGAAAATTTAATTTAAATACTAATATTAATAACATAATTCCAAAAAATAAACATTAAACAAACTGATTATAAATAAATATTTAATTCAATTTTTATGTTAATGACATGAAAGAAAATAAAATGAAATTATTTACTAAATACTCATTAACAATTAAATAACATAAGAAATGTTAAGATAATAAAAATATGATCAAAATAAATAAAAATGAAGAAAATCATTAAATACATAATTTGAAATGATACACACTAAAATTTATGAAAAATATGAACAATTTATAATAAAATCAATTAATGCACAAAAATTATCATTTTGAAATATTTTTTATTAAAATTAAAATTTTAATAATTTGTTAACTAATTAAATGTAATCATATTTCAAGCACATTTTAACCTTAAAACACATTAATACACCATAAATGAAGAGGCAATCATGCATCAAATGTGACATCATAAATGATGCAATAAAAGAGTTTGGATTCATTAAAAACATGAATTATTCCTATATAAATTACAAGGTTAGTGGAAGTATAGTATTATTTTTAACATTTTATATAAATGAGATATTGATTATCATAAATAAAATTCTGAAACTTCACATTTTGATGAAATTTATAGAAAAATGTTTTTCAATGAAATACATGGGTGAAATTTCCTTGATAAATGGTATAATGATCTAGATAGATAGATCAAGGAGGTTTCTTGGATTGAGTTATAAAATATATAATAATAAAATCTTAAAGTGGATTAGCATAGAGAAATAGAAATAGATGTCATTACCAATGATTCATGTAATGAATCTTAGGATGATTTCATATCACATTATATAGTTAGAGGTGATGGATATAATTCCCTATGTATGCACTAAAAGATCTATCGTGTATTATTCATTGTGTACATTACCTGATACATATTATTCTTATAGTATAATAGGTATATACCAATCCAATAATTGTGAGAGTGATGGGATTTTTGGAAAGAAATTTATTATATACTTGATATAGATTTATGATGTATTAATGGTCATTAGAAAAAAAAATCTTTGTAAAAGGTCACCCATATGTGAGTTTTCAGTCTAAAAATATAACATGTATATGAACCAAAAATGTTCATACATAATTATTTCATTTTTAAGATGAATATTGAATACAAAACATTATGATCTATTTTAGGCCCATAATGGTATAATGACATCAGAGACTAGACACAAAAAAATAATATTTAGTTACATTCTATAACATCTCTAATAATGATCTATTCAATTTCTACCATTCTTGACAAACCCTAATTAAAACCATTAATTATAACATATAGAAATGAATCATATGAATCTATGATCTTGGATGCTTAGTAAGGGTAAACATGAGATATATCAATTAGTGATCATATCTAAGAATAAAATATCCCTAAGGGTATGAGTTCAAGATCATAACATAAAATGTTTATACCCAATATATCATGTATCATAATAATTAGTTATTTCATAATTAATTATAATTTCCAAATAAATGAATAATAAGAATTGTGAATCTTCCAAAATAAATCATGAACCATGGTTACAAATCATCAGTATAAAAACATGTCATATATGGTGTGGCACTATTATAGGAATAAAAACCACTTCATGTGTCAATGTTCATTACTGAGACCACTATATCATAGTGTATTAGGTATCAAATCATTCTTCTCATATCATTATAGATAAGGTATCATATCATATTTCCCATTGTGGATCAGACATCCCTACATGTTCCTCATAGCTGATAGGTAATCCTTACATGTTTTTATTGCTATATCATGAGGTATAAATTTTTAAACTAAAAAATAGAGAGTTATTTGATTATGGCCCCAACTATCACATAATTAAAACCATATGTGTGTTCTCTACAAGATAGAAAAACATTTGAATATCAACATATCATGACTGAGGGAAAGAAATGCGTTCTATAAACTTTATATCATAACATAACATAAGGAAAATAAATGGTTTTCATAAACACTCTTTATCATAATAATAAACCATATATATAATGAATATGTATTTTATCATTAGATTATATTCCCAGTAAATCATATGTAACTTAAAAGGTATTTATCATGGATGAAAGATGCCTTTAAAAGAATAATAGAATATTTCTTGAGGAAATCACACTTTTCAGGTTGAAATTAGTTATTTAAAATCACAATATTTCCAAAATATCATGTAAAACTATTTATTTGAAAATAAACATGTTAAAATTTGAAATAAACATTAAAAAATTGGGTGATCTTGATAGTAGTAAATTTTTTATCATTCTGTATACGTTATAAAAATATTCTAATCACATTTTTTGTAAAAACTAATAAGTGATTCATTACCAGAAAAGCCAGGATCCGGTGTAAGCTGGTCCTAAAATGTTGACTTGGATGAAATTATACCTAACTTATTAGAAAATAATGTCTATTTTTTTAAAAACAATCCCCAATAATTTTAATCACTAATGAGAAAAAATGGTACTATTAGTTGTAAATTAAATGAATAAACAAATTACAATAAATTGAGAGGGATTTATCAAGTAACTATTATATAATTTCATCAATGGAAATTCATGCACAATCAGTCTTCATTAAAATTTAAATGATTCATAAATTTCATTCCTCAAATCTCAAATTTGACTATATACATTTAGACCTAATGTATAATAAATATATATTGATTATATAATTTTTAAATAAATTTACTATTATATATCATACCATATATGATTTATTTATAACAACTTATCAACTGTTTAATATCAATTTGATATTAAAATAACTGTTTTGGGTGATAACGGCTTTGTTTTTTATGCATGGTTTGGTTTAGAATTCTTGATACTTATATATTGATCATAGTTCCATCATCTCAATAATTTTATTAATAATATCAATATAAAATATATTTATTATTTATATATTTATATTCATCCATAAAATTTATATATTGAAAAATGAATTACACCATTCATGGAGACGATATGTCATACAAACGCAAGAGCATTGTTTTCAATTTTTGACAGATGAAACGATAGAAAGTTAAATAATATTTATCCATTATATAAACATTATAATATAATTCATATAATATAATTCCATTTAATCCTTCCTTTTTCCATCCATGTAAAATCGATGTGAAAAAAAATCATATCGCTTCATGGGGGTTGTAGTCCACACGAATACAAGAGCGACATTATCATTTTCCAATGGATGGGAAAAATATGGACAATGGTTGTTAAATCATCCAAAAAAATTAATTATATTTTATATACATAAGTAACTATTTTAAAATGGATAGAGTAGCTTCATATGAGTTATAATAAGAAATAAAATAAAATAAATGCTTTATTAGTAATTATTCGTCTTTATCGATAATAATTCATCAATGTACCCCTTAGGTATTGAAATGATGGTATTTTGGAAAGATAAGAAGATAAATGATATGTTATATGATGTTATGATGATATTATATCATATTTAACACAATATATAAGTTGAAAACATTGTAAATAATGAAGGAAATTATGCTCCCTTTTAAAATGGAGGGGTAGGGTACTCTTGCAATTTATGTATGTATTAAATTAATATAAATCAATTTTCTAGTTCATGTGGATTATAATTGATATATTTAAAATACATGATGATGATAATTTTAAATAATCTTATACATTAATATTTATACTTGTTTATGTGATGTTTTACACCTCATCTCTTTGTTTTCACCACTTGTTAATCATTTTCACAATGACTGCAATATCAATTTTTTTTCAATTTAATGTTCTAAAGAATTAAAATAAAAGAATATGTAAAACATAAATGGTCCAGGGTTGATATGTTAACCTATATTCCATTTAATTTGGATAATATAGTATTAATGTGAATTTGATACAAGTTAATGAAATATTGTTTAATATAAATCAACATTAATGTTATTTTTGAACTAATTATTTTATTTTCACTTTAATGTAATATAGATAGTTTTGGAATTTGAATATAAATCTTGAAAACATCTCAAATTAGTTATATTTATCTGCTTAATTCATGGAAAATTATAAGTGATATAATTTATATAACATTTAATATTTTTAAAAACATTTATTATATTTTTATATTAGGTTAACAAATATATTTTGGTCATAGTGTAAGAAATTATAGAAATTATTTCATCATTAAAAACTGAAAATAAATTATTTTGAAAAAAAATAAAACAATAAAAAAATAGTCAATTATAAATTCACTTACCCGCTTTTAATATTTATTAAAATATTTAATGATAAATAGTGTCAAAAGAGACATATTTTGTAGTCTGGTGTTCTTTTTTGGCCCCCAACATTTAGTCCAACTTAATCAAAATTAATCGTACTACACCAATCCAATTGTATCCAAATTGGATTTTGATCCTCCATTATATTCTACTAAAATAGTCATAATACAAAAAAACATAATTAATTTTATCTTTTCCCCTTATTCAATCACTAATGGCTTCCTTCAATCAAAGATTCATTTTCAAGAAGACAATTCAGGAAATACTATTTGGTTTCTCATATATTTTCCCAAAGTGTTCACCCATATTACAATTCTCATCCTCTATTCATCAATTGTGAATAATATAAGAACAATAGTTCCCCATTATATATATCACAATCACTTTCATCAACTTATATTCTAGATTTTTGTTTTTATGAATCTTATACAATGTCCACAATCCGTCCTATATCAATCCTACGTTAAAATGGTACCTCAACTAGATGTGATTTATCCTGGCATGAAACACTTGGTTATTTTAAATATTTATAACAATATAACTATCATAATGAAATTATTTTTCATCTCCCTTTTTATCCATATCCTCTACAAAATTATACATCCATACCATCTCTTTTCCATCTTCTATTGTAAAAATGTGTTATACTTATTTGGTGGATTAGTATACCACCATTTCAACTAAAATATATTTCATTCTATAGATATCCATTCTAAATCACATATCATATGGTACTCCTAGTATAGTTTATATCACCTTCATGGTCAGCATCAATATCCCATCATAATTATTTACCTCTCACAATGAACATATATACATCCTTGCTTCCATTAAATTACATATGTATCCACTACACAACATCCAAATATTAATTTTCATTTTTATACATGTCCCTTCTCACTACTCCCACTACATTAGAAATTTCAATTTGGGTGTAGACCAAGACAAACATAAAGATTCCAAAAATAGATGGATATGGAAAAGATCCCATGTACTCACACGCTTCTTCAATTTTCATTGAGTTGTCCTTTAATTATTTTTAATTATTTTTTGAAAAACTTTGAATTGAATTGGATTCTATTAAAGTAAATATTCATTAAAAATTCCTCATGTTGTTAGCCTATGATGACATCAAGGTTCCAAGAACATAGTATATCTTGATCCACATCCCTAAAATATCTTCAGCTTCCCCAATACCTTTCATATAAAAATATTTATCCATATGCCCTTTTATTTCATCTATCCCCTTCATAAATGATTCTATTGGAATAATTTCATCCAATATAAATGAATTTTCCTTAAATATCCAGATCATTTGCGGTTGAATCAGTGATCACATGTTTTTTATATAATAATGTTTCTTATATTCTTCTTTAGAAAACATTCTTATCCAATAAAAACTCTTTAGAGTTTTGATCCACTCAAACATAAATCTCAACCTCAACAATCATATAAATCAAATATAAATATTGAGTACCACAAAATATTTACAAGGTTTGGTATAATGTCCCAGTCCATTTGGTATTGGTTGTACCCCCAACATGGATTCATTTACTAACTTCTTCTTGGAATAAAATGTCACAAACAACAAAAATTTCTACAATATAATAGGGAAAAAATAAATTGATAGATAGTTTTACAAACAACAATCCTTTTCATATCCTATTTCTCCACAACAGGTTATACAACCCAAAAAAATCCTCTTCATAAACTGGTTATACACCTAGCAAGAAGGTTATTACTTCTTCTTTTATGATTCACTTAAAATAGTTATTCATTTCCTCCAAAAGTAAGTTGGATAAAATCACCTATTTAGATGGATAATGAAAATAAAAAATTATATTAAAAATTTCTTGTATTTAAATTTCTCCCATATATTTGAAAAATATGAATATTATTAACAACATTCTATCTAGAATTTCTATCTAGAAAAATTAATTTAAAAAAATCCAGCCTAATCTACCTTAGTTCGGAAACCTTCATCCCACAGTTTCTATATTATTTGGTATGTCCACTTCTCATTCTTCCCTTCCAACTTCAACAGAGTAGAAACTCAATCAGAAACATAAAAATTATTTGACGAATAGATTTATTTCTAATGGAACTGTTTTTGATGGATCTCACTCTGATAGATCATTTTCTGATGGATATCCATCCAATAGGACTTCCTTTGATATATCTCACTCTGATTTATCTCTGTCTGATTGAACTCACTCTGATGGATTGTACACTGATGCATCTTCTTCTAATGGAATATTCAGTAATGGATCTCCACTACAGCATAAAATAAAACAATTTTTGATATATCAAACTACCATAAATATTTTAATGCTTCCTATTTCCAGACATGTGAATAGTGATCATGTGCGAATTTACTTTTCGATAAATTTATAAGAACCCCAGAATTGTTAAGGTGGTAATCCAAATTCTAATTTCCACTCAATGAAATTCATAAATATAAATATTTTGAATATTTGAGTATTCATTTTGACAATTTTAACTCTTCTCCATATTTTCGGATCTCTCTAAAATATTCTTGAATCCTCTAAAAATATCATTGTTCTTCAAATTTACATATTATTCTCTATTCTGATCATTTTAGCCTGATCATTCTTTGTTTGGGGAATCTGATTGTTCATAGTATACTGTTCTTTCTTATAAAAAATGTGTCTGATTAACATGATAATGAAAATATAATCCACAGGACCAGTTTATCATAACATCAGATCTTTGAACTCTGCATACTTTTATCATTAACTAATTGAACATAAAAATAAAAAGTTATGAAATTTCAGAATGATTCTCTTATTCAATAGAAGATTACTAACTACATTTTTGAATCCATTAAATATTTTATAAAAATTTAATATTTCAGTTTGGTATCCATTTCATTATTTCAATCATTTGTTTCTGTAGTCTTAAATTTATATAATTACAATGTCTTCAAATTTTAATCTTTCAACAAATTATTAATCTGAGCAATAATACCTTTATTTTTTAAAAACCCCAGACTAATTATTTTTTTATAAAATCAGATTAATGAAATCTTATAACATACATCCTGTAATACACATCTGATGATCTTAATTTTCTATGCATGCACCAATAATATGAATACAACGAACTGCTACTGACAATAACAAACCAATATCTATAGCTAATTAGGTCTTTTCTGAAGACAAATATCAAATAAAACACTTTTGATTTAAATAAAAATAATGAACAGTTTCTAGTGATGCATTCAATTAAAAATTTCAAACTTTAGAAAACATTCCTTCTCTCTTTTCCTTTAAAAATAATCATGTATCATGATAATTCATCATGATATAGAAACATTTAATGGTCAACAATGCATAATTGTATTTTATTTGATCAGGACCTGTGTATTTTTCTGATACTTTGGTGTTAGATAGGTTTGTTTGAAATCCATTTAACGATTTCACTTAATTTACAACTTCCAACATTATATGTATTTACCTGTTGGAAAACAATTTAACTAAAACAAAAATTGAAACGTACAATATCACCCATTTAATTTGTTTTCAATTCCCACATAAATCTTCAAACATATTCAAAATCAATATGTATAATTATATTTCATTCCAATAATGGTTTTCATTTTATTTCTCCCCCCACTTTTATTCTACCTACTTTTATTCTCACCCCTTATTAATAATAATGTTCAAAGGTTCCAATCAGGAATCATGAAAATTTTCTTTTAGTGAACAATTTTATCCCATGAGATTGATAAAAATGTGCCTTTCTATAAACATATCTATGTCTATGTGGGCGAAGCTGGTGTAGAAAAAAAAAGTGTATAATTAAGGTGGTCAATATTGTCTGTAACACAAATTTTCATGTAAAACTTTTCCTATGTTCCCTACCACATTCTCATATATGGGAACATTGGAGAAAATTTTTATGATAAAAATAAATATCTGTCAACTCAAAAAACATACTAAAAATTTAATGTGTATAAACAAAACTTTTCCAAAATCCCATCATTCTTATACTTTTATATTCGTTTGAAGGAAGATTAAGAGACTCACACCATAGCTTCCAAATGTAAACTACATCACTTCCCTACTAGAAAAAAAGAATATATAAAATATTTTGGTAATAAAGAGGAACCTAGGAAGTTTCTTATATTAAATTTTTGGACTATGAATATTGTATCGGTTATTAATTTTTCTTATTTTTATTAGATTTTGCATTATACGTGCTTCCATTCTTTTGTTACACCTTCTGGGATAATGATTCATACCATTCTTCAACTTTTGAAACATATTTTTTACAATTATATTGTAAAATCTTCTTCATGTTTTACTTTTGGGTGGGAAATATATTAAATAACATTCAGTATCATTCCCTTCTTACCGAAATCTCTTTTACTTTTTCTAAATTATCAAATCACCATATGTTGAGAAATTTTTATAAAATATGTTCTCATCTTCCGAAACCTTATTTTTTTCCTTTTTTCTTACTAATTTTTATGCTTCATATAAATTTTTAAAGAAGGAAACGTGTTCTTTACAAAAAACAATGAATTATTTTATTTAATTTACTGTATTTTCATATTTTCAAATATTGTTAATGTACTCAAATATCATCAGTTTTTCATTTTCCATTTTTGAGGCTTCAACAATCTTCTCCTTCTGAATTTCCTTTTCTTTATCTATAAATATATTACAAAAATTCTATCTTCTTTCCTCATCATAACATCCCATTGATTTAAACATGTTTCATTATAGAGGCATGTCACACAAACGTGAATAATATCTATGTCCAAAAATTCAACAATATAAATGTTGTCCTCTAATTATTTATCTCTCAGACTAAAAGTAAAAGTACATTTTAAAATGATTTTAGTTTCTTCATAAATCACGGGGCACCATTCATCGAATGATAATTTCTCGAGGAATTTCAAAATTTCATAATGAAAGTTGTTTTCTCACAAATATTACCTGTCATACTTATTATGTTTGTAGAAACATAAGTAAATTGTGATTGTTTATGAAAAGAGATGATATGCATCTATAATCCCTTCATTTCACCATATTTATATGTTTCATATTAAATATTAGATTCCATGGAGAAGTCTTCTCTAATAATTATTATCTTATTTTAGGTTTAAGAAACATTGATTGTGTTTTTAGTAGGTCTTCATCTTTCTGAGCTAAACAATCATTTAAAAAAATTACCATCTTCTAAAAATCATCTATCTTCAACAAGTTCTATTTACTTTTTTCAAAAAGAGAAGCTTTAAAAATGTCGAAATTCTCATCACAAGTTGAGTTATATTCATAACTTTGCAGTTTTATTTCATGTTCAACCATATTTATTTTCAAAGCTCTAATCAATTTGACGTTTATTTTTTCTATATTGATCTGATCATCATTCTTAAATTTTATATCATTAAAATCATTCATCAAATTTCTTCTTTATTTATTGATATGAGTGTTTTTCTAATCTACTTTTTCAAATTTTTCTTTATGAATTCACAAATATTCTATTATATATTCACAAAAAACATCACTATTTGATGTAATAATTCCATTTTTAACTTGAGTAATGAAGTTGAATTAATTGTAAGATTCATCACTGGATGAGGAATCATCCTACTTCTTTATACATAGATAATGTATCTTCTTATTGCCATGAAGACATTTTTCTGTATATTTCTTATCCTTTTGTTTCCTTGATTTCATATGGTCTTTTTTGGCCTTGTACTCTTAAATTTTCGTCCTAATATTTTTTTTGAAATATTTCCTTTTCTTCCACAATTATTATATTTGAGTGAAGTTTTAACATTCCCCTTATAGTTCCCCAAGTTAAATCTTTTAAAAATAAGAGAAACAATTGTGTTACAATATTTTACATCTTCCCCTTCCTCTAAATTATTCAAATAATCTATATCTACCATATTTTTCTTATTTCCCTTTAACAAATATTAAATGAAATTTTTTCTAAATAATTTTCATGAAAATTGGGGATTTTATCAATTCATATGAAATAAGAATATACTTAATTTCTTCCATGTATAAATATTCATGATCTTATAAAGTTGAAAATTTTCATGAAATATATCTGAAAACTTTCTCATCAGTTTCCACAAAATATTATATTATTCTAGCTTCTGAAAAAACCAATTTATTTTTCTCACAATCTAATTTACTCTTGTAAATTAATAAACACATTCTTCTTTAGCTTTTTTATCTTCAACTCTACTAATCTAAAATTTTAACATGGATAATTTAACATTAAAATTAATTTTATAGACACTTTTAAACTTATCCCACAGTTTTCTACTATTATAGACCCCCTAATCTTTATATAATTTATTTATAAGACCCCAGAACAATGAATTATGAACTATTACATCAGCTTCTAAACTTCAATTTTAATCATCTATAATAGATAATTTATTAATGGGACTTAATGTAACACACCAAAAGAATATAAATAGTAATTATTTATTTATTAATTTTTTTATAAAATAAAACTAAGGAATGAATTAATAATAAAATTATAAATATATTTTAAAAATAAAAATATATTTTTAATCAAAATATAACATATTGCATTATATTTTATGAAATAGTATATTTATTTTTATATATATAATTTATAATTAATATGATTTTATTTCAGTAATATATATATATATATATATATGAGAATTATTTTTAATAAATACATTTAATTGATCATTTTCTCATATAAAATCTATATTTTAAAAATTTAATATTTCATAACATCTAAAAAATATATTTTTGATAATTATAAATTAGGATATAAGTCGTATCTTTTTATAATAAAAATAATATTTTAAAATATAAAATTACAAATTAATAAAAAAAATTTATGAAAATAATTTTATGAAAACATAATTATGATATAAAGATATTGTATTAATACTCTTCTTTTTTATTTTAACATATGAAAACCTTTTTGATTATATAATTGTTAAATAATATTTTCAGTTATATAACAATACATGATTGTACAACTAATGTATAACTGAAAATCGTAATATAGTTTGTCAATATATATAATAACCATTTGTAAATTATATTTATACCTAATTTGAAAATCAAATGAATTATATATATATATTTATTGTGTGTGTGTGTAATTATAATACGAAATGAATTATAGAAAACAAATTGAGGATAATATGTAGGGTTAGTGTTCGGCTCTAGCAGAGAAACCGAATGAGAATTAAAAAAGATTAATCATTAAGAGTCAATCTTGGTAGATGAATAAGACTGGGTTATGTCGGTTCATATTCTGAAGCGAGGTTGTGAACAAGAATGAAGGTGATTTATTTTGATCACTATTTAAAGTCCAATCATTGATATAGTTTAAACAAAAATTCGAAGTGATTTGGTTTGAAGCCACAAAGATTTATGAATTTAAAATCTGAAGTGTGATGATGATGAAAAGACGTTCTACATCATCATCATAATCCTCTTAGTTTGAATCTTATAGATCTTCTTTTAGTTTTGTATTCATTTATTTTTGGTATCTAAATCCTGAATAAAATATTATCTATTAAATCAGATCTAATGTATTAATACCTATTTTTTCCTTGCCAACATTTTTCATCATCATGTCGGATATTCTACTAATTTTTAAATGCATTCCAATGATTTTTATAGAATCTGTATTTTTATTGGTTTCAAGTGTTGTTATTAATTACTATCATTGACATATCCATTTAAATTTAATGCGCGGATCAATTTTCTTGAATTCCAATTCGTTTTGTGTGGCTATGGTTTGATCAAGACCAGTTGAAAATAATATCTACTTTTGATTTCTTCAATCATTTATTTAGGTTCATTTATTTAGTTGCATTTTTTTATTATCTGTAAATTTAATTTATCATTTCAAATCCATCTCTGATAACTTATTCACTAATGGTGTGATTTACTGTTTAAATAATCATTTCTTATCTCCACATTCACTGTACTCTAATACATAAATTAATATCAAGTAGAAAAATTAATATAAACTTTATATATTAAAGATTATCATTATTAATATAAATAGAGATGGAAGAGGAAGATTGAGAGGAACTCAGAGCTCCATATTTCTCGGTGTTGTGTGAAGTGTATTTGAGTTCTAAGAGTATGAGCTACGAGTAGTGTAAAATGAAAGATTAAATGGATTTCCAATTTTAGAAAAGTAGTTTAATTTTAATTCATTTTTTTGTTTTCAGGTTGGAAGTGTTATCTTGACAATTTTTTAAATAACTATAGGATTATATAATATTTAGATTTATTTTTATAGACCGATAAAACTAATATTTTTAATTTTCAATGTGAGGAATATTTTTTAAAAACATATTTTATATTTAAAATATATTTATATATATATTATAATTGATTTATTCATATTAAAAACATTTATTATATAGCAAATTTATATTATTTATTTTTTAATTATCTTGTTTTATTTTAGAAAGTTGAATATACTAAAACATCATTTTATATAAAAGTCATGAATATTTGATGAATTGACATGTTCAATAATCTCATATGTCATTTATGATGTTTTTCAATTATATATCTATGATTATTCATTCATGTTTTATAATTTTGTGAAATCCATGTCCAAATTAGTAATTTTAGAATTGACTATGTGTGTTTTTGTTTAATTTTTTATGTTTATACTTTATATATATATATATATATTGATGAGTTATTTATCACAATTCGAATAAATTATGTATGTAGATTACATGGGTTAATGATACATGGGTACATATTAATCAAACACAAAAATGATTTATTCGACATTTGAGATTATTGAATTCTAATTTCTATTATATGATTACGTATATATATTTTTATTTATATATATATAATTCATAATGTTATTTTTGTCAAAACTCATGTATATATATATATATATCACCATGAAATCATGAATATATAATAAATTCTACATTGAAAATTTCAAGTGTGACACATAATTATATATTACTTATGATTATTATTGTTATTACTTTATATATTCATGTCATCATTCGAAGCATAAAAAGAAATTAAACAAATATTTAATCCAAATTATTATTCCATATTGTGTTTTTAATATTATTGAAGTTGTAACAATATCTAAACATGTATTTCATGACTGTTTCGATAAATGGATGTTTATTCAATGACTATGTGGAAAGAGATTTGGTTGGAACCAAGCTCACAAGTTATATGCAATATATTATATACATAAAAACATATATATATATATATATTTATTTTATTTTTAATATAGTAACATGTTTTCCAAATAAAAAATTCTATAGAAATTATATATAAGTAAAGTAAGAATAAAATGATTTCATAAAATCATGCACTTTAATGCTATAAATATTTTATGGAATTTTGGAGTTAACCCAAACCCTCATTAAGTAGGTAGGACCAAGATAGCCTTCAACGTTACATGTTTCCCTAGTATTTTATTTTAAAAAAGCATACATTTATGTTTTTTAAAAATATCACTAGATTATTCTTAATGCACATTAAGTATAATTATTTTAAAAATATTGAAATATATTCAAGATGTAAAGAATTTAAATATTATTTTCAAAGGAATTTTCTAAAATTAATTTTTATGGTATTTTTAAAAGAGTTTTTGAAAGCATTTTATAAAGTTATTTTTCAATAAATATATTCTATAATGTATTTGAACAATTTCAAAACCCCTTACATGGAAATTGAATACTCAACTGTTGTTTTGAAATCATTTTTCACAGGTATATAAGAAGTTTAATTTTAGATTGCTTCACTTTTTAGAGTTAGCTCACATAATCATAGTAGTAATATATTTTATTTTTGTTATTCTCTATTAAATGTAATGTTATGTCTAATACTATTGAACCTAGACTGATTAAAGTTCCTCATTTGTGTAATATGTTGAGTAATTTCATTTAATATATATATAACAATTACACAACATTTTTATGTAAAGAGTCCGGAAGAGCGGGCTTGTGCAATTATAATTGGGATTAAGGGAAAGGTCCTAAAAACATAATAGATTAGATGTTTTATTTTGATGAATACAAAATCTATGTTGTTTAGATTCCATTGGATGGTTAAAAATTTTAGAAAATAATTAATTTTAAAGATAAAAATTCTTAATTTTCTTAAGTTTGACGAATGAATTTCCAGGGTTCTATTCATTTAATAGGTGTAGAATGTAACACCCTGAGAAAATTAAAATATTATTTAATTATTTAATAATTTATATATATATTAAACCAAAATAAAGAATGATTTAATATAATGTTTTTATAAATATTTTTAAAAAATAAAAATATGTTTTGAATCCAAATATAACTTATTACATTATATTTTAAGAAACGGAATTTATGTTAATATATATATATATATATAACCTAATATTAATATGAATTTATTTCAATAATATATTTTTATATAGGTTTTATTTATAATAAATAAATTTAATTGATTATTTTTTCATATCAAATTAATATTATATAAAGTTATTATTTCATAACATTTAAAAATAATATATTCCATAATTATAAATTATTATATAAATAGTATCATTTTATACTAAAAAGAACATATTATAATATGAAATTATAAATTAATAACATTATAATTAATAATATATAATTAATATATTACGAAAATTTATTGTTATTATGGTTATTATTTTAACATATGAAAACTGACCTAATTATATAATTTTTACATAATATTTTTAGTTATAAAACTATCCATGAATATAGAAAAAGTAGATAACTGAAAATCATAATATAGTTTTCTCTTATATAAACTAGTTATTTTTAAATTATATTTGAACAAAATTTTTAAAAAATGAATTATATATATGTGTGTGTGTGTATATATATAACCATAAAAAGAATTGAATTATAAAAAATGAAATTAAGATAAGATGTGCGGTTAGGGTTAGACTCGAGTGGATAAACCAATCAAGCGTTAAGTGAGCTTCATTTTTAGGAGTCAATCATGGTAGACGAATCTGACCATGTTGAGGTGGGTTATTATTCGGATGTGAGGATGAGATCGATAATGATAGTGAGAGGTTTTGATCATCGATCAAAGACCGTGTGTAGATCTAGGATAAAAAAACACTCGACGAAATTTGGGTTGATGTTGAAAAGACATCTGAATGATAGATCCAAACATCAAAATGGTTGAAAAGCCATTCATTATCATCTTCATTGTCCTCCTATGTCAAATCATATAGATCTTCTTTTAGAAGGGTGCCTATTCATTTTGTGTATCTTAATATTCACAATCATCTTATCTATTTAATCAGATATGATGTATTAAAACCTTGTTCATCCTTGCCTTTGTTTTTCCTCAACTTGTTGGATATGATATTAACTTTAAAATGGGTTCCAATTATATTCATTGAATATGTGTTTTTCTGGTTTTGAGTGTTGTTATTCATCTCTATCATTGAATTCTCTATATAACATTATCGCTTGCATCAATTTATGACAATGTCGATTGGTTGTGTGTGGTTGTGTGTTGATCATGACCAGTTGCAAATAATATCTTCTTTTTTATTCGTTATTTCATTTATTTTGATTCCTTACAAAGGATATGTTTTTTGGTTGTCTATCAATTTAATTTATCATTTCATATCTATCTGTAATGACATATTCTCATTAACTATGATTGAATGATTAAGTAACCATATCTTATGTCCACTTGCACTGCAAGTGAATAAATGAATAAATATCAAACAAAAGATGATAATAAACATTGTATATTAAATAGTAACATTATGACTCTAAATAGAGTGGTGAGAGGTAGTCTGGGAGGATTTCAAAGAGTCAGATTTATGTTTGTGTTGTTTTTTGTTTATAAGCGGTGGAAAATGGAAGGAGTAAAGGGATTTCCATTCTCAGTAAAGGAGTTTATTTTTAATGTAATTTATTATTTTCATTTTATAAATGTTGTCATGAATATTTTATAAATAATTATGGGATTCTATAATACTAAGTATTCTATTTATAAGCTGGGAAAACTAATATTTTTGAAGATCTTTGTAAGGGAATTTTTTTTAACCTATTTAACTTTTAATCTAAATATATATATATATATTAAAAATGAATTAGTCATATTAAAAGAAACTATTTTATATCACATTTTTGTTGTTGAATTTTGAAGTTGTTGTTTTATTTTAGTATATGAATATTATAGAAAATCATTTTATTTGAATTTCATGCATTTTAAAAAATTGGCCATGTCCAATAATTTCATATGTCATTTAAGTAATTAAATAATTTTAATTCTATACTTATGATTGCATGTTTTATACTTGTGTGAAATCCAATCCAATATTTGTTATTCATGAATTTTGTTTTTATTTTTTTGTTTAATTATTATGTTAATGCATTATATATATATATATATATATATTGATGAGTTATTTTTTACACTGCAAATAAATCATGTATGTAGCTTACCTAGGTGTAATAGAGATGGGTACATATTAATGAAACAAAAAAAGATTTTTTTTCAGAATTTGATATTATTGAATTCTAATTTCAATTATATAATTTTGTTTCTATATTTATATATATTTATATATATATATATATCTCTCTCAAATTTAATTTCATCAAAACATTAGTACATATATGTATCACCATAAAAGGATGGTTGAATAAGAAATGCTACTTTTAGAATTTCATGTGCGACACATAATTATCAATTGTTTATGATTAATATTGTGATTACATTTTATATTAATATCATTATATAATGCATATAATCAATTAAACAAACACTTATTTGAAATTTTTATTTTATATTGAGTTTATAAAATGATTGAAGTTATAACAATATGTAAACATGTATTTGAAGAATGATTGGGTAGATTGATGTTTATAAAAGGACTATGTTGCAAGAGTTTTGGTTGGAACCAAGAACTCACATGATATGTAATGGATGATCATATGTTTATTTATATATATACTTATATATATATATATTTTTGTGTGTGTGATTGTGTATTTTAATGCACTAACATGTTTTCAAAATAAAAAACTCTAGTGAAATTATATATAAGTAAAGCAAGATTAAAAAGTTTTTTAAAAAATCTAGCATAGGAATGTTGTAAATCTAGTAGGTAATTGGGGAGTAAACCCAATCCCAATTTATGTGGGTAGGACTAATATAGCCTTTAACGTTACATGTTTCCCTAGTATTTTGATTTCAAAAATCATGCGTATATGTTTTTAAAAAATATCACATGATTATTTTTAAAGTAGTTTGAGCGTATGTATTTTCATAATATTGAGGTATTTTAAAGATTTTAGTAATATCTTTATAATTTTCGAAGGTATTTTCCAAAATTATTATTATAGTATTATCAATAGGTATTTCAAAATAATTTCACAAAGTTATTTTCAAATAATGATCTAATGAAAGTATTTCAAGGATTTAAAAACACTTTACATGGAAATTGAATTCTCACCCTTTGATTGAAAATGATTTTTCATACGTATCATAGAAGTTGAATTTATGAATTCTTCACTTTTTAGAATTAGAGAATAGAAGTTTACAAGGCATATTATTTTATTTTTGTTCAACTTTGATAAATGTACAGTGTTATATAATCCCCCATAACAGAGTCTGGTAAAAGGTCCTCGTTTGTATAATAGGATGTTTAATTTTAGTTACTATTTTATAAAAAAAATTAGGTAGAAATATTAAACATTGATTTTGGAATAGTGGACATGAGAGATTATAGGAAATCCAATTATTGTTTCATACGTAACTTCAAGGATGCGATATAGAAGATATGGTAACCTCTTATTCATTCAAATGTGATAGTTTCTTCCATAATATATAGAAACAACACAATTATCCATTAAATATAAATTCTCCATTATCAGATATGAATCATTCAAAGGAAACATAGTTATGATAGCAATTGATGTTCTATAATTGATAGAGATCACTGAGTTGGGGTAAGGGTGGATAAGTTTTCACATTTATTTTTATAATAATGTTTCCCAAATTCTTCTTGTGAAAAATTTCTTAACCTTTGAAAACATGTTTGAGTTATGATCCACTAAAAATAAATCTCAACCCCACCAATTGTATAGAAAAACTACAAGGATAGAGCATCATAAGATATTTAAAAGGTTTTGTATAAATAACTACTACATTCCATGTAGATTTCTCCCCACAAAATATATTGTTTTACTAAATTCATTCTAAAATAAAATAAACAAGAGAAAAATAGTTCTGAAAATTAGTATAACACTTCTTTTCAATGTTGGATATACCCCCAACTATCCTTTCTGTATCCTATTTCCTCATAGCTGTTTATACACCCCATCAAACAAGCCTCTTCAGCAACAAGTTATACCCCCAATCTATAATCTACATTCTTCTTCTATTATGATCTACTTCCAAAAGTTCATTACTTCCACCACAAGTAAGATGGATCAACTTCACCTATGTACAATCATCAAGAAATTCAAAAATTATCCTATTATTTTTTTTTTGGTCTTGAAACTATATCCAATTCATGGAAAATGTGAATATTCATAATAAAACAATTTTGAGAAAGAATTTCAAGAAAACATACTTGAAAATTGTCATACTAATCTCCATCATTTTGGTAATCTCTAGCTAAAACATACGTTCTAATTTTATCTTTTTGCTTCTGATTCATCTCTTTCTACATCAACTGAGTATAAAATCAATACGAAACTCAAAACGTCACAAAATAATAGAACTATACTTGATTGAACTATATCCAATGGATCGCAGTCTGATAGATCTTACTATTATGGATCTATATTTAATGGAACTCACATTTATGGATCTCTCTATGATGGATCTCCATCCAATTGATCATTCTCTGATGGATCTTCATCTGATGGAACTCTCCTTGATAGATATCAGTTTGATGGATCTCCACATAAACCTGAAATTAATATATGGCTGTGATATAAATTTATCACAAAAATTTCAGATATTTGGATTTATGTAGATGCAAATAGTGATCAAATACAAATTGTATTTTCCCTCTATTAATAGGTGTCCCTGAATGGTAATGAAGGTAAAAAATTATTCTATACACTCAAATAAATTTATATAAATGAATTTCCTAAATATTTGACGCATCATTTTGACCATTTCAACTCTTCCCAATATTTTTGGAGCCTTATGAAATCTTCATGATTCTTCTCAAAAGATCAGCCTTCTTTTAATTTAGAAACTATTTTCCAGCATGATCATTTTTGTATAATCATTAATTTTTCGTAACTCCGACTGTTCTTTATGCATCAGATATAGTTTGATATAATATATTACAGATAATGAGTCTGATGGACTTTCTCAGGAAAGGATTATTCTATGGATCACTACATCATAACATTACAAATTTTAACTATGTATCCATTTCACATGACCGACTTGAATATAATAAATCAATTATATGAAATCATGGTATGATTATCTTAATCAAGATAAAATGGTTGATTACATTATTGAAATCTCTAAAAATTATAGAACAAATCATTATTCTATTTCAATAGAAATTTTATTGTTCTAAAAAAATCCCTCATTCTCAATGAAGTCTGATTATAAACTCTTCAAATTTTATGCTTTTAGAAACTTCTTCATATGGGAATCTTGTACCATTGTTTTCTCACAAACACATCAAACATTTTTTCTCATTAAAATTTTACAATGAAAACTCATAAAATCCATCCTAAGATACAAGTATAATGATATTAATTCCCAAGGAAGAAACTGATGAAATTAATCAAATTAACTATTATTGAAAAAGTCACATTGATTTGACATATTATCTAGTCTTTTCTGATGAAATACCTATGATAAATTGATACATATTGTGTTAACACAGATGATCTCATTCTTGTTCTTAAACCGATTAGTAACTTTGGAATTTAGATGATTTCCCTTCTCTTTTCTCTTTTTAATGTCATCTCATATTATGAATATTCTTCATTATATAGTAACATTGAATGATCAATAAATCATCATTATATTTTTTTGATCAGAACCTATTTATGTGTCCAATCATTCTAGGTTTGGTATGTTTGTTTTAAAACTAGTTAGTTATTTCAATACATTTAAAACATCCGACATTCTACATATTGATCCATTAAAATACAATACAACCAAAACACAACTTGAACCTTAAAATAGAAACAATATAATTTTTCTCACACTGAAATACTTTAAGTAAAAAATTTGACTCCTACCACACCCTTTGTATGTATTTTTTCTCAAGAATACATTAAAAATTTTCTTCTACTACCTAGGTACCTTCTTTAATCCATATGATCACTATTTAAGTTACATAGAAAATATTCCGTTCCTAACTCAACATATCACTCTATATATTGAATATAGTTATCCTCCTCAAGATAACATTAATTTAAAGTAGTCTTGATATCAATATTCTTATATTTTATGTATTTTGATGCAAAAATACTAAAATCCATTATAATGGTGGAAGGCATCACATCCTGTGAGAATATTTCATTGAAATTCACACATCACTTATGTTGAAATCCATTCACCTCTAACCTTTACCTATACCTCATAATACCATCATATTCTTCCTCGGCCTAGTATTTTCCATTTTTTCTCTATTTATTTCCTTCGTTATAGTAGATATGTCAGATCCAAAAATATCATTTTCTTGTAATGAAGAAATATCCTCCTTCGTAGACAACTCACACTTTCATAACTACTTCAACTTCATTAATAAATCAAAACCTTTTGTCACCCCATAACAATTTGAAACAATATAGTGTAATGAATATGAAAGCATCAAAATGGGTCTTCTCACCTTTGGGGATCACCTCAACACCACTTGACGGGTAGGCTCCACTACATATGGTGTCACATTCCTAGGTAAACATTCAATCTCCACTTGTTTATGGTTCTTGGATTATTATCTCCCACTATCATCTTCAGCATCTTTATTATTATTGTAAATGAATGATTTATTGAATATTATTTTATACCAGAACTGATAACAAAACTCCTCAACACCATACCCAATAAGGAAACGTGGTTTGGACATAGCATCAATCATTCCCTTACATTGGTATCTACTTGTACATATGAGTATGTACTAAAGACTCTTAAATAAGATATTATTATATTCTTTTCAACAATATCTCCTCCCATATAATTTTTCCCCTTGGTTTTGATTCACTCCAAATGATAATAAAAGTTTCCATATTCATATAATTTCCTTAGAGAGTTTTGGGTAACCTTTAATGCATCCATATTACTCTAGAATGTTCATTCAATGTATTATTCATTTTATAATCCACATAATTCAGTTGTGGTGTACCTAGAGTTATCTTATGCCAATTAATTTTATTATAATTAGAAAATTCCATAATCTCAATATTGTCGTACTCTCATGTATTATCAGACCTTAATAAATTAAGCCTTGATCCTAACACATTCTTAACCAAAGTCTTCCACTTCTGAAACACCTTAAATACAATTAATTTTTATTTCAAAATGAAAAACGATATCTTCATTGTTGTTTTTTCTAAAATATCACATAATATAGTGAACTTACAAATGAATATACTACCTTAAACCCCTATAATTTAAGGTGAAATAGGTATAACTTCTCGAACATTGATATGTTACCACCTTTTCCAAAGGATTCCATATTTAGCTTTCTAAAGATACAATCATCCGATAAGACAACATCTACCAACATTATCACCAGTTGAATTCATTTTGATTCCAGTACTTTTATCCCCTTATCACTCATATATACTAGCATGTAGTTCTATGTTTTGAATCCCCTCTATAATTTTTTTTGTTACATGGGTGTCTATGTGATTCTATACCATAATACATAGGGATACATTATTGACTCATCTAACTATGACTATATATTACATAGTAATATTAGATGAAACACCAGTTAATTTCATTTTAAAACCTGCATAATAATTCTACATAAATGATATAATATTTCTTATTATTATAGTGATATAACAAACATCATCCAAAATAACTAAACTATTATTATTAGTTTTAATCTATGCATCCTTATTCCCCATAATTTGAGAGGGTTCATCATCAATATAGTCTTACTAACTAAAATTTATTAGGACATAGTTTTTGAAAAATTCATTGTTGATATGTAAGGGAGATATGACCCCAATGCTAAATCCCAAGTCTCCATATGGCTATCCACGCTTAGAAGAGACATATCATCGGTTCCTCCGTCTGCCATGTTTGTTATATTTATTTTGGGAGAATTAAATATTTATCTATAATCCTTATTGACATTTCATCTATTTCTATTGGTCAAACAGGTCGAAACAAACCCTAGGTCTTATCTTAGCTCTTTTAAATTTATTTAAATCATCCTTTGTGATTATCGTGCAATAAAAACCTTCCCCTTCCATCCATTTTCATTGAAAACTGCATAATATTTCCAATTAACTTCTTTGAATATTGTCACTGAGAATTAGGTCTCCCACATCTTTCAGAACCAAATATTTATCCCCTAAATAACTACTCATGACTATTACAATAGATTTCTATCTGTCAAGAAATGATGATAATAATACTAGTGCACATACCTTATCAACTGGTGTAATTATGACTAATAAAAACTGACTTCTGATGGTCTTGAGTTATGTGACATGATCAAAAACAAGATTCCATTTAATCAGTTTAGATTAAATAATCACTACATATGGATGATTTAATTTGTTGGAGAATACTTGTCATACATATTCATTATATATTTCATCAACACATCTAGAATCTTCTCTTTTATAATGTTCAACACTATATTTTATCCAATTTATGGTAAACAATTCCTATAACCTATCAATCATTTATCTCCCACTCAACATTTTATATCTCTGTTTCTTTTACAGATAGAAGTACAAACAACACATTTTTCAAATAAATATGTTCTTTTATCTATAACTTGTGTTAACTAATGTATGTTCTATCAAAATTATCGATCTTCTACTTTCCATATTCCACAGTCATGATTCAATTCATGAAAATATGAATTGATCTTCCAAAATCAACCTTTCATAAAATTTATTATGTAAGTGTTGGGAATCACAAAAAAATGGTTTGTTTATTAAGGAATGTGAGATGAAAATTAAATAATAATAACGTGAAATATTAATTTTTATGGTTCAAAAATATATCTTTATCCAAGGAGATAAACAATTACACTATATTTTGAGAGTAAGATTATAGTGAAAATTCCATGAATAGTCAAACAATATATTGAATGATTCATTATAGAAATGAGATGAATTGTAACCATCATTACTATAGTTCCCCCAACACCGTAGTAAGTCCACTATGCTAAAATGACCAGTGGAAGGAGGTTTAAATATCAATATTGTTATATCTTTTTCACCAGTCAACACTACTATATTGACTATAACAAGTTTAATCTACTATATTTCCCTTTCGTATGATGTTATAGTTCATCCTCACTTAAAATAGTACACTATAAATGTTGATAGTAATATCTAATATTATTGATTATAGTTTCCACAATGTACCTCAAACATTGTGACAAGGGCCTTCTTCCCCTAAACTGCTAAGAAGGGGTGCAGTTCACCTTTCACCTTCAGCAGCCTCACCACATGAGTTGTTGTCTAGTGTGTTATCTAGGAAGATGGAATTCATCCTATCTTTATCCAAATGGATCAGGATACACCATTCCAACAAAAGTTTAAAAAGATAACTAGAATGAGAATCACAATACATTGATACCATACAAACACGATTCAAATAGTGATCCTTGATAATATGTGGTTTGTTGTTTATATAATTGTTCTTGTCATTAGATTGAGGATAACCAATATGGTATTTGTTCACTTGTTTTATGGGATAAATAAATATGGATCTTGAATGAATTATGCTGAGAAAATTCAAGGTCATGATTAGATGAGTTGCATATTATTTTTTTATCAATATGGATTTGAGGCATTGGATGTACTCATCTGTAAGCTGGATAACATGTGATATATTCATTGATTAGTACTATAGTTTTTATAGAAGCAATAAAATTTTAGTGTAAGTATAATACGTTGACAATTACCATGTCTAGTGTCCACTTTATGTCACAAAAATGGGATTATATAGATATGAATACAATGTATATGTTACAACTTGTTGTGAAAATGTATGTATAGAGATATGAGCATGTTTGAGGCAGATCACAGAAGACACTTAGTAGCTCGAGTAGAACTGATTATTTGTTAAGAGACACTATTCATTCATATATATGAAATAAGGATTTTATATTTATTTCAATTCTATTATGTATTTTACGGTCACAATTTTAGGCCTTTGGATAAGGATTTTCATTTTGAACAAGATTTCCATCCAAATTGAATAGATTTTAATAAACAATTATGTAAGATCCAGGTTTTTTCTACGAAAGACTTTAGAATATTCTTGATATTATTCCGCAGCAATGCCTTAAGACGGCGAGTGATTCCAATCCCTGTTGGGTCCGGAATTATGTTTTCTGTGTGTTCACACTGGAAACGCCAAATAAATGGGATAACTCTTAAATGGAGCTTCGAATCAGAGATCTGAGTGCACTGATTGGTACATAATGGGGTGTTTAACCTTGTAACGACATAAAACATGACAGTGCGGGGCGTTTGAACCCCTCGCTCGATATCGGAGCATGGAACGGATAAATTAAATAATTAATTTATCCGTTTAATGGTTAAACTCAAGTACCTCTTAAACAGTAGATTATATTGGAAAACTATGGGAACCTCTGAGTTTGGAACTTGTAGTTTACCCTAAGAGGGGTATAAGTTTCGTGGTCGCGGGCCGTCTGAAAAAAAATGGACCCTGGCCGTTTTCGTAATTTGGTGGCCTCGGATGTTCAGTTTTATAACTTATGAATGGGGCCTCGGATTAAATTTCTAAAATCACCATTGTGCTCGGGAGGTGGTGTTGACCCTAGTGGGGGCTTAATCTTTACTACACGAGAGGTTTTGGACGCGGGTGTTTTCGGGGGTCGAATATTTTAATTAAAGAGTTTATTTATTTAAACTCTCTCCTCCTTCCATTCCTCCCCATTGAACACCCCTGGAAAACAACTCCTCCTTTCATCCTTCTCCTCTTCCTCCGGTCAAGGTGGTGTGTTGCGGCGGTGGAGGATCGGGCAGGAAGTGTCCCGCGAAGACCAACGATGTAGGATCTTGTATATCATATTGTTTTTAATTCCCGAACCTACTTTGACCTCATTTTGTTGCGCCAAATTTCTACTTAAACATCGAGCGAAGGCCACGGTTTTGTACAACATATTCTAAGATTTTCGATTCTTCTTTTTCTTTCAAAACCCGAGTATGGAGTTGTCTTCAATCGATCGCCGAAGTTGGGATGTTTTTGTGGGAATTTCCGATTGTTTTGGGGCGTTCCGGCGAGGTAGCGCGGCGGCCGGGTGTGGTCGTGTGGCCAGTGCGGTGGTTGTTCGGTGTGAGGCGGCGAGGTCCCTCGGTAGTAGAGCCTAGGCGGTGGTGACCTTTAGTGGCAGGCGGAAGGGGGTCTCCTTAGGGTAGTTGGGGCCGCGGAGTAGGAGGACCAGCCGGCTGTGCTAGCTGGTGGACTCGGCTCCCAGGGTCGCGGCCCGCGACCCCACTCGGGAGACAGAGACCCACTATATGCGGGTCTATGCTTGGAAGGAAATGACCGGCCTCAAGGCCCGTCAGGAAAATAGTTGAATAAGGGTCCACAGCCGGCCCATATGGCTGAACCGTGGGCCAGCCCAGGTCGGGCGGACCTGTCGGTCCAGGCCGGTCCAGCCCAATGGGATTTTCCCCTCAGTTTTCGGACGCCCGAATTTTCCACTATGGGTGTCCGTTTTGCATACCGTCTATGGCAGTGTACTCAAGACATCAAGGTGGACTTTTTGAAAAAGATTCATTGATTTTTAATACATGAAACGAGGGGCTTCGGTGGTGTGGCACGTCGTTAAGTGAGTTGTCATTTTCTTCGGGAGATCTTGTTTTGGACGGCGCTAACGTGTATGACATCCGTATTGAGCACCGTCAGTGGTGTTGGAATCCTGTCACTGAGGCAGAGCTTTCCAGGGTGGTTTCAAGAGTTGAGGTCGATGTTGGGGCATAGGCCCCATGGCCTGTCATTCGAGCTGCGTGTAAAGTTTCACGACTTTTTCATCGGAAGTCCATTTGTGGCGTGTGAGCAGTTGTTCTTGGGTGTTTTTCCGAGGTTATTGCAATGGAGAAATCCGCCCGCTCTAATTCAGCATGATGGTGCTGGCCCCATGAGGGTCGTTTGGGTGTTGACGGTGATTTTCCATCTCTATCACTAGGAGACCGTTTTGGACAAATTAATATTCCATTTAGTGTACTTTTTTATTAGTATCGCAACGGTGTGATCCGTTCGTTGTGTTTCAGGACCTAGATGCGGGTCCCATGAAGCCCCGGTCGTGTGCGGTGCACCGGAATGGATCTTTTTCACCTGATATCTGTTGCGCTCAAGTGATCAGTTATTTTGATGTATTTTCCAGATGAGATCACAATGGTGTGATGCACCTGACTGTTTTCTGGGCTGAGGCTCAGGTTCATAGGATGTCGTTCTGGCATGAGGCGGTGTCGGCGACTTTTCCGTCAGATATCTATCTGATGTGAGTATGTAGTCTATCTCGAGTGTTCTTTTGCAAGGATTACAATTGTGAAATCTTTTCTGGTGAGCAGAGCATCTTAAACAATCTTATTAAATGTGGAAATGTGAAGGTGCACCGGTGGTGGTTCTTCAACCGTGTTTGTAGCGGACCCTTGGCATTGGATCGCGTACAATAAATGTGAGTGATGTAAATTCATGAAGAGATGTGGTTGGTTGTGCCTTATCCGTTGATGTGGAAAGTTGGAGTTGTTACGTTACTCCTTCGTGTTGATGGTGGGTGTCGTGTGCATGATAGCCTTTAGGCTGTAACATGGTATTATCTTGGAGTATGCATAAACGCTTTTAGGTACATGTGGTTGGTTGTACCTAAGAATGTTTGTGCGGTCGTTTGGGGTTGACTTGGGCCCCACCTCATGTGGGCCCCATGTGGGTTATGTGTTCTTCTATACGTACTTTTGACCTCTTACGATGTAGTGGGTTTCTCTGTTCTTGATTGATGACTAGCAGGGTTGAGATTTTCCCTGGTCCTGTTCTCATTTGTTGTCCAGTAGGGTTGGGTTTTCCCCTGGTTCCATTCTTGTTTGGCCGATAGGGATTGTTTGGTTCCTCTGTTTAATTATCTGTGAGGGGTTTCTGTACCGTAACCATTTCATCGAACTGCTGCACAATTTTCGACTACGTGCACTCATACAGCGTGGGTATTTTCCCACTTTCTGGGATGTGTTGTCTGAATCCGCTTTGATAATGACTCAGCGGATTGGAGTGTGATCACCCTGAGAGGCCTGGGGAGTTTCTATCATTCCTTCGTGCTACCTGGTAGAGTTCTTGTGGATTTGGTTGGGCCAACACTATACATGGGCACCGATCTTCTTCACAAGAAGATGATTACCGCACGGCTGAGGTTGTTTCCTGCAGGGCTGAGGTTGTTTCACGTAGGGCTGAGGTTGTTTCCAGTAGGGCTCGCCAGTAGTACTATCAAGCAGGGATGGCCAATGGGTTACCATCCAGCAGGGATGGCCAGTACAATGGTGTTCACCGTGTTGTACCATCTAGCAGGGATGGCCGGTGCAGTTCCGGGTTTACCTCCAGTGGGGCTGGGCAGAGGTCCCCGATGCAGGGCTTACCTCCACCTAGGTTGGGCAGAGGTCCCCGATGTCGGGCTTACCTCCAGCTCGGTTGGGCAGTGGTCCCTGATACCAGGTTACCTCTAGTAGGGCTGGGTAGTGGTCCCATCGATGAAATTATCTAGGTCACCCTCCAGTGGATTACCCTATTACGGGACTAAGTAGTGTGGCACCCATCAACTTTTGTCGGGTCTTCTTCTAGTGGGAACCTGTCGTCTTCCAGGGACCCTCCAACGGGGCTGGGTAGGGGGTCGGATGTCGTCTTTGAGGAGACATCTCGACTGCGGGGTAGTGACGAGGTGTGGTTTGACATTCCTCCCTAGAACTCTCAAGTATGAGGGGAGCATTCCCCACTAAGATGCGTCCTTGTGACCCAACCAAAAACTGTGCAGGAGAGTTAGTGCCGCCCAAAGCAGATAGTTTCGAGGTGCGGTGATTTTAGCCCCTTGACTTGTAGTTCGGGGCAGACGTGTGGTATGCTAGTCATCGATGGTGTTTACTTCTGGGATTGTTGGTGACTCATTTTCTTGGGATAAGCTATGGGACGGAGATCTCATTACAATCTTTTTAGGGATTTTTAATTGATAATATGTATTTTTATATACCTTGTTCAAGTACCCACTTCATGGGTTTGTTACTCTTTTTCCAGGAGAGGTGAAGACGTGCGGGGTATGCCACATGATTTCAATTTCTAGCTTCTTGTGGTTGGATGAGTCTACTCCCCTACTATAGGTAGCGAAGACTCGACGAGAAGTTCATCTTCTCACCATTTCTAGCTCCTTGTGTCTGGAGAAGTCTACCCTCTTTCCTCTTGTTGGATTGAGCTGGAATCTTTTCTGTTACTCTTTACTGCACTTTCTGTTGTACTCCATTACTTTCCCCAGTTCGATCTATTTCTCACATATCGTTACCTCCTTTGTTGCTCCCTCGAGCCTTCGTGGTATCCTAATGAGTATTTTTATACTCGCCCCTGCTTGGGCTTTGCCCGCACTTGGTGTGCCCTTGCCGACGATAGACAGGTTGGTCATGACTTCAACGGAGCTTAGGAGTTCAGGAGCACGGACCGCGTGAAGTGGTCATAGTCAGGATCCAGGTCAGGGACCCTTCCATCTGTTTACATTGTTCAACAGTTGCTGGGCTGTGGCAATCTTCGGGTTGGGTGCGTGTTTTCCCCATTTCTTTTCAGTATACTTTCATCACTTTTTTTGTACAATTTAGATTTCGATGCACTTTTTTGGATATTTATAGAAGTTTCCCTTTTAATTTACTTTCCTTTTCTCCTTTACTCTGCATTTTGGAATTGAGTGTGCTATGTGTGTGTGTACATGTACTTAGGAAATAGCATCCCCAAGATTTTGTGCCTTCAGTGCTAGTCGCCAGCCCCTGGCCTTCGGTGGCAGGCCTGGGTTACATGCGGCTCAAGCCCATCTAGGGTCGGGTTGTGACACACTATCTATATGTGTTTGGATCGATTCACAATGAGTTATTATGTTTTTCATTAATCACTTATTGTATTATAGTTCATTTTCTAGATTATTAGTTGTAAACTAAAATAGGATACACAATACCACCTTGTCTTGGTCTCATGTGTGGTTTATATAGGTGCTAGAGTTGAAGGAAATAATAGTTGTTGTGACTATAATTGTCCATGGATGGGATTTGTACAATGCCACATCCCTCCATCCTAGTTTCATTTTTATCAATCAAAGAGTTAGATTCATATATGGAACATATATTATTTATTGAATATTTAATTAATTACACCACAATTGTATGTAAATCCTGATGCAATAATTTGCACTCAATAGTTTATTCACATCTTTAAATAAACATCATCAGGACATTACATTGAATGGGAAGAGTTCCCATAATTATCATGTTCTTGTTTTGTACCTAATCAAATTACAAGATAGTAAATAATCTCTTCCTCTATGGTTCATTATTAAAAATATATGATAAAGTCATGCTTACACCTCATGAAGTATCAATATCCTCAAGTTTTAGATTGGTATCCAAAGATCATTGCGTCCCCTTGTAAAATGGAATCCTTTCTTTGCTACTTCAGTGATATTTATAAAATGAAATCCATTGAATGAATATTTAGATTGAAACTATTTGATAATTTCATGTATGCTCTATTTTTCATTCACATTTCATATTTGATTCATTAAATATAGATCATTATGTGTTTGGGTTTTCTTTAACTACCTATGATCATATGTTGATTAAACAAAACCCATAATTATCTCCCACCATTTTTATCTTTTTATTTGGAATATATGGCATTTTTTCATGAATTGGGATGAAAGAACTAAATTTCATGTTCTTTTAGTGGATAAATTTTATTCAATAGATAAAACATTATTCATTGAAAGAGATTTTTTTTAAATATATGTTATTAAAAGTGTAATAAATCAATTTTATATAGATTAAAACTCTATATATCTTTTCAATGAGTTAAAATTGTTGAATATCATCATATGGTTTGATAAATAAGGGGTTTATTGTATATTTTTGTTGAGGGTGATAGATGATATTTATCTTGATGGTTAGTGGATTCATAATATTAATACATATCATTTTTATGTGTATCTCATCCTTACACTATATTATAAATAGTTGGATGAAATTTTTTTTGAGTGGATATTGTTTCTATAATTATGACCTACCAATATGTTCTTATATACCTTTTATAGATACGGATACAATAAAATTTTCTCCATGATATTTTATATGGAATGGATTGAAGGAAAAAATAGAAGGAGACTATAAATGATTATACGGATTGGGATGACTCTTATTTTTTGTTTCTATAGTGTTTATCCATTCTGATTAACAACCATATTTCTTCCTCCTTATAAAAAGTAAACGAGATTATAAAGAATACCAAGTTGATCCATCTCATGTTTAATTTCATTAGGTGTTATGAAATTCCTTCCATGCATTTCCATATTCAATTTTTCGAATCATTTTGTACAAATTTATAAAATATTTCTATATAGAAATTACATTGACATTTTATTGGTTTTGGGAATCCAATATGGAAACCATTCACCTATTCTACTTGAACATTTAATAGTAGATAAAAGATATTATGACTCATTGAGTTGGGTTTTAGCCTATATTAGTAACCATATCACCCATATTCGGGGTATATGTTTGATATCTTATCATCACTGAGTAATTATGGAGGTAACCATTATAGATCATGTTATATAGAGACCATAAAATTCTTATAAAATATATTAAATTAGACACATTTCATGAAATGTACAAAATAATGTTAATGATGAAGTAATGAAGAAGTTTTCCAGCAACATTGGTATGTAATATTTTTTTTATTTTTTTTATGTTAATGTAATTATAATTTTAATTTCTATATGATTTTTTATTTTTTTGTAGAATATGAACATGATCATTGAATGTATGTGTAGTGATTAAAAGTAATTGAAAGGTACAATCAGGAAGATTATAACTACATTATATAGATCCCAAAAATGAAATGAACATTGGCAAATGATTAGGGTAAATGGTATTGAAAATTGACTACATATATGTAAGAGTGTTTCAATAGTATCATCAAGGGCATGTAAAAGCTAGTAATCCCTTGACCAGTTTAGAAGAAATTTTTTCATTGTGTGAATTAATATTTAGAAATATGATGGAAGTCAGTAGACATGATTCATTCGGGATTTTGTAATGGACAACAATTTTAGTATGATATTAACATTGACATTAAAGATGATTTATCTTTTTATGTGTGATTATTCAATAAAGAATCAAGTTGATTCGATGAAACAAAAGATCCTTACCCTAAAATAAGTAGTGGTGGTAGATTATTAGTGGTATTACATGACTAGTGATATTGTGATAGTAAAATTTCAAGCATTGAGGTTTCCATTCACACAATTCATTATTGTATTTTCCTTAGAGAACAGATCATGAGAATCATATATTGATTGATTGTATCTACTTGACACTATAAAAAACAAATATAGTGCATTTTTTATGTCTGTTTGGTAGTTTTTATATTTCCAAATACCTAAACAATAGCATATGTTGAAACCTAACATCAGTAGGTTGAAGCAATGAAGAAAACGTAAGACCAAAAATTTATGGGATGAGATTGAATAGACTAAAAAAAATGGAAGAAGATGATATGAAAAATCTATCAATGGGATGATCATAATAAAAATATATTTAATAAAATTCATGTAATGAGTACTCATTCTCACTACCATTGATGTATTTCAATTACAACATGTATGGATCTCGGTAATCAAAATTGTGATTTGGTTTAAACCTTATGTCAGAATCTTTATTGTTTTCTGAAATGTTTTTGGTTTTCAAAAAAAATTTTATATCATGGGATTTTTATGTATATATATTATATTATAAAGTATTCAATTAATCATCTTATGTATAATTTTAAAATGATTTCACTTAATATAAAAAATAGTTATGTCATATATATTATTTACACAAGAAATAGGGTATGTATTAGAGTATTCACAAAGGAAATAATATTAGGTATAATAAATATATTACATATGGATGAAAATATATAATGTATTTAATTTTCACATAAGGGAAATATCATATGTATGAAAAATATATTACATATCAAAGGAAGTTATTACATATTGTATTTTTACTAAGGAGAATATATTGTGTATTTAAAATATATATTAAATGTTAGGAATTATATTATAGATGGGGGAAAAGGAATCTTCTTAAATGCTTAGTAATTATTCATAATTAACTTAGTGGTTATATCCTATAATTGACTGACCATAAAATTGTTATTATATTTTTGACTTATCTAATAGCTAGGTCATTTTTAGACATAGAGATAGAGTACGTTACTATCACGACCCATCCCCTGGGGCCCGTGCTGCGACTACCCCAAACCCGCCTTCCATAGGCCAGGAGTTGGCGACTAGAACCAAAAAAGGCATATCCCTATAACGGGAAGGCTTTTCCTTTAAACCTATACAAACACACAATCCACGAACACAAAAAGAACCGACCATAAATTAAACTGTTATAGTAAAATATGTGGTGAACTTAAAGGGGTCTGGAATACATGCCCAACTGAAAAGAACAACTACAACTTATTAGAGGAAGCATCTCATGGATAGTCCACCAAGGATCCTACCTAATGTGTTGGTACATATCGTCCCCACAACACTCCACATCATCCCATCAACTCCATGTAATGCCTGGTCCTGGCTCCCTAAAGACTCAGCTAAGCTGCTCGTCATCTGTAATAGACACAACAAGTTAAGGTCAAAGCCCATGCATGGGTGAGTATAAAAATACATTGTAGGGACCCCGGGAACCCTGAATGTCTCCTAGAGTTATCCAAAATAAATAACACAATTCAAGACCTCAATTACAATGAACAAATAAATAGCCACATCTCAATCCAGATATTTTTAAAGAACAAAAGTATAGATGATTAGTCCTGATGCTAGATCATCTGATTCTTTCGAGAGGCACTAATTTTGACTATACTGAGTCTGAACCGCATAGGATCGATAGGTATTAACACTTACTGACCCACACAAGATCAGATCCACCAAATTACAATAGGTATTATCCCCCGTAAGACCCACACAGGATCTGACCCACACAGGATCGGTATGTCACTAATCACCGACGAGCCCCTCTAAGGCTAGTCCGTGTCGGTTCAGACACAACTGATCCACTCAAGGTATCTAGAATTCTAATCCACATAGGTTCACTAGAATGTTGATCCACACAGAGACTTAAGAATAAAGATCCAAATAGGGTCTGTAGGTGTTGATCCACAGATGATCATTCGGTGTTGATCCACATAGGATCGCTAGGTGATGATCCATTCATGATCTTTAGGTACTAACCTCCATATGATATGTCTACGACCATTTATTCACTTCCAACCACTGGATTCCTTCTCATAGTAGGCTTGATTCTAGGAGAACTGCTTCTCAAGACATTGCATGTTTTTCAAAAGTCACAATGTCCAACGAAAATGTAACCTGATGATCTGTCCCATCATAGGGGTCCCAAATCAAAAGACTGTGCATCAACCAGAGGCATGGTCTGTAAGATATTTGCATTTTAGTGCTAAGGGACCGGTTGGATTTTGAGTAAATCCAACTTATCCGTACTCTAACATTCTCTAAAACACATTTGGAGTATTTCGATGGATTCTTCTTGTCGCTCAGGTCCTTATGCCACAGACAACAAGTCAATTGGACACTGAGTATGTTAGTTGCATCCTTTTCCATGAAGCAGGTGGGTGATCACATCTCTATCTGGCTCAACTCATTCGAGCATGCCGGAATATTAAAAAGGGACTGCTTCCCTAAATAGGGAACAATGCCAATGACAATGTGAAAAACATTCACGTGTTTTATCAGTTACGAGCATTTCTTTATTCGAGGACTAGTTGGGTCTCTGATCTGTATGACTCTGTCAGACCAGCCCGATGCAATGGGTCTCAGGGTCTACATGACCCTTACTGGGTCTATCCCGTTAAGGGTTAGTCTTGTTAACTAGGTTAGGCCCATCGAGTTCGGCCGATTTATGTTTTTGGGTCTGAGCCAAAGTTGGCCCAGCCTGAGGGGTGTGTCCTTGCACACCCGTACTACCCCACCGGGTTGTCGGTCCATCCGGGCCCGCTGGGGGGCTCCATCCCGCTTGAATGGCTCATGCTTTCTTGGTCCACCCAAAGGTAGAACATTTCATCTTGGAGGCCCCGCCCTTGAGGGGGCTTCCGCCAGCCCGACCCACTTGGTCGGTCGTTCACCAACACGAGACGTGTCGCCGGTGGCACCATCGGGCATCGCCCGCCTCCCGCACAGCTTGATCGGGCCGGCCGCCTTCAACCCCCACGGCGTAACATCTCACACATCTTCCATCACCTGTGACATGTTGATGAGGGTCTCCGTCATCCACTACTGGTCACTGCTAACATGTCGCGCTAGCGACTTCTCCCACGGGCCACCGAACATGCATTGTTTATCCGTTCTTGCTGCCATGTGTGCCTACAAACTCTCTTATGCTGCCACTTTTATAGCATGACCCACTATTTCATGTTGTCATCAATCTAATGAAACCATTTCCAAATAACTAAACATGAGAAAAGTGGCGGAGGGTCTGGGCCTTGTTCGCTTGGCTTGCGCCCTGCGCGTTAATGTGGTTATAATCGGGAGAAAGTTAAATCATCAAAGATAAAATATAAAAAAAACCCCTACCTAGATTAGACTTCGGTTGATATCGATCGAAGTAACATCCTTAATTTTTTTTATTATTTGTGATTTGGTGCTTCTCATCACAGATCACTGATGTCGGCCTCATCCTCTAGGTGGTTGGCCTCAGGGTACTTTGCGAGAGCTTCTTTGCTTGGTGAAGCCATGCCAACACCCCTCCAGGAGATTCATATAATTAGCAGGGGTAAGAGGTGGGTATCACTCTATGGAATTTAGGAGGCTCATTTAATTAATGAACCTCCCAAATTAAAATGGTACTATTAATAATAAGGAGAGTCAATCCATTTAATGGCTTTTCATATTTTTGGTCTGACCACCACCGCAGGTCCATTGGAAGAAATGAAAAAAAGTGAAATAAAATAACATAATTATTTTATTATTCTTTTAAATGACCAAAACTATATTTTTTCCAAACAAACTGTGGTCAAATTGAGGAATACCATTAGAAAATACCAGTGCTGCATATTGAATGTTGCCCTCATATTTTTAATTTATTGACTGGTTCAAAATATAAAAAATTCCACCCGCATGATTACTGAACGCACCTAAAAAAGATCTATAAATTATTAAGATTCACCATTGACCCACGTCTGTCTAGGCTAGGATCCTCTTAAGGGGAACACTCCCCAACGAACTCAATGGTACTCTATCATTTTAAATTAGAGTTACCATTTAAATGTTATGGATTTTGACAATAATATAATTTTTAATTAATTATTTTATTTACGGCCAAAAACTAACATCCATTGTATGCCTTAGCTGGCCAATGTTAGGGTCTGAATAATGGTAGCACACCCTCACTAGTTCATCGGTGGTCTCAAATTTTAAATTCGAGTCATCATTCACCAGTTATAATAATTTTAAAAATAAAATAACTTCATATAATTATTTTATTTACGGTTATGTCATTTTCATGTTTTCTCACTGGAGGGTTGTGTCAACTAAAATTAAAACACGCCTTTGGTAAACCCACAATCCTAAAAACCACAGTGCCCCCATATTTCTAATATGAGCACCCGTTAAATATTTGTTAATCTTATTCGGGAAAACCTCTCACGTGCACTATTTTAAACATAACAATTTTTGACGGATCATTCTAGGAAATCGGGGCCTCAGAACCATGCACCAATATATTTTGCAGCATTGAAAAAATTATATGGAAATTCCATAATATTATATTCTTCCTACATTATATATTTAAATCCCCATAAATAATAATAAAGTAAAATCAAACAAAATGAGGGTATTGGGAATGAATCTCACCCTCCCGCTCCCATGTTCTCTCCAGGAGGATTATGTGCTGCCGCAAAACTCACACTAGAGGGATCGAACATACACAAAAGATGTTGTCCTATTGATCCTCTATCTCCACTGGGATCTCTGTAAAATTCACCCCATTGACAATGTCCAAATAGCCCTAGTTGATAATATGTAATGGATCAAGCATGCGTCTTCTCAGCTATGACACATGGAAAACATTATTCCCTTGGTGTATCTTTAGGGGAGGAGTTAGATGGTATGCCACCTCACCCACTCTGCTGAGAATCCTGAATGGTATGATGATACTCAGAGATAGCTTTGTCCCCAACCAAACATCCACAATCCACATCGAGGGGACACCCATAAGAAGTAATGGACACCCTCCTCAGACACCAAGGGTCTCCGTCTCTAGTTAGCATAAGACTTCTACTGACTCTATGTAGTCTTCACTTGCTGACAAGATATGCATCGTGATACACACTCTGCCAATATTCCCTCCATCCCCAACCATCAGTATAGACACTGGAGGTCTTGGTGCATCTACGACAATCTACGATGTACTGTTAATGGGGATGTATGGAACTCCCAAAACACCTCCTCCTAATGAATTACTTGTACTATGGTGAGTCCATTGAAGAGAACAGCGTCCTCTCCACCTTCATAAAATCATTCATGAGACCATTATGAGGATAAATGAGTATGTCAGACCTCATAGTCAACATCCCCAATAAGTGACTCAAGAACATGTTGAAGAATTGGGTGACTGACAGTCAGAGAATTGAGGTAAGCTTCTCCAACATTTTCCATGAAGGATATCTATAGCGCGACTAGCTGCTTTGATTCCACACTCAGCAACTATAGACCAGAACTCTTATTGAGTGTGTCAGCTATCATGTTACACATCACATGAGTATAAACTATCTCAATGTCATAGTTTTAGAGGAACTCAAGAAATTACTGTTGTCATAGGTTCAGGTCCTTCTATGGGAAGATATACCTGAGACTCTTGTGGTCAGAGTAAATAGTAAACCATTCAACCATTAAGTAGTACCACCACATCTTCAGTGCAAAGACCACTATTGGTATCTATAGTTCATGGGTAGAGTATTTCTTCTCATGTTGTATCTACTACCATGAGCCATAGTTGATCACTTCCTACTCCTATATAAAGAAAAAACATAGACCGGTCCTTGATGTGTCGCAGTATACTATCTACCCAAGACATCTTTTTGGTATCCTCAAGATGGGGTACTCGTTAGTCTCTATCTCAGCTTCTGAAACATCTTCTCACACATCCCCATACATAGGAAATGTTACCCCATTTCCATCAAGCGGACAAGGATTTCGCTACCGTGTAGAATTTATGTACAAATTATCATTAATACCTATCCAATATAGAAAACCCTCACCCTTCATGGAGGTAGTCATAGAAACATCTTTTATAAAGATGTACCCACACTCAACCACTAATGTTTGGAACTGAAAACTCAAAACTCATGCTTCCACAAGGGTAATGCTAGCCATCTCAGAAGAGATCGGTTTCACCCCCCATTTCAAGAGTTTATCATGTGCTTCCTTGGTTTCCTTTTTTCCCTACCATGAAAAGCCCATTCTATCCCTATATATATACTACATCCTTTTTTCTTAAAACAATCAATCTGAGGATGAACCATTGAATTCCAGTCCATGGCCAAACTAACGTCAAAATGCCTCGATGTTGTCACAAAGTGGTTCCAACCACAAATCTCACCTCATGGGTCATATCACACCATCAACATATGTGTGATTATTGAGTCACCTTCTTAAGGTATCTCTAGACGTAAGGGTCATGACATCGGTTTAACCAGAGACTCTAACTCTTCAACAAGATTCATGGTAATAAGGAATGAATGGTACCTATTGCATTTAATATGGAATCTAGTAGTAGACATAGAAAATACCTCGAATACTTACTTGATCCCCTGGGTCACACTCCATGACGGCATGCAGCTACTCCCTTCCCCTGGCCTCCAGCTACCTAAGAAAAGTGGGTACCATATTAGGGTGGTGATTGTAGCATGACAAAATGTATACCACCTCATTATGCTCTTCTAAATCCACTTCCACATATGTTTCAATACAAATTCATCTATCCATATCAATTCCTCTTCTTGAAACATTTTACATTCCCTATTAACAAATACTGGCATCTGTTTCCAGATTTATCACTATTAAAATTCTCTGTATGTATCCGCCCAGTCATAGAACATTCAAGAAGAAAGGTTCTCTCAACCACTCTAATATAAGTAGGAATGCATAAAAGAATATTCATGGATCAAAAGACCCTAAACACACTTCTATTGGTGGTCGGATCCCAGAAGCATTGACTATACTTTATTCATCATGTACCTGGGATGGTAGTATTCCTCGAGGAATACTCATCTACCAACATGTTGTCCTACTAGAGCTATAGAAGCTCTAGGGAACAACCACCTCTTACATTTTTAGCACAAGATACCCCCGTCTCTGAGGAAGGTTCTCATGATTTTCCATAAAAAATTCACCTCATCATATGATCATGGAAATCTAAACAATTTCATCACCCGGATAACCCACGTAGAAGGCTCAATACCAGGACTACCATCCGATTGAATGGTGACCGAGCTAGATGGAAACTCGGTCACCCCCACAATCCAGTCCTTAGCGGCCTATGAGTCAAGCTAACCTAGGAACATGAGGTGTATCTATTGCTAAAACTCATGTATGGCACTGAGCCTACATGTGTCCCCTACCAGTTGCACTGGTAGTAACTGTTGACCAACGGACAGTGGTGTTACTGGAACACAAACTGAAAGTACCATCTTGGTAAACAGTCCTTGTTCTGAAACATCACTACCATGTGGACCAACATCATGGTAATGAACTGGAAAAGACTAGTATCTAGGATTACCATCTCCTCTACCAGTGGCCCAACTAGGTGGAAAATTCTAGCCACAGCCTCCAGCCAGTCCCCGGCTGCCTGGGGATCTGTCTCTCCTCGAAACATTGATGACCTCTACAATTGGGACTCATGAAATGTTCTTAATCTACATGCACTATCTGCTAGTGGTACTGGTTGAAACTACTGCCCAATGGGTGGTGTTGCTGCTGGTGCACCACCCGAAGCTGCTAACATAGTAAGAGGGCCATGCACAGAATCCTCAACACTTGGTGGGCTGTCATTGTGAACACTCTCTATAATCCTGGTTGGCTGTATCCATGGAGGCATCATGAAAGAGAATCAAAAAGAAAAATGATAAAAAAGGTATACCTTGTGAGATCACTAAAAAGACATCAAAACACATTTCCATAACACCCATAATCAGTGTTTTCGTGCAACATGTCAGGAATCAGAATTCAGGGTCCTCGTGTATGGATGCATTAGCCACCACACTAACGCTAGACCCCCCGAACTGAAAACCACACTCAAAACACATAACACTATTGTTTAATTAAAAACATCAGAGTACTATTTCTTCAGTATAATCGACTCCTATGATACCACTATGTCACGATCCATCCCCCAAGACCCATTTTGCGACAACACCAACCCGCCTACCATAGGCCAGGGGTTGGTGTCTAGCACCAAAAAAGCATATCACTATAGTGGGAAAGAATTTCCCTTAATCCTATAAAAACACACAATACAAACACAACAAGAAGCAACTATATATTAAACTGCAATAGTAAAATGATTTTTGAATGTAAAGGAGGATGGAATACAAGCCCAAATGAAATGTAAATTTGCATTTGAAAAGATAAAATAGCTCCTGAATTGTCCACCGAGAATCCATCGTAAATTGTATGTATAGATCATCTCCACAACACTCCAAGTCATCAGGTATCCTCCATGTACCGTTTGGTCCTGGCACCCTCAAGACTCAGCCCAGCTACTCGTTGTTAGCACAAGCCACAACAAGGTGCGGGAAAGGACCATGATGGGTTGAGTATAACAACTCTCAGTACGGACCCCGAGACCCCAGAGGTCTCCCGGAGTTCCACAAAATAAATACCACCATGAAAGACCTCAATCACAAATCAAGAAGCAATAGTAATAGATAAATATAGGTATAGTTATTTCACAAAATTATAGATGATTAGTCGAGAAGCTATATCATCTTATTCTATCAAAATGAATTTTTGCTGACCATACGGAGTCTGACACACACAAGATCGATATGTAATAATCCCAACTAACACACAAAGGATATGATCCACCCAAAATCAATAGGTTCCAACCCCCACAAGATCCTCATATGATCTGACCCACACAAGATCAATATGTCACAGTTCCACAACAAGCCACTCTAAGTTCGGTCCTCATTGGGTCGCGCACTGCTGAGACACATATGGTCGCTGGAATTCCAATCAACATAGGGTCTCTTTAATGTTGATCCACACAGGGTTGCTAGAATTCTTCTCCACATAGTGTCTATATGTATCACCCCGACCCTAGTTACCCAGATTTGGTGCATTATTACAGAACATTGGTGTGATAAAAAAATATCATGTCTCAAAAGACCGATTAGTTTACTATCCCTGGAAATACTAGATACATTCATCACTTTTACATTACATCATTAACTGAAAAATAATAACAAAATTTTCATCAATATCCACATTCATACCTTTTAGACTATCCATGTAGGTCAATCATAATATTATTCTCCACATTCATGGATAATAAAACATAGGAAGGGGTGTGCTTAGAGGCTTAGTAAAGATAAAAATATAGCAGAAACATTGATAAATAAGTATAAAAATTTTAGGAAAATTGGAATACTAAATCAAAAACCTTCTAAAAATGAACATAATCATAATATAGAAAGGATAAAATCAAATAATTCAATTTAATTACTCACATGGATATTCTACTATTTGAATTATCCCATGAATGATCAATAGAAACTTTTATAATGATTGAATGAAAAATTCTAGACATTAATTTCTCTATTAAGGCCTCATGATAGGACATACTAGCTAACTATAACTAGACCCCAACCCAGAGAGCCTTTGTATCCAGACTCCACCCCTGAGAGCCTCTGCAGGCGGACTCCAACCTGGAGAGCCTCTATAACCGAACTCCGACCAGGATGGTATATTATAACCAGATTCCAACCAGGAGGGCTTACTTTTACAAGTGGACCTAAAGGTTCATATTTTACTCCTATGTATTTTCTGGTTCCAATAACACTTATCCAATATAATTATGACATCTATTAGGGTAATAATAATTTCATTTTTTACCTTTAATAAACTTGTTTACTTTTAACCGTGGTAAATAAATGTAAAGAAGTTGTTATTCTCCAAAATTTATTTTTATCTTTTTGAAACACATTTTACATACTGATATCAACTGTGTCTCTCAGATTTATGAAATTTAACTAACAGAAGTAGTAATATTATGTTTTAAGTAAATTTGCAAATGCTCCTAGGATGTTGGTAAAAGACGGTAAAATATTCAATAAAATTTTTATATATCTAAAATTATTATAAAGTTTCTCAAATAAATTAACTTGAACATTTATATGTATTATATTTCTATTTTGACCGAAAATAAACATAAATAAAATGAAAATTTATTTAAATACAAAGTTAGCTTTAAATAATAACTCAGTGTTTTTCACTATTCATAAAAAAATTGAATATTTTCAGAAAAAATCCAACAATTCACCCAATTCAATTTTTGATATTCCAAATCCAAAAATCATGTCCATTTTAAAAGATAAATTTTATAAAATTTCAAAAAGTGGGTATTACTATTCATAACGGTTAGGTTGTGGTGTGTTTGAACTCGAATTTGCCTACAACACAAGCTATTGTGTTATTCAAAGAGAAATGTTTCAGGGAAACTTGGGGTGATACGATCTAGGTGTTGATACACACTGGATCGCTCGATGCTTATCCACATGGGATCGCCAGGTGCTGATCCACACATGATTTCTAGGTGATATCCTCAGTATGATCTGTCTCAAACCTCCACCTCACTGTTAGCCACTGGATTGCCGCTCATAGTACGCTTAATTATGGGAGAACATATACTAGTTCCATTAGTCATATTTAAACTAGAACGAAGTAAGAGAAGTAACCCAATTATCTGTCATGCCATAGCAGTCCCAACGCAAAAGTCATAATGTCAATCAGAGGCCTGGTCTATATGATATTGGCATTTTAGTGTCAATGGCCTCGTTGGATTTGGAGTTGATCCAACACGACCATACTCTAACATTTTAAAAAAATCTCGGGGATTATTTCAAATTGTTTACATTGTCATAATAGACCTTTTGCCAAAAACGACGCATCAATTGGATTTCCTATCTATTAGTTTCAACACATTTGTGAAACAAGGGGCGATTGCATCTCTGTTCGGCTTGGCTCGGTCAAGCCCACCAGAATATGTCAAATGGACAACTTCCCATAAGGTTTCCCAATTCCACTTGTGGTGTGTCAAATGGACACTTGGTTTGTCAGTTATGGGTGTTTCTTTATTTTGGGACCGGTTAGGTCTGGTCTCGGTCCGACTCGGTCATACCGGCCTGACGCAACGGGTCCCGGGGTCTACATGACCCTGCTCGGGTCATGACCATCAGGGTAATCCTGGTTCGGTACTTAGGTGGGACTACCTTTGGTCAGTCTCACCTTGTGGGGCTCATTCCACCCTAGCTGGCCCACCTGTCTGTGGGTCCGGACTGGCCTGCTTGGTCAGCCCGTGTCAGCTCAGTCCATCTGAAGGAAGACCATTTCATCCTGCTAGCACTCTGATTTTGGGTCCATTTGCAAGCTGGCGGGGTGATGCCCCATTGTATTTAATGGTCTTCTATTTGGCCAACTGGGTACCGCCAACATGGTGTGATGCAGGGCTGTGACTTCTTCTCGCAGCCCTTGTCTCGTGTGCCTAGATTGGGTCGGCTGCCTTTTCCACTGCAGTGTGCCATTGTACGCCACATTTTATCACCAACATTCGGTTTCAACAGGTCTCATTTGTCCACGGCCGACATGGCATGCCAATGGTTTCTTCTGCGGGCCACTTGACATGCTCTAGGGGTCCGATCGTGGTGCCATTTGTGCCAACAGATCTACCGTGCTACCACAATTATAGCATGACCTGATATTTTGTGTTTCCATAAACCCGAGGAAGCTTTCCCCAAGGAAAAGAACATGAGAGAAGCAGAGGAGGGTTCGGGCCTTCTTGTTTTGGCTCGTTCCCTCCACATTAGTGAAATATCATATGGGGTCATGGTAAATCATTAATGATTAATTTTAAACAATCCCCCTTCCTAAATTAGACATCCACTACAATGATCGATGGAACCTCCTTCATCATTGTCATTTGGGGATGATTCGGTGGCACTCCTCACGGTACTAATAGAAAATGGTGTATTGTTGACCCATTACATGGGATACATCCATTGGTAGTCGCAATACTTCTAAAAATATATATTCCCCACCTATCCCACTGACCCTGAACCCAAACCCTACCCCTACCCCCCACAGGATCTCATCAATGTGTTGCACCAACTCCAGATCCCTCTCAACACCTCCCATCCCTCGCTTCACTGACGACGTTACTCACCCGACACCACACCGGCTCCAAAACCGGTTTTTGCTGACGTCTTCTACCATCCCTTCCCACACCACGATTACCATCCCCTCCCACACTGCACCGACACCAACACACTAACTCCTCCTCCTACTCCCTACCATCGTTGGTTTCTGTCCCTTCCCTCGCCACACATCCTACGACCCTGGATAACCTCTGCTACCCCTCCTCTCCCTCGCATCACCACATCCGGCTCCCCTCGGTTCAGAATTTGGTGCTCTATAAGGTAGGCATAATTTCAGTTTTAATATTTTAATTTTGGTGAATATAAAACATAAATTTTAGATGCATGAAGATTATATTAATTTTTTGTGTGAATAAAAATTGTGGAAAATGAATTTCATTTTGTTACTAGTTTGTGTCAGTGATGAATTATGAAAAAATGCGTGTTAACACTATGTGAATGAGAATTCATTAAACTTTACATGAAGTTTTATGTTACGTACAATGAAGAGTCCATATATATGTTTATTTGATTGATATTATGTGTTGTGTTGTTATTTATTTTATACCATTATTTAGTTTATCACATGTCTTTTTGTGTGTGTATCCCATGATAAAATGTTTGATGTTTGACAACATGTGTGTGCTTGCATAGCCCATGAGACCCATGTTTGAGTTTAATCACATGTGTTTTGAAACTATAGGTTTTTATTAATATTATATGAAGTTCCTTTATATGATATTAATCCATGATTCAATGTGACTTACTATTTATATATTAAAGGTAGAATTAAATGGAATTTATTAGGACATATCAATATTTTTTTCACAATATGTTATTTCTTACACTATTATTGACCGAACACATTGGGGGTATTTGGGTTTTTACTATATGACTTGAGATACCAAACATAGATTATTATTTTTCGTTGTTTATTGAATCTATAATGTTATTGTTTATCGTTTTCTTTATAGATACCAAGGGCATATTTTCTTCACTGATGAAATTCAGACCCTTAAATCTTGTAACAAACATCTTGCATAAAAGGATACCTATTTGAGGGTACGATGAACACTTTATTGGATCATTTTGTCCAACATGGGACATCACAATCATTGTCATACATATTTTTATTGATAAAATATGTGATGATAGATTGGTATTTTTTTGTTCTATAATTGTATATATTTTATTCTATGCTTGATTTAGATTAGTTTGTTTTCCATAAATTAGAGATTGATTGATATATTTGATGGATAATATTTAGTGCATCTGATGGCACAAAGGGAGTGTGAATCCAAGAGGGAGTGATAAATTCATTGTACAAAGATACAATTTATCTGTGTTTGAGAAGGATGTTCATCACTAATTGATTTTGAGCACATTCATTAAATATTATGTTTTTTGATTTATTGGTAGGCATTGAATTAGTTGCTATGGTTGATAGTTCAATATAGGTATTTGACGAATTTTTTCATGTACCACATCTGCATGCATGTTATAGTATAATCCTTTCTTGAAAATTGTTAACTCTAAAGAATTATAGAAAAAATTCATTCGTAATATTGTTTCATAAATATAGTATCATCATTATATTTTTCATATCAACATGGTGGTGATGACATGATCTTTCACATCGATTCCATTATCTATTCTATTATTTATTATTCAATGATATAAGTTGTTTATTTTATCATTAAAATATATGGAATTGGACGGTTTTTAATTTAAATATATTTTATATGAAAAAATCATGTATTAAGAATTCATGTGTAAATATTTTTTATACAGATATATTTATGTATAAGATTTGGATTGATCTTCAAAATCGAACGCCAAGATAATATTTCAAAGACATTATGTAGTTTATTGAGTTCACTGGAGTATTTCAATGTGACATTAATAGTTTTCCATGTTGAAAATATGCAAACCTATACCAATTCACATAAGATATCGTGAGGGAAAAACTATTCTTAAATCGGTATCAGAAAAATTATATGAGTTAGAATTGTCAGGGGGTAGAATATATTCATCATCAAAATATAGATGCAGATCAGATGGATGTTGATGGGGGGATTAATGATCCAATCCATGAAATGCTTACTAAAAAGGAGTTTGGGATGTCTCCTGAATGAATTAACATCCAGAATGTTGAGGGCAATGAGATTAATCTATGTTATGGTGAAGATCGTGATTTGAGGAGGTTTTATGGAGTACTTCATGATGAAAAAAACAGGATTATATCCTGGATGTACTACTTTCAAAAATTTATCATTTATCGTGGAGTTGTTACACTTGAAGACTTTGAAATGGTGGTCAGACACATCAGAAGACATGCTATTGGTGTTATTGAATAAAGTTCATACTGTCAATGATAAGATTACCAAGTCATATTACCATGCTCATAAGTTGACAGAGAACATAGGTTTTACTTATGACACTATTGATGCATGTGAAAACAAATGTATGTTCATTAAAAAAGAAACTTCCCATTTGGATATTTGTATGGTCTCTAGTGCTTCCATGTGGAAAGATAAGATGGGAAATAAGACACATCAAAGTCAGACTATGAAATAGGGAAAACTGATTGTTGTAAAGAACATTTGTTACCTTCCACTAAATCTAAGGTTTTAATTATTTTTTATGTCATAAAAAGTTTCTAATTTAAAGAAATTGAATGCCGAAAGAAATCAAGAACGTGATATTTTATCCCACCAGGAAGAATCCCATGCATTGAAATATTTTGATAAGAGACACCCTGAATTTTCTAAAGATGTTTTTAATTTCCAATTGGGGTTGGCAGCAGCTGGTTTCAATCCATTTACAACTATGGTTCATGCAACTCATGTCACATGGATCATGGTTTTGGTTCCATATAATCTTCATCTGTGGATTTGTATGCAGAAACAATTTATATTACATTCCACCTCTACTGATGTACCTAGAAGTCTGGGGGATTAGATTGATGTTTACCTTCAGCCATTAATTGATGAGTTGAATGAATATTTTGGTGATGTTGTGATGACTTATGACTGTGAAAGGAATGAAATGTTCAAACTACAAGATGCTTTTTTATGGAAAATCAATGAATTCTAATATAATGAAAATTTATCATGCTGGAGTATAAAATGGGGATTTTCTTACCCTCATTGCTATATATGTAAAAAATCTCTATTGCCTAAACATTCCAAAAAATGGTCATACATACGTCACAGACGTTTTTTCACCCATCGACAAAGGTTCAGAAAGGACAGAGTGACATTTGATGGTTCTAGAGAGTTTATACCATCACCAAAGACCAGGAGAAGAGTCGAAATGTCATCACATATTGAGTAATAAAACATCCGCATGATATATGAAATTCAGGATTTGGTGGCTCATCAATTACCTAATATTCATGGTGCTTGTAGAAATCAGAGTCACATTTTGAAAAAGAAACGTATTTTTTCCAATCTCCCCAATTGTACGAACTAACAAACTATGGAATAATTTGGATGTCATCCACAATAAAAAAATGCTTTTGATAATATAATGTGGACCATTTTAGGTGTCAGTGGAAAATCAAAGGACGATGTTAATTTACATCGTGATTTGGAATAAATGGGATTATGAATCATTTTCATTTAGAGTCAGGTGAGGGAAACAGGTCATATATTCCTAAAGATAGTATAAGATGACTAAATATTGAGAATGAGACATTTTATTCCATTTTGAAGATTCTCAAGGTGCCTGATGGTTACGCTTCTAATATTTCTATGTGTGTGAATCATTTGAGAAAGACATTGCAAGGGTTGAAAAGTCATAAAAATCACTTACAACTTCTGTAGTTGATTCCAATCGAAATGTTTTATTTTTTATCCCCCAATCTAGTTCAACCATTGATTAAGATGAGTAATTTTGTAGACAACTTTATTTAAGAAATAAAGGAATGAGTGATTTAATAAATTTATAGGACCGAATTTTACTTATGGATTGTAACTTTTAGAAACTGTTTACCTCTCATTTTTCAATGTAATGGTTCACATGATAGTGCATATAACTGATGAAGTAAGGGCTACTAGTACAATTCAATTCAGGTGGATGCATCCTATTTAGTGGTACTTAAAAATATTTAATCAATTTGTATGTAATAGAACTCAACTGGAGGCATCAATTTCCAATGGTTATTTGATGGATGAGTATACCACTTTTTGTGAAGATTATCTTATGGATGTTGAAACAAAATTAGATAAACCATCTTGAATGTATGATTGTCTAATTGGAGAAAGAACAATTTTTGATATAGACAACATTGAGTGGATACAAGCGGATCGATATATCTTGTTCAATTTTCATCAGTTGAAAAATTAATGCAGTATGTGTCTTATCACTTTTATCAATTACCTTTGACATATTTTGTATGCATAAGTTGATCATTTAAACATCACATTATGATTTGAAGGAAACACATTAATGATCTAAAAGAATAGATGTCTTGTGTGATTGAGTATCAAATTTAACAATCTTATCATGTGTCATTTCATGATTGGTTCAACGATTTTGTACGTTCAAATTGATTTTAATTATTAGTGAAGTATTATACAATTTTGTTTTTATATAAATAATTATTGAATTCTACGAATTATGTAGGTTCATAACCTGGTGGAGTTATGTGACATCGTGCTAACTGAATAATTTATTCAACTAGCTGAGGGTCAATCTATAATGACTCCTTGTTATAAAGCTACAGATGCTAATTGTTTTTGATTTTGAATTAAATATGTTGATCGAAAATGAGAAACACAAAACAGGGGTGTCAGTTGTCCATTTGTTGATTCTCGTTATTAATATGTTCAATTGATAAACATCATTGAAGTTTTATATGCACAAAGGTTGATGTATATATTGTTAATGTATACTTGGGTTGATCGAGTACATTGAAATAATGTCAATTGATATCAGTTTACATTGGTGAATTTTAACTATATGTTATACAGAAATGAACATGTTGATAATGAACCTTTCATTTTGACATCATAAGTGAAACATGTATTCTTCGTTATATTGCCATCGAATCCTAGATGGCATGGTGTTTTGAAAATGTCCCAGTGAGGACTATTTTTATAAGGACAATATAAACCAGAGACTATTCCATTTTTTTACAAAAACTGGATCAACATACCAATTTTCAACCCGAATAAAATATTTATTGGGTTAGAGTGGATATTGAAGGAGAAACGGTAAATTTTTTTGTTTATTAAAATGTATAATTTGTTTCTTGCTCTTATGTAAAATGTCTTTATTTAAATAATGTGATTTCACCCTATTTATAGGTAATAAAAAATTGTTTTTTCAAAGTATTGAAATGTTTTGTGACATTGTGGATTTCATTTTAAGGCCCCAATATCCCTTTCCATATCCTTTCAATCATTCTTCTAATTATTAATTAGACTAATAATTTTTTATGGGATGATGAATGTACTTGGAGCTTGAAAGATCCCTATTTCTCACACATATTTGTTTATATAGATATAATATCCACCCTGGAAAGCCCAACCCCACTCCCCCTAGATAGCCCCACCCCCACATGAATAGCCCATCAACCTGGACAGCCCCCCGAGACACCCCTCGCACCCTTGGGTAGAACCCCCTCCGGAAAAACCCCCCTCCAAGACAACCCACCCACCAAAACCCTTCCTAAAACCCCACCACCCCACCCACCCCATGGACAACCCCACCCCCACCATCACAGCCCCTCCACCTAGAGAACCCCCCTGGAGAGACCCCCCATACAACCCCACCCCCAAAACTCCCCCTGACAGCCCCCCTGGACAGCCCCACCCCACTCCCCCTGACAACCCCACCCCTACCTACACAGCCCATCCACCTAGACACCCCACCACCACTATTGGACAACCCCCCTACCATACAACCAACCCACCAAAACTCATCCCAGACACCCCACAGCCCAAAACTCTCACTGGACACCCCACCCCAAACAGCTCACCCCCCAGCACTACACCAACCCCTCCCCGACCCCCTACCCTACACCTGCCAGCCCACGCCCTGGACAGCCCCACCCCTGACTACCCAGCCCCTCCACCTGGATAGCCCACCACCCCACTTTGGATAGACGCCCCCCTCCCGGACAGCCCACCCCCCAAATCTCCCCCTGGACAGCCCCTTGGATACCCCCCCCCCCCCTCCCCCTGCACTGCACCAGCACCTCCCCTACCCACTACTCTACACCAGCCATCCCTCCCCCCTTCCCTTCCATTGAACTAGCCCATGCCCCCCCCCTTTACCCCCATGACCACTAGCCCCCTTCACACCCACTACCCCCTGCCCCGTTCACCCCCTCCCTACACCCCGCCCACCCCACTCCCCTCAGATAGCCCCACCACACTCCACCCAGACAACCCCACCCCTACATTCACACAAACTCTACATGGATAACCCCCCAACCACTCCCTCCAGAAAACCCCACCACACCCCCATCCCCTCCCCACTCCCAACCCCCCTCCTGGACTGCCCACCCATCCATAACACCCAACCGAACAGCCGCCAAATAGCCCCACCACACCCCCATAGCCCCTCCCCACTCCCAACCTCCCTGTCGAATAGCCCACCCCCCATAACTCCCTCTGGATAGCCCCTGGATAGCCCCACTACAACCCAAAAGCCCCTCCTCACTCCTAACCACCCTCCAAGAAATCCGACCAACCATAACTCCCCCATTATAGCCCCTAAATAGCCCCACGACCCCCCCCCCCCCCAGGCGCCTCCACACTCCCAATCCCCTTCCTGACATCACACCCCCCATAACTCCCTCGGACATCCCCTGGACATCCCCGCCACACCCTCGACCCCTCCCCACACCCAATACCCCTCCCAAACATCCCACTCCCCATAAATCACACCGAACATCCCCTGGGTAGTCCCAACTCACCCCTAGACCCTCCCCACTTCCAATACACTCACGGACATCCAACCCCCCAAATCACTTCACGTTAATAGAACCCTCTAAATACAAGCCTTTTTGTACATAATTTTATTTCGGTTCTGTTATGTTTCTATTTTTTAAATTCCTATACCTTTTTTTATTAACAATTGTACTAGTTTTATTTTTTTTAAACAATCCAATTTATCTTTTTGACACTTTGGATGGTCCCCTTACTAATTATTTCATCAACAACATACATATCAGGGGAAGAAGCAGCACATCAACATCATCAATCTGAGCCATCTACATCTCATAGTTGAGGTATGTTTGAATGTGAATGTGTTTATTTTTTATGTAATTTCAATATATATATATGATCATCTTTAAAATTATCTATAAAATTTTTTTCAATAGGATTGGACTCGATTCCTTCTTCCTCTCGCAAGAGTGGCCCTGGTCGTGTCATTTCATCATTGAATTCTAACACGACCATTGATGGTTTATTTGATGAGAGATTTCATCTAGTGGGACTGACTAACCCTACATGTATCCATCATCAAGGTCATATAATACGTGACCCACCACTATTTCCATTGACCACACAAGACTAGGCTTCGATCCCTCATGATACATTTTATCAGCTTTGGATGGATGTTCTTGTATGAAGACAATTTTAGTTTTTTTCTTATGTTTAAAAAATATTAACACGTGTGATTTTTTTCTTATATAGAATAATATAAAAGTGTTTTCCAATGAGTTTTCGCATATGTGTAGGGAAAAATTTTGTAAGATGTGGAATGATTTTAAATACAAAATCAAGACGGGGCACTAGGTACCAAATGTGGGTGCCCTATACATTCAAGAAAAAAGTCTCGATATGTGTTCTCACATATCAATGGTGCGACTTAGTTGTACATTGGTCTAATAAGTCCGTTGCAGTTAGTATATTTATTTTGGTATCGATATTTTCAATAATTTGTGACATTATATTAGTCTGAAATTTTAATTAATGGAATATAGGAGGTGTCAGCACGCAATTATGAGAATCGAGCATTGTAGGGACCACCTCATATGCTCGAGAGTCTTCATGTATCTCAGATCCAACATGATGAAATTATTGTTAATTTTTTAATTTGTCATTCAATATGATAATGAGTTATATTTTTATATTTTATTGGTATAAAGTTATTGGAGCAAGGTGAAATGATAGAGAAAATATCAGTGTGGATGAGAACTCATGATCAAAGTGATCCAGAGGTTGCAGCTCTTATAGTATGTTCTTCTACTCATTAAAAATACTTACATGCATCTGTATATAAACATATATATGTATATATATATTTAAATATTGAACAAGCTCAATTTGCATCTTAGTTAGAATAAATGTCGGAGAACCAGTGATAAATTCACATGCGAATGGAGGAGATATTCCATCGCATTATTGTTCATAGTGAGCATGGATATATTTTGACCTATGGAAAAGGGATTCCTTGTTCTATGGTATCACATGATGAGGTAATCAGCCATAATGTTTCTTGGATGACACAACAGCTGTCATATTTTGAGGCATGGTTGCGAACTTCCAAGGTGGTAAATACTCAATTGATCGCTAAAGTTAGAACACTTCAAGAATATGTGCGTCTGTGTGCTGGTGAAGAGGATCAAACAATTTAGGTTTATATTGAATTTATTTATTTTCTTCTGATAATTTTTGTTGTTAAAATCTTTATAATTTTTATTTCTTTTATGCCCTCTCCGCAATATATGTAGGTAGCTCGCATGACCACCCATGAAACATCATATTCACGAGTTGTGTTTCTATTATATTTATTATTGAAGTAATGTTATATATTAATTTAGACATTAAATGTAGAATTTTTTGGATTATAAAAATTTATGTCTTTAATAACACAACTATTTTTTAATTTTAAGAGTATGATAAGTAATTGGATACTTTATTGTGATAGATAATTTTGTAGACTCCACATTGAAGGATATGAATAATGCTAGGTGGACCAATGAAATAATGACCAGATTTTCCAATGGCCCAAAAGCCTATTGGCCTAAGGGCCAAATGGAATACAAAATCTCATGGTAATTTCAAAGGGCTTGAACTTCTCTCATATATAATTTATCTTATATTGTAATTTTTAGTGTTCATGTTTGTATTGGTCTTGTGGAAACCATAGTAGAGAAACCTTCATTTCAAGATTATAATAATGATCTTCATAGTGAATAAATGTATGAATTGTTCCATTTATTTTATTTTCAACAATGATTTTATTTTCTTCTTTACTTCTATTTATAATGATTTCTCGTTGGCATATTCTCCATCCACAAAACTCTTTTCCTATCATGTTATGTTATAACCCATATCAACATTGTATAAAATTATTTTTGGTGGTTTTTGGAAGGTTTTTGTGGATACATTCAATATATATGGTGAAACATGGTTAGTCTAGTTCCCTGTTATGATATCTATTTGTTTTAGTGGTGGAATATGATGTGTTTTGTTGTCCATCCTCTTAAGTATTTTTTCCCTATCAGTGTTCTTCTGCTATGGGGTGTGTGAGGGGGGTGTTGTTATGGGGGTTGTCCAGGGGTTGGGGGGCTTTCTGGGGTGATTGGGGGGGAGACAGTCCGGAGCGCTATCCCGGGGGAGTTGTTTGGGGGGGTGTTGGATCTCCTAGCGGGGGTGGGGCATGTGAGGGGCTATCTGGGATGAGTGGGGGGTGTTCGGGGAGAGTGGGGGGGGTTCTGTTTGAGGGGGATGTCCAAGGGGGGAGTGTATGGTGGGGTGGGGGTGGGGGCTATCCGAGAGGAGTTTTGTTTGTGGGTGGGGGGATATCCAGGGTGAGTGGGGGTGGCAAGATGTCATGGGTCAGTGGGGGGAGCTCTTCGGGGGGTGCCCGAATGTGGGGGGGATGGGGATGTGTAGGGTGTTGAGGGGGTGTTCATTGTGAGGGCTATTCGGGGGGGGGGGGGACTAGAGGTTTCTGGTTTTGGGGGGCTATCCCGGGGAAATTTGTTTTTTTGGGGTGGGGGGGGGGGGGGTTGTCCAGGGGGCACATGAGGGGTGGCTGAGGGTGATTGGGTGGCTGTCATATGAGTGTTTTTTAGGGGGTGGGGGATGGGTGTGGGGATGTATGAGGTGAGTTCAGGGGAATTGTTCATGGGGGGTATCAAGGGGGTGGGGGAAGTCCGGGGTGAGTTGGTGAATGTCCGGGGGGAGTGGGGGTGGTCCATGGGCGCGGCATTGTCATGAATAAGATTGGGGAGTGGGTGGATGTCCAAGGGGGGAAAGTGTGGGGCTATCAAGGGTGTGTGGGGGGCTATATAGGGGGAGTTTTTTCGGTGGTGGGGGATAGGGGTTGGGCTGCCTGGGGTGAGTGGGGGGGAGTTTTGTTCAGGGGGGCACTATTTAGGGGGGGTTGTCCGAGGTAGTGGGGGATGTATGGGTTTGGTGGGGCTCATCATGAGGGAGTTGTTTTTGGGGTCGGGGCTGTCTAGGGTGAGTGTGGGGTGGGGAAATCTGAGGGAGAGTTTTCGGGGGTGATTGGGGGTGGGGGATGGGGTTGCTATGAAGTGTGTGGAGTGGGGGGCTGTTTAGGGTGGAGTCTATCTGGGGGGTTTTCTGGGGGTTGGGGGCTAACTGAGAGAGTTTTGTTTGGGGGGGTTGTTTGGGAGAGAGTGTGGGTGATATAGGGGTTTGGTAGGGGGTATTATGGGGGATATTAATTATTGAACATTAATCTATAATATTCAATGTAGTGAGAACACAACTGAATGATTGTCCAAACATCTTTTCAGACCACCACACCACGTATGAGAAACAAAGTAGGTCCCTACTAGAGTAGAGTACTAAGTCAAATGTACAAAGGTAAAAATTGCCCTAATTTCAATATTGGCCTAATGAAGATTTTATTAAATGGAGACATGGACAATTGGACAAAATCCCAAACTCCCAAATGGACTAACACCCAAATGGCCTAATGTCCAAATGCCTTAACGGCCTAACGACCGAATGGACAATTGGTCAAATGGACAACTGTTCTAACTACCTAATGTCCAAATTTCTTAATGTTCAATTGGCCTGAAAGAAAATTAGACTATTAGATTAATGACAAATGATCTGAATGCCATATTAGACTATTGGCCTAATAGACAATTGGGAAAATGGGGAATTGGCGAACTGACCAAATTCACCAATGCTCAAATGACCAAGCGCTCTAACGACCTAATTCTCGATCAACCAAACGCTCTAATGTCCAATCATCAATTTCTCAAATTCCCAAATGCCCTAATTTCCTAACTTCCAAATGGATTAACTACCTAACTGCCCAATGGCCCAAAAATGTCCCAATATTTCCCCAACGGCCAAATAATGGCCCCACGATAGATCAACGGGCCAATAGCCGAACAATGGACCAAAGGTTGAACAACGGAATGATGCCCTAAGAACAACCCAACAGCCTAACAAAGGCATAACAATGTCTTAACAATGGCTTAAAAAAACCCGATGACCTAAAAATAGCCTAACGACCAAACAATCTCCCCATATCCTAGCAATGTCTGAACGGCCTAATGGAATATTATCTTTATTACCTATTGACCTATTGGCCTAATGACGAATTATGATATTGGGCTAATGTAATATTAGCCAATTGGCCTAATGACCAAATGGCCAACTAAAATATTAGCGTATTGGCCTAATGGCCAAATGATTAAATGGAGACTAACCAATAAGACAAATTCCCAAATGCCCTAACAGACTAACGGTCCAATTTGATTATTTTATATATTTTCTAACTGAATACATATTTCCAGTTTTAATTTTTTTTTGTTTAGTTTATTTTTTATTTTATTGTCGGTTTATTGAAACAAAATATTGGAATAGATTGGAGCTGTTTGGATATATGGATACGAGGGAGTATGTCTTTCATTTATATTTTTTCCGGGTGTTTCAATTGTTTCAAATTGAATTTTTTTTTCTAATTTTCACATTGTTTCTTCTTTTTTCTATTGTTTCAGAAGTGGTGCTCTGATTTTTTTTAAAAAAATTCCCTGGTTAGCGGCAGCCATTGGCAGTCGCTAATGGATCCATTTTTTCGGGAACCATAGACCACCAATGGTAGTCTCTGTAGGTATTTTTTTACTTTATCTACAGCGACTTCCAATGGGGGTCTCTTTAGCTCGGCCAAATAAAATCCACTATTTGGATGACATGTAGGTCACCTACAATGACCTCCATTGGGGGTCATTGTTTCCCTACATCAGCTGGCCTATTGTGACCACCATTGGCAGTCTCAAAGCGATCTCTAAAGACCAAAAGCGACTGCCATTGGGGGTTGTTGTTGGTCTCATTTCTAGTTTTTTTGCTCGCCGATGTTGGACTCATCCTCCAACTAGTTTGTGTCATGATAGTTTGCCAGAGCATCATCTCTTGGTGAAGCTATGACAGCACCAATCCCCTTGCATCATATAAAAAGGAGGGGGAAGAGGTGGTTAATGCCCAACAAAATTTATGAGGTTAATTTAATTAATGCACCATCCAAATTCCAATGGTACGGTTAAAAACAAGGAAGTGCCAATACATTTAATGCATTGACATCTCATTGGTCCTACTACCGTAGATCATTTTTTGGAGGAAATGAAAAAAATACCATTATTATTTTATTATTCATTTTAATGTCCCAAAACTATCTTTTTCTCCCGACCTACTATGGTTGAAGTGAAGCCATCCTTAAGAGATTCTAGAAACTCTTGATTAAACAGTGCCATTAGATTTTTAATCTGATCACTGGTTTAAAATATTGAAAACCCCACACTCACGATGTCTGAATGTACCTAAAGAATGTTCAATAACTTATTAACATTTACCCACAACCTACGCTAGTCGAGGTTATGATCCACCTAAGGATATCATGCCTCAACGAACTCAATGCTACACTTGGATTTTCAATATGATTTACCATTTAGATGTTATGGATTTTAACAATAAATATTTTTTAATTAATTATTTTAATTAAGGCCAAAAACTAACTTCCACTATTGGCATGCATCATCCAATTTTAGGGTCTGCTTAAGGAAAGCATACCCTGACGAGTTAAACGGTGGTAACATATTTCCTATATGAGTCATTGTTCTTGATTTATAAGCATTTGAAAAAAAATAACTTTATTTAATTATTTTATTTACGGTTATTCCATTTTCAGGTTTTCTCACCGAAGACCTGCGCCGACTGAAAATAAGTCGCACCTAGGGTAAAACCACTATCCAAAACGTAATGGTGCCCTTAGATTTTTGACATGGGAAACTATTTAATAGTAATTCAAATTTTTCATGAATACCACTCATGCGCACTATTTTATACATAACCATATGTTACCGATCATTCGGGGCACACTGGGCCTCATAATCATGAGCCAATAGATTTCACCATCTTAAAATAGTTTCATATAATAATAAAAAATATATATAGAAATTCCCAGACATTATAGTTACTATACTCATAGAGAAGTACGTTAATGTTTTAGGTGAGGTGATATCAGGGTGTGATTTTTGATGAGTTAGAGTGTGTATGGTGCACCATTTCCATTTAATTCCACATCCACCTAATATTATCCCATACCTATGAAATGTTGGTTTTTATAGCATTGATATATCGTACATAAAAATTTCTAACCATCATATTGCTTCTAATATCCAATCCTATGTGTATTGGTTTCATATGCTCTCAATATGTCAATTTGTGTTTTTAGGAAAATCTCATATAGAATTTAGAGAGAATAGTTGATTCTATGTTTTAGAGACATTATAAAACCCGGTGATGTTTTGTATAATTTCAAAGTACCAAAAAACATAAAGATATTAATGATTTTATAATGGTTTTTAAAAAGGATGATGTTTTATAAACAGGTGATTTCCAAAATGAAGTCATTAGACATATCATTATAATGTTATAAATATGGAGTTTTAACTGTACATTGTTATAATATAAAGTAATGAAATTATAAATAATGATCGGGTAGATGGGTTTAAAGTTATACTAGATATAAGAATATATGATGTTTTGAATATATAATTGGTGAAATATGATTGAGACTATGATAAGTTATATCAGACCAAGTCTACAAGACAAAGAAAGTTGATGACCACCATATAAAGTTCCATCAGACATAAACATAAAATATAACTAGATTAATAAAATATATGATTTCATTAGAAGGACTATCATCATTCCATTAGAAAAAAAATTATTAGGGTGCCTCATAAGGTCATTAGATTAAGAAACCTATTAATACGTTCTAGATCATCAATCATAAAAAACATAGGAGGAGCATTAGATAATGAATTCATGACTATACTGGACCACACTAATTAGATGAAGTGGATGAAACCGAAAAGTGTTGAGGAACGTTCTGAATGGATTAATTATATTAAATATTACCTAATAATGAAACATGAGATTGTACAAAACATAAAAATACTTTAGGAACATTTTATAAACCATATAATGTATGTAATTGTGATGATATTGATCTATTCATTCAATTTATATTAATTTATATGATATTTAAGGGGGATTTGAAAAGTAATTTATATAGACATTTTAGGAATATTTTATTAATAATGTTGTCTCTAACATGTTCATAAGATTTTAAGGTTGTCAAATGATGTTTTATTTAACTGATAAATTTAAATTATAGCATGGAATTCTTCCTTGTAATATTGAGTATGTAATCATATAAAGGATGTATAGGTCATTTAGAGTAAAGACGTTTTTATTGATGTCTATAAAGAGTTGAATTACTGATGTTTTTTTTAGATAACAACATGAGTATCTGATCAAGAAATCTAAATTGTTAAAGAAGAGGATAATCTGATTGATGTTCACACAAATAATATGGACTAGATAGAGATGTACTAGATATATTGAGACCCTGATGAGGTTGTTGTATTAGAATATGGTTTATAAGAAAGGTCACATTGAATTGAGTAGTAACACACATAGGTGTATCATATAAATCACACTATACTGAAGAAAATTAGATTTAGAATAACATATTGGGTATTTTTTGAAATACATTTATTGAGTATTATTTACATAAATTAATTTGTGAATATTTATATTTGAGTATATCAAGGTGTTATAAGATTGTGATGATGTTTTGTGGCCAATAGTCTATTCATAGAACAGTTTATGATCTTAATGATCTTTTGAATAGCTATAAAAGACTTTATATTTTATATAGATAGAACTTATAATGTAATCCCAGGTAAATAAAGAATAATACATTTTCATATTTATTAATATTTGTGAATTGAATATTAATTTTACTTTAATGGGGTTGTTATGTTTGATTGCGTACTCGATAATCAAAAATGAGTTTCTTTAAAATCATACGTTGCACCCTTATAATATAATAATATTATTCAAAATGATTGTAAACACATAGCCGTTGTATTAGCGGGAATGAATAGAAATAACTAAAATATTATTATATATGTTTTCTAAATTTTTTTACATTTATCCAATAAAATTTAAAGCCGTAAAATTAGAAAAGAATTCATTTTTAAGCATAAATACTCTAATATTCACTAAAAGTTCAAATTATCGCCTTTTGATGGAGGACCCTCCTTAAAAATAGTTTTGGTCACTCTTATACATTCTATTGGCCCAAATAAAAACCTTCTTTAAAATAGGGACATAAAAAATTACTTTGTGTTTGTTTTTTTATTTTTCTGATAAAGTTCATTTTTATTGAATAAGTGAAAATGTTGTATTTTAATTCAAAACCTCATTTTAATCTAATTTATTAATATGATTTCATTATCTAGTGAATTATTTTTAAATTTAAATTAGAATATATTTTTACCATTTAATACAGTGGGGGTCATTGTAATTAATTTCACTTTGAAATTGGACTTAAACAAGTGTCAATATTTTGATAGATATTATTTCTTAAAAACACGCTATTAGTTTTGACAACGGGAATTAATTATTAAATTTTTTAATTCAAATTATATGATTTTAATGTTGTAAAATAAACATAATCTATGAATTCAGAATATCAAATATATCTTATGGTGAATTTTTGGTATTTTACTGAAAAACTTCAATTTTTTGATGAATAGTGAAACCACTAAGTGGTAGTTAAAAAAACTTATTTTTCATTTTAATGAAACATTACCAATTCTATGAATTGAATTTCAAAAATCTGACATACATGGTTTTCATTAGTAGGTAAAATTTGGTTCAATGGGATGAAAATAATTTTTGGGTGAATAGTAACTTTTACGTTTTTTTAATCGCGCTTAAAGTTAATTAGTGTATTTTAAGGTAAAAATAATGATATAATAATATGAAATTATCTTGACACATGTTGTACTATTATTGGATGAGTCATTGTCACAAAAACATTCCATGGGTCAACATGGGGACCCCATGGATCCACTTGGGTAATAAAATGACATTATTAATTTTTTTTTAAGTTAAAACTAAAATTTCACAATCATGTATTGTTTTACTAAAACAATTTTTACATGGAGTTATAAATGTCATTTTTTTGACTATAAATATCCATTAGAAAGATAAAATTATATCTTACATCATGATTTTTTTTAAAATTTTAAACATTAAATAAATAAATTTATTTATGACACCCTGATGGCGCAGTGATTATCACATTAATGAACGATTTAAAAAATTGAATAGATAAGGTAAACTCTAAAACATAAACATGTCCAAAACTGATTGGATGGTTGGATTTAGAACCCTTATCACCATATCCTATAAATATATCTTTTGGGTCCCTTAAAATCCGAAAATCATTTTATATGAAAGTAACCTTTTATAACATTCCAAGAGTGCCCCTACTCCCTCTTATAAAAGGCCCCCACCTCTACCCCATTACCCACACATCTCAAGAATTTGGCTCGACCAAACTCTTCTCATTTTATATCTCCAAATCCCTCTATTCAACCTATATTTTTTACCTTAGGCAGAAATCTCATCAAGAAACCATTTTGGTTCAATCCAAAGGGAGTTACACAATTTGAAAGTAATGTCCTCTCTTATGTCCTTTTCTTTTATTTTGCTTCTCCAACCCTAGAAACAATTTTTATTCCTTTCAATTGTAACAACACCAGTATCTCCAATATTCTAGGATGTTGGTATGATAAGGATTCAATCTACACATACACACACCACCGTCTAATGGTAAAAGAACATACTATTTCTTTGGATGGCGAATTACTGCCTCACGAAACGATGATTGTTCAATCATCTCTTAACAACTTTCATGGTGTCCATTATGATGTCACTGTATTTATATATGATATATAATATATTTATTCCCTATCAATTCATCTGAATTTTATATTTAACACAAAAAAATTTTTTTTGAATGTTTTTCAAGTGAGATAATTTCATCTGAGGAAGTGTGGACTTTCACCCCCTCAAGTGATGTGACTCATTCATGCCAAACATGGATTTTACAAATAATGTAATTAATGAACTTATGTTAAATATATAACCTATATATTATAATACATATATTTGCCTCATTTAGTTATAAATCATTTAATATAAAAATAAAAATGAAAAAATCATTCATGCGTATGTACGACTTACCGTCTCAATGAACGGTGCATTTCATTTCATACCTCAAAATGTTATGTACTAATATAAATACATGTATATGTAGGATATATATGATATATATTATATCCAAATCATGAATATAATTCTGGATATCATTAACCTTTAACAACATGAACAACATGTAATTGTAAGAAGTCCATTTTTGACATAAGTACCAAATATCGATAAAAAACATTATTAACTAAAATGATTACATTATGTTTATAACATAGAAATAAGTGATATAAAAGGAATAATAAGCTTGAAAAAGGTTCTTAATCATTTAGATATTAATACTAGTTTATTATTAAGAAGATTAAAGAGAAATCGAGTCATGTCGGACAAGAGGTAAGGGACTTCATCTCACTCTACATTCATTGAGGCATATTCTATTATAATACAAGACATTCATTTATATGTTGCATAAAAAACCATAGACTTTTTATTTAATTCAAATGGAATCTTTTTCTATGAAGTGATAAACTAAATGACAATAGGGAATGTTTCATTTAATAAACGTGGTGACAACGACCTTTTCCGCCGCCACGAGTATTCATTGATCTTTGGCTTCCTCAACAAGACGTAATGTTTTTAAAAGTAAATATATATCATATAATCTATTATGTATTTTGGTATTGAAATTGGTTTTTATAACTGATTTGTTATGTCAATATATTTTTGTTATGTATTGATATTGAAATGTGGAAATTTTTTCTTTCCTTTATAATTGTTTTATATGTTATGATTTTATAATGGTACTTGGACATTTGACTGGTGGTAACATAATAAACCAAATGACGGGTGGTGCCGTGAATACTAGGACGGGTGGTTACGTTATAACCTCTAATGAATTTGGTATGGATGTCGGTTGTATTGCTATTGCATGTATTGATTGTGTGGAAGTCGACCGTATGGTTATTCCATTTAAGTATGATTACTTCCCAAGTTACCTTTATATGTTATGTTTTCTTTATTTGGGTTTTCTAGTAATATTTTGGTTACAAAAGGTTATGTAATGATATTTTATTCAGTGAAGTTTATTTATTATTTCATAAAGGTGAAAAGTATTAATTTGATAAAGTATCCGTGGATTACTTGTTAATTTGAAAAACTAATAGTTTTCCTTCATTTTATATCCCTTAATTAGCATTTTATACTCTCCCTAAGTTTTTTTTGAAATGTTTTTTACAGGACATAATGTGGAATAGGGTCAAGGATGGGATCATGGAAAAGTCATGAAGTACTAAACATTGAACTAGACATGACTCTTTTTTTAGAGTTCATGTTTTGTAAAAAAATTAAACTATGTAGAATTGTATACTTTGTAATCTTTTGAGATGTAATAGTTATGTCCAAATTCTCTAAAACACTAAACCTGAAAAGATCCTCAATGTGAATTATTCATTTAATTTAATATTAAGTAAGGTTTAAGGCAGGGTCCTTAGAGTTGGTGTCAATGGTCGGTTTAGACAACTTTATGAGTTAGAATGTTGTTAAATTCATGTAAAAAATTAATTTTTTTTATTGAAATAATATAGAAATTACAGATTACGATGCTGCTTCACCTATGATATATCTGTGTTAAGAATGATTTTTTATAGAGGAAAAAGAGAAATTTTTTTGGGAAGGCAAGGAGAGTAGAATAACCTTCTGAATCAACAACCAAAGATGCACGGAATCAGAATTGAGTAGTTTACTATAGTGATGGCTCAATTTAATCAGGTGGTAAAATGTGGATGTGTTTATTGATGATATATTGGTGTTTTCTAAAAGAAAATCAGACAATGAAATTCATTTAACGGTATTCTTGAAATCTGTAAAATAAATGAAACTATATGAAAAATTCAGCAAGTGTGAGTATTGGTTAAAATAAATTTCTTTCCATAGTCACATTGTTTCAAAAAATGGCATAGCTATTGATCCTGCTAAAACATAAGTTGTTGAAGAATTGTTATGGAATACAAATATAACAGATACCCATAGTTTTCTTGGTTTGGCTGGTTACTACTGAAGGTTTGTTGAATACTTTTTATGGTTTTCTAGTCTAATGACTAAGTTAACTCGAAATGGTGTTATGTTCATCTGCACAAAATAATGTGATGATTCTTTTCAGGAATTAAATACAATATTGGTGAATGCTCTAGTTTTGGAACTTCCTTCTTGAAATGGTGAGTTTGTTATCTATAGGGATGATTTGTTGAAGGGACATGGTTGTGTCCTAATGTAGAATGATCTGGTAATTTCTTATGCTTCATGTCAGTTGAAAACTCATGAGATAAATTACCCTACACATGATTTGGAATTAGCTACTATTGTTTTTTCTCAGAAACATTGGAGGAATCATTTGTATAGAGTAATGTGTGAAATATATACCTATCACAAAAGTATAATGTATTTATTCACACACAAAAATTGAACATGAGACATAGAAGATGGTTGTAATTAATCAACCATTACAATTGTACAATTCATTACCATCCGAGAAAAGCAAATAAAGTGGCTGATTCTTTGAGTCGAAAAAGTAATGCTTCATTAACCATGATATGTTTAGAACGAGATCCTTTGGATTTTGATTTGATGAACTTTGGCATAAAAGATGTTGGTGCAGGAAGTTCTTCTATTTTGTTTCAGGTGTCAGTGAGACCATCTCTATCAGATAGACTTAAGCAAGCACAGAAGAAAGACTATGTGTTACAGAAAAAGGTAGAGCTGGTTCAAAAGTGTAAATTGCCTTAATTTAACATTGATAATGATTGTGTTTTGAGGATTGGGAAGATATTATGTGTGACTTGTGATTCACAGTTGAAGAATGAGTTGTTATGTAAGGCTCATAGACCCCGGTTTTCATATCATCGTGGAAGTACTAAGATGTATAGAGATCGACGTGAGTATTACTGGTGGGATGGAAGGAAAAGAGATATTTCTGATTTTAATATGAAGTGTTTAACTTGTCAGCAGGTTAAAGCAGAGCGAAAATTACTGAAAGGGATGCTTTAGTCATTACCGGTGCCAGAGTGGAAATGGGAAAATATATCGACGAACATTATTATGGGATTACCAAAGACATCTCGAGGTAATAATTCAATCTTGGTTATAGTTGATCGATTGAATAAATATGGTCATTTCCTTCCTATTCGAGATACTTTGCCTCAAGATTAACTTGCTCGGTTGTATGTTAAAGAGAAAGCCAGGTTTCATGGAGTTCCCCTCTCCATTTTATCTGATTGTGATCCCAGGTTTACATATAACTTTTGGAAAGGCCTTCAGAAGTCGTTGGGTACTGAATTAAATTTTAGTGAATCTTTTCATCCTAAATTAAATGGGCAATCAGATCAAAAAATTCCGACCATGGAGAATATGTTACGTTCTTGCATGATGGGTTACCAGGGAATTTGGGACCAACAACTTTCTTTGGTTGAATTTTCATATAACAACAATTTTCATTCCAGTATACAGATCGCTCTGTTTGAGGCATTATATGGTAAATGGAGTAGAACTCCAGCTTTTGGGAAGATATTGGGGAATGGAAGCTGATGGGAATAGAATTGGTAGAAGATATGGCAAAAAAAATATCAGCTGATTCAGAAGAACATGAGAATAACTCAGAGAAGGTAGAAAAGTTATGTGGATAACCTGAGGAAGGATCTATCTTTCGAGGTTAGTAATCATTCCTTTCTCAATGTTTCTCCATGGAAAAGTTTGATGTGTTTTTGTAAGAATGGAAAGTTGAGTTGGAGGATCATTGTACCTTTTGAAATCTTAGAGAAAGATGGATTTGTTGCATACAGAGTAGCATTACTTCCATTTTTGTCTCATGTACACAATATTTTTCATGTTTCGTTATTGAGAATGTATATGCCAGATCCATCTCATGTTTTGAACCCAGTGGTAGTTTAGTTGGAAGAGAATATCTCTTATAAAGAACAACCAGTCCAGATTCTTGACCGAAGAGAGCATGTGTTGTGAAATAAGGTAATTTATCCGGTGAAGGTTTTATGGAAAAACCATATGGTTGAAGAGGCAACGTGGGAATCTTAAATTTCTATGAGGGATAAATACAACCACTTATTTTGATAAGTGAATAAAATTTCGAGGATACAATTCCAAAAAGGGGGGAAGGATGTAAAAACCAAGGTAAATAAAGAATAATACATTTTAATATTTATTAATATTTTTGAATTAAATATTAATTTTACTTTAAAGTGGTTTCTATGTTTGCTAGCATACCTGATACGCAACAACGAGTTTCATTGAAATCTTCCGTTACACATTAATAATATAAAAATATTATTGTAAATGGTAGTTAACACATAGCCATTGTATTGGCAGGAATGAATAGAAATAACTAATATATGATTATATATGTTTGTTAAATGTTTTTATATTTATCTATCAAAAGATAAAGGCATAATATAAGAAAAGAATTCAATTTTATGTATAAATACTCTAATATTCACTAGAAGGCCGATTGACAACTTTTTGATGGTGAACACTCATTAATAATAGTTTTTCTTACACTTATAAATTCTATTGGACCAGATAAAATTCTTCTTTAGAATCAGGAAATCAAAATTTATTTTGTGTATGTTTTTGTTATTTTTCTGATAAAGTTGATTTTTAATGAATAAGTAAAAAATGTTTTATTTTAATTCAAAAGAACATTTTAATATAATTTAATTATATAATTAGATTACCCTTTGAATTGGTTTTAATGTGAAATTAAAATATATTTTTACCATTTAATCCAATGGTGGTCATTGGAATTTATTTCACTTTGAAATTGGACATAAACAAGTGTCAATCTGTTGATAGATATTGTTTTTAAAACACGTTATTAGTTTTGACAACAAAAATTAATTATTAAATTATTTAATGCAACTTATATGATTTGAATTATGTAAAATAGAAATAATCTTTGAATTTAGAATATCAAATATATCTTAGGGTGAATTTTGTGTATTTTTCTGAAAAACATCAATTTTGATGAATAGTGAAACGACTAAGTGGTAGTTAAAAATAATAATTATTTGTTTAGATGAATCTTTACCATGTCTGTGAATTTAATTTCAAAAGTCTGACATTCATGGATGTCATTTGTATGTAAAATGTTGTTCAATTAGTTGAAAATATTTTTTTTGTGAATAGTAACTTTTATGTTTTATTAATCGTGATTAAAGGTAATTAGTGTAAATTAAGATAAACATAATGTTATAATAATATGAAATTACTTTAAAACATATCCTAACCATATTAGATGAGTCATGGAAGAAAAAGACAATCCATATTTCAACTAGGACCTCATTGAGCAAAATGGGTAAGAAAACGACATTAATAACTTTTTAATTAATGTTAAATTAAAAATGTCACAAACATGTATTGTTTTACCAAAACAATTTTTCCATGGGGTTATACAAGTCATCTATTTGACAATAAATATTTATTAAAAATCTAAAATTATTTCCAAAATCATGATATTTCTTTTATAAATTTTAGACATTATATAAATAAATTTATTTATGACACCAAGATGATGCAGTGATTGCCTCATTAAAGAACGATTTAAATAAAAAGAATAGATAAGGTAAAATCTAATACATACACTTGTCCAAATACTATCTGATTAGTGGATTTAAAACCCTTATCACCTTAGCCTCTAAATATATTTTTTTGGGACCATTATAATATGAAAATCATTTTATAATAAAGTAACATTTTATAACATTCCAAGAGTGCCCCTCCTCCGTCTTATAAAAGGCCCCCACCTCTACACCCTTACTAACACCTCTCAAGCCTTTGGCTCTACCAAACTCTTATAATTTTATCTCTCCATATCCATCTTATCATCCTTCAATCCTTACCTTCGGCAAAATTCTATTCAAGAAACCCTATTGGTTCAAACCAAAGTGAGTTACCCGATTTAAAGAAAATATCTTCTCTTATGTCCTTTTGTTTTATTTTGCTTCTCCAACCCCCTAAACAGTTTTTATTCCTTTATTTTGTTAAATCATCTATATATTAAATATACTAGGATTTTCTTATGAGAAGGATTCAAGCTACAATTATAGACACCATCATCTAATGGTTAAAGAAAATACTATTTATGTGGATGGTGAATTATAGCCTCACGAAACGATGATTGTACAATCTACACTTAACACCTTTCATGGTGGAAATTTTGAGGAAACTATATTTATATAAGATATATAATATATTTATTCCCTCTGTATGCTTCTTTATTTTATATTTAATACAATCCTTTATCCTTTTCATGTTGTGAAAATGCGATAATTTCATCTGAGGAAGTGTGGACTACCGCCCCCTTAAATGATGTGACTCGTTCATGCCAAACATAGATTTTATAAATAATATAATTAATGAAAAAAATATAACTATATATCATATATATTATACTATAATTATAATATATATTTTCTTTATTTAGTTTTAATTCCTTTAATATGAAATAGGAATGAAAGAAGCGTTCATGCGTTTTTACGACTTACTCTCTCCATTAACGGTGCATTTCATTTATTACCTCCAAATGTTATGTACAATTATAAATACATGTATATGATGAATATATATGATATATATGATATCCAAATCATGAATATCATTCTGGATATAACGAACCTTTGACAACATGAACAACATGTAATTGTAAGAAGTCCATTTTTTACTTAAGTACCAAATATCGACAAAACAAACTTTATTAACTTAAATGATTACATAATGTTTATAGCATGCCAATAAGAAAAATAAAAGGAATAATAATCATTAAAATGTTTCTTAATAATGTAGAAATTAACACTACTTTATTATTCAGGATATTAAAGAGAGATCAAGTCAAAATTGGATGTGATAGAGAAATAGTTTTCTAAGAAATAATCAATGTGTCATAGTACATAATGTGTTTTAAATAATATTATATAATAATATAATAATTTAGTTTATTTTAATGTTGAATCTTTTCATATTGGTGAAAAGAAGGTTTAATATAGGTAGGTTGATTATTTCCCCCATAAAATATCAATATATATCAGCCATTACTAACAATATTGGTTCAAAATATAAGATTAAATAATTATAATAAATAATATTAGTGAGAAATAATATTATATAATGAATGTGAGGTATAATACAAGTATATTTTCCCTGGACAAAAAAAATCCATTTTTCTAGGAGGAAATAAGAAAAACATCATATAATAACTACAATGGGTCATAAAGATCAACATTCATCTGTCAATTTTTGTCTAGTGGAGTATTTGGGAATAAATCCAACTCTTACCAGTATAATATTTTTCTACAAGAAAATGTTTCTGAATAAACAGGGAGCAATTAGAGGCTGATAGGAACAAAAATTTCATGAAAGAATTTTCAGGGAGAAAAAAATCCAATAAGGTGAAGAATGTAAAACATTTAATTGAGGCACATGAGAAACCTAATAAAGTTCATCATGGAAAGAATTAAATTCAAGTTATTCATCTAGCTAAAATGTTTATGGATAGGAATATAGAGGAAGATCAAAATCCCGATAAAGAAAAATAGAATATATATATATTATACATTATGAGAACACGGTTGATGAAATGTTATTTTACAGATTGTGGTTTGAATATTTTGTGGAAATGTAAGAGGTGTGATAAATATAGGAATTGTACTGAAGTCTACATAAATATCTTTTTGGACAAATAGGAAATCGAGATAAAGGATGACATAGACTCAAGGTAATAAAGATATTTTAAAAACTTTATAGAATATGATAGTTTCATCTAGACACTCAACATATGAGAATAAATCTATTACAAAATCAATTAATACTGATCAAAATGAAGACATCACATATCATGATATGCCTTAGAAGAATAAGGATAATAATTTTATACTGAGAATGACTCTCGGTCTTAATATGAATTCTAAGGAACATTAAGGTTCCTCTTTATTCAAAACATTCTAGTTTATTTGACCTAACATATATGGAATTGAAGGATAAAAAATATAGGAGGAGAAAAGAAGAATCTTGGGTGGGTATATCTATCATTCATAGGTTGTATAAAAAATAATATTTGAGTGGGAGTGACGATTATATAGAATGTTGAGATATATGTTGTGTTGTGTTTTTTTAATTGAACTATTTTAATGTGTTTGTTGAGATGGGTGTAGGATTTATCTTAACAATCTTACATAGATTTCCTCTAATATGAAGATGATGTAATTATCCTAAGGAAATTATTACATAAGAAAATTTTTATAGATATCATTGATCACCTTGATTATATACTCTTATTTTCTATATAATATTTAACCATATAGACTAAGAGTTGTGAATATAAATGTTATTTTTTAAAAAATTCACGCGATACTATTATTACCTAGAGGAAATTTTCAAAATAATGAGTTAAAAAATTAATTCAAGAGAATATTATATTTTCCATTACATTAGATTTTCAACAAAGGTAAGAAATAAAATGTATAAAAATATGGGTGTGAAATAAATGGGCACACATACTGACTTCAATTATTTATAGGGATATTGAAAACAAACACCATTGGGGGTATTTTTAGTCCCATGTGTGTTGGTTTCATTTGTTGTCAATATGTAAATATGTGTTTATAGGAAAGTATCATAGTGAAGATTCTTAAAGATTAGAGTTAAATTATGATGTCATGTGATACTATATTTATCTTTAAAGTTCCAACCATCATGAATAAATTCTTGATTCTAGTTGGTTTTTTGAAAAAATTTCTTTCATAAAAACAGGAGTTTTCCAGATTATTTTTGATGCACATATCAGAATGATGTTATGATGACATAGGTGAGGTTGTGTAAATTTTAAATTACACACTGATGAATTTATCTCTAATAATTATATTGAAGGATATAAATACTTACTATACAAATTAATATATAATCATCTGGATAGAGAATGTGTAAAAAATGTTCGTGGTTAAGTTGTGTTATATTAGATGTAATCATGAAGAGAATTTGTGATCACTAAATAAATTTCCATCAAAAATAAATTTTAAATATCAATAAATATAGAAAAATATTTTATTTCATTTGATGATGTATCACAATTTCAATGAATGGAATAGATGCTGAGTTTGTTTCATAAGTTCATCAGATGAAGAGCTCTTAATAGAGAAACCTATGATGATGTGCTAGCTTATCAGAAAGATAAAACATATGAATATCCACAGATAGAGATAGTAGGAAATTACTGGAACAAGTTGACTACATGAAGAGGAATATATTGTGAAGTGTTTTGGAAAGTTATGAATGATTGATATTTTTTCCATAATACCAAATTGATATACATAATATTTCTCTACATTGGGAAGATACATGATAAACTTTACATAATATTTTTATAGTCAATAATCATGATGATGCTAAGTTGTTCATTAACCTTTTGTAGATATATATGAGATTTGATGAGTTTTTTATGAGTTTTTTGTGGCTATGAAATCATGGATATTTTATAAATAATGTTGACCCCAACATGTTTAGATGCTTTAAAAGAAATAAAACATAGTATGAGTAAAGCTGGGAATACAAATTAGATATTATTATTCTTCCATGATTTGTGGAGGATGTATGCCTCTAAAAGGAGGAGACATCATTTGTAGTAAATTCAACATTGTTTGGTTGTTTTTTCTAAAGGGCATGATTATTAATGTTTTTGTGAGAGCGTAGTTTGAGTATCCAACTAATAATTCTACTTCATTTAATAGTAAGGTAATAAAATGGGATAATTATGGATAGAGGTCAACCAAAAAAGATATAAAAGGTATAAGTAGAACATTTTGAAGAAGGATTATTGAAACAAGGTACATAAGTTAGAGCACAGCAGACAAGGGAATTTAGCAGGGAGGTGCATCAGACAGAGCACATTAGACTGTGGAGATTCAGATATAGCATAATAAAGAATGTATTTCCAAATATAATATTGATTAATAATATTTCCAAAAAAATTTATATAATGATTTAAATATGATTAAATCGAGGGTTTTTAATGTCTAGAAGAATTTTCAAGACCATCATTCTTTACAGAGAGTATATTAAGACCATGAAGAAGTTAAACATAGGTAAAGGTGATCCAACATACCTATTGATAATTACTATCTCAAGAAGATGATATTTCAAAACTAGATCAATGAAGAAGAAAGAAGATCTTTTTTATTGAGAGTATTACCTATATCCTAAGAGTCTTGTGGATGGAGGGTATAACCATTCATTAAGGAATGGGATAAAAAAAGGATAGTTAGGGGTATGACCAATAGTAAAAAAATATATGTTCATTTGGGGTATACCTAGGATCAAATAGAGGAGTGATTACTCGGGGTATAACTACATGTTTTTTGGGAAATTGAAACATTGTTAAATATAGTTAATAATCTATATTGGAGGTATAACCAACATAAAAAGAATTATGTTATATCATTGAGACCTGATAAATACCATGGGATGATCTCTCATTATATTTTATTCATACAATGTGAGGTTGTGAGATATACTTGTGTAGATTGAAAACTCATTCAATTTTCAAAAGTTTAGTTCCATGATAAGTTAATTAAATAATGATATTGTACATTCACCCCCATCTTTCTCAATGATATCACACTAATATGATCATACCAAATTCCACATAGGTAGATAAAGACCTAAGAAACGGTTGTTCTACTCTCCTAAGGGAGATATGACCATAACCCTAGAGGATGTGGAATATATTCTTTTACATCTTATTCAGGGTTTTGTAATTATAAAAAACACCCATAGAGGATCTATTTAGATTTTACATTGATTAATATGCAAAAATATTGAGTTATATGTGACTGTTATAGATGGAAGTTATCTATCCATGGGATGGATTGGAGTGCACTTCAAGCATTTACATGATGATGATGATGAGCATACCATTATGAGTCACATTCTTTGATATATCATTAAGCTCATTGAAGACAAATGTTTTGTTTATTAGTCAATAATGTACATACACATAATGGATTTAGAGTAACATAAAGACTTAGGTCAGAATTGGAGACAAATTTGGGAATCTTAATGTTAGGAATACACATATACATCTTTTTATATTGTATGGAGATCATAATGTAGTGATATTTGGGGATGTGTAATGGATTATTATATTGTTTCATGGGAGCACATCCCTCAATTATCCCTTATTCATTCGGGTCTAATGCTTCCCATTGATCTTCTCCATTATGTTACTACAAAAACATTAGTATAAAAACTCATATTTATCATTTGTTATTCTAATATGATATATGTTTAATGAAATTGTTTATTATTTATCACTTTTACTATTAAACATTACAAGTGTAGTTTGGAACGCCATTAATTTAGGACATAAATACATTATTTGTAAACATATCATCTCATTTCAGATAGCCGTATTTCTACTTTTATATGTATATACATTATTATATTTTGTAATCAATTTCAAAATATTATAGTCTGTCTAAATTAGGAACTTATTCTTTCAAAAACGTTCAAATATCATTTTATATTTCATGGTAGTTATATTGGGGTCACATTGACCATCTTCATATAAATTTCACTATTGGGATTATTGAGGTCCTAATTGTAGATCTCTCATTGAAATTCATATTATTGAGTCTCACAAGGTGGAAAGAGGTATGAATCAGTTTATATGTGTTCAATATATTATATTATAATAGATATTTCTACAAGTGCCTAATTCCATTAATCTAAGAATGTTGATGGATTTCAACCAGAAGAGACATCATAAAATGTATATCGACATCTCGGATAGATGGATGATGTTTCATATTGAGGGCATGCAAAATTTGAATCTTCATCTATCACAACAAACTGAATATTAATTATGACATAGATTAAATCTATATTGTATGTAATATGAAACAATAGAGGGATCCTGAATCTTATATGTGAAAAAATTGTCATTATCTTGTTTTCAGGATTTTTTTGAGTTTAGTTTTAATTGTTTTATCTCATAATCGAGTAATTAATATTATCAAGATGTCTTATCCTAAGGAGGTGAAGGTATTTTGTCAAGAACCATACCATTATATATTGAAGGACATGTTACCATCACATATTGACAATCTTGATTGTGTATTCAATCACATACCAAAGGGGGAGGACGTTCCTACCCAGGAACCTCCACAGGTAGATAATGAACCTTCTGTGTTGTGATGATGATGAGATAGAACATGTTGATATTTATGTTAGGCCCTATATATTCCACCAAAATAAGATATGTGTTCAATGAAAAATCTTTATCTAGTTGTTGATGCATACCACAGAGTATGTGGACCACTTATTTTTTCCTAATACCTAGTGTATTTTCTTGTATAGTAGATCTAGGATATTTTTAGATATCATTTATCATTTATTAATAATTTATCATTGATCCTTCATAAACATATTGTATTATTTATGGAATTTTAGGTCATTTTCCTTATGTTGGGGGAGAATATCTGGTGGCCCATTATCACATCATGGCATCTTAGAGGTAGTAGAGGCACCTCCACTTAGTGAATCATAGAAAATAGAGAAATGGAAAGATGAGTTTTCTATACATGAGGAAGATCCAATTCCTATTCAGTATTCTCAACCACATAATAGAGGTTGATGGTATCGATTCATGCCTCTCATTCATGTTCCAGATATTGGGATAAACCAACATTAGAGACATAGATGAAAATTAATTATAATCAATAATTTTATAATTTTTCAATGACTTCAATTCATTAGGATTTCATTAACATTTCTTTATTAATGATGAACAGAAAATTATTTTAAAAACATTATTATACTAATTAAATTTCATTAATATATTTCAACTAAATTAACATCGAAATATTATTGAAATTATAATTAATAATAGTACTTAGTATCTATATACTTTTCTTAAAAGAATAAATTTTTATTCTACCCAGTTATTAATAATTAACATTTTTAATATATGTATGTAAAATTATTATTTTTCTATAAATATTATTACTATTTTTATGTTGGGTTTATTAATTTTTTTGTATAACAAACTAAACATATTTCAATGAAATTAACTTTTTCAATGAGCAAATTGCTTATTATGAAGTGATAATATAGAAATCATGTGTACTACTTTTGTAATTTTTGAGATTCATAAGTTATATCTCATTGAATTTAAAATATTGTTATGAATAATATCCATTGATATTATATTTGTTATATAGTGATCATTTGATATATATATATATATAGGGTTACGTTAAATCCAATTATCATAGAAAAGGGAGATGATGGACTAGACTGGTAGGATATTACCCTATATAGCCCAATTATCAACATTTATGAGGAATATTGAAACAATGTAATTTTTCCATGACTAAGACCAAGCCTATATTCTACAATAAAGTATGATAGAAACTATTTATGAATGAATTTTAAGCTCATAGAGATCATCAAATAAACTATATTCACCAATCAACTGCCAATAAAAACTCTATATTGCACAACTTACCCTTAGGAAATTCAATGGTTAAATAAATGGCTATGTATCTACACCCTATTAGTAAGAATTTCTTTATTTTTATTATAAATTAATGTTTATATTTATCATTTGTTATTAAGTAATAATTATTAGTTGATATTATTGATAAAAATTGTATTTTGATATGATGAAACACATATTGTATTTTTGGGAAATACATAGTTTGAATCTAGACATTCCTTATGATGAATTCATGAATTTTATAAATAAATTATATTTAAATAAAATTAAATCATTTAATAATATTTATGAAATAGAAATTATAATATCATTTTATGAAGTCAATCTAATTTTTTATGGGTTATAAAACTGTTATTGTAAAAAACCATTATTTTTCCATGAAAATTATTGATTTAAAAGAATACATTATCATATTTATAGATTTATTTTTTAAAAAAAATTTATTTTTTGAACCATCACATCAAAATTATCTAATAGTTTTTTTTAGGGAAAATTGAAATTTTTGGTAAATATTAAATACTGTATAAACATATAGTATTTATTATGATATTATGAAAGACAAACTGTAATTTAATAAATAAATCAATGAGTATCCACATCCAATATCAAGTTTACCATTTTAAAAAATGTTTTTTGATGTTATTTGATTAATTTTATAAACCCTTAATGAGTCTTACCAAACAAATATTATATTTTAAGGTTTTAAAATCAATCCCTTATAACCATGACTCACTTCCATAGCACCAATGGTTTTATTTTAATGATTAAATCTATTGAGGTTATAAAATAATTACATACTACCCTATTCAGTAGAGCTGAAAGGAAAAACCATAAAATGGGGTTTTCATTGTATGAAATCATTATATAGAGTCCAAAACCATAGATTAGAAATTATTCAATAATTCCCCTAAATGTTTCCCTAGAAACCCACATAGCATCACATTCATCTTCCCTAAGAAATATTTAGAAATATTTTACATCTAATTTTTCAATTTAGGTCCCTCCCAAGGTTCCCCCATGGTTATTAAAAGCTCCTCTCATGCTTTTAAAATTATTCTCTCAAGGTTAGGGATCCTCTCCTTCTCATCTATATTCAAGAAACTTCTTTATAATTGGCCTTATTATTTCCAAATAATCAAGTTAATGTATGTTTTAAAATACCACTATTACTATCCTTATGATTTCCAAATGATTAGAGATCCATTTAAATCTCATTTAACCGATCCATAAAGTTTTATGTACACATGTTATGTTGCATAATTTATACTACAATTTTACATTCCAAACATTTTCTAGTGAATAACCATTCTCATTTCCACTCAAAGGTATTCAACCACATATATCAATCATTCATTGATTGGTGAAAAATATTTATATAACCCTCATTTCTTAATCATGTGGTAAAAAGTGATTAAAAGAATCCTTATTATGTATAAACTATGAGGAACACTGATGCATATACATGATATGAATATGATGAGTGGGATAAAAAATATATAGCCCTATAATGATTTGGGTAATGTTTTTATTCGTGAGATACCATTTATGGTGCGTTTATGGTTATATTAATCATAAAATGTTATTTTTTCATCATTATTAGCCTTGACTTATGCTTATGATTTCATGATTTATGTTGTTACCAAATTCTTATACTGCATTCATGTTAACACTATATGTCATTCTTTGATGATCATTTGTATGATTCTCATCCCTTTTATATCTCATTTATATGATTATTGACTCACATGTATTAATTTCACAATGTAATTCATTGATTATTCCCGTTCTAGGATTTATAGTACACCCCTTTCATATGTACATCGCTGGGTAGTCCTTTTCTGTTTTAGAATATAGATGGAAATTAAAGGAATGATATAGATATGTAGTTTATATCATTGAATTTTGGTTGCAATTTGTTATTCAATATACCTAATTAAACAAATTAAAAATTCCTTACAGTATTATTGGATTTAATTAAGTGTAAATTTATGTAATAAATCATGAAATAAATTGTATTAAATATAAAGGTTTTTATAGTTGTTATGAAATGATGGTATTGTTATTTTTTGGGATCCAGACTAGAATACGTTTGTGAGAATGGTAGGTATAATTCAATGTATATTAAAATATAGAATAATTTTCATGAAATATTGAGTGATTGGTATCCATGAAATTACATCCCTTTTGACTAATAGCAGTGGACGTGGCTTTGGAAAAAAGTACCGAGGGATAATAAAGTTGAAAATGGAATAATGGACATTGACTCGATCATCACCTAGTGCATAAAAAAAAGCCTTCCTACACACCTGGTTTGAAACTCATAAGGGATATACTTTAGATAATTTTTAATCTTGATATAAAAAATATTGAAGGACATAAATAGATTTTTATTTTAGAAAACATAATAGGGAAATCACCACGTATAACCTAGGTACTCTTAAGTAAGGATTTAAAATCAATTTAAATTTTATTACTTATATGTTAATATTTTCACTTTTTACATGTTTTTTAGTTTTAATATTATAATTCCGATGTTTTATTAGTTATAATATATAACTAGATCCAGAATAAAATAATGAAAGGTGATTTAATTATCCATTCATGAACATCAAATATATTATCGGACTATATTTATACATATTTTTCATATCTGGAATGATTAGTAGAACTTTTCAGTCACCACCTCAAAACATGGGGGTTGATTTATTTTTAGAAATTATAAAGTGGATCAATTATTTAATCCCAAGTAAATAACTCAAACTCATTCAATTTTTGGGGACTAAACCTCCAAATAAATATTTCTTAACAAAATTTAGTAGAGATTGATTCTATATTGGTCATAGATTTGTTATCCTTATATAAATCCAATATCAACCATAAGAAGATGAAGATCCCTCTTCACATCTTGAGTCATCCTTTTATTCTATATATGATTAAGGTTGTGGATGATTATAATTTGGATTATTCATCTCGTGTGTGGATATTACTTCCCTAGGAGAAAAAATATATATCACAAATTATTGATATAAATGATAGAATCATGATTTAAGACATTCCCATTGTGAAGCATTATACAGATGAATTCCCTTAAGAATTCACTAATATTCTACGTAACAGAGAGGTTGATTTCTCAATTGAACATATTCCTAGATCTATGCATATATCTATAAATTTATATAGAATTAACAACATTGACATAGAAGAATAAAAGAAGAAATTACAAGATAATCTAAATAATGGTTTAATATGCTCGAGTGCTTTACAATGGGGTGTTCTAGTCCTATTCACCAAGAATAAGGATATCATAATGTGTTGCTGCATTGATTTTCATGATGTCAACAAAATAAAAATATAGAAAAATCTTCCCATTCCATGGATAGGTAACTTTTTTTATCAACTATATGGGTCCCAATACTTCAATATGTATGTCCTTTGGTCTGGATATCACCCATTGAAGGTGGAGAAAGAAGATACCCTAATTACTACTTTTCATACAAGGTATGAGCACTATGAGTTCTCAGTAATTCCATTTGGAATTTATAAATCTCTATAAATCAAAATGGACACGATGAATAATTTCATTATTGATTACCTCATAAATGTTGGAGTAAAATTTATAGATTTTATTCTTATATAATATAATACCAATTAGGAAAATTATTATAATTTGGATTATGTATTGATGAAATTGTGAAAGGAGAAGATATTTGTATAGTATATTAAATCTGAGTTGTAGATAAGGAAAGTAACATTCAAATGAAATGTTATCAGCAGAAAATGGATATCTACAGATCCTTTAAAAATAGACTAAATTTAAGGATGACCAATACCAACCACTCGTCTAGAGATTAGTAGTTTTAATATATTAGATAGTTACTATTGTCAAATTTTGTGAAACTTGTGGCAATTTTTAATCCCAATAACCAAGACAACTCGAAATGGGTGATGTTTTTATGGAATATTGAATGTAAACCAATCATTAATGAGTTAATGAAAGTTATAATCACTACACCTATTCTTACATTACCAACCTGTGGGGAAGGATTTTTGATATATAGTGACGTGTCTAAAAATGGCTTGGGTTTTTTACTGATGAAGGATGATTAATTGATATCCTATGCCTCCCATTAATTAATGATCCATGAAAAGAAATAACCAATCCATAATCTATAATTGGATACAGTGATGTTCATTTGATGATTTAGTGACATTATCTATATTTCGAAAAGTGTGACATATATTTGAATCATAAAACCCCAAAATATATTAACAAAAATATATTAATACACACCAATGAAGGTGGTTTGAGATAATCATGGATTATTAGGATTCTATCCATTACCATCCTAGGAAGGTGAACAAATTGGAAGATGATCTGAGTAAAAAGGTTATGGTAACTCAATCCATGACAACGACTATAAGGGATTCAATATTCTTGGAAATGAAAAGGATGGACATGGGAATAATAAACGGAAATTCATATTACCTTACATAAAAAATTTCTCAACCATCCATTATTGATAGGATAATGGAGGATTGAAAGGATGATGAATTCTTATAGAAAAAGGTATAAATATTCTCTAGTTAAAATTTTCTAAAGATAATGTTATATTGTTTGGAACATGTATATTTTTTCCATCAAAAATTATATTTAAATAAGGAAACTATGGATGATGTGTATAAATCAACCCTATCTATTCATCTAGTAATAAATATAATGTGTAGATATCTTCAGAAAAACATCTGGGGGATAAAATATAGAGTTTGATTACACATTTTTTATATTGATTCAGGGAATGTAAACAAATTTTGGGGGAACAACATGAGTCTAATGCTATGATGAAACCATTTATCATACCATTATGGAAATGGGAAAACAAAATCAATGATTTCAACCTGGGACTCTAAAGGACATCTAAAATAAATAACACCATATGGTTGGTATTTTATCACCTTATAAAGAGACCACATTTCATTTCTATCATCAAACATTTATCTCTCAACCAAATCACTGTGATATACATAAGTGAATGGTATGAATGCAATGATTTCTACTCTACATTGTGTTTGATCAAGATTTGAGGTTTACCGCAAAGATATAGAGTCTACTTCGGAAATTATTGCATACACTGTTGAATTTTAGGGCTTCGTATCACCCCAATATGGATGGTCAGTCTGACAGTACCATTGAAACTCAAGAGGATATAGTGACATCATGTTCAATGTATTTCCATGAACGTTCGGATCAACAACTTACCCAATCTTAGTTATCATGTAATAATAGTTTCCATTCCAAAATTAAAACTGCCACTTAAAAGGCACTATATGGGAATAGTTTTCAAACTCTGATGTACCATTATAGATTTGGATAGTTGAATATTATGGGACTTGATATTTTCCAAGAGATGATAGGGAAGGATCAAACCATTCATTTTCAAATGAAATCCATGAAAACATGGCTGAAAATATATGTTGAAAATAATCGATAATACCTAGAATTTGAGGTTATTAATAAGGTGTTCCCTCACATATTACCTCATAATAATGTCATGTGGTTTGGGATGAAGGGAAATATTAGTGCAAGATATATCGACCCCTTTCAGATCTCTAAAAGCATCATATTTGTGGCCTATCGACTAACACTCCCACCTAACCTATCCCATCTACATTATGTGTTCTAAATGTCACTTTTGATGAAGTACATACCAGAAAACTGACATGTACTGAATATATAGGAGGCTCCATTGGAGAATGATATTTCATATTAGGAGTAGCCGGTGAAAATATTAGATCATTAAAAAAAATTATATAAAACATGAAAACTCACCTAATCAATGTGTTGTGAAAGAACAATATATTTGAAGAAGAAACATGGGATCTAGAAGAGGTTTTGAAAAAAAATATCCTCATCTTTTTTCTTATACAAATGATGTTTTTAATTTCAATTTTTTGAAGGGGGAATAATGTAACAAACAAAACATCTATAAATGAAATATAAATTTTATGTGAGTAAACTCATTATTAATAAATAAAATTATAGAAAACAAAGACATTGCGTTGATCATTCTATTCTATCATAAGTTATATCTAGTTGTACATAAATGACCATTAATCATCATAACCATTCATGTTATAGTTTTTATATAGTGGAATTATGATATATATATATATATATATATATATATATATATCGGCTTACCATAAATCTAATAGAAACAAACAAAGGATGTGATGACCACAAAAATATGGGTCATATAATGTGGGGCCCATTTATTAGAGATTATGATGGAGATAGAATTACTATGATTTTCATTTGACCAAGCCCATGTCAAGACTAAATAACCAATGAAAGAGTGAAACCATTTATAGGGGATTTTTAGCTCATAATGATTATAACACAAACCATGTTCACTTAACAACCCCATGAAAATCTCACAATCACACACCTTACCCATAGTGCATCTACTGGTGTAGTAAAGGACAATGTATAGAGACCCTAACAGTTGAAATTTCCATAATTTTTTTATGTAAATGAATTACTATATTTATCATTCATAATCAATTTATAATTATTAAATAATATTTTTATAAAAATTAGATTTTGATATGATGAAAAACAAATTGTATTTTTGGGAAAAATAAATTTTCATTCCAGACATGTATTTTTTAAAAATAAAATATATTTTAATAAAATATTATAAATAAATAATATTGATAAAATGTATCTGATAATATTGTTTTACAATGTCAGATGAAATTTTTATAATGTTTTAAAATATATTATTATAAAAAAATTTATTTTTCAATAAGTAAAAATTTTTGAAGTCAAAATTCTCATATTTTTAGAATTATTTTTGATTAAATATTTTTTTTTTTTAAATCGGATCCTCTAAATTGTCCAACAGATAATTTTCCATAATTATATGAGACATTCAAATTTTGGGTAAAATTTAAATATTTAATGAATAGACGATTCATATTATGACATAATAAAAGCACAAAATGATGTAATGAATAATATAAATAGTATAAAATATATAAATTATGCTTACCATTCAAAAAAATGATTTTTGATGTTATTTGATTAATTTTATGAACCCGTAATTAATCCTTCAAAACATGTATTATATTTTAATGTTCTGAAACCAATTATTTATAAACATGACTCACTTCCACTTCACCATGAGCATTATTTTATTGATTTCACATATTTTCCTACAAAAAAATTTAAATAATAATTTATTTTTTAGAAACCATGGGAAAACCCATTGGATGGATTGTGGCTTGGATGGATTTATAATATATAGTCCAAGTCCTAAAATTAGATATTAACAAAGAATTTCATTCTCTTTTTCTATATAATCGCCCCCAAAATCCCATCACTCTTTGCTAAAACCCTTAGATTGTAAATTTTATATTAATTTACCTCTATATATCCCTTCTAATATGTCTTCGTGCTCTTAATAAGCTCCTCCCATTCTATTATAATCCATCTATTAAGGTAATATATGATATCTATTTCATCCTTATTCAAGAACAATCATTATTTTATGCCATTGGATTTATAATTTTTAATATTGTGTTAGGTTTGCAAACATCCCTATTACTATAATTATTATTAAAAAGTGTAAATACACCCCTTTCACCCCCTTTTAACCATTCCATTAATCTTTATGTACCCCCATTATGTTGTATAAATTATCCTATGATTTTCTAGGCCAAACATTAGTGTAGTGAATACCAATCCATATTTCAACGCAAAAGTATTTTCTTATTTGTAAATGTCCTTAATATATTAGGTAATCATATTTATATAATATACACTACTTAATAGTGTTGTTGAATTTTATTAAAGGAATCCTTATGTTGTATGATCTATGTTGCACACATATTCATGTACATGATATGAATGTGACAAGTGGACTTTGAATTATATAGCCATAAAATGAATTAGGTAATGTTTTTATATCATGATATTCCATTTATGGTGCAAGAGAGGTTATCATAATATCATTATTTTATGTTGTTTTGGTGGTTGTGCTTGGATTCTACAAAGGGTTTCATGTTTTGAATTACTGTTACTTTCCAATGTGGCCTTCATGTTATAATCATATATCATGCTTTAATGATTTTGTTTACAATCTCACCCAATTTATATATACATGATATTTCTATTGATTCACATGTATTACTTTCATGATGTTATTATTTGATCATTCCCTTACTAGGATTTATAATTCACCCTTTTCTTATGTATGTCGCCATGTTATCGTGTGCATTTTTAGAAGACCAAGGGAAATTAATTGTATTTTACAGAGTTTTAGTTTATGTTATTAAACATGCGTTGAATGTTTAAATTTTATATACATAATTACCTAATTAGAATAGGCCTCATGATCATATATGTTGTATTGAGTGAATCTTTATATAATAAATCATGAAATAAAGTGCATTAATGATATGGATTTTAATACAAAAATCATTAACACATGTAACCTTGCTCCATAATGCACCACATAACTGAAAATATTTAAAACCATTACCTATTAAAATTTTATAAAAATACACATAAGAAACTGTTAAATATATATATATATATCTTATATTTTTTTATAGTTATCTTATACCACATTATTTATATTTTGTATCTATGTTAATAAATATTATATTTATATGTATAAATGTTATTTTCATTATAAATATAAAATAAATGTAACATAAATATAACATTTATTTGATATAATTATATAGTTTCAATTAATTTTTATTGTTTTTAAGAAACCTTTAGTATTGTTATTTATTATTAATTTTTTTCAATTATTACAATCAATTTTTTACCATTAGGAATTATTAATAAGTAAAAAATTAATAAAATTAATAATGTATTAATTTTCGTTACTTATTTATAAATTATTATTAATAAGTTTATATAACCTATTACCCTTTATGGTATATATATATAAGATAACAAATGAAAAATACATAACTTTTTTACACAATGCATGAGGGGATTTCTTGCATTATTTAAAAACATATACATGATTGCATGAAATCCCCTCACATCTTTAATTGATGCCAAATACATCATGGGATTCAGAACCTTTAAGTCCCACTTTCAAAATTAATTTAATCCCTGAACAAATTAAAAATAATTCCTAAAAACCCATAAAAGAAAGTCACATACAGATGTAATGTCATGTATAGATCATTTCATATTGTATCAATAATTTCATTCCCTTCATGTTACTTGTATCTTAAGGAGCTTATGCGATAATAGATAAAGATATGTTCCACCCTCTCTCATGCCATCCGTGGCCTTGATTTTCCATGAGATCCCATCAACGAACAATACAAATGTTTATTTCAATTTAATTTATATCCATTTTCACCCCCAAAATTCCTCTATAAACATAGTCAACCATCCATTTCCATTGAATTTCATTGCAAAATATCATTAAACCTACTGAAAAAATTGACTTAACAAAGCCTCCACATTTTATTATGCTGTTGAAAATTAAAACCCCTTGTAAAAAACTCACCAGTTATACAGTATCCAAAAGGTGGATATATGTTTGCACTTTACACCTTGTAGTGTATTCAAATCATCAAATAAATAATTTCAAAGGACTTCTTGTAGGAACAACTCCCTTCAACATCGTTTAACACCATTCACAAATCAAATAAATAAATATTTATCATGTTAGTATTAGTTCATAAGAATCATCGCTACTCTGTGGGGGGTCGAGGATCACAAGATTATATATCTATAATATTTTTTCTTGGGGAATGAACCATGCAAACACAAACCCATTATAGTTAGGATTAAAGTAGAAGAGGTGACTCATCATTGGTAGTTACAGAATCTAAAGTATTAAGTTATTTATCTTTTAAGGATGAATCATGAACTCAAAAGGTCATGTCATGAAACTCGTAAACAGATTGCATGAAAACCATACACAGTTAATGTGGAATATGATTCCAACACAACATCATTTCAACCCAATATTGTGTATGCATTTTAATTATAAAACATGTTGTTAAAAATTGATCCTACATCAATGTAGTTGATGGTATGTTTTATGGTTTTTACAAAATACATGGTGACAACACTCTATAGATTCCCTTAAGAAATATCCCTCCCTGAAGTGTCTTTGGGCACCAGCTCATACCTCTAATACTAGTTTTGATATTTGATGCTTCCCTTAAAGGGTGGACAACTACATCTATAAGACATATCTAATTTTTTAAAATATAGAATATTTATGTTTTCCAAAATATAAAAATCTTCTAATTTACTCAATAATGTATTCGTTCATGATAAATACATATTCAGAACTTGTTTCGTCTCCATAATAACACAATACAATCAATCCAATAATTCCTTCAATGAATCTCAAAAAATACTATAATCAAACAAAACATATAAAACTCATGGATACAATAATATATCATATAATAATATTTACTTCAATATATATTAATCTATGTAATTATACATACTATGAACAATATAATTATAGAAAATTACATTTATATAATATAATTTTTAAAAAATATTATTAGAATAATATTAAAAGTATAAAATTTAGAATAATTATGAGGATGGTGAAACTATAATAAAAATCACAGACTATCAATAGAAAATAAGATGATGTGAATTGAACCCAAGACCTTATCAAGACAACATAGAGATAGGAACTACGGAATTTCACACAAGGGTCTTAATATTATAATATTATTTATTATAAAAACTAATGAAATTAATTACAATATATAATTATTTGTTAATATTATTTTTGAAAATTGCTAATTAGTAATTTATATTTTGAAATTAATATATAAATTCTTTAAATAATAATAATAATAATAACAATAGTAAGATAATAATATATTTTTAACAATTATGGCAAAATTATTTAAATATCAATTTTTTATTATTACAAATAATAATAACAAAAACTTGTGTTAATAATATCAACTATAATTATATACTACACTTTATCCATCATTTTAATATTTATGATATAATATATAAAAAAAATTATAATTGAATGTTATAAAAAAATAAAAAAAACACATGATAAAGGAACATTCGTGATGATGAATTATTGAATGTAGGATTATCAAAATAAAATTTGATCATGAATTTTTGAAAGAAAGTATCTCAAAATAAAATCATCATCCATTTATGACAATGATAACATATATTATTTTCTATAATTATAAAAAAAATTATAAAATATATATTTAATTGTTATTATTATTTTTATCATTGGTAAATATTAATTTATATTATGAAATAAATTAAAAAAATGAAATTATAATAAATCTATAATTTTAAATAATGATGGGTATCCTACCCCACCTCAATCAAAATAGTGACATGTTATTTTTGTTGTTGTTTTTGTTGTTGTTGCTATTATTGTTGTTGTTTTATTGTTGTTGTCGTTATTCATTAATAGATCGAAAAATTAGTTCAAAAACCTAACCACTCGAAAAAATTAAATTATTGAAGGAAAATGTAGTTTTTTATTACACAAGGCATAATAAAATTACAATAATATAAAAACAAATGAAAAGAAAAAACCAAGCAACTATATCAAATATTACCATTATGAAAATGAAAAATGGATTTTAATAGTGCTAAAAAGGTGTTTCTAATCTCATCATTGTTAAAAAGGTGGGTCCCCTTTATCAGTGCTAAAAATAGAACTGATCAAGGCCTTATCTGTTGCATTGTCGTATTTTTATAATACCACACAACTGCTACCTATAACCAATATACAATATATATATATATATTAATTGAAATCTATTTTACATAACGAATAAAAAAACACTACTATGTACATCTCAAAAAATGTTTTGTATATTTTCATTTACAATTACTAACAAAAAACATTTAAAAACATTAATGTTTCATCGTCTTTGACACTCGTGATCCCCTCTGTAAAAGGTCTTCCCATGTTATTTGTTACTGAACAAATCACCCCAACCTGAGGTAAAAAATCTACCTATATATGAAAATAAATTTTATGATTGTAATATTAGAATTAAATAAATTAAGTAGTAATATGAAATAATACAAAAAAAAATGTCATTATTAAATAAAAAGAAACACTTGAAGTTACACCATTCACACTGTGAATTGTATTGAGGTTAGATTTATTTCAACATGTTTCAAATTTTGTATGGATCATTATCATAATGTATCAAATCAATTTAAATTAATTTTCTCTATTTTTAGTGTGTCAATATTTTGTTTTAATAGAGTAAATGGAAATGTTAAACAAAGAAACACATGGAGTTATACTGGTCACACCATTCATGGGATTTAAGTGAGGATGATTCTCATATGTCACAAATTTCATATATGAGGTTTTATTAAGGTATCAAAACTATCCAAATGAGTTTTCCTAGTTTTCAGTTTTTCAATTTTGTTTTTTAGTAAAATGTCATTTCAAACTACAAACATGATCTTTTAGTCATCATAGTCACATATTTTGTATTTTTGTTGTGAGACTACATCCTAAATTAATTTTGAGTCACTATCATAAATTATCTAGACAACCAGAGTGGGTTTTCTCAGTTTTCAATTAGTGACACATGATTTGAACTAAAATCTCAATTTTAAACTGTCAATGGTCACTTTAAGTCACACCAGTCACACCGTTCATTTTATTGAGGTAAAATTGATTTCTAAATGTCAAAAATGACTCATGGAACACTTCCCAAAAGTACAAAAAGAATCCAAATTTGTTTTCTATGTTTCCATTACGTCATTTTCTTCTTTTCCTAAAAAAATGTCAATTTAAAATTAAAAGGTGCACTTTATGTCATACCGATAACAATGTACATCTTATTGAGATGATGATGACTAATAAAAATAAAAAATGTATTATTAACTTTTTTTCTAATGAGTAAAAAATATAAATGAATTTTTTAGGTTCTTAGAATGGTAGATGACCTTTTTAATAAATTTGTTGTCAATTCTAAATAAAAAGATGCACATTGAGTCATACTAGTCACACTATGCATTTTATTAATGTGAGGTTGATTCTTACACTTCTCATGTAAATTATGGGTAATTTTAAAAACGAATAAAAACAATATGAATTATTTTTATTGGTATTGAGTAGGCTAGTTATCCTGTTTACTGAAATTAATTTAAATTTTAAATAGAAAGAAACACATGGAGTCATATCAGTCACACCATGGGAAATAAAGAGTTGATGGTGACTTATACACTTCTAAAATGACTCATGGATTTTTTCAGAAATTATAAAAACAATATGAAATTTTTTTTATTAATTTTTTTTCTTTTTTCCTTTTGCTAAAATTAATTTCAATTTAAAATAAAAAGATACCATTGGAGTCATATCGATCACACAGTGCATCATATTGACGTGAGATTGATTTATACACATCCCAAATGACTTATAGATTTTTTTCCAAAATTATAAAAATAATCCATATGTATTTTATTGGTTTTGAGTAGATCATTTGTCCTTTTTACTAAAATTGATGTCACTTTTAAATAAAAGAATTACATTAAGTCATACTAGGCACACCATGAGTCAGATTTGTGGTGTGGTTGATTTTTACATGTCACAAATGACATATATATTATTTTATAAAGCATCAAAACAATCCAAATGAATTTTATCTGTTTTTTGTAGTTTAGTTGACCTTTTTACGAAAAATGTTTTCAATTTTAAATTAAAAGAGTCACTTTGAGTCATACCTATCTCATTATACATCAGATTGAGTTATGACTGATTCCTACTCACCCCAAATGACTCATGGTTCTTTTTCATAAAGTATCAAAACAATGTGAATAAGTTTTCTTAATTTTCAGTACGTCACTTGTTATTTTTTCTAAAAATAATATAAATTTAAAATAAATAGAAACATTTTGAGTCATATCAGTCACACTATGCATCATATGTAGGTTTGGTTGGTTTCAATATGTCCAAAAGGACTTATAGATTACTTTTCAAAAGTATAAAAACAATATGAATGAATTTTATTGGTTTTGAGTGGGTCAGTTTTCTTTTTACTAAAATTAATATCAAGTTTATATAAAATATAATTCACTTGGAGTCGTATCAGTCATACTGTGAATTGGATTGAGGTGAGGGTGATCCATGCACATCCCAAATGAATCAAGGATTTTTTCATAATGTATCATAATAATATGAATGTGTTTTCTTAGTTTATAGTACGTCACTTATTACTTTGGATAAAATTAATGTCAATTTAAACAAATGACAAAATATGAGTCATATTTGTCACACTTTACATTAGACTGAGGTGAATTTTATTCATTCTTGTCTAAAATGACTTATGGGTCATTTTACTAAATTATCAAATTAATCTGAATTCATTTTACTAGTTTGGTGTGGGTCAGTTTCTTTTTTACTATAGATGATGTCAATTATGAATAATATGTTTCACTTGAAGTCATACAAATCACAAGTGAGGTTTTTATGATTCTTAAATGTTATTAATAACTGATGGACCTATTCCATAACGCATCAAAACAATATGAATGTGTTTACTCAATTTTCAGTAGGTCAGTTGTCCTTTTTTCTATAATTTTTTCAAATTTAAATAAAAAGGAACACTTGGGGTCATAACGGTCACACTGTACATCAGATTGAGGTGTGGGTGATTTGTACACATCACAATTGAATCATTTATTTTTGTTCTAAAGGTATCAAAACAATATGAACGAATTTTCTCAGTTTTTAGTATGTCACATTTCTTTTTTACTAAAATTTCATTTTGAACTGGAAACACATACTTTGAAACATATAGGCCACATAATGTATTTTTTGACATGATTCCAATTCATAAATGTAAAAAATGATTTATGAATTAATTACCTAAATTATCTAGATAATATGATCATGTTTTCTCATTTTTCTTGTAGTTATACTTATTAAACTAAAATGTCAACTTTAAATTTATAACGGTCTCTCTGAGTTATACTGGTCATACCATGTGTTGGATTGTGGTGTGGTAGAATCCTATACATCTTAAATGAAACATGGATCATTTTATAAAGTATTAGAACAATAAAAATGTGTTTTTTATTTTTTGAGTATGATAGTTGTTTTTTTACTAAAATTATTATCAATTATAAATAAAAGACACACCAAGAGTCATAAAGGTCACACAGTGCGTCAGATTGAGGCGCTGCTGATTCATACACATCCCAAAGTCTTATAAGAATTTTAAATTCAAATTTTATCATGATTACCATTTTATTTTTTGTCAAATTTCAAACACTTAATATTTATTCAATGTTTTTAGTCACAAAACCATTATCATTGTTGAAGAATATAAGAGTAGAGGATTCTCGTCCTTCCATTATATCATGAGAAGTCACCATAATGGAAATAATAGGTTTCTCTAATCTTCTTGTTTTCAAAAATGAGAAATATTTTCCCGCTATGAACATCAAATTCATATACATTTTTGGAATCTCGACAAAGAAAATCAATAGAAAACATGGTAACACTGGAAAAAGTAAATATGTATCTATTTTCTATCTTGTTTTATATAGTTTAATGAAAAATGTTTCTTTCAAAAGTTTTTTTGAAAATAACTAAATATGTATAATCTAAAAAAGATAGTGAAAATATATTAAAAATATTAGATAAAATGATAAAAAAAATAATTTAACATGTTTTGGGAAATAAAATTTTCGTGATGATAATATACATTATTGAACGATTTCGTTATTATAATTATCTCAACTGCAGCCCCAAAGTCCAATTTCTCAAGAACATGATCAGCTTTGGAAAAACCACCCCAACATGAACCAAGGAATCAACCTATATAAGAAAAAAATTCTTATGTGAGTAATACTAAAATGAAATAAATTAAATAAAAAATTGAAACAATTAACTAATTCAATGGTAGTAACATATTGATGTTATTTTTGAACATTATGTGATTAGGTATGATTTACACATGATTCTAATAAACACAATATCGTCATGTTAATATTATTTTTTTCAACTGTCAACGCAGTACTGGAAAATTATAAATAGAAAAATTCTTAACAAATATTATTTATGAAGTAGTAATTATCCTCAAAAATACCTCTTTGTAGATGCTAGTTTTTTATTCATATATGATATCTCTAATAAATTAATAAACATGATAACAACAATCATTCGATTTAAGTATTTCAAATACTACAGAAACATTGAAAAATTATTTTATTTTATTTATATTTGTTTGGATAGTGAAATATTATTATATATACGCTAAAAATTATCCACTTATTAAAATTTTCAAGGTCCTTGTGTGGAATTCTTGTCCTCGTTCCATTATTTTCATAATATTTATACATTGCCCTATCATAAAAGAATCCTAATTAAAACATTATATAAATTATTTAAGTTGATTTTTATTATAATAACATTTGAGATAGTGTATTATATATTGAAAAATGATGTCATGTGGGTTCATTTTTTTGGTTATCCATGTACTGAATACATGAATAGATCTTTAGAGTATCCAAACTGACCACAATGAGCATCAAATATTTCCAAGAAACTCAAAGAGTAATATGTAATGAATTAAATGAAAATGTATTTGATATGTTTAAATAATAGAGTTTTACCCATGTATCATTGGTTTTAATAATAGTCTATCATCCCCAAGTTTCCTATCAAATGACTTGGCTGGTCTTCCACAATTTCATCTATTTTTTAGGATCCTTATTCTTTTTTTCTTATAGAGGTGGTATGAGTAATAATGAGTCAAAGCTTTTTTTCATGGGGAAATCGCTTCAACTAGTATTAAGATATAAACCTAAAAAAATATGAATTGTTTTTAGTAATTATTAACATAATATGAAATATTTTGGAAAATTAAATAATGAAATCATAACTTTTATATACATTAACATATGAGGCTCCTATCGATTAATAGTTTATGATTTCTTTTACATTATCTATAAAAATTATTTATCACCATCCTATCTATACATTTTTTGGAAAATAATCTACATGTCAACTATCATTTTGTAACTTTTTATCCACATGAATCCTCAATCTTATAAATGTGGATATTTATTGGGAAGTGTAAAGGTTATTTTAGAAGTTATTTTCAATCACTTTTTTTATCCTTTATATTGTTTTGAGTCAACATTTCATTTCCCTGTTTCCCTTTGTCTATTTGTAAGAAAATTCGTTGTTTTGGACCATGTTTCATTAATTGGTAAGGTTTATCATGAAAAATAAATTAGAATTTAATTCCTCCTTATAAACATGTGCTTTTACAAGATATGAAGACCATGTGATGAGTATTCCAATAGTTTGGTCAAATATATAAATATCATTGTCATTAAGTTGAATACACATCTTGGCGCTCAACTCGTGAGCTATTCAAATCACTACAATAGCATAAACTGTTGGAGCTGTCTGTTGTGTAGAATGTCTTCTGGGATAATGAACATTATATCTCTTAAAACAAGGTGATGGATGGGTATTGACAGATATAAACAATGTCAATTTGACCCTGTAGAATATCAGTACAAGAATTTGGTCAGTGCCTATTTGACTCACATTTCACAAAATAAATTAAAATAATATCGATTACCTATGTAATGTCCCAGATTTTTTCATGTATTGTTTTAATATTATATGGGAATTAATTCGAGACCATACTCTGTGATGACACACAAATTCGAGGATCGGTGAGCCCGGAATGAATGTTTAAATTTAAATTAATTATTAAATAACACACGCATGTGGTTTTTCCTGAAAAAGTGTAATAACCTTCAAACAGATGCATGGATTAGAAATCTGAGGGCATCACTACGTTCAGAATGGGGGTATTACCTTAGGCGAGGCCTAACATCGGCCGGCGGAGGTCAGTAATGAAATCTGGCGATTGGATGCAATAGAAATAAAATATTTAACTAAAGAAATAATTTATTTAATATCCTCGTTAAAGCGAAATCTCTTTTTTTTTATTTTAAATAGAGATTTCGAAGGTAGGGTTAGATTTACAATTCCCATAACTATGATTTTCTCTAGAGAGATCTAGAGATGAACTCCCGATACAGCGATGATGTTCTGGACGGTTCTCGCCGGCGAGGACGACGTGGCGACCAGATCATCAACAACGAACACTGTGGATCTAGGTAGGACGTTTGTTGTGATTTCATTCATCCCTATTTTGATTTCCATGACAAACGCGGACTAATCCATGAACAGGTTAGCCTGCGGATTGATCATTCTTGCGGGATGGGATTTTGCGGGATTCGTGGGATTTTATTCTTGAATTCATTGTGGTTTTGCCCATCCTTATAACAGTGACGAATCAAGATCGACACAAACATCGATCAAGGTTCGTCCGTCTCGATTGTTGTGTTTTTCTCTTCCGATCTAGGCACGTTCTTCATACGTGTTCTTCACGTTCGTGAGATAAATTGATCGTTGCATGATCGTTTATTGGCACAACGATCTGAAATTGAGGATTGAGTGTCGGTACAACCCTACGGATGTGCGGCTGCGGTGGAGACGGACAAATCGAAGCAGATCGGATGAAATCGTTCCTCGAACTATTTCCGCGTGTTTGTCCGGAATCGGATTTTGGGGCCGATTGAAGCCCTAAGACCCACGGATTTGGCATCACGACATCAAGGCGACACCTATTGTTGAGTTTTGCGGCAAAAGGACCAGAGAAATGTGATCAGGAAGATCAGCCGAAACACGATGAAGAATACTGCGTTTCTGGAGAAATCCCGACTAAACGCCGTGTAGTATGGGCTGCACGACATGTGTTCGTAGGCGGGATTACCTGGCGTGTACTCCAAGAGTACACGGACACGGGCTGGGTACACGGCCAGGGACATGCCGTGTATACCCATCCCCAGCTAGACCCGACCAGATACATGGGATACCTCATGTACTGGTACATGGGCAGGTGACACGGACACAGACATAGGCCGTGTACGGGAACATGGCCAGCGTACACGGAGCGAGCCCAAGTGCTTGGAAACGGCGTGTGTTTCTTCTACACGCCATGTAGTTTTCTTCTACCCGACAAACCAAATGACATGGGCCGTTTACACGGGAAGTACCCAGTGTAAAGGAACATGACATGTACCTTTTCTACACACCGTGTAGTAGAGTTCCACACAGCTTGATCGGATAACATGGACCGTTTTCACGGGTAATACCCGGGGTCAAGGAACACGACATGTAACCATACTACATGTCATGTACCCAATTAATCATTGACTTGTGCCATTTTTCTCCTGTGACTGGTACTAGTTCTTTTAGGGTTCGTACCCTTGTTTTTTCCCCTGAAGGTTTTGGTATCATTTCCATTAAAAAGGAGTATGATCCTTTCAGAAGGACTTCCATAATATAGTTGTTGGAATCCCCTCTGTGTGACTTAGAGCCGAATCCTCTATTCATTCCTAGAACCCTAGGTAGATTTCATGGTATCGACGTGACCAACTTTACCCAGGCGCCGATCCTCTGCTTAGCGGATTAGCTCAGACTGAGTTTTCGGAATCACCCCATGACTTGGTTGTGATCCTCATTTGAGCATCATGTTCTCAAGGTACTTGTGGAGTGTATTCTCCCAGAACGAGTACTTCGTATATCTCTTTTCAGGACCAAAGAGTGTGTTCTACCGGTTGTATGCATGGTGGAATCTTCGAGCTGGATTTTAGTGGTGGTTTTCATGATGGTAGTTTGTGTATGAGTATATCTGGATTTTCTTGTTATATGTTCGGTAGACATATTCTGTGTAGAGGTGACTGTACCTTTCTGTTGTGGTATTCTATTTGTTGTATTTTCCTTTGTGGTTTCGGGGTGTCCTACTGGGTATTGTTATACTCACCCCTGCACGGGCCTTTCATGCACGTGTCGTGTCTTGTGAAGACGAGCGAGCCTTTTACAGGATTCTAGGCGGACCAGGATTGGACGACACTCAGTGAGAACAGACAGGCCGAGGTGTTTTCCTACGGCTATAGACTCCAGTCCCAGCACCTTTCTTCATAGGTTGGACTTGTTTACAGAATTTCTTTTGGCGGGCTTCTTTTTGGCCTAGGGTTTACCTTTTTCTAAATTACATTCCTTTCATACTCTGTTGGTTGGGTTTTAGTGTATGCATGCATCTTTTACGTTTAGTGGTTTTTTTTACTTTTCCTCTTTGTGGGCTTGGAGATGTGTGTGTGTGTGTAAAAGTTTATAGGCAATGCCTCCCATGTTAGTAGCATCCCTACTTGGTGCTAGTCACCAGCCCCTGGCCTTTTGGAGGTGGGCTTGGGGAGTTGCGGCTCGGACCCCACTAGGATGGGTCGGGACAGAGTGGTATCAGAGGTGGTCGGTTCTACCTCAGGACCGAGAGTCTGTGAGTTGGTTTAGGGAACAGTGTTATGTGTTTTGAGTTCGTCTTTCATGCCAGGGACCCCAGTGTTGGTGTGGGCGGCCAACATATCCATACACCTGGACTATGATAACTTTCTTTTACACTCGGAACATAAGAACACTGGTTGCAATGGAAAAATAATGGTACATTCATTATATAGGAATGGGTTGTGGTTTCCATGTCCTTCTTGAGTCAGCTCTCCAGATATACTCACTGACTGAAATACCTCTTGTTTCTTCACAGGATGCCTCCGCAACATGCACCCGCAAGGATCCAGCAGCTCGATCACGACGATGAACCCTTCAGTGAGGAAGCCTTGATACATGGACCGGATCCCCAAATTTTTCCATCAGGTGGTGTGCCAGTCATTCCGCCACATACAGAGCAGTGTTTAGTGCCTGCTGTACCACTGGAGGAGGAGCGTAAGCTGAGCACACTTCACCAGTTTCAGAGATAGAGACCCCTCAGGTTTCGGGGAGAGCCTGACCCTTAGGCAGCAGAGGACTGGCTTGAGGCAGTGGCCAGAGTCATCTGTTTGGTCAGGACAGCAACAGACCAGATGGTGATCCTGGCAGCGAGCCTTCTTCCGGGCTTGGCAAGAAGATGGTGGAGTTTTGTTATCCAGACTCATGACTAGATGACTCGTGCATGGTCATAGTTCGAGCATCTTTTCAGAGAGGTGTTCTCACTAGTTAACCTGAGAGCGGTATGCATACAGGATCTTTTTCAGCTCCAGCTGGTGACCATGACGGTTGCTGACTATTCGTCGAGGTTTACCAACCTCTCGCGGTACTCGATGGATATGGTCAGAGATCAGTACTTCATTGCTCGGATTTTTGAGCGAGGCATGCGCAGGGATATCTAATCTAGCAACATCCCTATGAGAATTCCTACTTATGCTGGGGTGCTCGAGTGAGCATTGTTGGTTGAGAGCTTCTTGGAAGAGCAGGGACAGCCGGCAGTGGTCAGTTGCGGGCGAGCTGGAGAAGAGACCTCAGCAGCAGGGAGACGACGTCAGGGACATAGGCGTGAGAGACGATTTCAGAGGAGATCCCTGGATAGGGGATCTGCTGTACATGGTTCACAGGGCACATCTTTCCATCCACGAGAGAGGAGGTGCTACTCATGTGATGGCAGCAGACATATCACTCGAGATTGTCTGACCCACCGTATTACCGACACGAGAGCAGTGGATGGACCATCGAGGTAGAGGAAACGTGTGGAGGAGACAGATATGCGAGGCAGCGGACGTGGTTGGAGAGCTGGGAGAGTAGCTGGAGGTGGTCGTCGTTTTGAACTTTTACCACCACAACCCCCAGGAGGTCCACCCCAGGCTTCAGGAGCAGGTGGACAGAGGCAGGGACAGCTGCAGGTGGCATAGGATTATGACCTAGGTACCCACGGAATGATTAGAGGCTCTATCTATGTCTTTTCTATTTTGGTTCTCGTATTGATAGACATAGGTGGTAGTCATTCCTTTTTTGCTTCTTATCTTGTTTGAGACCTTGAGATTCCAGTTCAGCCATTGACTCGACCCATACACTTAGAAACACTGACTGGAGAAGACTTAGAGATCACACACCTCTAAAGACAGTGTGACCTGACCCTTGGAGGGGAGAGTTTTGGTTGGAACCTCTTGGTGGAAGTGTCGAGGCCTTACAATTTCATTCTTGATATGGATTGGATATCCACAGTTCATGCCCAGATCGACTGTTTTAGGCGAAGGGTGTGGTGTGTCTGTAGAGATGGAACGAGGTTCTCTTTTTTCGGTGAAAGTGAGACCCCGGCAGCGCAGGATGGACTCGTGTGTAGGAGGGCACAACCAATTTCACATCATTTGGATAGCCTAGCCCTTGGCGCAGCAGACGTTATGAGCTTCGAGTTTCTAGCAGTGGTGGCTGAGTATGAGGATGTCTTTTCAAGGGATGTCCCTGGGCCTGCTCCCCATCTAGAGATAGATTTCTGCATTGAGTTGCAACCCGGGACGACACTGATATCAGCATCAGCATATCGGAAGGTTCCTACAGAGCTTCATGAGCTGAGGGTGCAGCTATATGACCTGCAGATGAAGGGATTTTTGAGACACATTGTATCACCCTGGGTGGCCTTACTGTTGTTTGCAATTAAGGAATACGGAAGCATGATGCTATGTGTGGATTACCGGCGCTTGAATTAGGTGACGGTGAAGAACCGGTATCAACTGCTGAGGATCGATGACCTCTTCGACCAGTTGAGAGGTTCACTATGGTTCTCAAAGGTTGATCTACGCTAAGGCAATCACCAGTTATGAGTAAGAGAGGAGGATATACCGAAGATGCCTTTCAGATGTCTCTACGTTCACTATGAGTACTTGGTGATGCCCTTTGGTTTGACAAATGCCCTGACAGTGTTCATGGGACTCATGAACCGTGTCTTTCATCCCTATCTAGACCGGATTGTAGTGGTCTTCATCGATGATATCCTTGTGTACTCTGCGTCCGAGGAGGAGCACACGAGACACTTAAGGATGGTTCTGGACACACTCCGAGAGCACCAGATGTATGGGAAACTCTAGAAGTGTCAGTTCTGGTTACAGGAGGTCCACTTTGTGGGACACATTATCTCAGCTGATGGTGCAGTATTGGACCCATCCAAGGTGGAGACAGTGCTAGCCGGGGATCCACCCTAGAGCGTGACGGAGGTGCGGAGATTCCATGGTTTGGGAGGCTACTATCAGAGATTCATCCTTGATTGCTCAAGGATTGCAGCACCCATGAAGGCTTTGACCCGAAAGGGGCAGACTTTCTTGTGGACCAAAAAATGCCAGTAGGCTTTCCAGCATTTGAGACAGAGTTTGACAAGCACCCAATCTTGAGATTACCGGAGCAGTGTGTAGAGTACATAGTGTTCTGCGACACATCAGGGACTGGTCTTGGTTGTGTCCCGATGCAGAGGCAAACGGTGATTTCCTATGGCTCACGTAAGTTGAGACCACACGAGAAGAACTACACAACCCACGATCTTGAGTTGGTAGTGGTGGACATCGCATTGATGATGTGGCGGCACTACCTGATGGGCGAACACTTTACCGTCTACTCTGATCACAAGAGTCTCATATATATCTTTTCTCAGATAGATCTGAATTTGAGATAGAGGTGATGGATTGAGTTCCACCATGATTAAGAGTTTGAGATCATTTATACTCTTGGGAAGGGGAACATGGTGGCAGATGCTCTCAATAGGACGTCCAGTTCGCAGTTACTGGATGAGGCGAAGAGGCAGTTGGCCTCCTTGCAGTAATCCTTCGTGGATGGGGTTGAGGGAGCTTACCTTCGGTCGATGGTTGTTACCCCTCCACTCTTACAGTGAGGCTGGGAAGCACAACACGAGGATGATAGCTGTGAGACTCTATGTGCTCAGATATCCACATGTGATGCCACTGCTGGAGATTCAGAAGGTAAGTAGCACAATGTTATTTTCAGACGGCACACGTTAGTGCGAGTGGCATTGCGGGAGGAGGTTCTGGGGAGTTCCATACATCCCCTTTGGTGGTGCCTCCATGCATGACAAAGATGTATCAGGACCTCCGACGTCAGTTCTGGTGGTCAGGAATGACGAACGGTGTGGTAGAGTTGGTCTCCCGGTGCCTTACATGTCAGCAGGTAAAGGCTGAGCACCAGGTGCCAGCAGGTTTGACTCATCCTCTTGAGGTGCCAGAGTGGAAGTGGGACAGAATATCCATGGACTTCGTGATGGGTTTACCACGTACGTCTAAGGGAAATGATTCCATCTAGGTGATCATTGATTGACTCACCACGTCGGCCCACTTCCTAGCCATTCGGGATCAGGTTCCAATAGAGAGCTTCGGACACCTCTACGTGCAGGAGATAGTTCGACATCATTGAGTGCCATCCGCGATTGTTTCAGACCGTGATGCTCGTTTCACATCCTGATTGTGGAAGGGATTTCAGGAATCTTTTGGGACTCAGTTACCCTTAAGCACAACATTTCATCCCCAGACTGACGGTCAGACACAGCGAACCATCTAGGTTCTAGAGGATATGCTTCGAGATTTCATACTTTACATCGGTCGTAGCTGGGAGGATAACATACCACTGGTGGAATTTTCTTATAACAACAGTTATCATTCCACTATTTGTATGGAACCATTTGAGGCTCTGTACGAGCGACCTTGTAGGTTTCCACATTACTGGACTGACCCGGGAGAGTCGGCACTCATTGGCCAGATATGGTGAGAGCTACTACAGAGAAGGTGCAAGTCATCCAGGATTGGATGAAAGAGCACAGAGTTGGCAGAAGTCTTATTCCGACAGAAGGCGGAGACCCTTGGAGTTCGAGGAGGGATACCATGTCTTCCTTCGGGTCTCACCTCGACGAGGATTGCGGAGATTTGGCCAAGGTGGCATGCTATCTCTGAGGTTCGTTGGCCCTTTCCAGATTCTGGGTAGAGATGGCAAGGTGGCGTATCTCTTGGCTCTACCTCCCCAGATGGACCGGGTACACAACGTCTTCCATGTGTCGCAACTATGGATTTACGTGCATGATCCATCGCACATCATCGACTGGGGCGAGCTGGACATCGATGATGGGGTGACCCTTGCAGAGTACCAGGTGGAGATCGAGGACCGATAGGAGAAGATCCTTCGTGGATGAGCTATTCCCGTGGTGCGTGTCCGATGGCAGCATGGGAATCTTCAGGAGAGCACATGGGAGAGGGAAGCTCAGATTCGCTTGTAGTACCCCCATCTTTTTGAGTAGCCCTTGTTTTGACTTTTCGGGGACGTAAAATCCCTATGGTGGGTGTGATGTAATGTCCTGGATTTTTCCATGTATTATTTTAATATTATATATGAATTAATTCTAGACCAGACTTTGTGATAACGCGCAGTTCTGTGGCCCGGTGAGTCCGGAATGAATGTTTAAATTTAATTTAATAATTATATAACGCACTCATGTGGTTATTCCTGAAAAAGAGGAATAACCTTTGAACGGATTCTCAGATCAGAAATCTGAGGGCACCACTGCATTCTGAAAGGCGGTTTTACCTTAGGCGAGGCCTAACTTCGGCCGGCGTTGGTCAGTAGTGAAATATGGCGATTGGATGCAACAGTAATAAAATATTTAATTAATGAAATACTTTATTTAATATCCTTGTTACAGTGAAATCTCTTTTTTTCCTTTTAAATAGATATTTCACAGGGAGGGTCAGGGTTACAATTACCATAACTCTGATTTTCTCTAGAGAGCTCTAGAGAAGGCCCCCCGATGAGGCGACGACGTTTTTGTCAGTTCTCACCGGTGATGACGACGCGATGACCAGATAATCACCAACGAACGCCGCGGATCCAGGTAGGATATTTTTTGTGATTTCATTCTTCCCCATTTTGATTTCCATGACGAATGCAGACTAATCCATGAACAGGTTAGCCCGTGGATCGATCGTTCATGCGGGATGGAATTTTTTGGGAATCGTGGTATTTGATTCATGAATTCATTGTGGTTTTGTCCAACCTTCTATAATTGGAGAACCAAGATCGACACGAACATCGATCGAGGTTCGTCACTCTCGATTGTTGTGTTTTTCTCTTCCGATCACGGCGCGTTCATCGTACGCGTTCTTCACGTTCTTGAGATAAATTGATCGTTGCGCTCTCGCTTGTTGGCGCAATGATATAAAAATGATGATCAAGCGTCGGTACAACACTAAAGAGGTGCGGCTGCAGTGGAGATGGACAAATCGAAGTAGATCAGAAGAAATCTTTCCTCGAACAATTTCCATGTGGATGGTCGGGATCGGTTTTTGGAGCAGATTGAAGGGATGATACCCTATAGATTTGGCATCATGGCGTCAAGGCGACCTTGGATCTTGAGTTTCGCGGCGAACGGACTAGAGAAACGTGATCTAGAAGATCGGCCGAAGCGTGAGGAAGAAGATGGAATTTCTGGAGAAATCTCGACTACACGCCGTGTAGTATGGGATGCACAGTGTGTGTTTGTCAGCAGGATTACCTGGTGTGTACTCCAGGAGTACATGGACACGGGCAGGGTACAAGTCCAGGGGCACGCTATGTATACCCCTCCCCAGCCAGACCCGACCAGATACACGAGATACCCCGTGTACTGGTACACTAGATAGTGACACGGACACGGACAGAGGCCGTGTACGGGCACATTGCCAGCATACATGGAGCAAGCCCAGGTGCTCGGACACGGCGTCTGTTTCATATTCACGACATGTTGTTTCCTTCTACCCAACAAGCTGAATGACACAGGCCGTTAACACAGGCAGTACCCTTAGTTAAGGAACACAGCGTGTACCTTTTCTACACGTCGTGTAGTTGAGTTCCACACGGCTTGATCGGATGACACGGGCTGTTTGCACGGTTAGTACCTAGGGTCAAGGAACACTGTGTGTAACCATACTACACATTGTGTGCCGAATTAATCATTGACTGGTGCCATTTGTCTCCGGTGACTTGTACTAGTTCTTTTACAGTCTGTACCCTTGGTTTTTCCCCTGAAGGTTTTGGTATCATTTCCATTACAAAAGAGTATGATCCCTTCAGTAGAACTTCCTGAATAGAGTTGATGGAATCCCCTATGTGAGACTTAGATCCAGATCCTCTATTCATTCTTGGAACCCTAGGTAGAGTTCTTGGTATCGATGTGACCAACTTTACCCAGGCGTCGATCCTCTGCTTAGAGGATTAGCTCAAACTGAGTTGTCGGAATCACCCCATGACTTGGCTGTGATCCTTATTTGAGCATCATGTTCTCAAGGTACTTGTGGAGTGTGTTCTCTCAGAATTAGTACTTCTTATATCTCTTTAAAAGACTTAGGAGTGTGTTCTCCCGGTTGTATGCTTGGTTGAATATTCGAGCTGGATCCTAGTGGTGGTTTTCGTGATGGTTGTTAGTGTATGAGTATATCTGGATGTTCTTGTAATATGTTTGGTAGACAAATATTGTGTAGAGATGACTGTACCTTTCTGTTGTGGTATTCCTCTTTTTATTTTACTTTGTGGTTTCGGGGTGTCTTACCGGGTATTGTTATACTCACCCATGCACGGGCCGTGCCCGCACATGTCGTGTCTTGTGCAGACGAGCAATCCTTTGACAGGATTCTAGGTGGAACAGGACCGGATGCCACTCAGTGAGAACAGACGGGCTGAGGTGTGTTCCTACAGCTATAGACTGCAGTCCCAGCAACTTTCTTCACAGGTTGGACTTGTTTAGAGACTTTCTTTTGGTGGGATTGTTTTTTTCTCAGGGTTTACCTTTTTGTACTTTACTTTCCTACCGTACTCTGTTGGTTGGGTTTTAGTGTATGCATGCATCCTTTCTTTTCAGTGTTTTTTTTACTTTTCAGCTTTGTGGGCTTAGAGATGTGTGTGCGTGTATATAGGTTTATAGGCAATGTCTTCCATGTTAGTTTCATGTTAACTCGGTGCTAGTCACCAAACCTTGGGCTATTAAAGGTGGGCTTCGGGAGTGGAGGCTCGGACCCCACTGGGACGGGTCGTGAAAACCTCAACTAAGACATCTCTTTGATGGGAATGTCTCACATTAAAGCTAGTGAGGGTGGTGGGGGATCGTTACAGAATGATTATTCTTGAGTTGTCTCTTCTCATTCCTTCTCCCCATATAAGTTGCTAGAAACATAGTTTGTTAATGAAATTGGTCTTCAAGGGACACTAATCTTTTTCTCAGCCCTTCCATTTCATTATCTTTATTATCCAATTTTCCCCACAAAATATGTTCATGGTGTCACCCCAAAACCCACACCACTGACATTACTGTACTATTATAGCCTCTTCAAGGAAACTAATATTATTTGTTCTTCTAGTAAATGTTTTAAATTTCTAATGACATTGTTAGTTATGAAATATAAGAAAATAATAATTATTGTTATGTAATAGCAGTTTAAATCAAAACAATTTTTCACTATGTAATACATACATATCATTCCCACAATTTTTTTTTGTGTTTTCATCTATTTGTATCCCTTATTTATTTACACATACCTTTTTCCATTTCACATGGCATGGGATGAACGTGTCCTTGATTTGGATTCATCAATTTTCAGATAAACAGGGAAATTATTTATGTTTCTATCTTATTTTACATAAAAGTATTACGATATATTTTAAATACATACCAATTTCATTCCAAATGAAGAATACCCCATTCGTACATTATAGTAGGGTATATAGGTTTTGATTCATGTTCCTTATTTTCACCACTCAATTGTTGTTTCATAAATAAACAATACTCTATCAAAGAAATGAATACACATATTGTCGAACAATGTATTACCATCCAAAATGTAACTGAAACGACACATCTTCATGACATCTAGTAAATTCATCCAATACTTCATGGTTTATCATGTGTGCATACATAAGTGTGGGGTGTGAGTTTATTTTCCCTTCACTATATTTATTATGAAATTTTGTTATAATTTTGTGATAACTTCTATGAATACTTATTGAAATATTTCTTACATATTTTTCATGGGAGTCATAAAATATAAATTCACTCTACAGGTGATGGTAAATATCAAGTAATTGTTTCATTATTTTATTTTTTAATAATATAATGAAATAATATCATAATGTTACCATAATATTTTCACACATCATTTTCGTAATAATGGGTGCAACATGGTTCCAATAATATACACAAACTGACACACATTACCATGTGATGAGCCCAATGTAACTAATGAACATGGACTTGTTGGGGTTAACATTCTAGCCATGTTCATTCTGTGTGACCTTGAATTTTATGCCATTTCATTTTGACTTAATAATTATTTCTAACAACATCAAACTATAGAGCTCCAGTTTTTATTCTATGTCATTAGTCCTTCATCACTTACCATTTCCTCCCATTAAACATCCTCAATATATTGTTTCCTTAGAGTGGTAGCATCAACATGTGTATATGTTCATTGTACCTCTTCCCTTGGAGAAACAACATGTTGATAAACTTGATGTTCCTCTAGATTGTTAGCATCAACACGTGAATAAGGTCAATGTTACTCTACACTGGGAGCATCAGCAGTTTGACAGACCTATTTTTACTAATGATTCGGAGCATCAGAACACCCATAAGTCATTATCTATAGAACATTTTAATCATTTAAAACATTAATAATACCTAAATGTTTTTAATTATTTTGTGTTAAAACTTTTGGATTGATATGAATTCAACCATTATAACAATATTGATAGTATTTTCATTCAATGTTGGACACATAACAAAAGAAACTAAGGACCCATCCAAATGAAAAAATGATCCTTTACCTAAATAAAAACCATCCTTCCATATTATAAAATCCCTGATGATTTTTAATTTTTTATCATAACAAATCTAGAATACACTAACATTTAATCCCCCGACACAGACCAATCCTTCAATGATAATGACTAAAAAATTAACAAATTTTAATGAATTACTATAGGAATATATAATACATTAATAAATATTTTAAACAAAAACTGTTATCGAAAAGCTTCCACAAAGTTCAAATGAATTATCATTCTCAACTCAATCTCTTGAACGAACCCAAATAACCAAAGCGGTCAACTATTTATTAGATTGATATACGCAATATAGACTAATAATGAAGTGATGATGTTAGGAAGCACCAATCTGTGGTAGTATATGAAGGAATGGTGGTGGTGTTGGAAGAAATATGAAAATGGTGTTATAAGTTATAAACTCGGTTGGTTGAAGATGTTGAAAAATATATAATAATGGATTTAGAGAACATGATGTTCTCAAAATATGGTCTAATTCCCTTGGTCATATTAATTAATATCAATCCTCAAAAAATCCAATATTTTATGGTTAATACTGTAGGTTTTTTCGAAAATTAGTGACCTAAAACCATGTTTAAACATATATTTAAAAAATTAGGATGGTCATGGGGTAATTATACACCCTAGTACTCACACTAAATTAATCTATATCAAACTAATAACAATGAAAATACTTAATATAAAAAAATAATTTACTCAATATTTCACACAATTACAAGGTTCCTGAAAAAAATTAGGAATGATTCGCAATCAATGAAAAGGTGAATGAAACCAACAAGAATTGAAATTAATATTATAAATACTATACTGATTTCAATTCCAATTCATCACACATTCCGTAGAATAAATAAAATCACCCTCTCATGATATTCATGTGAGGGTGAAGGATATAAGAAAATAAAAACCCTATTGTGGTGCATGTAGGTTGTATCGTTTTGAGTGGCTATGATATTTTTTAATGGGTAAATAATTTAGGGCATATTAGTATGTGAGGCTGTGGGTGAGATTGTTGTATCCATATTCTGTATAAGGCATGTATTCCTTATTATGTTTATACATGATTTCATTTTTAAATAACATCGTGATCTAGGGAATGAGGTTTCTATTGCCTTATTCTACATTGAACAGGTTTTGTTTGATCCTTAGAAACCCATAAAACACACCCTCTTCATTCTTCCAAATTGTAGCTATTCTATTAACACTGTGTAAGCATATTGCTAACGCCCTTTGATTTATCCCTATAAGATGTCTAAAAAGTCATGAAACCACAACCTCATTCTCCTCCCACCCAATAACTAACCCTTTGAAACCCTTTATCAATGTTTTCAATGACCTCCAAGACACATCATCATCATCCTCCTCCTTCCCCATGAACCACTGAAATTGATAAAAAACAAGCTTGATGAGAGAAACACCTCACCAAATAGGGACAAGATAGTGTATACCATTAAATTTTTTTAATTAATAATTTTAATCATATCAACTCCCTTAAATTTTTTAACTATACCCAAAAAAAATTAGAAACCAAATTATATTTATATTTCTCTTTTAATTTATTTTTATCTTTCCTAAAAAAATATCCATCACAACAAATTATATCATAAAAATATAATACATATTTTGAAAATCAATATATTCCAAAATTCTATATTTTTTTTGAAATAACGATTTCTAGAATTCAACCCTAAAACCATGTAAAAGGGATCCCAACATATCCATTATTAGACACTCCTATTTACATTACAAAATGTTGAAAATCATATAGTTGGTGAGAAGCCCTGAAAACCCCATGATTTATCATGTTGTAAATAATTTCATTAATGTATCCCCTAACAATGAGTTGCAGTATTAATGAACCAATTAATGTAAATTATACATCCACTAATTTCTTTTATACTAATCCATCAATACATGCCACAAAATGAAAACTCCCTACCACTATATTCATAAATAATTACCGTAATGTAGTTTGGGGAATACTATTTTATCCCAACATTCACTCACGAATCCCAAAAGAAAGTAAGAACACATGAACATTTAATCATATCAATTGAAAATCCGTTTTAAAACCAAATCATGTGTTTGAAAATTAATGTGTCTTTGTTTATAAACATAGTCAGTGGCAAAAAACTACATCAAAAAGATACTTCAGCCTCCAATTTTGGATAATATGGACCATCCAAGGGTTACCAAGTCCCTAGTTTTCATTTATGATAGTTTGTGTTTATACAAACATATTGTTTCATCCATTGTTTAAGTCAATCCATGAATCCAATCAGGCAATAAATTCAAACCAACCAAAGAAATCAATCACTTGTATGACGTAGTGATGAGGATGAAGGTGTCCACAATAGTTAAATAAAACAGAAGGGTGGGATTTCTTAGATTAGATGGGGTTCATTGGTAGTGGTAGAGTTTTGTGGTAGCAGATGCAGAAGTAGTAGGAAGAGAGGTGGGGTTCGATGGTGGCAGCGATGGTGGAAGAGTTGGGGATCAACTGTGGAATAGGTGGGGTTCCAGGAATGCATGAAGGCATAGGAGAATAATACTTTTTTATGGTTATTTTTATAACATTATGGAAGACCTTTATCATCGCTTTCCAAAATGCACCGATAAAGGGGAGTTTTATCAATGCTAAAATATAAAGTAGTGATAAAACTGATATTTATTAGTGTTTTGTATCTCTGATATAGATACCACATTATCAATGCATACAAATCACTAACAAAATGAGTATTATCATCACAAAAATTATAGCACTATTAAATAATGATATTATCTGCACTTTTATAGCGTTGATAAATGGATAAATGGTTAATTAAGCATAAATATATATTTATATATAGTTATATTTTAAAATAATTATATATTGAATTAAATAATTCTAAAATTATAATAAATATATTCATTACATTTATAATTATATATAACAAATATATTAATTATATATATTTATAAAAATGTAAATATAATAAATATATATATTATCATATTATAATTATTTAAAACAATATTGTATTTATTTGAATAAGTATAAATATAAGAAATATATTTATTATATTTTAATAAATATTTAAATTAATATTTATTTATTTATATTTATAAATATAAATATATTTAAATTTAGTTAATTATTAATAAATATATATTTATATATAGTTATAATTATAAATTAATATATATTTATTTAAATAATTATTAAATTATAATAAATATATTTTTTATATTTATAATTTTATAAAATTATTTAAAAAAATATATATTTGTTTCTAATTATTACTATAAATAATTATATATTTCATTTAATAATTATAAATATATATTAATTATAATTATAACTATAAATATATATTTATTTATTTAAATAATTATAAAATTATAATAACTATATTTCATATATTTATAATTTGATGAAAATATTTAAACAAAAAAAATATTTATTTATAATAATAATTATAAAAAATTATACATTTAGTTAAATAATTATAAATATATATTTTTTATAGTTATAATTACTTAAAAATATATATTTATTTGAATAATTATAAAATTATAATAACTAAATTTCTTATTTTTATAATTTTATAATTTTTTTAATTATTATATTTATTTTATATAATTATAATATTATTAGGACAATAAATACAGTAATTATAATTTTATAGTTATTTAAATAAATAAATATTTATTTATATTATAAATATAAATAAATTAATTATTATTTATAATTATAAAATTATATTTATTTATAATTATAAATATAAATATAAATTATTTTAAATAATTATAAAATTATAATAAACATATTTTTTATATTTATAATTTTATAAATATATAAAATTAATATATATTTTTATAATTTTATATATATATATTTGGGACATTAACTCTAAATAAATATAATTAAAAATAGTTGTATATAATTATAAATATATTTATTAATTTACAATAAATATATTTATTGTAATTTTATAATTATTTATATATATAGTTATAGTTATATTTATATTTAATATATATATAATTAGAATTTTATAATTATAAAAAATATTTGTTATATAAATATATTTATTGTAATTTTATAAGTATTAATGAGAACATAATAAGTTCATGGTTATAACATGAATGAATCATACATGTGACAATGTATAAATAAACTTATTCATAATAATTAATACATGACATATGCATCTGTATGTCATAAAAAAAATTATGAATTTATAATTATTGAAATATATATATATATATATATATATTATAATCTAATGAATAATTTTTTTAAAATAATATATATAGGTATATATATATTGAAATTATTAAAAAATATATATGAAGATATTGTATTTATATTAACTATAATCATGTGTTTTTTAATTAATGTAAATAAATAAACATTATTTTTGAATTTAAATATAAAAATTATATTTATATTAATAAATTTGATTTTAAAAAACTTCTATCAGCGATAAAATAGTGCTGGTAAAGGGTACAGTTTTATCAACACATTTTTTAGTGTGGATAAAATTCACCATTATCAGCACTTTAAGCTGGTGTTGATTAATGTGGGGCTTTTATCTATGCATTCTACTTAGCGCAAATAAAAGTCGGTGTACCCCTTACCCAAATCTATGGAAGTGTGATTTCATTATCAGGACACCATGAGTATCTCTAAATCTTCTGAAAAAATCAATCGATAACCCTCTAAACCGCGAAACCAGTGAGAGAATAAGATAACATTGTTACTAATCCATGAACAATAAATCATTCCTTTAGTTCAAATGGACCTCAAATCATAATGTCCGAAACTAGAGACTAGTTGGCCTTAGTGGAATTTAAGGATTGTTAAAATCCATTATTATAGTCATCAACTCATTGCAAGATGCAAATAATATTTACTAATAGTAATAATGTGGCTTCTATGGAAGAATTTCAGTTTCAACATTCGAAATTTGAAAATGCACATCAATTAGGGAAATAAAATTTAAGAAAGTGTTTCTCATAATAAAATAACTAAACTATTAGTCATTAAATCCATTATTTAGTTAGATGTTTTAGATATATGAAAATTTATATAATCAGTGTGTGTAGAATTTAACCACATCTACTCATTTCGCAAGAGACGTTCTCCATAAAATATCATTTAGTGATACAAATTAGTTTTTGTAACCACCATGAAATTAGTCTTCAATGTAACAAATTGGCATCAACCATTACATTGAAATTCTATAAAAACAATACACCAAACATTAATTAGTAAAAATTATTTGATGAATACTATAGGTATAAAAATTTTTAAATTACATTATCAAAAACCACATCACTCAAGACAATAATAATAAGTACTACAACAATAAATTATTCTTCCTGCCAATAATAACCTTTCATAATACATAAAACTAGGCCTCAAACACTAGGAATGAGTAAGATATTTGATCAGTACCGAATGTTGAAATGTGTCATATCATCATTCAATTTTCATCCATCACTTGAAAGTATTGAATTACCAATCATGGGAATTTATTGAGGTGTAGGTAATAAAAATAAAGCATAATTAGGTACTGGATTGTAGTTTTGACTATGGGTGAGAAAGAAATCATCCAAATATGAGAGGATATTAAAATTTCTATCCATTATATTCAATAATATATTAGGTATTTAAATTTAAATCATCATGTTATTGAACAATCCTTTCAATACACCATGATAATAATCAAAAATACATCAACAACATCAACTAGAACATAGTATAAAGAAAATCCATGAATTAATAGGCATCCACAAGGATCGATCATATTCTGGTCAATGAAATCAAAACCCTTTTAGGTTTTTAGCCACCCTAATCTTAAATAAGGTTACATAAATATATTTTTTTCTTATCAAATTCATATTAATGAATAGAGAACTTATACACCGTGAGATCAAGGAAATCATTAATATATATTTCCCCCTTTTGATGCATGGGGAAAGCCATATCATTTTATTCAACAACCAACATGTAAATTTTATCTTCCATACCGTCCTCAATAAAAATATTTGGTTCCTAATATTGATGGAATAATTTATAGATAATGTGAAATATGAACTCTATTCATCATAGGATGTAGAGAGTATGTCAACTAACAACATAGGATGGATGACCTTGATACAGGTCATAAATGACCTTTATAAATAGTTCTCTACAATTTCAAAGTAATCATTATATTTATGAGTCTTTTTAAGGTGTGTAGTGATAAATCCATCAATTTAATCTATTGGATTCTTAATTTGATTACACTGTAATGCAAAAAATATACCTCAATTTTATAAGGTTGTTCATGTGGGTTATGAGTGGATTCCCAAGAATCACAGAACCCTCCTTAGTATTCTCCAATATGGGTCAGTTCCTAAGGTAATATAGTCATTAATATTCTTTAAAATATATTTATATGTGGTTTTCAATCAATAATATAATTCATAAATCCAAATATATTCCCAACCTCATGTAACATAACATGATTTTGTTTTAATGTACCTGTAAGGTCCTCAGAAACATTCTAATCAGAAGTAAATTAATATTAACTTGTATTCCTAGAAAGATCATTCCCACAAAACAAATATATACCTACATTCTTCAACCAAAAATTATTTACCCCTAACCAGAGGTATTGAATTGGATCCATTTCAGGTAAACTTTTACAGGAATCTGATATGTGACAAAAAATTCAACAAAGATGATAGTAATCAATAATATTTTCAAAATTTACCCTTTTTTAGAATCTGTTATTCCTTTTTGGGATCCCAATGATTGTTGGTAATTGTTTAAATATATCTAACTCAGTGAATATCCTCTCAACTGAGGGTTTTTATATCATATAAGTAGATGAATTTGGGTTAATAGGTTCATCAATAAGGTTAGTAATTGAATACAAAGAATTCAACATGATGATATATATAGGTAGTCCTTGAAATCCAAGCCAATCCAAAACAAAAGAAAGTCCAATATCCTTTTAAAAAGATGGATACTATTTCATCATCATCATAAAACATCCATAAAATGACCAATTTACACGAGAGAAAAATCTATATTAATTACCCCAAATGTTAAATTCTATTTATTCTCAAACATAGATTGGGGTGGCATTCATGGGATTGGATGGTCCTAGAAATTATATAGTGTAGCTTCTGAAAATAAATTGTAACCTAATATCCTTTTTTGGTTTAGGAAGAATCCAAGTGGTAAACCTAATATAATCATGCACCACATACCATGTATCAAATCTTGGTGGGATTTTATCTATTAATTTATCATAGTTGTACTGTATTTGTACTATAGCAACAAAAATATTAACCTAGAATGGGATTGTGAGCCAATAAATTGTGACTTTAGGCAATAGGTACTTTATTCCATAAATGTCCTATGGAAAAAGGTCATTAAATCCATACACGAGCCTCTTAATAATCCATACATGACCTCTGTACCTTCAACCATAGTTAAACAATACATGGAATCTCACATCGTGATGAGACATGGACACAACCCAGTGCATCAAGAAAGATAACATAGAAATGGGGACACATAGGCACTACTAAGATGGGTGTCCTAAAAAGTGATATGGGTGTTCTATCACTAATAAACTAACAATATTTCTTCCTAGGTGTTATTCTTCAATTCCCTTCATGTGACTATCAACATAGTGGGATTAGTCTTACGGTGTAGAGAAACAAGTTGGCAGTTTAGTGGGGCTCTAGAGAGGAATCCTTGTGTGGGAAGATTAAAAGAGAGATAGGTATTATGAAACCTATCAACTATCTTTTATCCCACATTCCATTATAGGATTTAACAGTTTTCTATCAAGGATTTTCATTGGCTTTAAGATGGTGTGACTTTGGCTAGGTATCGACACAACACCCAGAACATCTACCATAGGTGAAATGACACTATTAGGGGGTTAGAGTGGCTATTTAATTTTGTAGAAACATGTTATATTCTTTTCATGTGGACCTTATGGTCATCTATTTCAATTTACTGGAATGGGAACGTGATCTTGGGCCTTTGGGCCATGAAAATGTAATAAAATATTTCTAATGAATGAATGCTAAACCTAATGAGAAGGGATAATGCTTGACCCACTTCGGGTGCATGGGTGTTTGGTTGTTTGGATGTATGTATTTTTCAATCCCCTCTACCTATAATAACAACAATAACAATTATAATTTTTATTTTTATTTTTATTTTTATTATTGTTATTATTTTTTTAGTTGGGGTGATCATCCCGGTGGTTAACATTCTATTATCTTTTACCATAAACATAAGATCAAACCATGGTGGGTTCTTTATTTCAATTTTAATTTGGTGGTATTTTAGTAGTACTATATTATATATTTAGTAGTATTATATTAGTAGATCTATTCACGTGAATTGGGCGTTCGATTCATAATGCCTTCAGGTTATCGAAGACCTATGGTTCATATAGCCTTAAGGCTATCCATGGGCCTATCATCCATATTGTGTTGGATTTATGGTCATCAACCAAAGGTCATAGAATTATGGAAGCATGAACGTGATGATACCATTACACAACCTACTGCATTAGGAATGGTAGCACATGAAAGAAAATACATAGATGCAACAAGAGTGGGTGACCTCAAAAGAGGATTGAGTGTACTGAACCATTTCAACCATCATACTTCCTCTGATGTAAAATAAATGGGTACTTTTCAATGTGACTCCCAACATAGTATGATCATTCTAGAGGTGTGGAGAAATAGGATGGAAGTGTTTTGGGGAACCACACAAGCATCATTTTGTGGGTGAATCAAAAGAGAGATGGGTATACTCCCACATATAATATGTCCTTCCCCCCATACACTACTTTGGGATAGATGGGTAAAATTTCATGTTCAATCAAGGGCTATTAGAATGAAACAACATTGGAAGGGGGAAAACACACATAACTATTACCATTGATGCAAAGACATCGACAAGGGGGAAACATAGCTATTGATTATTGTAATGACTTGTTACCGAATTATCTTACTTGATTTTGGCATATCCCCTTATGGAGACTTAAAAAGGTCACAAATAGATTCGTCCTTGGGAATCAATTATCATTGGTCTTTGATCCATTAAAAATTCTATAAAATAGTTCTAGTGAATGATAATCAAAACTTATGGGGAGAGATGTGGTGTGACCCACATAGGTTTTCTATGTATGTGAATATTTGTAATTTTTAATAACTTTTACCTACGAAAATTATTATTATTATTATTATTATTATTCAGTTGAGTGGTACAAAACGCTAGCCTCTATATCCATGTGACCAGGGTTTGATTACCATCATTCTCTAGGATGTTTTTGTGTAGTGAAACAGGTTAGTAGTGATCTAGATCAATGACTATGCAAGCTAGCATAGGCATGTTGATGTAGGAATGGGAGCATATCTAGATCATCAATGAAAAAACATAGAAACAATTGTCCATGTAACTAGATTTCAATCCCACTAGGCCTTGGATCCACTCTTTGTATCAAAATGGTTGGTCGGACATGTTTTCCATAGGGGAATATGTCCTATTCTTCTAGCCTATGGGTATGTGTGTAAATGTTTTTATTTTTATTGTACCCCTAAATCCCAACTATTATTATTTTATTGAGAATATTACAGAAACAAACAACATGTCGCTGAATTAATGAGGATGATGGTGGAGATGTACCAGACATTGGTATTTCACCTAGTAATGTTTCCTAAATCCATGATAACCATGGTGGTAATGGTTGTGGACTCCATTTAGATCATCACATAACAATATTATAACAATAACCTAATTAATTATCCTGACACACTCTCCCTAAATGAAAACCATTTTTCTTGAATCGACCACATTATTTTTTTGTTTAACATGGTTTTGATGTTATTTTTGTCTATCTTTGATTCCTTTGAGGGGGGTGATGTTTATTGGAGTGCCTTTTATTTAGTTGTTTTATAAATTTTTGGTCTACTCTTTATTTTTGAAATGTTTTCTTTTATAGAATAATAATACTCAAAAATATAACAACTACAAATGTAATCATTGATAATTTAAATATTTCTTTTTATAATGAATTTTATCATATAGATATTATATAGATCATTTTTTGGCCTTACAAATGTTATTTTATTTTTGTGTTTGAAAAAGAGATATTCATTTAATGGATTTAATGGTGATAGAGGGAACTATGTCTATGGCTTTTAAATGTTGTTAATTGAACCAATTTTTCTATGATATATTTTTTAAAATCATTAAATAAAAACCACGTTTATGGTTAGTGAAAACCCTTACATCATCCAAATTATTTTGTTATTTAAATAGATACTACATTGGTTTGTTTAAGAGAACCTCACATGGGTATGAAAAAACTGAAAACAATAAAAGACAAAACTCTAAGAAAAAACCCTACTTGATGAGCATGACTATAATAGGGATCAATTACATAAAATCACATTGTTTAAAATAAATCTACCTCCACATCCTAGAATCATCATAACATTTAAACTGGTAAAAAATAAAACTAGACTTTTTAATTAATTGGTCATCTTTATGGCCCAGTTTTAGTTGATACCCACAAGAGATCACTCCAATAATTCCAGATATATCACATCAAAGCTCACTTTTGTAGACTTTAATCATAGACATATCAAATTGAGTCTAATATTTTTATGTGACCCCTTATATCTCAACTCTCCTAGGAGATATATCTTTTTGATCTAATAGATAAAATTATTTTACTATAGAAGAAATGAAATAGATGTATATCAACTTATATATATATATATATAGATTAAATATTATGGACTTTGAAGTAATGGTAATGAAATCTAATGGTTTTCTATTTCAATTATAAAATAGAGAAGAATGTAGATTCAATGATACATAAATTCATGACCCTGAGATAGGTATTAACAGCCGAGTATTAGTGGTATTTCTTAACTAGGGACATTGTGGTTGTTTAAAATTTCTTGTGTTGATGTTTTCACTAATTTAAATAATTATATCAAGTGACATAGAGAATACATCATCGTGATCACATGTTGATCTAGTATAAAATATAAACACCATTGGAACCTATTATAGTTTATCAATGGATTTTTTTTTTGGGAGTATCAACAATTCTCAAAACCAATATAATAGTCTACATTGATACCTGATGTAAGTAGGATGTGGTAATAAGTTATACTATAATTTAGAAGAATTAAAAATGATATAGAATGGGATGAAGAAGAATTAATTTGTTTGATATATACAATCTATCATAGGGAAAGTCATAGTAAAAATTGATTCTCTTACATTCCTTTAATGAGTTCTCTTTCTCAATGATAGTGATGTACTACACGCACAAAATGTGAATAATAGTGAAATGAAAATATTGACATGGGTTAAACATCATGTCAACATTTTTTGGGTTTTCAATAATGTATTTGGTGTTCAAAATATTTTATAAATCAAGGAATATAGATATATATTATGTATTAGAATTGAGAAAAAAAATTATATTACATATGAATTAAAAAAAGTACACTTGGAGGAAAAACAGTTACAAAAAATAAATTATGCATGGATGATATTTGTCACACATAAGAGTTTTTGTGAAAGAAGTAATATTTCTTATGAAAAATAAATTATATATAGGTGGAACGATATTATGAATTAAACTTTTAAAATGTAAAATTTCATACATATTAACAATATATTACATATCAGAGGATGATATTATGAATTATCTATGATATGGTGTGTTAATAAATTTACTTTATCCTATTTTTGTAGGCTTTTTAGTTCAATTATAATTTCTCTATAGAATATTAGATCACATTATATTATCTGGAAGTTTAATCCTAAAGAGGGCATCATTATCAGTCGGGTAGTGTATCATGCTAAAATATAAAACATTCTACCATTCCTTGGTGATATACATAATATTATATTCGATTAATCACTTAAGAAAGAGGATGTTCTTGATCAGAAAAATCCTCAAGAATATTCTATTGTGGGAGATCCATGATGATAATGAGTTAGACCATGTCATGATAAATGATAGGCCACACTTGTTCCACTAGATGTTGAATCACTTCTAGATGATGAACATCACATAGTTGTTAATATTTTTAGAAAAAGTGTAGAATAAAATTATTTTTTGAGACATCCATAGTATTCACCTTGTGTAGTGGATATAAGATCATATCATGTGTTATTCCCCATTTTTCATCATTTATTATTGATCATTCATCAACCCAATGGAATCCTTATGGAATGTCTTTTCCTTCCAGTTATGTAGTGGGAGAAAGATTATGTGGAATGTTATAACATATTGTTATCCCTAATATATTAGAAGTACCTCATGCTGATGAATCATATATTGATGAGTAATATATAGTCGAGTTTACTTTTCCTAATGAATATACCCTCCGGTTTAGCATACTCCCACACATCATAGAGGTTTATGGTCTCGCTAAATGTAGATCATTGACACTCCAGACTATGGGACATATCCCCATCAATGACACAGATGAAAATTAATTATAATCAATAATTTTATGTCCATTCAATGATTAAATAATTTAATATTTCATTGAATACTCTATATTAATGATGATATTCAAATTCCACTACAAATATTGTTACAGTAATTGAATGTTTAGAATATATTTCATCTAAATGAACATCCATAGATTATTGATACTATAATTAATATTATTATATATATATATATATTTCTATTATTATGGTAAATTTTTATTTAAACCATCTAATGATAAAGAAAATTTTGAATATATATAAATAATAATATTTTATTTATAATTAAAGTAATATTTTTAAGTGAGGTTTTTTTAAAATTGTTTGGTACTTAAAACATTATAGCATTTCCTCTTTCAAATTGTTTTGAAGTCTTCAACGCACCATATAATCAAAACTATTTAAATCATAAACTCGTTTACTTTTTTAAGAAAATAGCTTGATCAAAATTATAAATATATATATATATATAGTTTATATTTATGTTATATTTATCTTTTATAAGACTATATTTATTATATATCTATGTTAATAATTATTATATGTTCATTTATTTATGTTATTTTTATTATAGTTTTAATATAAATATATCCTAAATATAAAATTAATTTGATATTATTTTTTAGAGTCGATTTTTCTTCGTTGTTGTTATATATCCTTTTTATAGTTATTTAATACTATTTTTTTATAATAGTTAGTAATTATTATATATTATCACAGATTATTGATAATGACTAAATAGAAAATTAATTATGTATTAATTATCAGTATATATATAAAAACAATTATTAATAATTTATTATAAATTATTACTTGACATGATAAATATATATATATATATATATATATATTTAAAATCTAAAAAAAATGTTTTTATTTAATTACTGAATGTGAGAGGGTATTTCACTTTTTCTTTATAAATTTTAAATGTATGCAAGGAAAATATTTAAACCTTTCATCGAAGCCAAAGGCATCAATGTATTCATTTACTTTAGGACCAGCATTTAAAATTAATTTTAATCAAGGAAATTTTTTGAAAAATACTAAAATAAAATAAAATAGATAAACTGTATCTATAAACTAATGCATGGATCTTCACATATTATATTGTGTGTTTCATGATCTTCATTTTTTTAGCTCATGAAGCTTATAAAAAAATATAGGGATATCTATTACACATTTTGACTTCTAGGCCTTGGTCTTGATCTATCAATACTAATTATGTTGTTACAGGTATATATATATGTTTTCCACCACATCAAAGTCACTACAAATCATGGAATATTTTTTTACATCAACATACTTCACAATGAATAATTGACTCTTCTAGATTTATCAACATTTCACATCATCCATTTTTTGTGACACCAAAAATTACAATTCTTTAAAAATTACTCAAAAATCATGTAGTATCCACAATAAAACTCAATGTTCCTTTTTCTACCCATAAAAGTTTCAAAGAATCAATGAGAGAGTAATGTCATATTCTTGTAAGCAAGACCAAATCCCTTCAAAGTTTCTGAACTCATATATCGAATAAACATAAACAATCTTCTTTATATCACTCTTGGTTTGTGAGCATTATCATTGGTCTTTGTGTTGTTAAGTCTCACATGATTAGATCACTCAACTATTTTAATTCATGGCATTAATCTAGAAATCATAAACCATAGCTAGTCACAAATTATGGACGTGATGTAATTGTTCTATTCTAGTTTTTAACTCTCAATATCGGATGAATTGTGAGTTAAGGGCACATTATGAACTCATAAGGGTATGAAATAAAACTCAAAAAAATATGCATGAAAACGATATGATAATTTATGATGTGAATTTATTTCCCAATGAGACCATATATTATTAGTTTTATATTTAAATTTAATATGAATAATTATACATCATGTTATTAAAATTTCATTTTATATATTAACTCTTATATGGAAGTATTTATTTTCACATATACTTATTTTTTTATTTTTTTATTCCATTATGAATATATGTCATTGGGAATGAAAATAGGGGGCCTAATGTTTTAATTTCTAATAGATAATTATTTAGGTATTTATAAATTTTCATGAAAAAAACTGTTGCGGTCCTTAAAATGGATAAATTTCATGTTTTGTTCCTCTTATTTCATTCTCACTGTTTATTTTCTAATTAATCCATTTGGTTTGTTTATTTGGGATATTAGGGATTTCTTCTTTCTCAAACCTTCATATCCAATTATTCTTAGTCTATTTCAACCATGTTGGATCTATGAGGGAATTGTTGGACCGCGGTTATATCAAATATACACAAGATGGGGGTGAATTGTGTATTTTCAAAAATCATTGTTAGATTGTGATCTGTTCTTTATCATTTATCAGATTGATTAATTCAGCAGAAATAGAAAATGTAGGGACACACGATATATAGTGGTTTGGGGAATAGAAGGCCCCTATTCCACTCCACCAATGCTCTACACAGTGAGATTTTTGATTTTCACTATCTGGTTCTAATCTCAATAGACCATTCAACAACTGAGTGTAGGCATTTGACACATTTACAATATAAGGCAAAAGAAAACCTTCTAGATCAATCACAGAACCTACATAGCTTAGAACGAGAAGCTGGTCACTCAAGATAAAAATTATTTATTCTTTCAGAATACTATCCCGATTGATCTTCACCATTCCAATACAATGAAATTGACTGTAAATTGATCGTCGTATTCAGAAAGATTGATCTTCAAGAAAGATTCATTCTGTTTCAATACAATTGCAGTAGATATAGAAATATAAATTACAAATTCAGTAGTAGTATATTCACAATTGATCTTCGATGTTGAATAAGTGAATGTTCTATCCTGTATCTTCTTCTTTAACAACCCATGATTTTATCGCTCTTCATAATCAACAGAAATGCTGATCATGATTGACTATATTTTTTCCACATCTTAATGTCGTAGAAAAGATCTTGAATTCTTATAGATGTATCTGCTCTTGTGTTCTTGGTCACTATACATAGTTTGTACTTTCACACACCTTAAAAACATAGATATAATAAATACTTTTTCAATAAAAACCACATCCACAATCATTAACTTTTTACTAGAGTAATTCAATCATTTTAATTTACATAATAGTCGTAAATGTCCTTGTAATTCACCATGAAAATCTATTTTTAATTCAATCCTCGAACTAATCTGATCTCATCAAAGATATTCTTTAAATTCGGAATTTACTCTGACATAAAAACACCATAATAATTCACTTGCAGATCGTTGAAAAATAATATCAACATTAAACTCTCAGACACCAAATGTAATTTTGAGTTGTTCATTATACATCCTCTTAATGAAAAGTAGATCATAAACGTAAAGTTGATGACATAGCATTCAAACATAAGGTTGTGAACGTATGGTTGATTACAAATGTTGGGTTGGTCATCTATACATTTCTCTTCAACTTTCAAACATATGATAAATGATCCATACATTAATAATCATCCAAACAAAAGGTACATTATCCATACATTCATAAGAAATTTAAGGTTGTTTATAAAAGTAAGGTTGATGATCTATACTTTTGGGAAACAAACTAAAAGTTTATCACATACGTATGGTTCTCCTTCCATACTTTTCAAATATCCCAATCATAGGGTTCTTTCCTAACATAGGGTTCTTTTTCATACTTTGCCGATAATGTATAGTTGATTAACCATAATTTTCTGATAACATGTAAAATAAATAGTGTGTTCGTTTCATTAAGATATGTTTTCACATGTAGGGTATGAACAATGTTTCCAAAATACTTTGAATAAAATTCCTGAACTCTTTAACACTTCTTCCACACTGTACATAAAATCACGAATACACTTCCAAAAATAAGAATATATAAAATATATAAATCATGAAATATACATAAATTACTATCATTAGAGAATAATTAGGGTATTTGTGAGCATCAAAATCAACATAATGAGATAAATTATTGTTTTCAAAAATCTCCCCCTTTAATTAAAATCATTATGTATTGTTGAAAATGACACTTGCTCAACAATCTCCCCCATTTAAATGATCACAAAACCCATAAAATAATAAATGAAATTAATTTTTAAAATTTATTACATATAGTATAAAATTTTTATTATATAAAGGAATTTATAATTTTAACAAGTTTATTTCAAAAATATTAAAACATTATATCATTTGTAATCATAGAAATAAACTTCTCCCTCTCTGAAGAAAAAAAATCATATATCCCCATAGATATTAATAAATAAATAAAATCTTTTTGCAAAAAAATAAAAACAAAATTATCCAAACATCTCCCTCTAAAATTATTTTAATGTAAAAAACAGAAAACAAGATAAAATAAAATTTTGTGTTTATTCAAATTTATCCCCCTTTTGTGATACGAGAAAGAATGAAAAAATATGGAATATAAATCATATTAATGTAGCATTGAACTTATGTAAATGATATATCTAACTGTTTATCAATTAGTGAATCTGGATTACTGTCATATCTAATCAAAGTCAATAAAACAAACAAACACACAAATATATAATGAAATAGATTTTTATTAAAAATATTTAATACTACAAAATTGATAAATATTGGAATCATGGGTTGGTTACGGGTTAGATAGGGTATATCTTGTTTGAACTACAGCCTTTATTTCTGATAGATCCTCTCTTAGTCTCCTCATCATTCCATCACCAAGAATAACAATAAGATCCTTATTCTCTTGAGTCAAATGAATGTCTTCAATTATGATGACTCTGAAAAACTCATGTAGTCACTCTTCCTTCTCCAAAAACCAAGACAACTTCTCTATAAACTTATCCAAGAAATATCTAATTTTGGTTCATTCACGGTCAACTGTTTGACTAAAAACTTTTGATTTTCTAACAGCACTGAAATAGGAGCACTATTGCATTGAAAATCATGCAACCTGTCATTTATATCAACTAAGTTAGTTGTTATTGTCTTAAATATTATGATCATATAAGGTGATGTATCTAAACCACTAGCCTCATCAATCCTAATAGATTCCAACTTTGTCTACATAAATGATATGAGATCTGAAAAATATGACATCATAAACATTTCAGAAATTAATGTTGCAACCTCATTCAGCATATCCTTTTTAATAATTTCAACTTCGAGCATTGAAACAATACTATTAATTAGACTTTATGATTTTAATTTTTCTTTTTCCAATCCTCTCCTCATAGCAGCTTTCGCTTTCTACACTCTCTACAACTCCCTATATATATATATATTCAAATTCATCATTTTCTGATTTAGATTTACTTTGTGCTTGACTCCCTTTTTAGGCATGAATGTTATATACAAACACTACGGGCAAGGGTTCAACATCTTCTTTCTCCTTATCTTCTCTTACTGGTTGGTCCAAAGATCTTTCCTATGAGTATTTTCCATACTCTTCCACACAAAAAAAAACCCTTGAAGAACTTTTTTTGTACATCTGAAGGGTTTTCATCCTAGGGATCAGAAATCAATTTTTCTATTTTATTCTCATGATTAATTTCATCTTCAGCTAATTGAGTACTGGCCACATCTACTCCAGGAACTACCTCTTTTTCAATTTCAACTTCAGGTTCGGGTTCTGTTCTTTCAACTTATATTCTATCAGGTTCAACTTATTTAATAGCCAAAACTTTTTCCTGGGGCTCTCCTTCAGCTTCTACTTGAATTCGAGATTGAATCTGATGTTCTTTCATGGTTTCTGACCTCTCAATAACAACATCCATTTATTTTTCAGCAGCAGCTTCTCTTACAAAACTATAACTTAACAAATCATGTGTGGTTAAAACATTTGAAGCATTCTCCTCATGTGCAGTTGCATCTCCCTTTCTTGTTACTTGATGTCCTTATTGACTTGCTACCTCTGGCACAATCTCAACTTCAAAACTTATTCATTTGGAAATAGAGCTAACTCTAGGTGTAGCTTGATTTTCCTATTAATTTTCGGGCAGAGCCGGAGCTCTATCTTCTTCTACATCTTCATTCCCTCCTAAGGACATTATTTTTTCTTTTTTTGTACTCCATAAATAACTAATTATTATTAAATTACCAGAATTAAAAATATTACTTTGGTGACAATGAGTTCTAGATTCAACCAGTCACACCATGTCATTCTCGAACAAGAGTTTTGAAATGAATCTACCAAAAGGGTAGAAATTAATTATAGCTTCACTTGGAAAACATTAACTCAGGTACCACACCATGTTCCTAGGGAAAATTAATTTCACATAACTGAGTAGAAGATACATTATATAAATGTTGGGATATAGTATCTCTCCATCTCTAACATTCTGGGTGCTATCCTTATTTGAAAAAATTTCACAAGGATCTTCTGATCTGGTTCCAAATCATTAAATAACATTTTATTTATGTTAGTAGATCCAAACAAAAAGGAAATTATTTCTTCAGATTTAGGCATAGAATCAATAATACATTTAAAATCAAAATGAAGCACTCCCTCATGAGGGATGTTCAGTATATGACTAATTTCAACAGATGAGATTGAAAATTCTATATCCACTATCTTAGCCATCATGGTGTCATAATCATATATCAAAAAAATTATAAATATTTAAAGAAATATAGAAGCACTATATCATTCAAGAATTCTATATTCTCTCTATTGAAGGACTATTCGAGATTCTGAAATGATAGGGCTTGTTTTAATAACAAGTTCGTCTGAAATAACCATTCTATATCAATCACCATTTCTTGTAGGATTTCATGTCCTGCTAAGAACTATTTATTGGCATTGATGGTCTCAGCCTCATCAGCTCTCTTAGACTTTTACATTTTTGCAAAACACTCTGAAGGATTGAATGATAGGATTTATGAGGTTCGATGATTAGTTTTGACAAGTAGTGGAGCAATTTTTCGAGATCAAAAGGGTTTTGGTGGAAATGAAATGGTTCAGAATTCAGAAGGTTCTAACAACCTTGGTTCCCATGTTATCAATAATCGTTACATAGTTTTTTTTAAAAATGAAATGTCTGTGGTGTATATAAAAATAAATCATAATAAATATTATTATTCTAATTGAAAAATAAATAATAAATTTATATGTAAATAGTGAAGAAAATAATTAAATGAATAAAAATAAAAGTTTATTTAAAATTAAATAAACCTAACTCCACCTTAAGAAAGAAAAACCTTGCAGTGGGAAGTTGTTTAGTAAAAATATCTGCAAATTATATTTCTGTATTAAAAAATTCTAAAACAAATTGCTTCTTAATAACATGATCTCATAAAAATTGTAGTCTAATATCAATAAGTTTAGTCCTAGACTGATTAATATGATTTTTTGAAATATTTATACCACTAGTATTATAACATAAATTCGGAATACTATTAAAATTTAGTTCAAAGTTTATAAGAGTGTTTTTCTTCCAAAACACGTGTGCACAACAACTGCTAGAAGAACCATATTCTACCTCAGATGTTGGCAGGGCAACAAGATGTTGTTTATTACATGACTATGACACTATGGATTTCCTTAAAAATTGAAAAGTTCCCAAAGTGCTTTTCCTATATACACAACAACTCCTAAAGTATAAATCTGAATATGAAATTAAATTAAAATATAATGTTTTGGGATAATGTAGATATTGAAAAACAGTTCCTTTTAAATATCTAAAAATTCCCTTAACAGCAGTTAAATGAGATTCTTTTGTATTTGATTGAAATCTAGCACAAAGACATATATAATGCATTACATCTGTCCTACTAGCAGTAAGATATAATAAACTACCAATCATACCTCTGTATAACATGTTGTCAACTAAATTTCCAATTTCATCCAAATCATGTTATATATTATTACACATAGGAGTTGTATATATCTTTCTATTTTCAGGTGCAAATTTCTTATGTAAATTAGTAAGGTATTTTCATTGATTGAATACATTTCCAAAATCATTTTGAAATGTTTTTACTTCTGAATAGAAATTTAATTCTCCCATCATACTCATTTCAAATTCTTTTGGCATTATATTTGAAAACTCATGACAAAGTTTTTTAGTAGTTGGTCCAAAAATTACATCCTAAAAATAAATTTGAACCAATATTATATTAGCTTTTACAGATTTCTTAAAATGTGTTGGATCTTCAATTCCATCAGTAACATCATTTTTCAATATAAAAGAGCTTAATCATTCATACCATGATCTAGGTGCTTTTTTAATGCCATAAAGTGCTTTAGTATGTATAAATAAATTGGTATTTTTGAATTTTGAAATTCTAGGAGGTTACTCATCATAAACATCCTCTATTAAATAACCACTTAAAAAGGCAGACTTAAAACCCATCTTAAATAACTTAAAATTCTTTTGTGATGCATAGGCTAAAAGGATTATAATAGCTTCTGAACTAGCTACAGGTGAAAATTTCTCATCATAGTCTACATATAATGAACTATACGTTACATACAATGTTATTACATCAAAATTTAAGCATACTTGTTACAACATATAACAAAACCGAGATAGAACTGTGTAGGTATAGTGTCTTTAGAAGCTGGAAAACATAAACAACTGGTTCATAAAGCATATACATTGTCTCTGGTTTATTTCATCATATCGAGTGTCCCTTTTGGAATATCCTACCTAATACCCTTCTTCCTGGCCTGGGAAAAAACATACAAAAGGGTGATCTCAAATTTCCAATAAGGGTAAACCACGGAAATAACCACCATATCATATTCATAAGAACATAAAATTTTGAAAATCTTAACCTTCAAAAGAAATCATAATATCATAACATGGTATAAATAATATTAGTGAAAATAAAATCCCAATAATCATAACATAAAACATGAAACATTTTGGTATACACACATAATCAAAGAAAATCATTTCTTATTAGTCCAGACTTATTTCCAAGACATTCTTAGTGGACAATGTCCATTTCTGAACTGAGTTCACTACTCATTCTAGTCCAGTATCACGGAACATGATTAACTTTCCATTCCGGCCATGTCTATCTCATGAGATATAAATCATTACCCAATGCAATGGTGGGAGATATAGGTCCCACCCTTCTCATAATGTAACCATTATTATGTGTGCCACAAAATCATAAATCATACATCATAGCATAACCCATGAAATAATAATGAGATTCTTAAAAATCATGTAATTATAAAAACATCCATATATGATAAAGGAATTCATAAAAATAATTACATCATTACATAATCAAATAAATGTAAAAATAGGGATAGAAACAGAACCCTATATTATCTTAGATGCAAAATAATTTTGAAAAACACATGAACTCTATTCTTAAAGAAAATATCCTTTATAATTCAAAAACATTTTTCCTTTATTAACATTTCATAATATTTTAAACTAAAAGAAGATAACTAAGAATATACTTTAAAACTTGTAATGGAAGATTCACTGAAATAATGTTCCCTGAAATCATTAAAATCCATTTATGTTTTATAAGTTAATAAAACATTCTTCTCGTACATTGGCCAGAAAAGTCAAAAAGTATCTCATACTGAAAATGAAAAAATATTCATTTCATGTATTTTTCTAAAAATTCACCAATAGGTAATATTGTATTTAAAAAATTATAGTAGGATATAAATAATATTTCATATTGAGTAATCATGGATGTTGATGATAAATATGCCCCAGTAAATTCTGAAATATAAATAGTGTAGATAAAAATGGGATTGTGAGATTTTCCCTAACCATATGTATGATATGCTTTAAATGTATCCAAACCTATTGTATAATCATTTATATAATGAAATTGACTTATTAAAAAATCATATTCAATGTTATGATATCATATATGGTCATATTCTTATCTTCATATTAGTAATATTTCATTGCTACTAGTTATTCGGGTGTTTTTTGCTTTAAGTTCGAATGCATGTTTTGTCGAATAAATTCTTATTCCAATTTTTAGTTTATAGATTCCATATTTACATAATTCTATTAGTGTAATATATATCATATTTATTCATTAAATTCATATATATAATCATTATTCAATGAATATCATGTAGAATGAGTCACATCACATCGTGGAGACGGTAGGCCGTACGTACGCATGAGCGATGATATCATTCCCATAATTATTGAATGGTATTGGAGTGGTTGATAGAATATCACATGATTTTTACATGTTATATTAATCATATATAGTTATTCTTTACACCAGTATACCCATCCAAGTAAGGTGGTGGTGGAAAACAAATTACACCACGTCGTGGAGATGGTATTCCGTACGTACACATGCGCGGTGATTTTATTTTCCAAAGGATGGATAGAAGGTGAAATAGGATTGTTTCATATTTATAATAACATATCATTATATTAGTGATACTTATGTTATTACTTTATAATGAAACATCTATAGAAGAAGAAGTTGAAGTAGAAAGGAATTGGAAAGGATCAATAAAGGATATTACCTCTTCTTTGATGTCCCTATTCTAAATCTTCTCATAGGGCACTAAAGATGGTCTTTGAAGAAAACCAGAACCTCAATTATTCTACTAAGAAATTTTAGAAGAGAAAATGGCTGGGGTTGTCCTAGTTTGAAGGCTCAATGTGGTGTGAGGAGGAGAGGAGTAAGGTTCCCTTTTATAAGGGAGGATAGGGGAACCTTAGGAAAACATAAAATATTATATTATAATAAATTCATATTCGGTTTATAATGGCTCCAATGTGACTTATTTCGATGCTAGGGTGGGTATGGGTCGAAAACAACTCAACCAATAGGTTTTAGACATGTTTAAGTTACTATTTTAACCTTATCATTTTGATTTAACTCTAAGTTAAACAATTTAACTTTTACCTTTTCTTCTTGTTTTCTTACAAAATATGGTTAATTAACATACTATAACAAGACAAACTAACCCAAAGCGGTTCATTATTAATAAATACAATCTTATCTAAGTCATTTTTTATGAACATTTGATTTTTAGAAATAGAATATCAATTAATAATATAATATTTTTTTAAAAAACTATTTTATGTAAATTTTCACACTATTTGGTAATTTATTTTTGTGAAAATCATAACAGCATGATTAGTTTGAAAAAAGAAATGTTAATAAATACTAACATATCATATTAACCTATAAAATTAGTGGAATTCAGAAAAATCTAAAATTACATTTATTTGGGTATTTATAACATCAATTTTGTTAAATTTCATTAATAAGGTAATTACTACATCATCATTGTGTTATAAATAAATTATATATTTAATAAATAAAATTTTTAAATAAAATACCATTATGTATAAAATAGTATTAGCTTTCTAATTAATATCTATAGTCTAATTAATCTTATGTATAACCCTATATTAAACATGTTTTAGTTATTAAAAATTGATTTTAAATCTTTTAACTCTTCTTTATATTAAATAAAAATAAATGTCCTAATATTATCCAAGTTGACCTAAATGGTCATATATTATTCCTAAGATTGCTTTTGGTTAAATTAAACTTATCTAATAGAATTATTACATGTTTTTGGGTAATAATAATATCGTTTTTACCCTTAATTACCTAATTTACTTTTAAACATGAAAAATAAATGTAAAAAGTTACTCTTCACCAAAAATTATTTTCAGCTCAATGAAACACATTTTACTTACAGACATCAACTATGTCTCTCGGATTTTTGAAATACCACTCACAGAAGTGGTAAAATTATGTTTTATGTAAATTTTCAAACTCTCCAAAGAGATGGGTAAAAGGCGGTGAAAAGTTCAATAAAATTTTAATATATCTAAAATTATTATAAAATGAATCTAATGAATTACATTAAACATATATAGCTATTATGTATCTATTTTGACCTAAAATAAATTTAAATAAATGAAAAGATTTTTTAACTAAAAAGTCATTTTTAACAAATAACTCAGTGTTTTTCACTATTTATAAAAAATTGAATGTTTTCAGAAAAATACCAAAAATTCACCATAACATGAATTCGATATTCTGAATCCAATAATGAAGTCTATTTTGAAGGATAAAATTTAAAAAAGTTGTTATTACAATTCATAACAACTATTTTATATAATATTTTAATTAAATATCGTTGTGTAGTGAAAATCGGTATTGCGTACCGCACAAGCTATCGGGGAAGGTTGCTCTTGCATGTTACACAAGCCAAGACTATGTTGTATGTAGTGAAAGATTCCTTTGGTGTTGCGTATAACATAATACATAAAACAAAACATTTCTCATAAAACCTCTGGGTGTTACATTCTACCCCCCTTAAAAAGAATTTGACCCTGAATATTCGACACTTCTTAACAAAAAAAATGTGGATACCTCTCCCTCATCATATCCTCAAGTTCCCATGTAGATTATTATAATTGGTGGTTCCTCCATAAAACATTAACGAAGTGAGTGGTTGTGTTTCATACAAACTTTTTTCTACGATCTAGATTCTCTATTGGTTGTTATTTATAAGAAAGATTGTTCTCTAGTGGTACAACTTCTGAGCTTAGTACATGTGAAGGATCAAGTATGTACATTCTCCAGAGAGATAAATGGAACACATCATGAACTTGAGAGAGATTTGGTGGAAGAGATGATCGGTTTGTTACCTTCCCAATACGATCTAGTATTTCAAAAGGACCAATTTACCTAGGGCTCAGCTTTCCATTCTTTCAAAATCTCATTACCCTCTTCCAAGGAGATATCCGTAAGAACACATTTTCACCCACTTTAGACTCTAGGACTTTTCTTTAGTTGCCTACAAAACATTTTTGTCGACTCTGAGCTGCTCATATGTGTTTTTAATAGATCATACCTTTTCTACCATCTCATCAATAGGATCATGTCCTAATAACTTTCTTTCCACAAATTCATCCCAGCAAGTTGGAGTTCTACATTTCATTCCATAGAGAGATTCATAAGGAGTCATCTGAATACTGGAATAGATGATGTTATTAAAAGAAAATTCCACCAAAGGTAGGTGTTGATCCCAATCACCTTTGAAATCCATAGATCAAGATCTCAACATATCTTCTAGAGTTTGAATTGTCCTCTAAGAATGACTGTCTGTCTGAGGATGATAAGCAGTGCTGAAAATGTACTCTTTATCTAGATTATGCTGAAGACTTCACCACAACTTTGAGGAAAACCTTGGATCCTGATCAGATATAATGGAATGTGGAACTATAAGTAATCTTACCACTTCCTTCACATATATCCTGGAAATTTGATCAAAAGAGAAATCTTCTCTAATAGCAATGAAGTCTGCCGACTTCGTAATACGATCAACTGTAACCTAGATATCATTATTTCCTTCGGATGTTTTAGAAAGTCCAGTGACAAAGTCCATAGTGATGTTTTCCCATTTCCATTCTCGAATGGGTAATGGTTTTAACATCTCCTTAGACTTATGTCTCTCAGCTTTAACTTACTGACAAACCCGTTATCGAGTGACATATTCAGAAAAATCTATTTTCATTCCATCCCACCAGAAGTACTTCTTCATGTCCCTATACATTTTTGTAATTCCAGGGTGAATAGAGAATGAATAACATTGAGATTCATCCAATATTTCCTTCTTTAATTCTGGGATGGGAGGAACACAAACCTGATTCATGAACATTAGTATTTCATCACAATCAATGTGAAATTCAGGAACATTCATCACCTTCTTTTGTAACTCTACATCTTCTCTCTGTGCCTCATTCATATTCACATGTATATATTGTTGAAAATTCTTTTGAGAAAGATAAGAATTTTCCCCATAAATTATAATTTCAATATCCATCCTTTATGAATCCATTAATATTGGATATTTTGTGATCCTCATCATGGATAAGCTAGCATGGTCTTGTCAACTTAATTCTTTCGCCACCTTGTTTTCTTTCCCAGGGTGGTAATAAATTGAGGAATAGCAATCCGTAATCAGCTCCAGCCATCATATTTGATGCATATTCATCTATTTTTGGGTGAAGATATACATTAAACTTTTATGATCTGTATAAATATCAAAACTTTCACCATAATGATAATACCTCCAAATCCCTAATGCAAAAATTACAGTATCTAATTCCAAATCATGAGTTGGGTAATTTTTCTCATGGATTTTCAACTGTCGTGAGGCATAAGATATCACCATATCATTTTTCATGAGCACACACCCCAATCTCTTCTTGGATGCATAACTGTTGAACAAAAACCTCTCTACACTATAAGGTAGTGTGAGCACAGGTGCACTCGTTAACCTTCTTTTTAACTCCTTGAAATTCTCTTCACACTCCTCTGTCCAAACAAACTTAACTCTTTTCGAGTCAACCTGGTGAGTGGATTAGATAACCTTGATAAATATTTCACAAAAAGTCGGTAATATCCATCCAAACCAAGAAAACATCAGATCTCAGTTATTTTTGTTAGTCTCGACCATCTTTCGATAACCACTATTTTTGCTGGATCCATAGATATCCCCTCTCTTGAGATTGTGTGACCCAAAATGAATCTTTTTTTGGCCAAAATTCACACTTGGTAAAGTTTGAAGAATTGTTCTCTTTTATTAGGGTCTTTAATTCAATTCTCAATTGATCTTCATGTTGTTCATTGATCATTGAATAGACATAAATATCATCTATAAATAATACCACAAACTGATCAAGATAGTCTCTAAATACTCTATTCATTATATCCATGAAGATAGCATGGACATTAGTTAGACCAAATGGCATCACTATAAATTCATAGAGTCCACACCGTGTAGGGAAAGAAGCATGTGGTATATCCTCCCTTTTGGCCCTTAATTGATGATACCCTGAACGAAGATCAATTTTGGAAAAGTATTGAGCTCTGTGTAGTTGGTCAAATAAGTCATCAATGCGTGGGAGAGGATATTTATTCTTGATTGTGATCTTGTTAAGTTCTCTATAATCAATGCAGAGCCACATTGATCCATATTTTTTCTAAACAAATAGAATAGGTTCTCCCCATGGTTATGCACTAGGGCATATGATTCCATTATTAAGATTCACTTGGAGTTGCTTCGTCAACTCCTACAACTCAATTGGTGCTAGTCTATATGGTGTATTTGAAATGGTCATATCACAATGTATGAGTTCTATTGAAAACTGAACTTCACAATTTGGTGGAAGACCTTAAAATTCCTCTGGAAAGACATCATCACACTCTCGTACAATGTGAATATTCTTAATCATGAGTTTCTCTACAACCATTTGAGATAAATAACCATTATTTATTAGAATCATGACGCATATGATTGATGAAATTTCCACTGGAATGTTATATTCATCCTTACATCGATAGGTGATCATAGATTGATTCGGAATATGAAATATGACTTCACTTTATTGGAAATCGACATGAGCCCCATATATGGAATGCCAATTCCTGCCATGAATTGCATCAAATTATATTATAGGAATGATCACATGATTTTCATGAAGAACATTCTAACAAATGACAATTGGAGAAGAATTATAAACTTTTGATGCAATCGTTGTGCCATTAAGAGTTTTCACAACTAACTCAACAGCTACATGTTGAAGTAGTACGGTGATACCCTTAGAAAATTCCTATGAAATAAAAGAGTGGGAGGATCCAGAATTAAATAAAACATTATCTAAATTAGATTGGATGGTAAGTGTATCATTCTCCACATTGTTATAGTACTCCGTATTGCCGATAGAAAATGCATGTAACATTCCCTTGTCTTTGGCCTTCAGAGTTTGTTGATGTCGATCATCATCAACAACCCTTGGATTAGGGCATTGATTAGCATAATGCACCATTTCCTTACACATGTAACATTGTAGTGTAGGAGTTGCATTCTATGTAGCATTTTCTTTATTTTCATCATTTGACATCTTTTTCCCATTATTGTGGCATTTAAATGCCTGATGACATTCTTTTCCACATTTGAAACCTTTACTTGCCCCATTAAGACAATTTCCTCCATGCGTCTTTCCACACATTGAGCATAAGGGAAAACTCATCTTCTATTCAGTGTGGTCTTTAGAATTCCCTTTGAATACCATTTTCCTCTTCTTATCAAACCCATATGACTAATGGGTAACTCCAATATCCATCTAAACATTAAGAGCACATAGAAAAATTTCATCATATCTATTTAAGTCCCATATGGCTAATGCCCTTCGAAGACATGGATTTATGCCAATAAAGATTCGATCGATCTTACGCTCAGTTTGGATAATAATACAAGAAGCATAGCTTGCATGTCTTGTTAAATTTTCTTCGTCATTACCAACAGATTCATCATACTTTTGCTTTAGTTCAAGAAACTCCTTCTCCATCTTTGATCGAGGAATACGAGGGAAGTACTTATTGAAAAATATTTTCTTGAACTCGTCCCATTCCATGGACTCAATTTCCTCTCTTTGCCTCGTATTTAGGATAAGATTCCACAATTGATCAGATTCACCTTCCAAATCATATACTGATAAGATGACAATATCATTATCAGAACATTGAAGAAATGAAAATATCTTTTCAGGGGTACTGATCCATTGTTCAGCCACTAATAAATTAGTAGACCTGGTGAATGAGGGTGGAAGCTGCCTCATGAAGGATTTAACCGAATGTTTCTCCTTCCTTTGCTCGTTTCGAAGTCCTACATGATTCATAGCTTGAGAAAGTATTGTGAGCTTGGAAACCGGATTTTTTATTCTATCTCCCAAAATTTTTGTTTGCTCGGGGGGAAAATCATTGCATTGCCTGTCGCATTTAGCATTAACATGATTTCATTAGGTTCCAGCCATTGACTAAAACCAATAAGTATGGTGTGAGAAATACTAATAATAATTTTAAAACCACAAAATCAAGAATAAAATTTAACACATATTGTCTTATCATAGGTTATTCAAGGACATTTTTAAAACACTAATATTGTGTTTTATGCTTATACATATCCATAGGGTTCTTACTAAGGCATTCACATCCTAGTTTCCAATGGTTTACTATACCTTTCCTCTTATACCAACTACAAGGAACCATACATTATCTACATGGAAATTACATTACATTAATACATAACAAAAACAAACGCACAATTACCATAATAGTTTAGTGTCCTTACAAACATGGAAAAATAATCTTCTAATCTTGGTGAAAGACCATCAACATCTCCCTTAATTATCATCCTTTTTTTCTTACCTGAAAAAATTATTTAGATCATAGGGAAAACAAAACATATAAAGGCTGTGATCATATGCCTAGTAAGGGTAAAAAGTGGAAATATCAACCATATCATATTCATAAGAACATAACATTTATAAATCTTAACCTGCAAAAGAGATCATAATATAATAACATAGGATATATCATAGTAGTTAAAATGAATTCCCAATAATCAAAACATAAAACTTGAAACATTTTGTGATACACACATAATCAAATAAAATCAGTTTTAATTATCCATGACTTATTTCAAAGACTATCTTAGCTGACAATATCCATTTCTGAACCGATTTCACTCCTCGTTCCAGTCCTGTATCACTGAACCGGTTTAACATGTCATTACAGCCTTGTCTATCTCATGAGATATAAATCATTACCCAATGTATTGGATGTAGATATAGGTCCCACCAATATCATAATGAAACCATTCTTATGTGTGTCACAGAATCATATATCATACATCATAGCATAACCCATGAAATAAAAATGGGATTCTTAAACATCATGTCATCATAAAACATTCCATATAAGATAAAGGACTTCATTAAAATAATGACATAATAACATAATAAAATAAATGAAATACTAGGGATAAAAAAAGAACCCTATATTATCATATATGGAAAATAATTTTAATAAAACTTTTGAACTCTTTTCTTTGGGAAAATGTCTTTTCTACTTCAAAAACATTTTTTCTTTCAAAACATGTCATAAAATATTAAACTAAAAGAAGTTAATTAAAAATAAACATGAAAACATGTAAAGTATCTTCATGTAAATAATGTTCTTTAAAATCATAAAAATCCATTCATGCCCTATATGTTAAAAAAACATTCTTCTAATACTCTGGACGAAAAAGTCAAAAAGAATCTTGTACTGAAAACCAAAAAAGATTCATTTCATATCATTTATTATAAATTCAACAATATGTAAAATTGGAATTAAACAATTTTAGGTGGATAGAAATAATTTTACATAATGAGGAAACATGGATGTTGATGATAAATATGCCCCATTAATTTCTGAAGTATAATCAATATTGATAAAAATGAGATTGTGAGATTTTCCCTTACCATAGGTCCGATAGGATTTGTACATATCTGAACCTCTTGTATAATAATTTAAAAAATGTCATTTACTTATTAAATAATTTTATTCACTGTTATTATATCATATATGTTCATATTTTTATCTTCTTATTAGTAATATTTCATAGCTACTTGTTTTTTAGGTGTTTATTGCTTTATGTTTTTATGCATGTTTTGTCGAATAAATTATCATTCCTATTTTTAGGTTATACATGCCTTATTTACATAATGGAATTAGTGTAATATATATCATATTTAGTCATTCAATTCATTTATAAAATCATTATTCAATGAGGATCATGTAGAACGAGTCGCATCACACCGTGGAGAAGGTAGGCCGTACTTACGCAAGAGCGGTGATAATGTTCCCATAATTATTGAATGGTATTGGAGTGGATGATGGAATTTCTCATGATTAGAATCATGTTATAATAATACTATATAGTCATTCTTCACACCATCATACCCATCCAAGTAATGTGGTGGTGGAAAACAGATTACACCATGACGTGGAGATGGTATTCCTTGCGTACGCACGCCGGGTGATTTCATTTTCCGTAGGATGGATAGATTGTGGAATAGGGTTGTTTCATATTTATATTAAAATATCAGTATATTATTGATACTAATGTTATTACATTATAATGAAACAACTAATGAATCATATGTTGAAGAAGAATGGAATTGGAAAGGATCTGTAAAGGATATTACCTCTTATTTGATGCGCCTCTTCTTATCCTCCCCTTATGGAACTAAATTAGGTCTTAAAAAACCCCAGGACAACTACTATGCTACTAATGATGTGAAGAATAGAAAATTTCTGGGTCTGGCCGAGTGTGAAGTCTCAAAGTGGTCTGAGAAGGAGAGGGGCAAAGGTTCCCTTTTATAAGGGGGGAGAGGAGCACCTTAGGAAAACATAAAATATTATTTTATAATAAATATATATTCGGTTTATAATGGCTCCAAAGTGACTTATTTAGAGACTATGGTGGGTATGGGTCTAAATCCTCTCAACCAATAGGTTATATTCATGTTTAGGTTACTATTTTAACCATATCATTTAGATTTAACTCTAAATTAAATAATTTAACATTTACCATGTCTTCTTTATTTCATAAACTATATGGTTAATAAACATACAATAACAAGCCAAACGAACCCCAATTTGTTCATTATTAATATATATAACCTTATCTATGTCATTTGGCTGACTCTTATATTTTACGGAATAGAATATCAATAAATAATACAATATTTGTTTTAAAAACAATTTTATGTCAATTTTGACACTATTTGGTAATTGATTTGTGTGAAAATCATAACAGTGTGATTAGTTCGAACAATGTTATGTTAATCAATAATAACATTTCATATTAACCTATAAAATTAGTGTAATTCATGAAATCTCTCAAATTCCATTTATTTTGGTATTTATAACATCAACTATATTAATATTTTATTAATAAGGTATTTATTGCATCATCATTGTGTTATAAATAAAATAAATTATATAATTTTTAAAAATAATAAATAAAATTCCATTATAAATGAAATATTTTTATATTTCTAATGAATATTTATAGTCGAATTTATCTTATGTATAACCATATATTAAAAATGTTTTACATATTAAACATTGATTTTAATTCTTTTAACTCTTCTTTAAATTTATTAATAATAAATGTCATAATCTAATCCAAGTGGACCTAAATGGTAATATTTTATTCCTAAGGTTGTTTTTGGTAGAATTACACTTATCCAATAGAACTAGGACATGTGTTAGGGTAATAATTATATCATTTTTACCCTTAATTACAATATTTAATTTTGACCGTGGTAAATAAAAGTAAAAAGATGATATTCACAAAAAAAATATTTTCATCTCATTAAACCACATTTTACTTACTGACATCAATCATGTTTCTCAAAATTTTCAAATTTCACTTAGAAAAGCGGTAAAATTATATTTTATTTAAATTTTAAAACTCTCCTAGGAGGTGGGTAAAAGACGGTTAAAAGTTCAATAAAATTTTTATATATCTAAAATTATTATAAAATGACTGAAATGAACTACATTGAACCTATACAGGTATTATATATCTATTTTTACCTAATATAAATTTGAATAAAATAAATAATTATTTAAATACAAAATAATTTTTAACAAATAACTCAGTGGTTTTCACTATTCATCAAAAATTGAATGTTTTCAAAAAATACCAAAAATTCATCCTAAGCTAAATTTGATATTCCGAATCAAAAAATGAAGTCCATTTTGAATGATAAATTTTCAAAAAGAGTTTATTACTATTAATAATGGTTAGTTTATATAATATTTTAATAAAAAATCATTTTTTCGTGGAAATCGGTATTGCGTACAACACAAACTATCAAGGAAGGTTTCTCTTGCGTGTAATGAAAGCCAAGATAGTGTTTTGAGGAGTGAAAGATTCCTTTGGAGTTGCATATAATATAATACATAAAAACATAATATTTCTCATAAAACCTTCGGTTGTTACACTATACCTTCTTCCTGATTATATCCTTTTACTACAAGTCTTGCTTTATTTCAAGTTATTATTCCTTGTTCATCTTGTTTATTCCTAAAGATCCATTTTATTCTTTTCACTGGATAATTCTGTGGTCTTTCAACTAATTCCCTGACTTCATTACTCTTGAACTGGTTTAATTCTTCTTTCATTGCTCTCATCTATCTTTCATCATCTAAATCTTCTTCTATAGTCTTAGGTTCTAGTTGGGATATCAAGGCATAGAATTATACAAGAGTTATTTTATTTCTTCTAGTTTTTATTCCCATGTCTATGTCACCTATTATAGTTTCTAAAGGATGATTCTTTAGGGTTCTTTTCTATCATGGTAGTACACTTATAGTTTCTATAGTGTCATGTTCTTATGAAGTGGAATGAATTTCATTTATATCTTTTTCAAAATAATTTTTCTTTTTCTCTAGTCTCATTTTATCAATAGATTCGGATTCATCCATTTGATCTTTCCTTTTCTCAAAGGTATCATATTCATAAAATTTCACTTGAACTGATTCTTCATCAATCCTTGACATCTTATTATAAACTCTATATCTTTGAAGGTAGCTGATTATATTATGAAAATTCCTTCATCAAATTTTAGATAAAACATACCAAGAAAATCCTTGGTATTCAAGGATAAAACCTTGCATCCAAAAACATTAAAGTAATTTACATTTGGTTTTCTGTTATTCCAAAGTTCATAGGGTGTCTTTTTCAGAATTGGTCTTATTAAAACTCTATTTATTATATAGTAGGGTGTGCTTAAATCTTCTACCCAAAAAATATATTGGAAGACTATATACATTTGGAATAGTTCTTTCCATTTCCTGAATAGTCCTATTTCTTCTTCCAATAATTCCATTTTGTTGTGGCATTCTTGGTGCAGAGAAGGTGTGTTTAATACCCATTTTTTAGAAAAAGAAATTGAATTCCAAATTCCCAAATTCTCCACCATGATCACTTCTTAATGAAATTATTCTAAAAACATTTCTTATATTGATCAATTTTACAAAATCATTCAAATAAAGTAAAAGCTTAATTTTTAAATCTTAAAAATAAAATAATTTTAAATATAGAATATTAAGCAACCAAAACATATACATATAATTTACCAGACAAGATTTCTACACTTGAAAGACCAAATAAATACATATGGATAAGTTCTAGAGGTTTATTTGTAGCAACATTGTTAAAATATTTGAAGGAAGATTTGTGTTACTTTCCAAGTTGACATGCATCACAGAATCTATCACTTTCAAATCTGATACTAGGAAAAACAAAAACTAATTTTTTCTTAGATAATTTATGTGAAACATATAAATTACAATGTCCAAGTCTCCTATGCAAGATCCATGATTCATTCACCTTAGCATTAAATCAATATACTTGTTCTTTACATAAAGAATTTAAATCCATGGTGTATACATTATTAGTTCATAGTGCTCTATATTTAAGAAGTTTATTTTCCAAAATAGTACAACAGTTATTAGAAAAATCAATAGTACAACCATCATTACAGAGTTCAGAGATACTTATCCTATTATGTTTCAATCCTTGTACATAGAGAACTTTGTTGATTGGGATAACTTCTGGATCTCCCAATGTTCCAATGCCAATGATCTTTATTTTGGCATTATCACCAAATATATCTAGTCCACCATCATTTTGGTTCAGTGTAGTGATGTTAGATGAGCTTCCACTCATATGCCTTGAGTATCCGCTATCCATATACCACATGTCCTATTATATTTTGTGACCTACTTCCTACAAAATAATTTACACAATATTATTTGTTACCCGTATTTTGTTGGGTTCAGGGATGTATCCAGGAAATATCTGTAAATACAAAATTGTTGTGATTTTATAATTTCAGAAGAATCAAAATACAAATGATTAATTAAAACAACTTATTTGGAGATGTCATAAGAAAAACTTTTTAGAAATATTTCCCATTATTCCAAATTAATTACAATTTAATCATTATGTACATGGAATAAAATATTTCTTGTACAGCTTAGGTTTTTCTCCTTTACTACCAATTACAAATCATTTGTTTTTAATTACATTTTTTCCCCAAGAATTTCATATAATGTACATTATCATTTAGTTATTTCAAGGGATGAATTTTTATAACATTCCACTTCAGTTTGAAGTGTTTTTATCATTGATTCATAATATGTATTGTTATAGTTAATTGAGTTAAAATTTTCAATTAACTCTTTATGTTGTTTCAGAAATGTATCTCTTTCACAAGAAATAATCTTATTAATGTTCTTTACAGACGTATTCTTCTTAAATAGAGAATTATATTTTAATTCATGATTATTGCAGTAGGCTGCAAGTTTTTTATTAGTGAAATGAAATTCAGAACTATTGTCATAAGAGTAGTAAGATTATACCTCATCTGTATTTGTCGTAAAACACATTTGGATTTCAGATTTACTTCTTCCTTCTTTGAGTCGGATTCAGAAGTGCTACTTGAGTCTTCATATACACTCCATGTATCATTCATTTCTTTCTTGTCCTTATGCTCATAATCATTTCATATGAAAAATCTCTTTTTCTTGTCTTCATTTAGCTGAGGATATTCAGGACTGATGTGAACCATCTTCTTACACTCAAAACAACTGACTTCATTGTCATCCTTCTTGAAGGATTTTCTAAAGCACTTCTTCATTCAATATAATTTAGTGAATTTCTTAGCTAGCTGAGCCAGTTCCATGTCAGAATTTAATAAATCAAAGCTTTCTGATTTCACATTTACACTTTTCATCATCATTCTATTTTTTCTCTGTGATAACAGTTTTAAGGCATTGTCATTTCCCGCGATAAACACTTTATGCTCATTTGCATCATCTTGCATCTCATCTTCATACATCATTAGTGTTCCAATAAGTTCCCTCATTGTTAAATATTTTAGAGGTGTTGAATATCTGATTTTATCATAGATTCCATTCCATTTTGTAGGAAGTACTCTCAATACATTTAAAGCTTTATCATCTTGTTTAATGGGATCACCCAAGGAGGTTATGTTATTGAAATTCTCTTTGAACCTTCCATTTGTTTGAGTAAAGCTTTCACCTCCAACAATTATGATTGTCTCAACTTTAATCTTATCATTAGCATATCTCATTTCTCTGGTATTGTTTGTTCCTTCATAAGCAAGAGAAATAGTTTTCCACATCTCATATGTTGTCGGGAATAGAGATACTCTTTTAAATTATTTAGGTCCTAGATCAAATATAATCAAATTCATTTCGATTGATTCTATATCATATTCTACTTCAGTTGTTGCACTTCATGTCTCTGGTTTTTCAGGTATTTTATATGGATTCAGTATCATTGAATATACTCTGTATCTACAGCTTTTTAGATAGATAATAAATCGTGACTTCCATCATCCATAGTTTTCTCCATTGAAGTATTTTCCTCTGACCATAGACATTTCCTCTCTTGTATCAGTCATCCTTCTCTGCGTAAAATCCTTAATCTCTTTTAGCATGTTACAGCTTTATCAAAAGTTGAACCCTTTGATACCAATTGTTGGATCGAGATATATCAAATATACACCACATGGGTGTGAATTGTGTCTTTTCAAAAATATTCATGAGATCATGATATGTGATTTATATTTAATCATATAGATTAATTAAGTGGAAATATTAAATGTATCTACATACGATATATAGTGGTTTGGGGAACAGAAGGCCCCTAGTCCACTACACTAACTCTCTACCCCACGAGATAGGATATTTTCACTATCTGGTCCATATCTCAACACACCTTTCAACAACAATGTGCAGGAATTTGACACCTTTAGAAACCACGGCAAAACACAGCCTTCTGGTTCAATCATAGAACCTTCACAGCTTAGAACGAGAATCAGGTCACTCAAGATAAATTTATTAGTTCCTTGAAAATACTCTCCCAATTTTTCTTCACAATTACAACAGAATACAACTGACAGTAAATGGATCATTGTCTTTAGAAATAATAATCTCCAAGAATGATTCAATCCTAGTCGATCCTGTTTTACAAGATATAGAAATATAATTCCCAACTTTAGCAGAAGCAGATTCCCAATTGACCATCAATGTCAAATAAGTGAATCTTCTATCGTGTATCTTCTTCATTAATAAATAGAGCTTTTGTTACTCTTTGTAATCAACCGAAACGTAGATCGTGATTTACTCTGTTTTTTCTCTTCTAAATTTCATACAACAGATCTTGTATTCTGATAGATGTCTCTTATATTGTGTTCTTGATCACTATATGCAGTTTGTACTTTCACGAAACGTAAAAACAAAGATATAATGAATACATTCTATACAAACATCAGATCTACAATCTTTGCCTTTTTACTAGTGAATTTAAACAATTTGAATTTAAAGATTAGTCATTACTCTCATTGTAATTCCCCATGAAATGCTCCTTATAATTCTATCCTTAAATAGCTCTAAACTTGTCAAAAACATGCATTAAAATTAGCATTTAATCAAGCATAAAATCATCTTGATAATTCCCTTACAGATCATTGAATGATAATATCAAATTTAATCTCTCCAACTCCAAACATAAGGTTTAGTTGTACAACATACATCCTATGAATGTAATGTAGATCATAAACATATGTTTGATGATGTAGCCTTAAAACATAAGGTTTTCAACGTATGGTTGATTACAAATGTAGGGTTGGAAATCCATACTTTTCTCATCAACATTGAAACATATGATAAATGATTCATACATTTATAAGCAACCAAATGAATGGTACGTGATCCATACTTTTATATGAAATGTAAGGTTGTTTACAAAAGTAATATTGATTAACCATACTTTTGAGAAACGAATAGAACATTTAACACTTATGTACGATTCTCCTTCCATACTTTAATAATATCCAAAATGAATGATTCTTTCCTAACATAGGGTTCATTTTTATAATTTTCCAATAATGTATAGTTGATTAACCATACTTTTATGATAACATGTAATGAAAATAGTTGGATCCTTTCTTTATGCTATGTTTCCACATGTATGGTATGAACATTTCTTATAGAATACATTGAATAAAATTCCTGAACTCTTTAAAACTTGTCCCATTCTATACAAGTAATCTTGAATACTATTCAAAAAATAAGAATATATAAAATATATAAATCTTGAAATATACTTAAATTAAAATCATTAAGGGTATTTGTTAGCATCAAAATCATCATAAAGAGACAGAGTATTGTTCTCAACATGCCCCCCCCCCCCTTTAAATAAAAATATTATGTATTGTGGAAAATGACACTTGCTCAATTGGAATTTATTTTGATATATAAATAGATCATGAGATTATTACTGTGAACAATGTTTTGTTTTGGGAGAGTTTTTTGAAAACTACATTTTGAATTCCTAGTGTAAAGGAAAAAGTCAAATAGAGAAGTAGTGTTATACACTGACAGACATGCCAAATCGCTCAGTGTGAAGAATCAGATCTTTCCCATGTGTTATAAATTGGTAGATATACATTTATTTCTTATGATTGGGAGGTTTTTTGCATAATTTTTTACACCACTATATACATGTGAAAAACACTTATCCTAGGCCTGGTTAGTAAATTTTGTCGGAAGTGATAGTTTATTTTTCGCCCTTCCATTGTGTTTCCTTTTTTATTATTTTCTTTTTCTTTTTGGCATTCCCGTCATCTCATTTAACCATGAGATTATTGTTCTTTTCTACTTTATATGATTCATTTATACTCTGATGTTATTGATTCATTTATTCTAATCAACTTTTGAATTTTGTTTTAATAAATCATTTTTTTATAGAATGTTATAATAGGACAGTCTTATTGCCATATAGTATGGCCAAATTGATAATAAACCGCATTAAATTATTTCATCCATTCTTTTGTTTGTTTTATTTCTATTAATTTTATTTTATTTGGTGATTATATTTTCAATAAATCTTTATTTTCCAAATAAATTTTATCTTTACATTCATTTTTATTGGCTCCATTGTCATTTTCAATGGGTTTTATTTTCGATGGTGGATATTGGATAGAACCCAAAATCATATTCTATGGTCCATGGATATTTCTTGATAACTTACCTTACAATGCATTCTCCAAAAGTTGGTATTAGAGATTCGGGAATAAATAATGGTTTTTATAATGTATGAAATATAAAATTTTAATGTCATGAATAACTTTTAATTTATTGTGATAAAAGATGTGACACTCTTAATCTTGCAAGAGTTTTACGATTCCATTTGGGAACCTAAGAAACCCCATATAAATGAGTCAACTAATGAGAATATTGTGATGAAATATTCATATGTCCCTCCTAGTATTTTGTTGATAGACCATAGGTCTTTAACTTTGTCTTCATCTAATAATGTCCTGTGTCAGGTTTATTATGATACTTTAGTTATATGTATTTGGTTGAAGCATAAAAAAATTAGCAGAAAACACCTTTAATTTTTCGTCTACACAGGAAGCACAAATTAGATGCCTTTAATATGCATCATGAAACTACTATTCAAGAACACATTGATGAGTCTAAAAAAGTATATTAGAATTATACAATATAAATGTTATTTTTTAAGATGAACACCAAGACATTTTAACTATAATTTCTCTAGATAGTTCATATGAACACATCATTGACGCTATGATGTATGGAAGAGATTCCATGACCATAGAGGAAGACAATTATGATTTATATTCTCATGAGTTTCAAGGGAAGGATTTTATTTCACTATAAGTTGACGTTCTGAATAGGAGGAGTCGTTCAACGTTTCATGGGATGGAAAATGGTAAAAAAAATGGGTTGTCATGAACCAACCCAATAACGATTGATCCAACACAACCCCAATCCCACCTCTATAGGCCAAGGTATGGTGACAAGTGCCAAAATTCATAACTAATATTGGAGGACTTTGCCTATGTACCTGTATGTGCACACACAACCATCTCCATCTAGACGTGCGGAGGAATAACAGAAGAGATAGTAACATATAGAGTAAAAATTAATTTATTTAACAACCACTGTTGATTAAAATATTGTTATAGCATAATATTAAAATTAAAGGTCCAAAATACACAGGAACTAGAAATAAGTCCCAACATGAGAAAACTGAAAAGGTAAATTCTAGGAGAGATCACCTCCAATCCTCCAAGCCCTGACCACCATACATAGTCAAATGCACTAGGGTGTCCCTGTAATCCACTTTAATCTCTGTAAAACTATCCATATACTATAAAAGATAGAAAATTTTTTGTACATACCATGTAGGGGTGAGTATATAAATACAAAGTAGGAAGCCCCAAAATATGAAGGGGAAGAAAAAAGAGACATGATTGAAGCAAAAAAAATCTCACCAGATAGAAAGAGATAAATGAAATACAACAATGAAAAAGCATATAAATGATCAAAAAGGAAACCCGTATGAGAGAGATATGGGATATTCATCTCACAACCAAGATAATGAATTTGGTCTACAATCAGTTCCAAGAGGTCCATCAATGATTCACAAATCTCATAAATTTGTCTGAAGAAATGTCCATGTCAATCCAAACCTCACCATTATGCTACTAAATCAAGGTAATATAATCTCTACGTAGAGTACCCATTCCCTGGAACAGTAAGAGGGTTCCACTCTATCGATATAGAACCCATACAATGACATTGTATGATGGCTCTACTTAATAGGTAGAGCATGCGTTCCTTGATTTCATAGGATGGTGCCACTCTATTGGTAGATGAAGCATTCACATACTCAGGAATTGGGTGACACTATGATGGTAGAGGAACCATGCCCTGAAAAAATAGAAGGGCCCCACTTAGTTGATAGAGTAACAAAAAACTAACACCATTAGAGGGTTCCACTCTAATGGTAGAAAACCCATGCCCTGATTCTAAATGATTGTGGCACTAAGATAATCGATTGAGGACACATTACTTATACTATCAAAAGGGTGCCACTATGTAGATAGATAGAGGGCCCATAACAAATCCCAGATGGATGGATCCACTCAGTAGATATAGGTCACATACCCTGACTCCATAGGAGGGTGCCACTTTGATGGTCGATAGAGGACCCAAGCCATGTCCCAGCTGGACGATGCCACTCTATTCTCTTTGATGATCCTTCGATATTACTACCATCATCAAATGTCACCTAAACGATCATCATGACTAGATAATCTCACATCATATCGTTGATTTCACTTGGAAGGAAACCACAATGTTCTGTGTAGAAAAAATATTAGGATAGGATACATCTAGGCCAAGATCTATATCCTAACAAAAGACATACAATAGGTAGAAATTTATTCAAAAGAGGGTCCATAGTGTGTTGGGGAACGACATGACATGTGGTCATGCTTCATTTCTATTTGTGTCTATTACTTGAACATAACTCTCAGGCCATGCTCCATACATGAATAGTGTGTGAACTACACAATATTTCCTATCCACCTGAGGTCTAGTCGTATCCTCTTGGTCGTGCCCATGCCCATTGTGTTGTGTTTGTGTCCTTCGAGCCATGTTTGTGTACACTAATTGTGTTCAGTGCCATTCCCATGATTTTGTACTCCTAGAATACACACCGGGTTTCCATCAGTGATTCACATGGCATTTTGGGGTCTCACATAGAATTTTATATTTAACACACCTAAAACCCAAGCTTCCACAGGTGGGTTACTACACAATGTATTTTCATCCCAATATACATTGTGTAGCCAAGATTTTCACAGAAACAATGATCTACATAATTTATCATATATCTAGCTTCATTTCCACAAATTCCTCTATTTGAATGCCCACATTTAGTACTAATTGCCTTCATTTGTCCTTTCCAACCCTTCAATGGCCAGAAATCAGAGTTACGATTTAGTGATCAATACCCACACATGTCCTCACATCAATAGTTGTCCCTTGATTCCTAACCAGATATGTGATCTATTATGGATTCACTATATCTAAAAATCAACTTGAATACATCACTTTTTTTATCTGTTCATTACATTTGAATCCACTGGGGATCCGAATGTTCGATCATATTTGAACCCACACAGCAATGTCGAACCACAACCTTGTAGTCCAATTGCTAAGAATTTAAAGACAAATTTTGGGATTATCACAAGAAAAAGGGTGAAACATTCATTGAAAAAAATTTATTTGTTATTTAATTATATTGGGTATATCTATGGTGATAAATACAACACAACGAGAGTAAAAAAATAAATCAAAAATTTAATCTGATGTATGGGCCGAATAAAAAGATGATACTAAATATATATAAATAAATAATAGTACGATCATTTTCAATCATTTAATCATAATTGTGGAAACCAAATATGATGCATCCTACCTCAATATTTGATCATTATTTGCTGAAAAAGGCACTCAAAAAATGGGGGAAGATCTGTTGCATTTAATATGACACTATTCGCCTAGATCAGGATGCTCGTCATCATCTGATCTAGACTCACTAATGAAGGGTTGATGATCCCCAACTAAAATATTCTAGGCTTATAAAACTAGCCTTTTAGATCTTCCATAATAAGATATTTATAGATGAAATTAGGATTAAATGAATTAATCAAATTACTTAATTAATTCCCTTGACTTACCCACCAATGGTTGCCTTATCCAAACATCCCCCATCGACTAATCTTAGGTATCACCTATGGTAAACCTCACATTAAAAATTCTACAATGGTCTTATATTTTTATTTTGAGACTCAATTTAAGATATATTCCATGATTTTTGACGAAAATTCATATTTCTTAAAAAATATTTTTAATATTTTTATAAAATTAATTTCGGGCACACTGGGCCTTAGAGTCACATTTCATCGTAATGCTTGGCTCTGAAAATATTCTAATATATATATTTAAATGTATTACATGGGAAAAAAGGTCACTAAATTATTCCCTCCATTAATATTTTCATCCTAATGAAAAAAAACTAAAAAAAGGATAGGGATAGTAAGACAAAATTTGGCACTCTCACTCCCATGAACTCTCCTTCATGTTCATATTCTACCACATCACATTAACCAAGGGAAAGTTTCATCTAAATTGTATCCTCTCCAGTCAATCTAGGATCTCAACTGTGGGCACTGCAAAAGCAGCTCTGTCTTCAATGTCCATCTCACACCATTCAATAACATGTGTGGGATCAGGCATGTATCTCCACAGCTGCAACATATTGAAGATTTCAAGAATATACTCCAAATATATGGTGAAGGAAAGGTGGTACGAATCCTCACCAACCATTCATATTATCATGAATGGCTTAATGAACCTCGGGATAGCTTGCCTCCCTAGATTAATCATCTCAACCCTCATCATGGGGAGACTCACATGATAATATTATCTCCCTGTTTGAACTGAAAGGGATTACAACATCGAGCTGTAAAATATTTCTTCTATCTCAAAGCTGTCCTCATCTTCTTGTGGATCACCTGGAACGTATCTATCATTTCTTTTACCATCTCTATCCCAAACAATCATTACTTGATAATCTCAATATATCATGATGATGGGTTTAAGGGTATCCCATAAAGGACCTTTAATGGTGTTGTGCCAATAGTAGAGTGGTAGGAATTATTATAAGAAAACTCAACCAAGGTTATGTGATCCTCCAATATCGAACCAATTTATAACATACAATCACTCACTATATCTTTCACCAAATTGAAAGGGTGCTTAGTCTTCACATCTATTTTGGGGTGAGATGATGTACTCATCCTCATCTGGGTCCCAAATGGATCCTACCGGCTTCTCTAAAAACATGAAATAAATCACACATCATGACCAGAGACATTTATCATGGAAACCCCATGAATGAGGATGATCTGTCATGCATGCAGTCACCTCAAACTCCCCACTGATATCAGCTCTTTGATAGAAATGAAATTCGTTATCTTTATAAGTCAGTCAACTATCACAAAGATGACATCATAGCCTCTCACAATTTATAAAAGTCATGTAATAAAGTCTATAGATATGCCATACCATTTCCACTCATGGATCTTAAGAGGTTGCAATAAACCAATCAGAACATGGTGCATAAAAATCACCTGATGAAATGTAAGGTACGAAGAGGTCAACTCGACTATACTCCGCCTCATGCAAGCCCTCAAAAATTACCATGGTAGTCCTCTATACATCAAACCAACACCAATATGCATACCAAATGATATGTGTGAAACTATTTCATTAACTCTTCATGTATCATGACAACGACCACCTTCCGTCCCTAGAATAGGATGACATGATTTCCACCTTCATAAAATCCATCTAGGGAATCTCTTGATGATATTTGGTTACAAAGGACCTCATAGTTTATGTGTCCTAGTTGAGCCTCCATAAAAAATTATAGGTGCTGAGAAGAAGACACCGTCAAATAATGAAAAGATTCAGCCTCTTCCAAAAGGATTTTTAGCTGCAAGGAAGCAAACTACTCTAATGCCTCATATACTATGTTTGCCTATGATTTCATGCTAAGGTAATATACTACCACAACTCCCTTCCCAAGATTATTGGCTATCTCAAAGTCATAGTCATGTGAGAATACAAACTAGTGCCTCTACCTCAGGTTTAGGTCTCTCTCTATGAATACAAAACTAAGTCTCTAATAGTCTAAGTAAAAAATTGAGCACTCTCACTAAAGATAGTTCCTCCACATCCAATGAATATCAGTATGAAAAAATTGACCCAGTTACCCTCTTAAATTGATACCATACTTTAATGTCCACATTCTTGAAGGAAATTTGTAATCCCTGTGGGTTGTTGACTAGCACCTGGGAAACCAAAATAAACTGAGGCAATGATTTCACCTAGCCTAAAGAAGATAACATGACATATATACACATGTTTATAATAAAAAATAGAATAGATAATGAATATATATATATATATATCATAACATAAATAGATCAATGAAAGAAATGTAGCTGAAAACGAAGTAAAACAATATCCAAGAGAGAAGTCTAACTACAATGGATGACAACGCTAAACAACTATTACAACAGTCTCCATGTGATAGCATAGGAAAACCTGTACCATCTCACCATCTAGATACCCAAACCCAGCTGACCAAAAACCTTACCACGTCACAATGGTTCCTTGGTTTTCCCTACATCGAAGGACATAACCATGTATTTTCACTTCCAATTGGGTATACAGGGTGGAGCTAATGTGGTCAGTAGGGTACCACCAAGGTGTTCTGAAACAAGTCACTGTACAATAATACAATCATTCTCAGCTTTAAAGTAGATAAATCATGATATGTAGTTTAGCAGTTTTATATAAACAGCAAGGAAACCCAATTTTATTTCCCCTTTTCCCACATTCCAAAATAATGCCATTAAATCATTTTTGAAGCATTTCATATACATATATCAAAAAAGATATTTCAAATAAAACCAAATCATGCACCACATATCATATCAAATCCTTTGAACTTGAAATCAAATAGTACAAGTGTAAAAGAAAAGAAAAGGTAACATCACACCAAGGATCATAGTAGGCTATGATAGCTAGAAAACTCATACCTAAACACAGAAAATATTGTATGCATAACGACTCTAGACATATGTATTGATCCTAGAGAGCATTTGAATACCCCATAAAGTGAAGCCCCCAATAGGTCTAACAATTCTTTCGAACAATAGGCCCAAATAAAAGAGGAAAGAACAATGAGACAACACTCCCAATAGTGGATGAGGCCTATTAATACACTTTACACCTATTTACCCATTCCTTCTAATGTGCTCTATTTTCCAAAACATTTCATCATACAATTTCATCACAACCAGGATTTGAAGAACATTTCAAAATTCTTGGAAAACTAATTACATTTAACAAACCTAGGGGAAAACAATATTTTTTCAAAAAACCTTTCCATACACACAAATTAAATTATTCTATCATGATAATTCATTTATAAATAAATTAATAAAAAATAAAAGCACTATAGTTCACCAAAATTAGATAGAGGAGAAACCACCTACATTGAAAATCATTCCAAAGATGCCCATAATGGGATCCAACTACATGAAGATCTCAACAAAATTAATGTATTCCCTAGAATCAATCCACACATAACAGAACTAATTCAGTTTAACAAAAAGGTCGGTAGATAACAGTAAGCTAAACATACTTCAAGAATACACATCCTTCAGACCACAAACACAGATGGATCAATCCTAAAAACATGATCACATAATGAATCTATAATAGAATCCAAAGAAATAATAAAGAAAATATCAATGGATCCAATAATGAATTGTATTGGTGATACCACAATCAATGAAAATGTATCTGTAGAATGATTACTCACCCAATGAAATGTACTGCAACCACAGCTGTGATCAATTGCTGAAGGAAAAGATCTAGAAGAGTTATAGGTCTCCAAAATCACTAGAGAGGATTTCTAGGTTGGGAGAAAGGAGGGATGAGGAAGAATTAATGAACATATAATTCATAAGGTTCCCTAAAATCCCTTTCTATGAAATTTAAAAGGAATTAAATCCATTTACACATTGTGTAATCTATGGAGTCAAAATATACCAAAAAAACATCAAATTTTTATTAAAAACTGAGTTTTGTTAACATTTCATGATGTGTAATATTTTATTTTTCTCACACAACTCACATCATGATCCTGGTGAACATTACATATCATGAACTCTAATTACATGAAATGTCGATTCATAGTGGATAGCTCCAACATTAGATTCGTACATGAAAACTCAAACCACTGAAAGAATTCTATGAACTCAAGAAGAACCCTACTAAGACATTACATGTTTATACTCAGACTCCATTAATTCAAATAAACACAATTCCTTGAAATTTAGTTCATTTTACATAATAAATTCTCTTTTTTCCTTAGGATTCCTATGATATATCTAATTATGGAGAAAAATATTTAAATATAAGAAAATTAACTAAAATAATTATACGAGATGTTAAAAACTCCTAATAAAAATATTTTCCATCCTCAAGAATTCATGTAGAATAACTAATTATAGTAAATAGGATAGGTCATTTCTCACTCATCAATGACTCACAGTAACAAGTATTATGAGAATATTATCCATGTGGCTACAGTACTCAAACCCATGGAATTTAATTCCAATGTAAAACAGACACTTGAGAGTCAATAATCTCTATTGGTTTCTCCACAAAAGAAACAATTGGATCTAAATAAATATCATACCATTTCAAAATGAGAGAATTATTCAGATGGTATTTTCTAATATGTGATATGTGGAATGTATCATGAGTTCTTGTCAACAAAACCAAAAAATATTATTGATAAAAATAATTTCCAAGCCCAATATGAACCTCAAACGGTCCAACATATCTCTGAGAAAACATTCCCTTTTTTCCAAAATGAAATTTAACCTGTTGAAGAGAAACATTCAATAAAAGCATATCACATACATAAAACTCCAAAGGATGATGTTTTTTATCAATATAAAATTTATTTTAAATCATAGTCATAAAAAGATTCTAATTTATATCTTGAATCCTCATTTATGTCTATTGAACCAAACACAGTCCAACCAAATAATCTTCACCCACATCAACCCAGTAAAGAGGTGACCTTCATAAGTGACTATAGAAGCCTTGAAAGAGGCCAATATGATTGATGATTTATAATTATTGTTATAAGAAAAATTAGATGCTCTTATATGGTTGTCCCAAGATTCCCAAAAATACAATAGACATGAAAATAGTATATCCCCCATAATTTGAATAGAATTCTTCATCTGACCATCTATCTATGGATGATAAGTGGTACTCTGCATGACCTGAGCTCACATCACCTTCATGAGAATCCTACTAGATTAAGAAGTAGACCTAGGACACTTTCTTGAAATAATTGTATAATAAATCCCATGTAACCTCAAAGTATCCTACAGATACAACATACCTAGATTTTCAAATTTAGTGGTGTCCCTAATCGAAATGAAATTGGATGACCTTTTTAACAATTAATTCACCCAACAAATTTTATTTCTCCAAAGGTGTCCATGGTAATCCAACTAAAAATTTCATGGATACATTGTCCCATTTATAAAATGTCACCAAGAGAGGCCATAAAAAACCATAAGGTTTCAGATGGTTTGTCGTTATCTATTGGAAGGTGTAGCAGCAAGGCACATAATCATCAATTTCAAGCCTCTTACCCATTCTCCAAAATCATAATCACATTTTATAATACATATTATTATCTCTCAAATGAATGGACTCTGAAGAAATATAAAAATCAAAAAAATCTATCTTATTATAGATGCTGGGATGACAAAAAAATCCTTAAAACTATGAATTCTATCTGAAGAGAGAGATAAAAAAGAATTGGTCCCAACACCATATAATGTTTTTCAAAATTCTGTAATATCATCATCTTGCTACAAAAACTGTAGAATAGACTTAAAGAGATATGGTGATAGATGAACAATAGCCAAAACGATACATGGAACATCATTTCGATCATCCAGGTGAATGTAAGAAAATTGACCCATATAGTTCAATTTTTCATTCGATTCCTGAACAAATTACAATGGAACATTTCTATTGAGAGCCTATTAAATAACATTCCCCTTCCTCAAGATATTTTTTCTATCAAATTCAAATGTCTACAAGTGTTCTATCCACCAATTCTATCAAATATTTAAGTCATTCTATGAAATTATGTAACTCAAACTCATATAACAAAAAAAGATAGTGAACCTCTCCCTAAAAATATATTTCCTTCAACACTAAAGGGTATTCATATCTGCAGTGATCTCTAAATCATTAGTGGGATAATTCTTATCATGTTTTCAAAGGTTATGAAAGATGTAATCTACCAAATCATCATCTTGTATAAGAACACAACCGAAACCAGTGGTATAAGCATTATATAAAACCATATACCCTTTACCAAGGTCATGTTAGTTCAAATTAGGATCTAATTTTAGAATTCATTTTATCACATTAGAAGAAAACAGACATTATTCATCCCTTATAAATTACACACATTTTCTAGTAAAATTTGTCAAAGGTGATGCCAACATTGATAAATATTTGATGAACCATCAATAATCTCCAACAATTGAAAGGAATCTATAAATCTCAAAAACATTACTTTATTCTTCCCATGAAAATAAAACCCTCACCTTCATAGGATCTATTAATAAACCATGCTCAGAAATCATGTTACAAAATATCATAACATATTAGATCCATAAATTTCATTTCAAAGTATTTTTGTTACAAATGGGGGCTCCTCATTATGTCCAAAACCAAACACAAATGGTTCTTGTGTGCATGCTCAGATCACAAATAAACCAAAATATCAACAACTAATACTACCAAAAAAGTGTTTACATGCTGATGGAATATCTGGTTTATTAAATCAAAAAAATATAAGAGTTTTATCCAGACCAAACGAAGTCACATGGTATACTAAAATGCCATATTTACTCCTGAAAAACATCATCAATATATCAAACATCTATACTCTAGGCTATGGATAGCATAATTAAAGATCAACCATTGAAAACCAATTCCCCCATTAACTGATCAATGAAATCATCCATATGAAAAAAGAGATACTTATTCTAAACCATTACATAGTTCAACTTCCAATAGTCCAAAAAAATAAATGTGAACCTTATAACTTCTTGTAAAATAGAACTGGGGCTACCCATGGAGAAAAAATAGGGCAAATGAAACCCTTTTTCAAAACATCATCGAACTAAATCTGTAGAACGTTCAGTTCTTATAGTTACATATAATGATAATGTATTGAAATAAGCTATGTACTTAGATCTGGTTCAATAATATAATGTACAACTATCTATAGTGGATCCCTAATATATTCTAGGAAAAATCAGGAAAACCTCAAACAATAGTGGAAAGATAAATAATAGAAGAAAATTCACCAAGATTAACTACTACAATAGAAAACAAAATCTTGAGCTCTTATTGGAGAGGTCTAGCAAGGCCAGACCTCAGACCCCACTCTTCCTGGAACACCAGTGCACTAAAATCATCCATATGAAATGAGAAACAACAATTATAATAATAATCCTTAGTATAATGATAAACAAGACAACCCATCCTGATGATGATGCTAAATAGATCCAGGTCGAGAACAAGAAAATCTCAGACTAACCCTACATAAATTATCGATATCTCACAAGTAGGACATCAAAAACCCTTCTCTTTCCTCTTCTCAAGATGTGTTTCTAACTACATAAAAAACTTCATGAGATCCATTAGAAGGTTAAGAATATTATCAATATAGAAAGATATAAATGAGTGGGAAGTGACAATATCAGCTAAATTAATTTCAACTAAGGATGAAGTTATAATAGTACCTCTTACTGTAACTGGACCCACATCTACCTCCACCAAAAACTCATCTACAGTGTGATGTTGCTTCACCAATGAGGCATGTGGTTGTATAACTATAGTCTTTGAAGCCTCTAACTGTTCTGCAACAGCCTTTGGATACAACGATTCTAGACAATATATATAAGTAGAAATAGCCAAGAAAATATTCTATAGATGTCCATAATGTCTACAACCATTGAACTTCTTTGTCAGTGAGGGACAATAACTTTATGTGTGTCTGAAATTTCCTCATTGATAAAAATTCATAGGCACACCACTTGCTACAATTGTAGGTGTTGAAGAGGCCTACTTCTGAGAACCTCATTCACCACTCTTGTTATGAGCTTTCAACTTTATCTTTTTCCATGATGAGACACTGAAGTTATAACTTTTTTGAAGGATAATGGGAATAATACCAACAAAATCCTAACATATTCATCTCCTACATTATTGCCATGTCAACTATCTCCATAGAGATCCAAATCATCAACATTAATACATGTGATATGATATCAAGTGATAAATCATTCATGTAATTTTTAGATTTGTATTGGGAATTCGTTTCGACCTATAATGAAAAACTAATAATATTCGATAACTAATTGGTTTTTAATGACATTGAACTCTCTCCATGTTGCATAGAGAAGAACTCATGAGACATCACTGACATCATCCACTCTAAAAAAAGCTAAAAGAAGAGAGTGATGAAACCCTTCCAGCCCAATACCATTTACTTATCAGCATGTTCCATGGAATCCCACCATCACTTTCTATGAAAATCTTGTCTTAATTATTCACACATTATCTTGATAATATCAGGTGTATCCAAGAAGTATGAGATTAGATTAATCTTTTCAATATAGTCCTATGTCTCTTGATGTTATTTCAGAACATTAAAGGATGTTGGATTATCATGCAATAATTATTCTGATCGATCTCTATCTCCTACAACTCCTTCATGTACCTCAACAATAGAATTTATAACTTTCGGTACATTATGGTTGACAATAGAAATTATCTACATGATAGACTTAATAAGATTATGATGCATAGGTTTATTTGCTTGAGGAGCATCAATTTTACCTTCCTATAGAACCCATCAAACACATATCAGAGGCAGTCTGTAGCACACAAAAACAATAGAAATGAAGAGACAACAGAATAATAAAAGATCAAACAATAAAAATCATAAGTAGAAGATTGAGATTAACATCAAGAACTCAAAATAGAAGACGCACACACCAATATCCCAAGATAACTTGAGTCTCATCATGGAAAGAGCTATCCAGTCACTCATCACAACCTACCTCTCATGTCCTAAAAATACTATCACCAGAATACCAATCATCCAATGATAATGGAGCCTAAGTACATACCACCATTGATACAAAACTGTAAAGAACCCGACCTAGATACCCTCTTAAACTATTACCCAACCATTATTACCACATACTTAAAGGATTTTATCGAACCCCATGAGCTAAAATCTCTCCCCAGGGGAAAAAATATAGATGTAATGGTTTTTTCTCAACCAGATGTAGGAAACATGACATATATATACATTAACAAAAATAAATTGTGTTAGAAATCATAAATATATATATATATTCTATAAAGTGAATAGAAAAATAGATGTGATACAACTAAAAATATATTAAAACAATCCCCAAATACAATTTCAATTATAAATAAATAAAAACATAAAAAATATCCCAAAAATCTCTATAAGATAGCGTGGTAAAACATGCATTATCTCACCATACATCCACACAAACCCAGTGGATAGAAAAACCCACCACCTCACTACAGTGCCTTTCCATTCCTTGCATTGAAATACATAATCAGGTCTATGGCCCACACAATGGGTATGCATGGTGTGAACTAATAGGTTCAATAGGGTCCCACCTAGGTGTTCCATAGTAAGTCTTTTTATAATAATCTAGGGATGTTTAACTTTAAATAAAATAAATAACAATTTACATTTTAGTTCAGTTATAGAAAAATAATTGAAAACCAATTAAATTTCCCCTTTTTCAACATTTTAAAATAAATAAGGTAAATAATTTGTAAATAATTGCATATACATATATAAAAAAGGATTTATAAAATTAAACCAAAACATGAATCACATATCATATCATATCCATGGTAGTACTACTCAAATAGTATAAGATAAAAGAAATTCACATGTAACATCACACCAATGATCACACTATGTCGGGATGGTTAGGACACTCATACCTAGACATATAAAATCACATTCGCATCAAGCCTCTAGACATATTCACAAATACTAGAGAGCATAGGAACACCATATAAAGTGAACTCCCTAAACTGTTATAATAAGTCCCTATAACAACACCCGTAAAATGTAAATGAATGACCCATGTGAAAACCCCTAGTAGCAGATGGGGGCTATTACTACACCTTCCACATAAGTACCCAAGTATTTAACTGTAATCAATTTTCAAAACCATTTTTTTCTACCATTTCACAATTCATTAAAAAACCCTATCCATTTATAAAAACTAGTGTAAAACCGTATTATATCAAAAACCCATTTCCAAAAACATGAATAAAATAATTAAATCATTCCAATTCTTGTAAAAAATAATTTATCAAAAACGAGAACAATGATGTTTATCACATAGTCTAAAGACAGAACCACCATCCCCAAAACAATGGTCGCACATGCCTTCCATGATATCCACTGACATTAATAAAAAACATTCATGGAGGCCCCTGAATCAATCAGCACATTATAAAATTGATTAAATTTTAAAAAAGGGTCATAAAAAAGAGGAAACAACACATACCTCAAGAACACACTCCCATAGACCACAACCAAAAAAGGGTCAGCCTTTGGATAAAGAAAAAAATGGATCTAAAAAGGAATCAATCGAATTACCACCATAGATCAATAGATTCAATACATTAATGCAAAAACAATGCTATGATAAAATTAAATAAACAATTATATGGATTACTCACCTAGATAAATGTTTCCTAACCACAACAACAATAAATAACCAAATGAAATGATTCGTCAAGGATAGAGGTGTGAAAAATCACTATAGAGGTGCTCTTGGTGTAGGAAATGTAGGGATGTGTAATAATATTTGAAAATATCACCCATATGGTTCTGTAAAATATTTATCCATGAAATTTATATGGTAGGTAATCCCTTTATTCTTCATGTATTCAAAAACATCCAAATACGCTAAAAAAACCCATCACCTTTATATTAAAAATTCATTTTCTAACATTACACGGTGTGTAATCATTAGATGAAATGTAATATTTCATGTTATGTACTCATATCATGAAATGATCCTAGAAAACATTACATGTAATGTACCCCCATTACATATCCTGTAAATTCATAGTAGATAGCTCTGACAAAATATTCTTATGTGAATACCCAAACCACCTCAGGCGTTCTACAAACTCATGGATAACCCTACTATGACATTAAATGTTCATACCTGAAATCCATTAATTTAAATAATCATACATCCCTTTAATTTATGTAATATTCCCTAAAAAATTATCTTCATCCTTAGAAGTTCCATGACACAGACAACTAAAGATGGAAAACATGTAAAGAGAAAGAAATTACCTGAAAGAGGGTAACAAGATGCTACAAACTACCCACCACAATACTTTTCTTCCCCAAGAAGTCATGTAGAAGAAGGATTTCTGATAAATACAGGATTCAACATCACAACATCAAAAAATCATGCTCCCAAGTCTCATGATAATATGATCTTTATTTCTATAACACTTCGACCAATGGAATTGAATTTGAATGTAAGACATTCACTTAAGAGTCAAAAACTGCTATGAGCAACTCAACAATAGAAACATCTAGATCTAACTCAACATATTCAAATTTCATGATTTGTGAAATATCAGGATGTCATTTTTTGTGCAGGGATATATAGAAAACAATATTAATCTCTATCAACTAAAATGGAAATGCCAATTGACATTCATCCTAGTCGAGAAGCTCAGTGAACTCAAATTGTCTGACATATCTCAAATCCAACATTCCCTATTTTCAAATATGATGATGAAAAAACCAAGGAGAAACATTCATGAAAACCTGGTAACCTATAGAAATATACAATGGATTATTCCATTCAATCACATATGTTTTATATTGACTCTAACATATAACCATTTACTAATTTTTATCCATAATACTCACTGATAACTCTTGAAACAAACTATATCCAACCAACGAAGCTTCACCCACCTATTCCTAATAAAGTGGTTTCTTGCATAGGTGACTATAAGAATCCATGATGTCTTCCTTTCTAATATATTAATTATAATTATTTTTATAAGAATACTCAACTAGTTCCAGATGGCTATCCTATGATCCTCCAAAATGAAAGATATAGGAACAGAGCATATCCTCCATGATCTAAATAGCATTATCCATCTTACTATCTTTATATGAATGATAAGATATACTAAACCTAACATGATCCCCCATTATCTCTTGGAGACTTCTCTAATTCATGGAAGTAATCCTTTATTCCCTATCTAAAACAACTATAGAAGGAACCTCATGTAACCTCGCCATCTCATGCACACATAGCATACCAAGGTCTTCAACATTAGAGTTGTCCTTGATAAAAATGAAGTGAGGAAACCTTTTCAACTAATCAATAACCACCTAGATAACATCACTCTATTGGGTATTCATTGTTAATATAACTACAATTTCGATTCGAAACCTAAAACATTTCCAAACAAGCACCAGGAGAGGGCAGTTCCAACCAAAGGATTCATATGCTCCACCTTTACCTATTTGTAGGTGTAACCACGAGACACATAATCTATAATTTCATACTCTAAACCTAGCCACAAAAATCAAAATCTAATGTCATTATATGTGTTCATGGTACTAGAATGTATGGACCAAGAATAACTATGAAAATTTAATTGAACTGGGATCCTCAAATATGTTGGGTTGAAAAACCAGTCCCAAAAATGGAGAATACCATTTGAAGAGAGAGACCAACTAGAAACAGTATCCCCACCATATAGGGTTTCTATAATTCACTTAAACTCATCATATTACTATTGGATATATATAATAGAATCAAAGAGAGATGATGATAGATGAACACTATCTAGAACCATTCCTAAAACATACTTTTAAATATCCAGGTAAAATGAGAAAAAAGAATGATATGGTTCTATTATTCCTTTGATTCCATAACATCCAATGATAGAACCATTCATTTGAGAGAATCTACAATGAAATTCTCCTTCCCTGGGATGTAGTCAATATCTATGACAAAATTCATCAGGTATTCCACCCACTACCTTTATCTAGGATTAAATTAATTCTAAAAAAATATTTCTCTCACACTCTTATGTTTAGAAAATACTATGAACCATTCACTAGAATGATAGTGCCTCTGACACTTAAGCGTATACATAACTACGGAAATACCAAAATAATGAGTGTGGTAATTCTTATATTTTATTCGAAGCTAAATAGATCTATAACCTATCACATTATTATCCTATATTAGCACACAACCCAATCCAACACTAGAAGCATAATAGAAAACAACATACCCATTACTGAGATCATTTTAGATCAAAATAAGAGACAATAACATAATTTACATCATCTCATCAAATGATAGGTGACACTTTGCATCAAAAATGAGTTTCATACATTTCCTAGTAATAGTAGTCAAATGTGACTCTAAATTTGGTTAATCCTTTATTATATATAGATAATATTTCTCATGATTATGGAAACATCGAATCGCAACGATATTTAGAAGTTCTTTCCATGATAAGAGAAAATTAATCTTCTTCAGTTAAACTAATAATCCATGCTAAAAAATCACATTCCCTGCGAACATCATATATCTAATCCTGTAATTTCATTTTTGATATATTTTAGTATAAATAGTGTATCCTATGTATTTTCTTAAGCAAACAGAAATAGTGTTTTTATTACACATATATCTCAACTAAATAATAATATCATTCAAAGACACTACAATAAACAGTGTCAAGATACATATGGAATATTTGATTCATCAAATCCATTAAAATTTTAGGAGCATTAGTTAGACCAAATGACATCACAAGATATTTAATATGGCCATACCTACTCATGAAATTTGTCTTTGGTATATCAGAATCCAAAACTCTAAGTATATTATAACCCAAATGAAGATCAAACATTGAAATCCACTTTCCCCATTTAACTGATCAAGAAAATCATCCACATGAGACTAAGGATACATATTATTAACTATTACTCAGTTAATCTTATAATATTCTATGCACAATCAATGTGAACCATCTACATTTTTTCAAAAGAGAACTAGGACTTTCCAATGAAAAAAAGTAGGGTGAAAAAACCCTTTTCCAATATATCATCCAATTAAATCTAGAGCCCTTTCTACTACACTAGTTCTGTACAATATGAAGGTGTCAAAATTATATGTGTACCTAGAAATAGGTAAATAATAAATTCTTATTCCCTATCTAGAGGAATCCTAGTGAAATAAATTATGAAAACATTAGGCAAAAACTGAATAATAGCTCAAATATCTACAAAAAAATGAAATTTCATTAGCAAAAATGCTACAACAAACAACAAACTCTTGAGATCTAGTCGTGAAGGTCCTGCACAACCAGACATTGGACCTTAATCTCCCTAAAACGCACATTAGATCCCATTGGTCACAATAAATGGTACATGATGTTGAAAATAATAAACCGTAGTATGATGACAAACAATACAATCCATCCTAAGGATAATTTAAAATAGATAAAGATGAAAAACAAAAAAACCCAGACTACCTCTATATCAGATATCAATAGCAAAAAATAAGGACATTGAATCCTCTGATCATTCCTCTTTCAAATATGTTTCCCTAAATCCATTACAACGTTCATGATTTCTATAGGAATGTTAATAATTTCATCAAAATTTCTAGATATAAGTGACTGTAAAGTAGAGATATCAATAAAAAAATTGCTACTGATGATGCAATAAAAATAGTACCTCCTACTATCAATTGGAAAACATCTACATATGTTGGATACTCATGTACTATATGAAGGTGCTTCACTACTTAGGCCTATGTCTGGATCCATATAGTTTTTGAAGAATCTGATGTTATTGTAGTAGCCATTAGAACCAAGGATCCTAATCTATATGGAGGAGTACACATAGCCTGAAATTAATGTTACAGATTTCCATAATGTCTAAAACTATTACAGAGTTTTTCATTTGAAGGAAAATAATTCCATTTGTGTATGAACATTATACAATGATATAATGTTAAGCGAACACCAATATCTGTGACTAGAGTTGATGAAGAGTCCTGATACCAAGTACAACCTCCACAACTCCTGTGTTGACATTTCCACTTTATATTTTTCCTCAATTCTCCACTGAATCTTCTATTAGGTGAAATATAATGGAAAATTTTCTTTCTATATTCATATATTATTACATATACCTATCCATTATCTATACATAGGTTGAAATCTTCAGTATAAATTCATTTAATATGATTTCTAGTTGTAAAAACTGAAGGTACTTCCAAGCATTCATCTTGTCATTCATTATTACCACAGGTGAAAAGAAAACCATCTATACAAACTGATTTCTGTATGAGAACATAAAATTATATCCCTACTGTAAACATGGTAACTCTTGAGACTTCTCCATCATTAGGGACTATGGAAAAAACTACTAGAATAAGAGTGTCTTGAAACCCTTCTAGTCCAATACCACATGCTGATCCTCCTTTACAAATGGAATTCCATCATCTCATTCTATGACTTTCAAGTATAAATTTAGAGCACTTCACCTTGATACACTCAGGTGTATCCAAGATTTCGATGATCTGATCAATATTTTCAAGACAGTCCTCCACCTCTTCATGTTCATTCATACCTTTAAATTATGATGTCTTCCCATGAAGGAACTCAAGTGATTAATCATTATCTCCTATATCTATAGAATATTACTCAATAAATTCATTGTAAACAAGTCATCCATTCTAATAAATAACATGAAATTTATTTATGATAGACTCAATAAAATTAGGACGCAATGGTGGATTTCCATGAAAAGCATCAGTTTCACCTTCATGGGGACCCACAAAACACATCTTGGAGGCCCACTTTTGCACACCGAATCAAAGGAAATGATCAGATGAAAGAATAATATCAGTTCAAATCGAAAACCCCATAAGAAAAATTTGAGATTAATTTCATGAACTCATAATGGGAGACACAGATCCCAACATCATATTGTAACTTTAGTCTTATCACAACAAGAGCTGGATAGGAACTCAACACAAACTACATCTCAATTTCCCAAAATCCTATCTCCAGACTACCAAAAAATCTCATGATAAGGACTATAGAGGACATACTACCTTTGATACATAACTATAACAAAACTAACCCTGGTACTCTCTCAAACTCATACTAGTCCAGAATTGACACATAATTGAAGGGTGATATTGATCCGCACAATATATCGTCTATAACCCGAGAAACAATAACAAACAGAGGGAATAATTTCTACAATCCTAATGTAGAAACAAGACATATATACAAATTTAAAGAAATAAATAGTGTATGAAATAATTAATATATGTGTGTATGTGTGATAACTGAAAAAGAATAACTTGAGTTATACAAATACAAATGTAGAAACAAATTTCTAAGTGACAAGCCCAAGTACAAAGGAATACAAATCTAAACAGATACTTTAATAATATTTATGTGATATATTGGAAAAACACACATCATAACACCATCTAGCCACCCAAAACTAGCTAATAGAAACCCCCACCACCTCACTATGGTGCCTTACACTTCACTGTATTTAATGACATAATCGGGTCTATGCACCACTGAAGGGGTATACAGGGTGTGAGATAACATGCATCCTGGGGTCCCACCTAGATTTTCCACAACAATTCAATGTAAAATATTCCATGAATTCTCAAATTTAAAGAAAACAAAGAAAAATATACAGATTAACTATTTTATAGAAAAAACATAACAATACAATTTAATTTCTTATATTCCACATTTCTAAATAAAGATGTTTAATCAGTTTTAATGATTCTCATATACATATAACAAAATAAATATATCTAATCAAACCAAAAAATAAATCACATATCATCTCAAATCCATTAATGTACATGTGACGTCCGAAAATTTTATTAATGAAAATTTCTCTTGATCAGATTAAATGTATTATTATTTAAAATGGTTATATAAAACAAATGAACATCCTCATTTTTTCTATTTTTGGATTTTAAAATACCATTGAGTTTTGTTACCATTTCTAATAAAGCCATTGAATATTTACCAACTGATTATTATAAATATTGGTCTTAAACAAATCCAATTTACGCATACAAAAGATGAGATGACATATTCCAGTAGAATTGCTCCAAATGAATCCCATTTTTCGAATCTGGTAAAGGATGTGGAGTCACTAGGATTTTCCCTTGACCAATCCCATTCTGAGCTTCAACACATTATGTTAAAAATAATTGCCTACTAGAGAAGTGAAGGTTAATAGAGATTACCCCCTAAGTGATGTTATCCATACCACCAAAAGAGTCGGTCACCATCGCACACCATACCCTTAGGTATTATGATGGTTTCATAAGGGGTTATGTAACAACTCCCTAGCAATATGATTATGCACATTATTTTATTATAATGAATATAAATTCAAATTATCATTGTTACTTTGTAAATTGTTTTTGAGGCACAAATAGTATTTTTAGTTAATATTCAATTGAGAAAAATATTTTGAGGACTTAATGGATTTATTAATTACATAATATTTTAATAAAATATTATTACAATATTAGTTTTTATAAAATTTAATTAATCGTATATTTTTTATTAATATAACTGTAATTTTTATTATGGATTGAAGGATGTTTTTTTCCAAACCCATGAATGTTTGATAAAGGTCAGTTTTTATTTTAAAATAAATAATTCACATATTTAGAAAACTATTTAGAAAAAATGAATATTATTTTTTGATTCATAACGTTGAAATTATCCAACGGTAAATTTTTTTTTAATTTTCTAAAACAATCAAACTTTTGTTAAAAAATTAAATACTCCTTAAATATATAATGTGTTTTATGACATCATAATGACCTAATATTGATGTAATAATTTATTATAAATGGATTTTTCAAAAAATATATGTTTTACTTTTAAAATAATGTTATTTTATATTTGTTTTATTTATTTTACAAAGACTTAGTGGACCCTCCAAAACATATAAAACATTTTAAAATTTTAAAATAATTTCTTTGAGAGTGTAAATCACTATCACATAAGCAAGCATAATATTTTAATATGTTCTGTAATTGGACTTATAATTTAATTATCTCAACTACCATCTGAAAAACACCATGGGAAAAAACCATCGTATGGTTTTTATTTTTGTTGAGTTTAATGTGTATTGTTCAAAACCTAAATAATAAATAATTCCCTCTCTTTGCCTATATAATCCCACCCAAGCTCCCACTTTTCTTCACTCAAAAGATTTGGAGATCAACTGAACACTTCCCTCCTCTGTATTGAATCCTCCCAAGGCACTACAAATGTAACAGCCCAAGATTTTATAAAAAATATTCTTTTTAATTTTATTAATGTCTTGTGTTATACGCTACACCAAAAGGAGCTTGCACAACACGCATCCTTGACTTGCCTTGCATTACACGCAATCGCAACCTTGCTCGATAGCGTGTGTGGTACGTAATCCTGAGTTTCACGAAACAATGATATGCTATTAAAATATTATTAAAACTAGCCGTTATGAATAGTAATAACCACTTTTTAAATTTTAGAAATTTTAACTCTCAAAATGGACTTCATTTTTGGATTCGGAGTATCGAATTTAGCCTAAGGTGAAATTTAGGCACTTTTCGGATAACTTTCATATTCTGATGAATAATGAAAATTACTAAATTATAATTAAAAACAACTTTTTTAATCGAAATAATTAATAGTGATAAATCATTAATTTGAGTGGTTTTAAAGTATATTTAAAATATATTTTTACAATTTAATACAATGTTGGACATTGGATGTAATTTCACATTTAAACCAGTTATAAACAAGTGTCAATCTTTTGATAGTTATTATCTCTTAAAAACACGCTATTTGTTGTAACAACGGAAATTAATTATAAAATTAATTAATGCAACTTATATGTTTGGAATTTTGTAAAATAGAAATCATTTTTGAATTCGGAATATCAATTATAGCCTAGGGTGAAATTTTGGTACTTTTCTGAAAACTTTCAATTTTTGATGAATAGTGAAACCACTAAGTGGTAGGTTAAAAACTGAATTTTGCATAAAACTTAATCCTACCGCTTCTGTGAATGGAATTTCGAAAATCCGACAGACACGGTTAATATCAAGGACTAAAATGTGGTTCAATGAGATGAAAATAATTTTTTTGAATAGTAACTTTTTACTTTTTTTACCGCGGTTAATAGTAAATAGGGTAACTAAGGGTAAATACGATATTAATATTACCCTAACACATGTCCTAATTATATTGGACAAGTGTAATTCGACCAAAAACAAACTTAGGAATAAAATATGACCATTTAGGCCCACTTGGATTAGATTAGGACATTTATTATTAATTTATTTAAAGAAGGGTTAAAATAGTTAAAATCAAAGTTTAATAAGTAAATCATTTTTAATATGGGGTTATACATAAGATAAATTCGACTATAAATATTAATTAGAAAGCTAAAACTATTTACTACATGATTGTATTTTATTTGTAATTTTTAGACATTAAATAATTTAATTTATTTATGACACAAAGATGATGCAGTAATTATCTTGTTAATGAAATATTGACATAATTGTTGTTATAAACACCAAAATAAATGTAATTTGAGACTTTTTATGAATTAAACTAATTTTCTAGGTTACTATGATATATTAGTGTTGATTTAATCAACTTGGTTCGAACATATAATTCTGTTATGACTTTCAAAAAAATCATATATCAAATAGTGTCAAAATTGACACAAAATAGTTTTTAAATCAAATATTATATTATTAATTGTTATTTTATTCCTAAAAATCTAAGGTTCAGCAAAATGACTTAGATAAGGATATATATATTAATAATAAACAATTTGGGGTTCGTTTGGCATGTTATAGTAAGTTTATTAACCATATAGTGGAAGAAAACAAAAAGACACGGTAAAAGTTAAATTAATTAACTTAGAGTTAAATCTAATTGATAAGGTTAACATAATACCCTAAACTTGTCTAAATCCTATTGGTTGATAGTATTTAGACCCTTCCCCACTTTATCTTCGAAATAAGACCCTTTGGAACCATTATAAACCGATTTTGACTTTAAAATAAAATAATATTTTGAGGTATTCCTAAGGTGCCCCTCTCCTCCCTTATAAAAGGACACCTCCTCTCCCTCCTCCTCACACCAATTTGAGCACTCAAGCTCGGCCAAACCCTGCAAAAATCTCTTCTCCACTTCCCTAAAAACATCCTAGAGGTTCTGGTCTTCCTCAAAGACCAATTTTAGTGCCCTAAGAGGAGGTCTCAAAGAGGCGCTTCAAAGAAGAGGTAATTACCGTTACCAATTCTTTCATCTTTATTTCTTATTCCACTTCTTCTTCTTAGGTTGTTTCATTATGAAGTAATAACATCAGTATCACTCATATACTAATATGTTATTATAAGTATGAAACAACCCTATTTCACCATCTATCCATCCTATGGAAAAAGAAATCACCGCGCGTGCGTACGTACGGAATACCGTCTCCACGCCGTGGTGTAATCTATTTTCCACCACCACCTTACATGGATGGGTATAATGGTGTAAAGAATAACTATACATAGTTATTAAAACATCATATTGATTCTGATATATTGTATAATCCACTCCAATTCAATTCAATATTTATAGAAATGATATCATCGCTCGTGCGTACGTACGGACTACCGTCTCCACGACGCGATGAGATTCATTCTCCATGTTAACCATTTAAAAATGATTATAATGTATATATAAAAAATAATAATGAAATATATGACATTATAAAGCTACTGGATTTATGTATATATATACATATGTATGTCATCTACTTACTTCCATTTCAAGACAATAAGGAAAGGAAAACAGCGTTCATGCTTACGTACGGACTACCGTCTCCATGAACGGTGTTTTTCATTTTATTTATCTACCTATTATATATATATATATACTGAATATATATGATATATAAATCATATTTTATATTCTGTAAGTGAGTAAATCATGATATAAGTAATAATGATGTCAAGAACAACAAGTCAAAACACCTACGATAAATGAAACGATTTTACCCAAAACGCTTCTTTAACATGGAATTTACAAAAGAACGGGTAATATAATGTCATAAGTGAACCATATATGATATCATAACAATGAATATGATTCTGTAATAAGTCAATAACATGATTTAAATCATTATACAGGAGGTTCGGACACTTACAAAGCAAGTCGGACCTAAGGTAAGGGAAATATCACAATCTCATTTTTATACGAGATTGTTTATTCGTAAGTATTTACTGGGGTGTATTTTATCATCCACATCCATGTTTCTTCAATATGTAATATTATTTCCATCCACCTACAATTGTTTAAATCCAATTTTACCCTTCTGTGTGTTTTTAGTAAAAGATATGAAAGGAATCTTTGTCGTTTTTTTTATACGAGGTACTTTTTGACTTTTCCGACAAAAGTACGAAGAATGTTTTTTTTAACTTATACGGCACGAACGGATTTATACTGTTTTATAAAGCCTTATTTTCATGAAGCTTCCTCTAAAAGATTTCATGACTATTTTCAATAAAATCTCTTTCTTTTAAAATTGCATGATGTTTTGTGAAAAGAAATTGATTTTGAAGAAGAAATGATATTTTCCTCAAGAATTCAATTCAAGTGTTTTATCAAAATTATTTTCCATATAAGATAATAAAGGGTTCTGTTTCTATCCATATTTTTACATTGATTTGACTATGTTGTGATGGAATTATGTTTATGAATTCCTTTATCTTATATGAATGGTTTTATGATGTCATGTTGTTTAAGAATCCCATTTTTATTACCTGGGTTATGCAATGATGTATGATTTATGATTTTGTGGCACACATAAGAAAGGATTCATTAAGAGATGGGTGGGACCTATATCTCCCTCCAATGCATTGGGTAAAGATTTTATATCTCATGAGATAGACATGGCTGGAATGGTAGGTTATACCGGTTCAGTGAAACAGGACTGAAACGAGGATTACTCGATTCAGAAAGGGACTTTGTCCACTAAGATAGTCTTGGCAATGAGTCTTGACTAACAAGAAATGATTCTATATGATTATGTGTGTATGCCACAATGACTAATGTTTTAAGTTATGATTTCATTTCACTACTATGATTTATCCCATGTTATGAAATTATGATCTCTTTTGCAGGTTAAGATTTCCAAAAATGTTATGTTCTTATGAAAATTATGTGATTGATATTTCTTTTGTTTACCCTTACTGAGCATTTGAGCTCACCCTTTTATGTTTTCTTTTCCCCAGGATATAAAGAAAGGTTTTAGGTAAAAAAAAAGGAAGATCTTTATGGGAGATGTTGAAGATCTTTCACCAGGATTAGAAGATTATATTCCGAGTTTCCAAAGACACTAAACTATTACGATCCTTGTGTGTGTGTTTTTGTTATGTACTAAGTATTCCGCAAATGTAATGTAATGTCCATGTACGATAAGCTTCGGGTCTCTACAGTTGGTATCAGAGGAAAGGTTTAGTCAACCTTTGGAAACTAGGATGCGAAAACGTTAGTGAGATCCCTAGAGATATTTCTAAGGTATGTCTAGGGATGCCCCTAAGGATAAGTATACGTATAGGATATAGTTCTAGAACTATGGTAACGATATTAGATTAAACCAAAGATGATAGATATTTATGTTACTCCCCCTTTATTACGATTTTTGCATCTAACACTATTCTGTTTGGATTTTAGAAAATGGCTGGAAACAAGATGATTCACAATAATGGAGGATATGATGGACAATGGAATGATATTCTTTATAAGCAACCAAATGAAATGGGATTTGGAAGTCCAAACATCATTATTATGCCGAATCAGCAATCTCACAATATGATCAATAAAGTAAAATTTGGTAAGTTTCCTGACTCGGCTAATAAGAGAAAGATGGAGTTTCATGATGATCATAGAGGAAAGAAAGTTCAATTTCCCCTATGTAAATCATGTGGGAAGAGGCATCAAGGAGAATGTTTCAAGGGAATTGGAAGATGCTTTGGGTGTGGAAAAGAAGGACACAAAGCAAGTAAGTGCAAAGGAAAAGGGTCGGTTAACACCATGGATGAGGATAATGGTATTGCTACGACATCAAAAATGGTTAAGTGTTTTAAATGTGGAATGTATGGGCATTATGCAAACAAATGCCCTAAGGGAAAGACTCATGAAGAGAATCAGTATGGTCATATGTGTAGTATTTATGTGGATGATGATGAAGAGACTACAAATGATATGTGAGATGAAAGAATTTTTGAAGCTCGGTCAATGGTTTGAGAATGTAGTGGAATGATTACATGTTTATCATGTTTAATTTTGGAATAAAGAGACATATATGGATTGTTACATTGTTGTCTTTCCTTGTGTTTTGAAAGTGTATGATTAATGTTACCAGTATCCATGAAAGGTTATTCAGATATTTTTGGAATGCAGATGATATGCGAATAATGAAGGGATAAGGAGAAAATTAAATGTTTAACAGTATTCATGAGCTCATGATTGATATAAGGACTAAGTGATATCATGGTTTGAGTATATAGAATTTTGAGGATTTTGGTATGTGGAAAGTGTTAACTTTTGTTTTCACTAAGGTATTCAAGAGAATACACGATTAAGGACTTTGAATGTTTGGAATGTGACCAACAAGACATATCTTATGATATGTGGGGATCAACGACAGTATTAAATCTCTTGTAATCGTTGTCACTATATTATGAGAGTGGACTGCAGTATTATGTATAAGCCTAAAGATTAGACTGGATTATGTTGGACATAAGTTAGTATTGTTTAAGGATAGAAGATTTTCGATATTATTGATGGGATGTTATAGTAAAAGGACAACCTGCAGGATGGGCGACAGCCCATCGCTTCGGACAAGGCTGTAGGAATCGAACCCACAACCGAAGTGCGACTGGCCTTTATCGCCTACCACTGACCTACAGGAAGTCCCTGTTTAGTAGAAACTAGTTTTATTATATTAAGCAGCATGATATATGAAGTATAAGTCCATTTTAGGAACCATATATGATTAATCTCACTATAGAATGACTTATGTATATTTAATAACTTTTGCTAACCTTTTGTTTGAGACAGATGGAATGAACAGTCATTCTATCACATGATCTGCTAACACTTCACGAATAACAAATTCAACTTCTTTTATTTAAGAGATGAAGTAGAAATTGTTCAAGGCACGAACAAAAGTGAGATTGTACCAAAATAAAGTAAGTATTTATTCTAAGCAAATTTTGAACTTTATGGAAATGATCTTGAAAACCAAAAATGTTGTCCTAGTGATCTTATACCTAATGAATCAGATGGTACCTTATATCATCACAAATCTATGGATTTGTGATTACTGGCTTTTCCATAGCCATGTTCTCTACCACTCTCCATCAGAACTTGATGGTTAGATTTCTCTTCCATATCCATATTTTCACCTATGTGGAAACCCAGTGATTAGTTTATTTGGGTAACCGTTATGTTTCATACTTTTGTTTTTAAAGATTGGTTTTGGTATTTCATTTTACGATGTGGGTTTCTATTAAAGAAACTTTTGAATAGTAAACCATTTATAACCCCGACGAATTTCGAGGGCGAAATTCATTTTAAGGGGGGTAGAATGTAACAGCCCAAGATTTTATAAAAAATATTCTTTTTAATTTTATTAATGTCTTGTGTTATACGCTACACCAAAAGGAGCTTGCACAACACGCATCCTTGACTTGCCTTGCATTACACGCAATCGCAACCTTCCTCGATAGCGTGTGTGGTACGTAATCCTGAGTTTCACGAAACAACGATATGCTATTAAAATATTATTAAAACTAGCCGTTATGAATAGTAATAACCACTTTTTAAATTTTAGAAATTTTAACTCTCAAAATGGACTTCATTTTTGGATTCGGAGTATCGAATTTAGCCTAAGGTGAAATTTTGGCACTTTTCGGATAACTTTCATATTCTGATGAATAGTGAAAATTACTAAATTATAATTAAAAACAACTTTTTTAATCGAAATAATTAATGGTGATAAATCATTAATTTGAGTGGTTTTAAAGTATATTTAGAATATATTTTTACAATTTAATACAATGTTGGACATTGGATGTAATTTCACATTTAAACCAGTTATAAACAAGTGTCAATCTTTTGATAGTTATTATCTCTTAAAAACACGCTATTTGTTGTAACAGCGGAAATTAATTATAAAATTAATTAATGCAACTTATATGTTTGGAATTTTGTAAAATAGAAATCATTTTTGAATTCGGAATATCAATTATAGCCTATGGTGAAATTTTGGTACTTTTCTGAAAACATTCAATTTTTGATGAATAGTGAAACCACTAAGTGGTAGGTTAAAAACTGAATTTTGCATAAAACTTAATCTTACCGCTTCTGTGAATGGAATTTCGAAAATCCGACAGACACGGTTAATATCAAGGACTAAAATGTGGTTCAATGAGATGAAAATAATTTTTGGTGAATAGTAACTTTTTACTTTTTTTACCGCGGTTAATAGTAAATAGGGTAACTAAGGGTAAATATGATATTAATATTACCCTAACACATGTCCTAATTCTATTGAACAAGTGTAATTAGACCAAAAACAAACTTAGGAATAAAATATGACCATTTAGGCCCACTTGGATTAGATTAGGACATTTATTATTAATTTATTTAAAGAAGGGTTAAAATAGTTAAAATCAAAGTTTAATAAGTAAATTATTTTTAATATGGGGTTATACATAATATAAATTCGACTATAAATATTCATTAGAAAGCTAAAAAGATTTACTACATGATGGTGTTTTATTTGTAATTTTTAGACATCAAATAATTTAATTTATTTATGACACAAAGATGATGCAGTAATTATCTTGTTAATGAAATATTGACATAATTGATGTTATAAACAACAAAATAAATGAAATTTGAGACTTTTTATGAATTAAACTAATTTTCTAGGTTACTATGATATATTAGTGTTGATTTAATCAACTTTGTTCGAACATATAATTCTGTTATGACTTTCACAAAAATCATATATCAAATAGTGTCAAAATTGACACAAAATAGTTTTTAAATCAAATATTATATTATTAATTGTTATTTAATTCCTAAAAATCTAAGGTTCGGCCTAATGAATTAGATAAGGATATATATATTAATAATAAACAATTTGGGGTTCGTTTGGCATGTTATAGTATGTTTATTAACCATATAGTGGAAGAAAACAAAAAGACATGGTAAAAGTTAAATTAATTAACTTAGAGTTAAATCTAATTGATAAGGTTAAAATAATACCCTAAACTTGTCTAAATCCTATTGGTTGATAGTATTTCGACCCTTCCCCACTTTATCTTCGAAATAAGACCCTTTGTAACCATTATAAACCGATTTTGACTTTAAAATAAAATAATATTTTGAGGTATTCCTAAGGTGCCCCTCTCATCCCTTATAAAAGGACACCTCCTCTCCCTCCTCCTCACACCAATTTGAGCACTCAAGCTCGGCAAACCCCTGCCAAAATCTCTTCTCCACTTCCCTAAAAACATCCTAGAGGTTCTGGTCTTCCTCAAAGACCAATTTTAGTGCCCTAAGAGGAGGTCTCAAAGAGGCGCTTCAAAGAAGAGGTAATTACCGTTACCAATTCTTTCATCTTTATTTCTTCTTCCACTTATTCTTCTTAGGTTGTTTCATTATGAAGTAATAACATCAGTATAACTCATATACTGATATGTTATTATAATTATGAAACAACCCTATTTCACCATCTATCCATCCTATGGAAAAAGAAATCACCGCGCGTGCGTACGTACGGAATACCGTCTCCACGCCGTGGTGTAATCTATTTTCCACCACCACCTTACATGGATGGGTATAATGGTGTAAAGAATAACTATACATAGTTATTAAAACATCATATTGATTCTGATATATTGTATAATCCACTCCAATTCAATTCAATATTTATAGAAATGATATCATCGCTCGTGCGTACGTACGGACTACCGTCTCCACGACGCGATGAGATTCATTCTCCATGTTAACCATTTAAGAATGATTATAATGTATATATAAGAAATAATAATGAAATATATGACATTATAAAGCTACTGGATTTATGTATATATATACATATGTATGTCATCTACTTACTTCCATTTCAAGACAATAAGGAAAGGAAAACAGCGTTCATGCGTACGTACGGACTACCATCTCCATGAACGGTGTTTTTCATTTTATTTATCTACCTATTATATATATATATATACTGAATATATATGATATATAAATCATATTATATATTCTGGAAGTGAGTAAATCATGATATAAGTAATAATGATGTCAAGAACAACAAGTCAAAACACCTACGATAAATGAAACGATTTTACCCAAAACGCTTCTTTAACATGGAATTTACAAAAGAACGGGTAATATAATGTCATAAGTGAACCATATATGATATCATAACAATGAATATGATTCTGTAATAAGTCAATAACATGATTTAAATCATTATACAGGAGGTTCGGACACTTACAAAGCAAGTCGGACCTAAGGTAAGGGAAATATCACAATCTCATTTTTATCCGAGATTGTTTATTCGTAAGTATTTACTGGGGTGTATTTTATCATCCACATCCATGTTTCTTCAATATGTAATATTATTTCCATCCACCTACAATTGTTTAAATCCAATTTTACCCTTCGGTGAGTTTTTAGTAAAAGATATGAAAGGAATCTTTTGTCATTTTTTTTATACGATGTACTTTTTGACTTTTCCGACAAAAGTACGAAGAATGTTTTTTTTTAACTTATACGGCACGAATGGATTTATACTTTTTTATAAAGCCTTATTTTCATGAAGCTTCCTCTAAAATATTTAATGACTATTTTCAATAAAATCTCTTTTTTTTAAAATTGCATGATGTTTTGTGAAAAGAAATTGATTTTGAAGAAGAAAGGATATTTTCCTCAAGAATTCAATTCAAGTGTTTTATCAAAATTATTTTCCATATAAGATAATAAAGGGTTCTGTTTCTATCCATATTTTTACATTGATTTGACTATGTTGTGATGGAATCATGTTTATGAATTCCTTTATCTTATATGAATGGTTTTATGATGTCATGTTGTTTAAGAATCCCATTTTTATTACATGGGTTATGCAATGATGTATGATTTATGATTTTGTGGCACACATAAGAAAGGATTAATTAAGAGATGGGTGGGACCTATATCTCCCTCCAATGCATTGGGTAAAGATTTTATATCTCATGAGATAGACATGGCTGGAATGGTAGGTTATACCGGTTCAGTGAAACAGGACTGAAACGAGGATTACTCGATTCAGAAAGGGACTTTGTCCACTAAGATAGTCTTGGCAATGAGTCTTGACTAACAAGAAATGATTCTCTATGATTATGTGTGTATGCCACAATGAGTAATGTTTTAAGTTATGATTTCATTTCACTACTATGATTTATCCCATGTTATGAAATTATGCTCTCTTTTGCAGGTTAAGATTTCCAAAAATGTTATGTTCTTATGAAAATTATGTGATTGATATTTCTTTTGTTTACCCTTACTGAGCATTTGAGCTCACCCTTTTATGTTTTCTTTTCCCCAGGATATAAAGAAAGGTTTTAGGTAAAAAAAAAAGGAAGATCTTTATGGGAGATGTTGAAGATCTTTCACAAGGATTAGAAGATTATATTCCGAGTTTCCAAAGACACTAAACTATTACGATCCTTGTGTGTGTGTTTTTGTTATGTACTAAGTATTCCGCAAATGTAATGTAATGTCCATGTACGATAAGCTTCGGGTCTCTACAACAAGCTCTCATGAAGCCTCTCTAAAGCCTCTCTTAAGCCTTTGGTATCACACTTCAATGTAACGGATTTCTTCATTTCTTATTTTTGTTCAAATATCATTTTGTTCATATACCCTTTTATTTTAAATTAAAAATGTTGGGATATGATTTTGAACCTCCCCATACTTCCCTCCTTATTTTTTAATCATTAGTTACCCCTTTCTCTCTCATTAATTCTCCTCAGGTACACTCTTTACCATGCCGAAATTGCGTAAGGAATTTCTCTCTTTTCATTTACATTAAATAAATTATTTTATATTATGCATCTAAATATCATTACAAATGTTGGGATATTATGTTCCATGTCCCCATTACTATATATTTCATGTATAAATTTTTAGAGACCACTTTCACTCTCATCAACCCATTTTATGATGTCTATTTGACATCATTATGCTACCAAAGTTACACCAAAACATCCAATGCCAAAATCATCATGTAAGTGAATACCATACCCATTTCTCTATCAAGGGTACTCACCTTTTTCAAAATGTACTTGTATATTTAGTTCATACATTAATGTATTCCACAATATCTTATTTGTGGAATAAATTATGATTTTTAATGAATCTATGTTGTATGATCCATGTGATACACTTATGCCTGAAATTAAAAGTATATAAAGGGTGCACCCTGATAGCGCTCCAGTACATTGGTTAAAGATTAGTATCATGATACATCAACATCAATGAGGGTTTACTCTTTCTAATTCATGTGCAATGTGGTTCTACTCATTGTCTAGGTTCAATGAGCCTTAGATCATGCTAATATCATGTTAAATGTTGTTTTCACATTTCCATGTTATAATAATCATGAAATATAATGTCTTTATGTTCATGATTCTATTATGATCCCTTGATATTCCTATTTCCTAACGTGTATTTTATTCTCCATTTTATTCCTTGTTTACTCCCTTACTTGGCTTTATAGCTCACCCTTTTCACATGTATGTCCTCAGGTTATCCAATGCATTATTATGTATGAGGTAATGTTGTAGCCATGTAAAAGAAGTTTTTAATAAAGATGTTGTATTTTTATGTCATAAGATGTCATGAAATGTCCCTAATTTCCCAAGACACTAGGCCTATAAATCATCAGATTCGTATTAAGTGAATGTTTATATAATAAATCAAGATTAAATGTGTACTAAAGAATGTGGTTGTTACAGTACAACTCAAGGATCACAATTCAAACGAAAAGAACTGGTAACATCATGCCAAGGATCACACATGGTCTGGATATATTGTCCAATCATACCAAATAACCAAAAATCATATGTAGATCAAGCCTCTTGACGAATTCATCAAGGATAAATAGCATAGTAAAACCCAAAAATGTGAACAACAAAATAGTTTTAACAAGTCCCTAGAATAATAGGCCTAGAGAGCAATAGAAATACCCAAGTGAAAACACCACGATAGTGGATGCAGCCTCTAACTACACCTTCCACCAATGTAACCAAGGATTCCCATGTGATCTATTTTATAAACCATTTAATCATATAATTTCTTCAAAACCATTCTTTTAAAGCAATTTCAATGGCCTATTTCACAGTAATTTTAAAACCCTTTCCATTTACCAAAATTAGTAGAACACAGTATTTTTATCAAAAACTCATTCCCACACACACAAATCAAATCAAAAAAATAATTCAAATTCATTTAAAAATGATTTATAAAAAATATTTGAGCAATTCAATTCACCAACAAAGACTACAAATGGAACCTCCTACCTCAAAACTCAGTACACACAAATCTGCAACTGGATTTACCAAAAGGGAGAAAAAAACACAATAGAGACACTATAATCAATCCAAAATTTTCATAATTGATTCAATTTGAAAAAAAGGGTTAGTATAAAAGTGGAGACAACACTTACCTCAATAACACTCACCCACTGCACCAAAACCAACAATGGATCGACCATTGGAACAAGATTGTACAATAGATCTAAAAGCTAATCTAGAAAATTTTCACTCTAGATTGATGGATCTGATAACACAACTCAATAGTGATATTGTGATAAAAAGAAAAAAATAAGAAGAATGATTACTCACATGGAGAAATTACCTTCAATTTTACAATCAATCATTTAACAAAATGATCCAGAAGGGTTGGAGGTCTCAAAAATCACCAGAGTGGATACCTATCGTGGGAGAAATGAGGGATGTGTAAGAATGAATGAACATATCAATCATATGGATCCCTTAAATTCCTATCTGAAAAATTTACATGTTTTTTAATCCATTACACATCATGTAATCCATGAGGTCCAAATATGAAAAAAAACCCCTTCACAATTTTATTAAAATTCTGATTTTTTTATGATTATATTGAATGTATTATTTATCTATTTTTGCATAGATCACGACATGAACCTAGAGAACATTAAAAAATTATTTAAACCCATTAAAAAGTGTAAAAATTCCCAGAATAAAACGCATTTAGAATATTCATTCACAAATACCTGAACCACCTGCAGCGTTCTCCGAACTCAGAGAGAACCCCACTAATACATTAAACATTTATACATGGAATACATTAATTCAAATAATCATAAATCCATGATCATTATGTAATTTTCCCAATAAATGATCTTCAACCTTGTGAGTCCTCAGATTCACTCAACTTAATATTTCAAACAAGTAAATAGAAGAAAATTACCTGAATTCAAGTAACATGATGTTACAAATACTAAAACCGCTAAGTCTTGCGTCACATAGTTCTATCGTGGGTTCTAAACTGCATCAAACCATATACGATAATGGCCTACCTATGAATCAACATATAGTCAATCCCAACTCCAAGGCATCAAAATATAGTTTGTAATTCACACCCTCCATTGGTAGTCTCCAAACATGATTATTCAACTACCTCAACAACAATTCTTAGAAGGCTCTCTAGCACTACTCAGTCCAGTTATATAGAGGACCTTTAAATGTGAATTCTTTCAAAGGGGATTTAATCCTTCAAAAATATTATACTAACCTCCAGTTATAACCAACCAAAACAAGAAAACTCAACATCTTAGAAATTCTCTTGGATGCACCCAATAAATCCCTACATTAATCATCACTGAGTCCAAAACTAGTCTATGCTCAAAAATTACATGGGTTAGAATGTGAACCTCATGGATCCTAAACAAGAACATAGAGATATTACCATAAATATTTTGCTCCCCATAAAATATAGTACCATTACCAAGTATTCTTCATGATCCTCATATGATGCAGAGTATATTAGTTTGTTATAATTGAAGAAAAAAAAATAAATCTAATTATTGGTAAATGGTCCATTTCATAATATCCATAAAAATGGTGGGGGGTTCATCGAACCAAAAATAACCACCAGGAACTCATAGTGTCTATAGTGACATAAGAATACTAGCTTCGCAATATCATCCATGAAAGGTCTCCACTAGTGGTAACTTGACGTGAGATGGATCTTCAAGAATCATCTCAGGTTTCATAGTTAATCAAAGAGGTCATCAATACTCTACAAGGGGTACTTTTTATTTTTCATTTTTGGGTTCAGTAGATGATAATATGCATAAATGTATAAGATATTATCCTCATATTTCATGAACAACACATTAGATTCTCTGGGGGATAAAGTAGGTCTTATAAAACCCTTCTTTCAAAGGTCCTCCAACTACAATTGCACCTATTAGAGTCATATCATCCTCGAGAAAAAATTTCATAGAATCTTCCATGACTAATGGTGTTAAGATGCTCAAAGAGTATAATGCACCAAGGGATATACTCAACGACAATGGGGTGATAGTTTGGATCCTCCTTCTCATAAAACAAACATGTCCGACCATGTGGTATTTCTTTACAATAAAGGATAATATTGTTTCATTATTGTAAATACATCGGACTCATCTATAGTGAAAGTCAATCTATTATTGAACTATGGGCAACCAATCCAGACCCACGATGATGTAATAATTTCTTCTTGTGATGACCAAAAAGACCCACTATAAAATCTACCCACCATTGATACCCCACATTGTCAGCAAGTAAAATATATTGAAGAAACATTCCTCATAGGAAAATAAATGAAAATATATTGTGCTAAAGCTTCAACTTGTGGTCATAGATCTCATAGTTGGTGTAATTATATGAAGGAATGAATCACACATATTTCTATTAATACTGATGTAAGAGTAGAATAAACATAAAACGTTCTTATAATAATATCATGAGCTATCGGGTCATCTATCTTCATTTCATACAGCTTCCTACAACCAAATCGTCAGCTCTATGAGCTTGGTGCATCATGATTGGTGGTGGTACTGGTGGGAGGAGCTCATAACATCATCCACCACCCAAAACTCTTCCTCCTAGATCCCCAACTACTCCTTTTCCATATACACCTACCTAGGGCCCACCCTGCCCTCACCATATAGCTTCACGATCATAGCATTGTCATGGACATGGGGGTACATCCACTATATTCATGCCATCCTCAGTATATCAGGTTGGGAAATCACCTTCCATGTGACCTCATCCATCACATGAATATCACTTCCCATCCCCGAGAATCCCTGGTCCCCTATACAGTCCTTGTGCCACATCGCTACATTCCCAACTCTAATCACAAGAAGATCTTCTATGCTGAGATCCTGCTGACTGGAACCTACTTGCTGTTGTTGATTAATCGAACCTATATATAAGATCTTGTCCTTTTTAGGAGTTATCATTGGATAGATATTGGGTACTTTTTTATTCAAGTACTTTTATTTGGAGACATTATTTAGGGTGTGTTTGTGTGGAAGTTTAAGAAAATTTTGGAAAAGGGGGTTTGTGCATGGTTGGAACATGGATAAGGTAAACTATGAACCCAACATAGCTAACATTGTGATCCTAGGTAGTGGGGATTTTCACAATCGATGAATATTTTGAAAAATCATGCACCCAAACCCAGGTAAGTTTGAAACTCTGGATATTGAAGGTCTTCATAGTGGAAGGAAGAATTATAAAATGTGCTCTCATGCCTAGAAAAACATTAGCTCGGTTTTATTTCACTCTAATTTTTTTTAAATTTCCCCAACCCCCAAAAAACATTCATTCTGATGGAGTCTCAGGACTTGACATTTTTTGGAAAATATATGTCTTTCCAATAGGTGTTTCAATGCCTTCTGGCCTCTTTTTTGAAGATTTAATTCTTGAATCAAAGATCCACTCTTCTTCTTGTAATAGGATCTCATCCCAAACCCTATCACGTCTATTATCCTCTCTTCAATTGATATTTTTGGTGGACATTATTCTCTGAATCTTCATATCTAAACCATGTTGGATAGATCTAGTTTCAGTTTTATAGATCTAGATCTATACTGAGTATATCTTGATATCATTGATCTTGGATTATGGATTTAGATATGGAACTCAGACCAACATCATTGTGGTAAACAAATTTTAGGATTAAAACATTGATTAAACAACCATCAACTAAAGTTAGGTGATCTAAAATTCATTCCCCATAGTCATAAATTTGATCAGGTAAATTTAAGTAATGGAATTTCTAGATCTGTTTAGTCATTGGATTTCAAAATAAAATTAATTAATTTGATGAATTATTTTACTATGGATTGTTATGGAATTTATGTATTTTTTAATTGATGAACAATATAATTAATATGATAAATAATTATGAATTTTTATAATTGAAGAATTGGTATAATTCATTGATGAGTTAATAATCAAGGATTGAAATGGGGGAATAGACGTTTTGATATAATTTTGGGAATTTTGGATTTAGGATAATTAATTGATAAGATAATTATTGAATGAATAAATTTAAATTGGTTATGAATTATAGGTAAATTATTTAGTATATGTTGAGTATGTGAATGTTTAATCAACTATAGAATTAGTAAAAAAAGAAAACATGATGTGACTAATTAATTATTTGATTAATTAATTAAGTGGTTTAGATTTATTAACCTATGAATTAATTAATGGTTGTAAATGATTGGGTTCTAGACATTATGTTATAGGCTGAGGATGTTATATATGAATAGTTGTTAAATAAGGGTGAGACATGCAGATCCTACAGTGATAGATATGTCATGTTATTGAAAGAAATGGTGTTATACATGATGATCTGCAATGCTGTTTGGTTCGTACAAATGATAATTGGTTGTTAGAAATGATGATTCACACAAGATGTGTTTAAACATGTATAGAATTTAGATTCTATACATGACATTCTATAACCATGATAATTTTTGAATTCAATAATGACAATAATAGTACTCTGAGATATGGCCTCACATCAGAATAATTCGAAATCCTACATGAGTCAAATCAGGTGTTGAGATATCATACCATCTGCGAATACTTGAATATAAAACATAACTCAATGTAGGTATTAAGATATGATATTTTCTAGATAATTCATTAGGATTCGGCACAATCAAAATCTACTATTGAGGTGCGGGTTTCCTCCAGATCATTGGAGTTAATATAATTAAATAAAAGATAAATGATAATTTGATAACTATTTATTTATGAATTGTACATATTTTTTTATAGAATTGCATATAGTATATTTTGATTTTACTTTTTTTAGATACCATTGGTGGTGGCCTACAAATTAGAATTCAATCCTTATTTAAGAAGACTAATCGACACCTAGATAGACTATATTTTTATAGGATAGGTTAAGGGAAAAGGCCCTATGTTAGATTACTGATTGGGGATGGATCTTTGTTGAGGGAACTATATGTGGTTTGTAACATGCTTCGAAGTAAATAGTGTCTTTACTTTAAGTTTTATTTTTAGACACTTTGACACTTATATAGGAATTGTATGTTTCCCTTTTAATTGAGTGTTTTATTTCCTATCTTCTTTATCCAATGAAATTTGTTTTGTTATGATTATATATGATTTTACAACTATTTTATCAATTTTATCTTGTTTTTTACTCTAATAAAAGAGGTTTTAGTATCCCTATTAGATTTACCAAACCCTCACTACTACTCGGAAACCTCTAGGAAATGAGAAGATGCTCATGAGGTCATGTCATCGTCCAGCTTAGGGCACCATTGCGTGGAACCCAGGCCGGGGCATCACAAAGTGGTACCAGTTCTCAATATTTTTTCTTCTTATTTTGTGTTACTATTTGTGTAAGGGTATACATAAAACCTGGAAGTGTTTGTGATTAGTAATGAACTCATTCATGGGATTTACAACCCCATGTATGAGGGAAACCCTGAGTAATTAAGGTGGGATTGTTGTTATTTTTGTTAATTTTTATAGTTGAATATTATTTCACCTTGGGAGACACACTTGTTGTGTGTTGTGATTACAGTTTTTGGGATTTGTTGAGTATTGATTTGTGGTCCAGAGTGTAATAAGATCTATGTATGAATGCCTCATTCAAGTCACATAGGATAATTTTTTTGAAGATGATTTATTATATTTAGAAATAGGAAAATGGTTTATGGGTATGTTTTTGAACATAAACTATTTTCCTTGCTTGTAAAATTGAAATGAATTTGGATCCTGACATAAAATGGAAAAATATTTAATAATGAAGAAAAATGAGAATAATTGGTTGTCTAAATGAAAAACTTGAATGAGAAATAGGTGTTTACCCTTATTAACCAAGATGTAGGTGTAGGATGGTTAAGGGTGGTGATGACACATCAGTTTTGACCATGTGGTGTGGTGTGGGGAAAGGTCTTCTTGGGACATGTATTGATTTATTCCTTTAATGAAAATGTTTTAAGGATATGTTATTTGGATGAAGATGTGTGTTTCTCATAGTATATATTCCTCCATGATCCTTGTCGATATGAAGACCATGGGGCATGGCAAAGAATTTTCCCTTAGTAAGGAATCATACGGCACCAATGGTGATGGGTGATGTAGTAGGGGAGAGATTTTAGGAGAATATTGCTCACTCCATGCCATTCATGGATAGATACCTAGGGAGATTTTTGAAAGGAATTTTTGACATGATGAGGGAGTTTTAGTTAAAACACCCAGAGAAATTTTCTATAGTAGGTGTACCAGAGGATGATGTGTTATGGGTTGAGTTGACCGAGTTGATACATGACCATTTGGAGACACCTCCAAATTATTTTTTCAAGTTTAATAGTTATGTTCTTTGAGGATCAATAAAATGTCAGTGGGATATCTAGTCTCGGACTGGACAGACTGATGGAATGTTATGGAGGGACTTCTTAGAGAAGATGTTAGAACACCTTTACCCAGATATGTTGAGACCGTAGAGAGAAGTTGAGTTCATTAGAATGACTTAGAGGAACATTTCTATGATGTACTATGCTCAACACTTTAAATATTTATAGCAGTTTTCTCTAGTATTGGTAGATAATTATGCTATATCATCAAAAAAAATTCAATATGTACTTTGATGTGAAATTAATTCTTAGATGAATATGTTTACGATGAGGAAGTTATCAGATGTGATGAACCAAGCTCTTATTTTGGATGGGAACATGAGGAATGCTCCTAAGGTGGACAACTAATTTTTTTTGGATGATCCAGAGGTGCAACATTCAAGATTATTATGTTTTGTCATGAGAACATTAGTCTAGGTGGCAGAAATAAAAGTGGGAAATCAGGAGTACCAATTTCTCAAGATCATATACTAGTGATTTCCCACCAGTGTTGTAGGCTGGAAGAACTCTCACGACAATTTTTCTTCACCGCCAATAGAGTTCTGATATTGTGATAGGTAGGTACATCATCACTAGTTTTTCAAGAACCCAAGGAAGATGGTTACTGATGGAGTAGATATACAGAGTCAGAGTGTGAGAAGGGGATCTTCTACACCTTATCAGCCCCAAAGATGGTGTTCTACTAGATAAGGTAGCAGAGGATGTGGATGTGGTGCTTCTGTGAAACTACTCCCATATTAGTAGAGTGGTGCTACTCAGTTGAGTTAGACAGCATAATAGGGGAAAGGGTCATAACATCTTCATGTGGTGAAATCTACACTTGTGGAAAGGGAGGCCGAGTAATGGACATTAAAAGATTCTATTCTATTAGATTCTACTTTTTCTTGTTATTTATTTGATACAAGGGCCACTAATTACATTATATTTGAAAAAAACTAATGGTCTGAATCAAGAGGTACTGTTTGTTAGCAGAGTAAGGACTACAGATACACCATTTTGTGTATGGTATAGTGACATCAGTTTATGAAATGGATTTTCATTAGGAATTAGGGAGTATCAATTTCTATGGGATCTCTATATTCTTGATATGATAGTATTCAACCTAATTATGGTTATTGAATGGAGAGTTTAATGCAAAAAAAAGATTATTTTTACCATAGGAGAGTGACATTTATCTCTCCTAAGGGAAGAAAATACATTCAAAATGAGGAGTGGGATATTCAGGTAGGCCAAGAATGTCCAATTACTCAACAACTAAGTGAGCTCACAACCGAGGTTAATAGTCATCTTCTAGATGATGATGGTGTTGATTATGATGTCATACCACCAATGGTGGAACTATTTTAGGATGCCTTTACAAAAGACATCATAAAGATGCCACCTGATAGTGATGTTGAATTCAGTATTGAGATCTTACCAAGGGTCAGTCCAGTATCTATTCCACCATAAAAAATAGAACTATGTGAGCTACAAGGGCACAAAGAAAAGCTATAGGAATAGAAGGATAATGAATTTCTCTATCCATGTACATATCCTTGGGGATCACATTCATTATTTGAAAATAACAATGATGGTATTTTACATTTGTGTGTCAATTTACAAATGCTGAACAAGATGAATGTGAAGAACCCATATTTTATTCCGTGTATTGATGATCTATTTGACCAGTTAAAGGGATCTTCTGTGTTCTCAAGTATTGACTTGAGATCAGGGTGTCATCAGTTCATATTTAAGACGATTAATATAATGATGACTTCTTTTAGGAGTAGGTATGGGGTTTATGTGTTTTTTGTAATGATTTTTGTGTTGAAAAATGCACTAGAAGTGTTTATATCCTTGATGAAAAAAATTTTAAATCAATATCTGGATCATTTTATAGTGGATTTTCTGGAAGAAGTCATTGTTTACTCCTAGAATCGTGTTGATCATTCCCATCATCTTGACATCTTCATGAGTACACTGAGAGATAATCGACTGTATGTGAAGCTATCTAAGAGTCAGTTTTGTATTGACAAGGTATACTTCATGGGGAACATCATCTCATAGAATGATTTGTAAGTAGACCCATATAAGGTTCTTGTAATGGTTTCAGGGGGGAAATCTATGAATTCATTCAGTATATAAATCTTTCTTGGATTTGATAGATATTTTGGGAGATTAATTTTATCCATTTATTGTTTGGTGGTGCCAATTTTGAGCGTGACCACAAATGGGGTAATGTTAGCATGGTTGGAGGCTTACGAAAATGTTGTTCATGTGTTGAAGAATCATTTCAATCAACACCAATATTGATCCTACCAAGGTTAAGTGAGTAGTACTCAGTGTATTGTGACACTTCTGGGTTCAAATTCAAAGATGTGTTGATGCAATGGGATAAAGTTGGGGCATATGGGTTTTGGAAGTAGATACCACAAGAATAGAATTACCCTATAGAAGAACTCATGTTGGAAGTGGTGGTTTATAATTTTATGTGATGGTGACATTATCTCTTAGGTAAAACGTTTATAGTTTATACTGGCCACATTAGCTTATGGTATATCATTTCCCAAATATATTTGAATCTAAGGTAGTGGAGATGGGTTGAGTATATAAAATTTTTTGATTTTGAGATGGTATATACACTCCGAAATAAAAATAGTGTAGATACCACATTGAAAAAAAAATCAGACTCAGGTAGTCTAAGATTCTAGTGGTGAGTGGTAGATGAAGGCATTTCCAGCTGAGAATCATGCTGTGGTGGTTATGAAGATTCAGTAGTAGATGACTCATGTAGCTACTAAAATAGAGTCTATACAGTTAAGACAGATCATCAACATGCAGTATTAAGACCCAAGGATATTGTCCTTGAGGGAATGCTTTAAATGTGGGGAGACACCTTCAAAATGGTTGATAAATGAGGATAAGATTATCTATTTGAAGAATCGGGTTGTTGTTCCTAAAATCCTGTGATAGGTGATCATGTGGTAATTTCATTCCTCGAAGTAGGATGTACATGAACATGTAAACAAAATTTACCATAACCTATGGTGATAGTTTTGGTTGTCAGAATTAAAAAGGAGATAACAGGGTTCTTGACACGATGCTTCACATTTCAGTAGTTGAAGGCAGAGCATCAATGACATGGAGGTTTACTGCAGCCATTGAATATTCCATAATGGAATAGGGATGATGTGACTATTGATTTTTTGGTGGGTATTCCATTGATGAATAATAGGAATTATTTTATTGGTACATTGTAGATCAAATGAAAATGGTAGCACATTTATTACCTATAAGGGAAACCTTCATATATGACTAGTTCAGAGAAATGTATATTTAGGAGATAGTTCCTCTGCACGGGGTTCCATAGACTATAGTTTTAGGTCATCATTCATATTTTACATCATGCTTATGGAAATTATTGTATAAGGTTCTAGTTTTTTAGGTTTTATTTAGTACGACATTAAACCCACAAAAATGAGGGGGAGTTAGAATGTACTATATAGGTGCTTGAGGATATGTTGTGGGAATGTGTGATTGATTTCAGTGGGTATTGGGAGAAGAATTTGTATGTAGTTGTGTTTTCGTATAACAATAGTTATTGTGAGACTATACGAATGGAACTATACAAGGATATTTTTGGTAGGCCATAAATATCACAACTATGACTAATGGAAGCAGGTGAGTTAGAGTTATTGGGAATGGCTCTCATGCAGGAGACATCAGAGCAGGTGTAGTTGATTAAAAACATTTAGATATGGCTTAGATTAGGTAGATGTCAGATGATGATAGATAGAGATGACCACAAAAGTCTACATAGGGTGATAATGTATTCCATTGTGTGTCACTTAGGTTGGGTCCCGAATGATATGGAGACAGGGCAAGTAGACACCCAAATATGTTGGACCTTTTCAGATTGTATAGAGAGTCAGGATAGTGGCATACCAATTGGATATTCCATTGAAATTAAGTACCATGCTTGATGTCTTTAGTGTGTCACAACTATCGAGGTATCATCCCAACCCTTATCATGTGATTGATGTGGATGAGGTTGATCTTGAGATAGATGTGTCCATTACGAAGCTTCTAATACATGAACTAAAATATAGTGAGATAGTGTTGTGGGGAAAGGCCATATCGATAGTTCGTGTATTATTGAATCATGTACATGGACAAGAGGATACATGAGAAATGGAAGTAGCTATGAAGGCTCAATTGCCTGATCCATCTGATGTGGAATCCAAGATAATATTTTATGTTTATCTCTAGGACAAGTTGTGGTATGGTGGGGAGATTGTATGATCGTAACATTTTTTGGAGTTATCTCCGGTAATAAATCACGTACTTTTTGTATTTATTTATGATTATTTGATTGAAGTTATGAATTAGGGTGCATTTGGGTATAATTTTATGAATATTTGAGAAAAATGGTTCTTTTCATGGTTGGCATATAGTTAGGGTAAACCGTGTGCCTACCCTAGATAATGGTGTGAACCTAGATAATGGGGAGTCACATAGCTGGGGAACAGTTTGACATACCATACAACAAAACCCAGATATGTGTGCAATCCTATATAGAGACATTCCACATGGTTGGAACATCATTTGTTAAACCGTGCACCCTTGAGAAGAAAAATATGTGTGTTGTTTAACGTCACCCAAAAATTAGGGTTAAAATCCACTGAACCCCCGAAACACCATTATTTCATCCTAGGATTGGAAAGTGGTGATTCTGGGTGATTCCACGGAATTTCAAATGGGTTCCAATATTTTACATCCTCTGTTCTTCAAGATTCAAAGCCTGAATCAATGATCTTTTCTTCTCTCGATATGTGGATCTCATCCCGATTCATATCTCGTCTATTCCTCTCCCTTTTTTTTGATCATTTGGTTATGTTTATTCTATATTTCTTCAATGATAAATTGGTTCAGTAAGATCTAGATCTAAAATTTTAGATCTAGAACTATACTAATAATATTTATAAATCATTGATCTTGGATTAGGTAATTTGATTCAAGAACACATATTTATGTTGTTGTGCTACTCAGATTTTGGAATTTTTCTGTTGAGCTATCATATATTAATGAATTGAGGTAGGTTGTATTAAATTCAATCTTTATATTTGTAATTATTATTATATATATATAAGTTATATAATTTTGTTTTCTACTTAACAATTGGATTTCAAAATATTATTAATTAATTTGGTTAATTAAATAATTACGGATTGTTATGGAATTGTGATATTTTGGAATTGATGAACAACATAATTAATTGGATAATAAATTCTGAATTTGGAGAATTTGATAATTGGGATAATTAATTGGAGAATTAATTATCATGGCTTGAGTTGCGGGAGTTTGGGTTTTGATTGAATACAAGGAATTGTTGATTTAGGATAATTAATTGATAAGTTAATTAATGAATTATTAAATGTAAATTGGTAATAATTAATAGGGAAATCAATTTCAGATGTTAAGTATGTGAATGGTTAATCAATTATTGAATTGGTTAAAGGATGAACTGATGTGATTAATTAATTAGTTTTTTAATTTATTAATGGGATTGGATAAATTAATTTCTGGATTAATTAATGGTTTTAATGGATTGGGTTCTTGAAATGATGATCTAGGATGATGGTGGTTTATACTCATAGTTATTGAATGAGTGTGAGACATGATGATCTTCTAGTGATATATCTATAGTTTTATTGAATTAAATTGTCCTAAACATGATGATATACACTAGTGATTGGTGTGAAAAAATGATAATTGGGTGTTAGAAATGATGATCTAATCTAGATTTATGTATACATGTATAGAATTTAGAGGATAGACATTATGTTCAATACCCATGATAATTTCTGAATTGAAGAATGGTAATAATGGCACATCAAGACATGGCCTCACATGAGAATAATTCAAACTCCATAATGTGTCAAATTAGGTTTTGAGATATCATATCAACTTCAAATACTTTGAGACCCAACTTGAGTTCAAGAAGGTATTAAGATTTTATATTACATATGGAACACTTTAGGCTTCGGCATGAGTTGACGTTAGTATTGAGGTATGAGTGTCCTTGGGATCCCTAGAGTTAACATAATTAAAAAAAGGATAAATGATACTGTCATAACTATTTATTTTTTCTTTTTTCTTTTTTTATTATAGAATTTCATATGATATATTTAAACTGTACATGTTTTAAAAATTGTTGGTGGTGGGCTACAGAGTTGTACTCACACCCTATTTAGGCTACCTAATTGGTAATTGAGTAGACTTTATTGCTGAAGGACATGATAAAGAAAAATTTTCTACCATTAACAGTTGATTTCCGAAAGATCATGGTTGAGGGAAACGCCTGTGGTTCAAAAGCAGTATGGGAGTCATCAATTTTATTACTTTCAGTTTCATTTATAGCCACTTTCACACTTACATTGGAATTACATGTTTCCATTTTAGTTGAGTTTTGTATTTCCTATCATAGTTATCTTGTAAAATTTGTACTATTATGATTATAAATTCTTCTTGATTTGTTTATTCATTCCCATTGGTGTTTTTCTATAATAAAAGAGGGTATAGTCTTCCCATCAGTTTTACCATACCCTCGCTATATCCAAAAATATCTAGCATATGTGGAGACATTATTGGGGTCATGAGACCCACCGTCTAGAAGAATCGTTTCATCGCACCCAATTAAAGACGTTACAATAACACCCAACACCATCTACATCTTTGTAGCATCCCTCTAACAAAATGATCCTTATCATCAGGGCCTACCCCAACACTCCGATATAAGTAGGAAAGCAAACGGGTACCACACTGGGACAAATGTCTTTATAGAAACCCTACTCAAAATTATATGCATGGAAGTATCAATACCAATTCATTTCAAGGGAGTATTGCATATAGTTAGTGAAACTCGCAATATAATCATCAACTTCCATCTACCCCATTGGTATCTCTAGATGCTCTTAAATCTGTATAGAGTGCAAGCATGATGGGTAATACTACTCATGAAACAACTTCTTGAAGTAAGACCATGAGAGTGACAAATCCAAATGTATCTAAATAACTAAAATCCAAAAGAACCAACCTAATCCATTGAAAATACTACTTTCCAATGAAGCCTACTGTTTATATAGTATCTAGATAATTTGTTGAAACTCATATCATCGACGCTATCCAATCCATCACTTCCCGGAGATATTGATCCTTAAAAAAACTCAGCGTCCTTTGCTACTAGAACTCAAAGATAGTGATACAATTGTTAACATCTTCATCCTTCATTGCTGGTATAGTCTACCTTAAAACATGTGGGGGTGATACTACTAGTCCACATGGATGAATGATCTCATGAGATGGCCCCTAAACTGATGCCTCATCACCCATCAAATCATCATCATGATCCATAATAGGTAACATAACCATTGGTCTTTATGGTGTCATTTTGGACAATTTAATCAAGATGTACCATGGCCAGATGAGAATATGTATATGGGGAGATGACTCAAGGATGGTCAAAAGACTCAATCCTATATGATGCATGTACCAAAGTTCTCTACAACCAATCTCTTGGTATACCTATTTGAAAAGATGGTGGCTGGAGTCCTGATGTATGGATTTGTCATTTGTTGCCCCAACACCATGTTCCATTGCTGGAGTTCCACACTCGATACACTTTTTCATTGTTTCCCTAATTCCCTAAAAAATATTCATAAGGAGAAAACTCCACAAAATGTCCTAAAGAATGAACCACCTTTGATACCAATCTATCATGACCTGACCTATTGGGGTTTGAGATTAAACTACTTCAAGCTCACCTCCATATGGCATGTGTTTGAGGAAAAATGGAATGAAATAAATAATATGGCATGCCTTTTCGTAAGTTCCTTTATGAACTCACACAACTACATCGTTGAATATGTCTATAGAAATATAAGAAAATATAGTTAAATCATGAGAAAAAATCATGCATTTAAGGACCTATAGGGAATACAAGAGTACAATAGTGTAATCTAAAATGTAAAGGGGAAAAAATATGGCCAACCATAAATATGTACCGAAATATAAAATTTGAAAATTATATGTTGAGAGAGACTAGATCGAGATCTCTACACACTAACCACCATACGTGGTCAAATAGACTTGGTTTTCCTTATTCTCCTCTATAAGCATCACTGAACTACCATTCATCTATATAGGACAAGACACATGTGGGAAAATCCTATATTGGGGTGAGTATATACATACCAAGTAGGACTCCCCTATAGCTAAATGATAATAAATAAGTGACATGATAGAAGTAGAAAACTCAACCAATAGAAATAAGGAAATGAAATCTAACAAAAAGGATACAAATATATGCTCATAAAAGAAACCCATTCAAGATAGAAAGGGGATATCCATCACACATCCCATCCCCAAAAAGGATTCAACCATCAGTTCTAAGAGGTCAACCAATTATTCCCAATCTATCATGTGTATATCCCATGAAATATCCATGTTGATCTACACCTCTCCACAATTTCGCACAATCAATGGGACATAATCTCTAGGTATATGACCCATGCCCTGGTACTATAAGAGGGTTATAATATGTGAATAAAGGAAACATAATATGAGTCCAAAAAATGTTGAAACGTAGTGGGTATAGAACACATACCCTAACTACACATGTTGTTGAAAATATGACAGTAAATTACCCATGCTCTATCTCCGCAGGAGGGTGCCACTCAGATGGTAGGGGACCTATTCTCTAACACTGTAGGATGGTTACACTTATTAGATAGAGGACACATACAATGACTCTACCAGAGGTTTCCACATAGTAGATAGAGGAATCAAACACTGACTCTATTTATGGGTTTAACTCTGATATCAGAGGACCTTTTCCCTAACTCTGCCAGAGGGTTCCACTTAGATTATCGACAGAAGACCCACACCATGCCTCAGTTAGAGGGTACCACTCAATAGATAAATATAGGACCCATGCTCTATCATATTGAGAGGGTTCAACTAAATATATAGTGGACCCATACCTTGACTCTATAGGAGGGTGTCCCTTTGATGATTGATAGAGGACCCTAACCCTATCTTGGAAAAAGGGTGTCATTCTAATCTTTCTAATAACCCTACCTAATCACTATAATCATAAAATGTTTCTTAAAGATGAATAATACCTTGAACACCTTGAATCATATAACCAAAGCCACTTTAAGGGACATAATTTAATTATATGTAAAAAATTACTTTTTATAGGCTACTCAGAGTCCAATATCTGAATCCAAATGAAGAATATACAAGAGGTATAAATTTCCTCAAAAAGAGGGTACACTCTGTGTAAGGGACACTTGTGGCATGTGGTCCGACTCCACAATATTTATATGTCCCTATCCAAAACACATCTCTCTAGACATGTTCCGTATATGACATGTATGGGTACTACATGATGTGTCTCAACTAGCTAGGATTGAGTTGTATCTTTCTGGCTATTCTTGTGTCCTTCAGGTTGTGTTTGTGTCCTTTAGGTCGTGTCTGGGTACAATGGTCATTTGTCTAGACATTCATGTGTCCATGTAATCCTAGAGTATATGTTCAGTTTGTAGCACGGATTCACATTGTGTATAGGGTATCATATGGTTTATTATATTTAAGTCACCTAAAAATCCTAATCATTGTAGCTAGTTTACTGCATAATGTGTGTTCATCCTTTTAAATGTCTTGTAGTGTGGATTTTTAAATAAAATCATATCTGCTCCATGTGTCTCAGATCTAGTTTCTCTATTACAAATTTAACAATTAAACCACCCTCAGTCAGGGGTAATCACCTATAACAATCAATTATGGCACATTAATGGTAGAAAATCAGAGATCTGATTCTCTTTTTTATACCCAAACATTCCATCATGTCATTGGATGTCTCCCGTTACCCCACCAATTATTTTATTCATTATCGAATCACCCACATCCTGTAATCTTTCTAAATCCAACTATTATTTTCAATTTATTTATCACACATGAATCTTATGTGAATCTGGTGGTTTGATTGCATTTTTATAGGCCCATCAATGTTAAAATGTGACCCCCATAGGCCAACGACAAAAATTAAGAATAAAAATTGAGGTAAAAGAACTAGAAAAAAGGTGTGATAATCATTGGACAAGAATTAATGGATAATAAATTATATTGGGGATATTTTGGGTGGGAAATATGGAACCACACAAACATTTGAATAAATTGTTTAATATAATGTGTGGTCTCATGAAAAGGAGGAATTTGAATGAATATTATAGAATGAGAGTACAAAAATTCTCAATCATTTAAACATAAGGGAGGAAATATAAAATAATGAGTCCTACCTCAATATTTGATCATTTATTGGTGAATAACTTTCTCTCAAATGATGGTATAAGATCTATTACATTCATTACACCTCATTTTTCCTGGATCATGAAGTTCTTAGTCATTTGATCTCAACATTCCAATGAACAGTAAAAGACCTCTTATCAATGATCCTATGTTTATATGGATAACCCTGTACGTACTCTAAAATAAGATATTTAAATGGGAAATTAGGTTTAAATGAGTTAACTAAAATAATTAATTAAATCACATAACAAACTCACCAATTTCCATGTAAAGACCCGTAAATTTCGAAGGAAATTCCTTTTCTTAATTTCATTGGGATTTTATGAGTGCGCAGTTTCTAACGGCACTTGATTCCGAGGCCCGGTGTGCCCGAAATCAATTTCCAAAGTTTAGCTCATGTATGTTCATTGAACGAATGAGCGAGTTTTTCTATATTTTAAACAGGTGCTCGAATTGAATTCTGAGAGCACCTTTGAGCTCTCAATGCCGATATTTTCTTAAGTAGAACATCATCTCGACCGCAGAAGGTCAATGGTGGAATTTATTTTCCAGAAATTTCATGGGAGAAAATAAAATAAACATGCTTTTATTATATTTGTCTTTTGAAACATACCAATTGAATTCATCAAAGTGGGGACCACCCGAATCCCATTTAATGTGGGGAAACACTTGAATCCTACAAACATTATTGTGCCAAACATTTGTTAATTAATGTGCCAACATTAATTAAATTAATTCTTAAGTTTATTAAGTTTGCCCCTCACCATTCTGGAGGATTGGGGGAAAATTCTTAAGAAAAGCGGAGGGTTTTGGGAGAGATTGGTGGGAGAACTCTCAAAAGAAGAACATCCTCTAATGAAGAACGAGGACGGCTCTCGAGCCCTCTTTGGAAGTGTCTTATAGGAGTAACGAGTGCCGATGTCACCTTAGTTTTAATCCTATTTAGGACACCTCCCATATGCGATCGATGTTGGGGTTGTTTTCATCATTCTAGTATGATTGGATGTTCTCCATTAAATACATAGTTGCCTGTTATCTGATTAATGTGAGTAGGCTGGAACCCAAAAACACGGATGACCCTCCTCCCCTTTGTTGATGATAATTCGCTATGGTTTGGATCAGTGGCAATGCGGTGTCGTCACACCACGCGAGAACGAGGGAACCGCGACCGGAGCGGGCCGCGGTGAAGAAGTGCAGTGCCATCGCGCCGCGCTGAATCCGAAGAATCCTCATCCAAGGTCAGACTATGGTGGAGGGGGGTGGCGCCATCGCGCCATGCTGGTCGGACAAGGGCTATGTCTTATGGTCGCGGTGGTGAAGAGGTGGGCGTTCGGACCTCCAGCCACCTGCGCTTCGGGGGGCGGGACCACCAGGTCCCGTGGAAGCAACTGGACGGCCATTATGGCTAGCTGGATTCCAGTTTTACGGGGGTTGTAACCCCCGACAGGTGATGTGAGTGGGCCCCCCAAAGCGGGTCGTTTTTCATCAATCAAGGGGGCAGCCCTCTGGTTTCTGTGTTAGCGCAGTGCCCGAAGACAGGGGGTCAAAACTCCCAGTGGCAGACAGAGGAAACCCATGTGGGGGCCACCGTTTCTAAATCAAGTGAGGGCAGTGCCCCCCTTCTGCGATTGCGCTGCGCGTGGGCGCCCGCGCCGGGTTGGACCGGCTGTGCCGGACCGGAACGCTGGCGCAGGGTTGGGCCGCCCAGGCCAGGCCGGGCCACCCATGCATGACTGGACCCTCACGTCAGGTCACACCACACCAGCAGTGCCGGGCGGTGCCGGCCAGGCAGGGTCGTGCCCAACCGTGCCGGACCCGGACCCGGGTCAGGTCGGGCTGGTTCGGACCGACCCAGGGGTTTCAGGCCGGGTCAGTCCGGGCCCAAAACCCCCTAAAATCAGACAGTTTCATTTAAACACCCATAACATAGGCTACTAACCTTCGATTGACAAACCATCAGTTGACATGCAATCCTTGGATTGAGACAGTCATTTCGTTATATTACACTCAAGGTTTCATAAAAATTTGGGTACAGCCAGGTTGGTTTGAACACGAAACCAACCGGGTCCTCGGAGCAGAAATGGTCATAACATGAGTTTCAGAAGTTCGATTGATGTTTCATCGACCTTGTTTTAATCTTTTTAGTGAGATGGTTCTTTTGGATTACTTCTCTCGAGGATTGGATGCAGTTGGCATACGGTCGGGTTGGTTTTGACTTAAAAACAAATAGGGGCCCTAGGAAGAAAAAGCCCATAACTCTCAGATCGTGTGTATGATTGACGCATCGTCGATTGCATTGTGTTCCTATTATCATGAAGAAACTTTGAGATGGATGAACTTAGGTCTACATGATATTGGATGTATCGGCCCCTTGGATCGTGCAGCGGACCCTCCCGGAACGAGCGTGCTTTGTGCGGGAACCCTAGAGCTGGTTGGGACTGCATCGACTACTGTACAGGAATCCTCTAAGGGTTGGACAACAACGACGACTATACAGAGAGATCCTGTGTGGGTCAGCACTCTGTGATCCTGTGTGTTTTAGTGCATACCGATCATGTGTGGGTCAGATCATGTGTTGGTCAGCGCTAAATGATATTGTGTGGGTCAGCGCATACTGATCCTATGTGGATCATTGTTGGGGTTAGTACCTAATGATCTTGTGTGGGTCATTGCAGGGGTTAGTACCTATCGATCCTGTGTGGGTCATTGTGGGGGTTAGTACCTATCGATCCTGTATGGGTCCAACATCATAGATGATCTAGTGAAAAAATCTGATCATCTAATCTATTTCTTCTATTGTGGCTTACCTATGTGAGATGAGTCTTGATATTCAATCATTATCATCGATATGATTGACCTAATTTTCTGTGTGGATGCTTTCTTGTGTGGATGATTTTCTGTGTGGATTATTTCTTCTATGAATGATTTCTTGTGTGGATAATTTCTTGTGAGGAAAATTTCATGTGTGAATGATTTCCATTGTTGATTTTTTGTGTTTTTCTATGTGGACTAGAAGTATTTTCCTATGTGGACTGGTAGTGTTCTCCTGAGTGGACTGGTAGTGTTTTCTTGTCTGGACAGGTAGTGTTTTCCTCTGTGGACTTGTAGTGTTTTCCTGTGTGTACTAGTAGTGTTTTCATGTGTGGACTGGTAGTGTTTTCGTGTGTGTACTGGTAGTGTTCTCATGTGTGGGTTGGTAGTGTTCTATTCTGTGGACTGGTAGTGTTCTCTTGTGTGGACTAGTTGTATTTTCTTGTGAGGTCTGCTACTGTTTTCTTGTGAGGACTTAGTTGTGTTCTTGTGTGGATTGGTTCTGTTTTCATGTGTGGACTTGTTGCATTACCTGTGTGGACAGAGTGGTGTTTTCCTATGTGGACTGGGATGTGAATTCCTGAGAGGTCTTGGTAGGGTTCTTTTATATGGTCTGGTTGTGTTTTCTTATGTGGGTTGAGTTGTCCTTTCTTGTGTGGATTGGATTGTACTTTTATGTGTGGAATGAGCTATGTTATCCTGTCTGGACCGGGTTGTACTTTATCTCATGAGTTGGAGCAGAATTGGAATTTATGACTTTGGTATATGTATCAGCATATATGTAAATAGTGTTGGTTGATACTTCGTGTTGTATCTTTCCTCTGTGGTATAACCTTTGTGGATTCTGGGAGACCTTCGGGGTCTCGGAGTCCCTACTGAGAATCGTATACTCACCCCTACACGTGATATTCCCACACAACATTGTTTTGTTTGCAGACGATGGATAGCACTGATCATGGTTGACGCTTGAGGAGCTTGACGATACCAGGAGGTGGACCTCACGACGAGTCAATACCCGGAGGTGGACCCCATGACGAGACGGTACCCTGAGGTTGACTTCACGACGATAAGGTACACGGAGGTGACAGATAGATGTGGAGAGCTGAGGTGGCCATCTGTACGTACCCTTCAGGTAGGAACTACGAAGGACGATCCAAGAGCAGCTTGTCAACTTCTTCTGTTTTTTCTTTTCCCTATAATTTACATTTGGTCTTGTATTTCCGGCCCCCTTGTACTTTCAGCACACCTATTACTGATTTACATAGTGTTTATTTCTACTTGTACTCTAGTTGTGTGTGTGTTTACCTTTTAAAGAGGAAATTCCTTCATGGATATAGGGATTTACGCCTTTGGTGCTAGTCGCTAGCCCCTGGCCTATGGAAGGCGGGCTTGGGGTAGCGACAACACGGGCCCTGGGGGACGGGTCATGACAAATTGGTATCAGAGGAGTTCAGTTCTAACACAGAACTCAGGACTCTGATCATTCTTCTATGTGAAGTAATAGTGTTGATGGTATTGATTGTGGTTATCAGTCCAGGGATTCCAGTGTTGGTGCGGCGGCCGAATTATCCATACACTAGGACCCTGACTTTTAATTTCAGACTCAGTGCACGAAAACATTGATTAAGTGTGTGTTTCAATAGATTCCATTGTGGTCTCTTTCAGTCAGCTCACCAGGTATACTATTTGACCACAGCACATCTGTTCCTTATCAAGATGTCGTTTCAAAGACAGCCAGCTAGGGTTCTCCAGAGAGAGTACACGATGTCAGACAACCGAGCAGCGAGGCTCCAATCCAGGAAATGTTTTAATATATTGGCACCTTCGGGTGGTGTACCAGTAGCACCACCACCCGTTGGGCAGTAGATGCCGCCAGCAGATGGTGCATGCCGACAGAGCGCGTTGCACGAGTCTAGCAGTAGAGGCCTCCGAGGTTACGAGACAAGACAGATTCCCAGGCAGCAGTGGACTGGATGGTTGCGATTGATTGAGTTTTCCACCTAGCCAAGACACCAGTAGAGTGGATGGTGATCTTAGCTATTGGTGTCTTCTCATAAGTGACCATTGAGTTGGTCCGTAGAGTGATGAGTCTTCAGTACGTGGACTGATGCATGAGATAGTACCTTTGGGTAGTGTTCCATGTATGTCACTACCTGTTGGTCAGTAGACTCTACCAGCGATACTGGTAGAGGATACTTGTAGGCTTAGTGCCTTACATATGTTTCAACACCAGTTGTCCGTCATGATCTGAGGCGATCCTAACTCGTGGGCAGCTGAGAACTGGCTTGAGAAGGTGGCTGAGAGTTTTCTGGATCTTATGCAGCTTCAGTAGTACGACATGTCAAAAGCTGAGCTCTCAACAAGGCGTACCAATCGTTCCAGGTACTTGATGACTACTATGTGATCAGTGCTTTAGGCTCGAAATTCTGAATGAGGATTTTTTAAAGTACATTCGACCCATAAACTTTTCATCTATGCATTCTTAATTATGCTAGGGTGCTAGAGAGAACCGTTGTGGTTGTGAATTCTTTGGTTGATCGGTAATTGCCAGTGAACGTTATTAGTGGGAAGGCAGGAAACTGGCGCTAGTATCGGAGACATGGTCATGTAAAATGTTTCAGGAAGAGGATGTGTTAAGGAAAGATGAATCTGCAGAGCCGCAAGAAAGGAAGCAGATCTTGGAGAGCAGCATGAGGTGGTCTACTTTTCGACATGTTACAACCACCCGCCTTTGTAGTCCATGCCAGACTCAGGGAGCTGGAGGGAAATGGAAAAGAGTAGTTGCTTGTGGTCAAGGAGTGTGACCCATGGTCTCTAAGAATGATTAGAGGTACAGTCTGTGTCTACTACGTGTTGTCATATCAATAGACATAGATACCAATCATTCCTTCCTTACACAAATCATGTCCCATACCTAGTCTTCACGGTTAAGTCGCTGACTTGACCCTCATGTCTGGAGATACCTTTAAGAGGAGACTCGATAATCACACATATGTTGATGGTGTGATCTGACACTTGAGGTGAGAGTTTCGGTTGGAAACTCTTGGTGGAAGCATCGAGACCATGCGACGTTAGTTTGAGTATGGACTGGGCAACTACAGTTCATACACAAATTAACAGTATTAGGCAATAAGGTTGTGGTTTATCTACAACATTGGGATGAGTTTACCTTGGTTGGCTAAAAGGAAGCCTCAGGTAGCACAGGATAAACTCATGAATAAGATGGAGCGGCTGATAAATCTTGCGTCACTCAACCTTACCCTCGTGGGAGCATTAGTTTTGAGTTTAAGTTATAAACAAGAAATGGAGGCCTCTAGAGTTTGACGATGGTGGCCTCGTCCTTATACAGGTCTCACCTCGATGAGGTTTACGGAGATGTGGCTGAGGTGGAAAGTTATATCTGAGGTTCAATGGACCTTCTAGGTCCTCATAAGGGTAGGTGAGGTGGTTTACCGCATGACCATTCCACCTCAGTTGCACCGGGTGCATGATGGCGTCCATGTATCTCACTTGAGGGGATACGTGCATGATTTTTCACACGCTCTCGACCACAGGGAGTTGGGCGTCCATGACACGGCGACTTTCATGTAGGTTTCAGTAGAGATTGAGGATCAACATGAGTGGGTCCTACGAGGAAGGTAGATTCCTCTTGTGTTCTTTCTTTGGCAGCACATAATCCTCAAGGAGTACACATGGAGCGGGAGGCTCAGATGCATGCTTAGTGCATCCTTTGTTTTCTCTAGTTTTGGTTGAAGCTTTACGAGGACGTAAAGCCCTGAGGTGGGAGTAATGTAAATACCCTTAAATTTCAAGGAATTTTTTTTCATAATTTCTTTGGGATTTTTGGAGTGTGCAGTTACTAACGGCACCTGATTCTGAGGCCTGGTGTGCCCGAAATCAATTTCTGAATTTTAGCTCCTATGCGTTCAGTTAACGAATGTGCGACATTTTCTAAATTTTGAACCGGTGATCGGAATTGAAATTTTAGAGCAACGTTGAGCTCACAATGCTGATATTTTCTTATGGAGACCTTCATCTCAAGAGCAGTAGGTCGAGGGTGGAATTTAGTTTCCGGACATTTCATGGGAGAGAATAAAATAAACATGATTTTATTTTATTTTTCATTAGAAACTTACCAATTGAATTCATGATGGTGGTGACCACCCGAATCTCAATTAATGTGGGGAAACCCTTGAATCATCAAAACATTAATGTTCTAACTTATGTTAATTAATGTGACAACATTAATTAAATGAATTCTTAACTTTATTAAGTTCGCTCCTCACCTTGCGGGAGGATTGGGGGAAAATCTATAGAAAAGAGAATGGTTTTGGGAGAGAATTGTGGGAGAACTCTCGAAAGATGAACATCCTCCAACGAAGAACGAGGACGACACTTGAGCCCTCTTTGGAAGCATCTTGTAGAAGCAATGAACACCGACATCACCTTCATCATCATTCTCCTCACGACACCTCCCACATGCGATCAAGGTAGGGGTTGTTTTCATCATTCTAGTTTGAATGAATGTTCTCCGTTAAATAAATAGCTTCATGTTATCGGATTAATGAGAGGATGTTAGACCGCAAAAACAAGGAAAACCCTCCTCTACATTGTTGAAGATTATCCATTATGGTTTAGATCAGAGGAAACACACTGTCGTCGCACCGTGAGGGAACAAGGGAACCATGGCCGGAGCCGGCCGCGACGAATAAGCACGGCGTCGTCGCACTGTGCCGAAGCCAAAGAACCTGCAGCCAAGGTTGGACTGCGGCAGAGGGGCGCGGCGCCGTCGCGCTACGCCTTAGTTTAAAGAAGGTTCGTGGCTGGGGCGGGCTGCGGTGGAGGGGTGGGGTGCCATCGCGCTGCGCTGGTCGGGCAAGGGTCGCGGCCTAAGGTCATGGCGGTGCAGAAGAGGGTGGCCGGACCTCCGGCCACCGGTGCTTTGGGGGGGCGGGACCAGCAGGTCCCGCAGCAACAACTGGCTGGCCATTACGGGTGGCCACATTTTAGATGCCCGGGGGTTGTAACCCTCGGAAGGTGACATCGGCGGGCCCCCCAAAAGGGGGGCCGTTTTTCGTCAATCAAGGGGGAAGCCCCCCTGTTTCAGCGTTCACACGCAACCCGAAGACCAATGGTCGAATCCCCCAGTGGCAGACAGAGGCGGCCCACGTGGGGGCCATCGTTACTAAACTCTGGGGGGTGGTAGTGCCCCCCATCGCGATTCCGTGGTGCGCGGGCGCGCGTGCCGGGCGGGCCGCCCGCGCTGGGCCGGACCCCCGCTTCGGGTCAGGCCGCACCGGCAGGGCCGGGCCGCGCAGGACGAACTCGGCCACACCCTCTCGGGCCAGACCCAAAGCTGGGTTGGGACGACCCGGTTCGAGCCGCCCAGGGGGTTTTGAGTCGTGTCGTTCCGGGCCCAAATCCCCCTAAAATTGGGCAGTTTCATTTAAATGCCCGTAACATGGGCTACGGACCTCCGATTGATGCACCGTTAGTTGTAATGTGATCCTTGGATCGAAATAGTCATTTCAATATATTACACTCAAGGTTTCAGAAAAATTTTGGTATATCCGTGTTGGTTCGAAGACGAAACACACTAGGTCCTCAGAGTGGAAACACTAATAATTTGAGCTCCGGAGGTCTGATTGACGTGTCGTCAACCTTGTTGTATTCCTCTTAGTGAGATAGATCTTTTGGATTACTAAAAAATCGTCTGGATGTAGTTGGGGTATGTTTGGGTTGGTTTTGACTTAAAAACCAACTAGGCCCCTGGGAAAAAAAGCCAATAACTCTCATACCAGGCGTCTGATTGACGCATCATCAATCGCTTTGTGTTCTTATTATAGTGAAAAAACTTTGTGATAAATCAACTCAGGTATACATGACAGTTGATGTATCGACCCCTTGGCTCGTGGAGCAGAACCTCCAGGAACGAGCGTGTTGTGTGCCGGAACCCTAGAGCTGGCTGTAATTGCATCGACTACTTTAGTGGAATCCTTCGTGGGTTCGACAGCAACAAGGAAATATACCATGCGATCCTGAGTGGGTATGCACTTAGCGATCCTATGTGGGTCAATGCATAATGATCTTGTGTGGGTCAGATCCTGTGTGGGTCAGCGCTCAGTGATCCAGTGTGGGTCAGCGCATACTGATCCTGTCTGGGTCAGATCCTATGGGGGTCATTACGGGGGGTTAGTACCTATTGATCATGTGTGGGTCATTTTGGGGGTTAGTACCTATCGATCCTGTGTGATTTATTGCATGGGTTAGTACCTATCAATCATGTGTGGGTCCGACAGCTTAGATGATACAGTGGCTACATCTGATCATCTAATCTCTTTCTTCTATTATGGTATACATGTGTCAGCCGAGTCTTGACTTTCAATCATTATCATCAATATGATTGTCCTAATTTCATGTTTGGATGATTTTCTATGTGGATTATTTCTTGTGTTGATAATTTCTTGTGTGGATGATTTCATATGTGGATAATTTCATTTGTGGACAATTTCCTGTGTGGAAAATTTATTTTGTGGACTGGTTGTGTTTTCCTGTGTGGGCTGGTAGTGTTTTCTTGTGGGGACTGGTAGTGTTCTCCTGAGTGGACTGGTAGTGTTTTCTTCTGTGGACTGGTAGTTTTTTCCTATGTGGACTTGTAGTGTTTTCCTGTGTGGACAGGTAGTGTTTTCCTGTGTGGATAGGTAGTGTTTTCCTGTGTGGACTGGTAGTGTTCTCCTGTGTGTACTGGTAGTGTTTTCCTATGTGGACTGGTAGTGTTCTCCTGTGTGGACTAGAAGTGATTTCTTGTGTGGACTGGTAGTGTTTTCCTATGTGGACTGGTAGTGTTTTCTTATGTGGACTAGTATTGTTTTCCTGTGAGGGCTGGTATTGTTTTCCTGTGGGGACTGAGTTATTTAACTGTGTGGATTGGTTCTGTTTTCTTGTGTGGACTGGTTGCATTAACTGTATCGATAGAGTGTTGTTTTCCTGTGGGGATTGGGATGTGAATTCCTGAGTGGACTTGGTTGTGTTCTCCTATATGGACTGGTTGTGGATTCTTGTGTGGGATGAGTTGTGCTTTCATTTGTGGATTGGGTTGTACTTTCCTGTGTGGACTGATCAATGCTATTCTGTGTGGACTGGGTTGTACATGAGCTTGTTAGTGGGAGCAGAATTGGAATTGATGAATTAGTTATTTGTATGGGAATTTATCTAAGTAGTGTTGGTTGATAATTTGTGTTGTATATTTCCTGTGTGGTATAACCATTGTGGATTTTGAGAGACCTTCGGGGTCTCTGGGTCCCTACTGAGTATCGTATACTCACACCTGCATGGGATTTTCCTACACTACGTTGTGTTGGTTGCAGATGACGGACATCACTGATCGTGGTTGAGGCTTGAGGAGTTAGATGGTACCCGGAGGTGGACATCACGATGAGTCAGTACCCTGAGGTGGACCACATGATGAGACGGTAAACAAAGGTGGACTTCATGACGAGACGGTACGTGGAGGTGACAGATAGACGTGGAGAGCTGATGTGGACATCTATACCTACCCTCCAGGTAGGAACTCTGTAGGATGACACAAGAGAAGCTTGTCACCTTCCTGCTATTTTTTCTTTTCCTTGTACTTTACTTTTGGGCTTGTATTTCCAGCCCCCTTGTAATTTCATCACACCTATTACTGCTTTACATAGTGTTTACTTCAACTTGTACTATGGTTGTGTGTGTGTTTATGTTTTATAGAGGCAATGCCTTCCCGGATATAGGGATTTATGCCTTTGGTGCTAGTCACCAGCCCCTGCCATATGGAAGGCGGGCTTGGGGTAGTTACGACACGGGCCCCGGGGGACGGGTTGTGACAGACCACCTTATCCAAATTTCATGCACCGACCAACTTTAGGTTACATCGTGAGTAACATTCATATTCCAAATTTAACAGTGGTCTTAGATTTTAATTTTGAGTATCTTTTTAGGATATATTTCATTTTTTTCTAAAATATCACACATGTATGATATAAAATTTGTTCAATATTGTTATAAAATTAATTTCGAGATCACAAGGGCTGAGAATCATGTATCATCTCATTTCATAGATTTGAGGATATTCCATGTTATATTTGAAATCCTTACATGAAAAAAATAGTTATTATAAGGGTCAAATTAATAGTTCCTGAACAATGGAGTCTAGCCCTAATCTAATCTGATAGAGTTTACCTTCTATTATTGTCAGAAACCATGGAATTTTAGGCCCAAATGAACTAAACCAAAATTTGGAGAATATTTTTAAAGAGTCTAGTGACCATTAAATCTCTATAAACCAAGGCTATTACAGTGTTGATGGCTTTTGTGTGTCATGGGATACTATTCATATTGAGTGGGTTTTAGACTCAGGATATTCCATCCATATGTTCTTATATTGTAATTATATTCCTAACTTGAACAAGGATGATAAAGGAAATGTTTTTTTGTGAAAAATATTTATTTTTTGTCATAGATTGAGGTTATTTTATGTGGTTGTTCTCATACCATTTTTCTTAAACCATACTGGATGTGATATAGGCTCTAAATTTATATTGGAATATTATCTCATTATGTTTTTAGGTTCAAATATATTTAAATTTTAAATATAATAATGGTTTTATAAGAATTTTAAAGGGAGGTTGCATTGTTCTTAATGTCTCCTCAATGAATGGGTTATATGATCTTTTTTTATGAACACATTTAAAAGAAGTATGGAATCACTAATGTCCCTAATAGTGACAACAATATGATTTGGAATACGTAGCTAGTGCATGTAAGTGCTAAATAACTAGAGGGATTGAGTAGGATAGGGATTCTCCCATGATGGAGGCGACTACATTTTCCTGTTAAAAATTTAAATTTCAAGGAATGTATGTGTATCTATTTTTTAAAATAAAAATGGTGTCTTAATGTTGTTTAAAAATTTTAAATCCCCTATCAAAATTAGCCTGCGTTGAAATTAAAATCCTTAAAGACAGATTATGGTCTTCAATACATGTCATTAAATTTTACATGATTTTTTGAAGGTGATTTATTATTTTTATGATGAGCTATGATTCATGGTAATCAGAAGAATGGTATAGATGGGAATATAAATGGTACCATTGTTGACTGGGTACGTAGCATTCTTTCATACATAGGTTTGGCTATGTCATTTAGGGGACTAGTTATTAGAACAATGGTTTATGTAATAAATAGGTGTCCCTCATCTATCAATGTATTTAAGACTCCAATATATTTATGTAGTGGATAGACTACATACTATAGATAACTTACGGGTTTTTGATGAACTACTAATGCTCATGTGAAAATTTATAAGATTGATCATATGTATATCAAATGAATTTTCATAGGTTTTCATGAGGGGTGATAGACTATAAATTGTGGTTAGACAAACTTTGATCTCAAAAGTGTATCATTAGACAAGATGTGGGTTTTCAAGATTCATTTCCTACTAGATTCATTCCTCTCATTGATCGAGATAGTGATCCTTCTCAGAAGATAGATCATGAAGCTAATCCTCCCAGTGTTTTTGAGTCTCTTATTTTGATTTATCCCCCAATCTCTCAAATTAGTTCTTCTCAAACTATGCCAAAATTTGGGTTTGATTCTTATAATTACCCAGATAATATAAATCATAATGCCCTTAAATATTACCAGCTGACTTGGGATTGGAATATGAGAGTTATTATACCTTTTTGTAGGCAAAGCCATGTGGATATATTTTCATTTTCCATAGATATGGGTGAAGATATTTTTAGAGAGGATCCCTGAATCTACAAACATGTTGTCAATAACAACAACTCTAAGCATTGGATTGTTCATATGGAAGATGAGATGGAATCACTAATTAATAAAAATGCATAGTCCATACTCAATAAACCACCTACATCCGTGGTGATTGGATGTAAATGGATATATAATGGAAAATAAGACATCACTATAAAGAATATTATTATTTTTAAATCAATATTTATGGACAAAAGATTACTGAAAGGAGAAAAAATTGATTACTCATAGATTTATTATCCTGTAGTTATTCATTATTAAGTAATAATTCTTTCTTATTTTACATTCAAGTTATATTTTCATGTTGAAAAGATATATGTGAAAAATATATTGTTTTTTTCTGATTTAAATTAATAATTATAAATGAATCCTCCAGCTGGTTTTCAGAACAAATTAATTGTTGTCAAACTCTATTTATTTAATAAATGAATATATAGATTAAAACAATCTTCATGATAATCATATAAGTTGTTTGACACAATATTGTTGCAGAAGTTTTTCAAAAAGAATCAATTTAACCCATGAGTATATTTTATATCTTTTATAAATTGTATGTTTTATATAATTATTAATACATATGACAATGCACTCATGTGTATTAATATGAAATTAATCACACATGATAAAATGAAATTGAATTCTATTTTTGAAATGTATGATCATGGCTGTGATAGGAAATTATTGGGTATGATAATTTTTAGGGACTAACTTTGTGTTTCTATAAACTTAAATTACATTATATGAATGTGCTTCATGATATAAAACCTATTAGTGTAACATTTTTCTAGAATTTTAAATCATCATCTTCTTAGTCACCATCAATTATTTATGATATTGAATATATGATTAGAAGATATCTCATATGCTAATATAGTAGGGTGTGTTCTGCATGTGATTATTTTTACCCATCAAGATGTTTCCTTTTCTTTTTTTTATTTTGATCCGGTTTATTGAAAATCCCTAAATGCCACATTGTAATGTTCATAAATGGTTATTATGGACCTATATCATGGAAGTTAAATATATAATTTTTGGTGGCCCTGTCAACCACTATGGTCGAGTATATAGAATTGACAGAATCCATCAAACAATCCATATGACACTAAGGAGTGATTTTTAAGCACATTTTATGTAATTATATTGTTATTTTAGATTTTTATTATTAATATTCATTTCATGATTCAAAAAATTTATTATTCTAGAGTAGGTAAATGTGTATAGACATTAGGGATAAAAATTTAGAGAAGTTATTGAGAGTGGAAAGGTGTGTTTCAATAAAATACACACAGATGATAAATCAGCTGATTGTTTGACTAAGGATGTTACATTGTCCAAATATAGGATTTTTTTTGATTTTCTATCTTTTTTTCCCACTTTAATAGAATTTAGTTATAAGGACATAACTCATTCTTCTATTTTAGTTTTCTTAAAAATGGTGGAGTTTTTTTATTTTAACTTGTGAATTTATTTCCGAAATAAAATAATTTGTAATTAGCTTTCTATTTAAATTTCAAATGATTAAAGTAAACATATTATTTTTACCATTTAATTTTATATATTTTCTCTTATTTAGTATCCATTATTTTCTCTTATGTGGATTTTTATTTTTTTAATATTTCTTCATGTCTATTTGTTTTTCTATTTCACCTTTGGTTTCGTTTGTTTAGACTATTTGGTATTTCTTCTTTTTTATCCCTTCATTTCTCATTATTATTGGGCTATTAGAGCTATGTGGGATCTACAATAGTATTTTTTCATGAGCCATCAATAGATAATGAGATGAAAAATATGTGTGCAGATTTTTTTTGAGATAATTTTTTAAGCACTACATTTTGAAATCCCTGGATTAAGGAAGAAGTACAATGGAGAAGTGGTGATGTACCATGTTAGACACACAATTTGTCACGACATGTCCCTCGCGGCCCGTTTCATAACTACCCCAAGCCCGCCTTCCATAGGTTAGGGGCTGGCGACTAGCACCAGAGGTGTAAATCCCTATTACTGGGAAGGCATTGCCTCTTTAAAATGCAATCACACACAAAAAACCAGAGTACAAGAAGAAAGTATACACTATGTAAGCAGTATCAAGTGTTTTGAAAGTACAAGGGGGCCGGAAATACAATCCCAATGGAAAGGTACAACTACAATAGAAAGTAAAGTACAACTCAGAGGAAAACAGCTGAATGGTGACAAGAAGCTCCTGGATCGTCCACCAGGTACCAACTCGTCGTGAGGTCCACCTCTGGGTGTCGTCTCGTCCAGAGGTCCACCTACGGGTACTGACTCGTCATGAGGTCCACCTCGGGGTACTGACTCGTCGTGAGGTCCGCCTCCGAGTATCGTCCAGCTCTCCAAACCTCAACCATGATCAGTGTTGTCCGTCAACTACAACCAACACAACGTAGTGCGGGCATAGCCCGCGCAGGGTGAGTATATGATACTCAGTAGGGACCTCGAGACCCTCAAGGTCTCACTAAATCCAACAAGGATAAACACAAAGAAGGTTCTCAATAGATTAACCAAACTTAGGTATAAGCCCATACTTATATCGAAGTTACCAAGTAACTCATCTCAAACATGAGGTATCACACAGTTATAAAATCAAAGGATAACCAATACATAGATATATGCCCATACATATACCTAAGTTATCAAGTAACCCATCTCAATCATGAGGAAAACACCAAGGTCAATGACTCAACACAAACCAAGATTTTCATTATCGAATCCCTATCTGCTGAAGAGCTCTGTCTCAGATGAGTAAAGTGATCATGTCACGTACTCCGAGGTACCGCTCACTAACCTATGACTGTTGTGGTACTCCTCCTGTTGAGTACTATGGGCCTGCTGCTACAACCAAGCGCTTCCGACCATGGGTCTGCCACTACAACCAAGCGCTCCCCCTAATAGCCGTCAGTGGTACTCCAGCTGTGAGTACCGCGGGTCTGCTGCCGACTAACAGGCGCTCCCGTCTGCCGTGGGTCTACTGCCAAATACTGGGTGCTCCGTCCACTGGGCTAATCAAGTCACTCTGACTCAAATCAGTCAAGCAGTCAATAGGTCTCAGACAGCTACACGGTCTCTACACTCCATACGCTCGTCAGTACCGCGGGCCTACTACCAACTACCAGGCGCTCTGTCCACTGAGGGTCTCTCTGCTACCCCCAAGCGCATCTCCTCTGTCGAGTACTGCGGGTCTGCCGCTCCAACCTAGCGCTCCTCTGCCAAGGGTCTTCCGTTACAACCATGCGCACCACCTCTGTCGAGTACCGCGGGTCTGCCGCTACAACCAAGCGCTCCTCTTCCAAGGGTCTTTATACTTTGCTAGATCATCCCTAGGAGGGTCCGATCCATGAGCTACTAGTAGATACTCCATGTATCACGAGATTCAATGAAGAAGTAACACAAAGTTCTGCCTCGTCAAAGGGATCTCAACTCAATAGACGACGCGACAATCGGATGACAGTTCTTTGAGTTATTAGCCTTTTAGATTCTGGGGCCCAGTTGGTTTCGTATACGAACCAAGACGGCCATATCTCTACTACACCCCAAACTCGTGTAGGGTATATTGAAGGGACATATTCACAATGAAATCACCAACGTCGCTGACGGTTCCAAACCGTAGTCGAAGCAGTCGCAGCCAGCTCTAGGGCTTCCGCACACAGCACGCTCGTTCTGGGAGGGTCTGCTATACAAGCCAAGGGGTAGATACATTAACTATCATGTAGATCAGATTTGATGTATCTCCATGTTCCATCAGGACAAAAGAAACTCAACGCAACAGACGGCGCGTCAATCGGACACCCGGTATGAGAGTTATTGGCATTTTCGTCCCAGTGGCCCGGTTGTATTTTAAATTAAAACCAACCTGGACATACTCCAACTACGTCCAAACCTTAGGCGAATTAATCCCAAAGTTCTATCTCACTACGAGGAATCCAACCAAGTCGACCGCATGTCAATTGGACGTCCGGAGCTCAAGTTATAAGCGTTTCTGCTCCGAGGGCGAGGTTGGTTTCGTGTTTGAACCAACCCGGCCGAAAACAAAGTTCTCTAAAACCATGAGTACAGTAAACCAAAACTAACGTCTCGATCCAAGTATCACATCGCAACTGAAGGTTCGTCGATCGGATGTCTGTAGCCCATGATATGGGTGTTTCAACGAAATTATCCGAAAACGGGGGGTCTGGGCCCGGTCCGGCCCGGCCCAATACCCCCTAGGCCGGCCCGTACCTGGTCGACCTGGCCCCGGTGGCGGCCCGGCCTGGCAGCTCATCCCGGATTGGCAGCTTGTCCCGGCCCAGTAACCCCGGGGCCGGCCCGAACCGGGCTGACCTGGCTGGGGCGGCGGCCCGGCCCAGGCGGCCCGGGGTGGCGCGGCCAGCACGGCGGCGCAACGGCAGGGCGGCGCGGCCAGCGCGGCAGCGCGGGGTGTGGCAGGGTGGCGGCGTGGTAAGACAGCCAAAGCGCATGCGCGGCGCGCCCGCGAGTGTGCCAAAGGAAGGGGGGCAAAGCCCCCCCTTTTCCAGGTAGAAGAGTCCCATTTAAGGGGTGCCGCGTGGCAGCAACGGCCGGGGTGTAACCCCTGGCCCTTTTTCGGAAACAGTCGGCCATAAGGCCGGCCCGTTGTCTCTGCCACAGGGCCCCGTAGTCCCATGCTTTCTGGCGCCGGCAGCCAGAGTTCCGGCAGCCTCTTTCGAGATCTCCGGCGGCCAGTTTTTCCGGCCGCTGCTTCCAAATTCACCACGAACACCGTCCGGCGCAGCGTGACGACGCCGCGCCCATCCACCATGGCCCGACTCCGGCCGCGGCGTCATTTGCAACCAACGACGTGGCATGACGGCGCCGCTCTTCTTCGTCACAGCCCGCTCCGGCCGCATTTTCATCTTTTCCGCGCGGTGCGATGGCTCCGCGTCACCCCACTCGAATCCGCAACAAACAACACAACCACAAGAGAGGAGGTTCAGCTGTGTTTGTGCGGTCCGGCCTCCTCTTGTTAATCCGTTAACAGGTGGATTAAAATAATTAATGAAGAACGCTAGAAAACACGTTAGTAAAAACGAACCACTACATCTAGTAGTTCGTCGATCAGAAGACGTCGTCGAATGGCAATCGTTGTGAAACGGCATCACGAGGATGATGAAGGCGAAGAGGGCGTCTACGTTCATTCTTCATGAGGGGAGGCAATGTTGACGTCGCTCTCCGCTCGCTCGTCAGTTCGTTGATGAAGTCATGTGTAAAGGCGGCGTCATTTCGTTGACGTCGATAAAGAAGAAGCAGAGGATGGCATCGGGATTCTTCGCGGGTGTCGTCGTTCTTTGCCGAAGGAAGGGGGAAAACTCTCCAAGTGCTGGGCGTCGTGCTTCGCAGCTAGCATTTTGCCACTTGATGAAGCCATCCAGAACTCCTTCACCAAGCCTCATTTATATAAAAGTGGAAGGGTTCGACATTGGTGCAAATTCAAAAGGTAGAATTTAATAACCCTACATCACCAAATTAATTGCACGAGGGGTGTCACAATTAATTTGGAGGATGTCAAGAGGCTCCCCTTAATTAATTCACACGTGTTGGTGCAATTAATTAAATGAGATGCCACAAATTCAAAGAGTAGGTTTTGGCCATTAAAAAGGGGTGTGGTGGCACCATTAATAGGGGGATTTTAGAGATTATGGTCTCCTCCCATTAATAGTGGTTGGGTGGCCTCGTGTGGTCCCCACCAAATTTAACCTCACATGGGAGGTTGGGTTCGGGTGGGCCCCACCACCATAACCTCTCCTGAGAGGTTAGAGTGTGGCGGTCCCACCACCAACTCTCTGGTGGAGGTTCCAACTACCCGCACTCACATGGTGGCTGGAATAAAATAAATTACAGCTACACTTTATTTTATTATTTTTATAAAATCCAAAAACTAAATTTTATTCCCGACCATCCACTGTGGATGTGAAAGCCTTATTAAGTGAATACCGGCGCTGCGGTTTCCACAGTGCCTTTGGATTTCGATTTCGAGCACCGGTTCAAAAGATAGAAAAACCCGCTCGCTCGTTCATTGAACGTACCCTAGCTAAACTTCGGAAATTGATTCCGGGAACTCCGGGCCTCAGAATCAGGTGCCATAAAAAACTGCGGACTCGTAAAATTCTAAAGAATATTAAGAAAAAACTTTCCGTTGAAATTTCTGGGTCTTTACATTACTCCCACCTCAGGTCATTACGTCCCTGTAAAGATTCAACACAAACTAGGGAAAACAAAGTGGAACTGAGCACACATATGAGCCTCCCACTCCCATGTGCTCTCTTGGAGGTTCTTGTGCTACCCACGAATACACACTAGTAGAATCTTCCATCCACGTAGGTCCCGCTCCTGTCGATCCGCGATCTCCACTGAATCTCCAAGAATTTCGCCCTTTCATCGATGCCCAACTCCATGAGGTCGATGACGTGTGAACAAACGTTCATGTTTTTCATCAGCTGAGATATGTGGATGTCATCATGCACCTGGTTCAACTGAGGTGGTAAGGTCAATTGGTAAACCTCTTCCCCTACCCTACTGAGGACCCAAAAGGTCCGTCGAAACTCGAAGATAACATTCTGCATCAGCCACTTCTCCAAAAACCCCATCAAGGTGGTACCCGTATGAGGACGTGGTCATCATCCTCGAACTCTAGAGGCCTTCATTTCCTATTTAGAACTGAAACTCAAAACTCCTGCCGCCATGAGGGTAAGGTTGACCAAATCAAGAGTGATCGGTCGTACACTCCTATGCATGAGTTCATCATGCGCTGCCATAGGTTTCCTTTTTCACCGACCATGGAAAACGCATCCAAAAATTAGATAAACTACAACCCTTTTTGCCTAATACTGTCAGCCTGGGTATAAACTGTGAATCTGATCCATACCCAGACCAACATTGTAAGGCCTCGACACTGCCACCATGAGATTCCAACCGAAACTCTCACCTCATGGTATGATCACACCATCGACAAAGGTGTGATTATCGAGTCTCCTCCCAAAGGAATCTCCAAATGTAAGGGTCAAGTCAATAGCTTACTCAGAACCTCTAGGACTGGGACAAGATTCGTGGAAGGATAGAATGATTGGTACATATGTCTGTTGATAAGGCAGCTCTTAGTAGACATAGACCGTACCTCGAATCATTCTTAGAGCCCTTGGATCACACTCCTTGATAGCATGCAGCTACTCTCTTCCCCAGCCCTCCTACTCCCTGAGATTGGTGGGGACTACAATGGAGGGTGGATGTAACATGTCAAAATGTACACCACCATATTCTGCTCTCCAAGCTCCACTTCCATGTCAGCTGCTCTGCAGATTCATGTGTCCTGCGCAATCTTCATCCGCCCCAAAACAAACTGCCCTTTCTCCGTCGTAGTCTAAACCCTCTCTGGTCCTACAAGAGCTGCTAAGATTTCTACTTTGTTGATAAGAGAAATCTGGTCTCTTCCCCAGGACGAACCACGTTCTTTTCCAAATACAGTCAATCCTGACATGAATATTGAAATCATGCCATGGACGACGTAGGTAAGGCCTCGACATCACTACTATGAAATCCAACTATCACTCTCGACTCCAAGGGTCAAGCCACACTGTCGACATTAGTGTGAATTCATCGGGTCTCCTCTAGTAGAAATCTCGAATGTGAGGGTCAACTCAATAGTTTTAACCCGGACATCTCAGTATCATCAAAAGGAAAAGGAAGTAATCATCACGAAGATTTGTGTCCTTTATTACTATGGCTCAGAGTATAAAGACACAAATTAAACAACTACATGGAACATGAAGTGCCAAGAACAAAATGGAATCCACTAGTTCTGCTCCTGTCCTCCTACTTTCCCACTACTAACCTTCACCGGCTCTATCCACTCAGACAAAGAATTCACAACAAAAAAGGTTCTCTCTAGCACCCTAGCATAATTAAGAATGCATAAAGGAAAATTGATGGCTCGAATGTCCTTTAGACAAACTTCGTTCAAAAGTTCGAGTCTAAAGCACAGATCATATCGTATCCAGTGAGTACCAGGAACGATTGGTATTCCTTGTTGAGTGCTCAGCTTCCGACATGTCGTACTACCGAAGCTATATAAGCTCAAAAAACCTCACAGCCACCTCCTCAAGCCAGTTCTCAGCCGCTTATGAGTCAGGATCGCCTCGGAACTTTAGGGACAACTGGTGCTGAATCACATGCAAGGCACTAGCCTATGAGTGTCATCTGCCAGTACCGCCGGTAGTGTCTGCTGACCAAGAGGTAGTGACACAGCTGGCGCACTACCTAAAGGTACTATCACAGGCATCGGTCCATGTACTGAAGCCTCATTACTATATGGACCAACCTCATGGTCTCTCACTGGAAGACTCTAGTAGCGAAGGTCACCATCCTCTCTACTAGTGTCTAAGCTAGGCGTAGACCTCTAGAAATCGCCTACATCCAGTCCACTGCTACCTGGGAAAAACTGTCTCGCCTCATAACCTCAGAGGCCTCTGCTGTTGGAACTCGTGCAATGCGCTCTGTCAGCGTGCACCGTCAACTAGTACGACTGGTGGCATATGCTACCTAATGGGTGTTGGTGATGCTGGTACACCACCTGAAGGTGCAAACAAAAAAAGGGGCCCTGCACCAGAGTCTCGTCGCTCGGTGGGCCATCATCGAGAACTCTCTCAAAACGTTAGCTGACTGTCTGTGTAGAGACATCATGAACATATGTGACACGGTCAACGATTTAAACCTGGTGAGCTGACCTGGTTTGAGCTGATTTTAAAACGTTTTGGGAACACGCACGTAATCAGTGTTTTCGTGTACTATGTTGGAAATCAGTAGTCAGGGTCCTGGTGTATGGATAAATTGGTCGCCGCACCAACACTGGACTCCCTGAACTGAAACAACACACTGTACCCTAAACACTATTTCTTCAAAGAAAGAAAGATTAGAGTCCTGAGATCTGCGGTAGAACCGAACCCCTTTGATACCAATTTGTCACGACCTGTCCCCTGGGGCCCATGTCGTAACTACCCAAAGCCTGCCTTCCACAGGCCAGGGGGTAGTGACTAGCACCAGAGGCTTAAATACCAATAACCGGGAAGGCATTGAATATATAAAACGCAAAAACAGACACAAAACCAAAGTACAATAGGAATGTAAACACTATGTAAGCAGTAACAAGTGTGCTGAAAGTACAAGGGGGCCGAAAATACAAGCCCAATGGAAAGGTACAACTACAACAGAAATTAAAGTAAAAGTTAGAGGGAAACAGCTGAAAGGTGACAATCATCTCCTGGATCATTCTTCGGGTACCAACTCGTCGTGAGGTCGACCTCCGGGTACCGTCTCGTCGGGAGGTCCACCTCTGGGTACTGACTCATCATGAGGTCTACCTTTGGTTACTAACTCGTCGTGAGGTCCACCTCTGGGTACCGTCCAGCTCCTCAAGCCTCAACCACGATCAGTGTTGTCCGTCATCTGCAACCAACACAACATAGTGCGGGTATAGCCTATGCAGGGGTGATTATATGTTACTCAGTAGGGACCCCGAGACCCTTAAGGTCTCACTAAATCCAACAAGGATAAACACAAAGAAGGTTCTGAACAGATAAACCATAGTTAGGTATAAGCCCATACTTATTCCTAAGTTACCAAGTAACTCATCTCAACCATGAGGTATCACACAGTTATGAAATCAACAGAAAACAACTACTTAGATATATGTCCATACATATACCTAAGGAATCAAGTAACCCATCTCAATCATGAGGAAAACAAAAAGGTCATTGACTCAGCTCAAACAAGGATTTTCATTATCAAAACTGTAACTGCTGAAGAGCTCCGTCTCAGACGAGTATAGTGATCCTCTCACGTACTCCAAGGTACTGCTCACTATCCTATGACTGTTGTGGTGCTCATCCTATCGAGTATTATGGGCCTGCTTCTACAACCATGTAGTTCCCACCATGGGTTTGCCGCTACAACCAAGCGCTCCCCCAAATAGTCGTCAGAGGTACTCTAGCTGTGAGTACCGTGGGTCTGCTTCCAACTACCTGGCGCTCCCGTCTGCCATGGTTCTGCTTCCAAATACCGGGCGCTCTGTCCACTATGCTAAACAAGTCACTCCGACTCTAATTGACCAAGCAGTCAGTAGGTTTCAGCCATCTACACGGTCTCCACACTCCGTACGCTCGTCAGTACCGCGGGTCTGCTACCAACTACTAGGCGCTCCGTCCACTGAGGGTCTCTGCTGCTACAACCAAGCGCACCTCCTCTGTCGAGTACCATGGGTCTACCGCTACAATAAAGCGCTCCTTCGCCAAGGGTCTACCATTACAACCAAGCGCACCACCTCTGTCGAGTACCGCGGGTCTGCCACTACAACCAAGCGCTCCTCTGCCAAGGGTCTCTGTACTCTGCTAGCTCATCCTTGGGAGGGTCCTCTCCATGAGCTATTGGTCGATACTCTAAGTATCACAAGATTCCTCGAAGAAGTAACACAAAGGTCCGCCTCGTCATAGGAATCTCAACGCAACAGACGGTGCGACAATCGGACGCCCGATATGTGAGTTATTAGCCTTTTAGTTTCCAGGGCCCAGTTGGTTTCGTATACGAACCAACCCGGCCATATCTAGACTACACCCTGAACTCACGTAGGGTATATTCAAGGGACTAATTTTAAACGAAATCACCAACGTCGCTAACGATTCCAAACAGTAGTCGAAGCAGTCGCAGCCAGCTCTAGGGCTTCCGCACACAGCACACTCATTCCAGGAGGGTCCTCTCCACGAGCCAAGGGGTCAATACATCAAATTTTACATAGATCAGAGTTTATGTATCACAATGATTCATCATGACAAAAGAAACTCAACGCAACAGACGGTGTGTCAATTGGACGCCCGGTCTGAGGGTTATTGGCATTTTCGTCCAAGGGCCCCGGTTGGTTTTTAAATTAAAACCAACCCAACCACTCTCAAAATATGTCCAAACCTCAAGAGGAGTAATCTAAAAGGACCGTTTCACTGAGAGGAATCCAACCAAGTCGATGAAACATCAATTGGACGTCCGGAGCTCAAGTTATAAGCGTTTCCGCTCCGAGGGCCCTGTTGGTTTCGTGTTCGAACCAACTCGGAGGAACCCAAAGTTCTTCGAAACGTTCTGTACAGTATACCGAAACGACCGCCTCCATCCAAGGATCGCATCGCAACTGACGGTTCGTCAATCTGAAGTCAGTATCCCAAGATATGGACATTCGAACGAAATTGTCTGAAAATAGGGGATATGGGCCCGGTCCGGCCCCGCCCAGTACCCCCTAAGCCTGCCCGGACCGGGTCGACCTGGCCCGGGTGGTAGCCCATCCCGGTGACTCGGCCCAGCCCAGGTCCCCCTGGGCCGGCCCGAACCGGGTCGACCTGGCCCGGGGGGCGGCCCGGCCCGGTGGTGCGGGCCAGCGGCGCAGCGCGGCGACGCGACGGCAGGGCGGCGCGGCGACGCGGCACGATGGCCAGCGCACACGCGCGGCGTGCCCGAGGGTGCGCCAATGGAAGGGGGGATAAGCCACCCTCTTTCCAGGTAGAAGCTGCCCCATTAATGGGTGCCACGTGGCATCAACGGCCAGGTTGTAACCCACTGACCTTTTTCGGAAACGGTCGGCCATTTGTCTCTACCGCATGGCCCCGCGGTCTCGTGCTTTCCGGTGCCGGCGGCTGAAGTTCCGACAGCCTCCTTCGAGCTCGCCGGTGGCCGATTTATCCAGCCACCACTTCCAAATTCACCGTAAAAACTGTCCGGCACGTCGTAACGACTACGCGCCCTTCCGCCGTGGCCCGACTCCAGCCGCGACCTTGTTTTCATCCAACGGCATGGTGCGAGGGCGCCGCTCTTCTTCGTCATGGCCCGCTCCGGCCGCATTTCAGCTTTTCTGTGCGGTGCGATGGCTCCACATCACCCCGCTCAAATCCGCAACAAACAACACAACCACAATGGAGGAGGGTCGGCCGTGTTTGTGCGGTCCGGCCTCCTCCTGTTAATTTGATAATAGGTGGTTTAAAATAATCAATGAAGAATGCCAGAAAACAAATCAGTAAAAACAAACCCCTACCTCAAGTCGTTCGTCAATCGGAAGACGTCGCTGAATGACAATCATCGCGGAACGGCATCACGAGGATGATGAAGGCGAAGGGGGCTTCGGCGTTCATTCTTCACAAGGGAAAGCGATGTTGACGTCACTCGCCGCTCGCTCATCGGTTCGTTGATGAAGTTGTGGGTAAAGGCAGCGTCATTTCATTGACGTCGGGAAGAAGAAGCTGAGGATGGCATTGGCGTTCTTCACGGGTGTCATCATTCTTTGCCGAAGGATGGGGGAAAACTCTCCAAGTGATGGGCGTCGTGCTTCGCTACTAGCATTCCGCCGCTTGAAGAAGCCGTCCAGAACTCCTTCCCCAAGCCTCCTTTATATAGGAGTGGGAGGGTTCGTTGTTGGCGCAAATTCAAAAGCTAGAATTTAATAACCCGACACCACCAAATTAATGGCACTAGGTGTGTCACAATTAATTTGGAGGATGTCAAGAGACTCCCCTTAATTAATTCACACGCATTGGTGCAATTAATTAAGGGAGATGCCACAAATTCAAAGAGTAGGTTTTGGCCATTAAAAAAGGGTGTGGTGGCTCTATTAATAGGGGGAGTTGAGAGGTTATGGTCTCCTTCCATCAATAGGGGTTGGGTGGCCTCATATGGTCCCCACCACATTTAACCTCACATGGGAGGTTGGGTTCGGGTGGGCCCCACCACCATTACCTCTCATGAGAGGTTAGAGTGTGGTGGTCCCACCACCAACTCCCATGTAGAGGTTCCAACAACCCTCACTCACATGGCGGCTGGAATAAAATAAATTGTAGCTACACTTTATTTTATTATTTTTATAAAAGCCAAAAACTAAATTTTATTCCTGATCATCCGTTGTGGAAGGGAAAAGTATTCTTAAATGAATACCGGCGCTGCGATTTCAACGGTGTCTTCGGATTTCAATTTCGATTTCGAGCAACGGTGTCTTCGGATTTCGGCTCAAAAGATAGAAAAATCTGCCCGCTCGTTCACTGAACATACCTGAGCTAAACTTCGAAAATTGATTTCGGCCACTCCGAGCATCAGAATCTGGTGCCGTCAGAAACTTCGGACTCATAAAATTCAAAGAAAATTAAGAAAAAAATTTCCCTTGAAATTTCCAAGTCTTTACACAATACCTCTCATCATGAATAATCGGTTCTTTTACTACACTATGTTTAGTTGGATATCAAGTTACTTATAGTTTCAAGGAGTCACATTGATTTATTATTTTAAAATAGCTACAAAAACACATAAAACCATTGACCTAGTAATGGTTGGTAAATTCGATAGGAGGTGAGTGTTTTTTTTCTCCATTCCTTCATGCTTTCTTTGATACAACTTTTGTTTTTCACTATATTGATTGTCTTCTCATTACATCTATAATTATTATTGTGTTCAATTTGTATGATTTGTTTCCACTCATATGTTTTTTAATTGTCTGTTCTTATTATATTTTTCTTATTTTGTTAGGTTTTTGAATTTTTTATAAAATAGTAGAATAAGGTTGTGTTCTTGTCATTGAGTTGGGTAAAAATAGTTCCCAAACACATTAAAACTTGATCCTATATTGAATTTTTGATGCTATCTCACAATGTTTATTACCCAACATGCTCAAAAAATATTTTAATAGTTATATTTGGGCCTCTCCCTGGACAATATGTCCCCACGAACCACCAAACGGCTCTACTACCATTATTGAACCACACTAGGTCTACCGCTTATATATCTCATTATGTTAAGTGATTGTAAAACTTGGATGCTTCCATTCAAGTACGGTTGACTAATTCATCTTGTTGGCTCCAATTTTATGGCACATTGAACATTTATTCCGTTCCCAAAATAACAACATCCTCTAATTCTTTTGAAAATAATTCATTCATAACAATTGGATCTTCTAAACATGTTATGTCTTTTTAATAACTCCATGTAATTAGTCAAATAATATCTTAAATGAATTCCAACATATAATGTCAAAAAATTCAATATATAAAACTCATGGTTGTAACATTATATTACATTATTGAATTTATTTCCAATATTAAAATGGGTAATCATATATAGAAAAAACATTATAGTTATTGATGACTAATTATAATTAATTTCATTTTTAATAATAATTATTGTAATAATATTTAATGTATAACATTATTTGTTAAGAAAAGTAAAAAAATCAATTATAATATAAAATTATTTATTGATATTTTTTATTATTATATCTAGATATTAAATTATAATATGAAATAAATTCACAATTTTTGAAATAAAAAAGATAAATACAAATTATTGTAATTGTAATAATAGTTATACTATTAATATTGATTTCTAATAATTGTAACACATATTATCTACATATCAATAGTTTTTTGTTACAAAAAAAATTATAATAATAACTAATATTTAAAATATTTATTTTAATTAGAAATTAATTATTACCCAAAATTTAATATTAATTATTATATATATATATATATATAATGTTTCATAATTCAATATTAAAATATAAATACATAATTGTTTTAAAAACAATTCAAAAAAGTGCCATCTGTGCTGATGAATTTCTAAAAATATGAATCTAAAAATAAAATGTGATAGTGGATTTATGAAAAAAGGTATCTACAAATTGAATTATGATCTATTTATAACAATAAAAACATAAATTATTTATTATAATTAGAAAAAAAATATAATTAAAAAATATAATTAATTATTAATAATATATTTTTGACATTGGTAAATATTAAATTATATTGTGAAATAAATTCTTTCCCATGCAGTTACAAGAAAGTATGGATTTGAAATTTAGACAAGCACCCTAGCCCCACACCACCCAAACCTCTAGAATTCAATAATAATAATAATAATTTTAATAATAACAAAAATAATGATAATATATATATATATATATATATTTCATTGGGTGACCCTATATGAACCTGGTTTTTATATGAGGTACAGATCCTTTAAATATTGGTGTAATTATTTTTGTTGGACCTATTATGGATTTTTATTTAGGTCACGGATGTTTTGGGGGGTGTTAGTGGATTTTTCAAAGCATTGAATCCTAATTTATTGAAGAATGAACTGGGCCACATAGTTAGTATAAATTGTGCCACCCAACCCGCAATTTTTCTCATAACGATGTGGGAAATTTTAGATATAAATGTAGGGAGCACAAATTTTAATAACTGTGTGCCTAGCTTCGCATGCTTATCCCAAAACATTATAGTTTTTTATAGAATAATATAGCATTTTTGGGATAGGGTTTCTCAAACCATGAAACCAAACTATGTGGGTTCCCTCTTGAGGTAGTGAGGTGTGCATGTTTGGCACATGGTTTGGTCCACCATGCATCCAAAATGTGCAACCCAAAATTTATGGGTAAAATGAAATGTTTCCCTTAATTTCATTAAAACATAAACATTTTATTCTATCTCTTATATTCTGTGAGAGGGGGTTCCATTCTTCATGATGGATCTCCAACTATTACAAAACCTAGGTTGATGGATAACTTCGTCGTCTGAGGTCATATTCTAGAGTTTTTGGACTCAATTGATTCCTCAAGGAAATCAATTCAATAATTAGTATCTTTTAATAATTTTTATTACCCTATAAAATTATATTTTTAAGAATTATCATATGCCCTATTTTCTTTGAATTGATCATTCCTTTAGATTTCTTCGAATCTAGTCCAATCATAGCATTGATACTAGACAAGGAGGATGATACCAACATAAGGTAGGTGGCCTATGAATTTTCCCAAAAAGTCACATCTTTTATAAATTTTCATCTTTGTGTTTATTGTTTTCACAAGGAATTTCCTATAAATCGTATTTCATTAATTATAATCGTTGTTCTTGGTTCTAGAGACCCTTTTTAAAACATTATTCAGACCATTGGAGATTTTAACCTCAATACCTTCCACCACAAGTAGGGTTCTTTACATGTTATACCATTAGGACCCTTGTTAAATAATTGAGAAACCATTGGGGTGTTTTGGTTGTACCCTGATAATGGTAAGACATTTTTAAATAAAATTATGTATGAATTGTCTTTGTCTACAACATGTATATTTTATACCATTATAACTTGATCCTTCTTAGGTTATTGTTTCAATTTAATAAATGAATCTTTGATTGTTTAATGAAAATTATATTAATATATATCACTTGATCTAGTAATATGTAATTTAATGGTAATTGGTTTCATATCAATATTCACCTTGTTAGGCTTAATGAAGGTGAATAAAATGAACCAAATAAAGTATTAAGTAATTAAATTGGTAAATGGTTTCATTCCCTTGATATAACTTGTGAAGATAATAAAAGGTAGTGGAATAGACATAATGATTGATTAAAAATGCATAAATGTTACATTTCCTAAATTGAAGAATGAATTATTTATAATGTACCTATTGTATATTGACCATTTAACCTTTATAGGAATTGTTATACTTGAGCCATCACTGGATTCCTGAGGGAATGCCTTGTGCTTTCAGAGGACCCCATTTCAATTCCTGGAGCAAGTTTCCACGAGATATACCCACCTTGAAACATGGTTCGTTTCTACTATTGGATGACTGACAAGATTTCATAGGATTTCATCATTATATTTTCTAATATTATGATTCCTTGAATACACTCCTTGGATCCAACTTGATATATTCATACATATGGAACCATGGATTCACCCCATCAGGCCCAAAAGTTCTTAGCCTGTGTTTACCTTGGATGAGGTCCTTGGACGTAGTTATAATCTTTTATAGTAGAATTACATAGGAATTTATCTTAGGATTGAACTCAGAACCCTTTATTTCCAGACTTCATGAGTTACTAATATGAGTTTGTCAAACCGTAAGATGATGGATGCCTTGGTAATACCTTGGATCCTTGGTTATTATTATGATTAGAATCTGTTTTAGTGTTGATGATACAATCAAATATATTATCTATATAAAATGAACATATATAAAATAATTTAACGATCACTTGTTTTGAGACATTTCTAGATAAAAACATATCAGGTATGAGTTATCATTTTTTCATTTCTTTATATTTATATATACCTTTACATTTCTATGTTTATATTCATAGAATGGGTTATATATACACCATTCATGGTTGTATATTGACATTTATCTCAAACCCTATATAGGAATCCATTGGCATCTTGGTAGATTATATGATCAATTGAATAGACAAGGGTGAAGAATCCTGCCATGGACACATGACTTACATACTTTCTTGAATAGGATGGAGCTTGGTAGGAGATTATTAAGAATGATTTCGAGATTCATGGCTAGATTTTGGTCTTTTTTCAATTTTTTGTGGCATGTACTATAGTGATTTCATACTACCATGTATCCCTATATTCTATATTTCTAAAGATATGATATTACATTATAATCTTTCTTATATTGTGAAATTCAGTTTTTAGTTGATTATAGTTGATGGATGTTTATGTTTACCCCCATTTCCAATTTTGTTTATTCATTATATTTCTTCCTCTATAGTAAAATAAATGTTATAATATTTTATATCTGATGTCATCCATATTTAAATTATATAATTGTATACCCATGGACATACCCTAGGCCCTCAATGTGAGTCTACAACCTCTGGCGCATGAGGAGGTGCGCTTGAGGCCATGTATCGCATCATCATGAAGCACCATTTAGTGGAATCCAGTTCTGGACATCAGAAACTGGTATTAGAGAATATTTTATTTTATTTTTTCTCGTTGTTATATAATATAGATAAGATATTTAGAACATTTTGGATCTTGATCAAAATTAATGTGTGGGAGTATTTAACCCATGTTTTCGAAAATACCATGTTTCTTAGGAGAGGGAAATTGTTGTTATGTTTTTCTATTATTATCATTGATATATTTTCACCATTGGGTGATGCACATAAATTTCAGTATTTTATATGATTACAAGATATTTAACCTTGATCTTGTATGACATGTATCATTGATACATGAATCATTAGAGGCACCTATAATAAACATTAAATGCATATTCCAAGCCATATCGGTTGATTTTACTGCTTTCATTGCATGTGTTTCTAGTGATTTTTTAGTGAACCATGGTTTTCATATATTATTGTTATTATATCATCTTCACCAGGGTAAAGGGGTTTGTTATTTAAATTTTCAGCATCAATATAAATAGTGTTTTCCTATATAGGTTGATGGTTGAATCTTAAATAGCCAGTTTCTACCCATGTTAGCTATGTACATTGGGGTACATAAGATAAGATTTGGCTATGATTAAGTGACTACAATTTTTAATTAATGAGGTATATAGGCCCTTCTGAATTGAAATGGTTAATTAATCAAATTAATCCACTGTATATTACCCATTATATTCTGAGAAGGAATGTAATAAGTATAATTAATATTATATTGGTGTTAATTTTAGTTATAATGTTTGTCTGCATTTATTTATTGGGAATGAGGATCCATTTAATCAAACCATTATATATGAATATAACAGCACAAAATATTTAAATGTAAATATTGACTTAAAAAATTAAATGGTTCCCAGTAAATGAATTGAAAAAGAGTAATTGAATCTTCACCTAATGTTACCCCTGGAAATAAAACTTGAATATATACTGATACCTTGGACTTTTAAATGGGTAGTTGGGTATTATATTGGGTAGGGGAACCTTATTCTTCTTACATGATTTCAATTGTTCTTCTATCTACTCATAATCATGTTCTAGGGAATGTGACTGGAATTTCTAGAGCTATGACACAATGTTATCCTCATATCATGTAACAGGAATGTGTTGAGGACCATTCTCTAGAGATAATGGGTCATGAGCCGCAAGTCTTACCGCTAGGAGCACCACATGAAGAACCATAATATATACTCGAACTAAGAACATATTCTCATCTTAATGATTCTTTTTTATGTAAAATGAAGTCATGGAATTGTTCTCCATCGCATGCACCTATGACAGATGATCTTTCTCATTATTTCTAGCAACAACATCATCCCATTTTTGGGGGGTATCATGGTTCTCAAAAAACTAAGACATGGCTAGATTCTATTATTTCTATAATTAATAAATATGAGATGCCTCTATAGAGGAGGGAAAAGTTTTACACTTATAGGATTTAGGAATCCTCCAAGTGTTGGTGTGATGTTATTACTCAGGTTGGTCATTATCAGGGCATGGTTTGGGAAGACATACAAAATGCCTTTTACGGTTACTTTTCCCAAGATATATTGAGTGTTGATCATGATATAAAGTTCATGCACCAGTAGTAGGGTTCTATGTATGTTATGGACTATTTTGTGTGCTTCACCTCATTTTAATGTTTTTCACCACTTCAAGCTAGTGATGAGAAATCGAAAGATATAAATTTCAATGATGGGATCATGTATTTCATTAACTTGTAGGTGAATATATTTCATCTATATATATTTTTTGGGATTGTAAAATAGGATTTTATAATCAAGTGAAACCTGAGAGTGGAAGATAGTACCTGGAAAATAAGGTTAGTTATGAGATAGTTTTTTTTCTTCTAATAGAATTAAGTATAGACACTTCTTATCAGAGCAGTGATGACCATATTATCCAAACAATGAAATTAGTTATAGACATTAGTGTGGGTTGAAGAGGAATATGAAGTTGCACTGTGTTACAGACCCTCTTGATTGTTGTACTCTTGGATGTATGGGTCATCTTCAGATGTTATTTTTGACATTTCCACCTGCTTTTAGTTGAAGATGATCCGCACCAGATCCAAAAATAGGTATTGGATCAATTGCACCACATCAGGATGGTGGTTAGAGTAGAACTGATATGGAATATTGAGGTGGAGGTCACATCCATGGTAGTGAGACTTTTGATTTTTTGTTCCAATAAAGTGGACTTCCTCAGGGTTGTCCATCTATGGAACATGGCCCCGGATCAGGTTAGTTGAATGATTTATAGATGATACCTAAGTATCAGAGTATAGGATTGTCTACTGTATGAGTTTCTATTCTAGAAGCCTCTACTATATTATATTCTTTATTCTGTAAAGGGGTTTCACACTCCATCTTTTTATCGATTTTGGAATGTTTTGACATGTATATTCAGTTCTTCTAGGGGGTGATGACACTAGAAAAATCATTGGGAGTACAGTCAGATGGAATATGAGAATTCAAGGACTTAACCATTTATGTAGGTAGTTATACCATATTATAGGCCATCATCATACTCATGATAGAATGATTAATTTAATAGAATAGATCGGTTGTTTCTATATCACGCATATCTAAATTGTTATTTCCATAGGGTATCATTTACATCAAAAAAGTATGGAAGTTATCTTCACAATTGTGATTGGAATATTCATGTTGGTAGAGATAGACCATAACATCATTGGATTGGTAGATTGACTAACCATTTTTTATGTCTCTTTATGGGGGGTAAAAAATACATCTGACAGATTTTCCTCTCATAGTAATCCATTTTGACGGATTTATTTCTTTATGATTTTTTATATTACTTATTGATAGAGAGGTAGATATTACATTTGATCTTATTCCATGATTACCTCTAGTACCTATTGCTTCATACATGATGATACCAACTGAACTCCCAGCACTCAAGAGATAGTTATAGGATTTAGAATCAATTGGTTTTATTCGACTCAGAACTTCACCTTGGGGTTCACCTCTTCTTTTTTCAAAATAGGTGGATGGAACCCTTAAGATATAGGTGGATTTCAGATTGTTGACCCAATTTATGGATAAAAAGTTTTATACATTAACTCATATATATGATCTATTTAACCAGATCTAATGAGAGTGGGTATTTTTGATGATCAACATGAGATTGGACTATCATCAATTGTGAGTGAAGCCTTCGATATACCACGTATGGATTTTGGAATATGGTGAATTTTATTTGAGTGACTTTTTATATCATTCTATCTTCCGAACATGCCCGTAATTTTAATTGATTTGAGGAATATGGTTTTCCACCTTTATTTGGAATCTTTTATCATCATTTCTCTGGATGAAATCATAGTGTATTCTCATAATTTAAGATACCATGATAAATACATTGAGATCATTTTTAATACACCAAGGGAGAATTAAATATATCGTAAGATTTCTAAATTCCACTTCAGCATCGACAAGGATAACTTATTGGTTAATATTATTTCAGAAACATGAGTGTCAGCTGACCCAGAGAAGGTGACTGTTCTTGTTTCATATGAGCATAAAAATAATGTGGTTGATATATTGAATTTATAGGAGTTGGTTGGATATTATTAGTTATTCATAAAGGCATTCCCGTAACATACATCACCACTTACTAGTCATAAAAATAAGGTTGTGAATTTATTATGTTCTAAATCATAAAATAATTCCATTCTTGAGCTAAAAGAATAAATTACTTCATCACTAATATTGATTCTTCCATAGATAGATAGAGGCTATATAGTTTTCCATGAAGCATAAAGCATTGATCTTGGATACGTAGTTGTGAAAGGAAAAATATACATTGCATACAGGTCTCTCCAGTTGAAATCTCATGAACATAATTACCAGATAAACAACCCCAAGATAGCATTAATTGTATATTCTTTGCATTTTTAGAGACCTTATCTGATGGGAGGGTGATTTTTGGTGTAGATTGACAACAAGGCCATAAAATATATCTTTACGATAAATTAATTAAATATCATATAGTATGTATGGGTCAAATACTCTTAATCCTTCAACATTGAGATTTCATATAAGCCTAGAAGGGGTTATGTGGTAACTGATGCACTGAACTATAAAACAGAAGAACATGTCATACATGGAGCCAGTAAATAATGAAAGTAATTGGAAATAATTTTTAACATACAACTAGAGTTTCATGAGATTCACAAAAAGTGTTTTCCGTTTTCCAGGGTGGTTACCTCATCCCTCATTAGTATGGTAAAGAGAATACAATTTTTAGATCCTAAGGGGTTGGTTCATTGAGAGAGTATTTCAGATGAGGACCCATCTTCAAATTGGTCAATTGATGGAGATGACATCAAATTTATACATGTGAATTTATGGGTTTCTATATGAATGAGAGATTAACTATTGTGAGAGTCCCACAATTCATAGTGGGATGTTAATCTAGGAATCCCTAAGACATATAGAGATATATGATTTTAATATTGTTGGCCTGGGATGAAACATCTAATAGCATGTTATATCACTAGGGGTTCCACCTGTAATTAGGTGAATGTGGTGCACAAATGGCCGATTGGCATGTTAAAACCATTACAGATCGTATTATTGAAATCAGAAGATGCTGGGAAATACATTTAGTCAGCTTACTGAGGTCACCTAGATGTAGCAAAATGGATTGTGTAGTCATGGATCAAATAACAATAGTATCCCACTTCCTCCCTATTAAAAAAATATTCAAGTTTATGAGATGGAAAGAATATCTATCCATCATATCATATGGATATATAGGGTCACTCATATTATCATTTTAGACAGGGACATTTATTTCACATTGAGGTTCTAGAAGGGTTTGTAGAGAGCCATGGGTACAAAGGCACTTCTCAGGACAGATTTTCACCCGTACACTAATGGCTAGTTAGAACAGATTATATTGGTGTTGGAGGACATGCTCTGAGAATGTTTCATTTATTTCAGTGGTTCATGGGAGAAGCATATCTCTCTCGTTGAGTTCACCTATAATAATATCATTCAAGAGATGATTTATAGTTCACCATATAATGAATTTTCTAGTAGGTCTTATTCTTCACCACTGTTCTAGATAGAGGTAAGAGAGGCATCACTACTAGGTCCTCATCTTAAGTAGGAGACATTGGTGTTGGTGCATTTGATTAGAAAGTGTATGTATAATATAAAGTATAGAAAAAATCATTATCTCAATCTGAATTTATGACCTTTAGAGTTATAGGTTGGGGATCATGTTTTCTTACAGACATTCCAAATACAGGGACATAGATGGATGCATAGGAAAGGGATGATTTTCACTTATTATTTCAGGATATTTGAGATCTTGAATAGAGTCATGATGAAAGAATATCGACAGTTATTACCTCAGATGTAGTTTTCTTTGAACAAAATCTTCCATATTTCATAGCTCAATTATAATCGTGAAGACCCATCTCATGCTTCTGATCTCATGAAGGTTGAGTTAGATGATGAATCTTCTTTTGAGGAGAAACTTATTTACATCATTGACTGAATCATGAAGACTCTATAAATCCATAATTTACCTTTAGTACAATTGTTATTATAGCATGGCTATGTACCGGATGAGACATGGTTGCAGGAATTCATTGTACATTCTCATTGGCCAAATTTATTCTCAAAAGAAATTATTCTTCCCGTAGAATGGTATGTCAAGGATGAGTTCCTTTAAATAGGAAATACTATAATAACTTTTCTTTCTATGAAATTTGTTTTCATAAAAATTAATTTTAATTTCTTTTTTGGACCTATTTGAGATTCCTAATGATGTCATGAATGTATTGGGGGTGAATGGTGCTTGTTATGACTCAAAACCCCATCTTTTGGAAGAAAGAACTGGGCCATATGGTTATTAGAAACTATGTGTCTCATCCTACACAATTTCACCTAACCATGTCAGACATATCAGAGAGCAAAGAAGTTTGTATATATTTTCATAACCATGCATCCGAGGATAGACGCTCATACTATAACATTGTGGTTTTTTGTAGAGGCATATAAAATAATTGAAGCATGGTTTCTCAGTCTTTGTGAAAACCCCACACAGGTTCCCTCTTGAGGTAGTGATGTGCATACAGTTGATGTATGGTTTGGCCAACCATGTATCCATACTATGAAACCTATAATTTATGGGTAAATAGAAATTTTGACCGTAAAATCATTAAAACATGTACCTATTCTTCTATTTTTTATTTCCAATGACCGAGGTTCCCATTTTTCACATTGAAGATCCCACCTTATCGTAACATAGGTTCTTGGATTACATTGTATTTTGTGATTAGAATCAAGATATGTTTGTCACAGTAGGATCCTCCATGTATGATCTTCAATAATTAGGGTTAGTTCATCATTTATCTTCCCCTGGATGATGTAATTTTTATGTAGGATCATATTCCACATTTTCCAAGTGTAGATTATTTATTCAATTTCTTTCAAATCAATGCCAAACTATGGGTCGATACTGGACAGGGGGAGTTCTATATGGATAATGTAGGTGATATTTTTCATTTCGCAAGAATACTCATCATTTATAAATTTCTGTCTTTTTTCTCACATCGAATTCATCAAAAATTTCCCCTAAAATTCATATGCCATAATTATAATCATTGTGCTCATATTCTAGTGTCATGTTTTAATATGTTTTTCATTCATTTGGATTTTGTGGTCTTAAATACATCCACCTAATGTAGGGTCTGTTCTTTGTTATGCCTTTATGACCCTTGTTAAATATTTGAGGTAATGTTGGGGTGTGTGGGCTTGACCATTATAATGGTTAGACATTATTAAATAAAATTATTTATTAATTGAATTTGGCTAGAACATGTATATTTTTTAATATTATCACCTTACCATTCTAAGGTTGTTGTTTCTATTCGAAAAATGAATATTATATTATTTATTGGAAATTATATATGTATATATATATCACGTGTCCTTGATAAATGTAACTGAATGGTAATTGGTTTAATATCCATACTCACCTTGTCATCATTATTAAAAGGGAAAAAATGAACATATTAAATGATTATGTAATTATATTGAAAATTCATTTCATGTGCTTGATATACCATGTCACGTTAAAAAAATTCAGTGGAATAGACCTAATGACTGATTAAAAAGGCATTATTATAACTAGTATTAATTGAATAATGAATTGTGTATAAGATATTTATTGTATATGGACATTTTTAAATTTATGGGAATGGTTAGATTGATCCAACATTGGATTCCTAATGGAATTACTTATGAACACATAGGAATCCATTTTAATTCTCGGAGTTGGTTTACAAGGGAGATACCCACCTTGGGATATGTTCTTTTCCTACTATTGGATGACCAAAGTGACACTGTAGGACCACTTCACTATCATTCTCGATATTAGAATTCCATGGATACACTCCATGGATCCAATTTTATTCACCTCATCAGGCCCAGTCATTCTTATCCCATGCTTACATTAGATTAGATCCTTGGACTCGGTTAGAATATTTTACAGCGGAATGCATTGGGTGTTTCCACATGGATCATAATCAAAACCCTTTATTTCAAGGCTGCAGGAGGTATTACTATGATTTTGAAAAAACACTAAGGCCAAGTATTCCATGGTTATATACTAGATAATCTATTATTATTATTAAAATCCATTCTAGTGTTGATGAAACCATCACATGATATATCTCTCTAAAATAAAAATGAATGAAATAATTAAATGATCTCATATTCAGATACATTTTCAACTGATGTTATAGCAGACATGTGTTATCATATTGGAATTAGATTACTTTTATATATACCTCTACACAACTCAATTTATTTTAATAGAATGGACTTAATAAATTGCATTGCTAGTGTCCTACTATGATTTATATCACACCATATTTGGGCTTCTATTAGTACCCAAGCGGATTTTTTGATCACATGTATGAACAAGGGAATGATTCCCACCTTGGAAACATGAAATGCATGGTTTATTAGGATAGATATTGGTATTAGATGAAAAATAAATATCTTGGGATAATTGGATTGTTTTTTGTCTTTTTTCCATTTTTATAGTGTGAAGTGTTGTGATTGCCTTCTTCCATGTATAAATGTTTTCCCGATTTTTAGATACATGAAATAAATCACCGTCTTTTGTATATAGTATTGTTCAATTTTTTATTCATTATTATTAATGATTGTTTATGATTTAATTTTGTTCCATTTTTGATTATTAAATATATTTATTCAGATATTTTTATCCATATGTTATTTTATATTAAATATTATATGATCCACTCTAACATTAGGTCATGGTTTCCGCACTAACACACCTTAAGTACTCACTACTATTAAAAAGCATCTAATGTATGGGAAGGTGTTCTTGAGTACATACAGCCCGTAGACTTCAATAATCTTTGAGTGGAACCCTAGTCGAGGCTTCACATACCAAAAATTTTATATACTATTATTAAAAATTCAAAACCAATTGAATATTGTTGGAGATGGACCATGATGAGGTGCTAAACCCAGTGAGGTTTCCTAAATAAGTAAAATATAAGGTGGTATAGGCCATTAATTACTTAAGGAACTTAAAAATATAGTAGTAGGTAAATGTTTTTTGTTTAAAATGATTTTGTGTTGTGTGTGTCCCACTTTGATGCAACTAAGGTGGATGATGTTTAGTCTTATATTATTTTTTAAATTGTTTTATAAACCCTATATTTTATTCATGTTTTTTATATTAATATATATTTATATATTTAATTAAACTCAAATATATAATCATTCACATATATATAATGATTTTAAATTTTAATCCTTTATTTTTTTCTTTAATTTCATCACATATATTGGTTTGCGGTTTTACAAATGTCATTCTATTTTAATGGCTGTCAAAGTGATATTCAAAATAGAAATTCTATAGTGATAGGGAATGATGACTAAGTGAATCTAGAATAGATTGTTGAACCAATGTATCTCTATTCATTTTTTTTAATTTTTGTAATAAAACAAATAATAGGGTTACTAGAATGGATAGTTCAAATTAGAAACCACTGCATCTTAACATCATTGAAGCATATACCTTAGCAAACACCTTTTTCTAAAACCAGCCCTTTTACATTATTGGAATTTCTTGTGATCTGATTCTCATCAACAACCCTCAAATATCTCACTAATAATTGTAGATATATTAAACATAAGATCACATATTTGGTATTTCATTCCTAACATCTCACTTATTTGGACTTTTATAATGGATATTTCGCATTGTATATCATCTATTTTTATGACCTATAGGGTTTCAACTGCCCCAAGAGATATATCATTTCAAATGGATATATAAAACTGTTAGACCAAATAGATGACATGAAGTTGATGTATATCAAGTAATACACACACACACACACTGTAATTGAAGTGGATGATCCTTCAAACTAGGATTTCATATCTTACATTCTATTTCATTGATATTCATTCAAATTGAATTTTAGAATATCAATTTAATTTTCTAAATTACCAATGTTAACCTAAGCTAGAGATATCTCCTTAGGATTATGCTTTGTATTTATAAAATTTTCAAATTATTATATTTTTTGAAACATCAAAAAATTCCAATAAATAAACAAATATGTTTCATTAAAACTTCATTAATATTTTATTATTTATACAATAAATATAACTATCACTACTATACATAATTTATATTCCGCTCTAACCTTTTTCATTGTTAAGAAACCCACAAAAGACTATTTAGGTTTAAAAAATTTTGGACGTAGAAGGTGGGGTGCGAAGTGGTGGTCCAATCATGATAGATGGATGAGGTGTATTGAAGTTAGAAAAAATATTAATCAGGTTTCTTCATAGTTGAAGATGTGTAAAGATAAAAAATTTAGTCATCTAACCCTTTAATGTGATGATATTTAATGTTCAATGAACTTTACAACCGATGCTCCTCAAATGGCGTTCTATCTATATTTTCAAACCATGAAGCATATCTTGATGCAGATCTTAAAATTAAAAAAATATATATGTGTATGAGTTTTTATGAGACTCAAATTAAATAATTCATCTCAAACATCATTTAATTTAACCAAAATGTTTCAATGTGGTACTGTTATAGTTTTATTCATTTTAGCACAACTCCATAAAGTAGTTCTACATTGAAAGTGAAGAAAGACTATGATCTTATTCTACATTTTTTAGGAGGTGTATCTGACTAGTGAGATCTCCATCACATTGGATATTGATTCCTGAACTACTTCTATAATTATGGAGACCATTAACCCTCTATTTTTTATGATATAAAAAATGATTAAATTATATTGACCACCACAAAAATTCATTCTACAAAGGATTCATTCTCAAATCGATTCCATGATTTATTTTTCAATAAATATTGGAATATCCTTGGACAAAATATTTTTATTCTCATGAGAGACTATTGTATGGGTAAGAAAGATTTTAGATCCACAAATGAAAAACATATTACCATAATTCCGATGATGAGGATTCCTTCTTTGGATTGATACTTTTGGAATATTAGTAATTTCAAATTCACCTATATTGTCTTCTAAAAAATTTGGGATAAATGTTTGTGTAATATCTTTCAATGAATTATTTCTATGAATTAATGTGTTTCTTATCAATATGTTTATTTATGAGAATTCTATTATCCCTCATAAAATATTGCATTCCATTAAAACATTTTCCACATCCAAAAAAGGAGTTATGGGGAGGAAACATGATATGAATAAATCCTATGATAGAGTGGAGTGGTCTTTCCTCTAAATTTTGATGAGCATAATGGGGTTTTCACGAAATATATTAATATTATCGAGAAAAGTGTTACTTTAGTATATTTAAATATTTAGATTAATGGGGCCTCATTTAGTGTTTTTCCCATGTAGGGTACTTCTTCAGGGGTGTCCCCTTTTCTCTTTCATGTTTATCATGATACATAATGTTTTTTCCAATATTCTCAATATGGTAGTCAAGATTAAACTGCTCTACATAGAGAAGGTTAGTAGGAAAGGTCCATCCATTTACCATATATTTTTACATATTATAGTTTACACTTTTTGAGTACCGCCCTGGATGAATGTGGTTTTATTTCCAAACTTATTGCTATGTATGAGATCGATTCAAGGTTGTAGGTTAATATTTTGAAGTAAAAAAAAATTCCTTCAGGTCAAGATTTCCCTTGACTAGAAAGGATGACCTCCACTAATATTCTTGTATCCTAGTAGATAGAAGGCATCATAAATAAATTAGTCTCCCTAATATTTTTAGGTACTCAATAAAATAAATTTTCCTTGGTATTTTGGGTAGGGTTATAAGAAAATTTATAGGATGACTAGAAAAAGGGTTTCTAAAGAGGGAAATGAAATCCTCATTAAATATGAAGCCTATTCAATCCAATATTATGTTAGTTATATCCCATTAATAAATAAATTAGTTCATTTTTTGCCGATATCATGCCTGACTGGAAAACTTTTGGTGGGGCTCTAATAATGGGAAGAGAACAATACAATGTATGACATGGACCAAACTCTTACAACATAAAGCATTTTTGGGTAAGGGGTTTTGAGACTTGTGTCACAATAATGATTTATTTCTTTCCAAGAAGGGTTTTTGGTTACTAGATAATCATACTTCTTTTACTCACGTACTTAGTGCCGAATAATTTTCAAATTTCTATTTCTGCGGATCACTATTAGGACTGCACCTGATATTTTTCTAGAGACCACTATGGGGGTCGCATGATCTATTGAAAAGGGGAACCTAATGGAGGATTTGTGATGACATTTGTTTGGAGATTTGGATATACCTATGGTTTGTTGGTAATGATGGCTCCATGGAAACTTCACCTACCGTTTTAGGTTTGAAGAATATAATGGTGATGTCATTTTTCAATGATGACGGAAATTGATAGTGTATTGAAAATATTTACTCTTAGTACAATGAGGGAAAAAAATCTCTTTTAGATTAATCTTTGTGTGAGGAACATTGGACCAGATCATCTCTACTGGAGAAAATATTCCTCTTTATCTTATAAGGTAAAATCTGGTTACAAGATGGTGCTAGAATCACAGAACCTAGATGTTGAAAAACTCTAGAAAATACTTCAATGCCATCCGATCCCTCCCAAGTCACAATATTGATGGTGGAAATATTACTCTAGAATTTTCATTTACAAAGAGTTCCTCATATTTCTCCATGTCATAGACAATCTGATAGTCCAACTCTGTATGGCTTCATTGGAATCATCCATGCATGTTTTTTTCAATTTATCGGTCTCTAAATATGTATTACATGCATATAATATTGATGGTGATTTTCTCTCAGAGTTGATAATTGGTTTCATTACCCTTCTGGTGTAATGGTATTGAGCTCACCATGTGGAGTCAGTGAGAACTCCTTTTACCATGGTATGAATGATTTATGTTATAATAAAGGATTTCATTTTTAATAACATGGTTAAACTGAATTTTTTCTAGGTTAATTGGGTTATATCATGGTTGAATACATAGAAATAATAATATATATCTTGACACCATAGGTTATTGATGATGATCAGTCTCTTAGAAACATCCCCAAACTAGAATTTTCCAAACTATCATTGACGCTTATATCTTAGGTGGAGTGTCTTCCAATGTCAGGTTGGTCATCAGAGACACTTCTAGTTCAATTACCACACCTTTTCAAAAATAATTTTATGATAAATGGTCTCCACCAGTTACCAAATCCCAAACCATTATTGTTGGTATAAAATTTTCTATTGATAGGGGATGGAATTCAATCATTATAGAATCTAATTGTCATACAATTCTCAGTGTCATCCCTTCATTGGGTAATGGCATTTAACTATTTGGTTTTCCTTTTAGGAGGATTCTCTCTTTATGCCACTACGTTTCATCGTGATCTTTTCATTCATCAATACATATGAATATAAGGATGTTCACCTTTTAGCGATAATTGGCAATTTAGGCGATTCACAGGTCTGGTTATATGATTTTTCTATTTGGTTAAATTCTCTAGTATTTCCCAATCATTGATCATTTATTCAATTATTATGTTCACTTTAAATGTATATATAGTATAAAAATATGATTTAAATAATTATATCATAATAATTAAAATATTTTTCGTATTATTTATTTATTTTATATATAAAAATATAAAATTTATATAATTCAATAAAAATGCTTAATAATATATGTATATATACTAATAAAATATTATATTTATAAACATAATATATTAATATTTTATTTAAAAAATCATATAAATATATATATTAAAATATATTAATTTAGATATAGTTCATATCTGAATTTATATATTTATAAAAATATTATATAATTTAATATATACACATATATATGTTTCTATGTATAAGCATGTGTATTCATGTGTATGTATGTGTATGTATGTATATGTATGTGTTTTTATGTGTTTTAAGTGTGTATATGTGTTGTGTGTGTGTTCTTATATAGATGTTTGTTTATGTATGGGTATGTGTATATTTGCGTGTACGTGTATGTGTCTGTGTTTGTGTGTGTGTGTGTCTGTGCAATTGTATGTCTATGTAGGTATCTGTATGTATATGTGTATGCATTTTGTTGTCCATTCAAACTTTTGTGTAAGTATGTTTATGTGTATTTGTATGTCTAAGTGTATGTGTATGTGATTATGTATGTGTATGTGTGTGTGTATGTGTATGTGTATGTGTATGTGTATGTGTATGTGTATGTGTATGTGTATGTGTATGTGTATGTGTATGTGTCTGTGTATGTGTATGTGTATGTGTATGTGTATGTGTATGTGTATGTGTATGTGTATGTGTATGTGTATGTGTATGTGTATGTGTATGTGTATGTGTATGTGTATGTGTATGTGTATGTGTATGTGTATGTGTATGTGTATGTGTATGTGTATGTGTATGTGTATGTGTATGTGTATGTGTATGTGTATGTGTATGTGTATGTGTATGTGTATGTGTATTTGTATGTGTATGTGTATGTGTTTGTGTATGTGTATGTGTATGTGTATGTGTATGTGTATGTGTATGTGTATGTGTATGTGTATGTGTATGTGTATGTGTATGTGTATGTGTATGTGTATGTGTATGTGTATGTGTATGTGTATGTGTATGTGTATGTGTATGTGTATGTGTATGTGTATGTGTATGTGTATGTGTATGTGTATGTGTATGTGTATGTGTATGTGTATGTGTATGTGTATGTGTATGTGTATGTGTATGTGTATGTGTATGTGTATGTGTATTTGTATGTGTATGTGTATGTGTATATGTATGTGTATGTGTATGTGTATGTGTATGTGTATGTGTATGTGTATGTGTATGTGTATGTGTATGTGTATGTTTATGGGTATGTGTATGTGTATGTGTATGTGTATGTGTATGTGTATGTGTATGTGTATGTGTATTGTATGTGTATGTGTATGTGTATGTGTATGTGTATGTGTATGTGTATGTGTATGTGTATGTGTATGTGTATGTTTATGTGTATGTGTATGTACGTGTGTGTATGTGTATGTTTATTTACCATGTGCATGTATACATATAATGTTTGTGTGTGTGTGTGTTTGTTTGTGTGTGTGTTTGTGCATGACTGCATATGTATATGTATTTGTATTTGTATGTGTATGTGGATGTGTATGTGTGTATATGTGTACGTGTATATCAATGCCTATGTTTGTGTGTATGTATATGTATATAATGTGTATGTTTGTTTTCAATTTAATATTATTTATTCATTTTTAAAATTTACCCATTTTAATATATTCTATAATTTAATCATTTTTAATATTTATCAATTATTTAATATTTATTAATATAATATTTCTATAAAATATCTTATTTGAGAGTTATTTATACATTTTTAAATACTTATAATTTTTATTAAATAATAAATTTTGTAATTATTATAAAAAAATTAATCCTTAGTATTTTTTTTATTATAAATAAATATAAACCATTATTAATTTTTCATTTTCATTCATTTAATACTAATTTTACGTTTTTATAATCATTAATTTTTAATATTTTTGTAATTTAATAAATTTTTAAAATTTATACATACTTATTTATTAAGTTTTAATATTTTAAAAATGTTTTATTTTTTGTGATTAATATCTATTCATTTTTATTCATTATTCTTTAATATAGTTAATGTGTCTGAAATATATATAATTGATTTATTTAAATTCATTATAATTTTATGTCATTACCCATCCCCTGGGGCTCATGCCGTCACTACCCCAAACCCGCCTTCCATAGGCCAAGGGCTGGAGACTAGCACCAAAAGGCATATGCCCTAAAACAGGGATGGCATTGCCTTTATCACCTGTAAAATCATGAAACCAAGCACACAACAGGATACAAACACGAGTAAACTGAATAGTAAAACTGTGAGTGCAGTATGCTTTAAGGGACAGAATAAAAGCCGAACTGTAAAGCGAAAGAAAACTGAAAAGTAAAAGTAAAATGAAATAGTACCTGTGAACAGCCACCAAGGATGCTACCGGAAGGGTAGGTACAACTCTCGAACGGTTGTCTCTGCAGTACACCTCATCTAATGTCCACCTCTAAGCTACCTCAATTCCCGGTACCCTCATCCATAATCAGCGTTGCATTTCGTCTGCACCAAACACAACAAGGTGTGGGCATAGCCCTTTTAGGGGTGAGTATAACGATACTCTGTAGGAACCCTGAGACCATTAAGATCTCCCAAAATCGACAAAGGATAAACCACAAAGCATGAAATAAACTGACAACCTACTTTGTTATATTCCCATACATATACCTAAGTGATCAAGTAAACCCATCTCAATCATTAGGAAACACAAGGCCCAACACATTAGCCTGATGCCCTGCTGTTCCACAAAAGAAATAATACAACGAAGGTAAGTACCAAACAAGTATGCCACACAGAGGAATACCACAAAGGTATTAGCATGAAGGAATGTACCACAAGGTACAAACTCAGCTCACACCTGGAATATCTTAGGTATATTAGTTGAGATGATTAGATGTAACTATTGAATCATCATACTCTGTTAAGAGGAAGACCCACTAAAGTTCCTAAATCACAGATCCTCACAGGATCATAGTACATTATCAGACCCACACAGGATCTTAGTACAGCATCGGACCCACAAGGATCATAGTACATTGTCAGAACCACACAGGATACTAGTACACCATCAGACACACAGTGGATCCTAGTACGTCATCAGACCCATAGAGGATCCTAGTACATCATCAGTCCCACACAAGATCCGAGTACATCGTGAGACCCACATAGGATCCTAGTACATCGTCAGACCCATACATGATCCTAGTACATCATTAGTCGCACACAGAAAATTAGTACAACAGAACCACGAAGGATCCTAGAGTAGTCCCACATTGATTCCTAGAGCGGATCCATGCGGGACACTAAATTACAGTCCAACGAAGGAACCCATTATCATGATACAGCTAGCTATTGGGTTCCTGATCTATGTTGGCTCATCTCCGAGAGGGTCCCCCCCTTAAGCAACTGGTCGATACTCCAACTACCATGAAGTATCACGATGAAGTATCCCAAAGGAAAGCTACGTAATACGGATATCAACGCGCAACATACGGTTCATCAATTGAACGTCTGGTCTGTAAGTTATTAACCTTTTAGTCTCGGAGGACTGGTTGGATTCGTGCTCAATCCAACCCGTTTGTCCACATATTTATCCAAAACTCAAGTGGGGTATTCCAAAAGGTCTTTCTAATTCCAAGGTTTCCATCGCCGTAAATAGTTTGTCAAACGAACGAGATGTGTCAAAGTTATAAAAAAAAATTGGAATGGGTTGAAGCTGGTCCTGGTCTGGTTCGACACAGTCGGCTCGACATGGCCCAACCCGGCTCGACCAATAGAATCTGGCCCAGCCTGTGCAGGGCGGCCATGATTGGGCGGCTCGGACTGGGCGGCGGTCTGTGGTAGCCCATCCTAGGTGGCGGCCGGTGGCATACCTGCATGGCCGGCGGCCCACTACAGCCCCACCAGGGAGGCGGCCCACGGTAGCTCGACCTGGGCAGCGGTCGACGATGGCCCGTGGCTGCTCGTAGTTCCCCGACAGTCTGGTTAGGCCGCCTTTTCTCTATGTGGCATCTTCTCTTCGTCGGCGGTCGACAGCGAGTCAGCCGCCCTTCCCTCGTCGACGCGGTTCTCTTCCATCAGGCAGTGTCGTCGCGCCTTCTCCTTCGTCGTGGCCCGGGTGTGTCAACCACCATATCCAAGTCCCATCAATGCTATTTTTTGACACTGTTCTCCTCCCTCTTCTATTATAAAGAACACATCAAAAACATTAAGGAATTGTGGAGTGTTCGATCTATGTCTCTTTGGCGTACACACTAGTGCAGAAAACATTTTTTACGTCGGTTATTTTTCATTATTTACGTCGGTTTTTAGGCGACGTTAATACGGACGACGTTATAAATAACGTTTTTTACGTCGGTTATTTAAAACCCGACGTAACATCCCTAACATCACGGTGGTTATCACGTCGGTTCATATAATAACCGACGTGATAAATATGGGCGGGGGGGGGGGGGTTATCACGTCGGTTATTTCCTAAACCGACGTGATAAAACACCTGGGATATCGTTTATCACGTCCGTTATGACATAACCGACGTGATTAACCCTTCCCCTGGCCTATTATCACGTCGGTTTCTTAAATAACCGACGTGATAAAAAGGCCTGGGAAACGTTTTAGCACGTCGGTTATCCAATAACCGACGTGGTAAATCGATTCCCAGGCCTTTTAGTACGTCAGTTATATTAAGAACCGACGTGATAAAAGGCTCGGGAACGGTTTATCACGTCGGTTCTCGAAAAAACCGACGTGATAAACCCCTACCGATTATTTACCACGTCGGTTATAAAATAACCGACGTGATAGCGATATATATTTTTTTAAAAATAATTGCACTGCTCTCACCAAAAAGCAACCAGAAACCAAACAACAAAAATAACCATGCCATCCCTCCCCCAAGCCCCAACTAAACCCCACCCTCATCTATACCCACCTAACAACCTGGCCAGCCCTCCCCCACCACATTGGAGCCCCACCACAACCCTTGGACACCCCCACCCCTTGGACAGCCCCCCCCCCCCCCCCCTCATTTACACCCCCACGACCCCTAGTACAGCCTCAAACACCCATTGGACACCCCTCCCATATCCCTTGGACACCCCCACCCCTTGGACACCCCCCACCCCTTGGACATCCCCCCCACCCTCATTTACACCCCCAAGACCCCTAGTACAGCCTCAAACACCCATTGGACACCCCCCCACACCTTGAAAGCCCTCCCAGACCCCTTGGACACCCCCCCGACCCCTGGACACCCCCCCGAGCCCTTGGACAGCCCCAAACACCCCTTGGACACCCCTCCCATATCCCTTGGACACCCCCCACCCCTTGGACAGCCCCCCCACCCTCATTTACACCCAACCGGCCCCTTGGACAGAACTCCCAGAAACCTTGGACACCACTCCCATATCCCTTGGACACCCTCCCCCCCACCCCTTGGACACCCCCCACCCTCATTTACACCCCCCGAACACTAGGACAGCCCCAAACACCCCTTGGACACCCCTCCCATATCCCTTGGACTCCCCCACCCCTTGGACACCCCCCGACCCCTTGGAAACCCCCCCCCCCCCCCCGACCCCTTGGAAATCCCCCCATCCCCTTGGACAACCCCAAACACCCCTTGGACACCCCTCCTATATCCCTTGGACACCCCCCCACCACTTGGACACCCCCCCACCCCTTGGACAGCCCCCCCCCCCACCCTCATTTACACCCAACCGACCCCTTGGACACCCCTCCCATATCCCTTGGACACCCCCACCCTCATTTACACCCCCCGACCCCTAGGACAGCCCCAAACACACCTTGGACACCCCTCCCATATCCCTTGGACACCCCCCAAACACCCACCCACCCCCGTGGAACCTCTCCCCCCATACCAAAATCCAGACCAGAAAAACCATCAACAGTAGACCAAAACAAGAAGTAGAGAAAAATTAAACATTCACTTATATAACATTCAAAACATACACTGTCAACTTCAAAAAAAAACTAAATCCTACCTAAACAACTATGAAATACACAATTACATTGACAATATTCAAAATTACATTTTACATTACAAACAACTAAAAGTCAATCAAACCTGTAAAATAATTTGACCACTCCACTTATAAGTGTTTGATATCTTCAGCAGTAAAGGGTTGAGGGTCATCAAAAATCTACAAAGGAAAAGGATAGTAGTCAACGTGTATAATGAATAAATCAAATTGAAATATTATGAGAAAGAGGAAATCTTACCACGTCAAAACTCAGAACTATCCCTGTTGTTATTATTTCATACATAAATCTTAACATGTAATATCCGCATTCGATGATGCCTTGTTGCTCATGACATTTCTATTTGAATGAGTGTAAATTCCATATATTATTTTTATGTAATAAATCAAAATGTACAAATTATAAATGGATATTTACCTTCGCATGTACATATTTGATCTTGAAATTCCTTTTCTTTGCGCTTTTTTGAAAGTGGACCCATGCCCTGTTAGAAAATAATACGAATGGGGTAAATTTAAAATTCATTATAATATATAAAACTATTGTGAAATTGAAACTTACGTTTCCAATATATTCTTAAAACTTTCTCGCACATCATCATGGAGAGAGCATATCCAATAAAGTGGTTTCTCCCTAGGGAAAAAACCCCTAACATCCAATGATCCCTGATAAAAGGAAATTTAACGTTAGTGGTTTTTTATGTTAAAATATAATTAACTCTTTGAGAGGGATGTGTTTCATACCTCTCACAAAAAGGCATCATCCAACACTGTGTGATTACATTCTTTTCAAATCTATTAGCAATATAAATCATTCTTTGTTCCTCATCCAATGCACATGCTTCAGGGGAAATCAATTGTGGGTCCATGAATCCATATACATCTGTCAGCTCATTCCTCTCACAAATTTTATACAGATACCTAATACAAAGCAGACATAAGTATACATTTTTAATAAATATACCGCAAGGAAAAGGTGTTAAGACTTACATGATAAAAATTTGCACCATGTTGATGCCCAACTTCTCTCCAATGACAAACTCCATGATATCAGTTTTCATAATCCCCACACTTAGTTCACATCCACAGACATGAGCTTCCATTGTAAAGTCATAATGATCCGCCAACAAATTTGAATATCTTGAAAATTTGTCAAGACTGCTAGTATCTGCATCTGATGTCATAGCTATCTGTCTTTGTTGTTGTCTATACAGTATTTTTTTACCTTTGATGTATTCCTGTAAAAATAAATTGAAAAATATATTAGTTTTCAAAGGATAAAACATTAATAAAAATATAAAATAAAAGATATAACATCCATATCTCTATGGTAATGAGTCGAAGAAGTCAAGATGGCCAAAGTAAAAAATGGCCGATACTATGTCCAACTATCGTCACCTCATCTGTAGGTAATGGTATCCGAGCTGATCTATCTATAATATCTTGTACAGTGACCCTCTGATTCTCTACCTCTAACTGTTGATGATGAACTGTATCTCCTATACAATATACCATCCCATATGAAACTATATGATGTTGAGTATCATCAACATACAACTCACAATAAGTAGGTAGCTACGGCGGAGGAGGAGGATCAAAAATGGGGTCTGCAGGCTGAGGTGGGGGAGTGGGAGCTACTGGGAGAGGTGGAGTGGGAGCTGCACCCTGAAATTGTCTTTGCAAGTCTGCAAACATAAACTGCACCGATGCTCTAATATTGTCCTCCATTGTCGCATTAATATTATGGACTTCAGCCTCCAAGGATTCTATTTTTTTTATAAACACCCTCAACGTTAGAAGTTGAGGAACGTGGCAACACTTTTCTTACCGATACACCTGCCGGATATCCTCTTACACGGCCAGGATGTTCGGGCTTTCCCAATGCCACAGATAAAATATCTTCCCTCCCAGATGGTGTAAATGTCCCCTGTGAACTCTGCTCCTCAAGAGAGTCCTGTAATAATTAATTGAACATTTCTATAATGATTGGAAATATATGACGAAAAAGTAAACTTAAATAAATAAAATAGATATCTTACAATCCTCTCAACTACGAGTCTCGATTCTTCCGAAAGATATTGTCCTTTTTTGCCCTTCCGAGCTCTTTTCCATTTCTCATGTCTAGATGGAGGGGATGGAGGGGCCACCTCTCCAGAACTTGAAGACTCAGCTCTTAGTTGTTGAAATTTTTCTGCCATCATTTGTTCTTCCAATAATGCATACCCTCCCCGAGATAAACTATGAGGGTATACATTTTTAGATTGGATCTCTTGATGAGCTTTCCTTGTTTGCTGTAAATTAAGAATAAGTAATCATTAACAAAATAATAATAAGATCATTTATATAAGAATGCTTATAAAAATTTTACATTGCCCTTACCAAAAATGATTCTTTTCTTCTACTTTCAAAAAATTGTCTCCATGTGTCTTCATCTATAAAAGGATCTTACCAAAATGGTCTCCCACAGCTGAGAAATTATCGCCTTATCCACACTTCTCCAATCATCATAGAGAATGCTTACTTTTCTCTTAGCCTGAGTTGCTACAAAACCCTTAAAATCTTTAGCATTTGGACCTCTAGGAAGATCATCATCATCAAACTACACGACTATCCTCTCCTCCTTCGTACGGGCAAGTGATAATTTTGGTAAACGTGTGCACCCACGCTTACCAACCTTTGAACTCTTTTTCGTAATAGGAGCATGCGAATGTTCCTCCCCAGATGTATGACCAATATTCTCATCTCCAGAATCATGTGGCTGATCAACTGATTGATCTGTCATTTTCCTTCAAATCAAAAAAACAAACATTAGTTCACAAATATACAAATTCAAATATTGTAATACTACTTAATCAGAAAATAGAAAACTGTACTAAATTACATAATAGTAAACATTGGTAATATGGTAAGCATGTTAAACAATGATAAACATGGTAAACACAGTCTGTTGTACCCCTCTCTCTTGGATTTTAATGATCACAATCACTCTTATTATGTTCTAACTTGTTTTCAAGTGTTTTTGTTGATAGGAAAAAGGATGCCAAGGAGTTGGCCCAAAAAAGCTGAAAAGTGGACTCACTGAGTCCACCGGTCAGCCGGTGTGAGCTCACCGGCCAGCCGGAGGACCCAGGCAGTGGACTTGCCCACTGCCTGGTGTCACCGGCCGGCCGGTGGCTCACCACCGTCCGGCCGGTGGACCAGAGCCTTGCACTGTCTGGGCCACCGGCCGGCCGTTGGCTCACCACCGGCCGGCCGGTGGACCAGACAGGAGCCTTCCTCTCTGTCTGGACCACCGGCCGGCCGCTGGATCACCACTGGCCGGCCGGTGCGCCCAGGACTTCTCCTCTTTACGGTTTTTATTGTTTTATCATTTTGGTTTGATACATGTTTTAATAAGTAAAAAATTTACAATATCTAACATTATATGAAAAAAAATAAATGTAAACAAGAAATAAACATGTGTTACCTGTAATTTTAGGAATGTACAGTTGGATTGTTTTCCCAAATTCCTTCATCGTGATCGTTCCTTATGGCACAAACCATGTCTTCAATATACTCATCATTATGTTCTGTTAATCTTTCCATGGAAGTAGGGATCTCACATAAATCAGCATCTTCTTCAAATTCATCCTCACCAACATATTGTTTTTCCCTTGAAAAACAACAGCCCACTGCATATCTGATTGATATACTACATAGAAAATTTGTTTGGCATGTGTTGCCATTATAAAAGAATCAGATGTGTCTTCCAATCTATTCAGATTAACAAGTGTCATTCCAAATTCATCATGTCTGACACTGTTGTTACCGATAAACCATTTACAGTTAAAAACAAGAACTTTAATTTTAAAGTAATCAGCCTCCCATATGTCTTCAATCACTCCATAATATGCACTTGATGCCGAAATTGGGTTTCTATCCTTAGCACTCGAAAAATGCATTACTTCTGCAAACACCAATACACCACTATTCTGAACTGCACTTCTGTTGTCCTGAGCTTTCGTATGAAATATATATCCATTAATGTCATAAGCGGACCATGTTATCACATTTAAAGATGGACCACCCACTATCCATTTTAATGTCTCTGATACATCTGATCTACCAAGCAAGGTCTTTTTAAACCATGGCAAAAAAGTTTTGTTGTGCTCATTCAAAATCCACATTTCTTTCTTCTTTGGATGACATTGTTTCAACTCATTAATATGAAATGTGATATACGGTTGAACGTCAGCTATGTTATTCAAGATGTATGATTCTAACTTCTTCATCTGTTCAGCTGACAGTGATTTGACTTTCAATCCACGAATCCCCTTTCCCTCATTATTAACCCGTTCATGGCGAGATGGAGGCAAACCTATGTGTTGCGCCGTATCCAAGTAGCTCGTACAAAACTCTGCTACCTCCTCAGAAATATACTTTTCAATAATGGAGGCTTCAGGTCGATATGGATTTTTAACATATCCCTTTAATATTTTCATATACCTTTCAAAAGGATACATCCAACGAAGATATACAGGTCCACAAAACTTTATTTCTCGAACCAGATGAATCATTAAATGCACCATCATATCAAAAAAAGTTGGAGGAAAATACATTTCCAAATGACAAAGTATAAAAATTGCATCCTTTTCCAAAATGTTCAAAGCATTCACATCAATCGCCTTGTTACAAATTGAATTGAAAAAATAACACAACCTCATTATAGTCTTTCTGACACGGATGGGCAATATTCCACGCAGTGCAACTGGTAGAATTTGTTGCATCATGACGTGACAATCATGTGATTTCATACCTATCAACTTCAAGTCTTTCAATGAGACAAAAATTTTTACATTTGAAGAATAACCTTGAGGCACTTTGATATCATGAAGACTCTGACAGAAGCTACTTTTCTCCCTCTTCGATAATGTATGACAAGCCGGGGGAAGAAATGTTCGTCTTCCTTTAGGAGTGGGAGCTAACTCCAAACGTATTCCCATTGATAGTAGGTCTAACCTTGCATTAAACCCATCTTTTTTCTTTCCTTTAATATCTAGCAATGTTCCGATCAAAGAATCACAGATATTCTTCTCCACGTGCATGACATCAATATTATGATTGACTTCATGATACCTCCAATATGGTAGCTCAAAAAATATTGACCTTTTCTTCCAAATATGTCTATCATTACCAGATTTCTGTGTCTTTCCCAATGTCACATCAAGGTTTTTCACCCTCTCAAAATACAATTCTGGGGATAAAGGTTTTGGAGCAGTATCAAATTCTTGTGAGCCATTGAATGCCTTTTTTAGTCTTCTATAAGGGTGATCCATAGGCAAAAACTTTCGATGACCCATGTACACTGTTTTCCTCCCATGATGCAATTGACAATATGACGTCTGTTGTTCGCAAATTGGACATGCTTTATTCCCTTTAACACTGTATCCAGACAAATTTCCATATGCTGGGAAGTCATTTATAGTGAATAGAAGCACTGCATGCAGTTGAAAATATTCCATTTTATAAGAATCATACACCCTAATACCATCAGCCCATAACAGTTTCAAATCATCAATCAGCGGTGACAAGTATACATCAATATCATTGCCGGGTTGCTTTGGACCAGAGATCATGATACTCAACATGACATATTTGCGCTTCATACAAACTTCAGGAGAGATGTTGTAAATTACCAATAAAACAGGCCATGAACTATGTGTGCTACTGAGGGTTCGGTATGGATTCATTCCATCTGTGCACAAGCCTAGTCTCATATTTCTAATTTCATTTCCAAATGTAGGGTACTGGGCATCAATTTTCTTCCATTGTGGAAAATCAGCTGGATGATGTATTTTTCCATCACATACCCGCTCATCAGCATGCCATCTTAACCTTTTTGCATCATGTGAATTAGCAAATAAACGTTTGAAACGAGGAATTATAGAAAGATACAAAAATACCTTTGAAGGGAGCTTTGTAATCTCTACATCAGCTTGTGAATTTTCTTTCACCTTATACCGTGATGTCCCACATTTAGGACACTCTTTCAGAAATTCATATTCCTTCCTATATATAATGCAGTCATTCGGACAGGCATGTATTTTCCTGTATCCCAATCCCATCGGGCATAATATTTTTTTGGCCTTATAATGTGAATCTGGAAGATCGTTATCTTTTGGAAAAATGTCTTTCATCAATTGTAACAGCTCTGTAAAACTTCTGTCACTCCATCCATGTTTCGCCTTCAGGTTAATCAATCTTAACACCGCCGACAAAACCGTAAAATCTGTACAACCAGGATATAATGGTTTTTCGGCATCACCATATAGACGTGCAATTGTCGGTTCTATCTCAATTTGTTCTGCTACAATATCGCGAATCATTTCTTCAATTCCATCGGAGTTACCATCTTGCGATTCATTATCATCAGTGACATTCTGTCCAGTTTCGCCATGCCAAATCCAAGGGTTGTAACTCGGATTGAAACCATGACAAATCAGATGATCTTTTATCTCTCTAATTTTCAACTTCTTCATATTCAGACATTTCAGGCATGGACAGAAAAAAATGTTACTACTTGGAACATTTCGTTTAGAAAATTCCAAAAAGGCAACAACACCTTCCTCATATTCATTGCTCATTCGATGTGCCGTAATCCAACTTCGACTCATTATTACCTATAACAAATATCAAAAATATATATATTTTTTAGATAAGACAAATATATGTTTATATGAAAAAAATCATAATTTGAATGTAAACAATTTTGAAATATAAAACAAATCGATGTGTAAACCCCCCTGGACACCCCCCGACCCCTCTGGACAGCCCCCCACCCCTCCTGGACACAAGCCCCCACCCCCCGACCTGCTTGGACACCCCCCTGGACACCCCCAACCCTCTGGACAGCCCCCCCACCCCTCCTAAACACCACCCCACCCCCTACCCCCTTAGACACCCCCCTGGACACCCCCCAACACCCACCCACACCCTTGGACAGCCCCCCACACCCACCCACCCCCTTGTAAACCCCCCTGGACACCCCCCGACCCCTCTGGACAGCCCCCCACCCCTCCTGGACACCACCCCCACCCCTACACCCTTGGACACCCCCTGGACATCCCCCAACCCTCTGGGCACCCCCCCCCACCCACCCGGACAACCCCAAATACCCTCTGGAGAGGCCGCCACCCACTTGGACAGCCCCCCACACCCATCCACCCCCTTGGAAAGCCCCCCACACCCATCCACCACCTTGGACACCCCCCTGGACACCCCACCGACCCCTCTGGACAGGCCGCCACCCCCTTGGACAGCCCCCCACACCCACCCATCCCCTTGGACACCACCCTGGACACCCCCCGACCCCTCTGGATAGCCCCCGACCCCTCTAGAAAGCACCCCACCCCTCCTGGACACAACCCCCCACCCCCGACCTGCCTGGACACCCCCAACCCTCTGGACAGCCCCCCACCCCCTACCCCCTTGGACACCCCCTGCACACCCCCCAACACCCACCCACACCCTTGGAAGGCCCCCCACACCCACCCACCCCCGTGTAAACCCCCCTGGACACCCCCCGACCCCTCTGGACAGCCCCCCGCCCCTCCTGGACACCACCCCCCACCCCCTACCCCCTTGGACACCCCCCTGGACATCCCCCATCCCTCTGGACAACCCCCCCCCCCACCCACCCGGACAACCCCAAATACCCTCTGGAGAGGCCTCCACCCACTTGGACAGCCCCCCACACCCATCCACCCCCTTGGACACCCCCCTGGACACCCCACCGACCCCTCTGGACAGGCCGCCATCCCCTTGGACAGCCCCCCACACCCACCCATCCCCTTGGACACCACCCTGGACACCCCCCGACCCCTCTGGACAGCCCCCGACCCCTCTAGAAAGCACCCCCACCCCTCCTGGACACAACCCCCCACCCCCGACCTGCTTGGACACCCCCCTGGACACCCCCCAACCCTCTGGACACCCCCCCCACCCCTCCTAAACACCACCCCCACCCCCTACCCCCTTGGACACCCCCCTGGACACCCCCCAACACCCACCCACACCCTTGCACAGCCCCCCACACCCACCCACCCCCTTGTAAACCCCCCTGGACACCCCCCGACCCCAAATCCATGCACCTATGCCATGGTTGTATGTTAATAAAGTAGTAACAACTGTAAAAGGGCAACCCATCCAAATGGACACGCCCCAACCCTCTCGGGAATTTATAGAAAATGATGAAAAATTAGTGAAATCATAAAATTACTCAATATTACAAGTCGAACAAATAGATCTAGGGATGATAAATAAGATTATGGTGCCAAAACGAGTTAAAAGGGTTCGCAATCAAAGAATCATAGCTAGTTTCAACAGAAAAATCACAACACATATATATATACTATCCGCGAAAAAAAATGAACGTGTGGGAGGATTACCTGAGTGCTGCGAGTTTAGATGATTGATTCGAGGAGATTAAATATGAGAAACGATGATCGCAAAACGAATCTAAACCAATGAAATGGACGAGCCGATTCGGGTTTACGCGCGAGAGAGACGAGTCGCGACTGTCGAAGGTAAACTCGCGAATGACAATCCACGGGTCTGGGTAAATTTTTAAATGAGTTATCACGTCGGTTATTCAATAACCGACGTGATAATTTTTTTAAAAACATTTATAACGTCGGTTATTTCAATAACCGACGTAAAAACCTTCCTCCGATTGTTTTTTTACGTCGGTTATTTTATAACCGACGTTATAAAGGGCTCAAAATCCGCGTTTCTGTACGTCGGTTATTCCATAACCGACGTCAAAAACATCTGCGGATTCTTTTTCTACGTCGGTTATAAAATAACCGACGTAAAAAGGCCTTCGAAAACCGCGATTAATAACGTCGGTTATAAAAATAACCGACGTTAAAGGTGTACCGAACACAGGATTTTACGTCGGTTATTAAATAACCGACGTAAAAAACCTCGTTTTACATATTATGACGTCGGTTTTATATAACCGACGTAAAAAATGGTGACGTAAAAAACGTTTTCTGCACTAGTGACAGCCTCCGTGTTAGGGTAGTAGCAAGCGACTTAATAAAACATGAACTACGAAGAACATCATGAATGGTAAGGGGGAATTCTAAAAATCGAACCCTTCCTTAAAGGTTTGTTGACATTTGTGAGGAGGGAATGATGGACATTGTTTCATTTTAGTTGAATACGTCCAACATTAGAGGATGTCAGCTTTATTCCTTAGAGAAGATGGGGCTTTCTGTGTTGGAAGGCATTCTTCGTTTCAGAGTAAAAGCTTCTCCATAATTATCCCATGATACCTCCTTTGCCGATGATTTCTCCCTAGGATAAATGAGTAGCCAACCAAATAGAATATGTTTTTACAATTTAATTTGTTTTCATGATTAATTTTGGCATCATTTAATTAATTTATGAGTTTGGAATAGTTAATTTAGGGAAACCAAAAGTCACCTCCCTCGTTAAATAGGGAGTTCAAGAATCAGGTGGTCCCCACAATTGAATTCAAATCTGGGTTTTTTTGTTCCGGTGGTCCCCACCTCCATAACCCATGTAGAGAGGATTCAAAATAAAGATAAAATTTTAACGAATTATATTTTTCTTTTTTCCACAATAAAGTGAAAAACAATCATTCACCCTCTACCTAATTCATTCGAGGTGAATCTCTCCTTAAGTGAATACCTAGGATGCAAGTTCAACAGTGTCGTTGGATTTCAATTCTGAGAACTGTTTTAAAAGTTACAAAAACCCACTTGAAAATTTACTGAATGTACCCAAAAAAAAGGTTTAGAAATTTATTTCGGACACTCCATGCCTCAGAATCACACAGTGTCAAAAACATGGAAAACAAGTGCAGTTACTGAGCAGGTATCTAACCCTCTCACTCCCTTGTGCTCTCATGGTGGTTCCCATGCTACCAGTGAACACACAAAAAAGGTATCTACCGCCCATGAAGGACTCGTTTCTGTCGATCCTCAATCTCTACTAGAACATCTGAAAATTTCACCCCATCGTCGATTTCCAGCTCTCCGTGGTCGACGATGTGAGATTAGTCGTGCACATGTCTCCTCAGCTGGGATACGTGGTAGGCGATATGCACCTGGTGCAACATAGGGGGGAGTACTAGGCGGGAAGCCACCTCGCCAACTTTGCTGAGGACCTGGAAGGGTCCAATGAACCTCATAGATAACTTGTTTTCTTGGCCAAATCTACTCAAAACTCATCGAGGTGAGACTTGTATAATGAATTTCCTGCCATCCTCAAACTCCGGGGGTCTTTTTCTCTTGTTGGAATAAGACTTCTTCCTGCTCTGTGTAGTCTTCATCTGTTCCTGGATGATCTACTCTTTCTCTATGGTAGCTCGTACCATCACAGGTCCCATGAGTGCTGACTCCATTGGGTTTGTCTAGCACAGTGTCGATCTGTAATGTCGCCCATACAATGCCTCAAACGATTCCATCTCAATGGTGTAGTGATAATTTATATTGTATGCAAACTCCACGAAAAGAATGTGATTCTCCCAAATATGACTGACATTGAGGACGCAAGCCAGCAGAATGTCCTCGAGGGTCTGAATTGTCCACATAGTCTAGCCAAATCACTGAGGATGGAATGAGTTGCTCAAATGAATTTGTGTCCTGAAATCCTCCTGTAATCCCTTACATATTCGGGATATTAAACATGTATCCAAATCAGAGACAATCGTCGAGGGTACTCCATGTAGCTGCACATTCTTCTACATAGAGAAGAATCCCAAGATCTCTAATAGACCCTACTCTCTGATCGGTAGGAAGTGGGCAGACTTGGTGAGTTAGTCGATGATCACTCAAATAGAATCATAACCGCTGGATGTACATGGAAGCCATGTCACGACGTCCATGGATATCACATCCCACTTCCACTATGGTAACCATTAAAGGCCAATCTAAGCCTAATAGTACCCAATGCTCTGCCTTCACTTGAAGACATGTGAGGCACCGAAATACAATCTTTGCTACTGCTTTCTTCATTCCGAGAAACCATTTCTTTCTTAAGAGATCCTATTACATCTTTTCCACTCTATAATGTACTACTAGAGGAGATGTGTGGATCTCCCTAAACACTTCCTGCTGAACTGACACTGGTACCATGGTACGTCTTCTGAATAGGATGATGCGCTCCCTACATTCATAAAAACCATCAGGGATCCACCCTATGGATATGTGAGCACTTCGTGTCTTGAATTTAGTGTCCCCATGTTGCACCTCCCTGACTCGTTGAAGGATCAAGGGAGTGTCTATAAGAAACATTAGAAAAGCTTCACCATCTCAATCCACAAAGGATATTTGCAAAGTGGCCAGCTGCACCATCACCTCACCTAGATGTTGTATACCAGGTCTACTACTGAGTGGATCTACTAGAACATTCCCCTTCCTAGGAATATAGAATATCACTAAGTCATAATCTTGGAGGTACTCAAGATAATGTCATTGTCTCTAGTTGAGGTTCTTCGGATAGAAGATATCCCTGAGACTCTTTTGATCTGAGTGAACTGTAAAACGCTCACCCATCAAGTTGTGTCGCCACATCTTCAAGGTGAAGACCACTGCTGCTAACTCCAGTTCATGGGTAGCGTAGTTCTACTCAAGATATCTCAGTTGTCGAGAACCATATGTGATCACTATTTACTCCTGCATCAGGACACATCTGGGCCCGGTCCCTGATGCCTCGTAATAGACTACATACCCTACGTCGTCATCTGGAAGCCTCACGATGGAGGCACTAGTCAGACTTTTTCTGAGCTCTTGAAAAGATTGATGGAATCTCTCTGACCATATGAAGGGTTTACCCTTCTTCATCAATGCTGAAAAGGTTTTGTAACTCTGGAGAATCCTGGCACAATCCTCAATTGGTATCCAGCAAATCCCATGAAACTTCGTACCTCCTTTACAATCCAGGGTGGCTCTTATTAAAGTATTTCCTCAATATTCACTGGATTCATTGAAACTCCATCATTCACCAAAATGTGAACCTTTTTGGTCCATAACTCGCACATCGAGTGCTTACCATAATGATGGTGCTCTTAGAGTGTTTCTATTACTACCTGCAAATGATAGGCATGCTCTTTACTGAAAGTTGATTAGATCAGAATGTCATCAATAAAGATAATCACAAAGTGATCATGGTATGGATAACATATCCTATTCATGTGTCCCTTGATCACTATTGGAGTTTTGGTCATGCCAAACGCCATAACCAAGTACTCTTAGTGGTCGTATGGACATCTGAAAGTCATCTTCTGCACATCCTCGTCTCATACTCTGACTCGGTGATAGCCTGGTATGAGGACTATCTTCGAGAACCACCATGTTCCCTTTAGATAATCAAAGAGGTCGACAATCCTTAAGAGTGGGTAGTTGTTCTTCACAGTCACCTGGTTCATGCATCGATTGTCGACACAAATTTTGAAGCTCCCATCCACCTTCTTGAAAAAAAAATTCAGGCCTATCCAAGGTGCAACACTGGGCCGAATGAACACTTTCCCCTGTAAGTCCTCCAACTGTTCTCACAGCTCACGAAGCTCTATGGGAGCCTTCTGATATGCTGGTGTAGATATCGGTGTCGTCCTAGGGTACAATTCAATTAAAAATTCCACCTCTATATTTGGATATAGACCTATAACACCATCAGGGAAGACATTTGCATACTATTCCACCACTATAGGATAATGTGGAATCGACACATAAACCGCTCTAAGGGTAAGGCTCGCCAACGAATCAGTGATCAGCTCCACTCTACTCCGGGTAAGTAAAAGATGTGTTTTATAGGATCCCTTATCGCCAGTGAAGGTTAACCTGGTCCCATCCATGTGGACACACTGTACTTTATGCCTAGTGCAATCAATCTGATCATGAACTATAGATAACCTATCCTTACCCAAGATGACGCCGTAAGGCCTCGACACCGTTACTAAGAGATCCCAACGGAAGCAATCACCTCCTAGAGTAACCTCACACTGCTGGCACCAGTGTGTAATCATTGAATCCTCTCCCAAAACAGTCTCTTTCCATATGGATCGATCCAAAGACTCCATTGGAATCTCTGATCTCTGGACAAGGGAAGTGGAAATAAAAAAATGACTAGAACATGTGTTTATAAGTACTGCAGCTAAGGTGTAATAAACACATATCATACCTCATATCATCTCCGGAGAACCATGGTCATAGGCCTCGGCTTCCCAGAGCTGATCTCACCCCTATACAGTTGCTTCATGTGGTTGGGGTGGCCCACCTAATGATGGTGGTGGTAACACCTCGAATCGTCACTCACAGCCAGCTGCATGACCAACTCCTCTACCATGTCCACCTACTCTATGCGGACTACATCAGTCGAACCTATGCCTCTGTTTGGGTTGTCCCTTGACTGTCTACTAATAATCCGTATGGTGGGTTGGACAGTCACGAGCCATGTGACCATGCCACCACCAGTAAAACACTAATTGTTCCTCGCATGACAGGATCTGTCTCCGGTACCCCACACAACTGATCCAGAGTCATGTGGTCGTCCACCAGAAGGTCTGGTCCTCTTGGACCTCTATGACAATTTTCTGTTTCTAGCATCAGAAGACTCTTCTACGTGTCTTCCGGTGGTGGTTCTATCATCCGGTGACTACTCAGCATGAAAACTATCCACTAAGATGGCTATCTATAACACCCACACCTATGTCGGGATCTAGAGAGACATTATCGATGCCCTGATGTATCATCTAAGCCCTTGATCGAATGTTCAGGCCCTGATTAATGGGTCCCACATAATATCAGTGGAGTAGCATCAATGTTCAGTGAACATCACTCAGTAGTGAGCCACAGTCATGATGCCCTGTTATAGATGAAGAATCTCCTCCATTCATACTGTGCGAAAAGTCGTAGGGACAAACTCTTCCAAAAATAGGCAATCTAAGTCTACACAGAGAAGCATCACCTCGTTGTGAACTTGAAGAATCAAGCTCTACGATCTACCTTCTGCTTCCTGTAGAATATTGGCTGCAAGGATCACCATGAGATCAGCTAGTGTCCCTAATAGTTGGAAGAATATCACCACAGCCTCCAGCCAATCCTCAGCTGCATGTTGGTTCTTCTCTCCCCTAGACATGGGTGGCCTCTAGCACTGGAACATGTGCAACGTGCTCAAGTAGCGTGAACCCTCTACTTCTGGGGCTAGTGGCATCGGTGTCCCAACGGTTAATGGTACCGTTGGTGCCTCTACTGGAAGAGGGCCCTACACTGAGGCCTTGTTGCTCGGTGGGCCATCAGTGCATACTATATTTGGAACCCTAGATGGATGTATGCATGGAGAAATCCTAAAGAGAAACAAAAGATCCATAGTTAATAATTTATACCTAGTGAGCTGACTCAAAGAGTTCACAAATATCACTCTTGAAAACACACACGCAATCAGTGTTTTTGTGCACTGATCTATAAATCAAAAGTCAGTGTCAGGTGTATGGATACATTGGTCACCACACCAACACTGGGTTCTCTAAACTGATAACATAACTCACTACACATAACACTATTTCTATTTAAAAAATATTAGTGTCTAATGTTTTATGGTAGAATATAATCCTCTGATACCAATTTGTCATGACCCGTCCCTCGGGGCCAGTGCTGTGACTCCCCATGCCCTCCTTCCATAGGCCAGGGGCTGCAGACTAGCACCAAAAGTCGTATTCTCTAAAACCAGGAAGGAATTTCTTTTATAACATATAAAATCATGCAACCAAGCACACAGAATTATATGAACATGAGTAAACTGAATTGTAAAAGTGTGAGTACATTATGAAAAAGGGGCCACAATTCAAACCCAAATTGAAAGTATAGCAGAACTGTAAATGACAATTAAACTGAAACAGATCCTGTGAACACCCACCAATAATCCTACCAGAAGGATAAAACACCTCTCAAACAGTTTTCTATGTAGTATGACTCATCTAATGTCCACCTATGCGCTACCTCCAGTCTTGGTACCCTCGTCCCCTATCAACATTGTCTGTCTTCTACTCCAAACACAACAAGTTGCGGGCATAGCCCGTGTAGGGGAGAGTATAACGATACTCAGTAGAGAACCATATACCCTTAAGGTCTCATAAAATCTACAAAAGATAAACCGTGAAGAATGAAATCAACTAACAACCCTAATTTTGTATATTCCCATACATATACCTAAGTTATCAAGTAAACCCATCTCAATAATGAGGAAACACAAGGCCCAACTCATTAGCATGAAGCTCAACTATTCCACAAATGAAGGATTACTAAAAATGTAAGGAATACACATGTATTCCACATAGAAGAATACCACTGAGGTATTAACATGATGGAAAGTATCACAAAGGTATAGACTCAGATCACACCAGGTATATCTTAGGTACAGTAGTATAGATGATTAGATGTAACTAATGAATCATTATACTCTGTTAAGAAGAAGACCCACAAAGTATCCTAAATCACATACCCACATAGGATCCTAGTAAATCATCAGACCCATTCAAGATCCTAGAACAACATCAGACCCACACAGGATACGAATACAGTATCAGACCCACAGAGGATACTAGTACACCGTCAGACCCACAAAGGATCCTTATACATCTTCAGACCCACACAAAATCCTAGAACATCGTCAGACCCCCACAGGATCCTAGTGCATCGTAAGACCAACACAAGATCCTAGTACATCATCAGACCCACATAGTATCCTAGTACATCGTGAGACCCACATAAGATCATAGAACATCTTCAAAACCACACAAGATCCTAATACATCATCAGACCCACACATGATCCTTATTCAGAAGACCCATAAAAGATCCTAGAAGAGTCCCTGATCGATGGATTCCTAGAGTAGATCCTTGTGGGTCCCTCAATTACAGTTCCACGAAGGATCCCTTACTCATTATACATCCAGCTACCTGGTACCCACTCTATGATTGCTCGTCTCTAGGAGGGTATTCTTCTCAATCCACTAGTCAGTACTCCAACGTCCACGAAGTCCCATGAATAATTATCCCAAAGGACTGCCATGTAATAAGGGTCTCAACGCAATAGATGGTGCGTCAATCAGACACCAAGTCTGTTTGTTGTTACCCTTTTAGTTCCAGAGGGCCTGGTTGGATTTTTTCTTGAACCAACCAGACCATACCCCACTTAAACAAATACTCAAGTGGGTATACCAAAAGGTCTGTCCCATTCCATGGTTTCTAGTGTTGGAGAGGGTTCGTCAAACGGACTCCCGGTGCCAATGTTATGGCTAAAAGTATGGAATGGGTCGATGTTGGTCTTGGTCTGGTCCGACCTAGTTAGACCGACCCGGACCAGTCATGGAGGCCCGGCCTGGGCTGCGGCATGACTTAGTTGGTGGACCACGGAGACCCAACCTGAGCGATGGCCCACAGCGGCTCGCGGTGCCGCGGTGCGGTGGCCCGCATCATCTCGAAGGGCCACAGTGTGGTGGCCCGCGACTGCTCGTGGAAACACTGTGCGGTGGTATGCGGCGGCTCGAGGTGTCGTTGCTGGCCAGTTGTCCAGCCTTTCTTCCACATGGTGCAGTCACACGTTTCACCTTTGTCAGTGGCTGGCAACGAGCCAACCGCCCTTCCCACACCACCGTGGAATAGGGTTGATGTTCTCTTTCATTGGGCGGCGTGGTCATGTCGTCGACTTCGTCGCAGCCAGGGCGTGTCGGCTGCTGTATCTGAGTCCCACTGATGCTATTTGCTGACACCGGACACCTCCCTCTTCCATTTCGAGGAACACATCAAAAACCTCAAAAAATTGCAAAGAGTACGGGCCATGTTCGTTTGACATGCACCCTCTATGTTAGGGTGGTAGCAAGAAGCTTAATTCAACTTGCACTACGAAGAACACAAATAACTATAAGTGGTATTCAAAACCACAAACACTTACTAGGAGATTTTTTGATGTTGGTGAGGAATGAAGGACGGAAGTCAGTTTGTTGTAGTTGATGATTTTACATGATTGAGGATTTCGGCGTTCTTAGTAGTAGAAGATGGTGCGTTCTTCATTCGAAGGTGTTCTTCGTTGGAGAGGAACAACATCTCCACAATTATCCCAATCTTTTACCTTTTCCAATGATTCCTCCAAAAAATAAATGCGGATCAAACAAATAGAATATGTTTTATCAATTTAATTTGTTGGTATAATTTAAGTTGGCATCATTAAATTTATTGATGAGGTTGGATTAATTAATTAAGGGGAAACCTAATGTACCTCCCTCATTAAAGAGGGAGTTCAAGGGTTGGGTGGTCCCCACCATTGAAATCAAATTTGGGGTTTTTAGTTCGTGTGGTCCCCAACACCATAATCCATGTAGAGAGGTTTCAAAATAAAAATAATATGTTGAACAATTTTTTTTCTTTTTTCCAAAAAAATGTTAAAAACTATCTTTTACCCTCGACCTACTAGGGTCGTGGTGAAGGTCCCCTTAAGAGAATATCAGCACTGCGAATTCATCCGTGTCCTCAGATTTCAATTCAGAGAACTGGGGAAAAATTTACAAAAACCTGCTTGCACGTTTACTGAACAAAACTAAAAAAAAAGTTCAGAAATTTATTCCAGGCACTCCGGGAATCGGGATCACGCGCCGTCAATTTTGACAGACTCCTAAAATTTTCATATAATTAAACGAAATTACATGGAATATCTGGGTTTTTACTTTTTAATATATTCTTAATGAGAATATAATTCATTTTTAATAATTGTTTTACTTATATAATTAATATTATTTTTCCCCGTGGGTGTACCCATGTGGTTACGCCTTTGGGGGTTCTCATGGGAGGTCTCAGGGTCAAGTATCACCATGTACTTAAAGGCATAGTAGAAATATTTGTTTATTTTATAACCCCATTCCCAGAACACTTTTAGTGTATATAAGTAATATTATTTATTTATTCATTTTATTAATTTTCTATGTGTTTTAAATTCATGTAATTAATTTTATGAATTTACTTTGTCAATTTTTTTTGAAATTTTAGTAATTTAATTATTTTTATTTTTAATATTTTTATATTAAATATTATCTATTCATTTTTATTTTTTATAGTTTTTAAAAAATTTAGGAGTTTAATCATTTATTAAAATAAATTTGTAAATATTTATTTACTATGTTTTAATATTTTCAATATGTTTTCAATTTATATGATTAATATTTGTTAATATTTATTTATTATGTTTTAATATTTTTAATGTGCATTAAATTTTTATAATTAATTTATTTAAATGCATTTTTTATGATTTTAGTAATTTAAATGGTTAATATAATTCATTTCTTATAATTTTGTCTTTTATGTAATTTATATTATTTATTCATTTAACTTTATTGTTATGTGTTTATAATTCAAGTAATTAATATTATGAAATCACTTTTTAAAAAAATTATAATTTATTAAATTTAATTTATTCATTTTTAATACTATTTATTTTTATATAATTTATTTATTTTCGATATTTATTAATTTGTATCTTTTTTTAAATTAATTTATTTCTTTAATATTTATATATACATATTTATCTACAATTATTTAATATTTTAAATATGGTTATAATTTATATGATTACTATTTATAAAATTATAATTTTTTTAATAAGTTTCACATTTATATATTAAATTTATTTAAATACATTTTTAACATTTTTGTAATTTAAATAGTTAATATCTTACATTCTTAGTTTTTTATTTATTCTTTTTATTCATTATTTATTTGTTTTTAATTTATGAAATTAATGTTATGAATTCATATTTTCAATGTTTTTTTATTTTAATAAAATTTATTTATTGATTTTTAATATTCATTCATTCAATATTGTTTATTAATTTTAAATATTTTTAGAATTTATTTATATTTTAAAATTTATTTATGTATATTTATTTATGAATCTTTTCTATTTTAAATATGTTTTTATTTTATATAATTTATTTATTTAAATGGATTTTTAATTTTTTTAATTAAAAATGTTTGTATAATTCAATTGTAACATTTTTTATATAATTAATATTATTTTTTTATTCTTTTTTATACTTTATTTTTGTCATTTTTAGCCCTATATTGAGATCTGATAAAAGTGTATTTTGTCATCATTAAAACATATGTACAATGAAATACTACTTTCCTTAGTGGATTTTAGCATTGATAGAAGTTCAATGTTATTATTGCATGTAAGGCATTGACGAAAGTGGTATTTCTTAGAACTTATATTTTTAACACTGATAAAATTTCTTTTTATCTGCACTTTTCAATATGTGTTGATAAACCCCTTCACCCTTTTTAAAATGTACCCTAATTGGTAGCTTCTCTCTCACTACATTCAAGCTCACATGAAACTAATCCTCTATAGTAGTTTAAGTTGTTTTTTTGGGGAAAATCTATCCTCAAAACTATTGATATGAAATTTCCAACATGTTTTTCAATATTCTAAATTGATATGTCTTGTGTTTATATTATTTTTTGATTTTTTTATTCCCCTGTTCATCTGAAGCAATTGAACTCATCTATTTTGAATAAATTGAACCTCTTAACTAAATGTATGATATTTTGAACTAGTATTTGAGGATTCACAAACAATTTTTATTGTGTTTTTAACATTTTATTTTTTTATCTTCCCTTTCCCATCTATAATGGTATGTCCCCTACATGTTTTTCTATAATTATTATAATTATTTTTCATTTTAATTCTATATTTATTTTTGGATGACATTACACATTTATAGTGCTTACCATCTTGGTTCTCTGATGTAGCTTGATTTTCTTATTTTTTGGATTTTAATTTAACTTTTTATATATAAATATATAATATATATATAGGGATTTCATACAACATAATTAAAAGAATTTATTATTTGAATTTAAATTAAAATTCAAATGGGGTTTTGTGGACTGAAATATTTTTTTATTGATTAGGTGGAGAATTAATAGATTGAGTAATTTCTATATAAGAATGAAATGATCATAATGTTATAAACAAGTGTATACCTTATAAATATTAATGAATTCTAGATTTTTCATTGGGTTACGGTTTGGGTCAATCTAGTAACTATATTTGAAATTTGAATGATCAAAGAGCGCGATTAATTTTTTTTGAATATAAACATGACATTTGATATGATTCTTTATTTTATATATACATATATATATATGTGTTTTATTTCTATTTATATATATAATTTTAAAATTATATATTTTTTAATTTTTATTTGTGTATTTATATAACTATGTGTGTATATGTGTGTTAATATATATATAAGTATTTATATATTTATATATTAACATTAGTTTATAGTATATATATATATCCATAAACATCCAATAAAATATCATCTCATCAAATAATCACATTGTGAATGAGTTTTCATGCTCTAAACTGGGAAAAAAAATTTATCCAAGAAAAAATTCATATTTCTTTCCAAAATATAGGCTCTTATATATCATTACATATATTTTTGGATCCACACGTACAAAAGAAAGTGGGGGTTTATGGAACTTTGTTATGTTCACAGATGATTTTAGTATGTGTAGATATTTATTTCTAATGAAAAAAAATATTTAATCCTTTAAATATTCAAAAATATCATTTCACAATTAAAAATTCATTTTGTAAATGTTATTTATTTATTTTAACCAAATTTAGGGAGTGATAAATATGTAAATATTTTTCCATCTATTTAAGGGATTGTGGTATTGTATCATAATCCACTCATTAGAAAATATGATAATATAATGGTGTATTAAATTTTTTTTATAAACATGGTCCAGCCGATGATAGTTATAATTAATCTTCTTAAATTAATTTTCGATTATGAACTGGAAATAATGGGTTTCATAGGTAACCTAATCTTGTGCATTAAAACTCAAAATACACTATATGAGATGTATACTTTAAAGCATCACTAAATTTTATAATTACTTTTACTTCAAGTTGTTTTCTAAATTTTCATACCTAATGGAATTTTTTTAATATGGTAAATACTAAAATTACTAAACCAGATAAGTTGGATATGAATGAACAGTATATGGATGTCAATATTATGAAAAACTTGTATCAGGATGGAGTTAAATAATTCACCAAGTTTGTAATAGGTCATGCATATGACCCTTCTCAAATTCCTTATATTTGATTACATTGTTGTTATTTAAGAATAATTAGTATAGGGGATTTGGTTGAACACAAGAACTATCATGAAATAGATTAATGTTATAAATGTTTGACTAAACATGGGGAATAACTGAATGAAACTATTTACTAGGAAAACTATTTGATTTATGGATTATCTGATATGATTACAAGTGTGATCAATTACTTAAATTGAATCAAGGATATTATTACAAGTGTAATTGATGATGATGAGCATATTGAGGATGAATTTTAATATTTAAGATGAACTTCATTATAGTCCAGAGATATTTTATAAGTCAAGATGTTTTGTAAATACACCATTTTATGCTTGTTATACTAAATATACAACATTTCCAACCAAGATAAAGCTATATATGTTCAAAGTTTTCAACATATGGAGTGACTACAACTTTACTGAACTACATTATCTCTTGAATAATATGCTATCAGAACATAATGGGATACACTATCGAACATATAATGACAAAATTAATTCCACATTCAATGTGTATGAACTCGAAAAGAATACATTCTTTTTTAAATGACTGTATATAATTTCTCAAGGACCATGAATTACATAAAAATATCTAATTGTTTGGTGTATGTCATTACAAGAAATATGAATTCTACTTGTTGAATTTTTTTACTAAACTTTACAATGATTACAAGGTTTAGTTTCAAATGTATAAGTGAGGATACTTCAAAAAAATTAACATGGAACACATATATAAGAAATAAAGACGGGAAACATAATTACCAATCAAACTCTCCCCAATGGAATAAAATTTATTATAGGAATCCATAATTTGGAAATGAGTTGAGAAACCTAAAACATTAATTATCTCAATATGGACTGAATGAATTTGGATTAAAAGGTATCACACATAGTATATTCTAGTTATGTTGGAAAAATATAACATATTATAGTGGTTATGCTTTAAATGAAAATACATTATGTTGTATCTACTTATATTAGGAACAAAACCATCGGGTAAAGATATTGATGCATTTTTGGATCCAATCATAAAAGATATAAAATTAATATGGGATTCAAGTATTTAGTTGCATTATGCTCATATAATTATGGATTTCACATTGAGATCCATATTTTATGGGATGATAAATCTCTTTCATGCATATGTCAATTTTTTAGGATATATAATTAAAGGAACTAATGAATGTTCCATTTGTGAACAATGTACATACTCAATTAGGTTAATAAATTCCGAAGATACTATATTTAATGTAAATCAAAAAAGTATACCTTGATGATATAAATAATAATATTGGATAAAAACATTCAATGGGAACTCAAAATAAGGTACATCACTATAGCCAATAACATGTGATCATCTATTTTAGAATGTAAAGGATATGAACAAAACTTTTGGTACACCTTCTTACAAAAACTATATGAAAATGAGTTGTAAAAAGAAATTAGTTTTTTTGAATCATTCTATACTAATAGTTTATAAATCATACATTTTCTTGCAGTCATGTGAGTAGAAAAATATATATCTGAACGTTTAATTGGAATGTTACCAAATGAACCTAAAAGGATGGAATTAAAGATATGATTTACTTAATTGAAATTTGGATATAAGAAAATATGGTTCTAGTGAAGGGGGAAAGGTCAATTTTTTTTCCTCCGACTAATTACAATATTTCAAAGAAAGTGAGTTATTATAAAAAATGTTTCTTATGGTACATGGAAATTTCATCACTTTTTAGGAATGCATAAAACATTACAAAAAACATATGCTATAAGTGCATTCAATTGTTTCATATCGACCATTCAATGGTATGGTTCTATGCTAATGTGTGTAGAGTCGCTTGGGTAAAATCCTCGATGATGGTACTTTTTTTAATAGCTGGTTATTTTTGTTTTATATTGGGGAGGGGGTTGTTTGTAGAGATTTATAAAATTTATTGGTGGAAGATGTTTGATTTAATAATTTGATAAATATTGGGTCGAATTATTTATTGGGGATTTAATATTTTGATATCATTGAACATTAGATTATATTGCATTAAATTAACACTCACATCAGAATATGATTTTGATTGAAATACCCACATTTTATGGTTTTAATCCAAGACATAATGTATTTGGGGAACTAAAATAAATTAAAAATTGTTTATGGTTATTTATTTATGGTCCCAATAATTTATTTAATCTACAGATTAAACAAAACATGTTAGAAACCCATGACATTTAATTTTTAGCATAAAAATGTTGGCCTAAAAATATTCCTTTAGATAAAGATATCAATCCCATAATACCTCTAACTTAAGACTCATCCAAATGAAATATTTACTTCTACATTTGGGTGATTAATAATATAGTTAAAAGTTTTATGATGATGAGTTAAAAATATAATCAAAAAATGGGAGAAGAAAACAGTGGTGCACCGAACACACGCATGAAATGTGAGGACAGGTATGAAACAAACTTTCGATTGTATAAGAAAAAGAATGAAAAGAATGTTTTTCAACATTATTTAAACGAATATAAGAACATTAAATAAATAGAACATATGTTGGAGGATTATAATATACAATTCATAAGAAAAATTCATTAAAATTCAATTTAAATGAAAACAAACTTACACAATTACAAATAACCAATACACAAAAGAACATGAGAACAATGAGAGAAGCAAAGGTATCTAAAGTGAAAAAATTATTTTGGAAGGCCCTCCTTTCCCTTTGTGAATTATTTTTTAATGCCAATATATTATCCTCTATTCTAAAAAACAAAATCCTTGCAAGGAGAAGAGGAGGATGTATTTATAGCCCAAGGTGGTGGACTATATTCATTCCAAATATGACCATCCACTCAACTCTCCAATTTGAACATTTAGACCAAAACATATAATGATATATCATTTTGAAATGTTTTATATAATTATTTTTATCATTTAGACTAAAACATTTTTGGCCCAATGGACTTTTGGATCTCATGTTATCGCTATTTTAGTAAACCATGTGTTGTCGTCCATTTTTATGGGTTTTTTCTTTTAACTAAATGTAAATTCATTTAATAATTTTAATATGCCCTAAAATCAAAAACATTTATTCATAAATTTGTCTTTATATATATTATCTTTAACAATATAATATATCATCTCATTTGGACGATTTTATAGGGAGAAAAGTCAAGAATGGTGGGCTATTTTTTATTACCACACAGAATGGTGGTCTCAAACTCAAAGCATTAGTTGGTCCCCTTTTTAGTGGAGTTGGGACAAAAAAATTATTAATGAGTCTTCTAGTTATTCATAAAAATATTAATGAGTTTCATACGATCTATGTTTATATATTGATCCTTGAAATTGTACCATCATGGTTGGTCAGGTTTTCTCAATGGATTTGTTTGGAATTCTTGTATTGTCTATGTGACCCATCAAATGAACGAATTGGCCAATGCTCTCTGATACTCATATGGTGTAATTTTAATCAAGAATTATAAAAATGAATAATCACATAATTTGGATTATTATGTTGAGATATAGGATCAAAACATTAAACTATACTCTAATTAAACGAACTTAAACAATTCTCTTCTTATGTGTTTATGAGAAAAACATGATCATTTATAAGAAATTAATCCTTTTTAAGTGAAAATTATAAGATGAGATTAATGTAAAATAATGAATGAATATTTAATGTCAACTCCCCCACAATTTTTATTGGAAATTTCTTCAAGTACCTCAAATAAAAAATAAATAAATCATTTTTACTCACAAAAAAAATATTAAAATGTTGATTTCTCTGGTTCGAGGGGTCTAGTCTAGTTCTCGCATCCATAATGATTTCCAACATAAATTGTCACAAAAATAATTTTTTAGAATCAATTCATTTTTTCTTGATAAAAATTGGAAATGGATAATGTGGGCCTTCATAACTCACTCCTCTCTAGTTGATAAAATGTTATTTATTGAGGTTCTCTCATTCACCAACCAAATGTAAAATCATTAAGTTTGTAGGTTCTCACATATTCAATTCCATATATTGAATCACACAAGAATAAATAATTTGTTTTAGGGGTATTTCAGTGGCAATAAGATGGTAGGAATATTTTGTCCAAAAGAGTGGAAAATATGGGTAAATGGAAAACATGGAAAAAACAATGAACTTTTTTTTGAAGTAAATGTGGAAGTAAATAGAAACACATATTCACAAGGTAACTATTCTTTGAAGGAAGAAAAAGACGATGAAAATTTTAAGGGTATGAAAAGATGAAATATTTTCGAAACACAAAAATTCTTTCAATGGCATAAGTGTTGTTTTTTTATTTCTTTTAAAATTTGATCTTGAAACAAATCTCACACTCATGTCCCAACCCATGTTTGATATCCTCACAACACTAATTTTAGTAGGTATAAAAATATCAAATGTTTTACGAAGAATTATTTTTTACCTACCTAAGATACAAACCATTTTTTGTGTTTTTTTGTTTTCATTGTAATTTTACCATATAATTTTTTGAAAAGTTTTCAATAAGATTTGTACAACATGTAATAAACTTTTAAACATTCCCAGAACTCACTGAATGAGAATCATACCCCACACTATAACGGAAGCATTCCCTCAACCATATGATAACATGCTGAAAATCAAGAAAAGGGTACCAAAAATGAAATCGATTCCCCCCAAACATAACCATAAATAATTTATGAAACAAAAATTTTTGTAGATGTTAGGTGGGACAAGGGATTGGACTTGAAATTTGGATATAAAAAATATTTTTCATAGGAATGATGGGGATTTAAAAATAATTATCAATGTATGGGTAATGGGAGGCTATTTGGCTATTATAATTCACCAGCGATTAAAAAAATTCTTTGAAAATATAATTTCACACAAAAGTAAAAAAAATGGATTGAAGGTCCAGAAACTAAAAACTCACAATATTGGAATAAAAACACACAATATGAAAATATTTACATGGGTGACTATGGCATGAAGTATAATTATACTCTTTATGTGTTTGGTAAAATCATTTTCCAAATAAAAAATTAACCATTCCAAATTTATTGTTCATCACAAAAAATTCCATATCCACATTTATAATGAAAATTAAAAATTTTTGTGGGGAAAATAGTCATTTGAAACCAATAAAATGTTAGAAAAAAAATTGACAATTTAATAGTGACTAATTAAGACTCTGTTTTTTTGTATTTTTTAGATTTTGTACAGTATATTTATTTATTTTTAAATTAACCCTCACACAAAAGAGAAAGTGGAAAAAGGTTTTTATTATTAATGTGGTAAAAATGAAATTGAAATGAAAAAGAAGAAATAGATAGATAGAGGAGGAGGAAGGGAGAAACATAGGTTTAAATGGAGAGAGGTGCCCCATGGTTCGGATTTAATGGGTCCCCATCGCCATCCAGTGGTGTGTCGATGGAAGTTGATATGGTTCATGGGGTGTGTGTCCTCTCATGGTGATGATTTAAATGTTTTCCATTATCTATGAATGTCCTTTTGAATAATGGGTCTTTCACTTGTACCATCAAAAAGGGTTAGAATCAGTATTAATAAAAGGACATTCCCAACAAGAATTAAGCTTACCTAGGTGAATCCGAAATAGAGAGTTGAAGATCATTACTTTATCATCTTCGTGGAATAACTTTCACAAGATGTGTTTTTCATTGAAGATTTGGGAATTTTCTCTATAGAAATTGGAATTATCATAAATATCAAGATAAAGCACCTGCATGTTCATTCAACTAGAGTTTTCTCTCTTCACATGCTTTCTCACAAACAAAATTACATGTTTTGATTGCCCAAAATAACTTATGTTCAATATCAAATGGTAAATTACATTCATTACTAAAAACTAGGATAAACTGGGACATCTCAATGTGTGTTTTATAGGAATTTCAATAAGCCCAATGCACTTCAACAAGTCTTTCAGGGTAATGCATTCTTATGAGATTTACAATTCTCTAAAGAACACTTTTATCTTCCCTATTAGAATGTTTATCCATACCATTTGTTCGGGGGTGATATGCCGTTGAGGTTTTATGTATATCATCATTCTATTCAAAAATATATTTCATGGTACAATTACATAAATGAGTTCTTAAGCCACATATCATTTAATGTAGAGTTACCAATAGATGGAAAATGTGGTTTTTTAGGAACTCACAAATAGTTTGTCAATCATCCTTTCTAGTGGGTTTGTCCTTAACCCACCTAAACTCATAATAAACCAAAATAATAGTGTATGGAAATCTATTTTAAGGGGGGATTTTCCAATGCAATCTATTACCAATAGATTGATGATCTCATAGATGACTAAATGATTTGAGGGTATTTAATTTATTTTGGAAATTGTTCTAAAATTTGGGTAAGTGGGACATGATTTAAATAACACATGTATGTCCTTAAAGAGTGAAGGCTAGAATAATCCTAATTCAATGGCCTTTTGGATAGTCATTTGTTGTCCAATGTGGCCACCACTATGTATTGAGTGACATAATTATAAGATAGAGGGGTGTTCATCCTCATTAACACATATCCTAATTACCATGTCTGCCGTAATATTCCAACGTTATTTATCTTCCCAAAAATATAATTTTTAATAACTTTTCAGGTTTGATCATTAGTATTTTGGTTTTTTTGGAAAAACATTAGCAACCATGTAATTTCCAATTGGAGAATTTCATGGTAACTTCTAAGTGCGAGATGATAAGTGTTTAGATAGAAAATTAGGATCAATTATTTTAGAATGAGAATAATTTGAAATTCTACTCTGCTGATCAACCATAGGGTTTTCTTATCTCGGTCTACCTTTAATGATAATGTCAAACTCTTGGGGATTTCTGATCCATATTATTATCCTTATTTTAGAATTACTTTTCATGAGTAAGGAATTTATTGGATAATGGTCTATGAAGATATTTATTTTCAAACCAAAGAGATAGGGAAAAAACATATCCAAGGAAAAAAAACTACTAAATGTTTCTCTTCAAGAGATAGTGATGTGATATTGAGTTTCCTTTATTGTTTTGGTGTTATAATAGTTGACATGAGGATTTTTTTCACTTCATTGACCTATAATAGCCACAATGGCTGTATTATAGGCATCACACATCAGATCCTAGGGAACGGTCCAGTATAGTGGTTGGAGTTTAAGGGATGATGTAAGAACAACTTTGAGTTCAATGAAGGAACTCTTACCAGACTAATAAATGTGTAAGGTAACATCATCATAAAGTATCTATGTTAGTGAGAGTGAAATCCTACTAAAGTTATTGATAATCACTAATAGAAAATGGAATTTACAAGGAATGATTAAATGTGTCAAACAGATGTGGGGTCATGAAGTGATTGTATCACCAAATTTTTTTAAAGTTTAACAAGAATACCCTCTATTGAAATTATATTCCCTGGAACAATCTTATTGATAACCATGAAGTGACAATTTTTAAAACTCAGAATAAATATATATATATATATATATGATACTCTTTTAAAGAACTATAGATAGTTAATGAAATCAAGATTCAAATGAATCACTATAAATGGTAAATTCATCCAAGAATACATACATGAAATAATTAATTAATTATGAAAGGATACCCTTCATATTCATTTTGAATGTTGCAGGATCATTGAAAAGGGAAAAAACCATTCTTTTATACGCATATGTTCTAATGGGGAAAGTGAATGTAGTATTTTATTAGTCCTGATGTGTAATTGGGATTAAGAATTAAACATTGGATTCATCAAGAAACCAATATTGTGAGTTTTTGGATAATATTTCTATAATTTAATAAATGAAAGGAAGAGTTTAGTGATCTTTTAATGTTTTAGCATTCAATTTATGATAATTGATGCACACATGGTATTTTTTCACTTCTATAGTGACCACCTCTCAATGTTATTATGTGAAAAAAGCTATCTCTCCCTATTAGGTACCACTTGAATAAAAATAACTTATTCACTGTCCGAAATAGGGTAGATAATACCATATTGTAGAATCATGGTCCTAACTTATATAACTACCTCATGTATGAGTGGGTTCAGACTACTTTCAGGTTGTGTGACTGGATTGGATGATTCTTCAAGGCAGATGTGATGCATGAAAAGGGAAGGGTCTATTCCCGGTATGTCATCTAGGGTAAAACCTATTTATTTTTTGTCTTACTATAACACTTGAACAAGTTTGGACCCATTGGATTAATTAATTTCTGTAGAGATAATGATAGGATATGAGTGATCATGGAAAATGAATTCATATTTCAGTTGTGTGGGATGTAGTTTCAGATCGGTCACATCTTTTATTTTTGGAAAGGAAAATCAAAAATGCATGAAGGTACTTTAGTTATTTTTTGATTAACTTTCAATAAAAGTATCCATGGTAGAACAAAATAGATTAGAGTAGAGATGGGATTCAAGATAGATTTAAAGATCTTTTAGAATGATGGATTCTATAAAGGAAAGGTCCGCATCAACTTCCCTATTTATGACTTGGTTAATCATGGTAAAAATTTTACAAGCACTTATCTCATTAGAACAATATGAACATAATGGATTGGTGGTGAATCTACTCTTATAAAAGTACAAAGAATCATGGATTGAGAGTGCAATGTGATCCTCATATGGGTATCACATGGCCTAAAAGTGTTTAACATGACTAGTTGGTCACCAAATTCCATGAATAAGATGCCAGAATGGACACCAATAATAGTTATATACGTCATAAGGAAATGTCTTCATATAATTATTGTAGATTGAGAAGAATTCATATCACATTCCATTTCTTTGACATAGAAATCAGCTGGGATGATAAGAAAAGTAACTCGAACATGGACAACCACAATTATTCCTTTGATATGGGGTTTTCTTTGAATGGAAAACAAGATGACAACACCCATTTGGGGAAAGGTACCTAGACAACGGATGAATAATATTTATTTGGGAATTACATTTTTTGAGGATATTAGGTCTATGAGTGCATCATCAATGTAGAACTCCCTATTTAGCATAGAACTATAAAGGTCCCTAGATCTTTGCACTTTATGGGTATGAAATGTTCGATTGAAAAATTCTTAATGACCCTATGTTGTCTTGTATGGGTGCATAATTCCTTAAGAAACTTTTCATACATAGGGATTTGTTTGATGGAATCTAAGAGGGTAATGTTGACCTCAACACATCTAAACATGTCAACCATTTTCGGATCATGTTCAATGGAATAACATGTCTTAGAAACAACTTGAGGAAAAAGAATTTTGTTCTGTAGGGGAATGTAAGGAGGTGAGGGTGTGACTTCAGGTTCCTTTTCTGGATTTTTATTATTTTAATTTTCAAGATCAATATTCAATTGTTCATTTAAAAATTCTTCATGAGGTATAGAAATTTGTTTTCTGGATCAATGTTCAATTTCACTTACATTACCCGTGGTATTGGGTAATGGTTGAAATAGGAGTTGGTAATAATTTGATCATGGCTGTTTTCTAAGGTGGGTTGAAAGATTACTGATTTGGGTTTCAATGTTTTTGAGGATTGAATGGGTGAAAGAGGCAAGATATTCTACGACAAGTTCCCTATAGTTTCTTGGATGATGGGAATTTTCCAGGATTTGGATTTCCATGATTATATTTCATAAGAAAGTGCTTTTATTGGGTTAAGAACAAGTAAGTCTCACAAGGATAGTGGAATCTAGGAGGAGTATGAAGATGATTTATCCTTTTTGGTTGTAGAACAAAAGTATATGGTTGTAAGATGTTACCACCACATTAAACATATTGGAATTGGTTTAAATTATGAGGAGGGAACTGAGGGGGATGAAAATCAATATTACAATACCTCAATCCTGGGTTATTGGTAGAAGAGATTGGCTTAGAGTGGGGTTGGTTATAATTTATAATAAACTAACCTGATTGTTGAGGGATAGTGTTCTAGTAAACAAATGTTAATTTGATTTCCATTGATCTAGGTGAATATGATGGATCATCTTGAAATTGTGGAAATGTGTCTGTTGGATGAGATAGTGAGATGCTGATTCTATAGTTTTTTATAGTTACATGGAACAGAGACTATGGAGAAGATGAGGTTGGGGATTTTTTAGCCACCTTTAGTTGTCTCATAAGATATCTAATTTCACTCATCCACTCATTCATCATGTTGAAAATATGGATTGATTATCATAGACTTGTTTCATATCAAAATGGGATCAAGTACGAAATTGTTGTGTGTTTTCAACCATGTTTCTTATTTGATCTCATGTAGTTACATGAGTTTTTCCAATAAGAGTAACACCACTTGTGATATCAATGAGTGTTCTATCTATTGCATATATACCTTCATTGAATTATTGGATCAAGAGTTGATCATGGATTTGGTGGTGTGGGTAGGTCACCAAAAGCTTTTTGATACTCTCTTATTACTCAACAAGTGATTCATTTGGGAATTTATGGATTCCACTTATTTCTATTGGGATAGAAGAAGACCAAGAAAGGGAAAAAAGTTTCTAAAAATAGATGTTTCATGTCATTCCAAGTGTTTTTGGAACCATGAGGGAGGTATTAGATCCATGACATGGTGGATTCTACTATGGATATAGTGTATGCTTTAAGTTTGATTAGTTATTCAGAATCCCCTTGAGGATTTATGGTTGAGCACTATACATGAAAATCTTTAAGCTGAAGATGTGGATGCTCACTAGCTGGGCCATGGAAATGAGAAAGATGATTAATAAAACCTAATTTGAGTTCAAACTCAGAATCTATGTTTGTATATTTAATAACAATGGGTTGGTAATTCATATCAAGGGAAGTGTGTTTTTTAAGTGTTTGATCCCTACGATTTCCCATATCTAAATCAATTTTATATACAAAGTTTTGATTATCACTAATGGTCCTCCTTATTTAGTGAAGGGTTCACTCAATTTCAGGGTACAAAAAATCCAAGTGATTGTTTGGGAGGCTATGGGGCATTCAATGAAAATTTTGACGGTTGATGAAGGTCTTTTTTTGTATTTTGTATGTAATTTTATTTTTTAAATTTTTTTTACAAAAACATATAACTACCAACTACTTGACACACCATCCCTAGAAACGATGCCATTTGAAGCACAAATGATTGCTTCCTATCAACCATTCAAAGAATTGATATTTTGGTAATGTGTATAGGGGGACACAGGTCGAATCCTCAATGATGATACTTTTTCTAATAGTCTATCATTTTTGTTTTGTATTTTGAATGCGGTTGATGTTTGTAGAGAATAATTAAATAGATTGGTGGATGATGTTTGAATTAAATATTTTATAATGATTGGGGTGAGTTAATTTTTGGTGATTTAAGCTTATGATATTTTTTTTCTTTGCTTTATATTGCAATAAATTAACACCCACCTCACACTAGGATTTTTATTGTAATTCCCATGTGTTAAGGATTAAATACACGACTTAACATAATTGGGGTTCTAATATCAATTAAAGAATGTTTATGATAATGTATTTATTGTTCCCATAATCCATGGAATCTACATGTTAAACAAAATATTTCACAAATCCATGAAATTTTAAATTTATCATACATAATGTTTACATATTGAATATTCAATGATCCAAAACTCTCAATCACTTAATATCTCTAAATTATGACGCACACCAATGATATATTTACTCATCCATTTGGGTGTTTAGTAATCTAGTTAGAATTTTTATTTTGATGAGTTAAAAATATAAAAATAATAAAGGGACAAGAAAAGAGTGATGTGCCAAACACACACACGAAATGTGAAGAGAGGTAAAAAATGCACTTTTGATTGAATGAGAAAGAAAATTAATATAATTATTTTCAACATTATTTAATAAAATTTAAGAAAATAAATATTATACCATATATGGTGGAGGATTATAAGATATTACTAATAAGAAACATTTATTAAAATTCCATTGAAATGAAAACTAACAAACACGATTAAAAATAAAAAGATCACAAAATAACATGAAAAAATGATAGAAGGAAAGGTATCACAAGTGAAAACATGAGTTTTGACGGTCCTAATACGACTTTGTATAGGATTTGGTCATGAAATTTATTCTACTCTATTTTTATATTCCAAATCCTTACAAGGTGAAGGGGGATGTATTTATATCTCAAGGTGGTGGACTGTTTGCATTCTAAATCTAATCCTCCAATTGGATTGCCAATTTGAAAATTTAGATATTTTAATATCAAGATATATTTTTCCTCTAAGTTTCATATAATGGAATGGATCATTCCACCTCTAAATTTTCTGGCCAATTTATTTTGGTCTGACATTATGGGTACTTTCGTAAACCACGTGTTGTCTATTTTTGTGTCTATTTTTTCTATTTCTTAAATGTGAATGATTTTAAGGATATGAAGATTCCCTAAATATGAACAATTTATTATAAAAATTAATTCTCTTATATATTATCATTCCCAATAAATTTTTTTATCATTTATGAATGACTGTATTGGGAGAAAAGTCAATAATAGTGGGATGTTTTTAATTCCCAGATATAATGGTAGGCAAAAATAAAAAGCATTCGTTGGGCCCTTTTTTGGTAAATATGGGACATAATATTTTATACATGTTTCTTTTGGATATAAAATTATATATTTAGGTGTTTCATAACATTTGGGATTTTTTATTGATCCCAAGAATTTTATCATCATGGATGCTCCAGTGTTCTTAACAGATTTGTTGGGCCTTCTTGTGTGGTCCATATGGATCATCAACTGGCCATATTGTCCAATGATCCATTATAATTATGTGTTTGAGCCATCATCAAGAATTATAAAAAATATAAAAAATATAATTTTTATTATTATGTTGAATTATATGATTAAAACATTAAAGAGTTTTTTAATTAAATGAACTCAAACAGTGCTCTTCTTATGTGTTTACGATCAAAACATGAACATTGAATTGAAATTAATCATTTTTATGTGGCAATTATAAGATTGGAGTAATGAAAAATCTGGAATGAATATGTAATATCAAATCCCAAAGACCATATTAGTTTATTTACATTGTAAACTTGTAAACATAAACATAGGAACATATGTGAGCATCATTCTCTCCCAAAAGGTTTTTCTTGACTAGAACCCTTCTTAGAAACTATATTGACCCGAACTGTTATAAAAAAATTCTCATTTTTTAAATTTAATTTATTATTAATTTAAATGGTTATATAAAACACATGAACTTAATTTATTTTATTATATAAAATTGAATTTAAATGGTTATTTTGTATCATCGCCATTGATAATATAGTCGTTGAAATGTGATCACATGATTATTATAAATATATGATTTTAATAAATCCAATTAACACAGAAAGAAGGAAGTGATGGACTCAACCTGTAGGATCCTACCTTATTAATCCCATTTTTTAGTGTTTCAAATTTAGATATGATTTGTGGAATTTTCCCTTGACCAAGCTCAAGCAATAATCCAACAACTTAAGTATGAGGGAAAATGCTTATGGGAGAAGTTCAAGCACATCGAAACCACAACCCAAATCACATTCACCCAACCACCCCATGAAATTCCCACCATCACAAACCTTACTATTAGGGATTTTATGCTGTATTAATGGTATATTCTTCAAGACGCCATAAATATGATTATGTACACTATTTTTGATAGAATAATGAATATATTTTCATCCGATCATTGTTACATTGTAAAAAATTTTATAGAATAACGAAAAAAATTTAGGTTTTGTTATTATTGAAATTCAATTGATAAATTTATGGATTAATGTATTTTTGTAATAAATAATATTTTAATATTATTACTAAAATATTTTTATCAATTATAAATTATTATATAATTTCAATAGAGTCAAATGTAATTTTTATTAGGGTTTGAAAAACTGTTATTATAAAAAATCCAGCATTACATAAGAAATATAGTATTTTTAAAATGTAAAATTTATCATATTTTTAAAATCATTCATATAAAATGAATATAAATTTTGGAATCAGAATGTAAAAATTATATAATGTTGAATTTTTTATATTTTCAAGATACTGTATAATTTTTAGGTAAAAATTAAATATCGTATAAACATATGTTCTTTATTAGGACATCATAATGACCCAAAAGTGATGTAATAAATACTACAAATAGTATTCACAACCAAATATATGTTTTCCCTATAATATAATTTTATTTTATGTTTATTTTATTAATTTTATAAACCCTATATGAATCCTCCAAACAATTAATATATTTTAAGGTTTCAAAGTCATTTCTATATGAGTGTGGCTCACCTCCACATAAGCAAGGAAATTATTTTAATATGTTAATACCTTCTTCTTATAAAATCTTAAGAAACCACTCCATTTTTTAGATACCATGGTAAAGAACCATGGTATGGTTTGGGTTTCGAATATTTTATTATGTAGAGTCCAAAACCTAAATAATATAAAAATCCCCCTAATTTCCTATACAAATTCACATAAGAATAAATTTAGCTTCACAAAAACATTTTAATTTATATACATAGTCTTCCCTTCTTTCTATATTATCTTCAAAATTCACCCTAATTTTCACAAATCACACCATAATTTTTTGGTGTCACACATTCAAGTAAGGTCATTCCACTCATCCTTTCAATTCAAGAACCATATTTGGTATTTTCCTTCTTAATTGCAGTTTTTTCATGTTATTTATTTATAAACATACCCTATTATCCAATGGATTTTATTTTAATGAGGGATAAATTATTCTCTCTCGTTTTATCCATTACATAATCCATTAATATTCTAAAATTCTGTAATGGATTTCTCTCTTCTCATTGTCATTCTAGCACTTCCATTATATTATGTCTCTTAACTTCCACTTTCTTATGTTGGGTTATATTATTAAATATTAAACATACATTTTATTTAATGTTTACATTATTATATCCCTCTTTCACAATCATCAATCCCCTCATGGTCTTTTATGTACAACCATTACCATACTAAAATATAGTTAAGATTGTTTTCTTTAATTAATTAATTAAAATATTGCTTTGATTTCAAATTTATAAGGTTGGTATATGGTTTTCCATATCCCTTTTACTAAAAAATGGATTTATATTTGATTAGATACCCTATACTATATCATAAACCCATTTTTAAAAATCATTATGTGATGTTGTTATGCTGCTGAATCACACCGTGATTTTTCTATGCCAAACCAATTATGTATTAAATGACATACCCAATTACTATAAATAGTGTTCACATTTATTAAAATAAACTGTTTATTGGGGACTTATATACATTTATTTCATAATCCATAACTGTGGAATAAATTATGATGATGAATGAATCCTTGTTGTAGGATCAATGTGGTACACTTAAGCAGAAGAATAAAATGAATGTGATAAGATTTCACTAAATTATATAGCACTTCAATGCCTTCGGTAATTTTTAGAATCACGATACGTCATATTGGGATAGGGAATGAACCTAATTTTTATGAGGCATTTTCCACCATTAATTTTTTATGCTTTATATTTTACCTATGTTTATGGTGTAGTTTTTTTAGTTTTTTTCACATTTCCAATGTTATGATTATCTTATTATATACAGGCCTTATTATTCAGGTTCCTTTTACAACCAATAGATATGAATATTTTCTAACATGTATTATACTATTATGTTATGTATTTTTTATTCCCTTGTTGGGATTTATAGATCAGACCTTTCTTATGTTTGTCCCTAGGTTATCCCTTCTAGTTTTAAAAATCCATTGAATTTTTTATGCATGTTAATGATGTTTTAAATAATTTTGTTATATACCATGTTCAAAATGTTATGTTATGCACCTAATTATATATGAAACTATAATTATCAATGATTTGGTTTTTATTATGTGTAATGTTTTTGTAATAAATCATGTATTAAAATGAAATATAGTGAAGGGTTGTTATAGTAGGAATTAGATAAAAAGTTTAGTTATTTTTGGGATTAGGATTTAAAAAATCTAAAGAATGCCCTTTGAATAATACTATGTATAAGAAAACGTCCTTAAATCTTGGCGATCTTATATTATGTGGTTTATCATGAAAATACATCCTCGTCTGGATATTATAGTGCATGTTGTTTTTCCATACATGTACCTATCGGTAACAACTCCTACAACATATCTCAGGTCTGACTCAGGGTAACATGGTATATTAAAATGGTCCTTACTACACATTTGGTTTTACATTTCTGAGGATTTTAATTGATAAATTCATAATATCATTATGAACCAATGGAATAACAAATTCCCAAAAGAATATATGTTATGAAATAGATCATGGATAACATAGATTGAGGCCTATAAATTCATATCTTCTGGAAATGAATGTAATTTTATGTTATCCTTCTAATTTATTTGTAATCTCCATTTATTTATTTGATATTTCAAGATAATCACCCTTAATTTTACATTTATTGTAGAGAATGGTTGTAAAAAAAGGAATCTAGTAAACAATCAATGAAACGAGTAATGTGATGACTCCCCCAATAAGATTCTCAACCCAATGGTTGAAAGAAACACGAACTTTATAGAGATAATCTCTCAGATATCCCTATATATAATTAGAAATTTGGATTAGGGGGAGAACCAAAATCAACCTACTAGGGAACAAGCTACAATTGAGAACATTATGTGACAAATTCCTCCTATTTTCAATGGATCATTTGATCCCATAATAATGGAACACTGAATCAACCCCATTGAAAATGATATTCTCCATCCTTCAATGTTTTCCATAAGATAAGTTTATACTATATGTTTATCATATGAATGTATAACTTTATCCGTGGTGGACATTGATCAAGAACAGAAATCCTGAGGAAGAAATCAAAGCGATGGAGTGGAAGGAATTCCAGAAAATATTTTTTGATAAATATTTTTCTTCTCACTCTCTGAATTAAAATATAATTGATTTCCTTAAACTCATTAAAAAATATGAATAGTTTATAGGGTCATGTAAGGAAAACATAGAAATACTTGAATTACATGCCACTACATTAGTCATTACCACTACGTGCAAGGTTGACCACTTCTTTAGTGGGAAAAAACTAGTCTACAAAATGACCTGGTGATCTATGAATTTGATTCATTTTAAGAATTTCATAACCTTCCCTCAAAGTTTAAATGGAGGATAGAGAATGTCAATTGTATCATGGGGATAAGAAAAAAAATTGGAGTTTGACTCTGGAGGCCTGATAGAGAGATCTAGTGGTGATATGCAATTTTAGCATCCTACTTTACCAATGTGTGGAAAAAACCACGATGGAAATAATATAAGGGGGATAAAGAAATAATTTAAGTGCGGGAAGGAAGGGAACATGGCTAACAATTTCTGAAATGGGAAATCCACTAATGTGATAGTGTGATGGAATTCTTATGGTTAACCATCAGTACATTTTCCATTGCTTCAATATGAAGGAACCAAGGTACATTGCAAATAAATTAACTAAGACAAGGGTTTTCAGAGAAAATCCAAAAACTCCAAGGTAGGAAGGGTTATGTCTTTCCATAACAATTGCTGAGGTGGGTCTTGATATTGAAGTGGTGATAAGTATCCTTGTTAATCATTAATTAATAGAAAACATACATTTTTATTATCATTCTACACATTCTATCCTATCGCAGAAACATTTTATAACTATTTGAACAGGCCAAAAATGTATTGAAGTATATTTAATGGTGAAAACAACAAACGAGTAAATTATTTCTTCCCATGTATATAAATCATCCCATGTCATAATTTTTGTGCTGAACATCCCATGAAAATTTATCATACTCCCTTTGGTGGAATTTTATGTAATTATCAGCATGCATTGGATTTATTTATATAGAGCAAACATAAATTTCTATGAGAATAAAATCAGCCTCTCTATTTTGAATTGACCCTTAATTCTATACAATTTCAAGGTGGATGATGAATATTATTTTTCCCCAACATCTCAAGAATGGATATTATTGACCAATGAGAATGTTTATCTATCTCAAATGATTTAGTCTAAAGAAATAACCATCCTATATAATATTCTAATTTTGAGAGAATATGATAATGTTCTTCTTGATGAAATTTCTTGTCTTTCTCCTAGCCGAGAGGTTGGATTTTCAATCAATCTTATAACTATGGAATTTAAAATATCCGAGACATCGTATAGGATTGATGTTGTAGAACTTGAGGATTTGAAGAAACAACTATAATAAAATCAAGATAAATGGTTCATTTGCTAGAGTGCACCACCCTAGGATGCACTCATCCTCTTTTTAATGAAGAAGTAATGGTCGATGTTCCTTTCAATTGAATATCATGATCTCAAAAAGATCATCATAAATAAAATATATCATCATCCATAGATTTATGCCTTATTCAATTAGCTACGTATAGAAAAATACTTCTCTGTGGTTGATCTGTGGTCAGGATATGACCATGTTATGGTGGAGAAGGAGAATGTCTCCAAGACTAATTTTCATACAAGGTACAAGTAGTATGAGTTCTTAGTGATGCCTTTTGTGCTCACTAATTCTCCAGTAATCTTCATGGAATTGATTAATATAGTCTTTAGAGATTACCTCAACAAATTTATAATTATTGTTATAGATGATATTCTAATCTGCTTTAATGCCAAGGAGGATCAAGAGGAGCATTTAAGAATTCTGCTAAAGTTCATTTGAAAGGAGAATTATTATGCCAGGATTAGAAATTGTGTTTTTTGGTTAAAGGAAGTATCAGTCATGGGGAATATAATCACGTGAAATAATATATTTATGGATCCTTATAAGACAAAATTAACTGAAGATTGTATGAGGCCAACATCTATGATAGATATCTATAGTTTCCTTGGATTATATGGATACTATCATTTATTATTAAGAAATTTATCATGATTTTCAAATCCTCTAACCAAGATAACACAAAAGGGAGTCATGTTTCTTTAGAATGATGAATTTTAGAGAGACTCATAGAGCTTAAAGGAGGTTTATCAATTCACCGGTACTCACACCACCCATATGTGGATAACTTTTTATTATATTCAGCAATGCTTTGAAGATGGGCTTAGGATATGTGTTAATTAATAATTATAAAGTCATTATCATTGATTAAATTCAATTGAATTTCCATGAATATAACTACCCAATGCATTATCTAGAGTTGGCATTAGTGATATTCTTTTTTAAAATATGGCATCATTATCTCTTTGGGGAGATGTGTGAAATATAAATTGATCCCAAAAGTCACAAATATATATTCACATACAAAAAGATGCATATTTACCAAAAAAAAGGGTTAGGGAAAATCAAGGACTATGATCACTCAATTCTATACTATCCTATGAAAGAGAACAAAGTGGCATATACTCAAAGTAGAAATTAGCCGTCAATTCTATCATTAATGAGAAATGTTATGGATCTGATCTTCTTAGATTTATAAAGGATAGACATGGGAATCATAATGGAAAAAATATCATCAGTCATTTCACAAATAATTTCATAACCATCCCTTCTGGAGAGGTTAAAATAAGATAAATGGTAAGATTTGGTAATTCATAAGAATGTGGAAACTATATAAAAAGGTAAATTCATATTGATCAATATAAGTAAAGAATGAGTCATGATATTTTGTTCATAACTATATGTTCCATCAGATCCCATGTTAAAGAATGAGATATTAGATGATGAACATAGATCAACCTTCTCCATTCACCTAGATATAGTGATGTTGTATTAAGATCTCTTAGAACACTATTGGTGAGACAATATGAAGAAGGAGATTATGGAGTACACATCAAGATACCTTAAATGTATGCAAGTTAAAGCAGAAGTGAAAAAATGAAATGGGAATATGAAACCATTAACCCTACCTTTCTATAAATGGAAAAACATCACCATTGAATTTTTCACTAGTATTCCAATGATATCATGATATAATAATGTTTTATGGGTTTCTATGGATCGTATTAAAAAAATATCTAACTTTTTTGTGATTTGAGAGGATTTATCACTGGTTCAACTTTCATAGATATACAAAAAAAAAGAGTTAAGGTCGTATGGAGTACCACTATTGACTATATCTAACTGAGATCCATGATTCACATCTAAGTTCTGGAAAAGTCTTCAACATGAACTAGTGCAAAAACACTTTTTAGCGTCGGTTTTTTTTAATTTTTAACGTCAGTTATAAACCGACGTCTTTATAGGCGACGTTAAAAATACAGTTTTCGCGTCGGTTCATAGAAACCGACGTGAAAAATAATTCGCTTATGAGCTTCGGCGTCGGTTTTTTATAAAACCGACGCCGAAGCTACATTTAGACATTATTTTCCGCGTCGGTTTATTAAAAAACCGACGCGAAAAATAGATTCGACTAGGTTTTCGGCGTCGGTTTTATAAAAAACCGACGCCGAAACTAATTTAGACAGGATTTTCGGCATCGGTTTTTTATAAAACCGACGCCGAAGCTACATTTAGACATTATTTTCCGTGTCGGTTTATTAAAAAACAGATGCGAAAAATAGAGTCGACTAGGTTTTCGGCGTCGGTTTTATATAAACTCGATGCCGAAATATCGGTTTTCCGTGTCGGTTTTTCTAAAAACTGACGCCGAAACTAATTTAGACAGGATTTTCGGCGTCGGTTTTTTAAAAAACTGACGCCATAGCAAAATTTCGGCGTCGGTTTTTAAAAAAACCGACGCCGTAAATAAATTTTTTTAAAAAAATATTCGGCGTCGGTTTTTAAAATAACCGACGCCGTAAATAATTTTTTTTTTAAATAAAATACATATATTTTCTCCTCCAAAAAAATCAAAACCCTGAAAAAAAACGAAGTATACAAAAACAATTAAACAGCTTTAACAGAAGTACTTGAGAAAACTCAAAGTAAAGAAGAATTAAAATACACGTACCTACATGGTGCATTTTCTTAATCTAACCATACTCAGTATCAATCATTGTAAGTTTCCTCCCATAGATAGCACCAATCCTATCAAAACAGTAATGAAACTAAGGAGATATGCATGAAAAAATCAATCCAAGATATTAGTGCAATGAATAAACATTAAATGAAAATGTGGAATTTATTTGAATCATTCATTTTTTCAAAAAGTAAATTACCAAAATGAAATGTTACGACTCCTGATCAAAATTCCAGGAACACTCAGCCGATGCAACCTCTTCCTCACCTCCCCCACTGAAGATGTTGGGGGTGTCTTTTCACCATAGGATCCCCACCACCCCCAACCTCAGGTTTTTATATTTTCTCTGTATAGACGTGCATTACCCATTCACTATTGTTATTTGTTTATGTTATGGAATAACAGAGAAATAAGTTTGAGTGCAAAAAATAGGTTAGAAAATTGAAATCAAATGCAGATTGAAGACATAAAGAAACATACCTTAAAAATTGACGCCTTCTATTTTATCTTTGTGCAAACCCACTAAGCGCTGTTTCAGGTATTATGTGATATGCGTCTTGGGTATCATTTTCCGATATTTATTTGCATAAAAAATAAAAAGGCCTAGAAGATATTGATGTGCATGCAAGGGAGACAATTTTTAGTGTTTGTGAATGTTATTTCGCTATACGAATCTCTATGTTCATGATCCAAGTACCACCCTCCAGATCTGTCACTGTACAAACAAATGATTTTAAGAAATAACAATGAAAAGAAATATAATAACTAATTCTGAATTAAAATACACGTACCTGAAATATACGGCATGCTTATTGTTGGTTATTATTGAAGGATTCATTTGATTATTAGTAGATTCAATAAAACAGTTTTTGCAGAGGCACTTGAGAAAACTCAGTAAAGCAGAATTAAAATACACGTACCTGAAATATATGACATGCTCATTGTTTGTTATTTTTTAAGCATTTATCTGATTATTAGTAGGTTCAAACACCTAATATATCATAAGAGTTAGTTTTTTAAACCCATATATATTATTATTTATAAATATTAGTATATAAATACCTCAAATCTTAATCAGACTTAACAAATAGTCCGCAAAAGTATATTGAATATGGATCATATCAGATTGAGAATATGACTGTGAATCATTGAATACCTATAATAATATTGAATGATATGAAATTAATAAATAGAAGAAAGTGGATGAAAATATATAAAAAAATTAATACAACTAACCTTATGAAAATCAGTAGTTTCCCCAGTTGTGATTATCTCGTACATAAATCGTAGAATATAATAACCACATTCAACATGTCCATTTTGACGATTACACTGCAGTTATAAAACATTTAACTAATAATGAAACCCAATATATAACAAAAATATAAAAACTAATTACCTGTACTTCCACATATTTGATTTTCGTTGGTTTCTTTTCCTTTGTAAAATGTTTCCATGAACTGCATTTTTTTATATAAGAACTAATAAATCTTGTGTAAACAATTAAAATTAAACATAACAAACTTCTAAAAATAAAAAAACAACTTACCTGTTTAATAAGTTGGAAGACGGTTTACGCACTTTTCCTAATAAAGAGAAAAACCAATATAAGGTGCATTCATTTGGGAAAAATACACCTAACATCCAATGCCCCCTATAATAAAAAAAGTTCACAATTAATGAAATTATAATGATCATGAGTTCAAAATTATGTTGATATTCTTACTTATCAAGAAATGGAAAAAACCAGCACTGAATCTCTGTTTGTGATAATCTCTCGAATATATATTGAACTCTTTCATCATTTTTCACATGTTTCACTTCCAAGGAAATGTACTCTGGATCTATAAAGCTATAAATTCTTGTAGTTTCATTTTGTAAAAGAATCCTGTATAGATACCTAATTTAAAAAGAAAATATAGTTAGTTAATGACATAACAGTATTTTATTAAAGAAATAGCAATTCAAACATCAATTTACTTACATGGAAAACAACTGCACCACATTCAGCCCGATCTCTTCAAAATTAACTAAATTCATGATATCTTCTTTCAATATTCTCAATTTATAATTTCTTCCACATATATCGGACGTCATCCGAAACTCATAGATAAAATTCAAGTAATAAGAGCACTGATATAATCTTTTCAACCCAGAAGAAATATCAGAAGTATCTACAGCCGACTGTTTCTGAACATTTTGCTGCATTTGTACAGTTTCTTTTGCTTTCAGATATTCTTATATAAGTTAAATGTCAGAAAAAATTATATGTAATTTGGAATCATTTCTAATTACTATTTAAAAAAACTCATACCTCATGTGAAATATAACGAAGAAGTGCAGTTGGACAAAGTAAAAAATGGCCCATACATTCCCCAACACTGGTGATCTCCGCAGTAGGAAATGGTAGTAGAGCAGTAGGATCTATAATAACAAGTACTGATACTCTAACCTGACCCATCTTCATAGGCTGATGATGTACCGAGTCCCCCAAAAAATACACTTGTCCTAACGCAACAATATGTACATGAGGATCTCCCACAAACAACTCACAATATAAGGTTCGATCCGATGGAGGATGTGGAGGCTCAAAGTTAGAAGGTGGGGCAGGGTAGTCAGGGTGAGCAGGCTGAGAAGTCAGAAAAATGAAAAGGGTATATTAGTGTTCAAAATTTATAACATAGAAAAATTGATTAAAAATTAAATAAAATAATATACCTCAAATGGTTGCGCAGACGGGGCAGGGTAAGCAGATGGGGCAGGGTAGTCCGGGTGAGTTGGCTGAGAATGTTGAAAAATGAAAAAGTTATATCAGTGTTTATAATTTATAAAATAGAAAAATTGATTTCATTAAATAATATACCTCGGAAGGTTGCCCAGACGGTGTTGGGTAAGCATATGAGGCAGGATAGTCTGAGTGAGTAGGCTGAGAATGTTGAAAAATGAAAAAGTTATATCAGTGTTTATAATTTATAGAAAAGAAAAATTGTTAACAGTAAATAATATACCTCGGAAGGATGAGTAGATTGTGACTGTCTTGCCAAGTGTTCTAATAAAGCCTTCTGTACTGCTGCTTGAATTAGATCACCCATAGACCGTTTCATATCCTGCAGCTCTTCTTTTAAGGATTCGATTTCCGGGTCTCTTGGTTGCTTACTCTTACCAAAAACCTTCCGAATACTAACACCCGCCTGATATCCTCTAACACAGCCGGGATTTTCATCCTTTCCCAAAGCAATGGCTAGGATATCCATCCTACCCTCGGGGATAAAAGAGCCATGTGTCTCTTTATCCTGAAGTTCATCCTAAAATGAAAAATAAAAAATTTATATTAGTGTTTATAAATTATAAAAAAGGAAAATTGTTAACAAAGAATTAATATTTACTTACAATTCTATCAGCCACTTGATGAGCTTCGTCTGTAAGATATTGTTCATTTTTTCTTCTTCTTGCTCATTTCCATTTCTCATGGCGAGTGGGAGGAGATGGAGGACCATACTGGACCTCTTCTGAACCACTACTTGATCGAGCTCTTAATGCTTCAAATTTTTCTTCAATAATTTTCTGCTCCAAATACGAGTATCCTCCACGTGATAAAGTATGAGGGTATATGTTTTTCAACTGGATCTCCTGATGAGATCTTCTGGAGGCCTGTTACATAAAAATAAACACATAAGTAATAAGGAAAATATAGCATAAATTTTAAAATATAAAACAATTACAATACCTGAAATTTCTCTTCCTGACGACTGTCAACAAATCGCTTCCATGTTTCTTCATCTATATATGGATACTTAATACATGGTCTTTCAAACCTTCTCTTTCCAAAAACATAATCTTTCGTCAGTTTGTTTTTAAAATCTCTCCATCGAACCGCCGCTAAAGAGATATGTCTTTTCCTAATTTCTTTGGTTTCCTCAAAAATGAATGTCATCTGTAATTGAAAAAATTAAATATGTCATTTAAACTATATAATATTAAAAAAATGAAATAAAATAAATAAATAAAGATATTTTACCGTCACGGCCTCCCAAAGCTGTTGCTTCGCCGTCCTGTCCACTGACTTCCAATCAGGATATAGAATACTAATCCTGCAACGGCTCTGCATCGCTATATAACTTACAAACTGAACTGCATTTGGGCCAACTGCATTATTATTATCATCAAAACGGATGTGTGATTTGTTATCATCAAAAGCGAGTGATAGTTTTGGTAAACGTGTAATACCGCGTTTACCAACTAGAGAACTTGATTTTTGAGTAGTAACTGGAGAAGTCTCCTCCGCCGAGGACGCATCAGTAGTCCTGCAATTTTTTTTTATAAATTAACAGTTTTATTTCATTAAAAATGTATATTACTGAATATTTAATAATATGTCAAAATAGATATACCTCGGTAACTGCTCCTCTCTATCTGTATTTGACATTGCTACTAGAAAGTGTAATGAAATTTTGGGTACCTGCATATCATTAGAAAACTGAATAATTAGAAATAAGGAAATGAAAAATAAATATGTAAAAATAGAGGCATGCATTTGTAAGTTTTAAAAATAGACACAAAATATAAATATTTACCAGAAAAATTAGGAGACTAATTTATTGTTTTCCCACGTCCCTTCATCATGATCGGTACGTACTGCATGCACTATGTCTGTCTTATATTCATTGTAATCATCTGAAAATTGCATAATAGATGAATAAGGCTCATGTAAATCACTAGCATCATCAGAATCATCATCATCACCCAAATGATATCTTTTCCCTTGCAAAACAACTGACCACTTATCATTCGACGGATCAATGAAATAAAATACTTGTTTTGCATGTGTCGCCAAGATAAATGGTTCCTCATTGTGATTAAATATTTTCAAATCAACCAGTTTAAACCCATATTCATCACGTTTCACGCCACTATTACTATCAACCCAATTGCACTTAAAAATAGTGACTCGAAATTTAATATAATCAATTTCCCATATGTCTTCAATAACTCCAAAATATGATGTTGATGCAGAAATTGGGTTTTTCTCTTTGGCACTCGAAAAATGTACTGCTTCAGCGAATACCATCACACCACTATTCTGAACGGTACTCTTGTCATCCAGGTTTTTTGTGTAAAATGTGTAGCCATTGATATCAAAACCAGACCATGTGATCCCATTAAAAGATGGTCCCCCTGATAACCACTTCAATGTTTCTGATACAGATATATCTGGGGTGACTTTCTCTTTAAACCATGAAACAAATGTCTTCTTATGCTCAATCATCAACCACTTTTCATTTCTTTTCTGATATCGTAACTTTAATTCAGCAATATGTGAGGATATATATGGTTGAAACTCATCTGTGTTGTTCAAAATGTATAAATGTTCTTGCATCACTTCATCACGTGGAATGAACTTTACCTTTAAGCCTCGAACTCCTCTATCTTCTCTGTCAACTGTCATATGTCGAGATAGAGGGACACCAATATGCTCCACCTCATTCAAATAATCAGTACAGAACTAAATCACCTCTTCTGATACATATTTTTGAACAATAGAGGCCTCTGTTCGATAAGGATTTTTAACATATCCTTTCAAAATTTTCATATATCTTTCAAAAGGATACATCCATCTTAAATAAACAGGCCCACACATTCTTATCTCATGCACCAAATGAACCAATAGATGAACCATTATATCAAAAAATGTGGGTGGGAAATACATTTCTAGTTGACAAAGAATAAGAGTTGCTTCATTCTCCAACAAATCTAACAAATTTGGATCAACGACTTTGCTACAAATGGATTTAAAGAAATTACATAACCTGATAATTGTCTTCCTGACAGCTTTCGGTAATATACCACGCACTGCTATTGGTAGAATTTGTTGCATTAACACATGGCAACCATGTGATTTCATACCTATTAATTTTCAATCCTTCAATGACACAAAATTATTCACATTTGAAGAAAAACCGCTGGGTACTTTAATACAATGAAGACACTGACAAAAATTCATCTTTTCAATCTTGCTTAATGTGTGAAAAGCCGGAGGTAAATATGTTCTTTTTCCTTTCACAGCTGGAGCTAACTCCAAACGTATTCGCATTAATATCAAGTCCAATCTAGCATGTAATCCATCTTTTGTCTTTCCTTTTATGTCTAACAAAGTTCCAATAAAACTATCACATATGTTTTTCTCAACATGCATAACATCAATGTTTTGTTTTATCTCTAAAAATCTCAAATAAGGTAGTTCGAAAAAAATAGACTGCTTCTTCCAGATATGTTTTTGTAAACCAGAACTTTTTCTCTTTCCAAATGTTGAATCAATATCCTTCACTCTGTCATAATATTATTCAGCTGACAATGGTTGAGGGGGGAGGTTGTATTCTTGTAAACCGTTAAATTATTTTCTCAATCTATGATAAGGATGATCAATTTGCAAAAATCTTCGATGTCCCATGTACACTGTCTTTCTTCCATTCTGCAATTGATAATATGAAGTTTGTTCTTCACAAATTGAACATGCTTTATGTCCCTTAACACTATATCCAGATAAGTTTCCATATGTAGGAAAGTCGTTTATAGTGAATATTATCATAGCATGCAAAAGAAAATACTCTTTCTTGTATGCATCGAAAACTGTAACACCTTTCTCCCATAGCAGTTTTAAATCCTCAATCAATGGTGTAAGATACACATCAATATCATTTCCCGGTTGTTTTGGTCCAGAAATAATCAAGCTCATCATAACATATTTTTTCTTCATACATAGATGTGGGGACAAGTTGTAAAGTACCAGCAAAACAGGCCATGAACTATGTTGGCTACTGAGGCTCCGATATGGATTCATTCCATCAGTACACAATCCCATTCTGAGATTTCTAACTTCACTTCCAAAATCATGAAATTTGTTATCAAAACTCTTCCACTGTGGTGAATCGGCAGGGTGATGTAAGTTACCATCAGAAATGTGCTCATCTGAATTCCATCTTAACCTTTTTGCATCATTTGAATTTGCAAATAGATGCTTCAAACGAGGAATAATTGGAAGGTACCAAATTGCTTTAGATGGATTTTTGATTTTGGTACCTAAAAATAAATCAGAATTGAATTATAAGAATTGTTTGAAAAAAATATTGGATGATATCATTGGAAAGTAAAAAAATTGATTTTCCATAATGTTACATGACATCACCTGAAAATGAATCTGAGTTGACTTTCTCATCCATATTATAGCGCGATGTTCCACATGTAGGAAAACTTGATAAATGTTCATTTTCTTTCCTATACAGTAAACAATCATTGGGGAAAGCATGTATCTTTTTATACCCCAATCCCATTGGGCACAATAGTTTATTCGCCTCATAATTGGAATCTGGATGCCCATTGCCTTTTGGAAGAAGCTCTTTTAAAAGCTCAAGTAAACCGGAGAAAATTTTATCACTCCACCCATTTTTTGCTTTTAAGTTAACTAATCTCAAAACTGCTGATAACACTATATATTTACTGCAACCTGGGAATAATGGTTTCTCAGAATCTCCATACAATCGTTCAACAGTTGGTGTTTTTTCGATGGTTTCAACACCTAAATCATGAATTAATTCTTCAATACGATCCTCTGCCTCATTATGAATATCGTCATCAACATTGGATGTTGAATTTTCAGTTCTTTCACCATGAAAGATCCAACGTGTATAATTAAGGCTAAAACCATAACAAATGAGATGATCCTTGATTTCTCTGAAGTTTAACTTTCTCATATTTACACACTTCACACATGGACAGAAAATAAAATCAATATTTTGATTATGCCATTTAGCAAATTCCAAAAAATTGTCAACTCCTCTTTCATATTCACTAGTAGTTCTTCGTAGATAAATCCAATTATGATCCATTAATACCTGATATCACAATATAATTGATGAATATATTAAAACATAGAAACATTTAAATATCTATCAGATAAATTGTAAACAAAAACATATTCCATAAAAACTATTGATAATCAGATAAAAGACATCAGATATGAAACACGTTTACAAATAGAGTAAACAGTTTATTTTCATATTATATACATGTGTGTTAACGACATTCTAATTTCATAAAAAATTATAAAGTATCAAAATTTAAAAAATAAGATCAAGAAAGAAAATGATATGTCATTTCAATCAATGATGTAGTTTAAAATAAAATAAATTAATGATTGGTTCTTTGATTATTCTGAGGATATTATTGAACATGATGAAGAGTATGTTAATAAAATATTTCTTATTTTTGTGAACATAATAAATGAAAGAGTCAAATACAAAGATAAAATTCCTCAATATTTAAATTTTGGTCGAAATTGACATTTTGCAGTTGGGTCACATGGTAAAATATAAGACATCCAAATAAGTGTATCATTCATACTGGCTCATTTGGTTTATTTATCTCCTAAGGTTATTTTTAATATGGTTTTACTCGAAATAGTGGGTATAGTCTCCACATTATACATTTATAAACCTATAATGATTCTTAGGAGCCTCAATTATATTAGGACGCATGCTTGAGTTCATTGGTAATATGACTCATGGCATCAGTTTATGATCCCTCACCACTGACACTTGATGTGGTTTCCCATGAATTTTTTCTATTCTCCCACATAGTTTTTGTAAATTATATGTCATTATCATTTTAGTGTATCTTTATATTGATACTAAGACACTTCTCTTTATCCATATCTAACATATCATTGCATTTCAATTCCACATTTCAGTGGATAATCACCATAATCCAATCTATATTATTTTATTATTGAACATATAATACATAATACATATTCTATCAAGGGATTTAGGTGTCATCAGCCCAAAAACAACACCATAAACTATCTTGAGTAACATCAATGATTTTACTTTTTCTAGATTATTTTTTTCTTGCCAATATTCCCTTTTATAAATGAATCACCTACATAAATGTCATCAATTGTGAGTTTGGGAAGGTCTAGAGAACTATTATTACTGGAAATGATTTTTTTATGGTTTTTCAAGAACCAAGATGAGATGCCATCTAACCAGAAACCCAACACAGTCTGGGATATGGCCTGAAGGGTGTTCTTGATCCCCCAAAGCTGGAAACTACTATAGGGAATCAAAAGAATAAAAAAGGAATGATTTATCCCAAAAAACTACCAAGATCAATATCTAAACTAAATACACGGTAGAACTAACAATAATAAACATCAATTAATACATAACTAATCCAAATACAAAAACTTCAAAATAAAAAAAACGAAAAAAAACTTATGATACACCATGAAATCGTGATCTCCATGTGACCTCTTTGTCACCACCAAACACAACGCCAACATGCTCTAATGGAATATTTAACTATAAATAATAAACTTCAAAATATATTAGGTCAACCAATGTTGTTTGGAACAAGTATGATGTGATCATAAATAGCTCAGTAGGTTATCACACCCTATTCAATGCATCTCCTTTCCAAAAAAGTCCAAAAAAGGTTAAAATACATATATAAAGTAGGATTTTAATTATTCTAAAAAACAAAACAGATATTTCAACAAATTCCCTTTTTTAAAAATCACACATGCATTATTTCTTTTCAAAAATGGTTTCACAATAAAAATTCATTTTAAAAACAAAACCAAAAATATAATTTATTACTAGATGATCAAATATTGAATATAATGAATGTAAATGAAACAAATAATATGATATAAACTTGAAGGGATAATGACCAATAAGAAGTATAAATAAATAGAACATACAGATAGATAATAAATGGAATCTCTTAAATATATCAAGAGGAAATCTGTGGAGGCACTCAGTTTGGAATCAAATACCAGTATATAGTGCAAATCCATAGTCAATAACCAGTTTTCTGTTATAAACTATCCAATCTAGTGGCACATCCAAATAATATTCAACCATTTCCATGTATTGACCCACTTATACATTTCAAGTGAAAAAATGGTGTGATAGCAATAGAGAAAGAGGAAGAACGCATACCAGAAATCGTGCAAACGAAATAAACCTTCAAAAATGTCCGTCCAAGATCGCAAATCAAGTTCGAAGGTCGTCGGGAGTCCGAAGTGCAGTCGCGGAGCTTGATTTCGACGATCGAACAAAATAAGGGTTTCGGCCGAGATCACAAATTAGGTTCCAAGGTAGTCGGATGTCCGAAGGGCCGCAGCGGAGCTTGATTTCGACGATGGAAAAAACGAGGGTTTCGGGACAGCGGAGCTCGATTTCGACGGTAGAACAAAATGAAGGTTTCAGACCCCAAATAATTTTATAAGAATTTTCGCGTTGGTTTTAAGGAAAACCGACGCGAAAGTTTTAACTTATGGCGTCGGTTTTTAGAAAAACCGACGCCGAATGTTTTTTTAAAAACTATCTTCCGCGTCGGTTTTTAGGAAAACCGACGCTGAATGTGTTTTTCGCCGTCGGTTTTCGGCGTCGGTTTTCCTCAAAACCGACGCCGAAAATAAAAATAAACACTTCCGCGTCGGTTTTTTTGAAAATCGAGGCGGAAAATTTTTTTAAATTAATTTCCGCGTCGGTTTTTTTAAAAACCGACGTGGAAAATTTTTTTTAATTATTTTCCACGTTGTTTATTATAATAACCGACGTGGAAAATATGTTAACTAATATTATTGGCGTCGGTTTTCTGCAGAACCGACGCCATTAATTCCCCGCACATACTATTCGCGTCGGGTTTTAAAAAACTGACGTTATTACGCCGACGCGAAAACCCGTATTTCCACTAGTGATTATCTTAATAATGAGTTGAACATAGGTACTACATATCATCCTCAAACTAATATCCAATCTATGTGAACTATTCAGACACTGGAATACATGTTTTATCTACATAAAATAGGATTGTACCAAAATCTGTTTTTTGTCATGTTTTATTGCAGCAAATATTTTCTAATAAATCATCCAAATAGATCCTTATAAATCCATTTATGGGAAGAGGTTTAGAACACCTGCATGTTGGGATGATGTTGGGGAGAAAAAACTACTTGGGTCTAAAATGGATGATAAAATTGTGGAAATGGTTATGACCATTCAGTAGCACATTAAGCCTGCTCAAAGTTGGTATAAGAGTTATACTGAATTTTTTTTTGAATCCTAGAGTTGATGTAGGAGACATGGTCATCCATTACATTTCTCTATAGACGAAGAAAATGAGATTTGGGAATAAGAGAATGCTTATCCCTAGATTCATCAGCCCCTTTGATATCCTTGATCAAATCAGAGTGTGGCGTACCAACTAGCACTCTCATAGAACATCCCTCAAGTACATGATATATTTCATGTATCCCTATTGAGAAAGTACATATTAAACCCCTCACATGTATTCAATATAGTGTTAGCACCATTAAAGAATGAGCTTTTTTACATGGATCATTCAATGATGTTCATAGACATTAGAGAAAAAATTATATGAAATATGAAAATGCATCTTAACAAAATGTTGTGGAGGAACCACAAGTTGAAGAAGAAACATAAGAACCATAGGATGTAATGAAGCAGAGTTACCCTCACCTATTTTAGTATAGGAAATTAAAATTTCAGGGGAAAAATTTCTTTAGGGGGAATATGATTTCGACCCAAACTGTTGTAAATAAAATTTTAATTTTTTTTAATTAAATGTATTATTGAGTAATATGGTTATATAAAACCCAGACACATATTTATTTAATAAATCAATTTAGATTTAAAATACTATTTAGTAAAAGTAACATTTATAATATATCCATTTAATATAGATCAAATAATTTGTATAAATTTTGGATTTTAACAAATCCAATTGACATAGATAACGGAAATTATATCCTCGACTAGTAGGATCATACACTTTAAATCCCATTTATCAATGCTTCTATGGGAGATATAATTATTGGGATTTTCTCTTGACCAATCCAAATTTTAGATCCATCAACTATAGAATGAGCGATACCATTTACAATAGAAATTAAATCTCATCGAGATCACGACCCAAACCATGTACACTGAACCACCCCATGAATGTTCCACTATCACACACCTTTCTCTTAGTAAATTTTATGTATTTTTAAATAGATATGGATCAATAACATAGAAATATTAATATGTATATTAATTTTTATATAATAGTGAATATATTTTCATCCTATTGTTGTTACTTTGTAAGTGTATTATATAAAATAAAGCATAAATTATATTTTTTTGGTTAATATTCAAATTCAATTAATTAATTTATAAATTAATGTATTTATTAAATAAATAATATCATAATATTAATATAAAATATTTTTTATCAAAAATAAATTATCATATAAATTTTATAATGTCAAATGTAATATTTATATGGGTTTGAAAATTATTATTGTAAAAAACCCATCATTTCATAAAAAATGTCTATTTCATTTTAAACGTGAAAGTTCATATATTTTCTAAATTATTTAAATGAAACGAATAATATTTTTGGAATTATAATTTAGAAATTATCCAAAGGTGAATTTTTCATAATTTTCTCAGAAAGTTGAATTTTCAGATAAAAAATAAATATCATATAAATAAACATTGTGTTTTATGACATCATAAGGAACAAAAAAATAATGAAATAAATACAATAAATAGTATACATGAACAAATATATGTTTTCCATTTAATATAATGTGGTTTTATTTTTATTTGTTTAATTTTATAAATCAGTTATGAATACTCTAAAACCATTAATATATTTAATGATTTTAAAATCATTTCATTAAGAGTGTAACTCACCTCCACATAAGAAAGGGAGTTAATTTAATAATTTTGTACCATGGACTTATAAAAAATAAAATCGGATCCCATTTAGTATAAACAATGGTAAAAAACATTGGATGTTTTTGGTTGTAGATATTTCATTATGTAGAGTCCAACACCAAATAAATAAAGAAATCCATCTCATTTACTATATAAATATGTCTAATATCCCATTTATCATCAATAAATCTCTTTTTATAAATTTAATAATCTTCCCTCCACTCTCTCAGATCATTTTATGGGACACCCAATCTCTGAGGAATCCCTTCCCAAGCTTTCGGAGTCACACATTCATGAAACAGACCTTCCTCTCATCTTTTCAATTCAAGTACCTTCTTTGGAATTTTCTTCTAAATTGATTTTTTTTATAATTTCATTTATCTACAAACATTTTTTAAATTAAAATGGATGTTATTTTAATTATTTATAATTTATTATATCTCATTTTTGACCTTTACCTAAGTCATTACTATCCCAAAATTCCATGAGGTATTTCTATCTTCTCATTTTTATTCAAGCACTTATTTTATGTTATACACCTTAAAATAATCTTTCGTATTATGGGAGATATTTTTCCATGTTTCCATTACTATAAATTTAATTTATAAATTATTATATCCCCATCTAAATATTATTAATCACCCATTATCATTTATGTACACTTGTTACCATGTTGAAATATAGTTAGGATTCTTTTCATTTTTCTTGTTTCTTCATTAACATGAGCCTTAAATTTCTAATTTCTAATGATGGGATATGTTTTTAAATGTATCTATTATTTATCATTTGATTTATAATTTATTGGATACCCCCTTATCTATAATCAAAAACATTTTTATGATTATTTATGTGAATTTGTTATGTTTCCAAAATCACAAAGCAATTGATTCCTACCAAACAAATTCTGTAGTGGATACCATAACCAATTCATATAAAGGATGTTAAAATTTATTCATAGAGAATTTTTATTGATAACTTACATATATTTATTCCACGCTCCTTGATCGTATGATAAATTATGGTGATGAATCAATCTATTTTGTATGGTCTATTTGGCAAACTTATACACGAGAATGCAATTAATATGATGAGTGCACTCAAAATTATATAGCACTCCAACACATTGGGTAATGTTTAGTATAATGTTATGTCATGATGGGATAGGGAGTGAACCTAATTCCATTATGGGACTTTGTAAATAATTATGTCTTTGTATTTTAGCTTTGTTCGATGTTTATGATGCAATGTTTTAATTTGATTCCACATTTCCCATGTTATGATTATCATACTATATCAATCCTTATTATTCATATTCCTTTTATCACCCATTGATATTCCTATTCTCCAACATGTATTATCTTCATATTGTTATTTATTGTTTATTCCAATAATTTGCATTATATATCACACCATTCTTATTTTTGACCCCAGATTATCCTGTGTATCTTTAAAAATCCATGGAATTTTAGGAGCATACAAATAGAGTAAGCAATAATGGTGTAGTATCTCGTGTTCAAATTTTTTTAGGTCCCTAATTCCCAAATACACTATAATTATCAATATTTTGGATTGTATTAAGATTAATTTAATATAATAAATCATGTATTAATGATATATAAAGAGTAAAGTTGTTAAAGAATCATTAAACACAATACATATCTTCATAACCAGGGGATTGAATGATGAAATGGGGTGAGATCAGATGCTCCATAAGGGTAAAAAGGTAGACATGTATGAATAAAAATGGTCATTTGGGTATGATAATGTGATCATAAAATTAGAATATCATACCCTACCTATAATAATGTTATAAACATGAGTCATGGTATAAATCTTGGTAGTTTATAAGACATGAATCATAAGATGATTAAGAACATAATATGTGAAATAATAACATAGTAATAAGTCATAGAATTATGGAAGTAACATAAGAATATACACAACCTATATCATGTCCTCTAACCAAGACCATCGTAACTTGTAGGCTTGGGATAATCACCCGTGTACGTGCTTCAGTCTTTGAATTCCATCATGTGTATCTTTTATTTCATTTTTGGGATTCCCTCCCATGTACCCTATTAGTTAGGGATTAGGATTCCCTCCCACATTACCTATTATTTAGATATTGGTATACCCTCTCATGCACCCTTTGATCTCATGACAAATTTATCATTACCCAATGCATTGGTGGTGGATATAGGTCCCACCCATCAACTAATAAACTCATACATACATGTGCCACAAAATAATAAAAAATTCATCATATCATGACCCATAAAAAGATATGTCTCTTATAAACATTATATAATGACCAATGAAATTAAATGGGTATCATAATCATTTATCCATATCAAAAGTTATAGAAAATATATAGGTTTCATAATAATTTCATACTAGAATAACCTATTAATGAAATTTTGTTTCATAATCATTTAACATGGAATAACCCATTTAAGAGAAACAAGGATCATGAACATATTAACCATTAATGAAAAATGGGTTTCATAAACATCATTGCATCAAAACATACACCATTTTGATAAATAATATGATTTGAACCTTTTGCTAAATTCTTAGAAAGGCATTAGTAGCCCCATCAAATTCCATATTAGATGAAAAATAAATATGAAATATCTATTTGAAATTTTCCATGAGGAGAATGTCCTTTATTACATGGAAAATTATTTTTAATATAAAAAACATTTTGAAACCCCATTTTTGGGAAAATAAACCTGAATATTTAAAAAGTAATCTTTGAAAACATTTTAAAAACGTCTTCCTTTGAAAACTTATTGTGAAATTATAATGAAATCGTGACAAATATTTGAAAGCCATTTCATTAATATGCTTTAAAACCTTAATAAAGAAACTGTGAAAATAATTTTAAAATATTTTAAAGATAAACAATTTTTTGAAGCATTTTTCATTGAAAAACAGTTTAACAAAATAAATTTCTATAATATTAAGTGATTTTTTTAATAATAAAATCTTATTCTTATAATGAAATTTTCAAGGGAATGACAGTCAGGATGGAAGGTAAATCTGTACACACTGAAAATTCCTTTTTCACAGTAAAAAGATTAGAAAAGTGCTTCAACCAAAAAAAAACAAGAAGATTCTTTTTAAAATCCATTTTTGTTTAAAAAGGTAATAAAGAGGTAAAAATGACTTTTAAAGATCATAGAATAGTATTAGAATATTTTTATGTTTTTTTAGACAACATGGTTTTAATGGAATACAGATTACTGGCCAAAGAGTGAGGTAATGTTATAATTTCATAAAAACACTATCTTAATCATCTTTTATACCAATGAGTAGATAAATGGTACCATTACATGGTTATAGTAGTTATATTTAGAGGGTAATAAAATCCATGAGGGTTTTTTCAATATATATCATAATATTTTATCAATATAAGATAATCATTAGTAATATCAAAACATATTGATATTTTAACCATTAATTGCTAAAATTTTGGTAATTTTAAATGATAATACAATGGAAGGAATAACATTAAATAAAACTAATCATATCATGAAAATAAGCATATTCATGATATTCCATGTCAAAGAAATTATATAAAATTCATTAAAATATTTAGGTTCATAACATGGCTTGTGTCTCAAAGTATCCAAATAGAGACAAAATTACGTTACCGATTTGGTAACATTAGAACGGTAAATCCCATTTAATAAAGATTAAAAAATGGATGTGTAAATACAAAAATAATTAAATATAATAATTATATAATAATTTTTTTTGTAGTATATAAACTAAAAAATATATATTAGTTGTGAATAAGGAATGTATCTCACTGAAATCAAAAGTGAGTAGATATTCCATTACTTTATGTCTTTACACTCTCCATACTCGTAAGGAATTTATCTTCTTTGGGTAACTCCATTTTGATTGAACCAATGGTCTTCGATGGATGGATTTATCCCTAATGTGAGGATTTTAGGATGAGGGGAGGCATGTTGAGGATCTATTTGGGACGTGATTGGTTGAGATTATGTTTCATCAGAGGTGTGATGAAGTGGAAGGGGAGGTGCGTTTTATTGTGGAGGATTAGTGACAGTATTGTAAATTATTGAAAAAGCAATTCCCTCAATGTTTTTGAAATTTATGGTGGTTTCAATAATGAAAAAAAATTGAATAAAAAAGATTATAGGGTCTTTATATATACATACATTGTCGTTTGAACGATTTTTTAGGTTGTTTGGGGTCATAAATTTAAGGTCTACTACTTTATTATGCCATTTTATTCTTAATAATTATAATTAATTTTAATCATTTTCACTAAAATTTTCTGTAAAAAAACACTGTGGAACATGTTATAATTTATAAATTATTCTTATTCTAAATATGGAATTGATTTTCCCAAATTCTAATCATAGAAGTTAATTTAAAATTAATCTTGTAGATGGGATGACACTGTAGGTTTTTAATGTAAAAAAAGGTCCAAAAGTTTAACATGATTTTATATCCAATTTCAATATTAATTTGGTTAAAATTACCTAAATTGGGATAATTGATTTATATTTAATATAATTATACTTTAGAAACAAATTAAATTATAATTAAACTATATAAATAAATTAGGTAAAAAAGGATTTTTAAAATAAAATTCAGTATTTTTCAGGATTCATCCAAAAATAATGTATCTCAAAAAATAAATAAAATTACACAAAGATAATTTTGAAATTATAAATTAAAAAATGAATTTTATTTTTTCAAATTAAATTTCTAAATGTTCATTAAAATATTTTTAACATTTTTTATAAAAGGACGTAAAAATTAGTTCATTTGAGAAATGGTATTTTTAAAAATATAAGCATTTTACAAAAAAAAATTATTTTTCATTATCAATATGTATTACTTATATAGAAAAATTATAAACAATATTTTAAAAGTACTTATTAATTTTTATATTAATAATTTTAATTCGTAGTTTATAACTATATTGTTTAAATAACAATAAAATGATCATTCATATAAACTCAGTGTTGCGTGTAATGTACACCAAGTTTGTGTTGCGTGTAACGTAGGCCAATTCAGTGTTTCACGTAGAAAAATCTATTATAAGTCATTTATGAATTGTATGAAATAAAATTTTAGTGAATTAATGAAAAAACTAAATTCACTGTTGTGTTAAATGAAAAATAAAAAATTTGAGTTTGAAAAAAATATTTCACATAAACACGAGATGTTACATTATACCCCCCATAAAATAAATTTATCTCTCAAAATTCACATGGGTTATCAAAGGTTCAGTAAATTAAAGTTCCTTTTATAAACACCAAAATCATAAATACAAATACTAAAAATTTATTTAAAAAGGGAAAGTTGGAAATATAATGGCTACACAAAGTAACTCATAACTGGGTTACCACAAAAGATAACATAGGTGGAAGGTGAAAACAAGGACATGGAAGAAAAATGTGACTATCATTTTTTGATAAATAGTGATAAAAATAATTGGTAAGATAATGTTATCAAAAAAATCTATAAACATGTGATGATCTAAAAGACCATTTGATTCATCAAAAAATAAGGTTCTAGGATAGCCATTTTTTCAAGAACCTTTACATAGTGTTGATGAGTTTTCATGAGAACTTATTCTTAAATGATTTTGTTTACTTTTATCAATAAAATCTCTCCCATTTTTATCCTAAACAATTTCCATTTCAAATATTTCTCAAAAAAGGGAGGTTATAATTTTCATTCTTGATGCTCTAACAGATCATGAGACCCATGGTAAGTCATATCATCTCTCTCAAGTTACCATCAACAAAACAATTTTTGAGTGGAATACTCAATATTCATAAATACTCATCTAGTGAGATAATAATTTAATATCAAAAAATCAATCAAAATTTTAACATAATCTTTTTATAAAGGGTTATCCTTGTAACCCTTAATAAATATAATTCACCCTTTATTCCTTAAATAAGCTCTTATCTTATACCAAAAATAATTTTATTGGAATATTTGTTCCATCCTTGACCTTATATAATATAAAATGTGATTTTATTATTCCATAATACATGAAAGTGGAGATAATCACATGAAATCCAACAAAATAATGAACAATAATATTTTCTTAGGGATTATTCATAAAAAACAAAATATTAATTCTATACTAATGAGGAGAGAATAATGATTTTCTAATTGTCCTGGTTAAATTCATCTATTAAAATATCAAAATATTTTCCATTTATATTTCTTTTAATATATCTTCTTGGATTATAATTCACAATAGTCCTTTGATTAGCACACTTGTTAGAAATATGGAAAAAATATATGAAATTAAAAAACTGAAGTGTGATAGATGAATTTGGTAGGTATTTCTCATTATTCCCATCATTAGAAAACTTCCCACCCTACCATAGACTTTCATCCACTCAATGACCCTCCCATACACACATAAAACATTTCAATTTCCCCTTTAGAAAATTAACCTCTTGTTTCGTCCCACAATTTGTACATAATGGAAGGATTCATTCCTTTTCTCTATTACAGATAGATTTTCCTTTTAAATCTATTGTTACTTTCTTATCAAAACCATGAGATTGACACATAACCCCAACCTCCATTTCCACCTTTATAGTACAACTTAAAGCTTCTTCATATTTTTTAAAGTATCTAATAAAAAATTCCTTTCAGAGACTGGGTTGTAGGCCACGAAAGAATCGATCAATTTTTATTTCAAGTTAAATGATAATACCTGAAGTGTACCTTGAAATAATTTAAAAAATTTCATCATAAGCATGAATAAATTCATCATTCTTCTTATTATACTCTCTAAATTCGTTTTCCATATTCATATACAAAATTAAATGAAAGTACTTATTGAAAAATATGTTCCTGAACTCATCCAAATCTATGGAGTCAATTTCATCGTGCTACTTCATATTCTTTTATTGAGTTTACTATTGGTCCACATAACCTTCTGTCTAATTAACAAGAAGAATGAAATTTTAATGATATGACCCTTTGGACAATGAAAAATATATTTTCAATGGTACTAATCCATTATTCAACAATAAATGGCTTAGTAGACCCATTAAAATGATGTGATCATTGCCTCATGAAGGACTCAAAAAATGTTCTTCCAACATTTTCTTATTTGTGTGTCTAGCATGGTTTATAGTTTGATAAATATGGGTGAGTATAGAAATGATATTTTTCATTTCTAGTCCCATATCATTCAAATGATCAAAAGAAAAATAATTTCATTTTCTTCCATAGACATCGTTAATGTATTTACTTTAGGTTGCATGTATTTACTAAAACAAAAATAAATATAGTAAGAAACATTTTTCATAGCAAGGAACCACATAATTATGAAACCCACTAATAGGATATCTATATTATGACTCTTTACATAATCTATTATGTTTATCCTATTTTATTCATATCGAAATTATTTTTAAATCCATTATGATTGTTCGTGAAGAGTTTGTGAATTCTTATTTAATATCCCTTGCGAGTGTGGAACTAGGTGTATAGTAAGGCCCTTTGTCATATACCTGGTAACACTCAAGTCAGGCTTGATGCACCTTGTCATATTTGTTACTCCTAGCCACATATGTGCCAAAACCACATCCACATGGTAGTATCCAGACAGAAATATATCACTCAAGAAACACTTACTCTATCCGTAACCAAAATTACAAGACATTTTCCAATCATTTTCCTCATCGTTAATCTTATCCTTAGAGAAACCCCTAGACATTTCCATATAAATATTCCTAGGTATCTCACTAAATTTTTTCCATCCTAGTTTTAAATGTATTCCTAAACCTTCACTCTAATACCAACTATAACAACCCTTTCTTAATTTACATAGATATTACATCACTTTTTAGGAATACTTAAAACATTACACAAACATATTCCCAAAGAACATATTAGTTTATTGACTTTGGAAACATGGAAACATAAACACTTGTACCAATGTTTGATGAATTATCTACCACTGGGTTCTTCTTGATTATTACCCTTCTTAGACACATAAAACTCCATAAATATATTTATAACTTGGGGAAAAACATAAAAAGGTGTGATCATAGATGATCAGTAATTATAAACAAGAGCGTCATATTTGAATAATCATGCACATTGGGGTTTGAAATCATAATCATAAAATGACAAGATCATACCCTTCTTATTAAATGATCATAAGCATAAATCACAAAATAAATCTCGATTGATTAAAAGATATGAATTATAAGAAAATATTACATAGAATTGTGGTAGAAACATAATATTAAAAAAACCCTATATTATGGATCCCTGGCATAAAATTCATAACATATTAGTATTGGGAGAATCACCTATGTACCTGCTACATCTTGGGATTCCCTCATTGTAACCTTTTGTTTTGGCCTTTGGATGCCCTCCTATGTACCCTTTTGTTTCAGGATTAGGAAGCCTCTCTCTATACCCTCTTGTTTTCGGCTTGGAATGCCCCCACATGTACCCTTTGAGCTCATAAAACATTTATCATTACCCAATGCATAAAAAGGAAAAATAGGTCCCACCCATCACATAATAAACTCATAAATACATGTGGCACAACATAATAAAACTTTCATTATACCATGACCCATACAAAGAGATGGATCTCCTAAATATCATATCAAAACCCATGAAATGAAATGGGTATCATAATAATTTATTCATACAAAACCCTATGGAAATTATATATGTTTCATAATAATTTCATAAAAGAATAAACTATGAGGGGAATCGTGTTTGATAATCATTTATCTTGGTATACCCCATTGAAGAGGAACATGTTTCATAAACATATTACCGATGAATGAAAAAAAGGTTTTAATAAAAAATCATTACATCAAAAGATAAACTACTTATAGAAAGAATATGAGTGGAAACATTGGATAATTTACTAGAAAATAATGAATAAAAAGATATGTCATCATAGATCGAATATAATTTTCAAATATATTTTTAAAATAATTGAATAAAATATCATTTCTTCATTGGAAATGACTTTTAAAACATAAAACATTTTAAAAAACCATTTTTATGAAAATAAATCTGGAAATTAATAAACGACACTTTAAAACATTTTAAAAACCACTTCATTTTAAAAATTATTGATAACTTATAATGAAATAAGGAATATTTTTTGGAAATAATTTCTTTTAATTACATTGAAAATTTGCAGACAACATATTTGACAACTATTTAAAACAATTTTTAAACATAAAAAATTTTAGAAATATTTTTCTTTGAAAACCACATTAAAAATAATAATTTTTACAATATTAGAAAATAATTTCATAAAAATAAATTGTTACCTTGTAATTTAATATTCAATTGAATTATTTTCATGATGGTGGGTAAATCCATACACACTGAACATTCCTTTTCTACCAATAATGTTTAGAAATGAACTTTGACCAGAAAATGATAATAAAATTCCTTTTTCAGAATCCTTTTTTAAAGGTACAACATGAGTAAAAATGAATTTTAAAGATCATAAAATAAATATATAATTTTTTGTTAATTTTTTTTTGAAAACATGGTTGTTCAAAAACACATCTTATGAACCAAATAGAGAGAGAAATTTATACTTATGTAAAAACACTTTCTTGATAAAATTATGTACCAAATAGTGGAAAAAGTGTACCATTAAATGTATATAACATTAATAAACATAGCGTAAGAAAATTATTGAGATTTATTGATATTGTTATCATAATATTTCAACAATGGAAGAATAATCATAAAAAATCTTGATAAATAGTGAGATGGTATCAATAAACCATTAACAATTTGGTAACATTTAACCATAATATAAAATAAAGAATAACATTACATTAATCCTAATATATAATGAAAATAATATTATTAATGATATACCATGTCAAAGTCATTATATACACCTCATGGAGAAATATTGGTGCATACAAATGGAATGTGTCTCAAAGATAGAAAATTGATAAAACAAATTACATTAATAATTTGGTCACATTAAAACCATAAAACCAATGAATGACAATCATAAAATGGATATGTACATACCAATAAATTAATTTTTATGAATCACAGAATATATTCATGGGAATTATATATTCCACAAAAAATAAATTAGTGGTGAATGAGTCTTTTATCTCACAGAAATCAAAAGTGAGATGAAATTTCCTTACTTTATGTCATGACTATGTTTGTACTTGTGTGGACTTCTTCTTCTTTGGGAAACTCATTTTGACTTTCAGCAAAACTATTTCTTGGATGGATGAATGCCCAAGGATTGTTTTATATGATGAAGTATGGATTTTTCGAAGCTATTTGGGAAGAAGATAATTGTTGATCCAAAGTGTCTTGAGATTTGTGCAGAAGTGGGATGTGAGGAGGCCATTATATAGTGGAGGATGAGTGGAGCTCTTGTAAATTTTGGAAAATGGAATCCCCCCACATTTTTACTATTGAAAGAGGATCCAGTAATGGACTATATTATCATAAAAGAGAGGGTAGAGTCTAAATATGGTCATCCAATTTCTTTTGGACAAGGTTTTATAAGTTTTTTTGGGCCTTAAGTATAATGATTAGTTATTTGTTATGATAATTCTTCTCTTAATCACTACATTTAATTTTAATCACATTCACTAATATTTTTTGTAAAAAATAATTTTACCTTTCTAGACATTATATATTTTTATAAATCCAAATATATAATTGATTTTTCAAAATAATAATCATATAATTGGTATAAATTAATTTATTTTCAATCTTGTAGATGGGACAACACTATTTCTTTTTAACGTAAAAATTATCAAAAGTTTGATAAGTTTTTATATCCAATTTAATTATGATATTGGTTCCAATAATCTAAATTGGATTAATTTATTTATATTTAATCTAATTATACTTTAAAAACCAAATAAAATATAATTTGTCTATATAAATATATTGGGTGAAAAATATGTTATTAAATAAAATCCTGTATTTTTCAGTATTCATCCAAAAATAAAGATTCTCATAAAAATAATAAAAAATCACGCTATTCTAAAATCAAAAATCTAAAATCAAAAATGATTTATATTTTGTATGATTTAATTTATTAATGGTTCTAAATTTTATTTTATTTTTTTCACAGAAGGACATGAAAAGTAATTCATTTGTGAAAATAGTATTTTTAAACATATAACAATTTTAACAAAAAATTTATTTCTCATTATCAATATATTTTATTTATTTAAAATAATAAAAAATATTTTAAATGTATTTATTAGTATTCATATTACTAAATTTAAAGGATAGGTTATAACTATATTGCCAAAATTACAATAAAATGATGTTTCATAGAATCTCAATGTTGCGTGTAATGTACACCAAGTAGTTGTTACGTGTAACATACACTAAGTTGGCATTCCATTTAAAAAAATACAATATAATTCTCATGAGTATTTTACACAATACCAATATTGTGATTTAATATAAAATTATATTTACTGTTGCGAAAAATTGAAAATATCCCAAAAAAAATTACTTTGAAAATTTTATTTCAAAAAAAAATCAAGGTGTTACAGATATAAATTTTTCATCTTCAAGAATTATGAAATAGTTCTGGAGGGATATTTATAAAATAAGAATAATATTTTTTAATTACTGATTTATAGTTAAAGTCATGGATATCACATGACTATCTTATTTTGATACAATATCTAATGCATGTAGATTTATATTGCATTTTTCTAAAAAATTGAATTATTCATTTACCAAGTTTTTTTTCTCTTCAAATAATATATTACGTAATGTTATAATCCTGTTAAAATCATCCAAATATAAAAATGTAAGTTACTTTCATATTATGTGAATTGGATATATTGTTTTCGGCGTTATTCTTTGATATGATGGTTCACTTAGATAGAGAGATATATCTATGTGGTCATTTATATTATTGACATATGTACCTTATTAAATTGTCTAGGAATATTTTCAATGGGTATTCCAAAAAAAAATTCTAGAAGGTTGTATTGTTGAGTGATATATCATAACATAATCCATTGAATTCTTTATCGAATACCTCTGTGATGTGAAGAGAATTGGTATACCAAAATCTATTCACAACAATATACTTTTGGGGAAATTAATCAATGGAATATATGTTGTCACAATTATCATTATAGAGAGGGAGTAGTCACAGATTTACATTTCACATTACAGTTTTGACGTTTCACTATACGTTAAAACCCAAAAGGTAATTATTATGCACATGAACTCATTAAGGTATGATATATAGATATCAAATAATCATAATAGATAGTTTATAGGATGGTTTCAAGACCATATTTTTATGTATAAAACATGTTTTTTTAATTCATTTTCTTAATGACTTCAATGGATAGCCAGAGGACAAAAAAAATATTTTCTTATAATTGTTATATTATTAATGTTTATACATTCTATGAAAATTAAAATGATGAACACAGTACCATGAAAAATAGTATAGTTACGCTGTTTGCATAATTGATTCATGTATATGGTACCAATGACATAAATCCAATTCTTTCAAACATGTCACACATTGGAATCTCAAAACAATATGGTAGTTTTCTTACATGACATTACAAATGATGATTTTTCAAATCTAGTTTTCAGATAATAGAACTATAGTAAAATACGATTAATTAACATCCATTAAAGTGGATTTTAGTAAGGATGAGAACATGAATAAACCATTCATAATGGAATCACAGGCAGTAAAATAATTTTATCTCCATAATCCTAAAAATTAATGTGATCAATTATTCTATTATCAACCAAAACCACTATAGGGTCATATATTAATTCAACTAAGAACAGCCCTTTCATTGGGATGTCATAATCATTTAACAAGGGCCATAATGTATATAGGGTATTTAATGTTAGAGGAGACCACAGTGAGAAAATTTTGATAATCAATAGAGGGATCAAATCCCATTAACCATTAAAAAAATATTATAATTATGATAATGTAATTCTTAATATACATTATCATACCATATATTATTATTCGGTAACTACAAAATTTTTATATTCTAAATTAAATTTTCCAACAATTTTATTTACAATACATTATACACATGCTGATGCTCCCAATATTCAGAAACAATAAGATTATCAACATGATTGTACTCCAACATCATAGAAACAATAGGTTTATAAACTTTTAGATGCAGCCAAAATTGAATAAAATCATATTGACAATGTTGATATTGGGGATATGGTCGATGGTGAAAAATGTATATTTGAGGAAAAATACAAGAATCATAGCATGATGTTCTTAACAAAAATTATTTCGGTGAGATGAAAACACTTCAAGTTTAATATATTATGAAATGAACACAATCATCATGTTAACCGCAATAAGTTTAATTTCATTATTTATATTGGAGTCACCACTCAAATTCTCTTTTTGATTGATGTAGATGTAGAGAACATTGATTTATCCATGATTAAGAAAATAATTTTGGTAACATTATGCTATTATATTTTTATTTTACTAAAACAAATAGTTAAGCATTGATTTAATCCTCATTATCAATTACAGAGTGTATTTATAATAGATGTTAGTTGAATGAAATTCTTATTAATGATCATTAAAATGGATTATATATCCTTTCAGATAATTCATTAAATGAATCATCTTAGGTAAGTTGAATAATTTAAACTTACAACCAACCGTAATATATGCACACATGATAAACAATGAAACATGGAATGCATTTATTTGTCACTGTGTAGAGGCATAATGTCAGGAACATTGTGTGTGGTAATACATTAGATGGTAATATATGTATAAATTAATATTATTAATAATTATTAATTTTTTTAGAAACAAATGTCTTGAAAAAAAAATGTTCTATGAATGAAATCCAATGTTCCCATACAACAATGAAAAGATGAGTTACACATCACTTGAAAAAATGTATGCATTTTAAATATAGAGTAATAATTTTTGTCAGAATAAAATAACAACATAATTAAATTAAATTATTTATAAATAGATTAATAAATTAAGATCCTAAGCCTCCTTAATTATATTCCATGAGTTATAGAAGGGGGTTTATGCAAATAATGATAGAATAATAGTAAATGAAAACAAAAAAAGAGTTTAGGAATCAAGTGTAAGTTTGATATAATAAAAAAATTTACCATTGAATTTGTATTACTTAATAATGAATAATTATTTATCTATGTTTTTTTGGCTCAAACACATTAACATCATCAGATGAATCAAATAAATGACTACATTAAGTGTCCATGAAGTGACTAGAACAATATGGTTGCATCAGAGGTATGGGTTTTGGAGTGTCACGTTGAAAGTATTTTGAGAAAGTAAATGTATAGGGGGATTAATATAAAAAAATGGATGAGATACATTCATAAATAAATATTCTATAATAAAAAAATAATAGGTATTTTGTGTTTTAGTATAACGTTAGGAGAAGTGATCAAATAGACTAAGCAACATAACAATAACAACTACATAAAACCCTCCCACAACATTGAGGAGATCCATTCCCCTCAAATATATACCTCAGTATAGGTAATAGATTTTTTAATAACTATTTCTATGATAGTTGAATCAAGACACTAATGATACCTTTCATATAATAATATTCAATAGGGTAAAATTGATTTTGATTTATATCTATCTACACCCACCCATATCATTCATAAGAAGGGTACAATGTAAAATATATTGGGAGATATCATACATGGAAAAAAATTCCAAATGACCATATGAGACAGTGGATTCATATCAGTCTTGTTATATATTCCATGACCCCTATCCCCCTTGATGATTTGGATTTTTACATAGTCAATAAATTTTATGGGATATTTCATATAATGATCATTTGATCATGTAAAACTATATGTGGACAAAAATGTTTTTTCATTCCAATTTATATTTTGTGGAAAAACATAAAAAATTAATGAAAAAATTCTAAAATTGAGCAATTTTTTTACAAACTGATAACATTAAGGGTAAATGAATGTTCAAATAAATATAATATAAACGATCATCCAATCAATCAAGAAGACCTTAATTTTTTACCTTTACCCCGCTAGTTCAACTAATGAATTTACTAATATTATATGTTCACCAAGATACAAAATTCTAAGATAATAATACATCCAAAGTTCATATTAAATAATAAATGTTGGGAGAGTCCATTACATAATTTCTTAATATTGATAATGTATATAAAATCATCAAGAATGGATAGTTGGAAGTCTTAGTTTGAAATATATAAATGCGGTGTATTTTCATAACCTTTTTATCCAATAGTATATCTTCTATTTAAATTATAAGTATATACTATTCATATTTTTTAAAAGTATATATATCAGTATTTTTTAAAGGGAAAGTACATGAACAAAAAAATTGGACTTCTTTGACCACACATCACTTATACACATTAGTGGTAATATGAAGAAAATTATTATTTTAAAACTATGAATCAAAAAAATATAATGTTGGAAAATAAACATATATAAGGTTGAATTTTTTTAATACCCATAACATAAAATAGAAAACTAAAATCTAATCGTATAAAATATATTTTCAATTATTTTATTACTTCATCTTTTTTGTTTTCTTATAGAGAATTTGATGCTCATTACGTTCTATTTGGATACTCCAAATATGTATTTTTTTGGTTCATTATATTTATTGAAAATGAATCCATCATACATGATGAAATTTATCAATTTTTAATACACCACATTCAATTTATTACAAATAAACATCAACTTATACATTAATATTATATTTTAAAAAATAAAAAATTATTATAGGGTGGAGTTTAAATATAAAAAATACATTGAATAAGGATGGTCCATGACAACAACAAGCCAATGGAATTATATAACTACATAATTATTAGCATATATAAAATAATATTTCACTATCAAACCATATATCCAAATAGATTAATTCTTTTTTTAAATATTTTTACAGTACCATAAAAAAACTAATAGAATATATTTTGGTTATTATGTTTGAAAATTTATTTATGATAGCAGGTTTAATCTAAAAACTAGCGTCCCTAAATATGAATTTTCGATGATAAATTCCATTTAATTTAAAATATTTAATAATATTTTATTTATTATTTTTATTTAAATTGTAATAGAACTATCAAAAAATTATGTATTCAAAAGTAGAAATATATTTATTTCTAAATGAGTGGTAAAAATACATGGTGTTAGAATATATACAGACATCATGAATAAGGGAATTCATAAAAAAATTACTTAATTTTCTCACAATTTTATTAATTTTTTTCAATTTTATTTTATCATAATTTTTGTCTACAAAATTATTTATTTTTTACACATGGTGAATCCAGTATTACAAAAATATCATGTCCTCTATTTAAAATTATATTATACTTAAAATCATGTTTCAATGATTGAAAACCATGAAAACACACATGGATTGTATTCATAGTTAATTATAATGACCCATAAGCCATTTGTCACATGTGTGAATTAGACACACATCAATCTGACACACAGTGTGACTGGTATGACTCCTAGTTCATGTTTTCAGTTTAAAAATGATGTTTTAATTATAAGCATGTGTCACTAATTGAAAACTAAGAAAACAAATTTGGATTGTCTTGATACATTAGGAAATTAATCTGGCATCCATTCATTGATGTGTAGGAATCAACCAAATGTCAATTTGAAACACATTGTGGCCGATATAACTCAATGGGTGTGTGTTTTATTTAAAATTGACATGTTAGGTCAAAAGAAGAATGACATAATCAAAATTTTAAAAAATCATTTACATATTTTTGATAATTTAGAAAATTAATAAAAAAGTTATATGTGATATGTTGGTATCACCTTCAACTCAATGTAATACAATATGTTACCAGTATGACATAAAATGTGTGTTCTCACTTTATAATTGACATTTTAGTTAAAAACATGAAACACCCACTAAAAAATAGAAATAATATTTTATGTTCTTAATTCATTAGAAAAAAAATCATTAGTCATTTATGATGTTTATGTATTTTCCACATGATAATCTAACACATTATGCCATTGGAATGATTCAAAGTGTGTATTTCTAGATTAAAATGACTTTTAGTTATGACTGTGATTCACTCACTAAAAAAATAGAACTCCCTTGGGTTATATTTATACATTTGAAAAATGATCCATATATAATTTCTTATGTATATGAATTGTATTCACATTTATATGAAAAATGGTGAGACTAATATGTCATTAAGTGTTCATTTTTTGTTTTAAAATGACATTTTAGTTTAAAAATTAAATTTTAGTTAAAAATTCCCTTCACTCATTAAAATACAAGAAAACAAACACATATATATTCTTGATAATTTAATAAAATTATATATAAGTAATATTTTATATATATTAATGAATCTCACATCAATCAGATATACGATGTGGCTGGTCTAACTCAAAGTGTGTTTTTATTTAAAATTGTCATTTTTATTCAAAAGATGCATGACATACTCAAAACTAAGAAAACGCATTTAGATTATTTTTATACATTATAAAAAAGATACCTCATTCATTTATAAAATGTGTTAATTTTCCTAACATCAATTCTATATATGGTGTGACCTATATGACTCAAAATGTTTGATTAGAGTTTAAAATTGAATTTTAGATTAAAACGTGGGTTGCCCACTAAAAACTGGGTAAACACACTTACACAACCTTAAAAATCATGTAAAATGATCCATAATTCATTTTTTTTGTATGGATTAGTATCTCATCAATCAAATACCCATTGTGACCTATATTTCTAAAAGTACATGTTTTCTATTTAAATTGAGATTACAGTTAAAAACATGTGTGACTCACTAAAAACCATGAAAACACACCTTTATTATATAGAAACCGTTTTATTTATTACACTTAATTAATTATTTTTTACAGATTAATACACATAATATAAAACATATTATCTATAAGTATATTGTCTTATGGTAATTTGATTCTTTACATAACAACATAAAGGGTGGGTATATTGATATTATTGAAAACTTTTTTAACATGATCATAATATTCACTAATTCATAAAAATATATGGGATAACCTGAGGTGGTTCATAAGAATGGGGTGAGATATAAAGCCTATTAATGATATAAACAAATAATAACATGAAGATGTTAATACATGTTAGAAAATAGGAATTGCAATGGGAAATAAAAGGGGTGAGAGTCATAAACATGAACAATGAGGCATGATATAGAACAAGAACATAAAGGAAACATAGGAATGCAACAACAAATTTAAACATGATATAATAAGCATAATTGTTGTTTAAAAACCTAGACATAACAACATAATGTGATTAGGATAACCTCTCATTTACTGTACATGGAATCTCATCAGATTAAAACATTAGCTATTCCATTGGAGCTCTATCTTGGCGCACCCATCATGAACATAGCATGTACATGCATAAGTGTTCCACATAGGTAATATAACATAAGAACAAATTTTATCACATTTAATTCCAGAATCAAAAATTTTGGAATAAATACATTGAATTCATCAATAAAGTAATTATAGGAATGTCTAAGGGAGTACCCTTGAGTTGAAATCGTGATGGTATTCACAACACAAATTTCTGGTGTGGAAATATCATAGTGATATTTTGGCAGCATTACAATTTTATATAAAGTATCATAAAATAGTTTAATAAGACAAAAATTGGTGTATCATCATTTTTAATTCAATTGGATAGTAATATGGTGGTATAGAAACATATATTTACATTAGGAATTTGAAATAAAAGTCATAAAAAGAAGATGATCCTTGAAAAAAGTGGAAAATGAGACCATCCTGAACCTTCATAGGGTGATTCAAAAAATGTGGCAGTAGATTTATGAGACCTTGGTGGAACCATGGGAGGAATTTATCAAGGGGAAGAAAAAGTGAGGACATGTTCCATTGTTTTTTAGTGATGTGGAGAAACATCATTTGTGTTTTTATATTAGAAAATAGATGGAAGTTGAATATTATTTACCAAACATCGGTTTTGGACTCTTTATAATAAAGTAATAAAACATTCCTTCCAATTGATTTTTTATAATGGTTTCTTCCATTTAGGTTTTATTTTATTATTTTTTATAATTTCAAGGACTGAATGTAATAAAATATTACCCTTGTCGATGTGAAAGTGGGTCATTTTTATAAATAATTGATTTAAAACCCATAAAATATTATATAGGATTTCGGGGATTCATAAAGGCTTTATAAAATTAATAAAATAAAATCAAAAGAATAATTATAAATAAGAAAAATATATTCATTCATGGATACCATTTATTAAATTTATTACATCACTTTTGGGTCATTTTAATGTGATACTACACATCATATATTTTTATAATATTTAATTTTTTCCGGAAAATTTGATTGTCCTATAAAATTATAAAAAATTCACCATTGGATAAATTTTATGTGATAATTAAAAACTAATATTTATTTTATCAATATACTATTTTTAATTTTTTTTTAATTTTCACTTTTAAAACAACAATCAATATTTATTTATAAATGTTGGGTTTTTTTACAATAAAAGTTTATTAACCATTATAAAAATAAAATTTCAATTCATAAAAAATTTATTATAATTTATATTTAATAAAAATTATTTATTTTTATTATTTTATAAAATTATCATTTATTTTTAAAATTCATGAATCTATCTAGAAGGAGAGTCTTAATGGAAATTTCATGTTACACAAAAATAATGATTTTTATCGTATCAAAATAAAATTAATTTATAAAGTAAAAAACAAAAATAGGTAAATATATAAATTATTATATTGAAAATAAAATGTCAATGTTTTTATTTATTGAGTCTTGAAACATATCTCATTATTACACCAAAAAAACTCCCTAAGGGTAACATGGGTGGTGGTGTTATTTTTATACGGTTGTTTGGAAAACAATGTTTGGGACATGATCTCGATGAGCTTGAAATTATCCCATAAAATATTTCACTCATTCATCAGTTGGTAGATCTATGTGTGGTCTTGGTAAAGTTAACATACAATTTATTCTACCACCGTTGGAATCATCGATAAATTGGCTTCATTGGTTATGATACTAATGGTTGTGGCAATTGATTCTTTTGTATATTTCTATTGGATTTATCATAACCTTGTATTTATACGAATTATAAAATCACTCTTTAAAATATATTTTATCATTGGATATAATTCTTAGAGGTGTATTAATTTTGGTAGGATATAATAAAGCTGAGTAAGTTTATATGATTTAATAACCATAACAGGGAATTTAATTCAATCATAGAGAGAAGTTTTATTTATTAAAGTTTGCATCATTAAATTCTTCCCCCTTCAAAAATTTTACACTTGATATTTTCTTTTCACACACTAAAATGAATGAGGGTAATTTGGTTTCATCATCTTCTCCAGTTCCCTTTTCTCCTCTTCATACTTTTGGTTTCTCTATAGCACCTTGACCAGAGACATTGTCTTATTTCGTAAAACAATGTCTCTAAAATATTGGATCACCACCGACTTCTCTTAATATGAAATATCCTTCTAAAATGATGACACATCTGGATTCAACATAGATTATTGTTCCAGTTTATACTTCCTTAATAGGGATAAATGTAGCACATCATGTACATGATATAGGTTAGGTAGGAGTGCTAGTCGATAGAGCCCTACTCCAATGTGATCCAGGATCTCAAATGGAATTTTGTAAAATAGTATTTGATTTTCCTTCTCAAATGTCATGACTTTATTCCATGGGGACTTATAGAGGAATTCCTTATCTCCAATATAAAACTCTAGGTGTCATTAATGATTATTACCATAGATATTATGTTTACAATGATAATCCTTAATGTGATGCTGAATGGTCTTCACTTTTTCCACCATTTCCGTGATCATTTTAGAAACCATCCTCTTTTTTTAACCAAATTCATCACAGTATATATGTGTTATACACCTCTTCCCAAAAATTACTTCATAGGTATCCATTTGGAATCTTGTGTAAAACTATTATTTTATGAGAACTAAACTAGAGGATTATATCGATCTCATCCGCCTTTGATGTCCATTTAGAATCCTCTCAATATTTTCTCGAGGTTCTTGATAGTCTATTTAGAATGGCCATCATTTTGAGGAAGATATGACGTTATAGTGTTCAAATTATAATTTAGTGAATATTAGAGACATTTGGAGAACATAGATGTAAATATTAGTACTGGATTATATAAAATCGATAGTGGTGATCCATATTTCATCACACTTTGCTAATGTATATCCATGCATGTTGATCAAGTGAGAAGTTCTATCATATTGAAATGAAGTAAGAAGTCTTTGTAAGATGACCCAACACAACCCATATCGAATTATTTCTTCTTGATGTATTTGGAAGGCCAATGTCAAATTCCATGGTATTATTTCTTATTTTAATATTGGTATAGTTAAATATTACCTAATCCCTATGTATTTTATTCATTTTATCCTTCACTTTCTTGTATACAAGACACCTTAGAATATATTATGTGATCTCCTTCTTCATATTTCCAACCAATAGTTCTCTCAAAGATCTTGAAACATCTTCATACTCACTAGATGGATTGATAAGTCCATGCTATGTGAATAATCCAATATATCTTCTTTTAAGGTAGGATTTGATTGTATAAATTGCCCTAAAACAAATCATACAACTCCGCCTTCATTAAATTTCATCTTTGAGGATTTTTTATTTTTTATATATTTCACCTTCTTCTAAATTTCCATATCATCTTTTTGTGAAACTTTTATCTTCTCTAGGAGTTATGGATGGACAATAATTTGTTAAAGGATTGATGACGTTACATACATTATGATTCAAATATCTATCCTCTTAAATTCTATGAAGATCAGATCCTTATAAATTCTCAAAAATTATAATGTTTACATATCCTTTCTACTTAGAGAATATTCCACTTTGTTTTCATTCATAAGATGGTAGTTGATTGAGTTTTTATTGTCATTAATCATCTAAAACCATATTCCCTAGTAAAAATCCATCACTTTATATATGAATATATACATGATTCTCTTATGATATTTATATATTTGACACTTCTCTCATAAGATATAATGTTGCCATATTTTCAATGTGAAGACTAATAAGGCCAAATCTAGATCATGCATTGGGTAGTTATGTTCAAGAACATTCATTTTTTTAGAGGCATAGGCTATCATGTTTTCATTCTACATTAGTAAATATCCCTATCGATTCTTGAAATCATCAATGTATACTATGAAAAGTTACCATTTTAGGTAGCATAAGAATAGGTGAAATTATAATCCCCTTTTACAACTTCTTAAAGCTCTCTACACATTCATTATTAAAAAAAACTTGATTCTCTCTCATGTTATCTTGGTTAGAGGTTTTGAAAGTCATGAGAAATTTCTCATGAATTGTAGATAGTACCGTGCTAATCAATGGAAACTATGGGTTTATGTCATAAACATTGGACTCAACCATCCATTTATATCTAAAATAATTGGAGGGTCCATATATAACCCATTAATTGTGATTATATGTCCATGGAATGAAACCTCCCCCAATAATAACTCACATTTTCAGTACTCTGTACAAAAATTCACTTTTTTAATCTATGTATCATAGTGTTCAAATGCACCTCCTGCATCTAATTGATTTTGGATTATATTTTAATATCATTTATAAGGAATAAAATAAATTTATATAGTTAATATATAAATAATATATTCGTCAAGTCTATAAATATTCATAGATCATTATAAATGTTCAAAGACATTACTATGAACTCAGAGTGCCCATATATTGTACAGAAAGTAGTCTTGGGGATATCCTCCTTCTTTACCATTACATGATAATTACCTGACCAAATATCCACTATGGAGAAGTATTGGGCCCATGTATATGATCTATCAAAACATTAATATGTGGTAAAGGATAGTTTTTATTTATTCTGATCATATTGAAATCATGATAATCAATGAAAATGTTCATTTCAACATACTTCATCTTGATGAAGAGGACTAGAGAACCCAACGGTGAACCACTTGGGTATATGAGGCCTTTATATAGATTCTCTTATAGTTGTTTCTTCATATCATCAAGTTCCATAATATCCATTTTATATGGGGTATTTTATAATATAAAATCCCAAAAAATAAGCTTGATTGAAAATTTACCTCTCAAGACGGTGTTTTCAGCTCTTACAACAATGTACATTTATGTCAGTTCCACATCCACTTATAGTATCCATAAATGGATGTATTTTATTCGAAAGCACTTAATATATACATTAAAAAATTAGTTATGTTTTTATGTTTATTATTACCCCTAAAACTTTTTCTAGGGTTTCCTAATCATAATCCCAAAAATAAATATACATTCCTTTGATACGAACTATGAAAACCGATGTCTTTATTAAACATTAATTCATGATTTATTACAAAATAAAACACATAATACAGTCCATAATATAAATAATTCATGTATATTTGGGAATTTAGGTACATTATATAAGAACAAAAAATAGGGGGTACGTCATCATTATTGGAAATATCTTAAACATGCACATAATATTCCTTCGTGCTTAAAATTTAATAGGATAACCAAGGGAGATACATAAGAAAGGGGTGAGATATATATCCTATTAAGGGGATAAAAATCATAACATGAAGAAGGTATTACATGTTATACAATAGTAATTTAAGTGGTACATTAAATGGATGAGAATCATAAACATGAATAATGAGGAATGATATAACATGAGAATATAATGGAAACATGGGAAATTCAAAACAACATTAAACATGAAATCAAAATAATATGTTAAGGTTAACCCACAATACATCATAACATATATTTTATAGGATAACTTCCCATTCACCATATATATTATATCATGTGACAAAAACCTTACCAAATGCGTTGAAACCCTATTTGGGCACACCCATCATAATCATATCATGTACATGCACAAGTGTGTCGCATAGGTCATACAACATAAGAACATATTTCATAAATTCAATTCATTCATAAAGCAGTTTTTAAAAAATAAAGGTAATTATTCAATTAAATAAGTATTGGTATGTGTAGGTGAGTACTATAGACTGGAAATAGCAATGGTATTCAGAACACAAATGTTTGGTGTGAGAAATTCACTAATATTCCAACTGCATAACAAAAGTATGTAAAGGTTCAAAAACTAGATTAATGAGATATAAAAGTGTCCATAATCATTTGGAAATAATATTTATATTAATATTTAATCATAAATTAATATTCCATCATTATTAATTGGAAATAAAAGGTATAAAAAGAAGTGGATTTTTGTATAATGAATAGAATGAGAGGATCCCTAACCATGAGAGGGAGATTCAATAATTTTGGTAGAGCTTCTTAATAGATTGAGGGAACCTTGGGAGGACACTATTTTAGGTATTTAAGAGTAAGGATCTTCTTCAATGTTTGTTAGTCAATATTAATGGGACATTTGTTGCTTATATATGGGAAATGATAGAGGAGTTCTCTATTATTTCCCAAATGTAGGTTTTGGAATCTATATAATAATGTAATAAAAAATACAAACCATACCCTGGTTTTTCACATGTTTTCTGATAAATTTGGGTTTTTTTTATTTATTTTATAATTTCAAGGGCTGATCTTAAATGAATATTACCCTTGGTGATGTCGAAGTGAGTATTGTTTATAAATAATTTATTTAAAACCCATAAAATATAACATTTGTTTTGGAGGATTCATAGTGGTTTTATTAAATTAAAAAAATAATCCTAAAAATACATTATTTTAATGGGTAACACTATATTTTGCATTTGATACCCTTTATATAATTTATTAAATCTCTTATGGTTCATTATGATGTCATAATTCTGGTCGTATATTTATCCCGAATTTAATTTTTACTCGAAAACTCAGCTCTCTCAGAAACGTATAAATATTTAATTTTTGGATAATTTAGATTTGATTATTCAAAAAAATAATATTTATTCTATCAAAAAAATTTTATTTATTTGTGAATTTTTACTTTAATAACCATATTTGATATTTATTTAGAAATACTGGGTTTTTTTATAATAAATGTTTTTGAACCCTTATAAAAATTACATCTAACATAATAAAAAGTATATTATCATTTATATTAAAAAAAATATTTAATTTTATTATTTTATTAAATTGTTATTTAATTTCAAAATTCGTTAATTCATCAATAAGGAAGGTCCAAATTTAAACTACCTGTTACATAAAAATAATAGTTTCTTTTTTTATCGTATCAAAATAAAAAACATGTATAAAGTAACAATAATAGAAATTAAATATATTAATTATTTTTATTACAATAAAATATTCAAATTATATTACTAGGGTCTTGAAACATAGATTTTTATTACACCAGAAAATTCTGTTAGTACATGGAATGTGATAGTTTGATTTTCATGGGGTGGTTCGGTGCATATGGTTTTGGTTATGATCTCAATGAGCATGAAGTTCTCCCATAAATAGTTTCTGTAATTATTTAGTTGATGGATCCCATCTTATGATTGGTTACGGTGAAATACCTGTGATTCTATCTCTCATAGAATAACTAATAAATGGTCTTCACTAGGTAGGATCCTACTGGTTGAGGCCATTTCATTTTTCTGTGTCAATTTGTTTTATCATAACCCTATAGTTACACTAATCATATGATCCCTGTTAAAAGGATATATTATAAATGGATATGATGCTTAATAGTATTTTAAACCTGATATGATATAATAAAACAAAGTATGTTCCTTTTTTTGTATAACCATATTAATGCATTTAATTCAATCATATTGGGAAATTTTATTCATAAAATTTTGGGGCATTACATATTATCATGATATTTTATGAAAATGACCCATAAATCATTTTTGATGTGTAGGTATTATCCACTCAAAAATATGATACACAATGTGGTTTTGATGTCTTCAAGATCATTTTTTCTTTAAAACTGACATTTTAATTAAAAATACACCTGACATACTCAAAACTAAATAAACTCACTTGAATTGACTTAATAAATTATTAAAATGTTTCATAAGTAATTTTTTTCATTTAGAACTCAAAATAATATTAACCAAATTCACAGTGTGTCAAATATGACTCAAAGTATGTTTTTTAAAAATTTATATTTTATTTTGAATTGTATGTGACAAAATCAAAATTGATAAAACACATTCATATTATTATAAAACTCTGGGAAAGTGATCCATAATTCATTCTATATATATAGGTATTATCCACACCACAATTATATATACATTGTGACTAGTATGACTCAAAATGATTGTTTTTTGTTTCATAATAATATTTTAGTTGAAAATATTTTTCACTTACTAAAAACTAAGAAAGCAAACTCATATCCTCTTGATACATTATTAAAATGATCCATGAATAATATTAGATGTGTTGAAATTATTCAAAAATCAATGTAAAACATGTTTTGACTGGTATGACTCAAAGTGTTTGTTTTCTGTTTAAAATTAAATATTAGTTATGAATGCATTTCACTCATTGCAAAAAAACAAACATAGAATTATTTTCTTAAAAATTTATGCAAATTATGAATAAGTCATTAATGAAATATATGAATCAATATCATATCAATCCAGTACACAATGTGTAATGACCCAAAGTTTTTCAATGGAAAATTCCCTTCTTATATCTATGTCATAAAAACACAAAATAATGAACTACTAGGTGAAAAGTGACCTTTAAACATAATTTTGTCACCCCTATGTTTGGAATTTTAAAAATCCAACATTCACGGTTGTGTTCAAGATAGTTTTTGGAGTCCAATGAAACAAAAACAATTTTTGGTGAATAGTAACCTACCCTTATGAATAGTAACCTACCCTTATGAATAGTAATATGACCCTTATGAATAGTAACTAAGAGTAACATTACCTATGAATAATAAAATAAAATTTAGACATCATAGAAAGTGACAATTTGACCTTAGTAAACGTTTTTGGTATTTTATAAGTCATAAATAATTAATTATAATTAATTAATTAATTTAAAAGGATATTTATTTTCCTGAAATATATTCATAAACTATTGAATCAATGTATAATAGTTTTTAGAAAATTTTATAAGACCCTAAGTAATTTTTAAAAGAACTACAAAATCATTTTTAATTTTAAAAACTGTTTTTTTAAGTAAATTATGATTTTAATTAAATATTAAATTAAGAATATTTAGAATTTTTTTTTGAAAAATGGACATCATTTTTTGATTCTACACGTCGAAAAATGGTAGGGGTAAATTTTTGGGTTTATTCTGAAATACTTCAATTTTCGGGTGAATTGTAAAAAAATACAGTTTTTCGCATAATCGGTATACACTAAATTGCATCATTAATGACGTAATGATGACATAAACATTCTAGACATTTAGTTTCGGCCAAAACATATTAAATTTCATAAATGGTTTCTTAAAACACAATAAATCCAATTCTCAAACCTAAAATGAACTTTCCAAACCCTAAAGTCAAAAAGTGATTTCTTAAAGTGTCTTTTTCTTTTTCTTTCACTTTCCTTTTAATAAATTAATGAATTAGAATTATAAAGAAGATTTAAAGCCTAAAACTAATTTTATTAAATTAATATATGATTTAGGATGTCAAAAAACTACTATTACAAGTCTAACTTATGATATATTATTTTATTTAATATTTTATGCCAAAAACACCTCCCTCCTCATGTATAAATAAGCCCTCCCCCTCCTCTTGCCAAACCACACCTCTCAAGCTTCAATAATTGTCTAATCTCTGCCCAATCATCTTCCCTAGACTCTCCCCCACGTCAACGAGCTTCTGGTCTCATCAAAAGACCAAGCTTAGGCCCTTAAGGAGGTTCTTAAGAGGAGGACTCTAAAGGTAATTTCCCTCTCTCTTCTCCTTTATTTTCCTTTCAAGTTCAAGTTCCTTTCTTGATCTCTCCCAACCTATCTTCATCCAAATTGTTCTATAAATCCACTATTATATATATACTGTAATATTATGATTCTAATGTTATATTATATTACCCCACACCCTTTCCATCTTCCTTTTATTTGATTAAAGAGAACGTTGTTCATGTGGTGATAATTTATCACCTTCAAAAACGACATGTTCTCTTCTTCCTTTTCTATCTTCAAATATGGTCATGAAACCATTTTTATGGTTGAACCAGAATATTTTACATGTATTATGATCTATTATAAGTTCTTGAAATAACCTATGGCCATACTACTAAGTAAAAAGTTAAAAAGAGTTGGTTATGATCCAAAAACCGCTCAAAATAGCCCAAATAATCTTCATTTAAAACTTATCTAATGATTCGACCACATGGATCTAATTTAACACGTTATAAAATCATTAAAGATTCTGTAATATCATTAATTACATGTAATATCAATTCTGGATGTTTACCCATGATCTAACCAAATATCAATTTAAGAACACAAGTGGACCGCTCAAGAAAACCATAAAAACGAACATCCCCGAACAATGTTTTTAAACTCTATAAGTCATCCAAAGGAACTTAATATGAAATAATGAAACCAGAATGAACCATATTAATGTATAAAAGGTTCTGGAATTTATAATTAATGAATATAATGTCATTATACATGACATTAAATAGAAGGAGGCATCCGAGTACAAGGTAAGGGGAAATCTCGAACCCAATTTTCTTCCTTCAGGTTCTCCCTCTTTCACTCCATTTTTGATATGGTTACTCCTCAAAGATCATTTGTTCATCTTTTCCTTTACTTTTATGGGATATACATGTTTGTCACTGGTTTTTATTTCCATCAAAATGATTTCCAAAAGAACTCTTCTTTCAAGATTTCACCTTTTACCTCTCATTCAAGATTGATGGTTCTTATATCATGTATGTTGTTCCCTCTTTCTTTTGGGAACCCAAAGCTTATGAATGTGTTATTATGAGATGAAACCCATTCCTTTACATGGGTTATTTATGTACGTATTTGATATGTGTTCTATGTGGCAGGCATGATAATGATAATGTTATGATGTGACGGGTGCGCCCGGAATTATATAGCGCAATATGAATGTTTAAATGTGACGGGTGCGCCCGGAATTATATAGCGCTCCAATGCATTGGGTAAAGTGATGAATCTCATGAGTAAATGTGAAATGATGCGTGAACATTATGCTATCTTTGTTCACAATTATGTGTGGTAGTTAACCACTAAGACACGATGTTTCATTTTTATGCTTTGCCACATTTCAAGTTTATTGTTCATGCTCCTCTCATGTTCAAGATCTTCTTCCTATGTCATGATTATGCTCACCCCATGCTATATTATTCTTTTCTATCCTCTTACTGGGATTTTAGCTCACCCCTTTTGATGTATATCCTCAGGTGGATACATTTACTAAGGAGAGGACAAGTGCTACTAAGAAGCTATAGAAGAAGAGATTAAATGAATTTTTATGCTTGATGTTGTAATTGTTATGTATTGTCCTAGTTTGCCCAAGACACTAAACCTATGGATCCTCCATGTGTAATAATATTATGTTGTTTATCTTTGAAATGATGTAATAGTGAAGTAAGAAAAGGCCGGGACGTTATAGTTGGTATCAGAGGGATGGTTTAGTTAATTTGGGAATTAGGATTAGTGAACCCTAAAGAAAACCTCTATCATGAGACTAAGTACAAATATGCACATAAGGATATTTACCTAGGGATCCCATATGTTATGTTTTTGGTATAATTATTTAAAAGGATAAGTTTACTTATGTTTTGTTCTAACCTTTTCTATTTTAGAAAATGGTGGGAACCAGGAGAAATCAGACCAACAAATCTTGCGAAGGCCAATGCAACGATTTCCCGAACGACATCCCCAATGATTTTGGAGGTGGAGTTCAAAAAATCATGGTGATGCTTACCCAATTATCTCGGGTTATGAATAATAACCATAATAATTGGGAACATCCTCCTTCACCAAAGAGGGAGCAACTAGCTATCGAAAGTTTTATGCGGCAACGACCACCGACTTTTTGTGGATCTTCCGATCCACTGGTTGCGGAATAGTGGGTCAACTCCATGGAGAAGATATTTTCTGTTCTTCACTGCTCTGAGACGGAGAAGGTGACTCTAGCCGTTTACCGTCTAGATGGAGAAGTCGATCAATGGCGGGCTTTGATTAAGAACACGAAGTCAAGGGAGGAAATTCAAGAGATGGAATGGGAAGACTTTAAGATAATGTTTCTTAATAAGTACTTCCCAAGAACTCTTCGCACGAAGATGGAGAGAGAATTCATACAGCTCAAGCAAAAAGAAGGAGAATCTGTCACAATCTATGAAGCAAATTCCACAAGGCTCGCAAGGTATGCTTCAGGTTTTGTTATCAACAATGATAGAAAAATTGATAGATTCTTTAGTGGATTAAAACCACATCTTCAAAAAGCTCTTGCAATTCGAAACTTTGGGAGTTATGAAGAAGTTGTTCGGTGTTCTCTCAAAGTGGAGATGGAGTTTGGAGAATGGTCCCATGGATATGGTGATAATAAAAGAAAGATGGAGTTTCAAGATGGTGGATCTAGTGATAAAGATGGGAAGAAAACACAACGACCCGCTTGCCAAAAATGTGGGAAGTTGCACAGTGGGAACTGCCTCAAAGGGACGGGGAAATGATTCAAGTGTGGGAAATATGGACACCTAGCTCACGAGTGTCGAAGAGACATGAAAATAAAGGATAATGTAGCCGATGAAAGGAGAGAACCACTCGTGGTTCAATGCTACAACTGTAAGGAGCTAGGGCACTATTCAAACTAGTGCACTAAACCTTGAGCTTTCGAGGGTAATCAGCGCCAACAACCACCAAAGCCAAAGGAACCAGGGAAGGCTTATGCCATCACTACTGTGGATGTGGAACATGATAATGAAGTCATACAAGGTACAATTCCTATTCACTCAAGAATGGCAAAAGTCTTATTTGATTCTGGTTCTACGCATTCCTTTATATCTTGCAAGTTTGCTAGAACTATAGAATCGAAGCCCCAAAACCTTGAAGTAGAGATATCTGTAAAAACACCAAGTGGTGCAATCATTGAAACCCAAGTGTTTGATTCTTCTCCTATTGACGTATGTGGGAAGATTCTTCCGGAAAATCTCTTAATACTACCCTTGGTGGAATTCGACGCTATAATGGGAATGGATTGGCTCTCGTTATTTAGAGCACATATCAACTGTCGGGAAAAAGAAATATATTTTCATATTCCGAACCATCCCATGCTCCTCTACAAATGCAAGGAAGATCATGTTTATCCTTTGAAAAATCCTTCAATGGTGTGGGTGATGATTCCCTATGAAGAAGCATACCTCGCACAAATGGTTGAGTCGAAGGAAGGTGCCAACCTTGAGGAAATGCCCATCGTAAGGGAATACAGCGATGTATTTCCCAAAGAGTTACCCGGAATTCCCCCGGATCGTGAGGTAGAGTTCTCAATTGAACTCATACCCGGAGTTACTCCTATCTCAAAGTGCCCCTATAGGATGGCTCCTATCGAACTGGAGGAGTTAAAGAAGCAGCTGCAAGAGCATCTGGACAAAGGGTTCATACGCCCTAGTGCATCACCTTGGGGTGCGCCAGTGCTCTTTGTGAAGAAGAAGGATGGTACCATGCGCCTGTATATCGATTATCGGGAACTCAACAAGATCACCATAAAGAACAAGTATCCTCTCCCAAGGATTGATGACTTGTTCGACCAGTTAAGAGGAGATCAATACTTCTCAAAGGTGGATCTTCGTTCTGGATATCATCAAGTAAAGGTGAAGAAGGAAGATATTCAGAAGACTGCCTTCCGTACAAGGTATGGGCACTATGAGTTTTTGGTGATGCCCTTCGGACTTACTAATGCCCCTACAATCTTCATGGATTTGATGAATAGAGTCTTTAGACATTACCTCGACAAATTTGTGGTAGTGTTTATCGATGATATTCTCATCTACTCCAAGAGCAAGGAGGAACATGAAGAACATCTAACACTTGTGTTGGCGACATTGAGAAAGGAGAAGTTGTACGCCAAGTTCAGCAAGTGTGACTTTTGGATGAATCAAGTCATGTTCTTGGGACATGTGATCACAAGCGAGGGAATTTCTGTGGACCCTTCAAAGACAAAGGCAATTGAGGAATGGCCCAGGCCATCTAGTGTCACAGAAATCCGTAGTTTTCTTGGATTAGCTGGGTATTATCGACGTTTTGTGAGAAACTTCTCACGACTGTCAAGCCCGCTAACTAAGTTAACAAGGAAAGGGGTAAAGTATGTCTGGACAGATGAATGTGAGGGAAGCTTCAAGGAGCTAAAGAGAAGGCTAATCACTACACCTGTACTCACACTACCGAAAAGTGGAGAAAGTTTTGTGATATACAGTGATGCTTCAAAGAAAGGCTTGGGTTGTGTACTCATGCAAAATGATAATTTGATAGCCTACGCCTCACGACAGTTGAAGATCCATGAGCAGAACTACCCGACGCATGATCTAGAGCTGACAGCCGTGATTTTTGCCTTAAAAATCTGGCGGCACTACCTTTATGGAGAGAAGTGTGACATATACACCGACCACAAGAGCCTAAAGTATATATTCACACAAAAGGAGCTCAACATGCGTCAAAGGAGATGGTTAGAGCTAATCAAGGATTACGATTGCTCTATTCACTATCATCCTGGAAAGGCGAACAAGGTAGCTGATGCTCTAAGCAGGAAAGAACCTGCCACTCTATCCATGTTGATGATTGAGAAAGACCCTATCTTCTTGGATATGCAAAGGATGGATTTGGGAATCGTAAGGGGAGGGGATACATCCTACCTTGCCCAAATGATTGCGCAACCATCCATCCAACAGAAGATTAAGGAAGCACAAAGGGATGATGTAGAGATACAAAAGAAGGTGAATGTAGTAAAGGAAGGGAAGCTGTAAGAGTTCCATATCGATGATGATGGTGTGATTCGGTTTGGAACGCGGCATTGTGTGCCTTCATCACCTGGAATAAAGAAGGAGCTATTGGATAATGCACATAGCTCAACTTTCTCTATTCATCCAGGAAGTACCAAGATGTATCGTGATCTCCGAGAACACTTTTGGTGGGATAACATGAAGAAGGAGATTGCGGAATATATATCAAGGTGCTTGGTATGTCAGCAAGTTAAAGCTGAGTGGAAAAAGTCCAAAGGTATGATGCAGCCATTGCCTATACCCATGTGGAAATGGGAAAATGTTACTATGGACTTTGTCATGGGTCTCCCGAAAACGTCAAGAGGAAATAATGCGATATGGGCTGTGCTTGACCAACTCACCAAGACTGCTCATTTTATCTCTATTCGGGAAGACCTCTCACTTGAACAACTTGCAAGGATATATGTGAAGGATGTAGTGAGATTGCATGGTGTTCCGCTCTCGATTGTCTCTGACCGTGATCTAAGGTTCACTTCTAAATTCTAGAGGAGCCTTCAACATGCTTTGAGAACTGAATTAAATTTCAGCACGGCCTATCACCCCCAAACTGATGGCCAGTCTGAAAGGACTATTCAGACACTTGAAGATATGCTAAGATCCTGCTCTCTTGAATTCAAAGGTGGTTGGGATAAACATCTCCCATTGGTTGAGTTCTCATACAACAATAGATTTCACTCGAGTATTCAGATGGCTCCGTATGAAGCCCTTTATGGGAAGCGATGTAGAACTCCAACCTGTTGGGATGAAGTTGGAGAACGAAAGCTAATTGGTCCCGATCTTATTCAAGAGATGACAGAAAAGGTTCAAGTCATCCATAAACACATCAAAGCTGCTCAATGTCGGAAAAAGAGCTATGCTGACAATCAACGAAGGGACTTGGAGTTCGATGTTGGAGATAAAGCATTCCTTAGAATATCTCCATGGAAGAGAGTCATGAGATTTGGGAAGAAAGGGAATCTAATCCCAAGGTACATTGGCCCCTTTGAGATCCTTGATCGTATAGGAGTTTTGGCCTATCGTCTGGCACTTCCACCGAATATGGCTCAAGTTCATGATGTGTTTCATGTATCACTACTGAGGAAGTACATTCCAGACCCCTCACATGTATTAACTCAGAGTTGGTACAACTGGAAGATGATCTATCCTATGAGGAGCAGCCGGTAAAAATTCTGGACCGAAGTGATAAGGTTCTACGCAACAAGACAACCCGCCTTGTCAAAGTGTTGTGGAGGAACCAAAAGTTTGAGGAAGCAACTTGGGAACCGGAAGAGGCAATGAAGGAGAAGTACCCTCACCTGTTTGTGTAAAGTGAAATTTCGGGGGCGAAATTTCTTAAGGCGGGTAGAATGTAATGACCCAAAGTTTTTCAACGGAAAATTCCCTTCTTATATCTATGTCATAAAAACACAAAATAATGAACTACTAGGTGATAGGTGACCTTTAAACGTAATTTTGTCACCCCTATGTTTGGAATTTTAAAAATCCAACATTCACGGTTGTGTTCAAGATAGTTTTTGGAGTCTAGTGAGACAAAAACAATTTTTGGTGAATAGTAACCTACCCTTATGAATAGTAACCTACTCTTATGAATAGTAATATGACCCTTATGAATAGTAACTAAGAGTAACATTACCTATGAATAATAAAATAAAATTTAGACATCATAGAAAGTGACAATTTGTCCTTAGTAAACGTTTTTGGTATTTTATAAGTCATAAATAATTAATTATAATTAATTAATTAATTTAAAAGGATAATTATTTTCCTGAAATATATTCATAAACTATTGAATCAATTTCTAATAGTTTTTATATAATTTTATAAGACCCAAAGTAATTTTTAAAAGAACTACAAAATCAGTTTTAATTTTAAAAACTGTTTTTTTAAGTAAATTATGATTTTAATTAAATATTTAATTAATAATATTTAGAAATTTTTTTTTGAAAAATGGACATCATTTTTTCATTCTACACGTTGAAAAATGGTAGGTGTAATTTTTTGGGTTTATTCTGAAATACTTCAATTTTCGGGTGAATAGTAAAAAAATACAGTTTTTCGCATAATCGGTATACACTAAATTGCATCATTAATGACGTAATGATGACATAAACATTCTAGAACTTTAGTTTCGGCCAAAACATATTAAATTTCATAAATGGTTTCTTAAAACACAATAAATCTAATTCTCAAACCTAAAATGAACTTTCCAAACCCTAAAGTCAAAAAGTGATTTCTTAAAGTGTCTTTTTCTTTTTCTTTCACTTTCCTTTTAATAAATTAATGAATTCGAATTATAAAGAAGAGTTAAAGACTAAAACTAATTTTATTATATTAATATATGATTTAGGATCTCAAAAAACTACTATTACAAGTCTAACTTATGATATATTATTTTATTTAATATTTTATGCCAAAAACACCTCCCTCCTCATGTATAAATAAGCCATCCCCCTCCTCTTGCCAAACCACACCTCTCAAGCTCAAGCATTGTCTACACTCTGTCCTATCATCTTCCCTAGCCTCTCCCCCATGTCCAAGAGCTTCTGGTCTCATCAAAAGACCAAGCTTAGGCCCTTAAGGAGGTTCTTAAGAGGAGGACTCTAAAGGTAATTTCCCTCTCTCTTCTCCTTTATTTTCCTTTCAAGTTCAAGTTCCTTTCTTGATATCTCCCAACCTATCTTCATCCAAATTGTTCTGTAAATCCCGTATTATATATATACTGTAATATTATGATTCTAATGTTATATTATATCACCCCACACCCTTTCCATCTTCCTTTTATTTTATTAAAGAGAACGTTGTTCATGTGGTGATAATTTATCACCTTCAAAAACGACATGTTCTCTTCTTCCTTTTCTATCTTAAAATCATGTCATGAAACCATTTTTATGGTTGAACCAGAATATTTTACATGTATTATGTTCTATTATAAGTTCTGGAAATAACCTATGGCCATACTACTAAGTAAAAAAGTTAAAAAGAGTTGGTTATGATCCAAAAACCGCTCAAAATAGCCCAAATAATCTTCATTTAAAACTTATCTAATAATTCGACCACATGGATCTAATTTTACTCATTATAAAATAATTAAAGATTATGTAATATCATTAATTACATGTAATATAAATTCTGGATGTTTACTCATGATCTAACCAAACATTAATTTAAGAACACAAGTGGACCGCTCAAGAAAACCATAAAAACGAACATCCCCGAACAATGTTTTTAAATTCTATAAGTCATCCAAAGGAACTTAATATGAAATAATGAAACCATAATGAACCCTATTAATGTATAAAAGGTTCTGGAATTTCTAATTAATGAATATAATGTCATTATACCGGAAATTAAAGAGAAGGAGGTATCCGAGTACAAGGTAAGGGGAAATCTCGAACCCAATTTTCTTCCTTCGGGTTGTCCCTCTTTCACTCCATTTTTGATATGGTTACTCCTCAAAGATCATTTTTTCATCTTTTCCTTTAAGTTTCTGGGATATACATGTTTTCCACTAGTTTTTATGTCCATCAAAATGATTTCCAAAAGAACTCTTCTTTCAATATTTCACCTTTTACCTCTCATTCAAGATTGATGGTTCTTATATCAAGTATGTTGTTCCCTCTTTCTTTTGGGAACCCAAAGCTTATGAATGTGTTATTATGAGATGAAACCCATTCCTTTACATGGGTTATTTATGTACATATTTGATATTTGTTCTATGTGGCAGGCATGATAATGATAATGTTATGATGTGACGGGTGCGCCCGGAATTATATAACGCAATATGAATGTTTAAATGTGACGGGTGCGCCCGAAATTATATAGCGCTCCAATGCATTGTGTAAAGTGATTAATCTCATGAGTAAATTTGAAATGATGCGTGAACATGATGCTATTTTTGTTCACAATTATGTTTGGTAGTTAACCACTAAGACATGATGTTTCATTTTTATGCTTTGACACATTTCAATTTTATTGTTCATGGTCCTCTCATGTTCAAGATCTTCTTCCTATGTCATGATTATGCTCACCCCATGCTATATTTTTCTTTTCTATCCTCTTACTGGGATTTTAGCTCACCCCTTTTGATGTATATCCTCAGGTGGCTACATGTACTAAGGAGAGGACAAGTGCTACTAAGAAGCTATAGAAGAAGAGATTAAATGAATTTTTATGCTTGATGTTGTACTTGTTATGTATTGTCCTAGTTTTCCCAAGACACTAAACCTATGGATCCTCCATGTGTAATACTATTATGTTTTTTATCTTTGAAATGATTTAATAGTGAAGTTAGAAAAGTCGGTATGTTATATAGTGTGACCAATATGACACTATGTTTGTGTTTTAAGTTTAAACATTATTTTTTATATCATTTTTCACTCATAGGAACACACAAAAATACTATTATTGTCTTGATACATTAGGAAAATGTTCCCAATGTCATTTTTGATGTATATTAATCGACAACAAGTCAATATTAAACAGAGTGTGACTATTAAGACTCAAAGTGTGTGTTTTTATTTAAAATTGACATTTTATTTCAAATGATGCATGATATACACAAAACCAATAATACACATTTGGGTTGTTTTGATATGTTATTATAATTGTCCATAAGACATTTAAAACATTTAGAAATATATCACACCTTAAAATGATTCACAGTGTAATAGGTATGACTCAAAATGTTTGTTTTATGATTAAAAGTGATTTTTTGAAAAAAAAAATTACTAATTAAAAACTATGAATACTTGCTCTTATAGTGTCCATATTTTAGGAAAATAATATATACATCATTTTTTGTCTCAGAATCATTTACAAATCAACCTAATATGTGATGTCACCAGTAAGACTCAAAGTTTTTGTCTTTAGTTTAAAATGAACTTTTAGTTAAAACATGTTTCAATCATTTAAACCCTAAATCAAATGTGTATTGTGTTGATATTTTATGGAAACTATTCATAAATAATTTTTAGTGTTTAGAAATAAATATCACAATAATCTGAAATATATTGTGGTTGGTATGACTCAAAGAGTATGTTTTAATTTGAAATTTACATTTCCATTCAAGACACACCTCACATACAAAAAAGTGATCGTATTATATTGAAACATTTGGAAGATGATCTATAAATAATTTTTAATGTGTAGTAATCAACCAAATTTCCATATGATACATAGTTTTCCAAGTATGACTTGAAGTGTATGCTTTCAATTTAAATGGGAAATTTTTTCAATTCATTTAATCTTATTTACTTATTTATTTATTTATTTATTATAGTATTTCTAATATAAGAATGTTTTTACATAGGTACACTAATTTGTTTGATCCAAGGTGGATTGTTTAGCTACTGGGAGAATGATCAGGCTCTATTGAGAGGGGGTCTTGGTTAAAATACAATAGAACATTAATGTTTTTAAATTTGTTGATGTTTATATAAAATTGTACATAACAATGTTCCAAATTTTTATAATAATTTAATAGTATTTTTTAATATGATGTAAATTTTATTGAAATTAAATTAAATATTTTTTTTTGTATTGTGTTATAAATTCAACAGTGTTTTGGTGAAACATTATTTTATCTATGTTGTAAATATTGCTGCTAAAAGTTCAATTTATCAATGCTAATGATGCACTAAAAAAGGAACCCTTTTATCAGCACTATAAAAATTACTCATAAAGGGCCCCATTAATCAGTGATAAAATGGAGTTGATAAAGGACATCTATGATCTAATGTTTTTTTACTTCTGATGAAGGGTTCATCTATCTTCACTATTTTTAGAACTGATAATGGTAGTTAGTTTTTAGAGGCACATAAAACTTCAGTTTTTTAAGCATTGAGGAAGGCTATTTACATTCCTCCGTACCATTTCTTCAGCATTTATCATACTAATGATGAAACCCAATTCAAAGTTACCTTATATGCATCTGAGATCATTCCATGAAACCTATTCATCTTTGATCATTCCACTAAATATCAATATATATTCACATATTCTACACATCAAAATATAAATTAATATTCTCTTTCCAATAAATTTCATTAAATTCTCAACTCATCAAAGTCACTTGATATCTTATGCAATTTTCTAGATCATGTATAGACCATATATATTTTGATACTTTTAGTCACCTTTGGTATCCTCGCTCTCATTCTTTCTTTCATGCCTCTCAACATAATTATCTATCAACCTCCTGGTCAATCCATCTAAAGTTAATGGTACAATAAATTTGCAATTTACACACAATAAAATGAAAAGAAAAGTTATAATAAATTTTATATTTACCATGTGATTGAAAATTAAATTTACTATATATTATTAGAATCTCTCTTATATAAATATATATGATTAATAAATCAATATTATGTTTATTATTATACACACCTTATAAATTATTATCATTATACAAAAAAATTATAATTATATAATGAAAATGTTATATATTTTTATATTATTTATTTAAAAAACTTCAATAATAATAAATGAAACATTAATACTTTATTACAATAATTATTATAACTAGAAGTACATTCGTTGTATTTATTTCAATTTATTATGAATTATTGATATAGTTATTTTATAAATATATTTTTTATATAAAAAAATAATAGCAATATTAAAAAATGAAACATTAAAAAAAATTATAATAATTGTTGCAACCAATCGTTTATGTATTGGATTTGTTACAATATATGGTGAGATTCATTAATGGATTTATTGGATGGAGTTATATATATATATATATATATATATAATTTATTAAAAAAATTATTAATAATAATAAATATAATTGTAAAACATTATAATAATAATTATTGGATCATGAAGATTATATGCTGTATTTTTTATAATATATAGTTGGATTCAATGAAGGAATTGTTGGCTATATATAATATTTATATAAAAATTATATTACTAACAGTAAACATAGTGTTAAAACATTATAATAAAAATGGTAACATATAAGAGTTTATATTTAATATCTCTTACAATATATGGTGAGATTCCTAGAAAGAGTTGTGGAATTTATAGCATATATTTATTAAAGATACATAATATCTTTGTATTTTAGAAAATGTAGTTGTAATTGTCAAAAAATTAAAACTAATGAAGTTAGTTAGGCTGAAATTTTCTGATATTGATAGCCACTTAGTACAATGTGGAATAGGTTCATTGGGTGAAGCATAAGGATGATTAAAACCACTAAGCTGGGAAATACAAGTGGACCACTAGAGCAAGGCCACCCAAATATGTTTTAAAAATACATTATTAGAGCGTGAAAGATTATAAATAATCACTCTCTAAATTATATATTCAATGTAAAACATGATTCAATGTGTTTATTATTCATCTATTTTAAATTTAAACTCATCAAATACATGATCAAATATTTCATGGGGATCACCTTCTACCTTTATCACTTCAAGAATTTTCATGCAAGCAGGTGTTGTATAGAGCTTGACCAATTCAAACCTTTCACATGAATGTGATGTGATCCATTATTTGATATCCTGAAATGCTTGTGTTATTCAATTGAAGATTGGAATATAGAATTAATGTATAATTTTAATGGATCTAATTCCAATGAATATGTGATTTGCATCAATTTTTCTTTAATTTTTTCATACATTAATATATGAATTCTATTCAATATATAAGTATGTAAAAATTTATAAGGTATTCAAGAACATTTTAATATGTGTTTTTATATTTAATAGAGATGTTAAAGATGTTGTTTTCTATAATATAATGATGTAGCAATGGAAGGAAGAGGGAACATTCCACCTTGTAGTGGATTTAACATGATATCTTAAGTAGATATGAGTTGTTTTTTGTCATAAATTTCCATGGTACAACCAAATATTGTGTCTTTATGACATTTATATCAAGTGAAGAGTCAATGAGTCACGGAATATAATTTGTTTAAAATTTATTTTTCCCTATGATTTTTTGAGGCACTAAATTCCATGATCCAACCCGCCCTCCTGGCCTATGGTAAGCCAAATGTGATACCGCAATCTCATCTCTAATAGGGAAGGGGAAGGAGACAAGTGCTAAGTAGGTATATAATAGACATGGGAGGCCTTATCCTAAGGTACATGTACACACATGAAAATCTATAAATAATCATAAAATATAGAAATATAAAAAACAATTGACACGAAGAATGCATGCATACATAAATATCCCACATAAATGTATGACACAATTGTTGTAATAATAAAGCTCCAAATACAATCCCAACAAACCCGTAAAAATTATCCAACCATTTAGGATGGAGGGGACCGATGCCAAATGAAACACTTATTATGAACCATGGTCTAGCTATCCCAACTAATAACATCCTACTTCTGCTCCACCTACTTTAAAAAGAAATTCATGTTCAAAATAATTTCTATGTATGGGCAGATCTCTTGCATGGGATATTATATACGTACCATGTAAAATGGCCCACAATAACCTAACATTGAGAATAAATATAATAGTCATATCATCAACATAAATTCATGTCAATAATAATATGATACATGAAAATAATAACAACCCAAAAAATACTCATGATAAACCCTAAGTCTTATGGTATATTCTCAACCATAAATCCATTCTAGGATTCTCTTCGAGGATTCAAAGTATTGTTCATATCAGTGAACTCATTACATATGATTAATAACACTGATGGAGCTATTATTTGAGGACATGAATGTTGAGAATCTCCATTAAGAATTACACGGTAGAACAATTTATATACAAATACTTAGATAAGGGATCTCACTTAGGGCCTACATGGGATTCTAGACACTGTCCTGATAACCTACAAGGTAGGGGATAAAACATCCTAGTACATTGGTCACAAGATTACTAACCCTACTTAGGGAAGAATATGTGATACAGAATAATACCCTAGGCCACAAATAAGGATTAATGGACTCTAACTGAGAATAATCCTTTTGGGGATAACACCCTATTCCCAACATGTGATAAACCCAAGAGATACTAGTCTAAACTGAATGTAATGAGGGCCTTAAACAACCCTACAATGAACCCAAGAGAAACTGGTATAAACTCAAGATAATGAGGGCCTTAATCTACCTGAGAGGAAGTACAATGTGAGTTTTGGGTATACACGACATGTATTGGATACCTTGGTTCCTCCAGTGTACTCTGGCCACACTCTGTTTATATTGACTCCTTACAATGTACTTGTTTTTTCCAGTGTACCTTTCCTTTCTAGAGTACCCTGGTCATACCTATGTATTTGGTCATGCCCATGTACACTAGTCATGAATGTGTACTTGTCCATGATTGGGTACTCTATCCTTCTCTGAGTACTAGTTCCTTAATGTGTACTCTGGTCGGGCCATTTCACCTGACTGTGTTTGGGCTCATATAGCCTAAGGGTACATGGGAGTCACCTGTCAGGTGTCACACAACATGTGGTAGGTACAACATGGTGTGTGATATTTTTATGATACCCTATCCTTCACAGCTAGGGAACTACTATGAGGGTTTTATTCAGACTACAAGTTGTTTATATTGGGAAATTCTATAATCCATGCATTTCCACATTGTCTAGATAATTCTACCTCCACCGTAGTTCCAACCACAGGTCATACATATGAAATATGGATTTCAGATGACTAAACGTAAGTGGAATTATTTCGTCCACCCCATTCACTAAAGAAATGTCTCTAGTCAGGCCACATCACTGGAATTCCCAAAACCCATAAAATGAGAGATATTATACTTATTCCAAACCTCTTTCATCATTGCACTCCAAGACCATGCTATAAATCATGATCTTAAACACATGATATTGATATTTTTTGCCAAAGAATATCTATGTAATGATCATTTAGAGGTAATTTATGGAACCTTCAACCAAAAGGAACATAAAACATGGATCCACTATGATAAGAAGATGAAAAATCATAAAACAAAAACATGATGAATGAAAAAATTCCATTGTCTAGGTTTTCATCAATCCATTTATGTAAAATCATCAAAACAATCGATTAATAAATGTTTAATTAAAAAAATATTCATTCGTAATTATACGAAGATAAATGTGTACCTATAAATCAAAGGTCGACTCATGAATAAATTTTTTATTAAGAATGATTCACATTCGACAACGGATAAACCATACTAGGATTATATACAAAAAAACACACCACCATGTGTTTTTATCTATTGATAATGAATAATGATTCCACGTTTTTGTCATTGGTGATATCCATAAACTCATTCAAAAAATTATCATCATCCCACTATTTATTGTCATTTGTCCAAGAATACTCTTCCAAATGGATCCATTATAAATCACTAGGATTATGTAGGAATGAAAATATCCTTTACATTTGTTCTATTAAATATATAGGGGATTAGTTTTTAGTGAAAAAATAAATAATAAATTATTAATTTTAATTATTTAATTATCATTCACCCATGGATTCTATTTAATTAAAGAGATGACGATGTCATAGATAATGTCTCACCTTCTATAAATAACACATTTCATATTTAATGGTGGTTTTAGATTTCCCATATGAGACTCCTTTTTGGAGTTATTACATAATTTTAAAAAATAATGGAACATGATATAATATTTTTAATATTTTAGTTATATGATTTCTGATCCTCCTTGTGCCCTATAATCCCACATTGACTAATCACATTTCCTCAAAAATGTTATTTAAAATATTAAAAATTATATTAAGGAAAAATAGTGTCACTAACATCACCACACATTATGAAATTTTTTCATAAAATATAAAACCTACACAAGTGGTTGGGGATAAGGGGCTTGCATCTTGTTTTCCCACTCAAAGATTCTCTCTTAAAGATTCCCATTCTTCCACCTAACATGAAAAAAGGGAATCACTCACCCATAAAAGATATTATCATTTCAAATACTCAATATCTACTAGGTACTCTATGATGGTACCTTTATCCTTGATGTTTAGTGTGTCATCCAAAACCGATTACACTCAAATATTGCTCTGGGATAGTTGGCCACTTGGGCTTAGGCGTGCCTCCCCATACATCAATGGATACCAACAATCAGTGAGGGTATAAATAGGTGATAGTGGGGAGACTATTCCCTTAGGTGGTTATAATAATAATGGTTCTTACATATATAAATATATTAGGAGATGATAAAAAAATCAGTGGAAGTAATAAACACAACTCAACAGAATTATAATAAAATATAAGCAGTAATAAATATTCATCAAGTCATAATAATTATAGAATAATATAACAAGTTATTTAAGTTCATAAAAAGGATAGGAAATCAATGTCTCTCTTGGATGACTATATAAGTACATATATAAAAATCATGAAAAAACTAAAATGAAAATCCAGCTAATTCAGAGGAATATCCATGATCCACTTCTAACGATCCCAGGACAAAGGTATAATATATGTCACTAAGGTACATCTCATTAGTATGATCCCATAATTTATCTTCAATACTATAAGTTTATATGATTCCCAAAGGGCCCGTATGGGGTTTTATAATGAACATAGATTCTCACCACTAACTTTTTCCTATATTACATCCATAGTTATGTAGGTGTTTGAAAAATATAAATAAAAGAAAATTTTCTCACACATTTTATAATTGAACAACTTCCCTTGTCCTCAATAGCGACAAGAAAGTGTCTACATGCTTTGACCATCACTGGTATAAGTGTGAACATGTTACCCCATATATATATATATATGTATATATTCCATACCATACAGATCTTCAAGTATATATATAGGGAGTGGTGAGGATCCATGGTTTAGTTCCTAAGGAATCCTCTAAAGGAAGTGAAATCTGGTGAACCCTTAGGTCCCACCCATAAATTGTGTCACAGTAACCCCATATTGTAAATAAAATACCTGGTGTCTAAATGGATTGACCATCAATTAACTACTCCCTTGAAACTATACTATCAAAATAAACATCATCTCAATGGTTCGACTCCCGGAGGATCATCGATATCTCTACTCTAATAAATAAGAACCATAAACTAATGAATTTATGTTAAGAGTCACAATAATATTTATCATCTAATAAATAATAAATGTTGTCCCAAAACCCAATGTTGTGAGGAACAGTGATATCCTTCCTCAAATAATCCTAGCCTATTGGCCTAAATTATAATGCCAATCATAATCACCAATCAATTGTCATAATACCAACACACGATGGTCTATCACCATTCACAAGTAATTATATGGAGTGGACCTAAAACATTGATTATGGTCACCAACATCACATAATCCTTAAAAACTAAGGAGGCCTCTACCCATAATGAGTGGTCAAAACCACCTCAGCTGAGTCCTATATGTGTGCACATGACTTCACCAACCTGTTTCACAACAACAGTGAGTGGAAATCACTAAATAGTAACTAAGCCACCTTATTTAGAAATATATTCCAATTTAACCATGTCTTTATGTATTTATGGTAAACTCCATCTCAAGTCGCATGGGCCATGCCCGTATCTTGATGTCATCATCTCCTCAAACCTTATCACCATGTCACATCAACCTACTGATCAACTTCTCCTCATGTAACTCAGGACACGCACCCAGTCTAACAAACTTATAACCTCAATCCAAGTGATAAACATCACCTCTATGATTGGGCCAATTATCTTACATTACAATAGAACCAATCATCCCATATCACATTTAATTTAATTAAAAACACCCAACTGACCTAAACATCCCATGCTGGTCGAAGCCCCTAACCTGGATTGGAAAATATGAATGTGTTGGGGAATGCTTAAATACATCAAACAACATCAATTTGAAAATTTAAAAACAAAAATTTATCTATTATGTATCTATAATGTACTACCCACATGTGAATATATATATAACACATCCCAATAATTCCAAAAATGAATGATAAATCTAGGAACCTTTCTAGTTATACATTATTGTGCAAACTCTTCTGATATCAACTAGTAACTTGTGATGAAATGAGAAAAATGACATTATAGATGAAAACATTGAAAATAGGGTAAAAGAGTTCATGAAAATTTAGCACTCTATAGGTAGATATTGAAAAGATAAAAAAGTAATTGGACTAAATCCCTTACCGATGAACAATATAACCACTGATTCAAGAATATGTGATTGGATAATAGATTTGGATCACTTCATAATTAAGGACAAGAATGCAAAAATCCCCCTATGATATGCATGAAATGAAGGAGGAAGGATAGAGAAAATACTAAATAGAAATGATGGTCATTTTTTCATTTTTCCTTAATAAATCACCCAAATGGTTTGGCCATACAATTTGGATAATTATGCGCCAGCCATGTGGTGCTCACTGTCCAAGCACCATGCTCGCATGGGCTAGCCACAATGTTTTCCAAACCGTGTGTAGAAAGTGTGATTATCCTTTTATAAAAACTGAATATCATCCAAACATACATGTTTCCATACATTAATGGTTTGATAAACCATGCTCAATGAAACTGGTGGGCTGCACTTTTACTCCTGGGAGGCCGCATGTTTTGATCATACTATACACCTCTATATGTGCATTCCTAAAACAACTTTTCTATCTTTAATGCACCCAAAAATGATGAGAATTTCATATAACATTTCTAGCCATAAAACCCATCTAAAAAGAGGAATTGGGTCAATCAAAATCCAAAAATTAGGTTCAAAAGATAAATAGAAGTGTTTGCATGATCACCAAATGCCAAAATTCATACATGTTGGTGAATTTAGTCCCAATTAAAAACCTATGATGTTAAAATATTTCCATATTAACATAGACCATCATTGAGATATCAATATTTACACCATGATGGTACAAAACATTACCATCTCATAAACATTTATTGATCTATCCTCGGTTTTAAATTCAATGGTCTACTCCCATCAAGGTGCTACACACCATAGGAGTTACTTACCCGGTCAGTTCCGAACCAAAAAACATTATCTGATGGTCCACTGACCATACAAGGACTCAAAATTAATCCAATTATGTTTTATTATTCTTTCACCTTATTAGGTGATCAAATTTTTCTCATGCCATACCTGAAACCCCTCATGCACCATTTCTCATCAGATGATAATTAGTACCTAAATCATAAACAACACTCATCAAAACCCACACATCATTATATTCCCGTATATCTTGCATCAAATAAGATTCAAAAAATATTTTTACAACATTTATACATATGAATTACCATCAAAATATTTATGCCTATGCACCTCATACAAAACCATAATCACATCGATTCCCACAATAAATCATGGTGCCAAAGAACCTCATTTATACATTGCATCTTATCGATGGCTAGATTCCAACGTGCCTCATATATATATCATACATCATATCTAATTCCAATATACTAATATGTTCTTGTTTATTCTAAAAACAATACACAAGAATGAATTGCAGAAAAACTTACCATGTAAAAATATTAAGAAATGTGGTCACATCTATAGTGTTCCTCTAACTATCATCATCTCCATGGCATGCTCTACACCTAGAACATCAACTACATGCACTGGATCCTGGCCATTGACCCCAATATTGGGTATCTCTATCTATGCCACTACCTTTACATGTAGCTGAATCATAGATACCATCTTCTAGTACTGATTTTGAACCTTCCTCATATCCATGATTTTGACCCAGTCCCTGGATAAAATCTCTCTAAAAAGGCATCCAACTTAACATCTCTAGTTGGAAAATATGGCCACACATTTGACAATCCTTTAGAACCTGATCCAACATGGTATTAATGTTCCCTAACATCCCACACATGAAGCACAATGATGAAGACCCACTCCTTGGTGGTGTACCTAAAATCATTATCAAGACTTCCCTATTGAGACTTCTCATGAACCTCTCCATTATACCTATGCATCACCACTGAACTCACATAACACCCTCCTCAGGATCATATAATATTTTTCTTTCAAATTCCCCTAGATATCAGTTCTTCATTCATCACCTCATAAAATGTTTTCCACCTGATGATATTCACCTACACCATTATGGCATGATGCAAGGCATCATCAAAATGCCTCACCCTCACAATGTTTTCAACAACCATAAAAAGTGAAATGGAGTAAGTCAATCAAATTTTCTACATAATCCATTATGAATGTGTCTCCCTACTGGCAGTTCATGAGATCGCATGCTCTGTCTAACCTTATCATCTATAGTAATAAGTTCTAGAAGAACCTATACTTGAAATCATTCAACGACAGTCCCTCGTGTCTTCCCTTCAAAACCTATATGTCTCACCAATGTTTTTTTAGTCCTCTAAGCATTTAAGTCACCAGATTCTCACTATTCTTTTTAGGTGTCTGAAGCTAATCAAAGATATTATTCATTAACTCTATCCAATTCTCTTCTACCTATGTTCCACTATCATACTGAAATAAATTTGGGTTCTCAAACTAGAACTCCCACTTCAGATATACCATAGACAGCTTAGCTCCCGGATCTCCTCGGTCAATACCTTGTATAACATGTACCAAGCTCACCCGAAGGTACTCATCAACACATGAAACAAGTAATTAATTCTTTTCGAGCTGAATATCCTCTAAAAGATCTTGTACTAGCGGATCCTGATCATCCTAACTCTCAAGTACCTCATCCTAGGCATGCCCATGCGACACTATATCTCTACCCTCCTAACACTCCCTCGGATTCTGTCTAGGTGGAATCATGCTGAATATAAATCTTTATGGTAAAACAACCATAAGAGTATATATATAATAGACAGGAAAATATATAATAGGTAGTGAAACTCACCATCCTTACACTCCCTTATCATACCCATGTCACATGACATCCAGCCTCATGGCCCATAACATACTCATATCAGAGTTGGGTATCCTATATTATCCATCTTTATGATCCCCTGCCTACTCCTTTGGACTGAGAATCACATATAATTTTGCATCATGGACACTTTCCTATCAAAAATAGGTCCAAAATCATATATCATGTGTCATCAATTTGGGAATTATTAGTAGAATTAAACCAAAGAGGCTGAAAAAATTGCTTCTTTTTCGATATTTAAACAACTCGCACCATTTACCATCCCTACCTTCCCTCATCATTGTCAGGTCCATATAATATATATAAGTCTCACCAAGAACTACTTTCCTTGATTGTCTATATAGAATTCCACAAAAGTGGGTATACAGAAAAATGTTGTTTAACTTCTTTGTTGAAACTTTACACAACCCAACCACTCTTAGTGTATTCCCTGTTACAAAGATTTATTTACTAGCACATACATATTTATCATTTCATTCTATGTGATTACCATGATATATTAACAACATGACATTTCCGTACCAGACTATGGGAAAAAATAAATAATGGACAGCCATCATACCCATGTATTCCACTTGAGATGGAAATAAAATCAACTGTAAAATCACTCATCATAATATAAACTCCCTACCACATGAAACATGGTATGTCCCCCATAAATGGGGATTCAAGCATCAAAACACAATTTCTATACCAAGTTTTGACTATATACTAGTCTCTATTCTACCATATCCCAATTAATAAGATCCAAAAATGGAAAACCACTTATGATACCATGTTTAGAATCCCAAACCAATTTCCAATCAAACAGTCCTCTCAGTCAGTTGGGAATTGCTCCTTAGGAATGACTCTCTATATGCCAAAGGCTTATGACTAGCAGTGAGGGTATGGTTAGATTAATGTGCGGATACTATAACCACATGTAGTGATAATAATAGTCCTTACATATATATAATAGAAGAAGTATACCATGAATAAACATAATAAACAAATATAACTTTGTGGAAGAATAATAAAATTGCATTAGTAATAAATTATCCCCAAGGCATAACCATTTTTAGAAAAATAAAATATGTTACAGAAAGACATTGAAAATAGATTGGAAATCAAGGTCTCATGTGAATGAAAATATATGTTCATATATAATGTATAAAAAAACTCAAAAAACTGGGCCCAATACTAAGGAACCACCATGGTCCGCTTCAAACTATCCTATGCCAAAGGTACAACTCTAATCTCTATATTCCAGCTCAAAAGCATAATACCTTATTCAATTTTAGAGACATAAAGTCTACAATAATTTTAAAGGTCCCTTGTATGGTATGAGAATTAACATAGTACGCCAACACCAATGTGTGAATTTCATACATCAATGAATATGTATTTTAATGGGAAATATAAATAGAAGGAAATTTTCATACAAATTTCATAATTAAACTGCTTCCATTATGCTCAACATCCATAAAGAAGTGTCTACCTTCATTGGACATCATCGGTATAAGTCTGAAAATGATCCCAAAAATATATATATGTTATACCATACAAGTTTCCATATATATATAATAGTGTAAATCCAGGGCTTAGTTCTCAAGGCATCCTCTAAAGGAAGTCAAATCTAGTGAACCCTTAAATTATACCAATAAATTATGTCATTGAAACCTCATCCCATCAATGAAAAACATTGTGTATTAATGGAACTCCCCAATCTACAGCTTCCTTTCTCCCCCTCGGGTTATCTATAACTCCTCTTCTCAGTGCTTCTTATCAAGATTCTCATGGCCTGAAGTTACTCTTTCAATGGCGGCGTCGATGACCTCATGGGCTCAACCGTCTTGGAAATTCACACCACTTGATGGAATGCTTCTCATCCTACCTCCTTTTCTGGAAAAGGACTTCTTTTGATGCGTGGTGAAGGTCCTACAGTTGAGATCCAGCTCTTCAGGATGAGGGTTTCTGCATCATTTTCATTGATAGATGTCAGTGAATAGGGTGGTCTGTTGTGGTCTCTGTGAAAGGTTTAATGGTGGTTATGGGATTTATAAATCATGGTTGCGACATGGAAGTTTTTGGTGTTTGGAGGTAATTTTAGATCAATGTGAGATTTTTATGTTATTATGTTTGATGATCTTAAGGTTTTATGGATTTTCCTTCACCAAGGTACCCTGTACCACCTTGATGGTTAGTTTTTCTCTTTGGTTTGCATGATTTTCTCTTCAGGCTTGCGCAGCTGGGACATCAGAGGTGTCTCGAGGAGGAAGAAGGGTTTTATTTTAGAATCTTCTAGTGACGAGGATGCTGATTTGGTGGTGGAATTATCATGAAGTATTCAAATTGATGGTGGATTTTTTTTATTGGTAGTGTGCTCGGCGGTTTACTAGAGTTTTATTTTTGAATTAATCGTATGGTATTTTGTTGGTTTTTGTATTTTGGCTCTGTGGTCTCCCGGTTTTAGGACATTGTAATCATTTTTCCAATAATGAAGTACTTCATAAGAGGTTCAGAGCAACGAGTTATCACTAGAAAATTACTATATATTTTTGGATGTTTGAGAGGTTATGGATTTTTTCATCAGTACCAGGCCTATGGTTTCTTGCGTGGAATAGATATCGGAGCATCAATAGGAATTTGAAAGTTGATTTTATCATTTTTTATTCTATGTTGGAGGATTTTTCTAAATTTTATTGGGTTTATTTTATCCTCTGGACTCCAGATTGTGGGGCTTGATTTTTTTTTTGACTTGATGTCATTTCGGTTTCCACATAATCCCTCAAAAGTGTGCCTATGTTTTTAATAATAAAATAATTTTCATTCTGACCTCTTCTAAGAAAATCACCCTCATCTCACCATCTCAATGTCCTGAGGCACAATGATATCCTTTCTACAATAAATAATCATCAAAAAATAAAAAAGAAACATCACCGGTAATGATGATATATATCCTTCAATATGGAATAACTGTTATCTAAATAGATGACGTCACACAGCGCAAAAATATACATCCCCCAACAACCCTAGCCCTTTAGCCTCAATCATAACTGTGAGCCCCATCCCAGGAATGATGGTGTCAACACCATCATCTGAGGTTCCATCACCATCCATGTGGATATCTATAGTGGGGATCTATAACATATCATATGGTAATCACCATCACCTAATCCACAATATCTATAGATACCTATACCCATAATGAGTGTTTAAAACCACCTCAACTGAGCCCTATTAGTGTGAATATGATTCCAATAGCACATTGTCCAACAACATTGAGTGGAGATACCCAAATTTTACCTAAGACACATCATCAGGAACCTCATTCTCTTATGAACATGTCAAAAAGCCTTTATTGACAATGCTATATCAAGTCGCACAGTCTATGCCCTTAGAATAAAGGCTTTCTTTCCTTATACTCGATTACCATGTTGCCTTAAACTGGTGATCAACTTCACACCATGTAGCTCAAGACACCACCTTAGCTTGAAGACTGTGTCACCTAAATCTAGGTGATCAAAATCACATCTATCTACATGACTGGGTTATCATGTTATGATGTAGCAAATCATATCATATCACATTTAATTTAATTAAAAATACCAAAACATTTTAAGCTTCCTAGGTTGGTCTAAGACCCTTTCCTCACTTAGAAAATATGAATGAGATAGGGCATGCTTAACGGAATCCCACCACTTCAATTTTACATTTTAAAAAAACATTTATTTATTAGGGGTATCTCAAACTCTACCGACATTGGTTTCTATAAAATTCACCATAAAACATTCATAATATTAAGCAGAAATCTAATAGAGAAAAAAACATTTTAGAAAAACACCCTCAAAGTAAAGGGAAAATATCTCATAATCATTTAGTATTTCGTATATAGAAATAAAACATAAAGGGAAGAAATAAGAATTAATCCTTTACTGATATGTTTCCAATGAGACCAACAAATCAAGATTCATATCTTGGATGAGGGCGTTGGATAAATACATGATGGAAGAGAATAATGAAGGAACTCTATTTTCTACATGTGAAATGCGGGAGAAATACAGGATAAAAATCTAAATAGAATGGATGATATTTTTCAGATTTTCCCCAAAATAAATGACTCTTAACGTTATGCCACAGATTTTGGTATATAGTGCGGTGCTCACTATCTAAGAAACACACTCACAGGGTCAAGTCACATGATTTTCCAAAACATGCCTAGACCAGGTGATTCCCCTCTCCAAAAAAACTATAGAGGTATAGCACATCCATACCCCCACCTTTATGGATAAAATATTTATAATCAATGCAATTAGTGGGACTCACTGTTACTTCTAGGAGGCCTCATTGTTACTTCTAGGAGACCTCACTATTTGATTAGATTATTCACCTATCTCCATGCTTTCTCAAAACAAATTTTCCAATGTATGACAAACCTGAAATGCATTTGAAACTTCAAGGCACTTTCATAGCCTTAAACCCGTAATAAAATCATTATATTGTTTCAATAAAACTCCTTGAATTATTTTTTGAAGATCAATAAGAAATTTGGAACACTCACCAAACTCAAAAATTCAAACAAGTTGAGGAATTTCAACTCACTCAAAAACACAATACCTTATATCTAGATCAGGCTAGTTGATAACATTTGATGGTTCATTAACATACCTCCTTATTTATGACACATTTAAGACATCGTGTACCCTATCTAACTTTGGTTGTAGGGCTAGAATGTATACCACATCACCAAACATATGTCGTATCGTGGAAGGCCCATTGAATCTCAATGATAACGTTTTCCCCAGAAAAATATATGAAACCCTCAATGAGGTGAGACTTATTAACACATGGACTCCCTTGTCAAACTCCAAAGTCCAATTTTAATCAGTCCTCATAAGTCATCTAATGGGTCTGGGTAGTTTTAATTCATTCTTGGATGATATTTACATTCTTTGATGTTGCTTTCACCAACTCTAAGGCCATGAGGTAAAACTACCTCAATTCAATCAAATATAGTGGTGAACTATATGGTCTCCTATACATGGCATAAACTTGCTCCATAATGATAATTTATTGGTAACTATTGTTATACACCAACTTCATCATGTGTAGTTGATCCTCTTCACTATGGTCAAAGTCCATCACGTAATCGTGAAGCATACCCTCCATGACCTGAATGGTGTGCTCAGTCTTACCATATGTTGGGGGTCAAAACAATGTGATCAACCACAACTAATTAAAAAAGTTCTACTTACAATAGTATACATAATCATGATGTAATGCGAGATTCATGGTCTAAAACGATCACTGGGGGATCTTTATTAATTTAGATTATATTTTATTTTAATGGTATCCCAAGAAATATACTAAACATTAGTCTCAAATTTTAGGGAAGCTTTATAACATGGTTATTAGAACTATAACCAGATAGATAAAATCATATCCTAAAGTCCATAATGGAATCCCTATCATGAATTCTATAGAGATACCATCCCAATTCCACTCCAGAAGCTCAAGGGGTTGAGCTAAACCCACGAGAACATAGTTCTTTTCCATCACCAACTGACACGTGAGGCATCGAGAGACCAAATAAACTACGAAATTCATCATTACTAACCACCAGATATGAATATGGAGGTCCTTGAAAATCTTCTCCTCTTATGCATGAACCTATAAGGGGGATGTATGAAACTCCCTCAAAACCTCCTCTAACACTATCTAGCTCTTTCGTATTATAATCCATTGAAACTTTTGATCATGATATATGTATCCTTATATTCATTGGAATCCAAGATTTATCTATATGTAGATGAAAGAATCTGATATCGAACATTTTCTGTGTTATTTAATAGATTTTTATAGACAAGGATCTCTTTATCACTCACCTCTTTAGCAAGCGGATTAAGAAGTGGAGATTCGAGCATGTAATATTTCTGTTCACGTTGCAGAACAACCTGAAGCCATATGAACCACTCCTATATGTTACTACTATAAAGGAGATGATATTTCTTTAATATACATCATATTGATAGTTTGGATAATGAACTTTCCATTTTTTTAAATTATAAAATAGTATATTCTTATTACTTTAGTTGATTACAAATTATGCAATAAATAATAAATTTATTGATTTTATTAAATCTCCCACTATTTTTTCAATTCTCAATATCCCTCACCATTGAACTTTTAATATCAAGTTTGTATTAAATTATAATGTGAATGATCCATGTAACCCTACATGTAACCCAAATGATGGTTGGTCATGCTACTTCAAGGTATTTATGTAGTTTGGTGTCTGCTAACTACGAGCTTGCAACTCCTTGATCTGTTGAGTGGACTCTCAAATCCAAAAATCATGAATTGTATTTCCTCAACACTTTTCTCCAAGTTACATCCTATCTAAAGAGGTCTACTAAACATTATGTAATATGTTAAATTTAACCCATTACCTTTATAATAGAAACATGTTAAAATTAAATGTCCCAGTGAGGGTTGGACAAATACTTGGTTCAAAGGATTTAATTAAAAATCATGTAGTGAAATTCAATGTCTGAATTAATATTTATTTGAGGGATTTTATTGTATTATGATTAAATACTATATTTTTTAATCTATTATAAGAATTTTTAATATTATGTGGATATTCCATAATTAGATAACCATGTTGGAAAACACATTTATGGGTAATCCATTTATTAAAATTCCATATTTTTACATTAATTCATTTATTTGTGTGATGAAATTATTGAATACATAAATTATATAACTCCTATAAAGAAATAAATCAACCAATAAATGTAAAATCATTATCTTATCTAATGGTTGATTTATTGAGTGGATAATAAATCAACCAAAGGCCGAATATATTAACTCATTATTCCCTTTTTAGCATGAGTTGGAGCATTCCACTTAATCACTAGTGTATCACCTGGGTTGGAATAATTATGGTTTTGTCTTGAAACACATCAATGAACCATGGGAAACATCATTAATTACAAGTATTTATAACTCACATGTAGGTGATGATAATAATTTTTTTTGTTAAAGTGTGATTATTTAAATACCAATTGATATGCAGGTCCTACAAAATAATGGAGGGAGGGATGACACATTGGCCATTAAATTTAATTTCATATTGAATAATTTCAAACCCATGAAATAAATTAAATTAAAATATCCAACACATAAACATGTCTTGGTCATGCTCCTGAATGGTCATACATAAAATAAATACACAAAATTATATAGATAACAATCATTTATTATTTATTATTTATTATTAGTATAAACACACATTTATTAATTATTTAAATAAATAAATAAATTCCCTTTCATCATGATGACCATCTTGATTCATTTGGAGATACTCATCTTAATGGAATTCATGAAAAATAATGTAATAACCAATTATTAGAAATTATTTTAATAAATTAAAAAATTATTTATCATTTTCTAATATAATTATTAAATTTTCAATGAAAATAAGTACCAATCAAAAAAATAATTGTATTAATGATGAAATTATCTATTTAAGTTTAAATTATTTTGTCATTAATTAGAAGAATAAATGGAATGTACTATTGATCTACACACTATGAATATCACATTTTGTGTACCAGGGTTACAATATTGGGGCTTTGATTTGTTACCAAACTGGACTACACAACGTGTGTATACTAGATACACGTTCTGTATCATTATTTTTATGTGTTTGCAGAACCCTCTGAAGGTCTCTATGTGTAATTTGAACATGGGAGTTAACGAACCACACAATGTGTACAAGCCAACAACATGTCATGTATACCATTATTACACTTGTACCTCATTCTCTCGTGGTTTAACCTAGTTTATGAATACATGGGATGAGTGAATTTTGTTACTAAATCATGAATACCACATGATGTGTATGACATATACAATGTATGTAAGCTAACATGTGTGTGATAGGTAAGACTAATCAAGACATGATTTACAATAAACTCATCATGAAAAATTGTTGCATGATTCATCATATATCCCATGAAATAAATAAGTGTCGTGCGCTTGGGTACACTCCGTGTACTCTGGATACACATAGTGCAGTCCCTTGTTTTCCATCCAAATTTATCAACCCTTCTTAATGAAAACTCTAGTCATTCTTCATCTGTTATTAGTCCTTTAGGAAAATGTAACATTGAATGAACATGATTAATATGTTGAAAACATGTTAATTTAATTGATATTAAATAATCAATCACATGAAATTAGAATATAAATATCTTATTCCATTGATCAACAATCATGTAAATAATTATACACTTAAAACATGACCACTCTGATACCACTTGTAGGTTCTGGGTGCAATAAGAGATCCTTTTGGTAGGAATAAATTTAAAATTTATTTTAATCTACATTTTCTCAAATCCTAATGATAGTATCTTTCACATTATCTTTATAATTAATTTATTAATATTGTAAGAAATGATTAGCTCACCTAAGGATCATTCTTTATTGTGATGTAGATATTTTGAAAACCCTTTTGTATTGCCTTCATTATGTTATGAGGAAACAATGATACAATCCCTGTAGTGATTATCCACACATACTCTTTTGATTTTTAAGAATCCCTAATAGATTTATGGGTGCTAGTGTGGAGAATTTATTGTATTCAGTTATTCGTGTTGATTACTCATCCTTTGATTTTGAAGGAATCAATCTTGTGTTTCTGATATTTTAGAGGGAGAGAAAAAGAGTGGAAGATAAAAAAAATCATTTTGTACAATGATTATTTATTCATACTACCTACAAAATAGACATATCCATCTATTTATATAGCTTGATTTTAGGTTATGAAATATTATTTAATTCCATGTCAGCCCTTAAAATAAGATTATATTCAAAAAAACACTACGACACTTGATAATAATACATTTATTATTATTGTTTTGTGGCATGCTCCATCGTTAAAAATGATAAATTATATTTAACATCATACAAATTAATATTTATCAATGGATTCTGACTTGGTATATTCATCCTTCTTAACATTTATTCAATATCCAAATATATATTTAACTTAATAATTTCATCAATCAATAAATATTATGAAAAATGAAACATGAATAAAATTATTCCATCATCTTTAGAATAATATTTATTCCATTAAATTTAAAATATAAGTTAATAAAGATCAATTAAAATACTTAGTGTGTGACCCTCTAGGATTCCTTCCGGTTGACATTAGACGGGCTTGCCTATATTCCAAGATTATTTTCTAGAAATTCCCTAAGTTACATAGGATAAATAACATAATGTTTCAATGATGAAAAACACTAATCAATAGTCACTATGTTTTATAATCCCTTGTCACAATATCTCATTAAGTAGGTTTCACATATGTGTCACTAACCTATATTCTTGATACAACTTTCTTTGACTATCTAAAATAAACAAATCGATACACCATGAAAATTGAAATAAATATAGGTTTTTTGTTATAATAAAATGGGTTAGATATCAACATGCATAAATATATAAGGAAACAATTCCACCACTAAATTATCCATTAATAATATTATATTTATGATAGACCCAAAATACACTACTTTACACCAATATATGGGATGATGCTTTTCATCTGGCACTCAATGTGTGTGATTCGGGAAATGCATCACTAACATTATTAAAATCTAAGGATCATGACACACACTTGAAAATAGAAATATCTAATGAAACAGAAACATGTGGAATTCTTACTGGCAGGATTGATTTCCAAATATCACATCTTGGAGAAAACATATTCCAAAATTCATGAGAAGAAGCCACACCCACTAATGAGTACCCACACATGACAATCATGTTCTATTTGTCCAATAAAAGAACATTATCCAACCAAAAAACAATATTTAAGAGTATCATCACAACAATTCAAGGTTCACATCACAAAATGGAACTACTGTGACCTTATCAATGCGTTGAATACACTAGAATATTATTACATTTAATCAGTACAAAACAATTAACAATATTTAATAAGATTTATTAATATTCCAATCATTTAAAAAACATGTAATCAACGTAAAAAAGTAGTTGGTCCTACGGCACCAAATCCAAAGGATATATCATTGTCCAAATAATCCAAGAATGAGGTCATAGATTACCAAAAAAAGTAAAGAGGTTCTCATATTGATAAATCAAGAAGAAAAGGTCAAAATGAGAAGAATTTTTTTGAATAAAATAAGAACAAAAAGAGCGAGGAATATGAAATCATTATGTTTTTATTTTGTAATGATTGTCTATAAAATAAGATTTTATGGACATGTTATATGGTTTATTATAGGTTTTGAAGGTAATGAGAAATTAAAATTAAAAAAACCAAAATAAAGATGATTTCATGAAAAAAATGGATTAAATTACACAAAAATAAAGGTTCTCATTAATTTATACTTTTAAGGAAAAAGGGGACATAAAATGAATGATTTTCTAGAAGCCTGAGGTCTTAAAATAAAAAGTAATGATTGTTGTTCCAAGGTGTTAACTGAGAAATTATAATAGAAATTATTTTTTATGGGAGATTTTTTTTATATTCAAGTCCTGGACATATAAAAATTAATTAGAGAAAGAAAAAAATTATATTTTTGGGAATACCTTCATTCCTATGACAAAAAAAAGTTGTTTATATAGAAAAAAAATCAATTACAGTGGAAAATATATTCACTATGTTGGAGGAGAAAAAAATCAATCAATGAAATTTTGACCATAAACTAATAATGGTTCACATATATATTCCCTCATGGAATGAATGAATTCAAATTTTTAAGATAAATAAGGATGTAGTTCCAATTATAAGAAGGGTAGATTAACAATTTAGGAAAAACTAACCAATGGAAAACAAGTTTGAAGTTACCCCAATAAAAATGTAAGTGTATAGACACAAATAATTATTTATTGGTTCCAAAAACCATTCCATGATGAAAGAGATGATGGTTGGTTAAATATTTAACTTTTTATTAAGGGTTATTATGGGAAATACAAGAAAAATGTATCTTTGGATGAAATATATACTAATGGGTCTATTCCCACTACTAGGATGGAATCCATGCTTGAGAAAATAAAAGACTTTAAATCACATGCCTAGTATATAATCTTTACAAGTGTAATTTCCAAAATAAATAATAAAAAGGATATCAAGAAAGAGTAAATCACTTTGTTGGTTTATCATGACCAACCACAATCTTCAATTTGAGGATGTCAGAGTTTCCAATCTCCATTGGGAATTAAAAGTTTATAATATTTATTGAATGTGATACATGCATAATTGGGAAGTATGATCCTTAGGGTTGCATGTGATGAAAATAAAAAATTTATTTGGCAATAATAGAAAGTGTATGTTAAAAAGAAAAATGGAAAAAATAACATCTTGATATTGAGTTGAAAAAGTGTTAAAGATTATTTTATAGATTGGGTGGAATAAAACTAATATTAAAGAACAAAATATGACATCAGACCAATTATGAAGTGGTATCAAACTAATATAAGAAAATGGATAATAATAATTATAATTATTATAATAAGATAAAGATAACACTATAAGTTAGAAAATTCCATTTCTGTATAACATATTTATTTTTCAGTGCACTAAAAATTGGGGCATTAATTGATAATTTTTAAGATAAATTTTTTTTCCATAATAAATAATCATTAACATAAATATGTTTTAAACAATAAAAAAAATATAGTGTCAATATTGTATGTCATTCAGGGGGGATGTGGGTAAAGAGTGATCAAAGGCTTCTTAAGACATTCTGAATAATATTTTTTCATAAAAATATTTAAATATCTTGAAAATCATTTGGTATTATTTTATTCAACATATGGTACGTCTTACATGGATTATTATTTATTGATTTTCAACTAACGGTATGGTATTAGTGTGATCAAGATCATGGGATGTGTTGAAAATTGTTAAATTTCAAACTGCAAGCATATATTGAAATAGGTGAGTGACATGGATAACATTAGTTCGTTGAAATAAACCATTGTTTGTTATTATATATTTTTTCTTAATAGGATTAGAATATTTTTGAAGTACTCGACTCTAATTGATAACTTCACTCGCTAAATATCATTATTGGAAAATGTGGTTGTGTGTGAGAAATAGGCTTAGAGATTGAAAGGTGATAAATCTAGAGGATGTAAACTAGTGGTATCAAATTGGTTGGAATTAATTGTATAATAAATGGGGAGAATAATATATTTTTATATAGATTTTTGATGTTTTAGGAGAGTATATTTCCACTTCATGTATTTGATTCTCACTGAAAATATTTTGTATTGAAATTATTAAAAAGGTGGAGTAAAGTAAAAACCATAGAAACCCTAAGGTGTAGAGAAATTAAAAGTGAAATTTTGATACAAAGTAACCTTTTAATTTTCATAACAAATAGGGATAAATGTGGTATACAACAAAAAACCATATTTATTTCAGAATATTTTTAGTTATAAGGAGAATATAGCTTTTTTGATGTATTTCTAAAAAATAAAAAGGGGTATTATTTCAATCAAGATTTTACATGCTAGAGTCATTATAAATATAAATTGATATTTACTAAATGAATTATTGGATTTATTTCATAGAGTTATTAAAAAGACACAATAGTTCAGGAAGATTTATTTTTTCAACATGATTAATTTAGTCAAATTACTCTAGGATTTATTCATTTTGGAAAGGGTATAAATGTTGTAAGTGATAAAAAATTACAAGAAAGTACTGATGGAGTCCTAAAGCAACAAGCAGCCCTTTAAGAGAAATAAGATTTATTTATAACCACTTAGAACATGGAGGAATAATGGTAGTAGGGATTGGAATGGGTTTTCCATGTAAATGTTGAGTGTTATTATGTATATATATGATTGAAACAACTATTTGGGGTGATAAAAGTTGGCCAATTGAGTGGGGAGGTCCTAATGGGTTTACACTGGGATTCCTCAATTTTTCTTTTTCATTATATTTTATTCATTTATTGATGTTTTTATCTATCGTTAATATTATAGGTTTAATAGTATTTGATTTTTATTGAGGTTTTGTTTAGGGTAGATAGTTTTTATTCATGGTTAGTGATAACCATTCGACACTCATGTATTTAACCTTTATTTTTTAGTAAATTGGTTCTTCATGGTTAGTCTCACCATGTGGCCAAACTGTGTGGTGCCCAGGTGTTCCTTGTGAAGGACGCATGGTTAGGGCACAGTTTGGTAAACTATTTAGTAAATCCGTATAGATTATATAACTCATTATAATTTGATTATTACTTTTTTAACCATACAAAATAAGACAACTAATGTATCTTTCTCTCCATTCACTTGAGTAGGATCAACGGAGTCCAGAGCACACCTTCTCTTTTATTCCCACTTCATTTTTGGATTCCTTCCCTTCAATCTCTTTGTCATTCAACCATATTAAGGCCTCATACTCCTCCCCTTTTCTATATTATCTTGTTTTCATTTATATATTTTTCCTTTTTAAACTATACCCTCAAGGTGATATTTGACAAACTACTTTATCGATTTTGGTGTGAGACCTTGATGTTTGTTTATCAGGCTCTATTCCTTCCATGATTGGTGGTTTCACTTAATTTTTACACTAATTGAAGAAGATTTTTTTCATGTTTTTCCTTTTTCCAATAATTCCATATAATTTAGTGCATTATAAATAGTTTTTTTCATTTTACATTTGTATGTCATATATATTTAGGAATGTTCATCGTAAATTTTTTCAAGAGATTAAAATATTGAATAATGCTTCTAAATTACAATAGGTGATTCATGGAAAATTAATTGTTTTTCAAGGGATTTTGTTGGTGATTTTATTTCCATTTTAATTTAATGATAATATTAATTATTCTTATGCAATTGACATAGTTTTATCTATAAATGTTTTTATAATTTTTTGGTAGTATTTTTATTTAATACTCATTATGATTGTTGGATTTAATGGTTTAATGAGGAATTTTACTCTTGAATAAAAAATAAATTCAAAATTATATGATTTTTTAAGGGTTTTAATTAAGAGTTTATCAAATTAAGGTTTCATGGTTTGATGAAAATGACACTTTGACACAATAAATATAATTTTAATCAAAAAAGACATGTTGAAATTATTTTAAATGTTTTTTTTTATTTATAAAATTTCTATTTTGAATTCATGGATTGGTTGGGACCATTAATTTTCAAAATTATAACCTTATATTATTAATATGTGTTTGAGAACATTAGTGAACAAAATTTATGAATTTTTTTTATTGAGGTTTCTACGTCTATTTTTGTGGCTATCATAAAGGGGTGTCAAGAGGTAGGTTGAGGATTATTCTATCACCATTTTTACCTAAACTCTCATCACTGATTTTATGGGGAAATTAGGCATCTTACTGAGGGATTGATAGATGGTTACTAAATTTCACAAATTAGATTGGTAAATATTCTTTGGTATGGAACCAGCTGAGGATATTTTAGAATTCAACTAAGGACGATAGTTTATAGAATCTATTTTTATAAAGACTTAGCAATGCTTCAATAGTCCAAAAAATGGTTCCAAATAAATTATTTATTGGTTCATCTCATTTGATGATTAGGAATTTCCCATGATTCATATAATATCATTGATTTAATCTTTCACTCTTTATTTGTGATTTTGTATTAATGATACTATTAGAATGATTATATTATTATTTTTTCTAGTCTATTTATTCTACTGATCATTGTTTCTATTGATTGGTGATCTCTTTATTTCATTGATTTAAACTGAAATTTTAAAAATGTTTTTAAAGATTAATAAAAAATAAATTATTTTGTAATGATTTTGAATGGTTGGTTTATAAAATGGATATTGGGATCAATAATATTTTTAGAAAATAATCAGGAATTTTTTTCTTAAAATGGTGGGAAACCATATTTTAAATTACTATATTTAAAAAAAGATTTTATGTATTGTTTTAATAAAGGTAACTATAGTGACCCTTTGGTGGTATCTTACTGGGATATCAAGCTGACATTCTACCTATTCCACTCAGTGTTGATAAACATGAGATGTTTTGTATTTTCATGTTAATTTGATATATCTAGTATAGATTTTTTGAATATTGATGAATTATAACAATGTTATCACATGTATGTCATGTTAAGTATTAAATATTTCCATATATATTTTTTATTATTATGGTTTTATAATGATCATCATTAATTTTATTCTAGATCATCCATCAAATGTGTTTATTATATTTTTAGATGTTCATATGTATCATTTTGGTTTTTTCCTATTAGTTTTTCCTTTATTTAGTAACTGGTTATTTTTATATGCAAGGATATATGATGTGGGAAGTTCTCATGATAGAATTTTGGGTGGGAGTTCTATTTCCTTTCATTTTTATTTTTTCCCCTCCTCACTCATGGTATTTCATGACCAAACCACTCACAAATTTTTTTAAAGTCTTCTTTTAAGTGATTTCATTTTCTATTTTTTAAATTTTGAAGCATTATTCATGAATAAATTTAAAAATTTTAAGAATTATTATTGATATTTCAATGTATCTTATTGTTTTTTAATCTATGTTCCGAGGGATTGAAAGGAAGTTTGAAAATACATAGAAGGATATGAAAGCAAGATGTGGTTCCACTTCTTGAAGCTGAATATAGCATGAAACATCAAATTCCGAGTATAATGGCACCAAATGTATAGTGGCATGGATAGAGGATTCCCCATAAACCAAAATTCCATCAGCTAGCCAGTGAGTGATTTCCTATAGTAATAAGATCCAGGTAATTCACCAGCTACTGGGTGGAGGCTGCCTGGTATCCAGTGGTGACCTGACTACAAGACCAGAGTTGCATTTATAATGGCCCAATAATTTCTTTCTTGGAAATTAATGAATTTTCATGAACATGAACTACCTATTAACCCTTTAAGTCTAAAAATAGAGCCCAAGGGACTCATTGATTTTTATCCCACACAATCAATAAAATTTTAAAAACAAATATATGCTCAAATTAAGATTTTGTATATATAGAGTTCTTCAATCCCCTATCTTTGTGATCCATCCTTCTTTTCCAAATCTCAAATGCTTTCACCTTTATCATGACATATCTCTATAGAATTTTATATATCATATAAGATAAATATGTGACCAAAATTTTAATGAATTTGAACTATGAACATCAAAAATTCTAAACCCAATTTCTATATTTGGTTCTTGGGTTTCCATTAAGAACAAGGTAAGTTGGTTCTTGGGTTTATATTAAAACTAAGGTGATTCCCTTCTTGGGATTCTATAAAAAAAGGTTATGATATTAAAAGGAAATATATATCAAATTTAGGGTGGGAGATATAGGTGTTACATTGGTTGTTACTACTGAATTCATTATCAAATTGTGTTTATTATCTCATCTACCTTGCAATTTCCATCATTTCATCATTAATAAGAATAATGTGTATAAATTTTATATGTTTTATTTTTTTGTGCTTATCCACATAACTAAAATTTGTATTAACATTATTAATATGGATCAAATATATCACATTATTATTTCATTATATCGTAATCATTTTATTTTTAATATGTTACATTATTTTATTACTTTAATGTTTAATAAAAATTTACGCCCTATTTCCATTTTACTCCAACAAAAAATTAGAATAAAAGGTTATCTTTGTATTTATTACAAAAGCATTAGTTTTAAAAAAAATAATTCTCAAAACTCTAATTAGTTTCAATGTTCATTAATTTTTATTCTGGTATTTTTTTAATGCTCTTGTTTTTAATGGAATGGATTATTTCTATAGAAAAAAACATCAATTCTAAATTTTCTTATTATAGTTACATATCATTAATGGAAAATGGTTATGCATTAATATGTTCCAACTAACGAAAAATATATATATATAAAATGCCTCCTCGGGATATTACTTCTTTTGATCATAATTGAGAATCTATGAATCCTCTTCATCATAGACTTGACAAAAATGATTTTTATCTAATATCTACTTGTCAAACAAAACATGAAATATTGAAATTGTTAGAAGAAACATAGGATGGAATAAATAAATTTATATACACTATATTGGTTATGTAATGGATATATTTTAATAAAAATTCTATGCATCATAATGAATCAATTACAAGTATTTTTTTGAGGATTTGTAATATTTTTAATTGTATAAAGCCCCTTGTTTATGATTTTTCTACAGAAAAACTAAATCAATAAAATCCATTAGATTCTACCTAGTTAATGGGATTACAAATTGATGGATATCAAATAATAAAAGTACATAATGAATATTCTGGTTGGGGAACTGATCAGATCACTCATGACATATGAAATTACCATGAATCACTAAGTGGTGAAGGAAACAGTAGAAGAGATGGAAATCAATAAGATCCTAGAATTTAATGAAATCAAAGATGATTATTCATCTTTAATTTTCACCCATAAAGAAAATAAAATTTATCATATTTTTAAAAATGTGAAAAAAATATATAAAAAACTATCTTGATATTCCAAAGAACAAGATGAAATTGAAGCATTGAAAGTTACTTAATATAAATGGAACAAAAAGGGTTATATTAGACTATAATATACAATCTAAAAAATTATATAAATGGAAAGAAGAAAGGTATTAAAGCTATTAATATTTCTAATTGGATTAATTCATCATATTCAAGTGACCCATGACCAAAATTCCATATGGCACATCTTGAGGAAAGTAATGGAGTTAGTTATCCTATTTCTCACTCTACTTCCCAATCCATTTATTCTTAAACTTCTAATTCTTATTCATTAATACCCATAAACCATAAAGACATGAAATATTTTCATGATCAATATAAAAATGGTTTTAATGAAATTTATTTTTATAAAAATATCTAAACAAAAAATATAAACTTGTTCTCTATGAGTAAAATAATTTTTTTTATGAAAAAGATCTTCTTTAAAAAGAAAAATATGATCTAATTTTGAAATTAAAAAATCAACCATATGAAAAAGATTTTAAATCTAAAATCAAGGATCATATAATACCTCTTAAATAATTATCCAAATGTGAAAAAACTCTAAATATCATTCTTGGTTTTCAATGGGTTCATGTAAATAGTCGTATTTTAGGTTTTTCAAAAAATTTATCGCTTCTAAAAATAATAATTTGGTGAAAGAAATTTATCAAAATAAAATTTTAAATTGTTTTTTAAAATTTATTCTTCTGTTTTATGAGAGATATTCTAAAAATACTATATATAAACAACCAATATAAATTCATATTTCAACTCATTTAAAATCTCATACCAAAAAAAGTTGGGTTCCTAAATATTTATTAGAAAATATTAGGGGACACAATATTTTTTCTCTCTCTCTGTGATTATTAAATGACATTTTGAAGACATCAAGGGTAACCATAGAAATATTAGTTTGAAATTTATTCAAGGTTATGCCACTAAAATTTATTGATCTATCATGTGTCATATACTGAGTAAGCATAGACTTGCCTCGTTATATAATTTATCAAAACTTAGCTTCTTGAGCTCATTAATTAATGATCTAATCTAGGGTGGTCCAAGATCATTCATTTCTATAGAAATTTGGATACCAAACATGATATATATAGGAAGATGTTTCTCAATATTTTTATTTTTATTCCTTCTTAAACTTGTTTCATCATCTCTCATATCTATCACTATCTCTCATGTTAATGTTTTGTACAAAAATGGCAGAGAAAGTTCTATTTAATTTTTTTTATTTCTTCTTAAAAATTATTTTTTAGAATAATTAAAATTTAATGAAATATTGAGATTCACTCATATATTCACTTTTAAATTTAATGTGATGTGATCTTAAGTGTTTTATGATCAATCCAACTCATGTGAGTTGCTCTATCAATTCATTGTCTTTGTTTTAATTTATTTGTAGTGTTATATTTTCCATTTATAGTTTTCATTTTGGTAATAAAAAATGGGTAGATACTTTTTCATAAAATAGTGATGAATTTTATTATTAAGTCAAAAAAAATTTAATATTTCCAAAAGGTTATTTGTATCTTTGTTTTGGGGAAGAAGTTTTTTTAAAACATGAGCATTATTAATATCTTTTAATTTAATATCCTAAAATGGTTGAATATATTTTTTCTTATCTTCTATGAATATTTAACTAATGTTTTTATATTGATATAATATTAATATATTTTTTATGTTAAATGTTTATTATCATCAGAGAGAGGGATATTTTTTTAACTCTAACTCTCGTGGTGTTTTCCTGATAAAAAACAATCAAAAGTGTTTCTAGTGGGTTATTTTAAGAAATTTAAATTTCAATTTAATATACTTTTAAGCATCCTTGATAAACAAATTTATGTATTTTTATAATTATTAATGTAATTTTTATGTCTCTTATATATTAATAATGTATCTTTTGAGCCCTGAAAATATTTAGATTACCCATAAAAGGTCGTATAAAGAAGTGGTGGAGCCACTTCTTAAAGAAGAATCCAGTATAAAGCACTGACTACCCGACATGGTTCTAATTGATAAATGGTGTCATGGATAGAGGCATCTAAAATACCATGAAATATGCTATTTAGTAATTGAGGAATTTAAAATAGCATTATGTTATAGGTAGTCTACAGGCTACCTGATGGAAACTATCAGATACTTGGTGGCATTGAGATAGATAGTCCAAGGAATAATTTATGATGGTTAAATAAAATTATGTTCAGTTAAAAATACTTGTCTCAAACAAGGACTACACCAATCACCCTATATTTATAAAAATGGAGTCCATGAGAGGCTTGTATTTTTATCCCACACAATCACTATATGTTTAAAACAACTCTCATCTCAAGATACTAAATCTCTAGTGTTCTCTAAGCCATTATCTTTTAGAGGAAAAAATATTTTCCAAATATAAAAATATCTAAAATTTGTATTTATGTATCTCTCTAAAAATATATCCACTATTCATGAATGATATAAGAAATGAATTGTAAAATATTTTTACCCAAAAATTCATCTCTTCTTAATTGACATTATATCTTTTGTCCTCGGGTTTCTGGTAAAAAAAAGGAAGGTCTTCAAAAAACACAACGATAAAATTATAAGGTGTGGATATATAAGAACCTTTTATGTTGTTACTAAAATCGATTTCAAATTATTTTCTTTTTCCTATTTATTGATTCCTTGAATCATTTCATCATTGATACACATAAGGTGAATAAATTTGATATTTCCTCATTCCAATTTGTTTAATCATTTAATTAACTTTAATATCAACTTTATTAATACATATTGAATTTATCTCTTTATAATTTTTTCATATCGTAATATTTTTTTTTTCAATTTCCCATTTTATTTTATCAATTTATTTGTTAAAAGAAAATTCACCCCTCCCTATTGAAATTTTACTTCATTCAATATATTAGGTGAAATCATTCATATGTGTGGATTTAAATTACATGACACTTGTTTCTAGTATGATGGGATTGTGAATTTCCCTATAGGCTATTCCATGGGCCATCCTGAGTTTCTAGTGGATGGAGGACCTAGGGTTGTTCATGACCTATATTTAGGATTAGTTAAGTAAAAATATTTATACACCAGCACCCTCCCAAAGTTATATTCAATGTGGGCCTTACTTTAATGCATAATCTATTCATAAATTTATAATTATGGACACATTTCTTTCCAATGTATTTAACATTGAATGATAATGTAGAAAGACATATAAGAGGGGTAAATTGTGTAAAATATTTTAGATTAGAAATTCCTTCCACCTTAGTTATATAATATTATAAATAAAAAACATATATTGATAATTTAAAGGGGTCAACTTATAAAATTCAATAGAAAGTACGAAATCCATAAAATTATTATAGATGAAAAAAATGTTTACCTAGAGCGTGAGTACTAAAAAACTATTTGGATGCCAAAGGTAGAATTCTAAGAAATGAATAGACCAACAAATTACTAACCATGTGGTTTCATAGGGGTAGATATTCTACAAAAATGACACCTTCTCTCCATGTATGAGATAAAAATGTATCCCCTGACATTGTGGAACCACATTCCCACATTTGATACTTGACGTACTAGGAAGATGATTATGGATCCTTTAAAAAAATACATTACTATATCATGTTTGATACCCACAAGTTGGATATTACTCTCATGAAATTTATTCTAACTAAGAAGAAGATAATTTTCCATAGATAGCATAGTGGTTCTATATCCAAAGTGAGATGTAAAATCTATAATTATTGGACCTTGGAGTCTTGTACAACATTACATCTATCCATAACATTGGTGAATGTCGAACCATCTATGTTTAATTTTTACCAATAAAGTTATTGTTTCTAAAAACCTCCTTCCTCTGCAAATATACAGCTTATGATACTCTATGTGAATAATTTAAATCCATAGTTAGCGGAAAAAAAAGATGACTAAGAAATCTTCTTTAATATTACGCATTATGTCCTAGAATAATTTGTGTTTGTAATGGAGAGGACTATCCAATTATATATTAATATACTTTTTTACCACTTCATTAATCATTATCCAAATTTTGGAACCGATGACTTGTCATTCAGAATAATGGTTTTCCTGTTATGGATGTAAATATGTTTTTAGTATTTAAAAAACTAAAATGTGGTTTGAATAGTGATAACCATAGAAAATGACCACAGATTGATGTTAAATTATTAGACAACCACAACTAAGTTATATTCAAAATATAATAAATGATGTGATATCAATGTCTTTAAAATATGTTTCTTATATAAATTTCAAGCACAACACATGTCACCTTAAAAATATATTAGATTATTTAATTATATATTTTATTTTTCAATTGTTCAATCTTATCTTAAATAGGTAACTTTGTGTTTTCAAAATTTTCAACATAATATAATATTTGATTTATGTGAACATGTATTTTATTTGATTAAAAAATAAGAAATTTAATTCGACATTCTGAATATATTCTATTTATTTTCTTCTTCAAATTTATTTTCTAAAGTATCCATGTTTTCATTATCGTCTGAAGATTCTTGTAGTAGGAAAGAGTTTGAACTTTCTAATCAATGAAATTTTTAATAAGTATGTGATGATTCTTATTTTTTGTGGTATGTTAAAAAAAATCAATTATTCTAATGTAATTATGATTTATTATGTTTAGTTTAATATTTTTTTATCATTTTTGTTACAGTGGATGAGATGACATGGTCAGTTTCAGTTGATGAGATGCAGTAGAGGCCAAAAATGATTTAGAGGTTGTGATGTGGATGTATACAAGGCATGGGTTTTGGTGGACATATTTTATATGTATTTATTGATGATTGAGGTATTTTTTGATAGATGTACGGGTTGACTTAGATTGAGGTTATGATGAAAGTGGATTTTTGTATATTTTTATGGTTTTATCATGTATGTATGATGTTTTATCATATATTCATTTTTTATTTTATTTCATGTCACTTTTTATATAAATATTCTACTATTAAATATTTCAAAAAAAATCCAATTTTATCAGTGGTTTTTAGAAACCACCACTAAATACATTAAATAGAATATGTTTTTTTGGAAGTTAATATTAATAGCTTCTAAAACAAACCATTATTGAACATATTAGTGGTAGTTATTTTTATTTTTTATATATTTCTCTAAGATATAAAAAACTATCAATAAATAAAAAATAATCTACTTTTAAATACTCCAAAAAAATGATATAAAAACTGCTATGATATTAATGAAACCCCCCCTAAATGACTAGAGACATTGAAATATGTGATGGTTTTTATAACTACTTTGATACTAATAGGTGGCAGTTAAGATTCCATTATTCCACAAAAAACCCCACAACTACCTCTTTTTTGTAGTGTATTTTCATTAAGAGGATGAAATTATTGTGGAAACGAAGTTTCATGGTATATTTGTATATTTATTTTTCTAACTACATGACATTATACATCAATGATACTCTCATTTCATGAATCAAAAAGTAATTTACAATCATGTAATCTCAATTTTATATTTAAATAAAAATTTTAATGGATTAAATCCTTACTAATTCATCTAATTTGATATAATATAGAGTTACACCAATCATCACAATAATATTTCTACCTCTTTTTATCATTACATTTTATTTATTAGAGTAATATTTCACTTATCTATAATTAAATGCCCCTATTCTATATTAAATATTAATTGACACTATTTTATTTCTTAATTTACACTTGTTCCCTCATATCTATTATGGAAGAGGCTTTGTTATAAACCATGATTTTTGGGCATGCAATTTTATTTGTATGACCTAATCTGGGTTGTGGGTCTACTACTCGATCTTGGTTGTTGATCTATTAATTTTTTAATAAATATGTTATAAGCTTGTGACTTTCAAGTGTAGAGTACTATGTTATAGATCTGAATTGAACCTCTAATTTTTTTCCGTTGTGTTTTTTCATTCGTTGACCACTATGTTTTTAAATTGATTTTCATTACTACATATTTTCTTCTATTTTACTAATTATTTATTAAACTATTTTTTTCAATGAATATCTCTGATGAGAAACTTTTATTTGTTATACATATTATTTGGTGTCAGTAAAATATTTTGGAGAGTTAAAATTGGTCCAAAAGATTTTTTCTAGATTTTGATATGGCCTTTAAGAATATATTTCTAAATATCAAATTATGTAAACATGATTTATTTATTAAGTGTGCTATTTTTATTTTAGGGGATTTTAAATATATTTAAATGAAATTTTAACTTGGAGGCTCAATTCACCCACGTCATAAATTTTCCAATGGGACCAATAATTGGAATAAGTGCGAGTTTTATCTGACATTATATGTTTTTCCATAAACATGTTTTGGGAAAAATATATTATTAACCATTTTTTATAATATTATTATGGATTCAAGGCATGGATCCCATGTTACTAATTGATCTCCTTTATTTAATAGTAAAATTTTGTCTCAATGAAAAATAAAAAATGAATATTTATCTAGAATTAATGTGATTTGATATTTTGGTAGTAGTTGAAGTGATATATGAAATAAACAATACTAGTAGGATGTAATGTGATTATATAACAAATTATTTATATTATTTTAATTTAAAATACATGAATATTTAGCTCCATGATTTTGGATTAGAATAATTTAATATTATAACAACTTTTGATGCCACATAACATATTTGGAGTACTTTCTTTATTTCCCAAAATGTAACATATAATGTTAAAAAATGAGATTAAATACATACACTATGAAATTTGAATCTTTTAAAATTGAACCCAATGATTCAATTTCTAATATGTGTTGTAAATTTAATGAAATCATCAATATTTGATGTATATTATAAAAATCATAGATGATAAGAATCATGTGTTGATTTTTCATAGATGATTACCAAAAATGTAGAGAATTATTATTGTGTCAATTAGTGAAACATGTGATATAATAAAATTATCGGACAAAGAGTTGACTGAAAAATTCATTATGTTTGAAAAAGAAATAAAAGGTGATAATATAGACGCTAAACAAAAAAACTGTAGAATTTAATAAATCTGATTATAAAAAACCAAAAAATATGTAATTTGAAATGAATAATATTTTGGGAGTGATGAGGAAATTGAACATCAATCTTGAATAATTATGAATAAAAATGACATTTATTCCGAAGTAAAATTATATATCTAAAAATATTAAAATTTGGAAAATTGGAAGAAGAAACAAAAAGGATATGAATCATCCAGTAACATCACATACTCTAAATAAATAAGTATAATACATATAAATTATGAATGACTAATGATTAATTAAAAAAAATATGATGAGAGAGAAATGAGATCAAAGAAATAAATTAATGATACTTAAAGTGCTGAAGAGGATAGATCATATGATTCTGACTGACGAAAGAGGGATGCAGATGAAAAATCAAACTTTTTGTTTATGACCATGACTCTACAGTAGACACTTCTATACATACATGTTCAAATAATGATTCTATAAAAGAAACTAAAATTTCTAATTTTTGGAAAAAATTCCTCTTGATGGTGCTTTTGGGATTCCAGTGTGTGTTAACAGGGTTTAATATTGTCAATAATGGTTTTTTTTCAGAGGAGGTGTTAAGAGTTACCGTAAAAGTTATATAGTATCATTCATAGGGTGAATGAAAGAACTAGTCATGTGAAGGGGTCTTGAATTCACATGAAGTTCCAACATATCAAGAATAAGAGTAATGTGACATATAGAATAATTTTCAAGGGATCTCATGAAGAGATCATGTATAGAACCTAAAGACACTACATGACTATCAAGGGATCTCATGAATAGATAATGCGAAGAACCTATATACACCGTATGATTGTCAATGTATCTCACAGATAGATCATGTGAAGCGCATGAAGACATCACATGAAAATTATAAGATCTCACTTAGAGATCATGAGAAGTACTTGAATGATTGTCAGAGGATCTTGAAAGGAGATCGAGTGAAGTACTTAAAGACATTAAGCAATTTTCAAGGGATCTCATGATGAACATAATGACAAAGAGGTTGAAAATAATGAAGATATCTCATGGTATCTCGAAATAATGAGAATGCATAATTGTTAATTGATCTTCTGATTAGGTCACACGAAGCACTATAAGAAAAAAAAATTGACTACATTATTATCATTGTATCTTGTATGGGGATCACACAAAGAATGTGTAATTATTATTGGATCTCATAATGGAGTGATAGAAAATTTTAGAAGATAATGTCACTCACTACCACCTGAATGTCTATGGAAATCGCGAATAAATCATATGAAGCATACATGATTTTTCAAATCATATGACACGATCATGGAAAACAAACATGATTGTATTTGGATCTCTTGATGGGATCATGTGATGGAATAGAGGAAAATATAACTGGCCATTATATGATTTTCAATTGATCTTGAAAATTTTTCCTGAAAGCCATGTAAAGACAATTTATGAGGTGGTGGAATGGATGGATAACTGTGATTTTTAGAGTTATGGTGGTGGTTTCATTCCTTTAAATACACATTAAATATACTTAAGTAAGTAAACAAAAGTTTTATTAAAGTGGATGACCCAAAGAAAAGTATTTCATGTTACCGAGACATGGTCTCATGACAGAGCCTTACGGAGACATCCTTTGGATAGGTCTTACACCAAAATCATGTGATCTATGTGAATAAAATAAAGTATCACAAAGGTATATTGAAAAGGAGATATGTGAGGAGTGTTTCATGATTATGATGACCTGTTGGTGTTGCAAAATACTCATAACCAAAATATGGTTTCACACAAGAGACATGCAATTTGTGTTAATATTATAAGGTCTTGTAGAATAATCTCATGGGGGATCATGAAGTTGGATCTTGAGGATGAGTATCATGGAACAATTCCATGGAAAAGTATCATAGAGTGATATCATAAAAGGTAACCATGCATAAGTCTCATGGATTGGTACTTTAGAGGGATCTCTCCTAGGAGTGTCATGGAGGAGTCTCTTGAAGGAATCTAATTAAGGAGTCTCATAGAGGGATCTTGAAGAGGAGTCTCAAGGATGTGTCTTATAAAGGGGTCTTGTGTAAGGGTTAAATGTCATTGTCTCTAAAATGTGCCTATTAGTGGGTGTGAAAAATGATAATAATAACTATGATAAAATGTATTTGAGTGGTTAACCTACGTTTTCTCTAGAGAAGAGTGCACAATAATTATGTTTTTCAATTAAATTTACGAATGAAAAAAAGGTTGTTTTTGAAAATGTTTGAGCTGAAAATTAAATAATGCATTAAAAAGAAATATTGAACACTAATGGATGAAGAGAGTGATTTGGGCAGGGTAGAATCACCATTTGAAAAGCCATCATAGTAATAAAGATCATCTTCCCTCTCTTCCTTTTAAATGACAAATGAAAGACTCCTCGATCGAGTTATCAATCACCCTTGGTTAAAGAATCAAATTGAACTCACTAATATATGCATAGAAGGTCATAAACAATCCCTAAACAACTATGGAAACTCCCAATCGGGAATTTTTTCACCTTAGAACTCTAGAAATAGTCCACTAGTTCCACACATGTTCCAAAGATTATTGGACACTCATCACCTAACACAATATTCTCGATCGAGACAAATTGTACTAGGTGGAGGGAGATTAAAAGAATTTAACCAAAGCTATTAAAAATGAATACACCAAACTCAAAAGATGACTGAATTAAGATAATTGTAAAATACTAATAATTGAAGTCATTTAAAAGAAAAAAAGGGTTTTTCATATAATCACAAAATGGCGGCATTTCAAAAGTGAAACTCCCCCATCCCCGATCACTCAAAGGTTTTACCCCTCCATTTGAAGGGTAATAGAGTTGAAAGGGGAGGAAGAGAGAATTATGAAACAAATAAAAGAGAAAATAGAAAATACAAAGAACATAAAGAACTCAAACATCCAGTATAGCCCTTCATGAACCTTCTTAAAAAACCACTTTGAATGGAAGTGAACACTCTTTTTTATAGGCTTTTGGAGTAGAAAAATTCCCTTCAAAATTACTCCACCAAAAGATTGAGTCTGGTTGGCATAATTAATAGCCAAATCACGAGAAGGTGTCTTAATAAAAAAATTTCCTATGTCATATGAATACTTCCTCAAAAGCTCAGAGACTTTGGACATGTTTCAAAAATGTTATCCTCGAATTACTAATGACTTCATTTTATTCTCAAGGGGGCTCTTCAACTTCCTATTTTTAGTCACAGTCAATTGATGCATTAATGACCAAATATTTTTTATTAAATTTCTTATGAAAGTTATTTTTGGAGTCCTATTTATATTCCTTCTGGCATCACATCATTTGTACACATGTATGTTGAGCTATGACTCATTAATTATGGTGGGGTCCATTCTGTTGTCTAGACAACTTTCTTCTCCTGATTGATTTATCTTGGCCAGTGAGTTCGGAAATAGATCAAGGTCCAGAAGATTGTGTTTAAGCACACGAGCATAGAAAACCTATAAAAGGAATCACACAATTTGGATAAAAAATGTAAATTATATGCTCGAAATACAGAAGCTACACCAAACTGATAAATTTCTAGAATTAACCAATTTTTATAATTAATCCCATAATTCACCAAAATGTTAAAATGACACAAATAAGCTAAAACTGATTAATGGGAAGGGGTAAAATCACTGAAAACCATATGAAAAATAATGAAAATATTATCTGTATCAATTCCCCCCACACTTAGCAATTGGACTCCTAGACAAGTCAAAATCAAAATCAAATCAAAGCAAATCCAAAAAACATGCCATTAAGATTCACCAATTCCACACCATGAAATAAAAGATATCATTTCTCATCCATAACCATTATTCCATGTTCTCAAATCAGATCATTAAATATTTTTTTCTTCATTTCCCCACCCCTGCATAGAAAACACCTACCTAAAATGAATTTTCTCTCATCTCACAAATATCAATTTTCAACAATGTTTTTTATCATCCAAACCAATGCAAGGGTGACCATCAGTTTGGTAGACTCCTACTGCTCCTCCCGATGTAAGTCAAGAAAATGTGTTTACTATGAAGACATTGCAAGTATATTATATTTATTTGTTTGGTAAAATTATTATGTGAAAAATTATGAGGCCAAATGAGGTGGGATTGGCTCTTTTTGAAGTAAAATTGCCCAATTCTAATTTTCACACATGTATAGTATCATCCTCACTTCCCATAGTAGAAATTCAGCTTCATCATCGTAAAATCTCAAGAAATGATCAAACATCTTTGTATTTAAGCATAAAAAATTTCAATCATCTCAAACATGATTTTTCTAGGAGGATTTAGAAAATGTACATCTTTCTTCTTCCATTCGAATCTCTAGAAGGGCACAGCATCTCTTATCTAGAATGTTCAAGAAAAGGCTCAACTTTCAACAGAATAATTTTTCATCAGCACACACATTTCTTCAGTATTTTAATTTCCACACAATTTTTTACCAAATGGGGTAGCATAACACAAGATAGATTCCATCACACTTATGTTCAAGTAGATCATGTAATTTCATTTCATGAGTAGATATGATAAAAAAAATTGGCTTCTAATGCGGCTAACCTAATAGGATGTTCATGGATTTTATGGGATACAAGGATTAAATTTTAAAATTAGACAAGAATGAAAGGAATTAGATTTAAAAGGGGGATTTCAAATCAAAAAAAATTCCTCAATCATTTAAAACACATGTTCCCAAAACCCTCATGTTATGAAATGAATAAATCAAATTCTAGTTAAAACAACCAAAGTCTGGTTCTCTCAAGAAGTAAGGTGAATGAAAAGAATATAACAATAATGGTTCAAAAGCATCATGGGAAAGTGATTTGAAATATTAAGATAGTGATATGTCGCATGGGATTCAAAAATATGAGAACGTTCAATGAAATTCTAAAATAATTGAACTTGAAACAAAGTCATTTTCAGAATTGATTTAATCTTAGTTTCATGTAATTAATCGGTCCTATCAATGACATGGGTTTTAAAAATATTAATTATATTAATTTTGGCTAAAATCATTTAAAAAACACCAAAAATTGAAAAATAAACACACACAAATTTGGAAACAAAAATTTTATTTTGAAAAACACACAAAATGAAAATCCTAAACTGCAAAGGTACCCTCCCACACACTTAAATGGTTCAGTGACCTCAACGAATTGCAGTGGATTTAACATGTAAGGAAATTTTAAAATAAATCATAATAGAAAGGAAGTGTGAAGGAGTGGTAAACCTGATGACTCTTATTTATAGACATGTTGGAGAAGTGGGATCTCCTCCACTAGATCTGATGTAATGGTCCCGTGAAATTTCTTCATCCTGTGTCCATTAAAAGTGAATGGCTCCTGCTCTCCATCTTTCACAATCTAAACAACAAAGAAAAGATATACATTTGTATATATACATAGACCCTCTGATCTGGAATGAAGTTTACCTAGAATAAACTTTAGTAATTAATTGAAAAGAAACACTTTATCTCTCGGTTGAAATTATTTCAGTTGGATCAGCATGTCATGAGTAACTCTTGTTCTCTCTTTGTAAATCCTGGAATTTTCAAATGCATCTATTCTAATTTCTTCCATCTCCTACATCTACAAACATCTCTCTTTCCTAGCACTTTCATGATCCAGATTCATCTTCTTAATAGCCCAATACGCATTACTATAAGGTCCCGACCTTAAACATAGCTTAATATTGAATTTAATGACTAATTCACATTCGGGAACTTTTCAGGTTTAGAGTTTTAGAGAATTAGGCCATCACTATTACATAATCACTTGAAAATTACATGTAGACACTACTACTCAGTATCCAATTATTTCATAAAAAAAATCTTAAAAGAAACATGTCTACTTCGATATTTTAGATATCATGTATTTTCCTTGATCCCATATTTGACCCTATTCATCTTCAAGCCCTGTGGAAAACATTTCAAAAACATGGGATGAGCATAAAAAGCTCAGTAAAGGTTATAATATAAGGAAGGAAAACATTATCCTATCAACAAATACAAATCAATGAAACCATACTTTTTAATCATAACATACCTTATGAAATAATAAGATTTATCAGTAACACGCACAAATAATAAATCATAAAAGTTAATTATGGCATCCATCTCAAACTTATATTGTAGCTATCCCTGCTACATTGGTAGTTACTTTGGAATACCAATCATAGTATATTCCCCAAATCTCTTAGGAGAAACATCATGTTTACCTAAGTCACATTACCCAATGCATTGGAGAGCTATCACGAGATCACCCACGCTAGGTTTATCATGGAACCACTCGTATATGTAAACAATGCTCAATAACCATAACATAAACATAACACATAACACAAGCATAAAATAAAGATAACATTTCCACATTCCAATATATATACAATCAAGATACTGAAATAAACAATGCTTTATCAAATCATTTTTAAAACCATTTAAAACGTGATTTTTGAATCAAAGTGTCCCATACCACTTTGAAGCTTTCAAAAGAATTAACATTTTAAAACATTAATTTTCATATAAATAAATCCTTAAAACAATTTTAAAAACATGGACATTAATGAGAAAGACTTAGAATAATAAATCTTTATAACATTTAAAAATGATATTCTAGTTAGAGTTCTTAACCAAAAAAGAGACACTTGAATACAAATAATTGAGTTAAGCAAAACTTTTTAATATCATGAGAATAAAGGGATTCATGATATAATATGTCAAAGGACAGTATATACACCTTATAAGAGAGAATTGGTGCATAACAACAATGAAGTATCAATAGAAATGTAAATTGAGATAAAATCCCTTATAAAGATTGTATCCTTAAATTAAGGATAAATCAATGACATAATTTTTGTGTGAAAAATATAAATACACCAAATATAAGTGGATATTATGTGTAATATAATCAGAGTTCATTTACAAATATTCATAGCACGACATAATCAACAAGTAGAAGTTTAACCCAAAGAATTGAGATTGGGTTACGAAGTCCCTTTACAAAAATTCAATAGCCTAACGACGTCACTTTAAAATTCAAAAAATGAGTTGATGAGATAAAAAGGGTATCTCATCACATGAACATAAAATTTTCATCAATAAGGATATAGAAGAACTTATCCCAACATAAGAAGATATAAATTAAAAGACATAACAAAAAGAAGTCTTTTAAAAAGAGGAGGGTGAAAGATTCCCTTACCGATTTGGTAACTTATAAAAGATATTCCACCTGGAAGAAGGATCATACAATGAAGATGTAAATACCCATAAATTAAAGTATCTTACACAAAGAATACAATCATAGGCAGTAGATACACCACACAAAAGAAAGTAGTGGCAATTATATCATGAATCTCACGGGGATGAAAGTGAGATGAAAACACCTTACCACGTTGTAATCAATCGAGTCGTATGACCAAAAGTTAATAACCACCAAATGAATCACATAATACCATGAATATAATGATAATCATGATAATATATATCAAAAGGCAGTACACAATACACAACATGCAATAAATATGTGGCGAACAATGGAAATCTCACGGAATTAAAAGTGAGATAAGAAATACCTTAAGAAAATTCGACAACCTAACGACGCCACATAAACATTTTTAAAATGAATTAATGAGAGAAATAGAGGGTATCTCATCATATTAACATAATAAGGTCAGTAGGATGAATATAAAACAAAATCCTCTAACATAAGAACATGGAGCATAAAGGAATGACATAAAAGAGAGTACTTGAAAAGAAAGAGAGAGGTTGGATCCCATACCTCATGTCCGACTTGACTCGATCGTTCTTTAATATCCTGAATAATAATCTAAAGTTAATTTGTACTTTATTAAGAACATTTTTCAAGTTTATTATTCCATTTATATCACTTATTACTATGCTATAAACATTATGTAATCATTTAAGTTAATAAAGTCCATTTTGTCGATATTTGGTACATGGGTCAAAAATGGACTTCTTATAATTACATGTTGTCCATGTGGTAAATATTACATTAAATAGAGAATTTTATTCATGATTTGGATATCATATATATCATATATATAAAGTATATACATATATTTATAATAGTACATAACATTTAGAGGTATGAAATGAAATGCACCGTTAATGGAGAGGGTAAGTTGTACGTACGCATGAACGCTACTTTCATTTCTATTTCTTACTTTAGTGGAATTAAAACATAATGATACATAGGTATATTATAATTCCAGTATAATATCATATATAATATCATAAAATACATCCTTTATTCATCCCACATAAGGCATTAACAAATCACATCACTTTGAGGGGGTGGTAGTTCGCACGTCCTCTAATGAGATTATCGTATTTACCAACTATGGAAACCATAAAGGTGTTAAATAAAAGGGAAGTACAGAAGAATAAGGAAATCATAAACATAATATATATCATATATAAATACAGTGACATCTTAATGGCCACCTTTAAAGGTGTTAAAAAGAATATGGAACAATCATCGTTTCGTGAGGCAGAAATTCGCCACCCACAGAAACAGTATGTTCTTTAACCATTAGACGTAGGTGTGTGTATGTGTAGCTCGAATACTTATTATAACAACATCCTAGTAAATTTATTATACTGGTTTTGTTACAAAATAAAGTAATATAAAATAGTTTAGTGGTGGGAGAAGCAAAATAAAAGAAAACAATTTAAGAAAAACTGTTACCTTTAATTTGAGTAACTCCCTTTGGTTTGAACCAAAGGAGTTCTTGAAGAGCCTTCTGACTAAGGTGAAGCTTTAAAGAGGAGGAGAGGTATGTAGGGATCTTAGTAGGGAAGAGTTTGGACGATCCAAATGGCTTGAGATGTGTGAGGAATTGGTTATAAGTGGTATCCTTTTATATGGGAGAGGAGGAGATCTTTAGGAATGAGTGAAAATATTATTTTATAATATAATGATATTCAGTTTATAATGGTCCAAAATCATTATAATCAAAGATAATATGACTCAGGGTCGAAATATAATCAACCAATCAGAATTGGACAGGTTTTGGATCATATTTTAATCATTATAATCTTATTTATTTAAATGATTTATTAATGAGTTAATACTGCCTCATTATGGTGTCATAAATAATTGAATTTATATGATGTCTAAAAATTATAAAACAAATACAATGATGTAGGAAATCTTTTTATATTTCCAATGAATATTTATATTTGAAAATAGGACCTATATAACACCATATAAAAATTAATGACTAAAAGATTTTTGTTAATGTCACTTTTCTATTTACATTAAATTAAATGATCTAATGTGTCATTATCATTAACAAGTGGCTCCATGGGGCCCCAAAATCGACCCAAAGATGCCCATGGTCGGCCATTACTCATCCAATAAGGTTTGGAAATGTATTAAGATAATTTTTAATTATTATAATATTCTTTTAACCTTGAATTACCCTATTTACCTTTAACCGCGGTAAAAAAAGTCAAAAGTTACTATTCACCAAAAATTATTTTCATCTTATTTAACCACATTTTACTAACTAATAACAACCAAGTTTGTTGGATGTTTAAAATTAAATTCACAGAAGTGGTAAAATTTAATTTAGATGAAAAAGTCAGTTTTTTAACTACCACTAAGTGGTTTCACTATTCATCAAAAATTGATGTTTTTCAAAAAAATTCCAAAAATTCAGCCTAAGATATATTTGATATTCTGAATTCAAAAATGTTGTCCATTTTTCCAAATTCAAAACTTAGAAGTGGAATTAATTAATTTTAAAATTAATTCCCATTATCAAAACAAATAGCGTGTTTTTAAGAAACAATAACTATCAAAAGATTGATACTTGTTTGCATCCAATTTCAAAGTGAAATTAATTCTAATGACCAACATTGGATTAAATGGTAAAAATATATTTCAATTTCAGTTAAAACCAATTAAAAAGATAAACTATCTATAAAAATAAATTAGATTCAAAGGAACTTATGAATTAAAATACAATATTTTTAACTTTTCATTAAAAAATGAACTTTATCAGAAAAATACCAAAAAATTACCTGAAGTAGATTTTGATGTCCCCATTCTAAAGAATGATTTTATTTGTTCATATATAATGTATTATAGTGACCAAAACTATATTTAAAAAGGGTTCACCTTTAAAAGGTGGTAAATCAGCCTTTTAATGTAAAGTATGCTTAAAATTAGATTCATTCATATTTTAAGCCTCTAAATTTTATTGGATAAATGTAAATATATTTAATAAACATGTATAATCAAATTTTAGTTAGTTTTGTTCATTCTCACCAATATAACGGCTAGGAGTTAACGACCACTTATAATAATAATATTATATTATTAGTGTGCAACGAAAGATTCCAAAAAAACCCGTTGTTTCGTATTAGGTAAGCTATCGAACATAACAACCCTTTTAAAGTAATATTAATATTTTATTCAAAAATATAAATAAATATAAAAAAGTAATATTCTTTATTATCCTGGGATGTTACACTTAAGCTCCAGTTCCACAGGTAGGTGACAACCTTTCCCATAAATCAGCCTATATGGACTAATTCTAATCTGGGCCTGGTTGGCTATTCTATAAGCCCATAATGTGTCTTCCAACTTATGGATCTAATCCTTACTATTTGTATTAACAGTATTCTCCAAAATTCCTTTGATTTCACTATTGGACACTTCAGATTGACCATTTTTTTTTGGGTGAAAGGGAGTTGATGTTTTATGATGGACCCATACTTCTTCAGAAAAGCCTCCATTATCCTATTTCAAAATTGAGTCCCTTGATCACTGATGATAGCTCTACACACTCCAAACCTACAAAATATGTATGTTCTGACAAAATCACAAACAAGTTTAGCATCATCAGTCCTAGTTGATTTTGCTTCCACACATTTGGAAACATAATCAACCGCAAGAAAGACATAAGAATTTACTAATGACAATGGGAAAGGACCTATAAAATCAATCCACCAGACTTCAAAAATCTCATGAAAATTATGTGGTTGTTGGGGCATTTCTTTTCCCGTGTAAATGATTCCAGAAATCTGACATTTTTGACACCTTTTTCAAAATTCATGAGAAGATTTAAAAATGGTTGGCCAATAATTTCCAGATTCTAAAACCTTCCTTGATGTTCTTTGAGGACCAAATTGGCCTCCACAAGATAATGTTTGAAGAAACTCAAAGTTAGAACCAATTTCACTCTCTTGAAAACATCTTCTTATCACTTGGTCATTGCAAATCATCCAATGAAATGGATTATCCCAAATGTAATATCTAGATTCAGCATTCAGTTTGTAAATTTGGATACATTAAAAATGAGATGAGACCAAAGATGTTACTAGATAATTGACCATGTCAGCATACCATGTCACTTCTCCTTTAACCAAGTACAGTTTCTCTCCTAGATGGTGATCATATAATGGTTCTTTTTCTGGAATTTCAGCTTTAGTAGTGTTAGGAAGTCTTCTTATATGATCATCCACATGGTTCTCAGATCTGTTTTAGTATATGATTTCTATGTTGTACTCTTTTAGTAGTAACATCCATCTCACTAGACTCGGTTTAGCTTCATCCTTCTTCAACATGTACCTAAGAGCAGCATGATCAGAAAATATAGTGACTATAGTTCAAAGAAGATATGATCTAAATCTTTCCAAAGAAAAAAAAACTACTAAATACTCCATTTATGTGGTTGTGTAATTGAATTGATCTGTAACCAAGGTTCTTGAAGCATATTCTATGAATTGTGGTCTGCCCTAAATTCACTGAGAAAGGACTGCTCCAACTGCTTGGTTGGAAGAATCACAAAATAACTCAAATGGGTCTTCCCAATTTGGTTGTTGAATCACAGGTGGTTCAAACAACCTTCTCTTCAACACATCCAAGGATTCCCTACATGCACCATTGAAATCAAAAATAGGATCTTTCAAAATCATTCTAGAGTGAGGGAGGGAGACCTTACTAAAACCCTTGATAAACCTCTTGTAGAATCCTATATGTCCTAAAAAAGATCTAACATGCATCACACAAGTTGGGTAATGAAATGAATTTATCACGTTAATTTTTGATTAATCAACATCAATTCCATTTTTGGAAATGACATGCCTAAGAACAATCCCTCTCTCAAATATGAAATGACACTTTTCAAAATTTAAAACAACATTATGTTCAATGAATGTTTTCAAAACTTTTCCCTGATTTTTTAAACAATCGTCAAAAGAGTTTTAAAACCCATGAAATCATCCAAGAAAACCTCCAAGAAATTATTAATGTGATCAGAAAATATACTTATCATGGACTTATGAAATGTAACTGGAGAATTACATAATCCATATGGCATCCTTTTATATGAATAAGTACCGAAGGGACATGCAATCGTTGTCTTATCTTGATCCTCAGGTGCATTGGGTACCTGGAAAAAACATTAAAAGCCATCCAAAAAGCAATAATTAGTACTCCCATCCAATATCTCTAACATCTGATCAATGATGGGAGTGGGGAAATGATTTTTTCAAGTGACCTGATTCATCTTCATAAAATCAATGCACACTCTCCAGCTATTTTGAATTCCCACAAGGATTAATTCATCCTTTAATTTCTCATAGAGGTTCGGTCGGGTTATTTTTGAACAACATGAATTGGGCTTACCCAATGTGAATCTAAGATGGGATATATGATCCCAGCATCCAATAGCTTCTCAATAGCCTTCTTCACAACCACCATTAAAGTGGTATTCAGCCTCCTTTGGGGTTTCATAATAGGTTTGGAATCTCCCTCATGAAAACTTCTATGGGAGAAAATTTTTGGGTTGAATCTAGGAATATCACCTAAATTTTACCCTATCTCTTAGATATTCTCTATCAAAAGATCAATCAATGATTTCTCTTAGATTATAGAGAGATTAATAGTAACAATCACTGGTAGTTTCTCTTCCTCTCTAAAGTATGTATACTACAAAAACGGGCAAGGGAAGCACTTCCCTTTAATCAGCTCTTAAAAATCACTGATAAAGGGGGCCTTTATCAGCACTAAAAAAGTGTTGATAAATGGGGGACTTTATCGGTGCTAAAAAAGTGATGTAAAAACTGGCCCATTATCAGCAAATTTTTTAGCACTAATAAAGGCCCCCCTTTATCATCGCTTTTTTAGCGCAGATAAAGGGGGGATTTATCAGCACTTTTTCCTACCGCTAATAAGTTTTATGCTTCAAAAAAATCATGAAAAATAAAATATTGTTATATAAGTATATTTATATTGATATATATATATAATATATATTTTTTAAAATATGTTTTATATAAGTATAAATAGATATTAAATTTAATATATAATAAAATTATTGAAAATGGTATAAAAATATTATAAAAAATATTATTAATTAAAAATTTCTTAATTATAATTTATTAATAATCATTTAATAAAAATTTGAAGACACAAAAAATCAAAAAAAAAATTAATAAAAGATCTAAAATAAGTTAAAATTGTAACTCAAACATTAAACGTTCATAACTTTTGATCCGGATGGTCGTTTGAGATCTACATCATATCAAATCGAAGCCTGCGATGATCTCTATGTATTAGTGACCCATGAAATGCTTTTGTCATATGTTTCAAGGCTGAAAATGGCCCATAAGGCCTCCAATAAAGAGTTTTTATTCGGGATACCCCAATTTGTTAACATTCAAACAAATATAACTTCTGATACCGGTGTCTGTTATGTATGTACCGCATATCATATTAAAGAGTGTTTCATTTTCTTTGATTTGACTAGTTTTGGAGTTTAAAAAGGCCTCTAGATTAGAATTTATGGTCTTTTTAACATTCTATGACTTTTCAAATACACATATATATGTATTTATTCGTAAATATATATATATATGTGAATCTATATAATTATATGAATAAATATAAAAATATATATATAAAAATAAATATAAATATATATTAATATATGAATATATATATATGTATTTATATAACTAAATATATTCATATTAATATGAATCTTTATTAATATACAAACAAATATAACTATATATATATAAATAGATATATCAGTAAACATAAAAAATGTAATGGCTAAGTGTTAAAGGAGCAGGTGCGCAAGGGGGGTATGGGTTCATGTTCTGGTGGAATCAAGGAGGTGCCTACATGTCGGGGATGCGCGGGAAGGGCAACGCATGGGAGAGTGTCAGGCGGGGGGGGGGGGGGGGGGCGCCTAGCTCTGATAAAGGGGGGTCTAGCGCTGTTAAAAGCTCCCCCACTACATTATATAAATTTTTTTATTTTTTTTATTAATTTTGTCTTTTATCAACACTTTTTAAAAGCGCTAATAAAAGTCCACCTTTATCAGCGCTAAAAAAGGCTCTGATAAAATGTGTCCTTTATCAGTGCATTTTTAGCACTGATAAAGGTGGACTTTTATTAGTTCTTTTTTAGCATTGATAAAAGGTACCTTTATCAGTGCTTTTCTGAGCACTAATAAAATTGAACCCCTATATTCGTCTCAATTAACAGTACTTTTTAGCACTGTTAATGCACTTTTCTAGCGCTGAAAAATGCCCTATTTGTAGTAGTATGCACACATTTCAAATCAATGGGTAGTGGATTGAGATCCAAATCAGGGGGATTCTCATGGGATGAAACTTATTTGAAATTTCCCACATTCAATTTTTTGACCTCCTGCACACAAGAAACCATATTATCTTCCTCATCATTATCAAATCATCAAAAAAATCAGATTTTACATCTTCCTCCCACATGAAGTCAAAATCTCTAGGATCTTGCGCATCCACATGTTCAATGATATTTTCAATGGAAGAAGTATCTTTTATGTCAAATAATTCATAGAGAATTCCTAATTCATCAATGGGTTCTGCACCAACGTCATGGGAAATTGAAAAGAGGTATTAATAACTTGATGGGTGCCTCATGGATTCAAAAATATTGAATTGGATAGTTCTCTCTCGAGACTCCATGGTGAGTGTCCCCTCATGGAGATTGATGACGGTTTTATCTTTCCTCAAGAATGGTATCCCCAAAATGATGGTTGATTGTGAAGGGATCATATCTACTTCAATATTAATCATGTAGATGTCTGCTAGGAATAAGAGATCTTTGACTTTCACAAGGACATCCTCCGAAACTCATGTAGGGAAGATTGTGGATTTGTTTTCATGATGGACCACCACTCAGGTGGGTTTCAAGTCTCCCATCTGCAAAGAAGTGTATACTGAGTATGGTAATACATTAATTGAAGCACCAAGATCCAATAACGAATTAGAGAAATTTAAAGAACCAATGGAGCATGGAATGGAAAATGTCCTTGGATATTGACATTTGGTTGGAAATTTTGGTGTGATAATGGCTGAGACACTTCTTCCCAAGTTTATCCTTTCATTCCTTTGATGTATCCTCTCCTTGGTTCATAGATCCTTCAATAATATAGCACACATTGGAATATTTTTGACTACATCAAGTAAGGGGATATTGATTTTCCACTTTATGGAAGGATTCCTAAATTTCTTTTTGAATAGATTCCTCCTAAAATTTCATTTATTCAACCAACATTGATGGAAATGGACGGTGTATGTCTTTCTTCTCAATTTTTTTTATTTCGAAATGGTGCTTCTTTTATCTTCTTATTTGACCTGTCATTCTCTTCCTCCACTTTCTTCTCTTCTTCATAGTTCATTTTCACATAATTTTCAATGTTTACAACATCATTCTCCCTCAACAAAGGAGGTCTTCTTTCAGGTTCATGTGATGTGGGTGGTGAGATCTCTTTTCCACTTTTGTTGTTATCATGGTAACATTCCCTTTTGGGTTTGGTTTTTTTTGGGAAGGATGTTTCTCGGGATTTTTGGTCATCATTTCAAAAAAACATCTCACCATGTTTGGAAACTTTTTAACCTTATCTTCTAGGTCATAAAACATGGAATGTAGTTGTTTCATAGATGTTTTTCTGCTGGTAGATGGTTGATCAAAGGGTCTTGGGAGAGTGGGTGGTTGGTGTTGTGGAGGCTGGTTATAAGGTTTCCTCTGTTGAAATGATGGTGTGTTTTGGAACTAGTTTTGGTTTAGAGGTCTAGCTAGATTTTTCAGATTTCCAAAACCATACTGAACATGGATAGGCTCTCTCCATCATTGATTATGTTGGTACTGCCTTGGTTGAAAGGTTTCCTCACAAGTTTCTATTACTTGTATTTCAGAACATTTGTCAGTGAAATGATCTGGTGATGTGCATAAACCACAAACCTTATTTGGTGCTTGTTGTTCATAAAATAGTTTCCAGTCTATATGTCTCACCAAACTAGTTATCTCTTTAATATTAGTTTCTAGTAATGTTTATGGATGAGAAGTTCATACGTCATGAATACCTCTTGGCCCAGTACCTCTTTTACCAAAATTTTTCGAGTTTTGAGAAATATTCTCAATCAAACCTTTGGTTTCTTCTGGGGTATTTTCAATCAATGCACCTCCAGATGATGCATCAAAAAGGTTCTTATCATTGTCCGGTAAGCCTTGATAGAAGAATACAAGAAATTGATTATCCTCAATGGAATGATCTGGACAGCTTTCACATAGCTTTTTAAATCATTCCATGTACTCTGATGTATTTATCTTGATTTTTTTTGTTGGGATAGATCTCTTTTTGAGGGTTGTGCTTCAGGGGGCAGGGTAGAATATTTTCATGAAGCATCTCATCAGGTCATTCCAATCATCCACATCTCTAGGTTGTAGACCACACAACCATTATTTAGTAGCTCAATCTAATAAAAATGTGAATGACTTCCACTTTAATTGTTTCTAAGCTACTCTATATGGTCTGAAGGTTGAGCCAACATATGTGAGTTCATTTATATGTTTTTTGGGACCTTCACCTGCCAAGCCATCAAACATTGGGATCAATGGTATCATATTAGGTTTCATATTAAAACAATTTCTCCACATTGGAATGACAAGATGATTATTTTGATTAAGAAAATTTTGGGCACCAAGGTCTCTAAGGGTTGGGTTTTGATTTCCAGCCAGGATGAAAGGCTCGGAGTGAACACATGAAGTTTCACTCGAGTCTTTAAGGGAAATTTCATCAAATTCAGGTTGTAAGTTTAGTTTTATAAGCATGTTCAACAAAGTTATTTCAATTTTTGGACCAATGGGGTAAGGTTCAGTGGTTGAGGTTCTAGTCATGAAAATTTTGAATGAAAATTAAAAAAGATAAAAGAAATATAGGAGAAACAAATGTTGGCACTACCTCCCCAGAAACGGCACCAATTTGATTTAGTGTTGTCGTGCATGCTCTCAAAAATATTTATACATGGTGCAGCATAGTGAATGACCTAGGAAAATCTCTTGAGGAGCATTCACAATCAAGCACTCACTATTTCTAATTCACTATATGTATATATATATATATAACTAGAAATGTATATTTGATAAATGAGAATGAAATAATAAAATTAAATATGTTGATGCAATTCGGTCATGACCCGTACCCTAGGGCTCGTATCATGATTACCCTAATCCCGCCTTCCATAGGCCAGGGGATGGCGACTAGCACCAAAGGCATAACTCCCTAAAAACTGGGAAGGCATTGCCTTTATAAAACGCAACACTCACACACAGCCATTGAACAAGCGGAAGAAAAATCTAAGTAAATTAGTAACTAGTATGATGGAAATACAGAGGGGCTAGAAATTCATGCCTAATGGAATGATACAGCTACAACTGAATGAAAAGTACAAGAAATGAAAAAATGGAAGGAAGATTAAAGCAGCTCTGGAGTCGTCCGCCTCGAATCCTACCTGAAGTATAGGTACAGATAGTGCATCTCCTAGATCGTCCACCTCGAATCCTACCTAAAGGGTAGGTACAGATAGCCTCCTTAATGCCCTCGTCTGCCCATCTCCTTCGGGTACCTACTCGTCGTGAGGTCCACCTCCGGGTACCGTCCAACCCTAGTACTCTCGATCTCTGTCAGTGATGTTCGTTGTCTGAATCCAACACAATGAGGTGCAGGCAGAGACAGTGCAGGGGTGTGTATAACGATACTCAGTAGGGACCCTGAGACACTCAAGGTCTCATTAAATCCAACAAGGATATCCACAAATAAGGATCTCAACAGATAACCCTTTCTTAGGTATATGCTCATACATATAGATATGTTCTCAAACAACCCATCTAAATCATGAGGTATCACACAATAATGAAATCAATAGATAACCACTACTTAGGTATATGCTCATACATATACGTAAGTTATCAACTAACCAATCTCAATCATGAGGAAAACTCAAAGGTCATTGACTCAGCTCAAACCAAGATTTTATTCATGATGTTGAAATCACAGCTGCAGAAGTACTCCGCCTATCAAGTACTTTGGGCCCGCCGCTACAACCAAGCCCCTCCCACCCACCCTAGAATGTTGAAGTACTCCACATGTCGAGTACATTGGGCCTGCTACTACAACCAAGCACTTCCCACCATGGATCTACCGCTACAACCAAGAGCACCCCCTCATAGCCTACAGAGGTACTCCTTCTGTCGATTAACGTGGGTCTTCCACTTCAACCAAGAGCTCATCCACCATGGGTCTAACGCTACAACCAAGCGCACCCCACTTGGCTATTTGAATCACTCCGAGTCGATTGATCACCAGTCGTCAAGTCTCAACCAGCTACTAGGTCTCTGCACTCTACTAGCTCGTCATCGCGGGGGGTCCGCTCCATGAGCTACTGGTCGATACTCCAAGTATCACAAGGTTCCACGAAGAGGTATCTTAAATTACTGACCTGTCTTAGGGGTCTCAACGTAATAGTTGGTGCGTCTATCGGACGCACAGTCTATGAGTTATTAGCCTTTTAGTCTTGGGGGGATGATTGGTTTGTGTACGAACCAACCCAACCGTATCTTAACCGTACCTAGAACTCTCATAGGGTATATTCAAAGTGACTGTTTCTCAACGAGATCACCAACACTGCTGACGGTTCGTCAAACGGATGTCTGGTCTGAAAGTTATCGGGTTTTCCGTTCCAGGGGCCCTGTTGGATTTTGGGTACAATCCAACCTAGCCATATTTCAACTATTTCCAAAACTCAGGTGAGGTATTCTAAAAGATCCATCTCACCAAATGAAATCCAACAAAGTTGACGACACATCAATCGGACGTTCGGAGCTCATGTTAAAAGTGTTCCACTTCGAGGACCCGGTTGGTTTTGGGTTCGAACCAACCCGTCCATACCAAAAGTTCTCTGAAACCTTGAGTGTAATATACCAAGACGACCTCCTCGATCTGAGGGTCATATCTCAACTGACGATGCATCGTTTGGATGTTTGTATCCCATGTTACGGGCGTTTTAACGAATCTATCCGATTTTAGGGGGTTTTGGGCCCGGACAGACCCGGCCCAAGTCCCCCTAGGTCGGCCCGAACTAGATCGACCCCACCCGGGTCTAGGTCGGACCCACTTGGGCACGGCCCAGCTCGGCGGCGCAGCCCGGCCCTTCTGCGTGACCAGGCCCAGCGGGCGGCCCGTCCCAATGGGCGATCAGGCCCTGCGCGGCCGGTCAGCCTGGCGCGGACGCGGCCCGCGTGGCCAGCTGCTCGGTCGTTTCAGCCGTGCAGGAAACGATGTCTTAGCTACATGGAGGGGTGGTGAATTCCACATGTTCAACATGAACAGGCGGTGGTGGTTCCCTATGGGGACCACCCTTCCAGTCAAGGTGGCAAAACCGCCTCTTTTTCTCCCTAAACGGAACTAGTAGAGTCGGTTCCCCTCTCCATGGAACCCACTGGGTGGGTTCCACCTTGGTGCCTCCTTGCCAACGGCTAGCCCAGCTGGCCACCCTTCTTGGTCTGCCACTGCCTAAGGCCACAGCTTTCCTCGACCAGCACGGCGTGACGACACCGCACCCCACCGTCGCGGCCCGACCTGGCTACGGCCCGGCTCAGCTCCGCGCGGCATGACAATACTGCATTTTCATCGGTGACCCGAAATTTTTGCACTGACGATCCGCTTGTGTTAGCCTGACGCCAGCCGGTTCTTTTTGTTCCTCCACCAACATCTACATTCAACAAATGAGAAGGGAAGGATTAGACCGTGTTCGTGCGGTCTGAGTCCTCCCTCGTTATGATGGTATCAAGTGGTTAAATAGTACTCAATGATTCGAGAACGAAGAAAATGGTATTATAACATGAACACAACAACCCCTTCGTTTTTCCCACATTCAAATGAAAATTCCCAACCCTCAAAGAATTACATTCACGGATCAACATAATAATGAGTTGATCCGCGTTCTTTGTTTTAGAAGGAAACAGCTAAGGGAATATGAAAATTCTCAACTTAAATCCCTACCTTGAGTCATTCGTCGATCATTGACATTGTCGCAAGGTAAGAGGTGTTTGAAGACGATGGTTGTTGGCGTTCTTCATTTCCTCAAAGACCTTCAATCTGGGCCGAGCGTCATTCGTTGAAGATCCGACGGATAGAGAACTATTCTTTGTCGAGGTAGGAAATCTCTTCTCTCAATGGCTCTCTCATTCTCTCCAAAAATCTCCACACAACAAAACAACCTCCAAATAAAATAAGAAACCCCTTATTTTATTTTTCTTTTACATTCCCAGCATTTCAAATTTCAAAGTTCAATTAATTTAACTTAATTAATGTAGTTAAGTTGGAATCATTAAAATGAGGGAGTGACACATAATTAAAGTGGGGGTTTAGAGGAGTTAGGGACTTATGAGGAATGTGGAAAGGTGGGGCTCATGTGGTCCCCACCTCACCTTAATCCTCACTTGGTTAGTTAGAAACTAGTGTTTTCCCCCAACTTCCACTCTATGGAAATAACCACTTACGTTAGGAATAAAATTTGTACCACAAATTTTATTTTACATTACACTTAAACCACAATTTTAAACAACTCTTCCTGAGCAAACGCAACTCTAGAAAAAGTCTTCTTAAGCAATTAACGGTGTTGTGGTTTCATCAGTGCCTTCAGTTTTCAATTCCGAGCACCAAATCAAAAGATAGTAAAACCCGATTGTTCATTCATTGAATATACCAGAGCTAATCATTGGAAATAGATTCCCGGCACACCGGGCCTCGGAATCAGGTGTCGTCTGAAACTGCGGACTTGTAAAATTCAAATGAAATTAAAAAAAATTCTTTGAAATTTCTAGGTCTTTACATTAGTCCCACCTTAGGTCTTTACATCCCCATAAAGATATAACACACGCTAAGGAAAACAAAGTGGTACTGAGCAGGCATCTGAGCCCTCCGCTCCCATGTTCTCTCTTGGAGGTTCTTGTGCTACCAATGAAAGCGCACCTAAAGAATTGTTCATCCACGTAGAACACACTCTTGTCAATCCTTGATCTCCACTGAAACCTTCGTGAATGTCGACATATCATCGACTCCCAACTCCATGTGGTCGATGGTGTGTGAATGATCGTGCACGTATCTCCTCAGCTGAGATACGTGGATGACATCATTCACCCAGTGCAACTGAGGTGGAAATTTCAAGAGGTAAACCATCTCACCAACCCTACTGAGGTCCGAGAAAAATCCGTTGAACCTCAAAGATAACATGTCGTCTCGTCCACATCTCCGTAAACCATGTCGAGGTGAGACCCATATAAGGACGATGTCTCCATCCTCGAACTCTAGAGGCCTCTATTCCCTGTTTAGAACTAAAACTCAAAACTCTAGCTGTCATGAGGGTATGGATAGCCGATTCAAGAGTAATCTGCCGCACTCTCCTATGAATGAGTTTATCCTGCTGCCTGGGGTTTCCATTTGGCCAAACAAGGAGAACCTATCCCAACATTATAGATAATACACAATCATTTTGACTAATACAGTCAATCTGGGTATGAAATGTGTATCCAATCCATACTCAGAAAAATGTCGTAAGGCCTCGACGCTGCCACCTTGAGATTCCAACTGAAACTCTCTCCTCGATAGTCAGATCACACTGTCGGCGTAAGTGTGATTATCGAGTCTCCTCCCAAAGGTGTCTCCCGACGTGAGGGTCATGTCTACGGCATACCGGAAACTCTAGTTCTGGGACAAGATTCGTGGAAGAAAGGATGATTCGTATCAACTTATGTTGCTACGACAACTAGTATTGGACATAGACTGTCCCTAGAATAATTCACAGAGTTATTGGGTCACACTCCTTGACTCATGAAGCTACTCTTTTTCTTTGCTCTCCAGCTCCCTGAGCCTGGCAGGGACAACAAAGGAGGGTGGTTGTAACATGTTGATATGTACACCACCACATGTTGCTCTACTAGCTCTGCCTCCACGTCTGCTGCTCCGCAGACTCATCTGTCCTTGACGCTTCCTCTATATGTAAAATTTTACATGCCCGAGTCTCTGAGACTGGAATCAGTTTCCCGTTTCATATGACATTGTGTAGTCTTCATCCTCTCCAGGATGATCTGAGCCTTCTCCGCCTATGAGTCACGCTCGCCTCAAAACCTGAGGGTATCTTATGCGGAAACATATAAAAAGGATCTAAGCATACGAGTGTCCTCTACAGGTATAGCCAGTAGTTTATGCTGACCAAACGATAGTGATATAGACGGCACACTACCAGAAGGTACTATCTTAGGCATCGTTCCACATATTGAAGCCTCATCACTATAGAAACCATCCTCATGGTCACTCACTTGAAAAAAAAGTACAAAATTCCACAATCCACTCTACTGGTGTCTCAACTAGACGAAAGACTCTAGAAAACGTCTCCATCCAGTCCACTGCTTCCTGGGAATATATCTCTCCTCGTAACCTCGGAGGCCTCTAATACTGGAACCCATGCAACACGCACGTCAATGTGCACCGTCAACTAGTACGGCTAGTGGAATCTGCTGCCTAACGAGTGGTGGTTCTGCTGGTACACCACCCAAAGGTGTCGTCATAGAAATAGGGCCATGCACCGGAGTCTCATCGCTTGGTGGGCCTTCATCGAGTACTCTCTCGGAACTCTAACTGACTGTCTGCGTAGAGAAATTCTGAACAGATGTGACATGGTCAACGATTTATACCTGGCGTGCTGACCTGGTTTGAGGTGACATTAAAACTTTTTTAGAAATACACACGCAATTAGTGTTTTCATGCACTAAGTCGGAAATCTATAGTCAGGGTTCTGGTGTATGGATACGTCGGCTGCTGCACCAACACTGGACTCCCTGAACTGAAGACCACACTCAGTACCCTTAACACTATTGCTTCACATGAATGAAATATCAGATTTATTAGTTCTGCGGTAGAACTAATGTCCTCTGATACCAATTTGTCACAACCCATCCACCGGGGCCCATATCATGACTACCACAAGCCTACCTTCCATAGGCCAGAGGTTGGAGACTAGCACCAAAGGAGTAACTCCCTAAAAACTGGGAAGGCATTTCCTTTATAAAACGTAACACACACACACACAGCCAGAGTACAAGTGGAAGAAAACACTAAGTAATGTAGTAACAAGTGTGGTGGAAATACAAAGGGGATGGAAATACAAGACCAATGGAAAGATACATCTAAAACTAAAAAGAAAAGTACAAGAAAATTCAAAACAACGGGATGATGGAAGCAACTTCAGAGTAGTCCTCCTTGGATCCTACCTGAAGGCTAGGTATATATAGTCCAACTCCTGGATCATCCCCCTCGAATCCTACCTGAAGGGTAGGTACAGATAGCCACCTCAGCGCCCTCATCCGTCTGTCTCCTCTGGGTACCAACTCGTCGTGAGCTCCACCTTCGGGTACTGTCTAGCCCTAGTACTCTCAATCTATATCAGTGTTGTCTATCGTCTGCATCAAACACAACGATGTGCGGGCATATCCCGTGAAGGGGAGAGTATAAAGATACTATGTAAGGACCTAGAGACCCTCAAGGTCTCACTAAATCCAACAAGTATATCCACAAAGAAGGATCTGAACAGATTGCCCTTACATAGTTATATGCTCCTACATATACCTAATTTATCAAACATCCCATCTAAATCATGAGGTATCACACAGTTATGAAATCAACGGATAACCATTACATAGGTATATTCCCATACATATACGTAAGTTATCAAGTAACCCATCTCAATGATGAGTAAAACTCAAAGGTCATTGACTCAGCTCAAACATGGATTTTATTCATGATGTCGAAATCACAGCTGCTGAAGAACTCCTCATGTCGAGTACAATGGGCCCACCGCAACAACCAAGTGCCTCCCACCAACCCTGGACTACTGAATTACAACACTTCTCGAGTAATGTGGGCCTGCTGCTACAACAAAGCACTTACCACCATGGGTCTGCCGCTACATCCAAGCGCACCACCTCAAAGCCTACATAGGCACTTCTTCTGTTGAGTACCGGGGGTCTGCCATGACAACCAAGTGATCATTTATCGTAGGTCTGCTTCTATAACCAAACACACCCCACTGGGCTATCTGAATCACTTCGAGACGATCGATCAGCAGTCATCAAGTCTTATCCAGCAGCTAGGTCTCTCGACTCTAATATCTCATCATCGGGAGGGTCCGCTCCCCAAGCTACTGGTCGATACACCAAGTATCACAAGGTTCCACAAAAAAGTATCTCAATGGACCGTCCCATCTTATGGGACTCAATGCAATTGTCAGCATGTCAATCGGATGCCCGGTCTATGAGTTGTTAGCCTTTTATTCCCAGGTGCTCGGATGGTATCGTGTACGAGCCAACCCGACCGTATCTCAACCGTACATAGAACTCTCATAGGGTATACTAAAAGTGATTGTTTCTCAATGATATCACCATCACCGCTGATGGTTCATCAAATGGATGTGCATTTTGAAAGTTATCAGCTTTTCCATTCTATCGGCCCCGTAGGATTTCAGGTACAATCCAACCTATCCATATGCCAATAGTTTCCAAAACTCAGGTAAGTTATGCCAAAAGATCCATCTCCTTGAAAGAAATCCAACAAAGTCGACGACACATCAATCGTACGTCCGGAGCTCATGTTATAAGTGTTTCCGCTCCGAGGGCCCGGTTGGTTTCGGGATTGAACCAACCCATTGTACCAAATGTTCTCCAAAACTTTAGTGTAATATACCAAAATGACCGCCTCAATACAAGGATCATATCGCAACTAATGGTGCGTCGTTCGGAGGCATGTATCCCATGTTACGAGCATTTTATCGAATCTGTCCGATTTTAGGGGGTTTTTGGCCCGGACTGACCAGGCCCAAGACCCCCTGGGTCGGCCCGAACCGGGTCGACCTGACCTAGGTCCGGGTCTGACCCGCTTAGGTGTGGCCTGGCCCAGTGGGTAGCCTGGCCCAGCGGGCGGTCAGCCTGGCGCATGCGCGGCCCGCGTGGCTAGCTGCTTGGTCATTTCGGCTTAGTGGGAAAAGATGGCCCAGCCTCATGGTTGGGTGGTGAATTTAGCCTGGTCAGCATAACCAGGTGGTGGTGGTGCCATGTGGGGCCCACCCTTCTAATCAAGGGGCAAACCCACCCCCTTTGTCTCCCAAAACAGAACCAGCAGCGCCAGTTCCCCTCTCCACGGAACCCATCAGGCGGGTTCCAGCTTGGCGCCCACTTGCCGGCGGCTGGCCCAGTCAGCCGGCCTTCCTGGTCCGTCGCGGCCTAAGGTCGCTGCATTGATCGACCAGGGTGGTGCGCCGGCGCCGTACCCCACCGCCGTGGCCCAGCTTAGCTCCGCGCGGCATGACGGTGTCGTGCTTTCAGCGGTGACCCAGAATTCTTGCATTGACGATCCACTCGTGTTCGACCCGATGTCGGCAGGTTCTTCCCGTTCCTCCACCATCGTCCATATTCAACAACTGAGAGGGGAAGTATCAGACCGTGTTCGTGCGGTCCAAGACCTTCCCCGTCATGATGGTATCAAGTGGCCAAACAGTACTCAAGGATGTGAGAATGAAGAAAAAGGTATTATAACATGAACACAACAACCCCAACATTTTTTCAACAATCAGAAGAAAATTTCCTACCCGCAAACAATTACTTTCGTAGATAAACATAATAATGAGTTGATCTGCATTCTTTGTTTTAGAAGGAAACAGTTAAAGGAATATGAACACTCTCAACTTAAATCACTGGCTTGATTCGTTCATCAATCGTTGACATCGTCGCAATTTGAGTGGTGTTTGAAGACGATGGTTGTTCACGTTCTTCCTTTCCTCAAAGGCCTTCAATCTGGGCCGAGCGTCGTTCGTTGAAAATCCGATGGATGGAAAACCATTATTCATCGAAGGAGGAAATCTCTTCTCTCAAGGGCTCTCTCATTCTCCCCAAAAATCTCCAAACAACAAAACAACACCCAAATAAAATAAGCTACCCCTAATTTTATTTTTCCTTTACTTTGTCAAGCCTTTCAAACTTCAAAGTTGATTTAACTTAACTTAATTAATGATGTTATGTTGGAAAAATTAAAATGAGGGAGTGACACATAATTAAAGTGGGGGTTTATATGAGTGAGGGAGTTATAAGGAATGTGGAAAGTTGGGGGCTCTTGTCAGCCCCACCACACCTTAATCCTCACTTGGTTAGTAAGAAACTAGTGGTTCCACCCAACTTCCACACTATGGACATAACCACTTAAGTTAGGAATAAAATTTGTACCACAAATTTTATTTTATATTACACTTAAACCACAATTTTAAACAACTCTTCCCGAGTAAATTCAACTCCAAAAAAGTCTTCTTAATCAATTACCGGCACTGCAGTTTCATCGGTGCCTTCGGTTTTCAATTCCGAGCACCGGTTCAAAAGATAGTAAAACCCGCTCATTCGTTCACTGAATATACCCGAGCTAATCATCAGAAATTGATTCCGGGCACACCGGGCCTCGGAATTAGGTGTCGTCTGAAACTGCGGACTCGTAGTATTCCTAAAAAATAAAATAAAAATCCTTCAAATTTCCAGGTCTTTAAAAATTAAAACAGAATTAATGAAAACCCAGTGATGTTAGAAGAATGGAGACATTCTCGAGAGCATCACCCAGAGTGAACCTTCATCAACTCATTATTTTTTTCTAATTTAATTAATGCACAAAATTTATAAAATATGTGAGCATCCTCCTCTACATTTGGTTCTGAATATGTGGTATTCTAAATGAACACCGTGAGGCCACACATCCACCTCCTTGATCACTAGAAAATATTGCAAATGTGAAATCTAAACCTCTGGTTGTAAGTGGTGACATAGAGGTTCCCTTCCCACTATGATCCCCTCAGTAAAACTATAATAAAATAAGAAACATTAAAAATTAATGCTCAAAGGCTTGGGTTTATCACTGGATTACTCTAATGTGAACTTCTTTGGGTTAGCTACTCATTATCACAAGCATAAGAGTTCACAGTGAAAAGAAAACAGGGGGATAAAACAAAAATAGAATGTATAGAATATAAAGAAGAACACATAAATAAAAATATGATATACTATTACCAAATGAGTGTAATATATAATACAACACTAAACTACATATAATATCCAAAAAAGGAAACTCCTAAGTTTCCAACCCTTTGAAATGAAAAGGAAACACTCTTTTATATGGAGATAGGTTGAAAATTTGGCTCCAAAAACTATCTCTAAATGTATGCGAGTCGATGTCCTCCTTAATGACGGACTTTTGTAACATGTCCTTTTTGATGGTTGTTCCCAAACATCTCCTCTATCGACATAAGTCATTTCAGATTTATTGGAAAATATTGTAGAGAGATATGGTTTCTTTACGCATTACATTTAATCTGGGTTGGATGACTGTTCGTATTCCAATACACCGAGTTCCAATGCATTTATGACATTGAAAATCAATGATCCCGAAACATCCCTCATAATTACACTTCTTCCTTCATATGTCTTCCAGCTCAATGAAAAATTCCAACTCCAATGGTTCGTCCATTTATGATATATGGGCCCAACGCCAAACATAGCCAGTTCCTGGCATAGTTTTTGAGGCCTGAATTGTGAGCTGAATTTGTGCTTCTAAATGATTGATTGAGCTTTGGGTCAAAAAAGATAAAATGAATCCAATATAACATAAATACCTATAAAAGACTAATTTTGGAATTTTTATCAGTTTAGAAAGAGTTATGTCCATAAATTTATAATAAATTAAAACTCCTTAAATCCAAAAGAAGTCATTTTTCAATTAAGCTCAAAAATGTTCCTAAAACATAAAATGTGACAATTTCCCTTAAAATAAAACTTTTTTGGGTTTAAAAACATTGAAATTAATAATAAAATAAATGAAAATATTTTTCCTACCAATTATCCCACACATAAATATTGCACTCTGGGGTAATCTTCTTATACAATGGTTAAAACAAACTTCTCAAAGCAAAAATGGAAACACACCTCAATTAGAATATCAAAGAAAATATTATGCCTCATACATGGATAAAAATTTTAGAACTCCTCAAAAATATTATGAATTCATTCAATCTAATTTTATTCATCACATGCATGTCATACCTACCTCCCCAGAATAATATTTCTCACATCACTCAACGATATTTACTGTGGAGTTTTTCTCATTCTAGAAACATGTGTGATTTCCATAGTCTTAATATCCTCCTAATATCTTCACATCAAAAAGTCAAAAAAAATTAATCATGAGTCCTTAAACATGGGTTGTTCAGAGGCTGGTCTTTGGTAGGATTAAAATGAAAAATCATCTAAGGCAGAATGAAGAGGGTTAAGTCTCAATGTGAAGTAAATGTATGAAAACAATTTTTCTCAAAAACAAATAATAACTATGTTAAAATGTAGTAGAGTGGTTAATCTAAGTTGTCTCCAGAGAAGAGTACACAATAATTATGTTTGTCACATAAATTTAAATAATAATAAAAGGTTGTTTTTAAAAAAATTTGAGTCGAAAAATAATAAAAGCAATAAAAAGAAAGGTTGAAAAATAATGGATGAAGAGAATTATAGGGTCAGGGTAGGATCACCATTTTTAATTTCATTATAGTAATAAAGATCATATTCCCTCTCTTTCTATTGAATGACAAATGAATGACACCTTGATCGAGTTATCAATCACTCCGGGTTAAAGAAGCAAATGGAACTCACTCTTATTTGCATTGAAGTTCATAAACAATCCCTAAAAAACAACGGTAAGTCCCGATCGAGAATTTTTTCGGCATAGAACTCTAGAAAAAATCCACCACTTCCACACATGTTCCAACAATCAATGAACACTCACCACCTAATATAATATGCTCGATCGAGATAAATTACCCTAGTAGAGGGAGATTAAAAAACTTTAATCAAAGCTATTAAAAATGAATACACCAAAATCAAAACATGATCACATTAATATAATTGGGAAACATTGATAATAGAAGTCATTCTAAAATAGGAGGTTTTTACATTTAAGCCAAAAACCCCAACATTAAAATAGTGAAACTCCACCTTCCCATATCACCCAAAGGTTTTACCCCTCCTTGTGATGGGTAATAGAGTTGAAAGGGGATGAAGAGAGCATGATGAAACAATGAAAAGAGAAAATAGAAAATAAAAAAAACTCCATAATCTCAATAATTTGGCACATCCCTGCTTCCTCCATTTTCAAACCCCCCTTTGAATGGAACTGAACACTCTTATTTGTAGGCTTTTGGAGTAGTAAATTTCCAATCAAAATTACTCCACAGAAATTTGGAGTTCTATCGGAATAATAAATGGTTAAATCTATGGAAGGTGTATTCATACATGTGGTTCCCCTCTTTATTTTAAATAATTCCTCAAAATATCAGCTAATTTAGGAAATTGTCACAAAAGTTAATCTCCAATTACTAATGACATCTTTTTCTGCCTAATGTGACTCTTCAACTTCCTCTTTTAATATGCATTGAATGGACGCTTTACTGTCCAAGTTTCATCATGAAATTTAATTTTAATGAGATTATCTAAGTCCTCTTTCTATTACAGATAGAATAACATAGTTTTGAATCATCTAGGACGAGCCATGGCTCATTAATTATGGTGTGGTCCATTCTGTCATCCAGACAACATTCTTCTCTTGATTGATTTATCTAGGCCAGTGTGTTTGGAATTGGACCAATGTCCAGAAGACAAAGTTGAAGCCTACTAGTGTAGAAATCCAAAAGAAAACGCAATCACACAATTTGCATCAATAATGTAAAATATATTCCTGAAATACAGAAGCTACACAATAGTGCTAAATTTCCAGAATTAACCAATTTCCATAATTAAGCCCATAATTCATTAAAACACTAAAATGACACAAAAATCTCAAATTGATTAACTTTTAGTGGATAAATCATTTAAAGAAGCCAGAAAAATAATAAAAATATTTTCTCTATCAGTCTCATGCATGGAGATATTTGATGAGGTTACCATATAAAATGTATCATTTTTATATTAAAATTTTGAAGAGGAATAAAAATTAGAACAAGTTGGAGAATAAGAATAAGAATAATAATGTTTTTCACCACGCAACAATATTTTCAGAAGGAGTTTATTCATTTCTAGATCCAAATAATCGAAATGAATACATTTTATTACTTTAATTTTGAGTAGAAATGATTAGGATTTCCATGATACCTCATAGAAATTTTATTCTAAAGGGTATGTTCACATCAAGGCTGTGAATGATCTCATTCAGTTCAAAAGAACCAATCATACATTCATTAAAACCCTAAATAATATAATATACTACTATTTGTATAGTGTGCTAACTCTTTTTTCTTCTGAAGCAGTGAGCATATGATGGAATTATGAGGGTAGTGATCTTGATTAGAAATTCATCTACCTAGAATATTTTAGGGGAAGTGACACTAGGAATGAGTGACCTAATATAAAACAAAATAAGTGTGATTCATTCTATTTTTTACATTGTCACTTTTCTTTTGTATGACCCTTCGATATATCCTAGTGTGGTTGAAACAAGTAAAAATACGTGTATCCTAATGCATGCTTTATTCAATTAATTTATATAAATCATCATTCAATAAATATGGAAAGGATAATATCACCACATTTACTAAAGAGAAAAATAAGTTACCCCCATAAAAAAGAGGTCAAGATCTAGTGGTCCATGATGACTTTTGAAAATAATTTTGTTTCCTTAATTCACCATTGTAAGGGTGTCAAAACCAATTTTGGTCCTCACAATATTGAATAATTTTTTGAATACAACTCTATAAGAGAATACACTAAGAATGAACTAAAATATAGGTATAATAATATAAAAGAGATGCATTATTTATCTAATAATATGAAATGTTTTTTAATTATAGAAAAAATAAAAATGATTGTTTTTTAAAAGAGATTAATGAGTTGAAATTGGAATATGATCAACTAAATAAGAATTTAGAATAGTTTAAAAATGGAACCACTATTATAAATATGATTTTGGAAAACCAAAAACATCTCAAATCTAAAAAATACATTGCCTATGTTTATTGACATAAAAGGAATAAATATAAAAAATATATTTTTCATAGTTCTACGAATAAGACTTTAATTTTTTAAGAAACAACTAGGTAAAAATGGTCCTCATTATCATGTATATAAGGAGAAATTTATTACATAGTTTTCTTATTAAAATATTAAACAACCATTATGAAAATGTGGATTTAGAAATCATTATTTACTAAATTCTATAGACCCATGAAAATCTGGGTACCAAAATCATTCCTTCTTTAATTTTGGTTAGGTTGAGTTATTAATGGGATATACTAAAAAATTATAGTATTTATAAAGTTTATGTTCTAGACATATGACTAGAGAATACTAAATCTTCAAGAATATAGTGAATATGGATGGTGGAAAGGTCACTTTTGGTGATAATGAAAATGCAAAAATTATTAGACTTTTACAAATTGGTTACTCTATAACTATTCTTATTTCTAATGTATTATCTACAAATGGATTAAATTATAACCTTTTATTATATCTCAATTTTTAGGGATATAATAATTAATATGAGAATATTTATTTTAATATTTATTATTTTGTTCATAGTTTTTATTACCTTAAGAAATGATAATGTTTAGGATGTTGAATTATGTTCCTTATATTCTCAAAATGTTTCATTCTTAAGTTCCTTCATAGAGAACCTTGGTTATGGGATATGAGAATACATCACAAAAAAATACAAACACTTATAAAGATAACATATAAATGATTAGTCAAGGATCTAACTAAGAGTGATTTCCCTAAATACGTTGTTTTTAATCCTTGTAAAAAATGAATTGTACACAAAATATTTCTGAAACTAAAGAATGATATTTCAACCTATTGACCCCTATAACTAGATCATATAGATGTATTAAGTAATTTTAGATTATCTAGACTATGTGTTAAAAAATATTATTGTTTTATCTTGGATTACTACCCAAGATTCCCAGGGCTACTTCTCTTATCTCACATAACTGATGCCTGTTATTGTTTTGCAATGTTTGTTAGATGTGTAGAGATTCATAGTGGTATTACCATTAAAACCATAAAAAGTGATTGGGTTCAATAAATATAGAATAAATAATTTAATACTCAACATTCACAATATGGCAATGGAAATAATTTTTCAACACATATAACACCATTAAAAGTTGGTCTTTTGAATTGAGAAGTAGAATTATCCAATAGAATTCTAAAACAATTATTATTGAGTAATACATAACAATTTACTATTAAGATAAATATATTAATACATATTTTTATATTATTAATAGTATTTTAATATTACCTAATTTAATGAAAACTCCTTATGAATTATGAGATGGAAGAAAACCAAATTTAAATTACCTTATATTTGTTGGATATGAAATTTTTATTATAAACACAAAGGATAATCTATAGAAATTTTCACCAAAGAGTGATGAATGAATTTTTCTTGGTTACTCAAAATCTGGTAATGCATAATGATACATTACTAAAATAACCAAATTTATTAAAGAATATGTAAATTTTACATTCTGTGAGATTTAACCACTTTATCATAATCCTGTTGTATAAATACATTAGGAACAAATTAAAAATTTAATTATCAATAGTAACCATAAAGATTCAAAATTGCTTCTAATTTACATGATAAATATCATAAAAGATTCAAATTTTACTCACCTGACCACGGGGAATAAATTAAAGAACAAATTTCATCAATCCCAAAAACTATTAAAATCCATAAATATTAACCTTTAATTGTCATCATTGGTGTTATATATAGAGGAAACCAATCCCAATATTCTCTTAGAAATATGGCTAAACATGAATCCTTATTGTCTCATTTTGAACCCAAACACATTAATGAATCAATTAGTGATGACAAATGGGTGATAGATAAGTAGTTTGAGGTAAATAATTTGGGATGAAATAAATTATGGGGACTATATTAAATACCTCACGAATACTAATCTATTGGAAATAAATGGTTATACAGAACATAATTCATGAGTCTAGAATAATATATAGAAACAAATCTTGGTTTGTTTTACAATGATAGAGTCAAGAAAAAGATGTTGATTTTAAATCTAATAGACTACAAATTTCATATGAATCACATCTTAATTTCATAATATATAATATGTATTTCAATTGTGAATTCTTAAATTGTTCAATTGTTGAGGATTTTTTTTAGTGAAGGACCCCAAGATTTAAAAACTCTCATTCATAGAAATTATATTTTTAAACATTCTTAAAATATTTATAGTTTAAAAAATTCTCATATGCCTTGGAATTATTTTGCCAAACATTTTCTTATTTAAATATTTTCTCAACAAGAATAATTAATCCTACTTTATTTATTAAAAAATTAGGATGTTTTAATGGTTCCATTATATGTTGATGAATTTATTTTTGGTTCATCCAAAAAATCCTTGTGTATTAGATTTTATAAAATGTTATAAAAAGAGATTGAAATGAGTTTAGAAGATGTGTCAAATTCTTCCTTGGTTTTCATGGTTTTTAAAACAAACACAGAATTTTTTTACATCAAATTAAATAGGTAAATGATATTTGAAAAAGTTTTGGTTTGGATAGAACCAATGGTAGTGATAATCCTATGAGTATTAGATGTAAAATACATCTGGATGAAACAATAAATTGAGATTACATGGTCACTTATAGGGGTATGATTCAGATTTTAAAATACTTAATTGATAGCCAACCTGATATTGTGAATATTGTTTATATGTGTGATATTTTTCATTAAATTCGAACGGAATCTAAATTAAGTTCTATTATTCTGATTTTTAAATAAATCACTAAAAAAACTAATTTTAGATATTAATATTATAGATTCCATACATTTTAATTAGTTATTAATTGTATTTATGAATTTTTTGTTTCTAAGTTAGATAGAAAAATCCCATCAGGAACATATATTTTCTTGCTGTAGTAAAAATTAGAAATATGTTACATTACCTACTATTGAAGCTATATGTATATATTCATGCATTTTTTATATACAAATTCTTTAAATAAAACACCAAATACATGATTATGGATATAAATTTAAACATAACACTATAAAAATTGACAACACATATCAATATTTCTAAGAATCGTGTACCTTGTTCTAGGACTACACATACTGATAAATAAAATCAAATATTGAGAGATTTTTTTCAAAAAGGTTATATCACTATTTAGTTCACTAGCACTAAACATCATCTTTCTTATATTTTAACAAATAAATTGAATATATGGAGATTAAATTATATCATAGATGAGTTATGAATTATTACTTATTCTTATTCACCAAAATAACTATGAAAATTTTCTCACATTGTTAATTAATATATTTTGAACGCTCTTAGTTACTTAAATGTAATCTATATTGTATGTAAACAGAAAATAACTTACAAAAGCGACAGAAAGCCTTGTATAATGGTTATACATCCTACTATGTCTATTTGAGAATTAAAATAGTATATTTATTTGGGCATGATTTTTTTAGTTTTTCTTTTTATCTATTTTAGATTGTTCCCTAAATGTATAAATAATCCTAAATCCTACATATAAACAAAACCATTAAAAAACTAAACATTTTTATTTCGAATCGATTTTTCACTTAAAACCATTCACGATCCTCCAAATTTTCAAATCATAGTAAAATATGCTACGAATTAAATTTGATTTCGAACATTTATTTCCAATTTTTTTGCCTAAATTAATGAGATAATATAAGATTAAATCTGGCTCGATCATTTCAGCAGAGCCTCACTACCAAAATTTTACATATCGATCACTGTTTACAAAAAAATTAATTTGATGAAGAGTGGATATAATCAATAAATCGTTTAGTTCGTAAGTAAATTCTGAACCTCATATGGGATGAGTGGATTAAATAAAATGGAAAGTCATTCAATTATTTGTTAGTCAATGATTTTTTATTTGAATATCTACATTAAAATAATGAATCATTGGATTATATTCGACCTACTATAAATAGAGCGAATGTTATATTTTTCGTAAAACTATTGGCCAAGAGTTTGAAAATGTTGTATATTAATGAGTATGAGGATTATCATAGTTCCTATACTATTAATCATGTAAATTGGGTGATTAAATTTTATTTATAGGATATAACAAGAAATATAACAACCATAAGAGAAAATTCTAGCAAAATAGTTGTTGAGTAAATACTATTGGTGAAGTTCATTCAACACCTTATTTATCCTTAGAAAGGGAAATTCCATTTATTATTGCATCATAATCTAGTTTTCATATATCTAATGGGTAATTCAGTTTAGATAATATTTTTTAGATACATTATGAGACACATTGTTGAATTATTTAATCCCTATTAAATGTTTTCTTATCATATCATAAATTTATTTTAAAATTAACAGTGTTTATAGGTCTAGTTCCTTGTGGGTAGGAAATGTTAGTTTCACCTATTCGATTTTTCGTTAATCAAGAATATTTGTACGTAAATGCGATTAAAAAGGAACCCATAGAAGAAAATATTGTTGAATAACTATGAAAAGGTTTATAAAAACATTAATCCTGTTAAGAATCCTATGAGACCATAACAAAAATTTAATGTAGGTATATAACCAGATGAAATTAATGTATTATATTTTAAGTAGAATGAGGTAACTAATCTTAATGAGGATGTAATTGAAACACATAAGGATAACATGATTCTTTATTATGTACCAAGATATCAAAATATATCATCTTGAACCTCTAAAGTTTCTAATATCATTACCTTCCCAAAAATAAGAGTTGAATGATGATGATCTTGATGATACTAAATTATATGTGAATGATGTTGTTTAAGCATCAATTTATGAGGATAGTGGTTTTTATTGAATAAAAATGAATTGAGTTAGTAATAAAGAAGAATCTAATCTACCTCATGTGATTATTTGTACTCTGAAGGAATGTGAAAGGGAAGAAACACTTGAGGGGGAGGAATAGACATTGAATGAATATGGTGATAATATAGAAAGTCATCAACAACAATGTGGACCTACCATATCATCTATTCAAAGTTTGTCAAAATTATCATTATTTTCTAAAATTTGTTTTTAAAAAAGAAATGAGAAACATCCTTCCATATCATTATATTATTTTTGTAACATGAGTTTATTAGTGTAATAGGTTCTCAATGAGATGTTTATTTTTTAACCTATAAAGGATTTTTAGGTTTATAATAATAGTGGTGAGATAATAAATATTAGATTTACTCACTTAGAACCTTTTAAACATATTATGGGAAAATATGTTGATAAAAAATAATTTTATATTTTTAGAATATGTCATATTATTGATGAATATGATTTGGATGGTAGGGAATCTACACCTATAAAATTTGTTCCACTACCACCTTCTATATATTCTTCCCCTTTTTTAACTAAGGATGATTTGATTGAATTCAAAGATTATTTGTTAAATGTTTTGATCTAACATTTCCTTGGTTTTGTATTTTCTCTTAATCCTGTAAAAGATGAAAATATTTCCAGAATAGTTTCACATGTAATTACCCACCATTATCCAAGGATTTTTCTCATGATAGATATACAAAATAATTATATTGAGAATTTAATATGTCAATTTTGAGATCTACATTAAGACAGATTAGAGGATAGGCATAAACAAGTTCAATTATTTAAAAATGGTGTTTTTCAACCATCCACCTTTATTGAACTTCCTTATATTCCACCTCCAAAACCTCCAATAGAGATTTCCATATATATGAATATGATAAAATGGATTATCAATGTTGAGATGGAATTTGTTTTTTATGAATATTCTGAGAACTGAGAGATGGTGTAAGATTTTATTTAGAACTATACTACTAATAAAATTAAACTAGTTCAAAGATATATCATGATTGAAGTATGTGATTGAGAATTTATAAAAAGGTCCATCTTTTATTATCTAATACTATTTTTCATAAGAAAATTGTTGGAAATTATTTGATACATAACCATTGATCATCAGATTACTCCATTGATTAAAGATTTTAAAGCTCAATTGAAGAAATTAAAGGTGTTATCACCCCTTTTTAGAATATATTATGAATCAGAAGGAAGAATATTTTTAGATAATGAAACATGGATTTTTGAGTTATTAGTGACATTACATGGCTCAAGAAACCTTACCTTTACACTACTAACTCAATTATTCTGGCCACTCCATCACTACCTATGACATTTATTCATATCTCTACTCATTCTTTCTTCCCCCAGACCTTTTTAATTTAAACCATCACAATCCCTTTAACACCTATTACTAGTAGAAAATAATATTTTTATTTCAGCACCTACTCCCAATACTACCTCTACACCTTATCCATATCCTTCTACAAACTATGATAACCTAGTGGATCAAAAATCCATTGGGACCCTAATTCTGATTCAAACTAAAGTGACTAATAGAGATGTTTTATTTCCATATACCTCTTTAAATATAATGAAATCTTTTTTTTCATTATTGATTCGATATTTGTTTCATATTATATTCTTATTTTTATGTTTCTTGACTATATCATCTAATTTATTTTTGATGTTTAGTTCAATATCCACAAAAACATCTTTAATTTTTCTTGATAATCCAAAATGTGGTAGTATAACATTGCTATTCATATTATTTTATCTAGAATGATTTTAGTTCTCACGTATATCTACTTTTCACAAATCATTAATATTTCATGATTTATGATCATCAAAATGGGTGATATTTTTGTCTTCTTCAAGAAATTACTTAATGCTCATACGTCTTGTTTATTTTGTTATTATAGATTTATGTATTTTATTATATTAAATATTCTAGTAAAAGTTATAATTATCTATGTCATGAGCTGACCACATCATAAATAAACATATGAAGAACAATTATCCATGTTGAACGAACTATAATAACAAGTCCACCATCCCACATGATTCATTCAAGTTACCACATGAATACTTCAACCTATAACAATGAAAATTTTGAATAGTATTCAACTGACCATAAAAATGATTAAACTGACCACACGATGTATTCCCTTGAATGTATAATGAATTCAGCAAATAGTATGAAGACTTTGACAAACCAAATGAAGGAATCACCTGAGTGCATGAAGAAATCAAGTGACCACATGAATGAATTTTGAACCTACCATAGAATAAAGTCACTACATGACCACATTACCTATAGAATGTGAGATATCATGTGGTTGAGTCTGAGTACAACCTTATACTAATGATGTCTAATTAGAATGTTTATAATTTATTCAATTCCAAAATCTATATTTTGGTTTATTTAATGAGTGTTAGAGCATTTAAGACTACAAATATGATCATTTAACATGAGAATATAGTTATGATTATATTTTAATGAATAATTGAGAAGGATATTATTTAAGAGGAAAACATTCTCATGGATAAGAAGTATTTCTATTTGTCTCAATATCTATCTATTTGACTAATTGAATGTCTACATCCATGATACTATGGTCTACTGATTCTCACTAAAATATATGATCAAATTCTCTCAAGAACCTATTCAAATAAATTCTGTATGAGATTTGAACACTACATATTAACAAAAACCGATTAGATATGAAATTGTAATTATCATCATTATAAATTTTCTCTATCTATTTATATTATTTATTATTTGTTCTTGTATTATCTTGTATATTAGTTAGAAAATTATCATGATCAATATTGAGGAGTACATGATATTATATTATTTATTTATTTGAACCTATTCGACCATGGATACTTTATAAGATGCTTGGTTATAATTCGGGACTACATGATGTGTAGATGTATTTGTAAAAACCAATCTAGGCATTATATCTGGTACTGTTTGGTAATGTAGCAGCTAGAACAATTCATCCATCTGGGCCTCTGGACCATTGTTCTGGTCCTCGAGTCTTGCAAGACTTTCATGCCACCCATGTCCTTCGGGCTAGTTGTCTCTCATGGTTTTTGGGTCACCTTAATGCATTGGGGTCACCCAAAGGCATTTAGGCCACATGATTATGAATATGTACTAGTCAGACTATAAGGGACAAGGCATTATAAGAGGATTTAGAGATGGAGATTCTCTAGAGCAGAGCTAACCAGAATTGGAAGAGTTATATGGTATGGAATTTCCATCTGTATAGGGCATGTGGATATTTTTATAGGACAATTAGCCAACCATCCATGCGAAGGTTGTCACGAACCGTCCCCCGGGGCCCATGTTGTGACTACACTAAGCCCACCATCCATAGGCAAGGGGCTGGAAACTAGCACCAAATGCTTAAATCCCTTTGCTGGGAATGAATATCCTTTATAAATCATAAACAAAATCAATTTGAGTAAGCTAGAAGAAAAAAAAATTTAAAAATAGTACACAAATGAGTGTTAAAAAGTAAAAGGGATAGAATACAAGCCCCAAATGATAGTACAAGTAAAACAGAAATGGGACAAATAGGTGAAAGGTGAAAGAAGCTCCTGGATTGGCCACCACGGATCCTACTTGAAGGCTAGGTATAGATTTCCTCCACACCACTCCATGTCTATTCGTCTCCTCCGTGTACCATCATGACCTTTGTTCTACCTCCGGGTACCATACAGTCTTGTCCACTCAGCCTCAGTTAGAGAAGTATGTCGTCTGCAACCAACAAAATGAGGTTCGGGCATAGCCTATGTAGGGTTGAGTATAACGATACTCATTTGGGACCCTGACACCCTCAGGGTCTCACAAAATCCAACAATGATAAACTACAAAGTATGAAATCAATAGATAAACACACTTTGGTATATGCCCATATATATACCTATGTTATCATGTAATCCATCTCAATCATAAAGAAAATTCAATTATTACTGACTCAACACAACCAGGATTTTTTTCTATTGATAGTATCAATCTGAACCCTCGACTACTAGAGAAATCCTTCTATATCGAGTACAATAGGCCTGCTGCATCACACAGAGGCGATTCCCAATAACTTGAACTACTGAGGTACACCTCCTGTCGAGTACCGTGGATCTGCGTTTCTCAAACAGAGGAGATCCCCACTGTGGGTCTGTTGCACTCATAGTGAGGTGCTCCCTCATAGCCTACTGAGGTACTCCATGTGTCGAGTACGGTGGGTCTTCCGTGATCACACAGAGGCCCTCCCTACCGTGGGTCTTCCGTGACACCAAGGTGCTCCCCACTAGGCATGTTGAATCACTCTGAGTCGAATCAGTCAGTAGTTGTCAAGTCTCTTCCAGATACTAGGTTTCCATACAAATGCTTTCTCATCTCTGGAAGATCCGATCCACAAGCGACTGGTCGATACATGAACTATCACGAATTCCCGGGTAGATTTATCTCAAAGGTGTACCTCATCACAGGGGTCTTAACGCAATATACGGTGCATCTATCAGACACTTGGTCTGTGAGTTATTAGCCATTTAGTTTCGAGGGCCCAATTGGATGCCTGTATGATCCAACCTGACCATATCTCAAATATATCCTGAACTCCAGTAGGGTATTCTCAAATGGATCTTCGCATTCAAAGAATAACAATTTTGTTGATGGTTCATCAAACGAACTTCTGGTACCAAAGATATGGCTAAAAGATTATAACGGTCATTCGTGGTCATCGGCCCAGTCCGACCCGGTTGGACTGACTCGACCCATCCGAGATTGGGCTGACCTAGTTTGGGTCGACCCAATTGGCCCACTTGGATCGGCCCGGTCCACTAGGCCCGGCCCAGTGGACGGCATGTGTGGTTTGGCCTAGAGGCCACTGTGTAGGCGGATCGTCTTGGAGATCCGGGCCAATTCGTCCAGCACCACACGGGGTGCAGCTCGGGTAGCTCGACCCGAAACGCCGAGTCGGTTTAGCCAACGATGTCACGAAGGAAGCTGTGGGCTGGCTCGGGTGGCCTGCGCGGCTTGGCCTATTCTGCCAGGAGTCAGGGCACGGGAAGGCTACGTGTTGCTCCAGGAAGGATGTGGGCAGGCCGCACAAGGCACGGGCATGCCGCGAGCAAGCTGCGTAAGGCGCAGGCAGGGTGCAGGGTGGCTGGCGGGGTGCGGGTAGCGTACGAGCTCAGCTGGAGGTAGTACGGGACATCACGGGGGAGGTGCGGTTCATGGGAGACCATGAGTAGATAGGCCTTTGTCATTATCGTCTCTATCGTCACGTAAGTTTTACATCACCATGCCGAAGAGTGACACAAGATGGAAAAACGATGGAGGTAGTCGGGCGATTTTAGGATGGCCCGCACTCTCTGCATTTAGGTGTATCAATTGGCTCAACAAGATAAGAATTTGATCATTAAAATGTCTGCAACTAACCCTTTCTATCTGATGAAGAAGATAAGAAAAGTTATAACATCATCATTTAACAAAACCACCTACCTTTTATCGTTGCTCGATGATGATGTCGTGGGAAGAAGATGATGTTTTCATCATTCGTCGCGTCCACCATAATCATACAATCCATTCTCGTGTGTCAGTTCGTTGAAGATGATGAGGAGAGAAGATTGGTCGAAGACATCCCACGTCAAAGTGGGTTCCGAGGAAGAATGTCGAGAAAGATCGTTCTTCGTTTTTGAATGTGTTCATTATTGGAAGAATATTTTGTTGGGAGCCTTCTCCCAAAATTACTCAAAATTTCCTCCTTTCTCTCCATACCACCCAAAATGAAATCAAATACAAATAATAGATTAGGATCTTTTATGTTAATTAGCATAAATTCAAATTTTGTGATTTAATTAAATGAATTGACTCATTTAATTAATGGGGTGGAGTTGTCATAACAATTGAAAGGAGGTAATTTAATAATTAACTCATCTCCCCTAATTAATGCTTGAGAGGGGGCACTAATTAAATTAAAGGGGAATTGGCTCCATTAAGGTGGTGAATGTCAAAGGGTTTCTCCCCATTTGATAGGGAGTTGAGGAGTTTTTACCCTCTTCCATTAATTGTGGGTTAAGCCTCATCTGGTCCACACATCATAACCTCTAACGGGAGGTTATGCTCGGGTGGGCCCCACCACCATAACCTCCCAAAGAATGTCAATGTGTGGTGGTCCCACCTCCAACTCCCATGAGGATGTTTTAACCACCCAACCTACACATGGCAGTTAAGAATAAAATAATGTGAGATTACTTTATTTTGTTACTTCACACGAAAACCCAAAACCTAACATTTATCTTCAACTCACTGTCATTGATGTGATTGCCTTCTTAAGCGAATACTGGTGTAGTGAATTCAGCGGTGCTCTCGGATTTCAACTCTGAGCACCGGTTCAAAAGTTATAATAACCAGCTCGTATGATTACTTAACGTATCCGAACAAAGCTTCAAAAATTGATTCTATGCACACCATGCTTGGAATAAAGGGAAGTAAACTTTCACAGCCTCGTATAAATCCCATGTATTAAAAAAATCGATGGGATTTTCATGTCTTTATATTCTCCCCACCGTAGGTCTTTACATCCCCATAATCTACATCTCGAACTAATGGAACTAATAGGGGTACTGAACACGAATCTTAGCCTCCCGCTCTCATTTTCTATCCTGGAGGTTCTCATGCTGCTAGTGATAAAACATAGGAGGTATAGACCATCCAGGTAAGACTCGCTCCTACCAATCCTCAATCTCCACTGGAACCTCCATGAAAGTTTCCCAGTCATCAATATCTAACTCAACATGGTCGATGATGTGGTAAGGGTCATGCACGTATCTCCATAGCTGAGATATGTGGAAGACGTCGTGTACCCGGTGCAACTGAGGTGGAAGAGCCAAGCGGTAAGACACCTCGCCAACTCTACTGAGGACTTGAAAAGGTCTGATAAATCTCAAAGATAACATACCGCCTCAGACAAATCTTCATAGACCACATCTAGCTGAGACCCATTGGAAGACGTGGTCGCCATCGTCGAACTCGAGAGGCCTTTGTCTCCTATCATCGATGACTTTTGTCTGCTCTGTGCAGTCTTCATCCGCTCTTGGATTATCTGCACCTTCTCTGTGGTAGCTCGATCTCTGGTCCCACTTGTGTTGACTCCCCTTGGTAAGTCCATCACAAAGGTGATCTACATGGTCAACTGTATAATGCCTCAAAAGATGTCATCCCTATGGTGGAGTGATAGCTGCTGTTGTAGGAAAACTCCAACATAGTTAAGTGATCGTCCCAACTGCGGCCAATGTCGAGGACAGATGCACGGAGCATATCCTCGAGAGTGTGAATGGTCTGCTCTGTCTTACCATCTGTCTGAGTATGGAAGGTGCTTCTCAGACGAAGCTGTATCCCAAAAGCCCTCTACAACCCCTTCAATAGTTGGAAAGTAAACCATGTGTCAATATAGGAGATATTACAATAATGTACTCCATGTAGATGCACAATCTCTTGCACATTGAGGCATCCAAAGATCTATACTGAACCCTGCTCTCTGCTCGGTAGGATGTTGGCTAACATGGTGAGTTGGTCGAAGATCACCCAAATCGAGTCATGACCCCTAGATGTACCTGAAATACCCTTCACAAAGTCTATGGATATCCTATCTCACATCCACTCTGGGACCTCTAAAGGCTATACCAATCCTGCTGGTACCAAATTCTCCGCCTTCACTTGCTGACAAGTGAGGCATCGAGAGACAAACTCTTCTACAACTTTCTTCATTATTGGCCACCAATTTTATCTACAAAGGTCATGGTACATCTTGTCCAGTCTTGGATGTAATGCTAAAGGGGATGTGTGGAACTCCCTCAACACTTCCTCCTAAAGTGACACTGGTACCAAGGTACGTCCTATGAAGAGGATTAAAGGCTTCCCACCTTTAGAAAATCAATCAGGTTCTTGCCCTGTGGATATCTGAGCACGTCTGGTCTCGCAATTAGCATCCCCTTGTTGTGCCTCCCTGACTCGCTGCAGAAGTGGAGGAGTGACAATGAGAGGCTAAAGGAAGGCTAATCTATCTCTATTGACAAAGGATATCTGTAAATAATATAGCTGCTTTGTCGTCTCTCCTAGAAGTTGTATACCAGATCTCATGCTAAGTGCATATGCAACAATGTTCCCCTTCCCAAGAGTATAGACTATATCAAAGTCAAAGTCCTAGAGGAACTCAATCCAACAACAATGTCTCAGATTCAGGTCCTTCTGAGATAAAATATCACTGATACTCTTGTGATTAGAGTACATAGTAAAATGTTCTCCCATCAGATAGTGTCACCACATCTTCAAGGAGAAGACCACTACTGCTAACTACAGGTCATGAGTACCGTAGTTCTGCTCGATATGTCTCAGTTATCGAGAGCCATACCCGATCACTGATCTCTCCTCTATCAGGATACACCCATTTCTTGTCCTTGGCATGTCTCAATAAACTACATACCCTACGCCTTCCTCTGGAAGCCTCATGGTGGGGAAACTAGTCAGCCTATGCCTCAACTCTTGATAGATCTTTGGAATCTCTCCATCCATACGAAGGGTTTCCCCTTCTTCATCAAGGATGATAGTGGTGATGAAACTCTAGAGAAGTCTGGTACAAAATTTTGTAGTATCCTACAAAACCCCGAAAACTCCGTACGACCTTCACACTCCTGGGTGGCTCTAAAGAAAGTACCGCCTCAATCTTCACTATATCCACTTTAACTCCAGCCTATGAGATGAAGTGACCTAAAAAGTGAACCTCTCAGATCCAAAACTGGCACTACAAGAGCTTAACATAAATCTGGTTCTCTCTGAGTGTTTCTTGTACTACCCGAAAATGTTAAGCATGCTCCTCCTCAGTAGTCGAGTAGATTAGAATGTCGTCGATGAAGGCTATGACAAAGTGATCGAGGTAATGCTGGAAGATTCTACTCATGAGTCCCATGAACAATTATAGAGCATTGGTTATGCTGAATGGCATAACTAGGAACTTGTAGTGGTTTTACAGACAACTAAAGGTTGTCTTCTGCACATCTTCATCTCGAACACTATGCTTTTGTTAGCCTAATATGATGTCCATCTTCGAGAATCACCATACTCACATCAGATGATCAAAGATGTATTCAATCCTTGGGAGTGGATACTTATTCTTCAAGGTCCCCTAGTTCTGTAATTTGTAGTTGACACAAAGCCTCAAGCTCCAATCCACCTTCTTGGCGAACAGAATCAGGGCTACCCAGAGAGAAACACTCTATCAAATGAATCCCTTCCCCTACAAGTCATCCAGCTATACCTGCAGCTCAAGAAACTCAGTGGGAGACATCCAATATGTTGGATTAGATATCGGTGCTATCCTTGGTTACATGTTATTATAGAAGTCCACCTCTCTACAAAGAGATGTCCTGGAACATCATTAGGGAAAACATCTGCTTACTGGTCCACCACTACAGGATAGCTCAGACTCTACACATCAAAAACTTTGAGGGTAAAGCATGCCAACTAATGAGTGATCGGCTGCACCATCCTCCATCTAAGTCTATCCTGTAGTGCAGAGGAACCCTTCTTGGGAGTGAAGGTGAACCATGTCCCATCTGTGTGAACACACCGCATTTTGAGCCTAATATTGTCGATCTGAGCATGGTCTATAGAAAACAAGTCCATAACCATGATGATGTCATAAGGCCTCGACGCAGCTATGAGGAGTTCCCATCCAAATATCTCGCCTCCTAGAGTAATCTTAAACTACCGGCACCAGTTTGTAATCATTGAGTCTACTCTCGTAGGATTCTCTAGTCGTAAAGATCGAGCCAACGGCTCTATCGGAATCTTCGTGCTCTGAATGAGGGTAGTGGCAATAAAAGAGAGACTAGAAACTATGTCTATAAGAACAACAGCTATGGTGGAGTAGACATAGATAGTACCTCGAATCATCTCAACAGTGCCATGATCAAAAGCCTTAGCTGCATGGAGCTGAGCTCTCCCCTGTCCACCTGCTCCCTATTGTCGGGGTGGACTCCATGCAGTGGTGGTGGTAACACCTTGAATCATCGTCCACTGCTTGTTGCATGACTGGATCATAAGCCATGTCTTCATGCTCCCTATGGACCACCTCAATCGAATCTATGTCTCTGCCTATGTGGTCCTTCAACCATCTGTTGATCATCTCAACGATGGGTCAAACAGTAAAGAGCCTTGTGATAATTCCTACTGCCTGAGTAACAATTCCCGCTCATGGCATGTGTGTCTCTTCCTCGGGTGCCTCGTACAATATATCCTAAGTCTTGCGGTCATCCACCCATGGGTCTAGTTCTCTTGGACCTCTGTGTCTTCTGTATACTTCCAGCTACAGAAGTCTCTGGGGCATGTAGACTAGTGGTGGGTCTCGCTACCAGAGACTGCTCAACCAAAAAACTCTCTAATAAGAGGGCTCGCTCTAACACCCCTACCTGCATCGGGATGGTGAAGGAGATCATCGATGCCCAGATATCTCACCTAATCCCTTTCTTGAAGGTCTGTGCAGTGAATAATGGGTCCCGATCCATATCTATAGAGTAGCGCGAGAGGTCGGTGAACCTCGCTGAGTACTGAGCTACTGTCATTCTTCCCTTCTGTAGATACATTAGCACATGTATCCACACCACACGAATGTTGGATGGGACAAACTCAAATATAATCTCAAATTATACCCATAGATGCGTCATCTCATCATACACCTGGAGCATCAGGCTCCACCATCTGCCTACTGCTACCTCAAGGAAACTCGCGGCAAGGATCACCCTAAGGTCGGCTGGTTCCCACACCAGTCTGAAGACTCTCACCACAGCCTCCAGCCAATCCTCAGCTACCTATGGGTCTATCTATCCCATAAACCTAGGTGGAATCTAGCACCAGAACTCGTGAAATGCGCTCAAGCGGCGTGCATCATCCACTACAGAGGATGTTTGCATCGGTGTCCCAAAGGGTAGTGGTACCACTGGTGCCTCCAACAGAAGAGGGCCATGCACTGAGGCCTCATCACTCGGTGGGCTATCTGCGCATTGAACTCTCAGGGCTCTACTCAGTCGTCTGTGGTGAGGCATCCTAGAAGCAACATATGTGACATGGTCAAATAAATTTACCTAGTGAGCTGACCTGGATAAGCTGACATAAAGAAAACCTTCTGAAAAAAAAAATCAATTAGTGTTTTCATGCACTGATTTGGAAATCAGAAGACAGGGTCCTGGTGTATGGATACGTCGGCCGCCACACCAACACTGGACTCCCTAAACTAAAAACCACACTCTCTACACTTTTCAATATTTATTTGAAAAAAAGTGAAATATCAGAGTCCTAAGGTCTGCGGTAGAACTTACTCCTCTGATACCAATTTGTCATGACTCGTCTCCCGGGGACCATGTCGTGACTACCCCAAGCCCACCTCCCATAGGACAGGGGCTAGAGATGAGCCCCAAAGGCATAAATCCCTATGCTGGGAAGGCATTTCCCTTATAAATCATAAACACACACAATCAGAGTAAGCTGGAAGAAAAACACTATGTAAAACTGTATACAAATGAGTGATAAAAAGTAAAGGGGTCGTAATACAAGCCCAATAAAAAAGTACATGTACAACTTAAAAGGGGAAAATAGCTGAAATGTGAAATTTTATCATGGATCATCCACCATAGATCCTACCTGAAGGGTAGGTGAAGATAGCCTCCACAGCAATGCAAGTCTGTCCGTCTCCTTTTTGTACCATCACTCTATGTGGTCCACCTCAAGGTACCGTCCAGTCCAGTACACTCATCCTTAGTCAAGGATGTCCACCATCTATAACCAACACAATGAGTTGCAGGCATACCCTGTGTAGGGGTGAGTATAACGTTACTTAGTAGGGACCCCGAGACCCTCAAGGTCTCACAAAGTACAACAAGGATAAAACTAAAATTATGAAATAAACCGATAACCAAAAATAGGTATATTCCCATACATATACCAAATTTATCTAGTAATCAATCTAAATCATGAGGTAAACTCAAATGTTACTGACTCATCTCAACGAAGATTTTATTCTATGGATAGTATCAATCTGAACACTCGGTTGCTGGAGAACTCCTACCCTATCGAGTACAGTGGACCTGTCGCATCACACAGAGGTGCTTACCACTAACATGGACTGCTGAGGTACTCCTCCTATCATGTACTGTGGATCTTCCATGATCACATAGAGGTGCTCCCCACCGTGGGTCTGCTGTACTCAAACAGTGGTGCTCTCCCTCATAGCCTACTAAGGTACTCAACGTGTCGACTGTTGTGGGTCTACCATACTCACACAGAGGTTCTCCCCATTGAGGATCTTCCGCAACACCAAGGATCTCCCCACTGGGCTATTTGAATCACTCTGAGTCGAATCGGTCAGTAGTCATCAAGTCTCAGCCAGCTACTAGGTTCCCGTACAAATTCCTGCTCATATCTGGATGAACTGCTCCCCAAGCAACTGGTCAATACTCAAACTGTCACGAATTCCTATGTAAAAGTATCTCAAGGGTGTGCCTCATCCTAGGGGTTTCAATGCAATAGACAGTGCGTCGATTAGATGCATGGTTTGTGAGTTATTAACCTTTTAGTCCTGGGGGCCGGGTTGGATTCATGTACGATACAACCTGACTGTATCTCAAATATACTCCTAATTCCAGTGGGGTATATACAAAGGGACCATCGCGTTCCTAGAATACCAGTTTAGTTGATGGTTCACCAAATGGTCATCGGGTGCCAATGATATGGCCCAAAGAAACTAATGGTCAGTAGTGGGCCATGGCCTGGTCCGACCAAGTCGGATCGACTCGGCTCAACCCAGACTGGGTCGACCCGGTCTTTGTCGACATGGTTAGCCGGCTAGGTTCGGCCAGGTCCATTGGGCCTAGACCAACAGACTATAGTGGTGGTTCGGCACGGAGGTCACCATGTAGACGGCTCAGCTCGGAGACAGGGGACATTTCGGCCAGCACCATGTGGGGCATGGATTGGGGGGCTCGGCTCAGAAAGCCAAGTCAGTTCGGCCAACGAAGCCGCGAAGGAAGTAGCAGGCCGACTCGGGTGGCATACATGGCTCAACCGGTTCAGCTGGGAGCCAGGGTGCGGGAAGTGCATGGGATCGTCCAGAGGCCGTGCAGGATGCTGCGAGGGCAGCATGATTCACAAAGGCTGCGAGTAGCGTGGCCTTTGTCATTGCTATCTTTATCACCTCGTTGTTGATACGCCACCATGCCGATGAATTCCACAAGAAGAAAAAATTATGGATGTGGTCAGGCCATGTTAGGTTGGATCACACCCTCCATTGTTAGGGAGGTATCAATTGGATGATCAAGATAAGCATTTGACCATTAACATGCCTGCAACAAACCCATTCTATCCGATGAAGAAGATAAGAAATGTTATAACATTATCAAGTAATAAAACCACATACCTTTGATCGTTTCTCGATGATGATGTCGTGGGAAGAAGATGATGTTGTATTCATTCATCGCGTCCACCACAGACTTCCAATCCATGCTCATGTGTCGATTTGTTGATGATGACAAGGAGGAAAGACTAGTCGAAGACGTCCCATGTTGAAGTGGGTTCTGGGGAAGAAAGTCGAGGAATATTTTTCTTCGTTTTCAAAGGTTTTCTTCGTTGGAAGTATTCTTCGTTGGGAGACATCCCCAAATATTTCTTGAACGACACTCCTTTCTCACCACTATACCGAAAATGAAATCGTAGCCAAATAATAGATTAGGATCTATTACGTTTGTTGGCTTAAAATCAAATTTAGTGATTTAATTAAATGAGTTTACTCATTTAATTAATGGGGTGGAGTTGGCATAACAATTCAAAAGAGAGAATTAATTAATTAACTCAACTCCTCTAATTAAAGCTTGAGAGGTGTCACTAATTAAATTAAAGGGGTATTGGCTCCATTATGGTGGTGAAGGTCAAGGGGTTTCTCCCCATTTATTGGGAAGCAGAGGAGGTTTTACCCTCCTCCATTAATTGGGGTTAAGCCTCGTGTGGTCCCCAAATCATAACCTGTCACGGGAGGTTATGCTCGGGTGGGCCCCACCTTCATAACCTCCCAAGAGAGGTTAAGGTGTGGTGTTCCAACCACAGACACTCATGAGGAGGTTTTAACCAACCAACCTACACATGGTGGATAAAAATAATATAATGTGAGCTTACTTTATTTTATTACTTCACATGAAATCCCAAAAACTAACTTTCATTTTGACTCACTACCGTCGAAATGAAAGTCTTCTTAAGTGAATATCGGCGCTATGATTTCAACAGTGCTCTCGGATTTCAATTTTTAGCACCGGTTCAAAAGTTATAAAATCATGCTCGTACGTTTACTGAACGTACCCGAACAAACCTTCAAAATGTTATTCTGAGAACACCGGGCTTTAGAATCATGTGTTGTATTCTTTCTCCGAATCGTAAAAATCCCATGTATTAATAAAATCACGATATTTCTGGGTTATTACAAAGGTGGAGTGAAGATATCATGACATATTCTAGGGGGGAGTACTTCCAAGTTGTCTTTTCTAGATGATTCCCTCTAAGATATATTGTTTATGTAATTGTTTCTATGAATTCAGGCCTTGTATGGGTTCCACCTCAACCCTTTAAAGGTGGATTATCAAAAATATTAAAAACTGAAGGACTTCGGGCCATTTCGGCCAATCTAGGTTATAGATATTCTACTATATTTATTTTATGAATTTTTTTATTTATTAATAAATTTTCTTAGTAGATAGTAACTTTCACGTGGAGAGGACAATGTTTGTTCTTGGAACTAACCATCTTTTTTTATTTTGCAATGTTTTTCATTAGTTTATCACTTTGTTTTTATCAGATTGTCTTTATTACAACCTTTCTTATATTTTAACTAATTATTTTATAAACAATGTTTTAAAAATAATATCTTTTATAGTTATCTTTTATATGTGACATTTTTTATTTAATGTGAGTAAAATATTTTTGATTTAAATGTATTCTAAAATATTTTCATTGGTTTTTTATTAAAACTCTGATAATTTATTTCAAAACATAAAATTATTTATGAAAACATTATTTGTTATCTATAATTTTTTTAATTTGAGGGGATTTCAAATTGTATTAATATAAATTTTATTTTAGCAACTTGTTTCACCCCCTCTTGAACATTTGATTGGGATCAACAAAATGTATAATTATTTGTTTAATATATGACATTTGATAGCATTAGAACATTATTATTCAAAAGATACAAATAGATAAATTTGGATAGAATCATCCTTTGACTATTATTAGGGGTGGGTATACTATGAGCCTTATCATGATCTAGTCTATACATCATAGAATTCATCCTCTGTCATTAATTTCTGTGAATAGTTCATTTTTCAGGTCTTTCTCTAATAAATAAGTGGTATTACGTGAAAGCATTATCACTAGAGAATGAGCCACATCACCCATATTATTATTCTTCTCATGTTTATCAGCACTCTCTTCCATCATAGGTTATATAATATATGATTTTAAATTTTTTTTGTTTGTAATATATGGTCCATATAATATGGATCTAATTAGATTTATTTCCTCTTTTTGGATCATGACTAGTTCCATATCATTCATAGAGATAGCTTCTACAAGGGACCCCTTTCTAGTAGTGCCATAGTTAATAATATAATGGTCACAACAAATGAAGAGAATCCCTTATATTTTGGTCTAACATGTTGCAATGTTTCGTGTTTTGAACCGAACAAAAAAGTGCAGGAAATAAAAATATTTCCCATTAACTAGATTGGTTGGCATTAAAAACGGAGTTTCAAAACTTTTTATTCTAATAGAAGATATTGTGGTGTTGATAGAATAATAATATTAAGTCTATTTTATTCATATGTGTCTCTGTTTCTTTTCAAAAAATTGAAATAACTCTTCAACGTTGTGTCGTATGAGAAATATGAGACCATCGTTATGTCCAGAACACTGGGTTTACACTAGGCAGGGTATAACCTTGATTCGCATCAAGTGTTTGGCACCCTCTCACATGATAGAAAAATATTTATTTTTAATTATTTATTTATTCCTATTTTTAAATAGTTAATAATTATATTCTGACAAATGGTGCATCAAATGAGAAATCTGACCCCACAAATAATTTCGGGATGTGGGGTTTACCCTTGGTAGGGTATAACCGTTGTGTACATCAGACATTTGATCATATCGCACTTGAAGATAATTTATTTGCATTATAAATATTTTTATTTGGATTTAGAAATAATAATAATAAAAATTTTATAATTATTTGTGTAATTTCCTTGCCTTATTCATGTATAGAACATTTTTAATTATATTGTCCTTTTATATAAAGAGACCCGGGGTGTGCACCTGCGCACCCCGATGTGCGCACCCAGCAACATTATTTAAATTAATTAAATAACTCATGTGTTTTATGAAAAAATGTAATTTCATGATTTAGAACGATTTTTGAGATTTAAAATAAATAATTTATGTTCGAAAAAGAATAATAATAGATTTAAAGAATATTTAAAAGAATACAAGAAGAGATAAAAGAAGATTTTGAAATAAAATTGAAATGGGGTTATGGGAAAAATAAATGTAATTGAAATGAGAGATTTTCATTTTTTATTTTTTATATCTTTCCCTTCAATACGTTTATTCTATTTTATTTTTCGTTTTATTTTCCCTTTTTCTTTTTATATTATTTTTAATTTCTCTTAATTTCTTTCTCTTCCTTTTCTTTCTTTTCCTTTTTATTCCCATCCTCCCTCTCCTTCACGTCTCGCATCCCATCTCCCTAGGTGGTGCACCACCATGGCTCTTCATTCGTAAAATTTCATCTCCTCTACCTATCATCATTTTTCTTTGTCGTTAGGTGCATAGTAATCCTTATAGAAAAAATAAAATTGCACAAGTGGAGTCGTAGGTTTTCATTGAGTATCCAATGCACAGTTCGTCGCGGAAAATTTTTACTCTATTTTTGGGGTTTTCTAAAGTAATCATTTTTCTTACATTTAAGGTCATCTCAATGCCTACCTTTGATAATATAATATTCTACTTGTATAAGGTAGAAAGTCTAATCTCTTTCCATCCATTTCGTTGTGATTTATAAAAACTCATTGTTGTGCAGTTAGTCCATGCCTACTGGCATTGTGCAAATTCACCTATGGGGATCCTGAGAAGACCCACTCTGTGCGCAGGGCGTGGCCTTCTCGATTGGGCCGATGCATGTTGGATCTCTAGGGGGAACTACGAGGCTCGGACAGGTGGATTATTGGTAGAGGGGATGTCAGTTTTTGGAAGGTTAACTGCGCAGGGGAGAGGTTGCTCTTTCCAGGTTGCCTTGTGCTGGGAATCTTCTTCAAAGAAGCTTCGGATCATCCAGCGCTCATCAGTGCGGTGCTGAGTGAAGACCAGATGAAGGTGTTCTCTATAATTACCATGAATGAGGAAGCCGGCAGGTGCTGCTTCATTGGCACCAGCTCCGGTAAGTTCACCTTCCAGGGTTATAGGGAGTGGAAGAGTGTGGAGATCCTGCCTGGAGATGGATCGAGGAAGACCTGGTGCAAGGAGATCCCAGTTAAAATAAACTTTTTGGTCTGGCATGTCAGAAGCATAGCTCTTTCAACAGATGAGAACGTCCAATGCAGGGGTATATCCTTGGCGTCCCGCTGTTTCTGCTGCAAGACAGCGAAGAGGGAATCCTCAACTAACCTTTTCTTTCTGGGTGATTGGGTGGCGGCTACCATGGGCATGCTCTCTCCTATGGTTTGCTCCAACTTCGAGTATTTTTGTTTCCAGGAGCTCCTCTCTTCATGGTTTCTTGGATCTACAACAACGTTTCGGAGTTCAAGGTTCGGGCATGTGTTCTTGCGGCCATCTGCTGGGTGATTTGGGAGGCCAGGAACAACGAATGGATGGGCTCCCGGTGCTCGACATATTTTGTCTAGTTATGGGTTAGAACACTAGCACATGAGTTGGTCTCACTATTGAGGGCGGATCAACACTCGGATGTGGTGCAAAATTTTCTTGGAAGGCCGCGTGCACCGGGCTTTTTGGGGGGGTGGTGGGTTAAATGGAAACCTCCTTCCAGCGGACTCAAGTTAAATGTGGATGGTTCATGCACTCAAGGCATCACGTGAAGCGGTGGGGTTTTACGTGACTCGGGAGGGTCAGTTTATCTGGCCTTTAGAGATACATTTGGTATGGGTAACTCGTTGGAGGCGGAGTCTCGAGCTCTTCTCATGGGGCTGACAGTTTTCATGAGCAGGGGCTTTCTGGTGTCTGAGGTGGAGTCAGATTCAGAAGTTTTAGTTAAATATATACAGGGGTGGTCGGATGCCCCTTGGGTTCTTTCTTACATCATTAGGAGGTGTACCTTGGAGTCCAACCAAGTTCGGCTCATGCTTCATAATTGGAGGGAGGGAAATTTTGTTGCGGTTGCACTTTCGAGGATTGGAAGCCACGGAGACGAGGTTGTTATCTATGGTAGTTTGGGCACCCTTCCTTTTGAGTGTACAAGTTTTGTGATTGGGTATGCTTTAGTTATACATTACGTTCGACCTCCTTGAGTTTCTGGGCTATATGTTTTCAGGCCTTGGCCTTCTCCCATTGATGAAATAAAAAATCAATTGACAGTAAATTTGTTTATCCATGTTGTTTCAATCCTATTGATCATGAATTAAGTTGTTTAATTTGTTTCAATGTGGTCAGAAACCCCTTTGGTTTTGCCGATGTGGTCGGTATAAATTCTGTTTGCCTAAGAATTTCTTCTATTTAACTACATGTGTTTCTCAACCTATTGTTGTTGTGTTTAAATTAAATAATTAATTTAGTTTAATTATTATCCCTAAATTTTTGGATATTTGGTAGTTGGTTGTGATGGTTTATTTATTAATAGAAAGTGTTTTTATCTGCATCTATTGCACATCCTATTTTGTTGTGTTTAATTTAAACAATTAATTTAGATTAATTATGAACTTTGAAATTTTTGGAACTTTGGTAGTTGGTTGTGCTGGTTTATTTATTACTAAAAGTGTCTTTATCTGCACGTGTTTCACAAAAAACTCTATTGTGTTTAATTTAAATAATTAATTTAGATTAATTATGAACATTTAAATTTTTGAATCTTGGGTTGTTGGTTGTGCTAATTTATTTATTTATTTAAATGTGCATTTATCTTCTTATGTTAATGGAGTACTTTTAAATGTTAATATTTATAAATGAAATAGTTAATTTTTCACTATGTGATGTTTAATTTTAATAATTAATTTTGATTAATTATAAACATTGAGTTATTCGATCTTTGGTAGTTTTTTGTGCTAAAATATTTATTTTTTAATAAATGCATTTATCTACTAATTTTGATATGGTATCTTGACATGTTAAGATTTCTATGCTGCAATATTTAATTGGAAACTTGTGTTGCACGAGTGTATCTATTTTGTTTCAAGATGAAATTACATATGTTGATTTCATATCTACTGTTGTGAAAACATTAATAAAATATAGGGCAGGGAAAGAAGGTTGGTCTTGTATTAAGGGCCATGCTTAGACCCTCCGTTCCTAACTATTACCACTACGAGTCGATGGGCGGTTTCATTGGATTTACTGCACTAAGACTTCCCTGGGATTTCCTATACGTATGAGTGACACCTGTTCCAAAAGGGCCCATCGTGATGGATTTTTTGGTAATGTGGCTAAGCCATCTTCGGAAGATACTCGATCCCTTTTTCGAGCTCAGGATGGACCCATGGTAAATCCATGCCTCGAGTGATACATGGCCTCTCAAAATATTTCCTTGGACGGGCTCGGTGTTATTGAATAATTGAAGAATGTGCCATAGCGATACCTTCGAGAGAGGTTCAGACTCTCACACTCAACTTAAACCCTTAATAATGATGCAGTTAAGGTTTATATTAGTACTGCTTCAGCCTCTTGAGATTTATGATAGTTTCAGGTGTGTTGAAGCACACCTAGTTTACACATGACATATACCCCATGTTAATGCACAAGTTTGGGAGTATTATTCTTCATTTTTTTACCTTACTCTTTCAAGCTTCATATATACGCATACATGTATTCTAATTATAGGTACTCTTTTCAGACTTCTAGTTTAGGCCGATGCAGGTGATGAGGGATGGGTGTCGTTGGGATCCCAGACCGAGTTATTTATTTCATTTCACATAAATAATTATCTCATATTATTATAAATTGGCACACTGTATTTTAATATTTCATGAAATTAAAAGGTTTATACATTGTAGGTGATAGCCTACTTGGATTTTATCTCACACCCTTTTTGGGCGTTGTTGACACCTGAGTAGATTATATGCCTGTAGGTACTGACAAAGGGAAGCATGCTGCTTCCGATGCATGATTGATTGATGTTGTTTAGGATAGAGACTGGGGCATAGGTCCTAGCCTTTTTCATGATGAAGTTGTCGCACTTTGTGTCATTGGGTTCTGTTTTATGTACATTCAGTTTAGACATACATCATGGCCTGGAATTGTTTTGTCATCTTCGGCACTTTTGTATTATTCTGTTGGATTATTTATATTGTTTCTGATGCAGTTTATTCATTTATACGCTTCTGTTGTTTATTATTAATTTTTTTCTACTTCTTTTGTGATAATACTTACCACTTATAAGGGCATAGTCTCCCCCTAAGATACAAAAAGGACCTCACTACTAGTCGGCAGCCTATGGCATTCGGGGAGATGCACTTGGGGTCATTTGACACACTAGTCTTGTTGTCGTATTTAAGGTGAGCCGAGTTGGGATGTTACAAAGTGGTATCAGAGGCTGTATGTTTCCTTTGTCTTACTGTTTTGGGATGGTAGAGAGGAGACTAGAAATGTGTCGGTGCTTGGTTAATAGTCATTCCTGGGACTGATTACCCCATGTATGGGAAATGACTAAGTGACCAGGGTTGGGATTTGTGTTCATGATTTTCTATGTTACAATTGATATGACTTCACCTCGAGTGATTGGTGGAATTTCTGCTGCTTATGGATTTATATAATTTATGATATTTTACCTGTGGCCTGTTAATGTAAGGATAAATCATTTCATGCATCATAATAGGCACATAATAATTCACATGCCATGAATACTTCCATGCCATGTAGTTGCATTTTTGGGTGCCTTTTGATTCCAATTGTGTTCCTTGATTGTATTCCATGTCTTGTAATTATTTATCATTCCTTTCTAGATACCATTTTTGGTGATATATTTAGCATGCAAGACTAATTCCATGCTGCTGGTTTAATACCATTTTTTGCCTTGTATAATGCTTTTGTGCCTATTAGCATGTCTTTTTAATTAAAATGTTATTCTTCTGTGATTACAACATGTCTGTCTCTATTAGCTTCTTTCAGTGACCTATTTTCATTGTAATTGGTTGCTTTGCTAAAATTTATTGGTTGCCTTGGAATGGGATCCAAATGCCCAGAAAGGATAAAGTGTATAGTTTCTTTATAGGTTGATAGAAACCTATATATCTATGATGATATGTGTCTGATCATGTTATACTTTCAAATTAATTGGTTGACTAACTAAATGCACAACTAGGACCATGTAGGCTAGTTGGTGCATGTTCCTTATGAGATAACACAGTATGGGAGTTGTGGATCTTAATAATTAAACAACTGTTTTTTTGTTGCATTCAAATGAACTCAGGTCGGCTTACTGGGACCCTTGTAGGTCACCTTATCTACATAAAAGAAATTTATGAGATATATTTCTTAATTAATTATGGGATTTCAATTAATGTATGATTTTTTATAATGATGTTTTAAAAAACATAAATGTTTTCCCTTGAGGTGTTGCTTAAGATCATGTACCTTTTGTTTTGTATTGAAAAAATGGTACATAATGTTTTAATTAAATTTTTGGATGACTATATATTAAATGTGATTATATACAATGTTCTTGGATATGGAACCTTTAGTGATTTCCTCTATTTAAGATCCTACTATAAGGGTAGTTTGATTTTCTCTTTCTGTTGCTTTGGAACATAACCTTTTTCTTTCCATTGTCCCAAGTTGAACACCCTTTCTTAAATTACTTCCCTGTTCGGATAGGTGGTCATGTTTTCTCTCACTTTTGTTTTGGGCTTGAGCATAGAGTAATGCTCATCTTTTCAATCCGGTTAGGAATGCTGTAGGAATGTTCAGTTGCTTCATACGTCGTTTGGCCCTCTTTTCACCTCAGCGATGGATGATTCAGAATCTATTCCATTGAGTTAAAAGTCATATTTCTTCTATATCACCTCAGGGTAGTATGTGTTCACATTCATGGTACCGTTGAGTTCTTAATACTGTGATGAACATGTTGAGTTCAGTGTAATCGTCAAGTCTTGCACTGTAAAAAATGTTTTGGGTCATCTCTGTAGTATAGTGACTTTTTTATTAAAGGAATCATATTCGTCCTAATGCTCGGGATGACTTCCAAATACTAAGGTCTTTTAAAACACCTTCCAGATTGGTTGAGATTTCATTCCAATTGTTTAATATTTTCTTTCTGGTAATCTCTAAATTCTTTTAGTGTACTCTTCCTTAAGTGACTAGCATGTCTTCTATCTTGCCTTCTTCCTTGATGCACAATGATATCATCGGTCTTATGCCATGATAAATCATTAAAATCAATTTGGATTGTTTAGGGTGGTTTTCTCGGTGTTCTACACAGATGCATCATTCTTTTCGATGCTTTTCTTAGTCTTGAGAGACACATGGATTTTCGTGTCGTAATTCCTGACGAACTCTTGTATACCAGTCATTTCATCTAACTTGACCACTAAGACGATGCCACTCTGGGCTCAGTCAATGTTTTTATATGGTAATATTTACATTGTACCAACAACACTCTCGTAAACATAGAATATTGACTACCATGTGTTAGTTCCTTTCAATCCTTTTGTGCCAATCCAAGGTTACCCTAGACTTATTATCAGGCTTGGTGATGCCTAATTCAAGGAATGTCACTGGAGGTTAGGTATGAACTCTGATGGAAGTGTTTGTGGTAAATGTGAAATACTTTTGAATAAGGCATCGCATTTCGGTTCATAAAACATAGGTCATTTAAGCCGAGCATCTTCTTATATGGTCGGCTAGAGTGTTTTAACTAGTTCTCTCTCTTGCTCAATGAAGCGGTCAGTGGAGGAACTTTTTCTGACACGTTATCAGGTGAGACAACTTTGGTTTGGGTTGACGAGGGCTTTTCATACAAATATTGCTGAACTAGGGCTATATGGGCTATGGGGAATTGACCATTTTATAAGTTTTGGAAATTGTGCACGATGCATCATTAGAATTCTTAAGGGTGATCCTTATAAGAAATTCAGACTGTGGAATGTTCCGTGACTCGAAATTTTCTCTTTTCTAACATTAAATCTTATGGTGGGAAGTAACTTTGACAAGAAGATAATGAGATGAATACATGGTCATGTCTCTAGATCAATGTGTTTAGATTGAAACCATCTCGTTGTTTCAGTTGGAAAATGATTATTGGATCATATCTTAATGTCTTTTGTGTTATTTTCATAAGCAATGTTTAAACGTGTGTTAGGCATTTAGAGACACAACGTGACCTTTTCTTTGAGACTGCATGACCCTGTAGTTCGGGAGAGGGTTGTGTTGTTCTTGAATGATTCTAAGGGATGAGAAGTTATAAGGTTGGAATGTTGTAATGTTCCATATTTTGAACTAAACAAAAAAGAAGAGTAAATTAATTTTTTTCTTTTAATTAAGTAGGTTGGCTTAAAAAACTGAGCGTCATAACATTTTATTCTGATAGTCGACACTATGGTGTAGATAGAATAAAAATATTAAGTTTATTTTATTCATACACATATTTTTTTCTATCCAAATATTTAAATAACTCTCAAATAGTGTGTCATTTAAGAAATATGAGTCCAATTTTAGGTCTTGAATTCCTGGTTTACCTTAGGATGGGTATAACCTTGATTCGCATCGGGTGTTTGCACCCACGCACATGATAATACCATTTTTATTATTAAATAATTAATTATTCCAATTTTTAAATAAAAATAATTATATTATCACAAATGGTTTATTTAATGATAAATATGAGACCACCAATAGTTCTGGGACATGGGGTTTACCCTAGGTAGTGTATAACCTTTACGAGCATTAGTCGTTTGGTCATATCGCAACAAAAAATAATTTTTTTGCGTTATAGATATATTTAATGAAATTTAGAAATAATAACAATATAAATTTTATTATTATTTGTGTAACATCCTGACCTTAATCAGGTATAGAACATTTTTAATTATATTTTTCTTCTATTTAAAACGACCCAGGTCGTGCGCATGCGCACCCCACTGCGGGTCCCGGACAGTGTTATTTAAATTAATTAAATAACTAGTCAGTTTTATGAAAAAATGTTATGTCACACTTCTGTGTGATGTTCGGGATTTGAAATAATAAATTATAGTTTTAAAAATAATAATAAAATATTTAAAGAAAATTTAAAAAAAATGCAAGAAGGGATAAAAGAAAATTTCGAAATTAATTAGAAAGGGGTTATGTGAAAGATAAAAGTAATTAAAATGAAATATTTCCATTATTATTTATTTTTATCTTTTTTCATTCCATCCTTTTATTCTATTTTATATATTTTTTTATTTTCCCTTTTTTTATTCTTTTATTTTTTTTAATTTTTTTTTCTTTTTCATCCTTTTCTTTTTTTCCTTTTTTCCTCTCCTCTCTCTCTCTCACATCGTGCATCCCCTCTCCCTAGATGGGACACCACCTTGGATCCTATTTTAGAAGACTGCATCTCCTCCATCCGTCATTTGTTTTCTTCATCGTTAGGAGCGCAGTAAACCTTAGTGAAAGGTTAACCTAGATCAAGTGGAATCGTAGGTTTTCATTGAGTATCCTATGCGTAGTTCGTCACGGGATGATTTTCCCCTATTTTGTGATTTTTCTAAAATCATCTTTTTTTCATCTGTTTTAGGCCGACTCAAAGCCTACCCCAGATCATATAATCTTATATGAGTATAATGTAGGGAGTCTACTCTCATTCCATCCATTTCATTGAGATTTATAAAAATGCACCATTGTTCCATTAGACAGTGGCTACTGGCTTTGTGAAAATTCACCAAAATTCTTTAATTAATTAGTTTTTCCTACTTTTTATAGACATGTTGATCATGAATTAATTTTTTTAATTTGTTTAAATGTGGTTGGACACCCCTTTGGTTGTTCCGAAATAGTCGGTATAAATTCTATAATCCTGATCATTTTATTCATTTAACTACATATGTTGTGTGACCTATTTTTGTTGTGTTTAATTAAAATAATTAATTTAGATTAATTATAAACCTTTAATTGTTGGAACATTAGTAGTTGGTTGTGATGGATTATTTATTATTAAAAATTTTCTTTATCTATATGTGTTCCAAAGAATATTTTGTTGTGTTTAGTTTAAATAATTAATTTAGATTAATTATGAAATTTGGAATTTAGGGATCTTTAGTAGTTGGTTGGGCTGGTTTATTTATTATTAAAAATTTAATTTATCTGCATGTGTTTCACAACTCCTTTTGTTGTGTTTAATTTAAATAATCAATTTAGATTAATTAAGAACATTAAAATTGTTGGATCTTTGGTAGTTGGTTGTTCTAATTTATTTATTTATTTTAATGTGCATTTATCTACTCATGTTAACGCAGTACTTTGACTTGTTAAGATTGTTATGTTGAAATTGATAATTTTTCACTAGGTGATGTTTAATTTTAATAATTAATTTAGATTAATTATGAACTTTTAGTTATTCAATTTTTAGTAGTTGTTTGTGCTGAATTATTTATTAATTAATAAATAAATTTATTTGCTTATATTGATACGGTATCATTCCATGGTAAGATTTATATGCAACAATTTATAATTGGTCACTTGTGATGCACAGGTGTATCTATTTAGTTTCAAGCTGCAATTCCATATTTTTATGTCATATCTACTATTGTGAAAACATTGATTAACTTCATGGTGGAGAAAAAAGGTGGTTCCCATATTAAGGGTCCCTCTCCAACCCTCCATTCCTAATGGTTACCAATTCACGCCGAGGGCGGTGTCGTTGCATTTTTTAGACCGATACATCCCCAATCTTTCTAATACTTATGAGTGACACCCTTTACAAAAGGGGCCATTGAGATAGATCCATTGGCAATATGGATAAGCCAGCCTCAGATGATACTCCACCCTATTTTTCAAGATCTGGAAAGACTCAGGGTAATGTCATGCCTCTAGTGATACTTGGTCTTTCGAAAGATTGCATTGGACTGGCATAGTGGTATTGGATAATTGAAGGATATTCTTTAGTGATACCTTGGGGATGTTCTTGGACTCCAACTCTTAACTTGAACCCTTAATAATGATGCACTAAATGATTATATTATTTCCACTTAAGCCTCTTGAGATTTCTTATATTTTTTTGTGTCTTGAAGCATACCTGGTTGACACATTACATAGACCATAAGTTGAAGCACAAGCTTCGGAGTATTCTTCTTACTTGTTTTACCTTACCCTTCCAGGCTTCATATATATGCATACGTGTATTTTACTTACATGTAATCCTTTCAAACATCTGGTTTAGGCTGAAGTAGTTTATTCGGGATGGGAGTCGTTGGAAACCCAGACCGAGTAATTTATATCATTGCACTTAATTAATTCTCTGATATTGTTTCAAATAGAAAGACTTAATTTTATTATTGCATGAAATGGAATGTTTTAGACATCATGGGTGTCGGACTACTGGGATTTTATCTCTCACCCTTCATGGGAATCGTTGACACATGAGTAGATTATATGCTTGCAGGTATTGACAAAGGGAATCATGCTGCTTCCTATGCTAGATTGATGTTTGTTTTTTTGGATGGAGAACGGGGTAGGAGAACGATCTTTTCTCATGATGCAGTTGTCGCACTTTGTACTTGGGTTCTGTTTTCTGTACTTTCAGTTTAGATATACATCATGGCATGGCATCGTTTTGTGATCTTCTACACTTGAGAATTATATAGTTGGGTTATGTATATTTCTTCTACTCTAGTTTATTCATTTATATGATTCCACTATTTATTATTAATTTTTTTCCACTTCCTCTTTGATAATACCTATTACATATGAGGGCATAGTCTCCCCCTCAGACACAACAATGCCCTTGCTTCTTGTCAGTAGCCTCTGGCGTTTGGGGAGATGTGTTTGAGGCCACGTGATGCACTGGTTTGACCACTATCATAGAGGTGAGCAAGGTCAGGAAGTTACACCTGTCATGGATAGAAATTAACAGTCACTCAATAATTAATAGAGTGAAGATGATACAAATCACCATTCAATAAAGGGATGACCCATTGAAACCTTGAATCATTCTCAAAAGAATATCCAAAGCCATGCGGACAGGTTGTATGACCCTACTTCAGGGGATGATATGGGTGCTTTCCAAATGAATGGGAAAGAATTAAGCATTTATCACCAATATATCTTGGAAGATGACCATGAATATAGTATCTAACATTTAATTCTTATGATTATTATTTATAAAATAAGTATCACATGAAAATAATTGTGGCATAAAGAACATTATTTTACGTCCATATCATAGTACAACACTAAGAAATACGATATAAAAATACATTTTCACAGATATTAAAACCTCTAAGACCTGTAATATAAAATAATTAAAGATATCCAGAAGCACCATATAATTATACACTATTGGATAATACTTGAAATTAATAACATGTAAATTAGGTTCATTGTTATTATAATGTAGACATAAAAATATAGAAATATTCATTGTATAAAATATTAGTTAATAATGTGGGTCAATGAATTTTAAATGAATTATATATAACAGGAAATATATGAATTGTAATCTAACCAACATAATATTAATCTAACAATTATCTATGTTTACTATAAAATGAGTAATATTACTAAATATACACATATTTCTTAGAATAAAACTAAATAGTCAAGAAAAAGGGTTCTTAGTTTTTGAATCCAAATGTACAATTTATAAAAATATAACAATTTTATATAATAATTTAATGACTCATGGATAGATTATTATTTCATAATATGTAATTTAAAATTTTAATCATCACGTTAGAATTTTTTAACAGTGAATATTTAAAAATTTTCTGAGACTGTAGAATAACTATATAGTAAATTAGAAATTAAATATTTAGTAATAATTATGAAATCATTATAATATTGAAATGATAAAATAATTATAATAATTGAATCCCAATCATTTTTTATTAATATTAATTATTTTTATGGATTAAACTCATTTCTAATACCAATAATATTAACTCTAATGTCTAAATTATAAATTAAGGATTTAAAAATTGTATTGTGTGGAAACATTTAATTTCCAAAAAATAGTAATATTAAACATTGAAATTTAGTTCCTAAAAATTAAAATATCAAAAACCATGTATTAGGTTTCAAAAATCATGAAAAAAACATTGGGAAATCCAGTGGTATATGTTTTACATAACCTGTATTTGCACAGACTGTGATTAGAAATCAGTAAAAAATGTTCCCCTCATTTTCTATAAATACCCACTCATTCTCCCATTACCCATCACTCCAATACATTTATTATTGGTCATTCTATAATTTGGCCTCTATAGAATCCCTCTGAGGATATTCTAATGTTCTAAGGATATCCTCTCATGATTTAGTAAGTTATCTCACTATATAAGGGTTTCTAATCTCTTCCCTTCTATTATTTGTAAACATATCATGTTGATTTTAATTACAATAGGAAATGGTATCATTCCACATAGGTATATGTTACTTATTATTTTATCAATAAGATATCACTATTAACTCTCAATATATTTCCATAATAATTCATTACTATGATTAAATATTCATGTATCAATAAATCATTCTAAATTTTGGTAGAGTAAAGTGTGTGTCATTTTCATGAAATTTACATCTATCTGAGAATAATGGAATGTTAATGCAGATGTATCGTAGGTACACCTAGGGTTAATCACCCTAAAAAAGGCTCTTTGATTATCAACTCTATCATCACTCTATGTATTATGAGTGGGCCTAACACTACATGCCCAACCAGACACCCTTGGGGTATATGATTTTTAATATTAAAATTCCATTTAAAAATTATAATGAAATATTTTATTATATTTTTATGGGGATATTTCAATAATTGAATTGGTTTCCTACCATTTCAAAGAATTATTTTTACCTCCCAGCTCATTGACAATACTATTTATTAAAATCACACAATCACTTAAAATATATATTATTTACCTGATAAGGTTACTTATTTGAACAATAGAGAATCCCTAATTACTCTATATATGAATCAAGGTATTTCACCATTGAATATTTATTAATTCATTTAATATGTAATTTTTTTGATAATCCGTCAAACCCTTTATCCTATATAAATATATCTTGTAAGAAAAGTTTCATTAATCTGTTATGTTTTTTATTTTTATATTCATACAATATTCTATGTATACACTTGATCATTTAATAATTTATGGAACCCATTAGAGTTTTTTCAGAAATAATAGTTCATAAAAGTATATATATCCTCAGTGCGCGGGTAGGTCTCATTAGAAAACTATGATGGGGTAATTGAATAATCCTTACCTTTTATGTATAATGTTTTGTCACAAGGCCATGGTGATATTTTTATGATGTCCAACAGTATTCAATCTCATAATTTACATCACTCAGAGATATTTTATGATTATACATTCATTAAATTATTCCATGGATAAATTATTATTATTATTTATATAATTATGCCATTATTCATAATATTTATTCCTATAATATTATTTATTCCATACTTATGTTAAGATTTATTCTATTTTATACTAACCCATATTGAGTATATCATATCACCCATGTATATATTTTTTCTATTTTCTTTGGAAACTATAATAATTACTATTTAAGATGTTTTGATTTTCGAAGAGGAATAATATAACGACCCATACGTTACATACATGGTTATTACTTCAAAATTGAAGCATACTTATTACAACATATAATAGAACCATGGTAGGACCATATAGGTTTAGTGTCTTTAGAAATGAGGAAACAAAAACAATTGGTTCATAAATCTTCTACAGTGTCTCCCATTTATTTCATCATATCTAGAGTCCCTTTTAACATATTCTACATAATATCCTTCTTCCGGACCTGGGGAAAAGAAAACACGAAAAGGGGTGAGCTCAAAATCATAGTAAGGGAAAATAAAGGTAATAACAATCATATCATATTCTTCTGAAAATTTTAACCTGCAAAAGAGATCATAATATCTTAACATGGGAAAAATCAGAGAAGTGAAAATGAAATCCCAATAATAATAACATAAAACATGAAACTTTGTGGCATGCACACATAATCATAGAGAATCATTTCTTATAACTCATGACTCATTTCCAAGACTATCATAGCAGACAAAGTCCATATCTGAACCGAGTTCACTCCACGTTTTAGTCCTGTATCACTAAACCAGTTTTAACCTGCCATTCTAGCCATGTCTATCTCATGAAATATAAATCTTTACCCAATGCATTGGAGGGAGATATAGGTCCCACCTATTTCATAATGAATCCTTTCTTATGTGTGCCAAAAAATCATGAAATCATACATCATCACATAACACATGTAATAAAAATGGGATTCTTAAAACATCATGACATCATAAAACAATTCATATAAGGTAAAGGACATCATAAAAATAATTCCATCGCAAAATAATCAAATAAATGTAATAATAGGGATAGAAACAGAACCCTATGTTATCTTAGATGGAAAATAATTTTGATAAAACATTTGAAATCCATTCATGGGGAAAATATCCTTTCTACTTCAAAAACATTTTCCATTCTTAACATGTCATATAATTTTAAACTAAAATAAGTTAATTAAAAAAAACTTTAAATCATGTAAAGGAAGCTTCATTGAAATATTTTTCTAAGAATCCATTCATTCCATATAAGTTAAAAAAGACATTCTTCTCAGACTTTGGTCGGAAAAGTCAAAAAGTACCTCGTACGAAAAACTATAAAAGATTCCTTTCATATTGTTTACTAAAAACATACCAATGGGTAAAATTGGATTTATACAATTGTAGGAGGATATGAATAATATTACATGTTTAGGAAACATGGATGTGGATGATAAATTATACCCTTGTAAATACCAAAGTATAAACAATCTCGGATAAAAATGAGATTGTGAGATTTTCCCTTACCTTAGGTTCGATTTGCTTTGTACGTGTCCGAAATTTATGTAGGATGATTTAAATAATGTTATTTATTTATTCCAGAATCATACCCATTGATATGATATCATATATGGTCATATTATTAACTTTTTATTAGTAATTTTTCATTGTTACTTGTTATTCGGGTCTTTATTGCTTTTTGTTCTTATGCGTGTTTTGCCGAATAAATTCGTATTCTTCATACTAGGTTATAGATACCTCATATACATAATGGTATTAGTGTAATATATATCATATTCATTCATTCAATTCATTTATATAATTACTATGTAATGAAGATCTTGTAGAACGAATCGCATCACATCGTGGAGACGGTAGGCCGTATGCACGCACGAGCGTTGATATCGTTCCCATGATCATGGAATTGTATTGAAGTGTATTTATAATATTTCAGAATCAATATCACTTTAAAATAATCATATATAGTTAATCATTACACCATTATACCCATCCAAGTAAGGTGGTGGTGGATAATAGATTACACCATGGCGTGGAGACGGTATTCCGTACGTACGCACGCGCAGTGATTTCATTTTTCCATAGGATGGAGAGAAGGTGAAATAGGGTTGTTTCATATTTATAATAACATATCAGTATATAATTAATAATGATGTTATTACTTTATCATGAAAAAACTAAATAATAATATGTTGAAGAAGAATGAAATTGGAAAGGATCGGTAATGGATATTACATCGTCTTGGAAACGCCTCTTCTTAACCTCCTCTTAGGGAACTAAAGATGGTCTTTGAAGAATACCAGGACCTCTATTATGATTATAAGGAAGTGGATAAACGATTTTTGCAGGGTTTTGATGATCATTAATGCTAAAATTGGTGTGAGGAGGAGAGGGAGGAGGTGCCCTTTTATAAGGGAGGAGAGGGGCACCTTAAGAAAATGTTAAAATATTATTTTATATAAAAGTCACATTCGGTTTATAATGGTTCGAATGGGTCTTATTTCGAAGCTGAAGTGGGGATGGGTTGAAATCATCTCATCAAATAGGTTTTAGACAAGTTTAGGTTATTATTTTAACCTTATCAATTATATTTAACTCTATGTTAAATAATTTAACTTTTACTGTGTCTTTTTGTTTTCTTACACTATATGGTTAATAAAAATACTATAACATGCCAAACGAACCATAAGTGGTTCATTATTAATATATATATCCTTATCTATGTCATTTGGCCAAACCATTCATTTTTAGGAATAAAATAACAATTAATAATATGATATTTGTTTTAAAAACTATTTTATGTCAATTTTGACACTATTTGGTATATGATTTTTGTGAAAATCATAACAGAATGATATGTTCAAACCAAGTTAATTAATGCAACACTAACATGTCATATTAACGTATAAATTTAGTGTAATTCATAAAAAGTCTCAAATTACTTTTATTTTGGCATTTATAACATCAATTGTGATAATATTTCCTTAAAAAGGTAATTACTACATCATTGTTGTGTCATAAATAAATTAAATTAATTAACGTCTAAAAATTATAAATAAAATACCATTATGTAGGAAATCTTTTTGGATTTATAATTAATATTTATAATCAAATTTATCTTATGTATAACCCTATATTAAAAATGTTTTAGTTTTTAAACATTGATTTTAACTATTTTATCTCTTCTTTAAATAAAATAATATTAAATGTCCTAATCTAATCCAAGTGGACATAAATGGTCATATTATATTCATAAGGTTGTTTTTGGTCGAATTAAACTTATCCAATAGAATTAGGACATGTGTTTGGATAATATTAATATCATTTTTACCCTTAATTACCCTATTTACTATTAACTGTGGTAAATAAAAGTAAAAAATTACTATTCACCAAAAATTATTTTCATCTCATTGAACTATATTTTACTTACTGATGTCAACCGTGTCTCTCGGATTTTTGAAATTCCATTCACAGAAGCGGTGAAATTATGTTTTATGCAAAATTCCATTTTTTAACTACCACATAGTGGTTTCACTATTCATCAAAAATTGAAAGTTTTTAGAAAATTATCAAAATTTCCCCCTAGGATAATTTTGATATTTTGATTCCCAAAATGAATTCATTGTATAAAGATAAAATTTATAAAATTTTAAAAAGTGGTTATTACTATTCATAACTACTATTTTATATTGCATATTGTTGTTTAGTGAAATTCGGTATTGCGTATAACGCAAGCTATCAAGGAAAGTCATGATTGCATGTAAAGAAAGCCAAGATAGTGTTCTGTGTAGTGAAAGATTCATTTGATGGTGTATATTACATAAAAACAAAATATATCTCATTAAAATCTCGGGTGTTACATTCTACCCCCTTAAAATGAATTTCGCCCTCAAAATTCGTCACATTGTAACAAACAGATGAGGATACCTCTCCCTCATCATATCCTCTTGGTGGTTCCTCCATAAAACATTCACCAAGCGAGTTGTCTTGTTCTGTATGACTTTTTCACTACGATCCAGAATCTCTATCGGTTGTTCTTCATAAGAAAGATCTTTCTCCAGCGGTACAACTTCTGAGTTGATTACATGTGAAGGATCGGGTATGTACTTTCTCAGGAGCGATACAGGGAACACATCATGAACTTGAGAGAGATTCGATGGAAGTTCCAATCGGTAATATACCTTCCCAACACGATCTAGTATTTTAAAAGGACCGATATACCTAGGGATCAACTTTCCCTTCTTTCCAAAACTCATTACTCTTTTCCAGGGATATATTCATAAGAACACTTTATCACCCACATCAAACTCTAGGTCTTTTCTGCTTTTATCGGCATAACTTTTTTATCTACTCTGAGCGGATATTATGTGTTGTTGAATAGATCAGACTTTTTCTACCATCTAATCAACAAGATCATGTCCTAATAGCTTTCTTTCCCCAACTTCATCCCAGCAAGTTAGAGATCTGAATTTCCATCCATAGAGAGCTTCATAAGGAGCCATATAAATACTGGAGTGAAAGCTATTATTATAATAAAATTCCACCAAAGTTTTGTGTTTATCCCAACCACCTTTGAAATCCATAGAGCAGGCTCTCAACATATCTTCTAGAGTTTGAATTGTTCTCTCAGACTGACCGTCTGTCTGAGGATGAAAAGAAGTGCTGAAACTCAACTCTGTATCTAGAGTATGCTGCAGACTTTTCCAAAACATCGAGGTAAACCTTGGATTACGATCAGATATAATGAAAAGTGGTACTCCATTGAATCTTACAACTTCCTTTACATATATCCTAGAAAGCTGATCAAGAGATAAATCATCTCTTATATCAATGAAGTGTGTCGACTTCATAAGATGATCAACTATGAGCCAGATAGAATTATTGCCTTTGGATGTTTTAGGAACTCTGGTGACAAAGTCCATAGTGATGTTTTCCCATTTCCATTCAGGTATGGGTAATGGTTGTAACATCCCCTTAGACTTCTGTCTCTCAGCTTTAACTTGCTGACAAACCAAGCATCGAGAGACATATTCAACAACATCTCTTTTCATGCCATCCCACCAAAAGTACTCTTTCAGGTCCCTATACATCTTTGTGCTTCGAGGATGAATAAGGAATGAAGAACTATGAGCCTCATCCAGCAGCACCTTCTTTAATTATGGTATAAGAGGAACAGAAACCCGATTCCTAAACCTTATTATACCATCACAATCAAGGTTATATTCAGGAACATTTCTCACCTTCGTTTGTAACTCTACATCTTCTTTTTCTTCCTCTTTAATCTTCACATGCATAGATGGTTGAACATTCATTCCAAAAAGATAAGATTTTTCCCCTTCCATTGTGATTCCAAGATCCATCCTTTGTAAATCCATAAATATTGGATCTTTTGAGATCCTCATCATGGATAAGCTAGCCTGGTCTTGTCGACTTAATGCATCAGCCACCTTGTTAGCTTTCCCAGGGTGATAATGAATTGAGCAGTCATAATCCTTAATCATCTCCAACCATCTTCTTTGGTGCATATTCAGCTCCTTTTGTGTGACAATATACTACAATCTTTTATGATCATTATAAATATCACACCTTTCACCATAAAGATAATGCCTCCAAATCATTAATGGAAAGATTACCGCAGCTAACTCCAAATCATGAGTTGGGTAATTTTGCTAATGGATTTTCAACTGTCGTGAGGCATAAGAAATCACCAGATCATTTTGCATGAGAACACACCGTAGTACCTTCTTAGATGCATCACTGTAGATCACAAACCTCTCTCCACTACAAGGCAGTGTGAGCACAGGTGCACTAGATAACCTTCTTTTTAACTCCTTGAAATTCTCTTCACACTCACCTATCCACACGAATATAACACCTTTTCGAGTCAACCTGGTGAGTGGATTAGATAATCGTGAAAAAACATTCACAAAACATCAATAATATCTGGACAGACCAAGAAAACATCAGATCTCAGTTACTGTTGTTGGTCTCAAACATCTTTCGATAACCACTGTTTTTGCTGGATCCACAGATATCCCCTCTTTTGAGATCATGTGACCCAGAAATGAAACTTTTTGCAGCAAAAATTCACACTTGGTAAATTTGGCATAAAGCTTATCCTTTCTCAGGGTCTTCAATACAGTTCTCATGTGATCTTCATGTTCTTCTTTTCTCTTTGAATAGACACTAATATAGTCTATAAAGACTACCACAAACTGATCATGATGGTCTCTAAAGACTCTATTCATCAGATCCATGAATATTGTAGGGGAAATAGTAAGACCAAATGCCATCACCATAAATTCATAGTGTCCATAACTTGTACGAAAAACCATCTTTGGTATATCCATCCTTTTTACCCTTAATTAATGATAACCTGAACGAAGATCAATTTTGGAAAAGTATTGAGCTCTGCGTAGTTGATCAAATAAGTCATCAATACGCTAGAGAGGATATTTGTTCTTGATAGTGATCTTGTTAAGTTCTTGATAATCAAAGAAGAGTTTCATTGATCCACCTTTCTTCTTAACAAACAGAACAGGTGCACCCCAAGGTGACGCACTAGGGTGTATGAATACCTTATCAAGATTCTCTTGGAGTTGCTTCTTCTATTCCTGCAACTCAATTGGGGTCATTCTATATGGTGTCCTTGAAATAAGCATAGCACCTGGTATGAGTTCTATTGGAAACTCAACTTCACGATTTGGTGGAAGACCTGGAAATTCCTCTGGAAAGACATCATCAAACTCTCGTACAATGGTAATATTCTTAATCACAAGTTTCTCTCCATCCATTTGAGATAAATTACCTTCATTTAGTGGAATCAAGACCCATAAGATGGATGAAATTTCCCCTGGAAGGTTATGTTCATCCTTGCATCGATAGATGATCATAGATGGATTTAGAATATGAAATGTGACATCCCTTATTTGGAAATCGATATGAGCTCCGTATAAAGATAGCCAATACATGCCAAGAATCACATCGAATTCCACTATAGGAAGGATCACAAGATTTACAGGAAGAACTTTCCCACAAACGTCAATTGGAGAAGAATTATAAACTTTTGATGCAACTGTTGTGTCATTAGAAGTTGTCACAGCTAACTCAACATCTAATTGTTGTGGTAATATGGAGATACGTGTAGAAAATTATTCAGAAATAAAAGAGTGGGTGGATCCAGAATCAAATGAAAACATTTTCTACTTTAGAGTGGATAGTAAGTGTACCTATCATCACATCGTTATCATACTCCACATCGCTGATAGAAATTGCATGTGACTTTCCTTTGTCTCTGGCCTTAAGAGTTTGTTGACGTCGATCATCATCAACGACCCTTGGATTAAGGCATTGATTAGCATAATGCCACATTTCCATGCACTTGAAACATTGAACTGTAGGAGGTGCATTCTGTTTAGCCTTTTCTTTGTTCGTATCACTAGACATCTTCTTTCAATCATTACGGAATTCAAAGGCCCGATGACCTTATTTTCAACATTTGAATCATTTACTTGTCCCTTTAAGAAAATTCCTCCGTGTTTCTTTCCACACTTTGAGCATAAGGGTAAACTCATATTCTTTTTAGTGTGGTCTTTAGATTTCCCTTTGAATTCCATTTTCCTCTTCTTATCAAACCCATATGACTGATGGGGTACTCTAATCTCCATCTCAACCTTGAGAGCACATCGAACAATTTCCTCGTATCTTGGAAGCCCCTTATGGCTAATGCCCTTTGAAGACTTGGTTTTATGACACTAAAGAATTGACCGATATTACTCTCAGGTTGGATAATAATACCAGAAGTGTACCTTGCAAGTCTTGTAAAATTTTCTTTGTAGGTACCAACAGATTCATCATCCTTTTGCATCAGTTCAAGAAACTTCTTCTCCATCTTTGTTCGGAAAATACGGGGTATGTACTTATTGAAAAATAAGTTTTTGAACTCGTCTCATTCCATGGACTCAATTTCATCTCCAGGCCAAGTATTCTTGATAAGGTTCCATCATTGATCAGATTCTCTTTCCATACGATATACCGTTAAGATGACTTTATCATGTTCAAAACATTGAAGAACTGAAAATATATTTTCAGTGGTACTAATCCATTGTTCAGCCACTAATGGATCAGTTGAACCGCTGAATGAGGGTGGACGCTGCCTCATGAAGGATTCAACAGAATGTTGTTCCTTCCATTTCTCATTTGGAAGTCATGCAAGATTGATAGCTTGAGAATGTTGTGTGAGTATGGCAACAAGATTTTTCATTCCATCTCTCATATCGTTTGGTTGCTCAGGGGGAAAATCATTACATTGCCCGTCGCATTCCGCATTAACACGGTTCCTTCAGGTTCTAGCCATTTACTAAACCCAAGAAGAATAGTGTGAGCAACATTATTTATAATAGGAAAACCACATAATCAAGAATAAAATTTTACAGTTAAGGTCTTATCATAGGTTCTTCATGGCCATTTCTAAAACACTAAGATTGTTCTTTTCATAGATCTATCCTTAGGGTTTTTACTAAGGCTTTCACATCCTAGTTTCCAAAGGATGACTATACCTTCCCTCTGATACCAACTATAATGACCCATACTTAACATACGTGGTTATTACTTCAAAATTGAAGCATACTTATTACAACATATAATAGAACCATGGTAGAACCGTTTAGGTATAGTGTCTTTAGAAACGAGGAAACATAAAAAACTATTTCATAAATCTTCTACAATGTCTCCCATTTATTTCATCATATCTAGAGTCCCTTTTAGCATATTCTTCTTAATAACCTTCTTCCTGACCTGGGGACAAGAAAACATAAAAATGGGTGAGCTCAAATGCTCAGTAAGGGAAAATAAAGGTAATAACAATCATATCATATCCTTTTGAAAATCTTAACCTGCAAAAGAGATCATAATATCTTAACATGGGAAAAATCATCGAAGTGAAAATGAAATCCCAATAATCATAACATAAAACATGAAACTTTGTGGCATGCACACATAATCATATAGAATCATTTTGTAATGACCCGGACCTCCCTGGTCCATTACTTTGTAAAAATGTGGTTTTGGAAGTGTTTCAGGAGGTCAAGGCGACCTATCCCCTACCTGCAGCCTACCGGTAGCTCGGTCTACCGGTAGCTGCTGCCTACCGGTAGCTCGGTCTACTGGTAGCCGCCGCCTACCGGTAGCTCGGTCTACAGGTAGCCGCCGCTTACCGGTAGCTCGGTCTACCGGTAGCTGCTGCCTACCGGTAGCTCGGTCTACCGGTAGCCGCCGCTTACCGGTAGCTCGGTCTACTGGTAGCTGCTGCCTACCGGTAGCCGCCGCTTATCGGTAGCTCGGTCTACCAGTAGCCGCAGCCTATCGATAGCTGGGTCTAGTGGTAGCCGCGGCGTACTGGTAGCTCGGCCTACTGGTGGTCGCAGTGTACCAGTAGCTGGGCTAACACTTTGCCAATTTTCTAGTTCTGTGAACAGTGTTTCCAGTTTTATGAATAGTATCGGTAGGTGAATAGTATCGGTAGACTTGAATAGTGTTCTATCGGTGATGATCTATCGGTAGACTTGTGTTTCTATCGGTGAGGATCTATCGGTAGACTTGTGTTTCTATCGGTAAGGTTCTATCGGTGAGCTTTTCTTTCCTTTGCCAATTTTTTAGTTTTGTGAACAGTGTTTCCAGATTCCTAAGAGCTACTGATTCGATACTTTGCCAAATTTCACGAATGAACAGTGTTTCCAGACTTCCTAAGAGCTACTGATTCCATACTTTGCAAAATTTCACGAATAAACAGTGTTTCTAGGCTTCCAAGAGCTACTGATTCTTTCCTTTGCCAAATTTCACGTTTGTGAACAATGATTCCAGATTCTTAAGAGCTACCGATTCCTTTGCCAAATTTTGAGTATGTGAACAGTGCTTCCAGCTTCGCAAATTTGACGTTTTCTTTGACGTAAAATACATTTAAAACCTTATTTTAAGGACTTTAAGACTGATTCAAAGCCCATAATTTCTATATTAATTATTCCTAAGGCCGGGATGTTTTTACTTGGTCAAACCGCGTGGGTTAGAGCGATCCATTTTTAAGGGAGAGTAAACCATCGCCTCTCTAAATATTTTTTTTAAAAAGGAACGAGATGTCATTCTCCATTTTTTTCCTCTCTGTTCTCGGCCAAGAGATGCTAGAACCATTCAATCATTCCCGTAGGAGTTTTATAATCAAACCCTACTCCTTCGATTGGTTCCGCTCAATTTTGGATGCAACCGAGCTGTGTTGGTCAATATTCTATATAAGGTATGTTTTATCGTCGATCCTTTTGGGATCATCTTTTCGTGATTCTCCCTTCTCTATTATACCATGAATTTCCAAGGCTCTAATGGGGTTATGTTGGGTTGGTTGGTGCTGTCGTACCGTGGCATCCCCGGGTGGATACAGTTGCCGCGAGAGGAGGATTGTGAACCGTTGTGCGGATAAAGGACAACAAGAACTGTTGAGGTAGGGGATTCACGGCTTCTCTACCTATTATGTGCAATCGTAGATTTAGCATGATTTATCCCTTTGGATGACAATGAAATTGACCTAATTAAATACTTGAACCGGATTAAAATAATTGGTTGATCGCATGTTGTTTCCTTGTACCGTGATAACGGTTTGCCTCATGTTTTCCTAGATAGAGTGAGATATATGTTTTTCATTGATTAGTTGTTCGTTCATGATGGAAATTAATAAAGAACGTAAAGCTGGAATTAATTGATATTTAATTGGCTAAAGATAAAGAGGCATGTAAATGAATCCGGTTGTTTTCCTTTGTTGTTTTGTTCTAATTTGATTAAGAAGTAAGCATGCTAAGTCTTTTGTGATATCTTACTGAATAGGTTTTCCTAGAATGGTAACCTACAAATTGAATCTGTTAATTGATGTTGGATTAAAGAACTGGTAGTTCGATAACATCAAAAAGGGTTCTGAGTTACCCTCTTATTTGTAAGACTGAATGCCTTGTGGTTTGGAGCTCTGAGTGCTCATTCTGTATGAAGGCTGGATGCCTTATTAAAGGGCCAAGAGCCCATTTGTTGTGATATTTGATTTTCCTACTGCTTGTGATTTGATGTGAGCCTGGATGGCTGTTGTGATATGTGGAGACATGGGAACTTGTGGTCGTGGCAGCGGATGAGGCCTAGTGTGGCGAGATGCATCGGTTTATGCATCTGGGTGTCGGGGAGGTCACCGAGAATGATTGTTTGGGATAAATGTGATGGCTGGATGTTGATGGTTTTCTTTGGTTGTTTATCTGCTTTACGTTTCCCCATTTCTCAAGGCAACTGGTATTGCTTACCCTTCTTCCAAAGGAGGTCAAGACACGCGGGGTATGCCACGTGCTTTCCGTGTTTAGCCTCTCAAGGGGGAATGGGTATATGCTCTTGCTATAGGCGGAAAAGACTCGACGGGTAGTACATCTACTCACCGTGTTGATCCCCTTTTGTGTTTAGTAGCATAGGATGCTTTTCTAGAATGCCTAGGAATATGGGAGAGTAATTCTATAATGAAAGTTTGTTTAAATGGTGATAATCCACGGAAATGGAGATGCTTGAAAATTAAAGGGATATGAATCTTAAAAGGAGTAGTTGTTTTTGAATATGATGCCTATTCAGTTTAATGTGGAATTGTTCTTGGTTATTTAATGTTTAAAGAATTAATTAACATACAGTGGAATCAATAAAATGAGAATGGAGTAATCTAATCATGCTCTTCAAATTGGTTGTGTGCTTATAGAATACCTAGTCTTAGAAGTAGCAGCCCGGAGTCTGAGAGACGTTAGCTGCAGATGTGTCTAAGACAAGGTAATGCCCTTAGTGTGGTTGTGAGTTATATATATTCTCTACTTTTTGTGTTTCTATACGCTACTCTACCTTGTCGGTAAGGGCAACTGACACCCCGGGGATTCTGAGCCCTGGCGGTGTTTTCCCCAACATTCTGATGGGAGGTTGAATGGATGACTACCCCCTTTAGCCCCGCTCTCTTTGCATGGTAGATATTTGTGTATTTGACACAGCGGTTAGTTTTCCCTATATATGTGTGTATAGGGCTATAATGGTTTGTGGTTATTTCACACAAATATATTCTGGATATAGTATCCTATGGACTACTATAGGTGTAACGTGTATAGGTTGTGATGGCTTGAGGTTCCTTAATCGGTGTATGGGCTGTGATGGCTTGAGGTATAATACCTGATGTATGATACACATTATGCGAGCTGTGGTGGCTCCCGGATACTACTTGGTTACTTTGGTTGTGAGGATGGTGTGGTGCTTAGCCCAGGTGACTGCGAGCAAGCCTTTGTGGTGCACGTGGTGTAGATTGTGGAGCTTAGCCCAAGTTTATACGGGCAAGCCTTTGGAGAGAGATGCACATGACGTATGTCGTTGGGGTAAAGCGGAAAACCAGTGGGGAAGTAGTAGTAGGGTACCCTTGATATTTTTTATTATATTCTATATTCTTGTATGCGTTACTTGGTGAGAGTTGCCATGGTGAGGTTGGGAACCTAGTATACATGTTTAGGTGACGAGTTAGTTTCACTTGTTGTTCACTGTGCTTTAGCATGCTCTCTTTACTTTTGCAAGAGAGGATTTTGAGAGGATCCTACTGAGTATACTGTTATACTCACCCTATGTATCTATAAACTGTTTTACAGGTTACGTGGAGCAGGTTCGAGATCAGGCTGGTCACTACTAGCTTGTTGTTGTAGGAGCTGTTCGGGCTCGTGGTCGCTGTTGTTTTATTTTCCTTTGGGTATTTGCAGTTTTTCCCTTTCAGTTGTAGTACTTTTGCATGGCATTTCATATATAGACATGGGTTTTTTTATATTTCAGTTCTGAGTTGGAGTTGTTGGGTGTCTATCTTATCTCTCTCTTTCGTATGTGTTCTCTGAGAGGGTAATGCCTCCCATTTGTGTGTTTACTATACCCTCGGTGCTAGTCGCCAACCCGGGGCCTACTGGAGACGGGACTCGGGGGTCATTATCTCCCTTCTCACATTCCCGGCCCAGGAGGGGTACACTTTGTGGGGAGGGTGTCGTGACAGAGTGGTATCAGAGGTCGGGTTGAGGGATAGGATGGAGTGTGGAGTTAGGCACAGGTGAGGTTGCATGGGTTGCTTGGGCAATAGTGTCATTCATGTTTAGTTAGTAAGGTAAACACTGGAGACCGGAAAAGACATAGGTGTTTAGGGCCCCCTATGATCTGTTGCACGAACCTTTAAGTTTATGATGACTACTAAACAAGGTGATACTGGTTGTAGGGTAGAGACCTAGGAAAGGATCATGCATCATTATTCTTTGCGCCTGTGTTTGAATGGGTAGACCTTGGGATAGGTTAACCTTAAATGAATAAAAGAAAAAAATTAATTAATTTAAGTTGAGTCTCCCATAACCCAGTCTTAAGAGCTCTAACAGTTTGTTCTCTTGCAGGTATGGCTCCAGGTCGACGTCCTCGTCAGGTTTGCGCAGAAAATGTCCAATAAGTCATTCCAGCAGATCGCCACCGGTTAGAGGTTGACGACAACGACACTTGGAGGAAGACACTCCGAGAGTTTCAGCGCCAGAGTCTACAGAAGTACGAGGGCTTTGTTTCAGATGTAGTCACAGAAGGCTGGTTAGAAGAGGTTGAGATCGGCTTCAGCTCGATTCGTGCTCGGAAGGAGCACTGGGTGTCCTTGGTTGTGACGATGCTGCATGGAGCAGTGAGGAAGTGGTGGCTCTTGTTCCTCCGGGAACGTGAGGAGTCAATGATCTCATGGGAGGAGTTTTGAGAAAGGTTCAGAGTCGAATTCCTTTCTTCGACTGCGAAGGCGTCCAGCCGCCAGGAGCTTCTTACCCTTCGACAGGGGAGCTCCAGTGTTGGAGAGTTTTGAATCCGTTTCAGGAACCTTCTACGATATGCTTCAGACATGTTACCAGATGAGGAGGCCAGGGCGAGGTATTTTGAGGAGGCTTTGCATCCAGAGATCCAGTGCCAAGTCACCCCATTTATGCTGAAGACATATCTCGAGGTACTGGAGAGGGCAGAGGTTGTTGAGAGGACTTTGGCCAGGACCGGATCATCACCATAGGGGAATCATCATGATTCCTCATGAAGCAGGGCAGTGGTCCGGGGTTCCCGGTTTTCAGGACAGAAGAGTTTTCGTTCACCAGGGGGTAGGTCGCAGCCCTTCCCATCTCGTTTCTCCAGAGGCAGCAACTCTCAGGCCTATGCCAAGGGATCAGGTTCTTGTTTTTCTTGTGGTGGTCATGGTCATCAGCAGCGGGAGTGCCCGGCCTTTCAGAGCAGTCATCATGCACCGGGCGCTCCACTCCAGGTTCCTCTGTTTAGGCAGTACCAGCTAAGGCAGCAGTAGCTGGTTGCACCAGCTATAGATCACCAGAGGGTAGATGGGGCAGGCAGAGGACAACCCCATGATGCTCCTCGTCCTTAGAGAGCAGAGTGCGGTCATGGTGGTGGTTGTCATCAGGGTCAGAGAGGCCGTGGAGGAGGTCGTGGTCAGCTTCATGCTCTAGCGTTTCCAGCTCCAGGCGAGCCAGATGTCGTCTGAGGTACCCTTTGCTTGTTTTCTACTTTGGTGTATGCCTTGTTTGATTCAGGAGCGACACACTCCTTTATATCTCCTACCCTTGTCCATGCTTTGGGACTTGAGGTAGAGAGGCTTCCAGTGCCTTTGGCATTGACTACGCCAGTTGGAGGTCGAGCTAGATTGATTGAAGTATGTAGAGACTGTGAGCTAGTGTTGGGGTAGCACCGCTCTTGGGGATATTTCCTATATTTACGAATACAACCATATGATGTCATCCTCGGCAAGGATTGGTTGTATTCGGTACAGGCTATTGTGGATTTCTTCAAGAAGAATGTCATCTTCATCGGTGCGGATGGAGAGCAGGTGGTGTTTGTTGGTGAGCGAGATCCTCGGATGGGTCATAGGCAGGTTCCATCCTTATCATCCATGATGGCTGAGATGTTGCTATGTTCTTCAGAGGTTCAGCAGTTGGTGTTTCCTATGGTTTTGGAGGAGTACCCTGATGTCTTTCCCGAAGAGGTTGTAGCATTACCCCCTCGACGAGAGATCGAGTTTGGGATCTAGCTACAGCCAGGAACATCTCCTATATCTATGTCTCCATATAGAATGGCCCCTTATGAGTTACGAGAGCTACGTAAATAGCTTTATGGCCTATTGAAGTGCGGTTTTGTTCGGCCAAGTGTGTCACCATGGGGTGCACTGGTCTTGTTCGTGAAGAAGGACGACGGCAGTTTAAGGATGTGTGTCGATTATCGTCGCTTAAACAAAGCGACAATAAAGAACCGCTATCCTCTTCCGCGGATAGATTACTTATTTGATCAACTGAAGGGTGCAAGTAGGTTCTCAAAGATCGAATTGCAGTCAGGATACCATCAAATGCATGTGAAGGATGAGGATATCCCGAAGACTGCTTTCCGTTGCCGTCATGGGCATTATGATTTTGTTGTGATGCCATTCGGCGTGAAGAATGCTCCAGCTGTATTCATGGGATTGATGAATGCTGTGTTCCGTGAGTTCCTGGACAAGTTTGTGGTGGTTTTCATTGATGACATCCTTGTGTACTCTACATCTGAAAGGGAGCATGCAGAGCACTTACGATCCGTTTTGGAAGTTCTTTGCCAACATCGGCTGTTTTGGAAGTTGTCGAAGTGTGAGTTTTGGACTTGGGAAGTCCTTTTCTTGGGGAATGTTGTGTCCCAAAAGGGAGTAGCTGTGGATCCATCAAAGATAGAAGCTGTGGTGTCTTGGGCAGCCCCCAAGACAGTGTCAGAGGTGCAAAGTTTCCTTGGTCTCGTAGGATATTACAGGAGGTTCATAGAAAATTTCTCACGGGTTGTGACTCCTCTAACAGCTTTGACCAGGAAGGATCAAGCGTTCATCTGGACTGATCAGTGTCAAGAAGCATTCGAGTACTTAAAGCATAAGTTGGTGAGTGCTCCCGTTCTTTGTCTTCGAGCTGAGGGAGTCAAGTTTGACGTTTTCTACGATGCTTAACATCTGGGGATAGGCTATGTACTCATGAAATAAAGGTCAGTTGTTTCTTATGGGTCTCGACAATTGCGTCCCCACGAATACAACTATTCCACCAATGATCTTGAGTTGGCAGCCGTAGTGTTTGCGCTGAAGCTGTAGAGACATTACCTCATTGGTGAGCGCTTTGTGGTTTTCACTGATCATAAGAGTTTGAGGTATGTTTTCTCTCTGCGGGACTTGAACTTGCGTGAACGTCGGTGGATGGAGTTCTTACAGGAATACGACTTCTAAATATTGTATACACCTGGGAAGGAAAATGTTGTTGCTGATGCGCTGAGCTGAAAGTCACATAGTGATACTGTGCGTGAATCCAGTGATTCATGGAGAGTAATGGAGGAACTGTCAGCATTACATCTTGATATGGAAGAGGTTGAAGGTAGAGGTTGTCTTTTTCAGTTGACGGTGCAGTCATCCCTACTGCAGAAGGTGGAAGATTCCCAGTTGGGCGATCCATAGGTGGAAGTTTGGAGAGACAAAGTTGTTTGTGGAGAGGCCCCTGATGGTTGGTCGGAGGATGAACAACACCGAGTTTTGTATCGTGGAAGGATGTTTGTTTCCTTGGCGATGCGTGAGACGGTTCTATGAGAGTTCCATAGTTCGCCCTTAGCAGTACATCCTGGTGTGACAAAGATGTACCGATCCTTCAGGAGTCAGTTTTGGTGGCCTGGGATGAAGCATGCAGTGGTAGAGTTTTTGTCTCGATGTTTAGTCTGCCAGAGGGTGAAGGCCGAACACCGTGTTCCTGGTGGTCTTCTCCAGCCATTAGAGATTCCTCAGTGGAAGTGGTAGGAAATCTCGATGGACTTTGTTACGGGTTTACCTTGAGCTCCAGGAGGACATGATGCTATATGGGTGGTAGTGGATCATTTAACTAAATCGTCCCACTTCATAGTGATCAAGGAGTCGAGCTCAGTGGATGTTTTGTCGAGGCAGTATCTGGAGGAGGTGGTGAGGCTTCACAGAGTTCCAAGGAAGATCATTTCTGATCGAGATCCTCGTTTTACTTTCAGGGTGTGGAGAGGTCTCCAACATGCTTTTGGTTCTAAACTTTTCCTTAGCACTGCTTTTCATCCTCAAACGGATGGTCAGACAGAGCGAACCATCCAGACTCTTGAAGACATGTTGTGCTCCTGTGTTCTTGACTTTTGAGGTTCATGGATAACGCACCTACCCCTAGTGGAGTTTTCTTACAATAATAGTTTTCACTCCACCATTGGTATGGCGCCGTTTGAAGCCTTGTATGGTCGGCCTTGTCGTTCTCCATTGTGTTGGACTGGGGTCGGAGTGTCAGCAATTCTCGGACCGGAACTAGTACAGAATACAACAGAGATGATTCAGGTGATTCGTGAGAGGATGAAGACAGCACAAGATCTTCAGAAATCATATGCTGATCAAAGAAGGAGACCCTTAGAGTTTAATGTTGGGGATCATGTGTTTCTGAAGTTGGCTCCCCATCGTGGGCAGCGAAGGTTTGGTCGTGGAAGTAAGCTTTCTCCCCGGTTTGTTGGGCCTTTCGAGGTGCTAGCTCGTGTTGGAGCTGTGGCGTATCGAGTAGCACTTCCCCCACAGATGAGTCGGATACAAGATGTTTTCCATGTATCTCAGCTCCGTCGTTATCTTCATGATGACTCTCATGTTATCAATTGGGGAGAGATCGATGTTGATGATGATGCAACCTTCGAGGAGCGACCTGTGGAGATCCATGACCACAAGGAGAAGGTGTTGCGTGGGCGTTCTATTCCTTTAGTTCGTGTCTTGTGGCGACACGGTGGCATGGAGGAGAGTACCTGGGAGTGTGAGTCACAGATACGTGCACAGTACCCAGAGTTGTTTAATGTTTAACACTTTCATGTAATGATGTTCCTTCGTGGTTAGACCTTTCATGTTTTATTTATGAACTTCTTTTCTTCCTTTTGTGGCATACTCTCTTTTGAGAGGTATCTCGACGGGTGGTTTTTCAAATCCCGTTTCTTTTTGTTTCTTCTTTAAGATGGTTTTTAATTCTCGAGGACGAGAATGTTTTCAGAGGTATCTGATGTAATGGCCCGGACCTCCCTGGTCCATTACTTTGTGAAAATGTGGTTTTGGAAGTGTTTTGGGAGGTCAAGGCGACTTATCCCCTAGCCGCAGCCTACCGGTAGCTCGGTCTACCAGTAGTGGCCGCCTACCGGTAGCTCGGTCTATCGGTAGCCGCCGCCTACCGGTAGCTCTGTCTACGGGTAGCTGCCGCTTACCAGTAGCTCGGTCTACCGGTATCTCGGTCTACCTGTAGCTGCTGCCTATCTGTAGCTCGGTCTACCGGTAGCCGCAGCCTACCGGTAGCTGGGTCTATCGGTAGCCGCGGCGTACTGGTAGCTCGGCCTACAGGTGGTCGCAGTGTACCAGTAGCTGGGCTAACACTTTGCCAATTATCTAGTTATGTGAATAGTGTTTCCAGTTTTATGAATAGTATCGGTAGGTGAATAGTATCGGTAGACTTGAATAGTGTTCTATCGGTGAGGATCTATAGGTAGACTTGTGTTTCTATCAGTGAGGATCTATTGGTAGACTTGTGTTTCTATCGGTAAGGTTCTATCGGTGAGCTTTTCTTTCCTTTGCCAATTTTTTAGTTCTGTGAACAGTGTTTCCAGATTCCTAAGAGCTACTAATTCCATACTTTGCCAAATTTCACGAATGAACAGTGTTTCTAGACTTCCAAAGAGCTACTGATTCCATACTTTCCCAAATTTCGCGAATGAATAGTGTTTCCAGACTTCCTAGAGCTACCGATTCTTTCCTTTGCCAAATTCCACGTTTGTGAATAGTGATTCCAGATTCCTAAGAGCTACTGATTCCTTTGCCAAATTTTGAGTATGTGAACAGTGTTTCCAGCTTCACAAATTTGACGTTTTCTTTGACGTAAAATATATTTAAAATCTTATTTTAAGGACTTTAAGACCAATTCAAAGCCCATAGTTTCTATATTAATTATTCCTAAGGCCGGGATGTTTTTACTTGGTCAAACAGCGTGGGTTAGTGCAATCCGTTTTTAAGGGAGAGTAAACCATCGCCTCTCTAAATATTTTTTTTAAAAAGGAACGAGATGTCATTCTTAGTTGTTTTTCCTCTCTGTTCTCGGCCAAGAGACGCTAGAACCATTCAATCATTCCCGTAGGAGTTTTACAATCAAACCCTACTCCTTCGATTGGTTCCGCTCAATTTTGGATGCAACCGAGCTGTGTCGGTCAATCTTCTATATAAGGTATGTTTTATCGTCGATCCTTTGGGGATCATCTTTTCGTGATTCTCCCTTCTCTATTATACCATGAATTTCCAAGACTCTAATGGGGTTATATTGGGTTGGTTGGTGCTGTCGTAACGTGGAATCCTCGGGTGGATGCAGTTGCCGTGAGAGGAGGATTGTGAACCGTTGTGCGGATAAAGAACAACAAGAACTATTGAGGTAGGGGATTCATGTCTTCTCAACCTATTATGTGCAATCGTAGATTTAGCATGATTTATCCCTTTGGATGACAATGAAATCGACCTAATTAAATACTTGAACCGGATTAAAATAATTGGTTGATCGCATGTTGTTTCCTTGTACCGTGATAACGGTTTTCCTCATGTTTTCCAAGATAGATTGAGATATATGTTTTTCATTGATTAGTTGTTCGTTCATGATGGAAATTAATAAATAACATAAAGCCGGAATTAATTGATAATTAATTGGCTAAAGATAAAGAGTAATGTAAATGAATCCGGTTGTTTTCCTTTGTTGTTTTGTTCTAATTTGATTAAGCAGTAAGCATGTTAAGTCTTTTGTGATAGCATACTGAATAGGTTTTACTAGAATTGGAACCTACCAATTGAATTTGTTAATTGAAGTTGGATTAAAGAACTGGTAGTTTGATAACTTCAAAAAGGGTTCGGAGTTACCCTCTTATTTGTAAGACTGAATGCCTTGTGGTTTGGAGCTCTGAGTGCTCATTTTGTATGAAGGCTGGATGCCTTATTAAAGGGCCAAGAGCCCATTTGTTGTGATATTTGATTTTCCTGCTGCTTGTGATTTGATGTGAGCCTGGATGGCTGTTGTGATATGTGGAGGCATGGTAACTTGTGGTCGTGGCAGCGGATGACGCCTAGTGTGGAGAGATGCATCGGTTTATGCATGTGGGTGTCGGGGAGGACACCGAGGATGATTTTTTGGGATAAATGTGATGGCTGGATGTTGTTGGTTTTCTTTGGTTGTTTATCTGCTTTACGTTTCCCCACTGCTCAAGGCAGCTGGTATTGCTTACCCTTCTTCCAAAGGAGGTGAAGACACGCGGGGTATGCCACGTGCTTTCCGTGTTTAGCCTCTCGAGGGGGAATGGGTCTATGCTCTTGCTATAGGCGGCAAAGACTCAATGGGTAGTACATCTACACACCGTGTTGAGCCCCTTTTGTGTTTAGTAGCATAAGATGCTTTTCTATAATTCCTGGGAATATGGGAAAGTAATTCCATAATGAAAGTTTGTTTAAATGGTGATAATCCACGAGAATGGAGATGCTGGAAAATTAAAGGGATATGAATCTTAAAAGGATTAGTTGTTTTTGAATGTGATGCATATTCAGTTTAATGTGGAATTGTTCATGGTTAATTAATGTTTAAATAATTAATTAACGTACAGTGGAATCAATAAAATGAGAATGGAGTAATCTAATCAAGCTCTTCAAATTGGTTGTGTGCTTATAGGATACCTAGTCATAGAAGTAGCAGCCCGGAGTCTGAGAGACGTTAGCTGCAGTTGTGTCTAAGACTTGGTAATTCCCTTAGTGTGGTTGTGAGTTATATATATTCTGTACTTTTTGTGTTTCTATACGATACTCCACCTTGTTGGTAAGGGCAACTGACACCCCAGGGATTCTGAGCCATGGGGGGTGTTTTCCCCAACATTCTGATGGGAGGTTGAATGGCTGACTACCCCCTTTAGCCCCGCTCTCTTCTCTTGGTAGATATTTGTGTATTTGACACAGCGGTTAGTTTTCCCCATATATGTGTATAGAGGGCTATAATGGCTTGTGGTTATTTCACACACATATATTCTGGATATAGTATCCTATGGACTACTATAGGTGTAACATGTATAGGCTGTGATGGCTTGAGGTTCCTTACTCGGTGTATGGGCTGTGATGTCTTGAGGTATAATACCCAACGTATGATACACGTTTTGGGAGCTGTGGTGGCTCCCGGAAACTACTTGGTTACTTTGGTTGTGAGGATGGTGTGGTGCTTAGCCCAGGTGTCTGTGGGAAAGACTTTGTGGTGCACGTGGTGCAGATTGTGGAGCTTAGCCCACGTTTATACGGGCAAGCCTTTGGAGAGAGATGCGCAGGACGTATGTCATTGGGGTAAAGCGGCAAACCAGTGGAGAAGTAGTAGCAGGGTACCCTTGATATTCTTTATTATATTCTATATTCTTGTATGAGCTACTTGGTGAGAGTTTCCATGGTGAGGTTGGGAACATAGTGTAGAGACCCGAAGCTTAACGTACATGGACATTACATTACATTTGAGGAATACATAGTACATAACAAAAAAACACACACACACAAGGATCGTAATAGTTTAGTGTCTTTGGAAACTCGGAATATAATCTTCTAATCGTGGTGAAAGATCTTCAAAATCTCCCATAAAGATCTTCCTTTTTTTTACCTAAATCCTTTCTTTATATCCTGGGGAAAAGAAAACATAAAAGGGTGAGCTCAAATTCTCAGTAAGGGTAAACAAAAGAAATATCAATCACATCATATACATAAGCACATAACTTTTGGAAATCTTAACCTGCAAAAGAGATCATAATTTCATAACATGGGGTAAATCATGGCAGTGAAATGTAATCACAATAATCATAACTTAAAACATGAAACTTTGTGGCATTCACACATAATCATAGAGAATCATTTCTTTTTAGTCAAGACTCATTGCCAAGACTATCTTAGTGGACAAAGTCCCTTACTGAATCGAGTAACCCTCGTTTCAGTCCTCTTTCACTGAACCGGTATAACCTACCGTTCCAGCCCTGTCTATCTCATGATATATAAAATCTTTACCCAATGCATTGGAGGGAGATATAGGTCCCACCCATCTTATAATTAATCTTTTCTTATGTGTGCCACATAATCATAAATCATACATCATCGCATAACACATATAACAAAAATGGGATTCTTGAAACATCATGTCATCATAAAACAAATCATATAAGGTAAATGACTTCATAAAAATAATTCCCTCAAAACATAATAAAATCAACGTAATAATAGGGATAAAAATAGAACCCTATATTATCTTAGATGGAAAATAATTTTGATAAAACATTTGAACTTCATTCTTGACGAAAATATCCTTTCTACTTCAAAAAAAACACTTTTCTTTTCTTAACATGTCATACAATTATAAACTAAAATAAGTTGATTAAAAATAAACTTGAAAACTTGTAAAGGAAGCTTCTTGGAAATAATGTTTTAAAAATCCATTCATGCCGTATAAGTTAAAAAAAACATTCTTCTCGTACTTTTTTCGGAAAAGTCAAAAAAGTACCTCGTACGAAAAACGACAAAAGATTCCTTTATATCTTTTACTAAAAACTCACCGAAGGGTAAAATTGGATTTTAAAAAATTGTAGGTGGATGGAAATAATATTAAATTTTGAGAAAATATGGATGTGGATGATAAAATACAACCCAGTAAATACTAAAGTATTAACAATCTCGGATAAAAATTGAGATTGCGAGATTTTCCCTTACCTTAGGTCTGATTTGCTTCGTATATGTCCGAACCTCCTGTATAATGACTTAAATAATGTCATTGACTTATTACAGAATCATATTCATTGTTATGATATCATATATGGTTCACTTATGACATTATATTACCCGTTCTTTTGTAAATTCCATGTTAAAGAAGCGTTTTGGGTAAAATCGTATCATTTATCGTAGGTGTTTTGACTTGTAATTATTCATATGATTACTTAGATCATGATAACTTAATTACAGAACATAAAAAATTATTTATATATATATATATTCAGGATATACATATATATAATAAATCATTAATGGGAAAGAAATACACCGTTCATGGAGACGGTAGTCAGTACGTATGCATGAACGCTGTTTTCGTTTCCTTATTGAATTGAATGGAATTAAGTAGATGACATACATATAAATATATAAATAAATCCAGTGTCATTATTATGTCATATATTTAATTAGTACATATTATATATACTTTATAATCATTCATTAATGGTTAATCATTGAGAATGAATCTCATCGCGTCGTGGAGACGGTAGTCCGTACGTACGCACGAGCGATGATATCGTTCCCATGGTCGTGAAATTGTGTTGAAGTGTATGTATACTATTTCAGTATCAATATCACTCTATAATAATCATATATAGTTACTCATTACACCATTATACTCATCCTTGTAAGGTGATGGTGGAAAATAGATTACACCACGACGTGGAGACGGTATTCCATACGTACGCACGCGCGGTGATTTCTTTTTCCGTAGGATGGATAGATGGTGAAATAGGGTTGTTTCATACTTATAATAACATATCAGTATATGAGTGATACTGATGTTATTACTTCATAATGAAACAACTTAAGAAAAAGAAGTGGAAGAAGAAATAAAGATGAAAGAATTGGTAACGGTAATCACCTCTTCTTTGAAGCGCCTCTTTGAGACCTCCTCTTAGGGAACTAAAATTGGTCTTTGGAGGAATACCAGAACCTCTATAAAGTCTCTAGGGAAGTGGAGAAGAGATTTTGGCAGGGGTTGGCCGAGCTTGAGTGCTCAAATTGGTGTGAGGAGGAGGGGGAGGAGGTGTCCTTTTATAAGGGAGGAGAGGGGCACCTTAGGAATACCTCAAAATATTATTTTATATTAATGTCAAAATCGGTTTATAATGGTTCCAAAGGGTCTTATTTCGAAGCTAAAGTGGGGATGGGTCTCAATCCTATCAACCAATAGGATTTAGACAAGTTTAGGGTATTATTTTAACCTTATCAATTAGATTTAACTCTAAGTTAAATAATTTAACTTTTACCGTGTCTTTTTGTTTTCTTTCACTATATGGTTAATACACTTACTATAACATGCCAAACGAACCCCAAATTGTTTATTATTAATATATATATCCTTATATAAGTCATTTTTCCAAACCTTAGATTTTTAGGAATAAAATAATAATTAATAATATAATATTTGAATTAAAAACTATTTTGTGTCAATTTTGACACTATTTGATATATGATTTTTTGAAAGTCATAACAGAATTATATGTTCGAACCAAGTTGATTAAATCAACAATAATATATCATTGTAACCTAGAAAATTATTGGAATTCATAAAAGTCTCAAATTACATTCATTTGTGCATTTATAAAATCAATTATGTTAATATTTCCTTAAAAGGGTAATTACTGCATCATCGTTGTGTCATAAATAGATTAATTTATTTAAAGTCTAAAAATTATAAATAAAATATCATTATGTAGGAAATATTTTTAGCTTTCTAATGAATATTTATAGTCGAATTTATCTTATGTATAACCCCATATTAAAAATGTTTTAGTTATTAAACATTGATTTTAACTATTTTAACTATTCATTAAATAAAATAATATTAAATATCATAATCTAATCCAAGTGGACCTAAATGGTCATATTATATTCATAAGGTTGTTTTTGGTCGAATTACACTTATCCAATAGAATTAGGACATGTGTTAGGGTAATAGTTATATCATATTTACCCTTTGTTACCCTATTTACTATTAACCGTGGTAAAAAAAAGTAAAAAGTTACTATTCACCAAAAATTATTTTCATCTCATTGAACCATATTTTAGTCCTTGATATTAACCGTGTCTGTTGGAGTTTCGAAATTCCATTCACTGAAGCGGTAATATTAAGTTTTATGCAAAATTCAGTTTTTTAACCTACTACTTAGTGGTTTCACTATTCATCAAAAATTGAAAGTTTTCAGAAAAATGCCAAAATTTCATCCTAAGCTATATTTCATATTCCGAATTCAAAAATGAAGTCAATTTTACCAAATTCATAACATATAAATTTCATTAATTAATTTTATAATTAAATCCCGCTGTTAAAACAAATAGCGTGTTTTTAAGAAACAATATCTATCAAAAGATTGACACTTGATTATGTCTGGTTTAAATGTGAAATTACATCCAATGACCAAAATTGTATTAAATTGTAAAAATATATTCTAAATATACTTTAAAACCACTCAAATTAATCACTATTAATTATTTCGATTAAAAAGTTGTTTTTAATTATAATTTAGTAATTTTCACTATTCATCAGAATATGAAAGTTATCCGAAAAGTACCAAAATTCCAGCTTAGGCTAAATTCGATACTCCGAAGCCAAAAATGAAGTCCATTTTGAGAGATAAAATTTCTAAAATTTTAAAAGGTGGTTATTACTATTCATAACGGCTAGTTATAATAATATATTAATAGCATATCGTTGTTTAGTGAAACTCGGTATTGCGTACTACACACGCTATCGAGGAAGGTCGTGATTGCGTGTAATGCAAGGCAAGTCAAGGATGCGTGTTGTGCAAGCTCCTTTTGGTGTAGCGTACAACACAATACATTAATAAAATTAGAAAGAATAGTTTTCATAAAATCTCGGGCTGTTACATTCTACGCCCCTTAAAATGAATTTCGCCCTCAAAATTTGTTGTGGTTATAAATGGTTTACTATTCGAAAGTTTCTTTAATAGAAACCCACATCGTAAAAAAGAATTCCAAAACTTGGCTTTAAAAACTAAAGTATGAAATGTAATGATTACCCAAATAAACTAATCACTGGGTTTCCACATAGGTGAAAATATGGATATGGAAGAGAAATATAACCATCATGTTCTGATGGAGAGTGGTAGAGAACATGGCTATGGAAAATCCAGTAAGCACAAATCCATAAATTTGTGACGATCTAAGGTACCATCTGATTCATCAGGTATAAGATCACTAGGACAACATTATTGGTTTTCAAGATCATTTCCCTAAAGTTGAAAATTTGAATTAGAATAAATACTTTCTTTATTTTGGTACAATCTCACTGTTGTTCATGCCTTGAACAATTTCCACTTCATCTCTTAAATAAATGAAGTTTAATTTGTTATTCGTGAAGTGTTAGCAGATCATGTGATAGAACGACGGGTCATTCCATCTGTCTCAAACAAAATGTTAGAAAAAATTATATACATAAGTCGATCTATAGTGAGATTAATCACATATGGTTCCTAAAATGAACTTATACTTCATATATCATACTTCTTAATATAATAAAACTAGTTTCTAACAAACAGGGACTTCCTGTAGGCCAGTGGCAGGTGATAAAGGCCAGTCGCACTTCGGTTGTGGGTTCGATTCCCACAGCCTTGTCCGACGCGATGGGATGTCGCCCGTCCTGAAGGTTGTCCTTTTTCTAAAACTACATTACTATAAAATCCCATCAATAATATCGAAAAAAAATCTTCTATCCTTAGACAATACTCACTTATGTCCAACATAATCCATTTCAATATTTAGGCTTATCCATAATACTGTAGTCCACTCTCATAACATAGTGAAAACGATTACCAGAGATTTAATACCATCGTTGATCCCCATATTTCATAAGATATGTTTTGTTGGTCACATTCCAAACATTCAAAGTCCTTAATCATGTATTCTCTTGAATACCTTAGTGAAAACATGAATGCAGTTTAATGTTAACACTTTCCACATACCAAAATCCTCAAAATTCTATATACTCAAACCATGATATCACTTAGTCCTTATATCAATCATGAGCTCATGAATACTATTAAACATTTCATTGTCTCGTTTTCCCTTCATTATGCGCATATCATCTTATTTCCAAAAATATCTCAATCACTTTGAATACCACATCAATAAATATTGCAATACTTAATGATACAACATTATTTTGGAATCCCATTACATAAATACTTAATCATTCCACCACATCGTTGTCATATTCAACATTGCCAATAGTGATCGCATGTGACTTCCCATTGTCCTTTGCCTTCAGTGGTTGCTCATGTTGATCATCACTAACCCTTGGATTAGGGAATTTATTAGCATAATGCCCCATTTCCTTTCACTTGAAGCATTGAAGTGTTGGTGGTGCGTTCTCTGTAGTGTTTGCTTTATTCACATCATTAGAAACCCTTTTTCCATTACTTTGACACTCAGCTGCTCGATGACCTTCTTTTCCAAACTTAAAACATTTTCTAGTCCCTTTAAGACAATCTCCACCATGCTTCTTTCCACACTTTGTGCATAAGGAAACATTCATATTCTTTTCACTATTATTCTGAGATTTCTCCTTGAACTCCATCTTTCATTTCTTGTCAAAACCATGAGATGGATATGTAACACCAACTTCCATTTCTACCTTGATATCACAACGCACAATTTTTTCATAGCTACTGAATTCTCTTATAGCTAATGCCCTTCGAAGACTTGGTTTTAAGCCACTGAAAAATCGATCAACTTTACTTTCAGGTTGGATGATAATTCCAGATGCATACCTTGAAAGTCTTGTAAAATTCGCTTCGTATATACCAACAGATTCATCATCCTTTTTCTTTAGTTCAAGAAACTCCTTCTCTATCTTTGTTCGAAGAATACGAGGGAAGTACTTATTGAAAAATAAGTTCTTGAACTTGTCCCATTCCATGGACTCAATTTCATCTCTTTGCAGGTATTCTTGATAAGATTCCACCATAGATCAGCTTCACCTTCCAAACTATATACTGCTAAGATGAATTTATCATGTTCAGAACATTGAAGAACTGAAAATATCTTTTCAGTGGTACTGATCCATTATTCAGCAACAAGTGGATCAGAAGACCCACTGAAAGAAGGTGGACGTTGCCTCATGAAGGACTCAATAGAATATTGTTCCCTTCTCTGCTCATTTGGAAGTCCATAATGATTCATAGCTTGTGTAAGTATAGCAATAATATTTTTCACTCCATCTCCCATAACATTTGTTTGTTCAGGAGGAAAATCATTGCATTGTCCATTGCATTGATCAACACGGTTCCTTCGAGTTCCAGCCATCGTCTAAAACCCAAAAAGAATAGTGTGAGAGGCAAAAATCATGCTAGGGAAAACAACATAATAAAGGGGGAGTACCTTCAATATCTAACATCTTAGGTTTAATTCTATGATCATTAGCATAGTTCTAGTACTATAACCTATACGTATACTTAACCTTAGGGACTTACCTAGACATACCGTAGAAATATCTCTAGGGATCTCACTAACGTTTTCGTATCCTAGTTTCCAAAGGTTGACTAAACCTTTCCTCTGATACCAACTGTAGAGACCCGAAGCTTAACGTACATGGACATTACACTTCATTTTCGGAATACTTAGTACATAACAAAAAAACACACACACACAAGGATCATAATAGTTTAGTGTCTTTGGAAACTCTGAATATAATCTTCTAATCGTGGTGAAAGATCTACAAAATCTCCCATAAAGATCTTCCTTTTTTTTACCTAAAACTTTTCTTTATATCCTGGGGAAAATAAAACATAAAAGGGTGAGCTCAAATTCTCAGTAAGGGTAAACAAAAGAAATATCAATCAGATCATATACATAAGCACATAAATTTTGGAAATCTTAACCTGCAAAAGAGATCATAATTTCATAACATGGGGTAAATCATGGCAGTGAAATGTAATCACAATAATCATAACTTAAAACATGAAACTTTGTGGCATTCACACATAATCATATAGAATCATTTCTTGTTAGTCAAGACTCATTGCCAATACTATCTTAGTGGAGAAAGTCCCTTTCCGAATCGAGTAACCCTCGTTTCAGTCCTGTTTCACTGAACCGATATAACCTACCGTTCCAGCCCTGTCTATCTCATGAGATATAAAATCTTTACCCAATGCATTGGAGGGAGATATAGGTCCCACCCATCTTATAATGAATCCTTTCTTATGTGTGCCACATAATCATAAATCATACATCATCGCATAACACATATAACAAAAATGGGATTCTTGAAACATCATGACATCATAAAACAAATCATATAAGGTAAATGACTTCCTAAAAATAATTCCCTCAAAACATAATAAAATCAATGTAATAATAGGGATAAAAACAGAACCCTATATTATCTTAGATGGAAAATAATTTTGATAAAACATTTGAACTCCATTATTGAGGAAAATATCCTTTCTACGTCAAAAAAACACTTTTCTTTTCTTAACATGTCATACAATTATAAACTAAAATAAGTTGATTAAAAATAAACTTGAAAACTTGTAAAGGAATCTTCTTGGAAGTAAAGTTTTAAAAATCCATTCATGCCGTATAAGTTAAAAAAAACATTCTTCTCGTACTTTTGTCGGAAAAGTAAAAAAAGTACCTCGTACGAAAAACGACAAAAGATTCGTTTCATATCTTTTACTAAAAACTCAACGAAGGGTAAAATTGGATTTTAAAAAATTGTAGGTGGATGGAAATAATATTACATATTGAGGAAATATGGATGTGGATGATAAAATACAACTCAGTAAATACTAAAGTATAAACAATCTCGGATAAAAATTGAGATTGCGAGATTTTCCCTTACCTTAAGTCCGATTTGCTTCGTATGTGTCCGAACCTCCTGTATAATGGCTTAAATAATGTCATTGACTTATTACAGAATCATATTCATTGTTATGATATCATATATGGTTCACTTATGACATTATATTACCCGTTCTTTTGTAAATTCCATGTTAAAGAAGCGTTTTGGGTAAAATCGTTTCATTTATCGTAGGTGTTTTGACTCGTAATTATTCATATGATTACTTAGATCATGATTACTTAATTCCAGAACATAAAACATGATTTATATATATATATATATATTCAGGATATACATATATATAATAAATCATTAAAGGGAAAGAAATACACCGTTCATGGAGACGGTAGTCCGTACGTACGCATGAACGCTGTTTTAGTTTCCTTATTGAATTGAATGGAATTAAGTAGATGACATACATATAAATATATAAATAAATCCAGTATCATTATTATGTCATATATTTAATTAGTACATATTATATATACTTTATAATCATTCATGAATGGTTAATCATTGAGAATGAATCTCATCGCGTCGTGGAGACGGTAGTCCGTACGTACGCACGAGCGATGATATCGTTCCCGTGGTCCTGAAATTGTGTTGAAGTGTATGTATACTATTTCAGTATCAATATCACTCTATAATAATCATATATAGTTACTCATTACACCATTATACTAATCCTTGTAAGGTGATGGTGGAAAATAGATTACACCACGGCGTGGAGACGGTATTCTGTACGTACGCACGCGCGGTGATTTCTTTTTCCGTAGGATGGATAGATGGTGAAATAGGGTTGTTTCATACTTATAATAACATATCAGTATATGAGTGATACTGATGTTATTACTTCATAATGAAACAACTTAAGAAGAAGAAGTGGAAGAAGAAATAAAGATGAAAGAATTGGTAACGGTAATTACCTCTTCTTTGAAGCGCCTCTTTGAGACCTCCTCTTAGGGCACTAAAATTGGTCTTTGGAGGAAGACCAGAACCTCTATAATGTTTCTAGGGAAGTGGAGAAGAGATTTTGGCAGGGTTTGTCCGAGCTTGAGTGCTCAAATTGGTGTGAGGAGGAGGGGGAGGAGGTGTCCTTTTATAAGGGAGGAGAGGGGCACCTTAGGAATACCTCAAAATATTATTTTATATTAATGTCAAAATCGGTTTATAATGGTTCCAAAGGGTCTTATTTCGAAGTTAAAGTGGGGATGGGTCGAAATCCTATCAACCAATAGGATTTAGACAAGTTTAGCATATTATTTTAACCTTATCAATTAGATTTAACTCTAAGTTAAATAATTTAACTTTTACCGTGTCTTTTTGTTTTCTTTCACTATATGGTTAATACACTTACTATAACATGCCAAACGAACCCCAAATTGTTTATTATTAATATATATATCCTTATCTAAGTCATTTGTCCGAACCTTAGATTTTTAGGAATAAAATAACAATTAATAATATAATATTTGATTTAAAAACTATTTTGTGTCAATTTTGACACTATTTGATATATGATTTTTGTGAAAGTCATAACAGAATTATATGTTCGAAACAAGTTGATTAAATCAACAATAATATATCATAGTAACCTATAAAATTAGTGGAATTCATAAAAAGTCTCAAATTACATTCATTTGAGCATTTATAACATCAATTATGTTAATATTTCCTTAAAAGGGTAATTACTGCATCATCGTTGTGTCATAAATAGATTAATTTATTTAAAGTCTAAAAATTATAAATAAAATATCATTATGTAGGAAATATTTTTATATTTCTAATGAATATTTATAGTCTAATTTATCTTATGTATAACCCCATATTAAAAATGTTTTATTTATTAAACTTTGATTTTAACTATTTTGACTATTCATTAAATAAAATAATATTAAATGTCATAATCTAATCAAAGTGGACTTAAATGGTCATATTATATTCATAAGGTTGTTTTTGGTCGAATTAAACTTATCCAATAGAATTATGACATGTGTTAGGGTAATAGTAATATCATATTTACCCTTAGTTACCCTATTTACCATTAACCATGGTAAAAAAAAGTAAAAAGTTACTATTCACCAAAAATTATTTTCATCTCATTGAACCACATTTTAGTCCTTCATATTAACCATGTTTGTCGGATTTTCGAAATTCCATTCACAGAAGCGGTAAAATTAAGTTTTATGCAAAATTCAGTTTTTTAACCTACCACTTAGTGGTTTCACTATTCATCAAAATTTGAAAGTTTTCAGAAAAATGCCAAAATTTCATCCTAAGCTATATTTCATATTCCGAATTCAAAAATGAAGTCTATTTTACCAAATTCATAACATAGAAATTGCATTAATTAATTTTATAATTAAATCCCGCTGTTAAAACAAATAGCGTGTTTTTAAGAAACAATATCTATCAAAAGATTGACACTTGATTATGTCTGGTTTAAATGTGAAATTACATCCAATGACCAACATTGTATTAAATTGTAAAAATATATTCTAAATATACTTTAAAACCACTCAAATTAATCACTATTAATTATTTCGATTAAAAAGTTTTTTTTAATTATAATTTAGTAATTTTCACTATTCATCATAATATTAAAGTTATCCGAAAACTACCAAAATTTCACCTTAGGCTAAATTCGATACTCCGAATCCAAAAATGAAGTCCATTATGAGAGCTAAAATTTATAAAATTTTAAAAGGTGGTTATTACTATTCATAACGGCTAGTTATAATAATATTTTAATAGCATATCGTTGTTTAGTGAAACTCGGTATTGCGTACTACACACGCTATCGAGGAAGGTCGTGATTGCGTGTAATGCAAGGCAAGTCAAGTATGCGTGTTGTGCAAGCTCCTTTTGGTGTAGCGTACAACACAATACATTAATAAAATTAGAAAGAATAGTTTTCATAAAATCTCGGTCTGTTACACATAGTATACCTGTTTAGGTGACGAGTTAGTTTCACTTATTGTTCAATGTGCTTTAGCATGATCTCTTTACTTTTGCACGAGAGGCTTTGGGGAGGATCCTACTAAGTATATTGTTATACTCACCCTATGTATCTATAAACTGTTTTATAGGTTACGTGGAGCAGGTTGGAGATCAGGCTGGTCACTACTAGCTTGTGGTTGCAGGAACTGTTCGGGCTCGTGGTCACTGCTGTTTTATTTTCCTTTGGGTATTTGCAGTTTTTCTCTTTCAGTTGTAGTACTTTTGCATGGAAATTCATATATAGACATGGCTTTCTTTTATATTTCAGTTCTGAGTTGGAGTTGTTTGGTGTCTATGTTATCTCTCTCTTCTGTATGTGTTCTCTTAGAGGGTAATGCCTCCCATTTGTGTGTTTACTATACCCTCGGTGCTAGTCGCCAACCCAGGGCCTGTTGGAGGCGGGACTCGGGGGGTCATTATCTCCCTTCTCACATTGTTGGTCCAGTAGGGGTACACTTTTTGGGGAGGGGGTCATGACACATTTCTTATTAGTCATGACTTATTGGCAAGACTATCTTAGCGGACAAAGTCCATTTCTGAACCGAGTTCACTCCACATTTCAGTTCTGTATCACTGAACCGGTTTTAACCTGCCATTCCAGCCATGTCTATCTCATGAGATATAAATCTTTACCCAATGTATTAGAGGGAGATATAGGTCCCACCCATATCATAAAGAATCCTTCTTTATGTGTGCCACAAAATCATGAAATCATACATCATCGCATAACACATGTAATAAAAATGGGATTCTTAAAACATCATGACATCATAAAACAATTCATATAATGTAAAGGACTTCATAAAAATAATTCCATCACATAATAATCAAATCTATGTAATAATAGGGATAGAAATCGAACCCTATGTTATCTTAGATGGAAAATAATTTTGATAAAACATTTGAACTCCATTCATGAGGGAAATATCTTTTCTACATCAAAAACATTTTCCATTCTTAACATGTCATATAATTTTAAACTAAAAGAAGTTAATTAAAAATAAACTTGAAAACTTTTAAAGTATGATTCATTGAAATATTTTTCTAAGAATCCATTCATGCCGTATAAGTTAAAAAAAGACATTCTTCTCATACTTTGGTCGGAAAAGTCAAAAAGTACCTCATACGAAAAACTACAAAATATTCATTTCATATCACTTACTAAAAACATACTGAAGGGTAAAATTGGATTTAAACAATTGTAGGAGGATTTGAATAATATTACATTTTGAAGAAACATGGATGTGGATGACAAATTATACCCCAGTAAATACCAAAGTATAAACAATCTCGGATAAAAATGAGATTGTGAGATTTTCCCTTACTTTAGTTTTGATTTCCTTCGTACATGTCTGAACCTCTTGTATGATGATTTAAATAATGTTATTGACTTATTATAGAATCATAATCATTGATATGATATCATATATGGTCATATTCTTAGCTTCTGATTCATAAATTTTCATTGTTACTTGTTATTCGGGTCATTGTTGCTTTTTGTTCTTATGCGTGTTTTGCCGAATAAAATCTTATAATTAATTTTAGGTTATAGATACCTCATATCCATATTGGTATTAGTGTAATATATATCATAATAATTAATTCAATTCATTTATATAATTACTATGTAATGAAGATCATGTAGAACGAATCGCATCACACCTTGGAGACGGAAGGCCGTACGTTCGCACGAGCGTTGATATCGTTCCCATGATCGTGGAATTGTATTTAAGTGTATTTATACTATTTCAGAATCAATATCACTTTAAAATAATTATATACAGTAACTCATTACACCATTATACCCATCCAAGTAAGGTGGTGGTGGAAAATAGATTACACCACGGCGTGGAGGTGGTATTCTGTACGTACGCATGCGTCATGATTTCATTTTTCCATAGGATGGATTGAATGTGAAATAGGGTTGTTTCATAATTATAATAACATATCAATATATAAGAAATAATGATGTTATAACTTTATCATGAAACAACTAAATAAGAAGATGTTGAAGAAGAATGAAATTGGAAAAGATCGGTAATGGATATTACCTCATCTTTGAAACGCCTCTTCTTAACATTAGGTAACTAATGATGGTCTTTGAAGAAGACCAAGACCTCTATGATTATTCTAGGGATGTTTAGAAGAGACTTTTTCAGGGGTTGGCCGAGCTTGAATGCTCAAATTGGTGTGAGGAGGAGAGGGAGGAGGTGCCCTTTTATAAGGGAGGAGAGGGGCACCTTAGGAAAATCTCAAAATATTATTTTATATAAAAGTCACATTCGGTTTATAATGGTTCCAATGGGTATTATTTCAAATATAATGTGGGTATGGGTCTAAATACTATCATCCAATAGGTTTTAGACATGTTTAGGTTATTATTTTAACATTATCAATTAGATTTAACTCTAAGGTAAATAATTTAACTTTTACCGTGTCTTTTTGTTTTCATACACTATATGGTTTATAAACTTACTATAACATGCCAAACGAACCATAAGTGGTTATTTTTTAATATATATAACCTTATAGAAGTCATTTGGCCGACCCATATATTTTTAGGAATAAAATAACAATTAATAATATAATATTTGTTTTAAAAACTATTTTATGTCAATTATGACACTATTTGGTATATTATTTTTGTTAAAATAATAACAGAATGATAAGTTCAAACCAAGTTACTTAATTCAACACTAACATGTCATATTAAACTATAAATTTACTGGAATTCATAAAAATCTCAAATTACATTTATTTGGGCATTTATAACATCAATTGTGATAATATTTCCTTAAAAATGTTATTACTGCATCACCATTGTGTCATAAATAAATTAAACTATTTAAAGTATAAAAATTATAAATAAAATACCATTATTTATGAAATCTTATTAGATTTCTAATTAATATTTATAATTGAATTTATCTTATGTATAACCCTATATTAAAAATGATTTAGTTTTTAAACTATGATTTTAACTATTTTATCTCTTCTTTAAAAAAATTAATATTAAATTTCCTAATCTAATCCAAGTGGACCTAAAAGGTCATATTATATTTATAAGGATGTTTTTGGTCTAATTAAACTTATCCAATATAATTAGGACATTTTTTAGGATAATATTAATATCATTTGTACCGTTAATTACCCTATTTACTATTAACCGCGGTAAATAAAAGTAAAAAGTTACAATTCACCAAAAATTATTTTCATCTCATTGAACCACATTTTACTTACTGATGTCAATTGTGTCTCTAATATTTTTGAAATTCCATTCACAGAAGCGGTAAAATTAAGTTTTATGCAAAATTCAGTTTTTTACCTACCACTTAGTGGTTTCACTATTCAACAAAAATTGAAAGTTTTTAGAAGAATACCAAAATTTCAACCTAGGCTAATTTCGATATTCTGATTCCAAAAATGAAGTCCATTTTTAAAGGTAACATTTATAAAATTTCAAAAAGTGGTTATTACTATTCATAATGGATATTCTATATAGCATATCGTTGTTTAGTGAAATTCGGTAATGCGTATAATGCAAGCTATCGAGGAATGTCGTGATTGCATGTAAAGGAAGCCAAGATAGTGTTGTGTGTAGTGAAAGATTCCTTTGATGATGTATATAACATAAAAACCATATATTTCGCATAAAAATCTCGAGTGTTACAAATAAAAAAAAATCATGATGTAACTCATATTATTAATTTAATGTAGTGATTATTTCTGTATATTGTTTCTGAGATTGCTAAACTTTTGGATCCACTAAATTTGTGATCTATGTATTTTATATCATTATAATAAAAAACCCACTGGTACTGGGTCACTGGATTTAGGGTATTAAAGTTGGTATCATAGTAAGTTTAGATGAAACCTTAGAATCTTGTTTTAGAATAACATATTTACCTAGAATTGATCTATGAAAATCTCATTGGATATTTTATAAATTTTATATAGATTACATGAAATTCTTTGAAAGTATACTACGATAATAAATTCATAGTGTTATAAATGGAATAGTTATGTATATATCATATTTTACAATCGAAAATAATTCAATTAATAGAGACTGTGTCAACACCAATAATATGTATAGTGTTTTCCCTTATCAATAAGTCAATAAGGCCATTATTGGAATGAAGAAAATTAAGACTATATATGGGTAGTTGACTCAGGTTATGACCAATAAACATGGACATATTGAACAACCAATTGCTCCACAACCTGAAGTAACAATTTTAGATCACTTCACACATCAGCAAACTCTATATTTCAATGGATCTTCTAATCCATTAGAGTCTTAGCAATGGATCATGTATTCAGAAAATAAATTCTTTGATTTTGTATATAGTGAGAAAGATAATGTTATTATAGAAATATATTGTTTAATGGGAGATTCTGATCAATTTTGTTATTTAATTCAAACACCCTGAAGTAGGTAGAGTTAGTAATGATGGAATGGAAATCATATAGAAGCAAAAGTATTTTGGTATCTATCAATTCATATGAACAAATTTTCATTAGATTAAGGAATTATGGAAATACTTATAGTTCAATTTTATATAATACTTCTGATGGATTGTCTCTCAAATTAAAATGTAATAATTTATTATCATGATAATCATATTACAATCCATGAGTCTAGAATTGAGTCCACTATTTTTTAAGGAGAAACAATATTTCCCGATTATTATTTCAAACAACCTCTAATGGATCATGTCAATGAAATTCTAGGAGAATATGGATTAATTAATTATAATTTTATCCTAATAGTATAGTATATACCTATTGTGATGGATTAAATAAATGAATTTCTTATGTCACGACTCATATATCCACCTAATCATAAATTTGAGTTATATATTGACCTTATCTCTAATGAAAAGACCATATAAAATCTTCTACATAAAATGGATCCACTGTAATTAGTGGAATTAAGTAAAAAAATCCAATATTTTTGTGCTAATGGATTCATACAGCCTAGTGTTTCACCTTGGGGAAACTAATTATATTTTTTAAAAAGAAGGATGTTTATATGGGGATATGCATTGAATATAGGAATATCAATGCCATTACATTAATAAAAAAGTATCATTTACATTACATTGAAGATCGGTTTCATCAAAATCATAGAGATCAATTATTATTAAATATCTATTTTCATTATTTTTCTCTTAAATTAAAATTAAATTAGGATGACATAATGATGACAGGTTTCAAAATAACATATTATCATTATGAGTTCATAGTAATGCATTTTGTGATTTAAAATAAAAAATTGATGTTAATGGATATAATTAATGGAGTATTCATGGACCAAAATAATCAATTTTTTGTGGGTTTTATTGATGATATCTGGTTATACTCAAATATCTAAGAAGAACATGAAGACCATTTAGACATTGTCCATGAGATTCTTAGAGAGTAAGAGTTGTATGGGAGATTTTGTATGGGTTAATTTTGGATTCAACAAGTTTCATTCATAGATATAGTTTCTCTAAGGATTAAATTTCATCTTTGCATTAAAATTCAATTTATGTTAAATAAATTCCCACACAAACAAATATAAGTGAGATATATAGTATTCATTACATAGCTAGTTTCTATTAGTGATTTTTTATAAATTTTTCCTGATTAGAAAAATTAAAAAACCACATTGATAAGAAATGGGTTTAAATTCACATGGTCTATGGAATGTGAAGAAATTATAGAGGAATTTTTTAAAATATTGATCAATGAACCAGTATTTACATTACATTTTAGAAAGTAAGTGTTTGTTATATCTAGTGATGCCTCAAATAGAGGACTATGGTTTCTCCTTATATATAATCAAAGATAATTTTATTATACATCAAATAAATTGATTTTCCATGAAAAAATTATCCAACCCATAATATTGAGTTGGTAGCCATTATCTTTGCATTGAAAATATAGAGGTTCTATCTTTATAGGTAGATTTGTGACCTAAATAATGATCATGAATGTTTAATGTATATATTCACCCAAAAATAGAACAACATGAATTATAAGAGATTGATAAAAATGCTTATGGAATTGTATTTCATGATACCCTGCCACCTTGGGAAGGATAGCATGGTCGTGGATGCATTGATTAATAAGGATCATGAATTTTTATTAATTATGACGATGGGAAAGAATACAATGTTCATGGATTTGGTAAAGTTGGACTTGGAAATTATTAAGTAAGGGAATATATTACTTCGTTTCCTTGTGATTTTCCATCTATATTTAATATATAAGATAATGTTTTCTCAATAAGATGAAAATGGTTTATAAAAGAATATTATATCCATGAGATATGTGAAACTTAAATACTTCATGTATAAAGATGGTTTGTTGAAATTTGGAAAGAGTCAATGTGTAACGTCAATACCAAATCTAATGAGAGACTTGTAGGATGAATATAATAGCTACAAAATATATATACACCCCAGTGTCATCAATATATATTGGGATCTAAGGGAGAAATTAGGGTAGGATAACCTGAAGCTAGTGATTGTGGACTATCTATTGGGATTATTAATATTCCATTAAGCAAAGACTAAGATGAAGCTTTTGAAGGGTTTCATGAAAAAATGTCATATACTAATATGAAAGTGTTAAAACATAAAAATGGGATTTTACATAATAATTCCAAACATATATATGATAAATGATTTTATATGGGTCATTGTGGACTGACTTTCCGAGTACGAACATTTATGGGAAATAAGGGAGGTTCTACCCCTTGGACTTCTTACAAGACTCTATATCAATGAAGTTATGATATTTTATGGTGAACCATTATTTATTTTATCTAATAATAACCCTTATATAACAAATTTGTTTTGGAAGAATCTTCAAAAGTCTATGAGAACTGATATTCATTTGATAACTTTATATCATTCTCAAATTGGTGGATAGTCTAAATATAATCTTCAAAACATGAGGACATGTTAAGGATATATTCACTTTATTTAAATGTGACATGGGGTCAATTCCTTAATTTGTTGGAATTTTCATATAATAATAACATTCATTCAAGCATTAAAAAGGTACTATATGAGCAATTATATGAAAAAAGATGTATTACTCTCTTTTGTTGGGTAAAAATTTATAAAAGGTGACATATTGTTTCATACCTCATTGGGGAAATAAATGATAAGGTATGATATATCTAGGATCACATCAATAAAAATCATAGTAGAAAAAAATATACACTAACATTTGAAAAAAATACTGGGACGTTAATTTTTGTGATCAAATCTTCTTGAAAGTACCTCCATTAAAGAGAGTTCTGATATTTGTTAAGAAATAGAAACTAAGAATGAGGAATATTTGACCATTAAAAATTTTAGAGAAAATTGGACTTGTTGCTTACTATTTTGGTTTCCCAAAAAATATCTCTAAAGTTCTGGAATTTTTCCATATCTCAATATTAATGATGTACACATTAGACCCTGCACAAGTACTTACTACTGGTCGAATTAGGTTGAATCCTAATTTGTACTATAATGAGAAACGTATCTAGAATATTAAAAATTGAGACTATGTATTAAGAAAGAAGAAATTGTTATTGGTAAATGTTTGATGGAATCATAATTTGTAGGAATTAATATGGGATGCTAAAGAAGAAATGAGTATGACGTGCCCTCATTTTTTAATTAATTAATGTTTAAAAACATTCCATGTTGAAACTATTTAATGGGGGGATATAAAACCTCAAATTCATATATAGTAAATAATCATTTTATTATTATGTTTTTCACACCAATAGCATTTTATTATTTCCTCATCATAGTACAACAATATGCAATACAATAGAAAACAAAGTGATTACATTTTTCAAAATAAATAAGACTAATACCATAAAAATTTATGGATATGGATAACACAAAGACTTGTATAGTACTGGTTCATATTTTAAAAATGTTAATAGGTACACTAGGTACACTATTATTATAAAGAATAAATAAATATTTAAAGAGATATTGTAGAACATTAGTGAAAATGTGGATGAATGAATTTTGAATTAAGAATGTATAAAAGGAAACATAATCATTGGAAACTGAGCATTATAATAGTAATTTCATTTTTATTCTAGATTAAAATAAAATATATAATATAATTTATAGTAATACAAGAGTACACATATATTCTAGAATAAAACTAAATATGAATTCAAAATATCTTTTAGTTTTTTTCCAAATCTTTGATTTTGGAGAATACATGTATTTGAGTTAAGAATTAAATTTCTTAGGGGTATGAAATTGTTTTCATTAAAAGGGGTTTAAAATTGGAATCATCATGATGAAAATTTCTAATGGTGAATTTGTCTTAATTATTTTATAAAATATAATTTTTTTAATAAATATTAAAATACAATTTTTATATATGGTAATCGTTATGAAAAAATTATAAAAAAATGATTTAATAATTAAAAAAAATTAATCACTAACCAAAAAATATATTTTATTATATTAATTATTTTAACAAATTACATTCATTTTCAAACCCTGTATTATTATTTTCAATGTCTAAAATATAAATTAAGGACTTAAAAAAATATTTTGTGTGAATAATTATTTTCCATAACCAAATTAATATTAAACATTTTATATAAAGTCTAAAAACATTAATTTATAAAAATCCACTACATAAGTGTTAAGACCATTAATAAGAACCATGGGTAAGCCAATGGTTTTTTGTTTTATGCTACCTAAATTTCTATGATTTATATTTAGAAATTAGTAAACAAATCTCTCTTATATTTTTTAAATAAAGACCCATTTTCGCTTCTTCTTCACTCCCAAATATGTGATAATGGTTAAACTCTGAGTTCCACTCTTCAGAATCCCACAAAGGAGATTCTACAGTTCTAAGAATCTCCTCTCAATATCTAATATGTTATCACATGTGTTGATGATTATTATTTTCTTCTCTTCCTTTATGTGAAATCTTTTTCTATTAATTTTAATTTTAATGTGAAATTTTATTATAACTCATTTTTATCAATTATTTAGGATTTTTTTAATGGGAGATAACCATTACCTATCATTATAATAGATTCATAATTCATTAGAATGTTAAAATATTCTAAGAGCAATAAATAATCCAAAATTTTGGTAGATTGAGCATGGATTTTCGAAAACTTATATCCATGTATGGATACTTGAAAGAGGATGTGGCTATAGCATTGAGACACCTTGTGCTAATTAACTTGAAAAAGGATGGTTAAGTATCAACTCAATATTCACTTTATTCATAATGAGTGAGGAAAAGACTAGACACCTTATTAGAGACTCCCATGGGATATGCTTAAGATGATTCTCATTCCCTTTATAGACCATGATAAAGGATTTGATTAAATTTATATGGGGATTTATCTATTATACACATCCTAAAATCATTGATTACCCTAAATTTTTATATGTACTTGTTAACTACACGTCCATATTCTTCACTTGATAAGTGTAGATATTTGAATATCCTTTATCCATAATTATTCCGTATTTAAATCAATATATTTCTCCAATAAATCATTATTAATTCATTTACTAGGTATAACTTTTGATAATCCAAAAAAACCCTTTTTATTATATGGGAATATATTTTTATAAAAGTTTCATCAAGTAGTTATTCTAATTATTTTTATATTTTTTAAATATTTCATTTATAGACATCGATCATTTAATATGTGAGGAAATTAATTATAATTTTATGTGATGGGTGGGGCCCAAAATTAGATTCCCCCTTTGTGTACTTTTAGGTCTCATGAGACAACTAATAGAGGGTAATGAGACTTTCCTTAACCTTTATATATGATGTCTGGTCACAAGTCCTTGATGGTTCGTTTATGATGTCTGACATTATGTATTCTCATAATTTACATCACAATGATATCAGTTATACTTGTCCATGCATTAATTTAATCCATTGATATATTATTCTCATATTTTCAAGGATTATGGAATTATTTTAACTACTAATTCATATAATATTATTTATTCCATACTCAAACTATTATAGCTTATGGATTATTCTATTCAGTACTCATAATCTGAAATAACCTCTATAACGTTTTTCCATTTCTATAGTAAACAAGGCGGAATTCTACACATGATATATGTATCTCCAAGTAATAATAATAATTTATTTAATGATATAAATATTTTTAAAAATGTATTTTAATGAAAAGTTAGTTATCTAATTCCCCAAATTTTTAAATTATTAAATCATTTGTTTTTGTGATTTATATGTTTAACATTTTCATAAAATAACCACCATCTCAATGTTACTAGTGTTCTGGTTTTACAGAACACTAGATTTATATAATACTTTTTACAAAGTGAAAATATCATCCCCAATACTCAATTAAATATGATATGGTAGTGGCTAGGATAAATACATTTCCATTAAAATATATAGTCACACGAGGTTAAATATCCCTAAGGTATCTTTATTAGATCATATGAAATGGCCTGTTAAGTTACATATAACATAAATATCCACCATTCTTTATAAAGGGAATGGAATTATATGAAATAAAAGAAACATAGCATCAATTAAAGAATCCTACCTCTTATGAAAATATATTAACCATCTAAAAATGAGGAATTATGGTACATGGAAGACCTAGGGAGACCATGAACAAGAAAAGTCAATATAATCATCTAATTGTATATATATATATATATAAATGTACATTGAGTCTATGATTTCAATTGTGGCTGGTGAAGAGAGACTCCTAGCTGTAATAACTGAGATTCTAAATTCCAAAAACTAATGGTTCATCCAACCCAAACATGGCTAGGAGGGTCCGTGAATTATATGTAGTAGTGATCAATAACTCCAACTTTAATAGACTCAATATCATAGAACCTTCTATAGTTATTCAAGGTTTAAAAGTTACCTTTATTGGAAGGCCCTATAAATCACCATCTTGAAAGGAAAAAAACTAATGGAAATGGGGTGGATAATACTTCTTTGAATGAATTTTGGTGATAGAGAGTCTTTGTCTTCAATATCTTGGAAGCTACATCCTTCAAGGGGGCCAAACGAATGATTAGATGGTATCCAACACGGGGGAAATTTGGAAGCACACTATGTAGTGTGTGATGAAAATTCCTAGATGAAGAATAAATTTAACCCAGTTTCATTCTTTAATAATCTAATAATTTTAATATAAAATACTTCCTACTCAATGTTCATGTATATTGGTAATTCAATATTCTGACAAAGCCGCAATTTATTAGAGTATAAAAGGATAAGTGTAATAAAAAATTAGTTTGTTCGTTTTTTTTTTCTTTTATAATACCCAACAAAAATAAAAAAATAGTAGAAATAAAAATTATGGTATAGGTTAAGAACAATATGTGAAGTGTTGAATAATAATTTGAATCCCCCTAAAAATAATATTATTACTAAGCCAAAATTTTAAACCAAAGTGTAAGGAGGGTCATTTAAACCAAATTCAAGGTATATATATTCCAATTCCTAGATTCTCTTAACATAATCTACCATAAATTCCCTGGGTTCTAGCCCCAAACACTCTATTGTCATATCAAAAGAACCCATGGATATATCTTCATATAATCATAATCCCATTGTCCAAATGATTTGTAGTAGCTAGCTTCATACATAAGAATCTCTATCTTTATCACTAAAATCTCTCTATCTCAATGAATAGAACAGACAATAATTAAAACATAAAAGCTTAAATAATTTATAATAAACACCTCATTGAAAAATAATATATGATAAGAACACAAAGGAAAATACAAACAAAGTAACTTAACTTCAAAATTATTTAAAACTCTTCAGAAAGATCACCTAATTTCATCTGTCAAAAGGTTACTCACCTATACTTTTTGGTCCCATTTATATGTGTATTATATGTAACTTCAATGCTTAAATATAGAATTATTTATGTTCAGAAAAAATAGCCTTAGTAATATTCTTCTAATCTATCAATAAAAATATAAAAGTTTCTCATCTTTTAATTAGGTCAATATATCACTATTGTAGAATTCTATCTTACAATGGATGTAATATGACATAAAAACATAGATCACTAGAAATCCATATTCTATTAAAATTACAAGAATTAATTTTATTGTATTTTCATTTAGTAAAACAAAGGAAAATAAAATATAATCTTTAAGATAAATCCTATGCATCGATAAAGTGTATATTTATTCTCAAAATAAAGAGTGAAAAGTATTATTTGATTCAATAAACTCCCCCTTTTGAAAATCATAAGAAACATAATAAAGTTAATAAGTTATAAGTTCTTCTTATAAGATCTGATGAAATAATTTCCTTTCATTTGTAATAAGAACAAAAAAATTGTCCTTATTTAATTAAAACTTGTTAAAATAAGATTAACATTAATAAATTGTTCCTCATATGAAATATTATTCAAAAACAATTCTTGTATCTTTTTAAATTTATATCCCTTTGTTTTATTAAAGAAAAACATTTCAATTTATCAAAAATAAACCCCACCCCCTTATGATTTTCCAAAATAAGGAAATAATAAAATTAAACTCCGTCATTTTTTTATTTATATAATAATATATCCCAATTTATTAACCAAAAAGTACATAGATATTAATTGAATAACATAATGTGATTTTAAAGAGATTAAACCTTCTATACGTTATCTTCTGATACGTACATATGATATTCTTCATTTAATGATGGTTTAAGTAAATGTTCATGTATTAATTTCTAATATTTTATATAAATAAATTCATATTCCTCTTAAAAACCAATAAAAATACTTCCAAAGGAAAACTTACAATATATGAACATTTTTTTGGTGAAATTTTTAAATAGATAATGAAAATAATATATTATTCCAATTTCAAATAAAATTCTAAAAAATAGTATAGAAAATAGAAAATTAATGCAAGTTAAAAAAATTCCTCATCCTTCATCAAATATTTTTTAAATATCAATATATTGTTTAAATAATATGTGAATTAGTGGTCATCCTATGATGATTATTCTTAACATCTATTTAATGTAATAGAACGTATAATAATTTAATGGTTTTGTAAAAATATCAACAATGTGGTTTAATATTTTCATAAATTCTATAATAATATCCCCTATTGTGTTTGACCACAAAAAAATGTTGTTTTATAAACATACTTTATGAACATGATTTATGTGTAGGTTTCTCAACAAATAATTATCATTGATACTATAACACATAATTAGATTTTTTATAAAACTCAATCAAAAATCCATGAGTTCATGTTGCATCCAAAACACTTTAATGAAAAAAACATCATGTTTTACATAATTATAATTATTAGTGTAGAGTTAAAATGAGTGTTGTTTCATTCTCAAACAAGTTATTAAAGCCTCTCTGAAGAAATAAAACGTTTGATAAGTACATTTTCTATCCAACCTACAACCAGTATTGTCAAAATATGAATATATTTAAATTAAAAAATTAATTTCCATATGAATATAATAAGTAATGTTTTGAATTTCCTTTAATATATTTGAAAAAATGTTTTATCTCATTTAAATGTGAATCCATATAATTTTACTTAAATAACCTATAAAAAATATATAATTAATAATTTCAGTTTAAGTGGATGTTAGTTATAATTATTTTAATATCATTCCTGAATATTGGTATTCATCGTCAAATTTCAGAGATTAATTATGATCATGGCTGATATAAGTTACAATCGATGTACATATACTTGAACTATTTTAAAAACCAAGACATTTAAACAAGTATTTAAAATATTTATGTTTTAATATATTTCCTTCTTATTTTTGTGTCATTTAAAAACTAAAAATATATATAAGTTTACTAATCCTTATCATTTTAAAATTATGATTTCATATATTATGAAAAACAATTATAAAGTGGATTTAAAGATCATAAAAAAATTATTCATCAATATAAATTTTAAAAGTGATCAAGTTTTTATAAATATTTTTTTAATGTAATTTCATCCTTTCTAAAATTATTTTTCTCAAGTAATAATCTAGTAAATTTATCATAAAATTATATTAATGATTGCATAAGACTATAATGTTCTTTGCTGAGTTTAAATACATGTTTTAGAAATTTAATATCTTCAAAACTATGGGTTTTTAGAGTAAAAAACTTCATGAAAATAAAAACAAATAAGGAAAGAACATTTAACATCCATTTTAAATAAAGTAAATTTTAGATGTGCTACAAATTCTAGTAAAATATGGATAGACTTAGGTCTACCAATAAAATATTCAACTACAAATGTTCAATTAATTTTTAAAAAATATAATTTCTACGTTTAACTACACAATTTTTATGATGTGATATTTTTTTGAAAATATTATGAGTAATAATATTCCAATAAAATATGTTTATGAATTTAAATCTATAAACATGTTAACATGATAACTCTAAATATTAATCTGAGGTATGAGTTTTTCAATACTAAATATATCGTGAATTTTCATAAAATAATTAATTCAATAGAATTTCATAAAAGAAAATTAGTCCATGTATATCTAGTATAGTCGTCAATGAAGAAATATACATAGTGTAAGACTATAATAATTACAATTTATGTTGGACTAAATAAACAAATTGTATATAATTTTAAATATTAGGATGTTGAAATGTCACTTTTAGGTATAAAATAAGACTTATGTGGCTCTCAAAATAAAAAAAGATTAAAAACTATGGTATAATCAAACATTAGTTTTGGTATATTACTAAAATATACTTCCGTAGAAAGGTTATATAAAGTCTAAAAATTATAGATTCCTATCCTTTTATGTCATCTACATGAAAAAATTAGTTTCACATGAACAATCTAAATTCTTGATGAATTCAATATTTTAGGTCATGTGTGTAAAATATAGAATACCTATTAGTAGAAGGAATAAATGCACATTTCAGACATTGAACAATATATTTATCATTTTAGAAGTTTAAAAGGATACCCTCATCACATAATTGGTGTATTTGTACCAGTTTTTGTATAAGCCCTATGACATACAAAACATTAGAAATTAATGTTTTATCAAGGAATCATGAACATATTTTATGGTTTCACACTATGTAGTGTCCCTCAAAATTAACCATCAAAACATTAAATTTAATAATGTTTTGAAATTTGGATTTTTATCCTTTAGTAAATCATGAACAACCCCATTCCATGGAACCAATATTCATCTAACACTAATATCATTAACCTTTTCTATTTACTAAAAAAAATTTATTTCAAAAACAAAAATATTAAACTTTATTTAACGATAACAAATTATCCAGCGAACATTCTATTTACATTTAATTCAAAAATGTTTACTTTGGTGAAAAAAAATTTATTATATATTTGATTAATCATATGTAGATCCTTTTCCATTTGAAGTTCTAGAAGGTCTTGGTTTTTTATACATTTTATCAATGTTTTTTTTATCAAAATTAAAATCAAGGAAAATTTTGTTCAAAATACTAAATTCATAAATACATTTAATAACAAAATTATGATTACTAAAAATTTAACTTGAACTATATTTGGAGCCTAATTCAACTAAAAAATTATATTTTTTAATTACATCATGATATTATTTTATCAACTTTAACATGATAATTTTTATTATGATCACAAATATTTTTCAAATTATTAATTTAATTTATTATCAGATAGATATATCTACCAATTTCATCAATATTGGGATGATCCTCCTAATGTTGTGAAAATTTTCCTTTCTCATCTTTCGATAATATTGGATAATCATCGTCCAATTTAAATTAAATTAATTATCTATGATAAAATTTTAAAAGGATTAAATAGTTTACATATCCATATATCATTTATCATATTTGGGAATTTTTTAGTAGAATCCAATAAACTTATAAATATTATAATCTCTATATTTTTATGAACTATCAAAATAAGTATCACATCCACTAGCACTACAAATATATATATCCTTAAAATTTTTATTTCATTAATTTTATAATACATATTCTAATTTCTTTATTTTATTTTTAATCTTGAAAATTTTGATCTAATTTGTAAAAACTTATTTCTTTAATAACAAATAACATTAGAAGATATTTTATCCTCATTTTTACCTCTTCTATATTTCTAATGAGTATACTGAAAGGTCTTATTTCCACAAATTATATCCATCCTCTTTTCCAGATGAGAATGTTCATTATTGATATCTTATAAATTTATGTGATCATAATGATACTTATATTTCTTCATCAAAACTTTTGATTTAAAAAAATTATCATGAGAATTAATTTCATTAGAAATTGGATTATCAGAAATGGATTCAAAGGCCACCCCATTTTATCATTTCAACACCTCCATTAAATCTGATATTATATGGAATTAGATTACCAATAAAATATTTAGTACATAGATCACTCAAATGATTAATGTCATCAATATCAATTCAATTATATTCTAAATCCTTCATTATAATATAAATAATCTTTTGAACAACATAATCATTCATTGATTCCATTTCACTTAAGGATTGTAAGTTGTTCATAATAGTATTAAAAAATTTTATTTTTGGGTTATTGATACACTTGGGAAAAATTTAAAATCGTGGTAATCTACATGAAGCATAGACATGTGAGTTTCAATAAATTAGGATGTATAAAAATTAGTAATTTTATGTTACATTAAAATATCATTAGTAGATTCATAAGGATAAATATGACCATAGATATTGTGAGATATTGAATATAATACTGTATTTCATACTTTATTATTCACTTTATAATCAACATTTTCCACATGAGTAAAAAAACACATTTTCAGAACTCTATAGTTATCTTTCATCATTATACAATTCTCTAAAAATGTTTTTATTATGAATGTATTAATTCAATATTTAAAGTATTCATAATCTGATCCATAAAAATTTTGTGTCAAACTAAGATTTATATTTTCCTATAATTTAATCACATGTTATACCATCATAAAGATTTGAAATATAGTTTTCTTTTTTGGTTTGGGGTTTTTGGGTGCTAGTTGATTGACCTCGCCCCTACCCTTGTCTTTGGTGCGTCTGCTGTGTCTTTCTTCTCTTAATAAATTTTGGGGAGTGTCAGGAATAGCCTAGCACTCGAACCTCTTCTGGTATGATATGAAATATATTTCTTTAATAATAGAGTGAGAATTAAAGAAACTGATATAAAATTCAAAAAAGATAATGGAAAAAATGAATAAATTTTAAAACATATTAAATTTGGGAGTAAAGAAAATTTCTTTTCCAACATATATTTCATATAATTATAAGGTATTAAATCCTACAAAGTTATGTTAATTTTAGTAAAAACATAAATTTAAAATTTATTTCTTCCTCAATGAATATGATCATTGATAAGTAATTTTTTTTAAATTACAATTTACCAAATTATAAATGGATTGGCACAAATGAAATTTATTTTATTTGTTTTTTACTCTCTCATAATATCTGAAGACTTAAAAACATAGATTAAATAAAAAACTATAGTATATATTATAGTATATTGTGATTTCAAAAAATAGATATAAAGAGTTTATGTTATTCCTACTTAAACAAAAAATGGATGTGGGGAATAAAGATATAGGTGAATACATTATTATTCTTGAAAAATCGTTAATAGTGGAAGAATAATTGAAAATAGGAGTGTAGTCATGAATTACTAGCTATATGTCAAGGTAAAAGAGATTAAAGAACAGGAGAGTTCAATATTATATTTTCAATGAGAAATTGAAAAATAGCTAAAGATACTCAAAATGGGGTGTAAATAAAAAATAGAATCCATATTAGATGAAAGTAATCAGTTCAACATGAAGTGTTACTATTTAGGCGTTAATTTGGAAAAAAAATTAAAAATTAAAGAAACTATGAAAATATATTGTGGGTGTTTTGAGTCATTAAGAAAATCATTGGCAATTTTTGAAACCCAATGACCAACTATTTTGTGAACATATAATTTGATTATTGATACATAATCATCAAATGTAAACAAAAGGCATGAATTGGTGAATAAAAAATGAGATAATAGGATCTCACAATTATTAATCCTGAAGAAAATATTAGAAGGGGAATATTTTCATTGAATTGAATTAGACAATAAAAAGAGAAAAATATAATATCATGTGTTTTTATTATAAAATTATTTCCCAAATAGTAATCAATTATCTAGATGATAAATAATTGATTATAGGTTGTTAAGGGAAATGGCTATCATATTTAGATAGACCATACGAAAGGAAGTTTCAAGAAAAATTTGGAAAAAATATTAACTAGAAAAACAAATCACAAGATCTTTTTCAATTAAACGATGATATTGATGTAGTACCATGATAAATAGTTGGTGTTGGACATGAACCAATATGAATCACTTGACATTTCTTGATACCATGCATGGTATACTGTACAACAACTACCTCACCAAAACTCGACTTGCATGAGACCTCACCCTTAGTCTTGGTCTAAATCTCTAGCATGTGAAAATTCAAAAACACATCAATCTTATTCATGAGTATTTATAAATTAAAAAGTTTATAACAATTATGTTAAATTAATTTTAAAAAAAGAAATAATAACCATAATCCAACACTATATCTCACCATAAATATTTCATATGTGACGATCAGTGTATATCCACTTATAGATATGAAACACTTTAATTATGGGAACAACAATAGATAAAATTAATACAACATATATGGTGTGTATTCAATCTACACATAAATTAATAATCAATATTACTTAGAATATATCAATTCTGTATTCTAGATTTATGAATCGCAACTATTTGTGTGACCTCATATCTCCCTCTGGTAAGATAAATAACATGATAAAATCTTTTGGAAATTCTCATAAATCTAGTAGGACCACAATTCATCCCAATTCTTGTAAAGCATGTATTAAGGTAGATGATACATTTAGGACTAATGAAAACCAGTACAAAAATCACTTTCCCTGGCTCTAAAGGTTCTGGAGAACAGCATATGTCTATTGGATGGTTCCCAACAATGAAAATTAATCATGTTACTCATATTAATCCTCATAATTAAATGTATTACATCCTCAGATTCTATGAGATAGGATCAAAAAAATAATTTATAATTAATTTCTATCAATATTAATAATTACTTCTCATTGGAATATGTTATTTGTTGTCAATTATGGTTGACTCCTCTTATAATACCATTATTATGTATAGAAAACAATGGTAAATTACCACTAGGGGTGATCCACATGTGCTCCATGATCCTCTGAATAGCATCATAAAACTCTGTCAATGCTAGCATAGATTATTCTAGTTCCATGAATCATTCACCATTGATCGTATCATAATGGCAATGAGTTCAGTTTGATTCATTAGGTTCTCTATTAACTATAGAATATAGAGGAGGGTTGGAATGACACACCATTCATTTGAATTCCACTATAAGTTTGAAATAATTATTAGATATCACTTCTAAGGATAGATAGAAACAAATGAAAATAAAATTTATTAATAGAGATATGGTAGAGAATATGATTTCACAAATTCCTTTAATGATTCCCTTAATCCCCATTAAACCCATATCTAAACAATAATATTATTTTTATTATTATCTTCACATGAACATGACTTGTTAATAAGAAAATATTATTTTCCTACTTAAAATAATATTAATCAAATTAATATTAATATGTAATTCCATACCAGACTCAAATACTCTATTCGCATATCCGTCTCAATATCTATTAGCTTGGAATATGGACCATTTACATAATAAATAAATATCACTACATTGTTCACTGATAAATAAATCATTTTTATTTTTATAACACTAATAAATAAATATTCATTAAATATTCAAAAAACCAAACATATAAATTTCTATTACCCTATGAAAAATTCTTAAATAAATAAATATTACATAATCACATTTTTAAAAATTACTTCATGAATAATATTTATTTTATATTCATCTCGCATATATTTTCATGAATAATATGTTATTGAATATTCTTGATCAACTAATAACCTGTGTCAAAATTATTCCTTGAAACTTGAGAATAATATTTTATTCTAATATTTAAATTTTTATTCAATTTTAATGTGGTTCTGGAAATACCTAGTGTGTGACCCTCTAATCTAATTCTTAGTTTCATTAGGATAAAATTTCTTGAATTCCAAGGATATACTTTAGAAACACACCATGGAACCCATAAAGACAATAGTTATTGTTGTAACACCATCACAACATCCTATGATTTCTTATTATGTAATATAATCATGTTATACCAATATCTCATTTGTGCAGATTGCATTATTTGTGTCATCATAAAATATTCTAAAAATTTCTATCCATAAATTTCTAAAAACAAAACTACTAATATAAACCAACATTTCCAGGGACTTAATATTGTTATTCAAAATCCATCAATGGGTCAAAGATATCAGCTTCCACTATCTTGGGATGATATAAATCATTTCATGTGTTATTTGTCAATATCATATTAGCAATGAATTACACAATGTTTTTTACATGGTCATGACCATATTTCATCATATTTTTCATCAATAAAAATTATTATGTGAATATATATACATATATATATAAATATTTAATTATAAGGACAATTACAAGTTTGTAGGTAGAAATATCCAATGTCACATGAAATAGTTTAAATTCCAATTGTAAATTATATTCTAATAATCTTACTATATTTGATACTACCAATGGTGAAAGCTATTAAAATGTGTCTCAATTACCTATGACTTACCTAACACTAATATTATATATCATCTATGTCTCATAATAAAATATCACCGATGATAGAATATAGTATTAAGGTATACTATTATAGAATCTTAAGTATCTCATCCTAGAAGTGAACTACATTTTACTTTTGATGGGATAGATATCCTAGGATATTACCACATTCATCTTCATGCATAATAATGATCAATATGTGATAGTTAATGCACATAAACTTGTATTAATTTCCAAAAATATTTTAATAATTTAACGTAGTTTTTTTAATGAACTAACTCCAATAAACACTTACTTGTACTAGATCCAAATACGACACTCCACCAATTATTTTTTTTTGATAAACATGATTATACTAATATATATAGATATAGATGATGGTCCCAACATGTTAACATTAGTTTATCATCACACAATAATATAATCTCTCTAAAAAAACCATCAAGAGATTACACCATTGAGTATACGCATTTATTCCTCTCTCACCCTTGTCATATTGGATACTACGATAGTATAGAGTTTAATCATAAAATGAAAAACATTATTATATTTTTATGTTTAAAAATTCTTGAAAAAAATTATGTTTAAACATTCTTCTTAAGCTACACTAGAATCCAAAACATACTCATTCTAATGTAGATATGGCTGTTATGCACTGTAATATACTTTTACCCATTCATGTTTCATTATTATTAATAGGATTCCAGATTAAACTAATTTAAAAGAAAATTAGCTTTATAACACATAAAAACAAGTATTCCCATTTCTCTGATCATGAGGAACTCATCTAGTTTTTATTTCTCAATAACTATTGGATAATACTGAATACCAACCATTGCGGTTCTCATAGTATTATTTTATATTTACCCACTTTGCTTTCACAATAAGAAATATCAAGGAAATGTATACTCCATATAAAGTGATGTTGATATCTAAATTACAATTAGACATTTGTATAATGGTTATCCTAAAAATACCACACTACATTGTCAAATATTTAGGTGAATTGTTCTATCTTTTATTTTTAAATAACATGTCCACTTGTGAACTATGAGTGGAACTAAGAACACCATCGGTCCATGTAATGGATCATATTCCCCTATAAAAGGGGTTTTTTCTGAATTATTTGTTGGATAAAATATCATTTCATATTAACTATGATTTTAATCAATTATTTCAAAAAAAAAATTAATCTTGTTTTTCATGGAAAATAATAAATTTCCCATTAACCTTTCATAGACACCTCACATCCATTAGTTGTAAACAAATATTATTTGAAACTTTTGCTTATTTCAATATGTAATTAGATCTTAGAATATTTTACTCCTTATTATGATTCTCTAGTATATCCTATCTTTTTAGTAATTCTATATAGACATCATCCATAAGGTTTCATCTGAAGAAATTTTCCTCAACATCTAATACCCAAAAAATGATTATATAGATATATATATATATATTAGAATTCAAATGAATCTAGGTATGGTAAATTGGAATAACCAAATGATCAAAATTAGTACTTTTCCATATACCATCAATTTATAGTTTTTATAGAATACCTAACAATAGTTTTAGATCAACCACTATAATAGATAATTAATTATTTTTCATGGAATTCATCATAGAATTTATATAAAATTTTCAAACATTACTTGTTGTAAATTTATAATCTATGTAAAAGTTATTATTTCTACCAAATAACACATCACCCACCATTGTGAAAATAAAAATATTTCCTTTTTTAATCATCATAGAGAGTATTCTTCCATGGAATAGTTCCTCACACTAAAACATATAGATTTAAGTGTTCTAATACCAATATGTGAATCTGGATCCAAGATTCAATCAAAGTCATTCTTGCTCCAGATATAACAATTGAGATGTGATTCCCTCATATAAATATATATAGTGTGAGTTATAAATTTTGATATTGTTGGTGTCAATACCTTAAGTATAAATAGGATAATAAATTATAATAAATCGTGTTTGTCCTTTGACATATATTTGAATCTATGTCCGACATCAAAAATTATTATCATAAAACACCATTATGTTGTGACATAATGGATTCATATCATATCATAACTTAATTGAAATATATTAGTCATTTTAGTTCGTATATGGTTACTTATTATATTTATATTTTGTGAAACATATTTAAAAATTATCATGGAATATATCCAATATAAATATATATAAGTCCCCTCATTTATCAACAATGAACAATAACTATATTTAAAATGTGAATAAAGTAATATGAGTTTACTAAACCTTTCAATCTATGTATATATGATCAAGGAAAAAAAATTAATATATTCTATATCAAACCATATCATAGGACCCTATATCATTTACCACATGCCTTTATTACTTCTAAATATTTTATTCGAAAAATTCCATAATAGAGTTTAATGATGTATACGGTTTTATAACTAGATTATAAGTAGTATAGTTTATGATATGTGTCTAAGAAAAGATTTATAATCTATGAGATATGTGTTTAATCCTAAAGGTTTATCTGTCTAAAACATTATAAGTATGTTTTTAGTGTGAATAATTTTTTAGAAAAAAAATATTATGGATATAAAAATTTCAACTATTTCAAATTTACCTAACAAATAAGTATACTGGCATAAATGGGTATAATTATTTCATCTCATATTCATCATAAATTATCAGTTTCCTATCTATAATTTAATTAATATTGAATTATTAGTTTGGTAAACTAAAACAACATTTATTCCAATATTTAAATATTGTCTTATTGGGTCTAATTGGACATTAAGATAACTTTTTAGGGAATACATAATACAAAAATATATTTTAAATTTGAATCGATCCTCTTAATAATGAATTCACTCCCTTTTATCACTAATATAGGAATCACCCTCCCATGCTACCTTGAGAATGAACATATTTTTTTGTAATGTTTTTGCACAAACATGATTCTTGTATTTTATTATAAATATAGAACAAAACTATTGTATTTAACAAATAATATGTAATGAAAATATATTATTTTACAAATTATAACACTAAAGTGGAATATTTATATTTAATATTATTCAATTAATTAGGGATAATCTTCCAATGGACTTTTTTCGCATAAGAAAGAATACCCTTACAATTATAACTCTTTCCTAGAATCTTTTTTCTTTTTGAAGGATATTATAAAGCACTAATACATAATGGTCTAGTCAAGGGTAGTTTCCCTATATTTTATTTTTTTCACTATAAGGTCATAGGAACAATTTTCCTTTGGTTCCTTATCTACCTAGTTAATCATAGGTAAAAGATTCAATAGTAATATTTTGTTCACCGTATACATAGATAATCTACATGGTGAATATTATAATATGATATTAATGGATAATTTATTATCTAAATGGAATCCCAACATTACTAATTGATGAATTTACTCTCTCATTTGGAATTAATGATCAATAGTTAAGTTACCTTGATCAAATTTACTATTGTATAAAGGAGTGGCAGTCGCATTTATCTTGAGCCTAAATTTCACCTTATGAATGGAAAATATATAAGTTTTCTTTGTCTAAGAATCCATGTATATATGTTATATCAGTAGATTTTTATACATATGTGAGTTAATGATAAAATAAATTTAATATAAAAAACCTTTGAATTTGTTGTAGTTATCCTTTTCACCGCACTCACTTACAGAGAGCACAAATTAGGTACATGGGATTATATTACCTAATTCAAACCTTACAATAGTCGTAAAACATATAAATAAATTTTTCACTCAAATATGTAGTTTCTAAATGTGGTGATAGATTTTTCCAAAAATGATCATAATTTACTCATGGTTTTACATTTAATTTACAACAAAAAAATAAGATTATATAATAAATTTAATAATTTGTCTCGCCCTATTTTATCAAAACGGAATAAACCTCACCAATGGATTTAAAATATCCTATATCGTTTATATTATAGTAGTAATGATCCATATTTTCATTCTCATAATAGATACATGGGCTTGGAATGCTATTCAAACGTATTTAGATGGGCATAACTTTCCAACAACTAATCAAGAGCTATGTGATCTGCTGAGTCCTCTACCTAATCATGAAATTATATATTTGGATTTCATTAACACTTTCACACAAGCTAAACTCTGTCTTATATGGTTAAGAAAACCCTAATGTGAATTATGTTAATTTGAACAAAAATATATGACTAAGATTCCCCAATAATTAACCAAGCACCCTAACTTGGGCCAGTCAAGCACTTTGAACAATGGTTAAATCTTATCATAAGTAGTATATGTATTTTAAAACATTATATTTGATTGAATAATTTTTAATCATACATGTAATTATTCTTGTTTTACTTATTTAAAAAATCTTTCATATTTAGTTCATTTTACTTAAGTGATTAACCATATCTAGAAAAAACAATTTTCTTGTAATCTGGTTATTTCATTTCCATCTGGTATGCTCATTAACTCATTTATTATGAAATACAAAATCCATAAGAATGAATAATAAATCATAAAATATTATAAAAATAAAAAAATATGGAATTATTAGGATATTTTCTACTTTTTAGTTTATCTAGTGGATTATAAAATAACCCTTGACCCGAAAGAATAAAACCATAAACCATAACATAATTCATGCTTCAAAATTCAACCTTTATTACTATGTATATCCTAGAAAGAATATAATATCATCACAAAAATTGAGCTTCATTTACGCTCATGGGAGATCCATCAATTATATAATAATTACTCAAACATATGTGATATGAAACAAATCATTATAATATGTGATTTATATAAAAGAATATGTAATCACATTGGCCTTACATTATAGTTGAAGGTGATGAAAAGTAAAAAATCGGTTTAATTAAATAAAATTATTATAAAAAATATGATTTTATAATAAATTAAATGAAACAATTCACATAAATAGGTATATCTAATTTCATGAACATACACATATGTAACAAATGTACATTTTTACAGAAGCAAGCATTCATTTCAAATCATTCATTCTTAAGATAAAACAGTGATCAAATTAATTCAATTATTTATCTAGTAAATTATTTATTTATTTTATCATAATTTCTATTTAAATAGTCTAGGATATTATAATCAAGTATAATTTTAATAAATTAAATATTTTAATTTAATTTATAATTAATTCAATATAATAGGTGTACTAGGTGGAAACATGGAAAGTACCTACATGAACATTCTTGAATGATCCTTATCATATATTATATATTCGATAAACATGTTAATTGAAAAAAATAATATAATTTAATTTCTTGTACTGGTAATAAATGGGGCATGGAAAAATTTAAATTTCTAGGGAGTAATTTTTTAATGAATCTAGAATACATAGTATGAGATGATTAATCTTTGAAATTATATTATGTGGAATTTAATTATAAAATAAACGAAATATATTGGAATGTAAAATTAATAAATTAAACATATACACGTATTTATAATGTTTAAATTAATAATTAATAAATTTAAACCTTTTCTGTATAAACAAGTACCATGCAGGGTGTGTATTAATGAGCAACATTCCATGAAAATAACTTATTCTGTGTCTGTGGTACACACAAAGGGATTTTAAATATCCACCTTATAGAAAATTATGAGGTGTGTGGTGGGTAAAATAACCTTATGGAATCCTCATTTCCTACCAGTCATTCTACACATTTTGTAATGAATACATTACATGTCTTGACTATGTGGTTTCTAAATCTGTATGGACTACAAATCGTGTAAGTATGATACATGATATTTAGTCCAACAAGTTATGTCCCAGGTTGTACATGTTAATACATGGTATGTATTAAATGGACACAATGTTTAATTACTACATGATAACCTAGAAATCACATGACTCTTCCCAGTGCAATGAACATGGGTACACGACTTGGACCACTGGGTTACACAACATGATGTCATATATTATCCGACTAGAATCCTTAGCACCTCAGAATTGTATATTTGATCATTCGTCATATTTTCCAAATTTTTTTCCTAATGTTATGAATGTGTTCAAAGACATAAAATATAATTTTGGATTAAAAAATGAATAAAATAAATGTGAGATAGTAATAAAAAATTTATAAATCTATCGATGGTCAGTTTATAATTATAAATTGATATATGATCTTTATGATACCACTTGAAGGTTATGAGGAGAAACAAAATCATGTTTGGTGGTTCCAAACAATTTAAATTCATCATTTTCATCATATTTATCCTTTTAATTATTTAAATTTAACCCATAGAATCCACAAATCAAGATCAACACAGAGAATTTATAATTAATTTTTATCAGTATTAAGAATTGCCTCTTATAGGAAATATTTATTCATTTTTTATTGTGGTGGACTCTTCTGGTCGAATCATCATTTCATTTGATTAATCATGGTAATATTCCCTTTATTGGGGTTAAAAATGCACTCCATGATCCTTTAAATGTCATTATAGAACTCTTCAAGTGCAAGAATGGATTCTCCTAACACCTTGTGTTCATTAGTGTTGATCACATTAGAATCCTAATGAGGTCAATTGGATTCTATAGGTTCTCTCTGGACTCGAGAAGCTGAATGATGATTGTTATCAAACACCTTCATTGGAATTATTGATAATTATTATTTATTATTAAGAGAATTTTCCAGATAGAGTTTTTTACTATGTAGAGTATCTCTAGTAATCATTAATGCTATTTATAGATAAATTAAATAATAGAGTATTTATAGAGCTAGGGAAATGAATATAATTAAACAATGGCCCTTAATTATTCTCTTAGTCCTCATTAAACCCCATGTATAATAATTATTATTATTATTATTATTATTATTATTATTATTATTATTTTGATAATATGCATTTGATTCATAGAAAAATAAATATTATTTCCATGAATAAATTAATATTCATCCAAATAATATTAATATATATTTTCACACCAGACCTGAATACTCAGTTCACCTATGACTAGGGTTCATGTACTAGATTTGTCCATTGGGGTATTTTTCTAGGACATTTATGGAAATGATGCATGGGGTGATGTAGGGAAGGGTTAAAATAGAAGTACACACAGATGAAGGTGGTGATGTTGTGTAGGACGTCGATAGGGGACATTCAGGCCATGATGAAGGGGCCTTTTTCAAATAAAATAATGGGCATTACGTCATAAGAATTTTAATTAGATAAGAATAGAATTGGTCAACCATTGGAGGCTGTGTGATCAGTCTTCAATATCCTAGGTGTGTCTATGTTATTTTTTCTCTTGTAAAATTCTATAACTTAAATATATATCATAACACTATTTTCTAATAAATAAATAAATTTAATATTTAAAAAAACAAAAAACACATATTAATTAACAATTTGTGTTGTAAAATAAATAAATATTTTTTTTCCTTTCAAATAAACATAAAATAAAAAAATAATATATATTAATTTAATTAATAATTACATATATTTATTTAACATTCAAATCACATATACTTTCTTGAATAACTGGTGACTGAATATTTGTAATCAATTAATAACATGAATAAATATTACTCCATATATCTTTATAATAAAATTCCATTATAATATTTAAATTAATGTATAATTTAATCACGGTTCTAGATACACATAGTGTATGACCCTAAACACGCCTTTCTGAGTGGCATTAGGTGGAACATTCCTAATGTCTGAGGTTATTATCAATAAAAATTCCATGTAACACATAAAGGAATGTCATAATATCACAATGAGATTACATCTCTCTATGAACACTAACCAAGTAATATAATACATTTTTTAAGGTATCTAATTTGATCTGGTTGCTTTACTTGTTCCATCAACATATATGATTGAAATCACTTTTTATGAATTTTTATAAACAAAACTACTAATATAAACCAACATGGATATTGATTATTCATTTAGTTCAAACACTATAAAAGGTACAAAAATAAAAATTTCCTCTATCATGGGAGGTGTAAAATCTTTTCTCACATTATTCATTAAAAATGTATTAGATATGATGCTATAAGGACCCGAACATATTACATACATAATCATGAATTTAGTAATGAAAAATATTCCCTTTTAGTTTAATATCTTTTGAAGTTTAGAGCTTTAGAGAATTAGGAAAATACATTCATAGCATTACACATTATTACTGATTGGATACCATAAAAACAGTTCCCCTTTTTTAAAAAATATAGAATATTTAAAACATAAAACAATACTCCTTGACAATTATTCAACATTTAACATGGTTTCCTTCCATTTCTTACACATACATTAACCTGTGAAAATAATTTAAAAACATTTGATTGGAACAAAAGGTCACTAAGGGATGGAAATGAAGGAATGATCACATTAATCCATGAATTCTCGTAATCTATGAAGGCATTTTCAAAATACATTCTTGTCACCCATATATACTTACATTGTGTAACATGAGATTTAAACAAGATCCACACAAATCACGAGAACATAAATATAATCATAAAGGTATCTTGTGGCATTACTTACATAAAACTATAACCATTCTTGGCTCCCATATAATTTGTAACCCTTATGGCTACCTTACTTTTTGAAACCATCGGAGTTACACTTGGAGTAACCATACAGCTGACGTCCAACTTACTCATACCCAATGCATTGGAGGGAGATATATGTCCCAAAATTCATCATAAATAATTCCCATGAACCAAAACATAATCATAAAACATGAATAATTCCATAAAAACATTAATTTGGAATTTCGTAAAACCGAATTTAAAAAAAATTAAAGAAAAGATACTTATAAATATCATAACATTGAAGAGAGGCTTAATATAGTGGATAGATAATGTATATATTCACCAAATACACATAATAAAATATAATATAATCAGACCCCATCACACAATCAATTTAAATATCACATAAATGATGATTTAGAAGGTTAACCCAAAAAATGAAAATCGGGTTAAGAATTCCCATACCTCGGGGTTTTTTTACTTAAAAATTATTTAAACCCTCTTGTATAAGGGAGAAAATAGTGTTATTAGTATTTTAAATAAACATTTTTATGTTTATAACATCTTATATTATCATTTCATAACATCATTTCACCCATTAATTGTAAGTATTTTGCTCGTTGTACTATTTTTGGGAGAGTTCTAAACATGATTTCCATGATTGGTTCATGGTGGTTGTTCTTGTCGATTGGAAAAGAAATCCCAATATTGGAATTGAAATGTATTTACATATTTACTGTACATTAATTTATACCATTTATCATTTTGTGTTTTAATATGAGGATTATTCATAAGTTAAAACATTAATGATGCATGTTTAGATCATTTTAGTGGTTCATTGATAATAACATACTTATTTTTTCTTATAAATTAGAACCATTAGTACAAAAGAATTCAAGAACCATGGGTGAGTAATAATACATATATTATAACCTGGTTCTATAATAAAAATGGTTTCATTCCTCTTGGATGAGAAGAGATAAAGAAGAAATGATAATTGATCTCACAATAAGAGAATAATTGATAAATCCTTTACAAAAATTCGGCAGCCTAAAGGCTACACAACATGGTTTTAGAAAATATTAAAAATAGAGGGGATAATGTTCACCCATCCAAAAATTAATCATGATATATATTATATCAAGAATAATAATTAAATAAGAACATGGTATGGAAACTTGAATGTTATACAACATAAAAGAGAACTTGAATAGAAAAAGAAGAAAATTGAGAATTTTCTTACCTTGTAGAGTAACACTTAAAACGTGATGGTTGGGTCCTTTGGGGCTTGAGGAAGCCTTTGGAAGACTAATATTAAGGTAAGGATGCAATATAATCATTTAGGAGGAATTGGGAATGAAGTTAATGGAGGAATGGGTTGATATTTATAGGGAATGTAAGCGAATATTTTAATAATTTTCAAGGGGCACCTAATGAGCTGTATTTGCAAAACCATGGGCTTGCCCATGGTATTTTCTCATAGTATAAGCCACTTGGGACACCTCAAATATTATTTAACTATACACAAGTTGACAATTCTTGTGACATAAATATTATATCATTAATGATGTCATTAACACATCGAAACTAAAAACTGTATTTTTTACTATTCACTAAAAAATCAATTGTTTCTGAAAAATTCGAAAAAATTCACCATAACCATTTATTGACGTGTAGAATTCAAAAGTGAATTCCATTTTTAAAAATAATTTTCTAAATTTTATTAATTTAATTTTTAAATAAAAGAAAACTTAATTCAAAAATTATCAATTCTAATTCTATAACCACTTCTATATCACGATGAAAAATTTACCATGATGATATTATATTAATGCCTTAAGAAAATAAAATATTAATAAAAATAACTATTCATTAGGGTAATATTAATAATCATATTTCTATTCGTAAGGGTATGTTACTATTCACCAAAAAAACAAGTTGGTTCCAATAGACTCCAAATAACATACTAAACACAATTGTAGATGACAGTTTCTTGAAATTCAGAACATATAAGTGGAAAAGTTGTGTTTTAAAGTCTTGTTAAAATTATCTACTAAAATAAAGTTCCATGAATTTCTATTTATTTTGATAAAAACTTAGGGTGTTACCTTATCCACACTTCTGGGAATTCCATCCTCTCAATTTAATTTAATTATTAAACAACTGAGGGAACTTTTCCCTCATAGCATTTACAAACTCCCATGTTGCTTCTTCAACCATGTAGTTTATCCGCAAAAACATTAACTAGAAGTTAACCTTATTCATCAATACCTGTTCCCTTTGATCAAGAATCTTAACTGGTTTCTCTTCAAAAGAATGGTTCCCTACCATCTGAATTGCTTCTGGGCTCATGACATGTGATGAATCTGAAACATACATTCTCAACATCGAAACATGAAATACATAGTGTACATGAAAAAACACGGAGGCAAAACTACATGGTATTAAACTATTCCAACATTCTCCAAGATTTCAAAAGGGACGACGAACTGTGCACTTAGCTTCCTGTTCTTACCGAAATGGATCACAATTTTCCACAGAGAGATTTTAAGGAAAACATGGTCACCTACCTTGAAAGAGAAGTCATTCCATCTGTTATCTGCATAACTTTTTTTCCTACTCTGAGCTGTCCTCCTGTCTTGCTGGATCATCCTCACTTTCTCAGCCACATCTTCTACTAATTCTAGACCAATCAACATTTTTTCATCGACTTCATCCCAAAACGCTGGATTCTGACACTACTTCCTATACAAGGCCTCATAATGTTCCATCTAAATACTGTAATGAAAATTGTTATTATAATAAAACTCAAATAAAGAAATATATTGATCCCAACTTCCCTAATAGTCCATTAAAATGGCTCAAATAATATCCTCCAATGTTTTAATCGTTCATTCTGACTTCCCATCTAACTGATGATGAGAAGCTGTTCTGAAATTTAACTTTGTGACCAACGACTTCTGATGTCCCTTCCAAAAGATTTAAGTGAACCTGGGATCTCGGTCAGATAGAATTGAAATAATAACACCATGTAACCTAAAGATATCCTTGAGGTACAATCAAGAAACCTGATACAAAGTCATCGTATCTCAAATAGAAAGAAAATGTGCCGCCTTTGTTAGTCGATCAACAATAAACAAAATCACATTGTTACCTAGAGAAGTATTTGGTAGTCCGACCACAATGTCCATGGATACATTCTCCCATTTCCAATCTATCACTAGAAAAGGTTGAAGCATCCCCTTCGATAACTGCCACTCCGCTTTAACCTGTTGACACATCAAACATTTCATAGTAAAATCAGAAATATCTCTTTTCATTCTATCACAACAATAATACTATTAAATGTCTTTGTATATCTGTGTACTGCTAGAATGAACAAAAAATGGAGAACTATGAGCTTCTCACAACAAATTTTTATTCAACTTAGAATTACTTTTCACACAAAACCTTTTTATATATCGTAAAACACAGTCTTTGTTATGGTTAAATTCTAAAAACGTACCCATTTTAAACAATTTTACCTTTTTCTGTAGCTCACGGTATTCCTTCTGCGCTTGCTTAATTCTGGCTAACAACGAAGATTGTACTGACACCTGAAACAAAACCGAGGTATTCCCTACACCAACAACATCTAAGCCAAAATTTATCAATTCATTAATCAAGGGATCATGTTCCAAACATTAAATGGATAATGATGCATGATTTTTCCGACACAAGCCATCCACTACATTGTTTTCTTTTCCATGATGGAAATTGATTATGCAGTCATAATCCGTTATCAGTTCTAGCCAACTATTATGCCTCATGTTTAATTTCTTCTAAGTGAATATATACATTAGACTTTTATAGTCAGAATATATTTTTCTTTTGGTTCCATATAGATGATGCGTCCAAATTTTCAATGAAAAAACCACAACTGCCAATTCCAAATCATGTGTGGGATAATATATCTCATGAGGTTTAGGTTGTCTCAAAGAATTGGAAATTGTGTGATCATTTTTCCTCAAAACAATACCAAGTCCCTTCAAAGAAGCATCACTTTAGAGTACAAACTCACCATTTCAAGAAGGTAAGGCCAAAATTAGAGCATTCACCAATCTCTTCGCCTGTTCCTGAAAAAAAACATCACATTCCACTATCCAAACAAATTTAACCCCTTTCCGTGTTAACTTAGTTGTCAGGCTAGATAAGCGTGCAATGTTCTTAACAAACCATTGGTAATAACTTGCAAAGCCCAGAAAACTACGAATCTCAGTATCATTTTTGGGTCTTGGCCATTCATCAACTAATTTTTTTTTGTCTAGATCAACTGTTATTTCATCCTTTCATATAGTGTGCCCTAGAAAAGAAATCTTTTGCAACCAAAAATCACACTTTCTAAATTTTCCGTACCGTTTACTTTCTTTTAATTTTTTGAAACAACCCTTAGATGTTTTTCATGATATTTTTTAATTTCTGAAAATACCAAAATGTCATTAATAAATACATCCAAAAACTTATCCAATAACTCATGAAATACATTACTCATAAGATTCATTAATACAGCAGGTGCATTAGTTAAATCAAAGAGCATAACAAAAATTTCAAAATTCTCATACCTAGTATGAAAGGCTGTTTTGAGGATGTTATCCTCCTTCACATTCATCTGATGGTATTCGGATCTCAAGTCAATCATTGAAAAGCACTGAACTCCCTAGAGCTAGTCAAACATGTCATCGATATGAGGTAATGGACACTATTTTTAATAGTTATTTTATTCAAAGCTCTATAATCAATGCAATGTCTCATGGAGCCATCTTTATTTTTAACAAACAATGTAGGGCCTCCCCATGGTGAAGTGCTAGGATGAATGAAGCCTTTGTCAAGAAAATCCTACAACATATTTTTCAATTCAAGATTTTCTATTAGATCCATAAGATAATAGAGTTTTGAAATTATATTAGCATCAAGAACTAATTCAATTGTGAATTCTACTTCTCGATCAGGTATGACACTGGGCAACTCATCATGAAAAAAATCAAGGTATTCATTTACCACTGCAACATCATTAATTTGAATAGTTCACTTGATTTCAACAATAAGAGCAAGATAACATTCATTTCCATCTTTCAGTAGTTTCTTAGCTTCCAAATATGTTATCAATTATATAGGTTCATTCTTGTATACAAACTAAAACTCTTTCTAAAAAACAACTTCTTTAGCTCTATAGTCAATTTTAGCATGATAATCAGAAAGCTAGTTCATTCCTAGAATAGCATCAAACTCAACTAAAGGTAAAACAACAATGTTTTCAAGTAATTTCATTCCACAGACCATAATATAATGATTACGATAATTCCAATTTTCTATTACATTTCTCCCTAGTGTTTTAACAAGAAGTTCGGGTCTCATTTGTTTAGGTGATATTTCCAAATTACTAGTAAATTTCTCAGAGATAAAGGAATGTGTAGACCTCGTATCAAACAAAACTTTAGAGAAATCTGAGTGAAAAATCAATGCACTGGATACAACTTCATTAAATGGCCCGAAATCTACTGACGTAGTTGCGAAGGATCTCACAACACATTCGTGCTTGTAGTCTGGCTTCTTTACGCCATTCAAGTATCTCTTTGGGAATGCATTTTCATAATGACCCATTTCACCACATTTATAACACTTTACATTTATCTTATTAGGATTAGTCTTAGGATCATTTTCATTGTAATCTTGGGTCATATGTCCAAACATACCACATTTAAAACACTTCCCAGTTTCACTAAGACATTCCTCATGGTGTTTCTAGCAACACTTTTCACAAAATCGAAATTGGATTTTCATACCATCAGATTTATATTGTTGATTCTTACCCATTTCTTTCCAACTAGACCTCTTCTTCCCTTTGTTTCCAAAATGCACAAGGTCATCAGCAAACTCCATCTCTACCCTCTCAGCACATCGGAAAAGATTCTCATAACTTTTAAATTCTTGGGAGGCCAACGCCATTTGATACCATGGCTTTAGTACTGGGTAAATCTATTGATTTTTCTATCCAGATCATGAATAAGATTTGGATCATTCCTTTCCAATCACGTGAAGTTCGTTTTATACACAGCCACTGAATCTTCTTCCTTCTGTTTCAATTCAAGGAATTGCTTCTCCATTCTACGCCGCACCACCTTAGGAAAATATCTGTGAAGGAAAAGTCCTTAAAATTCATCCCACTCTAAGGAATAAAAATCCTCCTTACCCCTGACATTACTTACCATAGACCACCACTGATTAGCTTCCAATTCAAAATGATAAATGAAAAGACTTACATTTTGATTTTCTGAACATCCCATAACATCAAATATCTTTTCAAGGGCTTTGATCCATCCTGCAGCTGCTACTGGGTCAGAAGATCCATTGAATGCAGAAAGATGTTATCTCATAAAATGTTCCACTACTATCATGTTATGTTCTGTTACCTCTATTGGTTCTATTTCATGGATTCCACCACCATTTATTTCCGTCGTTAACTAAGCCATTACTGTCACAAATTGCTCGGTTCCAATCCCTACCATTCTGGGCTGTAGTTTAGGAAGGATGTCATTCTATTGGTGCCTCTCTTCTTCAAAATACTTGTTTCTCTTGAGGACAACCATTCTGAAAAAACATGTCTTAGTTGAAGAAACATGGTAATCATTAAATAATAAAACATTAAAAATTAAACATAGAGTGAAATCATTTATGATATTTTATTAACATCACCCTAACCCCTAAAGTTTTCTAAACGGTCCTCTGATACCAACTATAAGGACCCGACCTTATTGCATATATAATTGTGAATTTAGTCAAGAAAACACATACCTTTTCATTGAAGATATTTTCAATTTTATAGATTTATAGAATTAGGACAATATATTTATAACATTACACATTATTACAGAGTGGATAACATAAAAATAGTTTTCTTTTTAAAACAAATATCAAACATTTAAAAGATAAAGCAAGACTCCGTGAAAATTCTTAAACATTTAACAGGACTTCCTTCCTTGTCTTACACATCCATTAAAGTGTGAAAATCATTTAAAAATTTCATATGGATACAAATGGGTATTAAGGGATGGAAAATAAGGAACGATCACATTAGATCATTAATACTCGTAATATATGAAATCATTTTAAAAATACATTCTTATCACCCATATATAATTACATTGTGTAACAAGATATTTACACAAGATCCACACAAATCATGGGAACATAAATAATATCATAAAGGTATCTAGTGCCATTAGTTACAGAATCATGTAACCATTCTTGAGTACCTTGTAATTCGTAACTCTCACGACTACCTTACATTGTGTAACCATCGCAATTACACTTGGAGTAACCATACGGCCGAACTCCAACTTAATCATACCCAACAAATTGGATAGATATATAGGTCCCACCCTTCATCATAAATAATTCCCAACAACCAAAAAATAATCATACAATATGAATAATTCCATAAAAACATTACTTTGGAATTTCTTAAAACTGAAATTTAAGAAGAGGATTCTTAAATAAAAGCTCCTTATAAATATCATACATTTGAAGAGAAACTTACTAAAGTGGACGAAGTATGTATATATTTTGTAATTTCACATTATAAAACATAATATTAAATGAACCCAACACAAAAAAAATTTGAGTAGCATATAAATGATGAAGTAGAAGGTTAACCCAAATAATGGAAATCAGGATAAGAATTCCCTTACCTCTTGTTGTTCATACTTCAATCCTGTTTAATATAATGGTTAAAAGAGTGTTATTAGTAGTTTAGATAAACATGTTCATGTATATAACATCTTATATTATCATTTAATTACATAATTTCACCATTTAATTTTAAGTATTTTGCTCCATGTACTATTTTTTGGTGAGTTCTTAACATGATTTCCATGATTGGTTCATGGTGGTCGTTCATGTCGATTGGAAGTCAAATTCAAGAATTGGAAGGGAAATGTATTTACATATTTCCAGAACCATAATTCATACCATTTAACATTTTGATGTTTAATATGAGGATGATTCATAAGTTAAAACATTAATGATGCTCGTTTAGATAATTTTAGTGGTTCTTTGATAATAACAACATCATTTTGTCTTATAAATTAGAACCATGAGTACAAAAGAATTCAAGAAACATGGGTGATTCATAACACATATATTATAACCTGGTTCAACCATATAAATTGTTTCATGACCATACATGAATGAATAAATGGAAATTGAAATCATATCGTCCATGATGTTGGTAATTCAACACATCACGATCAATGTTTTTAATTCTTTGAATAAGTGGGATAGAAGAAGAACAATGATGATTAAATTTCCATCAACATGAATACATCCAGGATATCAATGATTCTTGAGATTTCATGCCTCTTGGATAAGAAGATATGATGAAATAATTAGAAAGTAACTCAATATAAAAGAATAATTGAGAAATCCATTTCAAAAATTCGGCAGCCTAACAGCTACACAACATAGTTTTAGAGAATATTAAAAATACAGGGGAAATGGGTCACCCATCCAAAAATGAATAATTATATAGATTAGATCAAGAATAATAAGCAAATAAGAACATGTTATGGAAACTTGAATGATATACCACATAAAAGGGAACTTGAATAGGAAAAGAAGAAAATTGAGAATTTTCATACCTTGTAGAGTAACCCTTAGAACATGAAGGTTGGGACCCTGGAGGATTGATGAAGCATTGGGAGGACTACTATGAAGGTAAGGAGGTCAGAGCATCGTTTATAAGGCATTAAGAATGAATTTAAAGGAGGAATGGGTTGGTATTTATAGGTAAAGTAAGGGAATATTTTAATAATTTTCAAGGGATACCTCTTGAGTGGTATTTTCAAAACAATGGGCTTGCCCATGGTATTTTCTCATGGAATAAGCCACTTCGGACACCTCACATCTTATATAAATATACACAAGTCGACCATATTAATGAAATCATTATTATGTCATTAATTATTTCATTAACACACTGAAACTAAAATCTATATTTTGTTTCTATTCACCGAAAAATAAATCGTTTAAGAAAAATTCCCAAAATTCACACAAACCATTTATCAACGTGTACAATTCAAAAATGAAGCCCATTTTTTAAAAATAATTTTCTAAATTTTTTTAATTTAATTTTGAAATAAAATCACACTTAATTTAAAAAATAAAAATTCTTATTCTATAACTACTTCTATGTCACGACGAAAAATTAACCAGGATGTCATTATCTTAAATCCTTAAGAAAAGTAAATGTGATGACCCAGACCCCTTTAGTCCCTTCCTTTGCCAAAAATAATCTGGATCCTTAAGGGGTGCCGATCGGTGCGACCGATCGGTGTGACTGATCGGTGTGACCGATCGGCGGAACTGGCCGACGTCACCCGGCCTTGCCAAGTTGTTCCGGTAACGCTCCTTTTTTTGCAAATAGGGTTTTAAACCCTATTCTGCCTCGTTTAAAAAAATGTCTTAAACACCCGAAACGTGAATAAAAGTTTTAATTAAATACTGAATCGACTCTTGAGTTGGCTTAAACCACCCAGAACCTTTAATGATGAGTCAAGCCGCGTGGTCAACCCACGACTTCCGCGTCTTATGCGGTTCAGCGTTTTTATCTCAACCGCCCCCAGCTCTTATAAATTAAGGGTTAGGCCATGGTTTCTCCCTTCCTCGATCGTGGTTCTTCTGGTGCATCGGGCACGCCGCGTCATTATCCATGAAGTTCCGCCTCCCCCCCTGGCATAAGCGTTGGTCGTCTATCAGCAAGTAGGGAATTTCTCTCGTCTCTCACTTTTGTGTATCATGCGGGGTGGGCGTTATTTTGTTCCTATGGAATTGGTTGAACCGAACCTTAATGAAGATAATAAACGAACTTCTAAAGAAAGAAGGGGAAGGGGTTGTGATCGTTGTTTATGCTTTATCTTGTGATCATCCTTTTTAGTTGTGTTGGTTTATGTTTTTCTGAAAATTGAGGCCGTTGGTGGTCGTTGTATGTGCACTGATGAATCCCCTCATAATGTTTTAAATGGGTTGCTGAAATTGGGAACTCCTGCTGTGAAATTGGTTAATCACGTATACCCGGCTGAATAAATTGAAAACACCAGGATCAACCCTTCTGTGATAACTCCCGGTAGAACACACGGAATTTGAAATCACTGAGTGTGTTAATATAACGACCCATACTTGACATACATTGTTAATACTTCAAAATTGAAGCACACTTATTACAACATATGACAAAACCACAAAGGACCGTATAGGTATAGTGTCTTTAGAAACTGGGAAACATAAACAACTGGTTCATAAATCTTCTACAGTGTCTCCCATTTATTTCATCATATCTAGGGTCCCTTTTAGCATATTCTACTTAATATCCATCTTCCTGACCTGGGGAAAAGAAAACATAAAAGGGTGAGCTCAAATGCTCAGCAAGGGCAAATAAAGGAAATAAAAATCATATCATATCTTTTTGAAAATCATAACCTGCAAAAGAGATCATAAAATCTTAACATGGAATAAATCATAGAAGTGAAAATGAGATCCCCATAATCATAACATGAAACTTGAAACTTTGTGTCATGCACACATAATCATGGAAAATCATTTCTTGTTAGTCATGACTCATTTCCAAGACTATCTTAGTGGACAAAGTCCCTTTCTGAACCGAGTCACCCTCGTTCCAGTCCTGTTTCACTGAACCGGTATAACCTACCGTTCCAGCCATGTCTATCTCATGAGATATAAAATTATTACCCAATGCATTGGAGGGAGATATAGGTCCCACCCATCTTATAATTAATCCTTTCTTATGTGTGCCACATAATCATAAACCATACATCATAGCGTAACCCATGTAATAAAAATGGGATTCTTAAACAACATGACGTCATAAAACAATTCATATAAGATAAAGGAATTCATAAAAATATTTCCATCACAACATAATCAAATCCATGTAATAATAGGGATAAAAACAGAACCCTTTTATTATCTTAGATGGAAAATAATTTTGATAAAATACTTGAACTCCATTCTTGAGGAAAATATCCTTTCTACTTCAAAAACACTTTTCCTTTATTAACATGTCATACAATTTTAAATTAAAAGAAGTTTATTAAAAATAAACTTGAATACTCGTAAAGGAAGCTTCTTGGAAATAATGTTTTAAGAATCCATTCATTCCGTATAAGATAAAAAAACATTCTTTGTACTTTTGTCAGAAAAGTCAAAAAGTACCTCGTACGAAAAACGGCAAAAGATTCCTTTCTTGTATTTTACTAAAATTCACCGAAGGGTAAAATTGGATTTAAAAAATTGTAGGTGGATGGAAATAATATTACATATTGAGGAAACATGGATGTGGATGATAAAATATACCCCAGTAAATGCCAAAGTAAAAACAATCTCGGATAAAAATGAGATTGTGATATTTTCCCTTACCTTAGGTCCGATTTGCTTTGTACGTGTCCGAAGCTCCTGTATAATGGTTTAAATAATGTTATTTACTTATTCCAGAATCATACATATTGATATGATATCATATGTGGTCATATTCTTAGCTTCTTGTTAGTAATATTTCATTGTTACTTGTTACTCGGGTCTTTATTGCCTTTTGTTCTTATGCGTGTTTTGCCGAATACATTATTATTCTTCTTTTAAGGTTATAGATACCTTATATCAAGAATGGTATTAGTTTAACATATATCATATTTATTCATTCAATTCATTTATATAATTACTATGTAATGATGATCATGTAGAACGAGTCGCATCACATCGTGGAGACGGTATTCCGTATGTACGCACGAGTGATGATATCGTTCCTATGATCGTGGAACTGTATTGGAGTATATATATATTATTTCAGTATCAATATTACTTTATAATAATCATAAATAGTTACTCATTACACCATTATACCCATCCTTGTAAAGTGATGGTGGAAAAATAGATTACACCACGGCGTGGAGACGGTATTCCGTACGTACGCACGCGCGGTGATTTCATTTTTCTGTGGGATGGATAGAAGGTGAATTAGGGTTGTTTCATATTTATAATAACATATCAGTATGTAAGTAATACTGATGTTATTACTTTATCATGAAACAACTAAAGAAGAATAAGTTGAAGAAGAAAGAAATTGAAAAGATCGGTAATGGATATTACCTCTTCTTTGGAACGCCTCCTTGAATCCTCCACTTAGGGAACTAAGATTGGTCTTTGAAGAAGACCACAACCTCTTGGATTATTCTAGGGAAGTGGAGAGGAGAAAATGGCAGGGGTTGGCCGAGCTTGAGTGCTCAAATTGGTGTGAGGAGGAGGGGGAGGAGGTGCCCTTTTATAAGGGAGGAGAGGGGCACCTTAAGAATATCTCAAAATATTATTTTATATTAAAGTCAAAATCGGTTTATAATGGTTTCAAAGGGTCTTATTTAGAAGCTAAAGTGGGGAAGGGTCGAAACCCTATCAACCAATAGGATTTAGAAAAGTTTAGGGTATTATTGTAACCTTATCAATTAGATTTAACTCTAAGTTAAATAATTTAACTTTTACCGTGTCTTTTTTATTTCTTTCACTATATGGTTAATACACTTACTATAACATGCCAAACGGACCCCAAATTGTTTATTATTAATATATATATCCTTATCTAAGTCATTTGGCCGAACCTTAGATTTTTAGGAATAAAATAACAATTAGTAATATAATATTTGATTTAAAAACTATTTTTTGTCAATTTTGACACTATTTGATATATGATTTTTGTGAAAGTCATAACAGAATTATATGTTTGAACCAAGTTGATTAAATCAACATTAATATATCATAGTAACCTAGAAAATTAGTGTAATTCATAAAAAGTATAAAATTACATTTATTTTGGTGTTTATAACATCAATTATGTCAATATTTCATTAATAAGATAATTAATGCATCATCATTGTGTCATAAATAAATCAAATTATTTAATGTCTAAAAATTAAAAATAAAATACCATTATGTAGGAAACCGTTTTAGCTTTCTAATGAATATTTATAGTGGAATTTATCTTATGTATAACCCCATATTAAAAATGATTTACTTATTAAACTTTGATTTTAACTATTTTAACCCTTCTTTAAATAAATTAATAATAAATGTCCTAATCTAATCCAAGTGGGCCAAAAAGGTCATATTTTATTCCTAAGTTTGTTTTTGGTCGAATTAAACTTGTCCAATAGAATTAGGACATGTGTTAGGGTGATAGTAATATCATATTTACCCTTAGTTACCCTATTTACTATTAACCGCGGTAAAAAAAGTAAAAAGTTACTATTCACCAAAAAATTATTTTTATCTTATTGAACCACATTTTACTTACTGATATCAACCGTGTCTGTCGGATTTTCAAAATTCCAGTCTCAAAAGCGGTAAAATTAAGTTTTATGAAAAAATTCAGTTTTTAACCTACCACTTAGTGGTTTCACTATTCATCAAAAATTGAAAGTTTTCAAAAAAATACCAAAATTTCACCCTAGTCTAATTTCGGTATTCTGAATCCAAAAATGAAGTCCATTCTGAAAAATAAAATTTATAAAATTTCAAAAAGTGGTTATTACTATTCATAACGGCTAGTTTTAATAATATTTTAATAGCATATCGTTGTTTGGTGAAACTCGGTATTGCATACGATGCAAGATATCGAGGAAGGTCGTGATTGCATGTAAAGTAATCCAAGCAAGTGTGTAGTAAAATATTCCTTTGAACAAAATATTACTCATAAAAATCTCGGGTGTTACATTCTACCCCCCTTAAAAAGAATTTCGCCCCCGAAATTCGTCACTTTGTAACAAACAGATGAGGATACTTCTCCCTCATCATATCCTCAAGCTCCCATATAGCTTCTTCAAGTTGGTGGTTCCTCCATAAAACTTTCACCAATCGAGTGGTCTTGTTTCGTAGGACTTTTTCGCTATGATCCAGAATCTCTATCGGCTGTTCTTCATAAGAAAGATCTTGCTCCAGCGGTACAACTTCTGAGCTGAGTACATGTGAAGGATCTGGTATGTACTTTCTCAGGAGAGATACATGGAACACATCGTGAACTTGAGAGAGATTCGGTGGAAGCGGCAATTAGTAAGCTACCTTTCCAACACGATCCAGTATTTCGAAAGGACCGATATATCTAGGGCTCAACTTCCCCTTCTTTCCAAATCTCATAACCCTCTTCCATGGAGATATTCGTAAGAACACTTTATCACCCACTTCAAACTCTAGGTATTTTCTTCGGTTGTCGGCATAACTTTTCTGTCGACTCTGAGCTGCTCTTATGTGTTGTTGAATAGATCTAACCTTTTCTGCCATTTCATCAACGTGATCAGGTCCTAATAGCTTTCTTTCCCCAACATCATCCCAGCAAGTAGGAGTCCTGCATTTCTTTCCATAGAGAGCTTCATAAGGATCCATCTAAATACTGGATTGAAAGCTATTATTATAAGAAAATTCCACCAAAGGTAGGTGTTGATCCCAACCTCCTTTGAAATCCATAGAGCAAGCTCTCAACATGTCTTCTAGGGTTTGAATTGTTCTCTCAGACTGACCGTCTGTCTGAGGATGATAAGCAGTGCTAAAACTCAACACTGTATCCAGAGTATGCTGAAGACTTCGCCAGAACTTCTAGGTAAATCTCAAATCCCGATCAGATATAATAGAAAGTGGTACTCCATGCAATCTTACCACTTCCTTTACATATATCCTGGCAAGCTGATCTAGAGAGAAATCCTCTCTAATAGCAATGAAGTGTGAAGACTTTGTAAGACGATCAACTATGACCCAAATAGAATTATTGCCTTTGGATGTTTTAGGAAGTCCTGTGACAAATTCCATAGTGATGTTTTCCCATTTCCATTCGGGTATGGGTAATGGTTGTAACATCCCCTTAGACTTCTGTCTCTCAGATTTTACTTGTTGACAAACCAAGCATCGAGATACATATTCAGCAACATCTCTTTTCATGTCATCCCACCAGAAGTACTCTTTCAGGTCCCTATACATCTTCTTGCTTCCAGGATGAATAGAGAATGAAGAACTATGATCCTCATCCAGTATCTCCTTCTTTAATTCGGGGATGGGAGGAACACAAACCTGATGCCTGAACTTTATTATCCCATCACAATCAAGGTTGAACTCAGGAACATTTCTCACCTTCTTTTGTAACTCGACAACTTCTTTCTGTGCCTCTTTAATATTCACATGTATAGATGGTTGAACATTCATTTGAGAAAGATAAGATTTTTCCCCTTCCATTATAATTCCAAGATCCATCCTTTGTAAATCCATAAATATTGGATCTTTTGTGATCCTCGTCATTGATAAACTAGAATGGTCTTGTCGACTTAATGCATCTGCCACCTTGTTTGCTTTCCCAGGGTGGTAATGGATTGAGAAGTCATAATCCTTAATCAGTTCCAACCATCTTCTTTGACGCATATTCAGCTCCTTTTGTGTGAAAATATACTTTAAACTTTTATGATCAGTATAAATATCACACCTTTCACCATAAAGGTAATGCCTCCAAATCTTTAATGCAAAGATTACCGCAGCTAACTCCAAATCATGTGTTGGGTAATTTTGCTCATGGATTTTCAACTGTCGTGAGGCATAAGCTATCACCATATCATTTTTCATAAGAACACACCCCAATCCCTTCTTGGATGCATCACTGTAGATCACAAACATTTCTCCACTAAAAGGCAGTGTGAGCACAGGTGCACTGGATAACCTTCTTTTCAACTCCTTGAAATTCTCTTCACATTCCTCTGTCCAGACAAACTTAACTCCTTTCCGAGTCAACTTGGTGAGTGGATTAGATAATCGTGAAAAATCTTTTACAAAACATCGATAATATCCAGCCAAACCAAGAAAACTTCGGATCTCAGTTACTGTTGTTGGTCTCGACCATCTTTCGATAACCTCTGTTTTTGCTGGATCCACAGATATCCCCTCTTTTGAGATTATGTGACCCCAGGGTCTTCAATATAATTCTCAAGTGATCTTCATGTTCTTCCTTTCTATCTGAATAGAAAAGAATATCGTCTATAAAGACTACCACAAATTTATCAAGATAGTCTCTAAAGACTCTATTCATTATATCCATGAAGATAGCAGGGGCATTAGTGAGACCAAATGGCATCACTATAAATTCATAGTGTCCATACCTTGTGCGGAAAGCCGTCTTTGGTATATCCTCCCTTTTGACCCTTAATTGATGATACCCTGAACGAAGATCAATCTTGGAAAAGTATTGAGCTCCGCGTAGTTGGTCAAATAAGTCATCAATGTGTGGGAGAGGATATTTGTTCTTGATAGTGGTCTTGTTAAGTTCTCGATAATCAATGCAGAGTCTCATTGATCCATCTTTCTTCTTAACAAATAGAACAGGTGCTCCCTAAGGTGACGCACTAGGGCGTATGAATCCTTTATAAAGATTCTCCTGGAGTTGCTTCTTCAATTCCTGCAACTCAATTGGGGCCATTCTATAAGGTGTCTTTCAAATAGGCAAAGCACCCGGTACGAGTTCTATTGAAAACTCAACTTCACGATTTGGTGGAAGACCCGGTAATTCCTCCGAAAAGACATCATCAAACTCCCGTACGAGGGGCATATTCTTAATCGTGAGTTTCTCACCAACCATTAGAGATAAATAACCTTCATTTACTGGAATCAAGACCCATAAGATGGAAGAAATTTCCACTGGAAGGTTATATTCATCCTTGCATCGATAGACGATCGTAGATTGTCTGGAATATGAAATGTGACTTCCCTTATTTGGCAATTGATATGAGCTATATGTAGAGAAAGCCAATCCATGCCAAGAATCACATCAAATTCCACTAAAGGAAGTATCACAAGATTTGCAGGAAGCACTTTCCCATAAACTTCGATCGGAGAAGAATTATAAACTTTTGATGCGACTGTTGTGCCATTAGGTGTTGTCACAGCTAACTCAACATCTAATTGTTGAGGTAATACGGTGATACCCTTAGAAAATTCTTTAGAAATAAAAGAGTTGGTGGATCCAGAATCAAATAAAACATTTTCTACTTTAGAGTGGATGGTAAGTGTACCTTTCACCACTTCGTTATCGTACTCCACATCGCTGATAGAAATTGCATGTGACTTTCCCTTGTCTTTAGCCTTAAGATTTTGTTGACGTCGACCATCATCATCAACCCTTGGATTTGGGCATTGATTGGCATAATCCCCATCTCCTTGCACTTGAATCATTGAAGTGTATTAGTTTCATTCTGTGTATCCCTTACTTTGTTTTCATCATTAGACATCTTCTTCCCATTATCGCGGCATTCAAATGACCGATGACCTTCCTTTCCACATTTAAAACATTTACTTGTCCCTTTAAGACAACTCCCTCCATGTTTCTTTCCACACTTTGAGCATAAGGGAAAGCTCATCTTCTTTTCAGTGTGCTCTTTAGATTTTCCTTTGAATTCCATCTTCCTATTCTTATCAAACCCATGTGACTTATGGGTTACTCCAATCTCCATCTCGACTTTGAGAGCACATCGAACAATTTCCTCGTAGCTATTGAAGTCCCTTATGGCTAACGCCCTTCGAAGACTTGGTTTTAAGCCACTAAAGAATCGATCGAACTTACTCTCAGGTTGGATAATAATACCAAAAGCGTACCTTGCAAGTCTTGTAAAATTTGCTTCATAGGTACCAACAGATTCATCATCCCTTTGCTTCAGTTCAAGGAACTATTTCTCCATCTTTGTTCGGATAATACGAGGGAAGTACTTATTGAAAAATAAGTTCTTGAACTCGTCCCATTCCATAGACTCAATTTCATCACTTTGCCTCGTATTCTTAATAAAATTCCACCATTGATCAGCATCTCCTTCCAAACGATACACTGATAGGATGACTTTATCATGTTCAGAACATTGAAGAACTGAAAATATCTTTTCAGTAGTACTAATCCATTGTTCAGAAAATAATGGATCAGTAGACCCGCTGAAAGAAGGTGGACGCTGCCTCATGAAGGATTCAACAGAATGTTTCTCCTTCCTTTGCTCGTTTGGAAGTCCTGCATGATTCATAGCTTGAGAAAGTTGTGTGAGCATGGCTACAATATTTTGCATTCCAGCTCCCATATCGTTTGGTTGTTCAGGGGGACAATCATTGCATTGCCCATCGCATTCCGCATTAACACGGTTCCTTCGGGTTCCAACCATTGACTAAAACCAAGAAGAATAGTGTGAGCAACACTAATTATAATAGGAAAACCACATAATCAAGGATAAAATTTCACACTTAAGGTCTTATCCTAGGGTATTCGTGGCCATTTCTAAAACACTAAGATTGTGTTCTATTCTTAGACTTATCCTTATGGTTCTTACTAAGGCTTTCACATCCTAGTTTCCAAAGGTTGACTATACCTCTCCTTTGATACCAACTATAACGACCCATACATTACATACATTGTTAATACTTCAAAATTGAAGCACACTTATTACAACATATGACAAAACCACAAAGGACCGTATAGGTATAGTGTCTTTAGAAACTGGGAAACATAAACAACTGGTTCATAAATCTTCTACAGTGTCTCCCATTTATTTCATCATATCTAGGGTCCCTTTTAGCATATTCTACTTAATATCCATCTTCCTGACATGGGGAAAAGAAAACATAAAAGGGTGAGCTCAAATGCTCAGCAAGGGAAAATAAAGGAAATAAAAATCATATCATATCTTTTTGAAAATCATAACCTGCAAAAAAGATCATAAAATCTTAACATGGAATAAATCATAGAAGTGAAAATGAGATCCCCATAATCATAACATGAAACTTGAAACTTTGTGGCATGCACACATAATCATGAACATCATTTCTTGTTAGTCATGACTCATTGCCAAGACTATCTTAGTGGACAAAGTCCCTTTCTGAACCGAGTCACCCTCGTTCCAGTCCTCTTTCACTGAACTGGTATAACCTACCGTTCCAGCCATGTCTATCTGATGAGATATAAAATCATTACCCAATTCATTGGAGGGAGATATAGGTCCCACCCATCTTATAATGAATCCTTTCTTATGTGTGCCACATAATCATTAACCATACATCATAGCGTAACCCATGTAATAAAAATGGGATTCTTAAACAACATGACATCATAAAACAATTCATATAAGATAAAGGAATTCATAAAAATATTTCCATCACAACATAATCAAATCCATGTAATAATAGGGATAAAAACAGAACCCTTTTATTATCTTAGATGGAAAATAATTTTGATAAAATACTTGAACTCCATTCTTGAGGAAAATATCCTTTCTACTTCAAAAACACATTTCCTTTCTTAACATGTCATACAATTTTAAATTAAACGAAGTTGATTTAAAATAAACTTGAATACTTGTAAAGTAGGCTTCTTGGAAATAATGTTTTAAGAATCCATTCATGCCGTATAAGTTAAAAAAACATTCTTTGTACTTTTTTCGGAAAAGTCAAAAAGTACCTCGTACGAAAAACGACAAAAGATTCCTTTCTTATCTTTTACTAAAATTCACCGAAGGGTAAAATTGGATTTAAAAAATTGTAGGTGGATGGAAATAATATTACATATTGAGGAAACATGGATGTGGATGATAAAATATACCCCAGTAAATGCCAAAGTAAAAACAATCTCGGATAAAAATGAGATTGTGATATTTTCCCTTACCTTAGGTCCGATTTGCTTTGTACGTGTCTGAAGCTCCTGTATAATGGTTTAAATAATGTTATTGACTTATTCCAGAATCATACATATTGATATGATATCATATATGGTCATATTCTTAGTTTCTTGTTAGTAATATTTCATTGTTACTTGTTACTCGGGTCTTTATTGCCTTTTGTTCTTATGCGTGTTTTGCCGAATACATTCTTATTCTTCTTTTAAGGTTATAGATACCTTATATCCAGATTGGTATTAGTGTAACATATATCATATTTATTCATTCAATTCATTTATATAATTACTATGTAATGATGATCATGTAGAATGAGTCGCATCACATCGTGGAGACGGTATTCCGTACGTACGCACGAGTGATGATATCGTTCCTATGATCGTGGAACTGTATTGGAGTATATATCTATTATTTCAGTATCAATAATACTTTATAATAATCATAAATAGTTACTCATTACACCATTATACCCATCCTTGTAAAGTGATGGTGGAAAAATAGATTACACCACGGCGTGGAGACGGTATTCCGTACGTACGCACGCGCGGTGATTTCATTTTTCCGTGGGATGGATAGAAAGTGAATTAGGGTTGTTTAATATTTATAATAACATATCAGTATGTAAGTAATACTGATGTTATTACTTTATCATGAAACAACTAAAGAAGAAGAAGTTGAAGAAGAAAGAAATTGAAAAGATCGGTAATGGATATTACCTCTTCTTTGGAACGCCTCTTTGAATCCTCCACTTAGGGAACTAAGATTGGTCTTTGAAGAAGACCAGGACCTCTAGGATTATTCTAGGGAAGTGGAGAGGATAAAATGGCAGGGGTTGGCCGAGATTGAGTGCTCAAATTGGTGTGAGGAGGAGGGGGAGGAGGTGCCCTTTTATAAGGGAGGAGAGGGGCATCTTAGGAATATCGAAAAAAATATTATTTTATATTAAAGTCAAAATCGGTTTATAATGGTTCCAAAGGGTCTTATTTCGAAGCAAATGTGGGGAAGGTTCGAAATCCTATCAACCAATAGGATTTAGACATGTTTAGGGTATTATTTTAACCTTATCAATTAGATTTAACTCTAAGTTAAATAATTTAACTTTTACTGTGTCTTTTTGTTTTCTTTCACTATATGGTTAATACACTTACTATAACATGCCAAACGAACCCCAAATTGTTTATTATTAATATATATATCCTTATCTAAGTTATTTGGCCGAACCTTAGATTTTTAAGAATAAAATAACAATTAGTAATATAATATTTGATTTAAAAACTATTTTGTGTCAATTTTGACACTATTTGATATATGATTTTTGTGAAAGTCATAACAGAATTATATGTTCGAACCAAGTTGATTAAATCAACATTAATATATCATAGTAACCTATAGAATTAGTGTAATTTATAAAAAGTCTCAAATTACATTTATTTTGGTGTTTATAACATCAATTATGTCAATATTTCATTAATAAGATAATTACTGCATCATCATTGTGTCATAAATAAATTAAATTATTTAATGTCTAAAAATTACAAATAAAATACCATTATGTAGGAAATCTTTTTAGATTTCTAATTAATATTTATAGTCGAATTTATCTAATGTATAACCCCATATTAAAAATGATTTACTTATTAAACTTTGATTTTAACTATTTTAACCCTTCTTTAAATAAATTAATAATAAATGTCCTAATCTAATCCAAGTGGGCCTAAAAGGTCATATTTTATTCCTAAGTTTGTTTTTGGTCGAATTACACTTGTCCAATAGAATTAGGACATGTGTTAGGGTGATAGTAATATCATATTTACCCTTAGTTACCCTATTTACTATTAACCGCGGTAAAAAAAGTAAAAAGTTACTATTCACCAAAAAATTATTTTTATCTCATTGAACCACATTTTACATACTGATATCAACCGTGTTTGTCGGATTTTCGAAATTCCATTCACAAAAGCGGTAAAATTAAGTTTTATGCAAAAATTCAGTTTTTAACCTACCACTTAGTGGTTTCACTATTCATCAAAAATTGAAAGTTTTCAGAAAAATACCAAAATTTCACCCTAGGCTAATTTCAGTATTCTGAATCCAAAAATGAAGTCCATTTTGAAAAATAAAATTTATAAAATTTCAAAAAGTGGTTATTACTATTCATAACGGCTAGTTTTAATAATATTTTAATAGCATATCGTTGTTTGGTGAAACTCGGTATTCCGTACGACGCAAGCTATCGAGGAAGGTCGTGATTGCGTGTAAAGTAAGCCAAGCAAGTGTGTAGTGAAAGATTTCTTTGAACAAAATATTACTCATAAAAATCTCGGGTGTTACCGTTAAGTCTTTTAAATCTGAAATTACCCGGTGGTTGTGTGAATTTGGGGATGGGATTCCCTGTTGGTATGGTTTCGGTGGTTGTGAGTTAGAGACCGGGTGGGTACTCATTGATATCAAAAATTGGGGAGAGATCCTCTGTTGATAGAACCGGGTGTGAGTGTTTTGGTTGATCCTTGCTTTTGATGCTTTCCTTGGTTATACTTATGGTAGTTGCCCAGTAGTGCTTAAACTTAATTGAACATTTTGACTGAACGTGAAACAAGAATGGGAGAAATGGTTTTTGTGGGCAAGGGTCGTGAACTGTGACTCAGACGCAGTGGTGTTGTGTTCTATAGGTTGGCTAGGAAAACCTAAGCTTTGGGCGAGTGTTTGTTACCTATATCTATACTTGTAGTTTTTTGTTTCTTATTCGCCCCCCCACCCAAGTTGAGCACTTAAGTCCCGAACACCCCCATTTCATGGGGGAGGGTGTTTTTCCCAACACTATTCTTAGTGCCTGGTTATTAGCTCCTTTTCTGCTCCCTTTCCCGAATAGCCCAATTATCTTCGGGCAGGCTATGATGGTCTGAGGTCCATTATTATCCCAAGAACCTTCGGGAAGTGTAGTACTGTGGTTGGCCAGGTGTGTGCGGTAGGTGGTTTCCCAAGTGTCTTCGGGATGAGGCCCAGGTGTCTTCGGGCGTGGTGGTGGTTGTTCTGGCCTAGGTGTTTGCAGGCATGGTTACATGCGACAGTTGTGGCCCAGGTGTGTGCGGGCGGGATTCAACAGTGGGACTGTGTGCGGTTGAGGACCAGGTGTGTGCGGGCGGGATTTCGGTAGTGGGACTACGTGTGGTTGTGGCCCAGGTGTGTGCGGGCGGGTGTGGCAGTGGGACTGCGGTGAGAATGGAGGGATTGGTCCGATGCATAGGATGTCTCAATAACCAGTGGGAAAGTGGCGCGGGGTACCCAAACATCGATGTGCTCTTATTATATATATTATTTGACTTGTGTTATTTGGGGAGTGAGCCTTGGTGAGGCCTGGGATGGATAGTTTGCCTTGTTAGGTGTTTGGTTTGCTCTTTTTTCTCACAGGACTTTAGTACGTTCCCCCACTTGTGCATGAGAGTCTTGGTTTTCCCTACTGAGTGTACTTGTATGCTCACCCTACGTATATAAAACTGTTTCAGGTTTCCAGGAGGACTTCGGGGATCACGCAGGACCTTACTAGCTCGGACTTTTGGAGCAGTTGCAATTGTTGTTTTTTCTTTTTGGTACTTAACTTGTAGTAAACTTTTTGCACTTTGTGGCTTTTACTTTTGAATCATGCATGTGGGAACGGTTTACTTTTGGCTATACTTTTCTTTCTACCTTGGTGTTGTTGGGTTTTCTTCTCCTTATATCTCGATCCTATAAAATAAAAAGGGTAATGCCTTCCATTTGCGAGAATTTTATATACCCTTGGTGCTAGTCGCCACTCCGGGACCTATTGAAGGCGGGTTTCGGGGTTCATTATCTTTCCTTCAACTTAAAGAAGGAAGGGCCTGACAATCTGCTGACCCTTCCCTCCTTTTAGTGAAGGCGGGTCGTGACAGAATGGTATCAGAGGCAGGGTTTGAGAGGTAGGATGGAGTCTGGAGTTAGGCAAAGTGAGGATTGCATGAGATGGTAAGGCAACAACGTTGGGTGACCTTGGTGCGTGAATTATGCCAGGGAAGACCGGCTAGGACGCGGGATTTTAGGGCCCCCCGTGATCCGATGCAAGGACTCTGGGCCTACCGAACGACCAAGTGAGACCACACTGATTGCAGGGTAGAGACCCTAGGAAAGGTACATGCATCATAAATGACTTGTGTTCTTATGTTTCTGGGATATTTTGGGAATTAAGAATAAATTTAAAATTTTAAGAAGTTTTTCTTTTAGTATGCACTACTTGGTCTTAGGCATTCATTGTTTACCTTGTAGCTATGGCACCTGGGAGGCAACCACGTGTGGTACAGGCGATCGAGGCCCTAGAGACTACTTTAGCCGATCGGCAGAGAGCTGATCGAGAGGAAGAGGGCGACCAGTGGAAAAAGACTCTTCGGGCCTTCCAGCGACAGGCCCTCGAGAAGTATGAGGGCAACACCTCCGATATAAAGACGGAAGGCTGGCTAGAGGAGCTAGTTATAGCCTTCGGACTGATTCGGGCCCCGACCGAGTACTGGGTTCCTCTGGCTATTATCCAGATGTGAGGAGCGGCACGTCAGTGGTGGATGCTTCACCTGGGGAATAGGATAGAGTCTGAGGTTTCTTGGGCGGATTTCGAGAAGGAGTTCCGGGCGGAGTTCTTCTCCTCGACAATGAAGGCGGAGAAGAGGCAGGAGCTACTCTCCCTCCAGTAGGGGAGCATGTCCATGAGGGATCTTGGAATCAAGTTCAAGGACCTCCTACGTTTTGCTCCGGACCTCTTTCCCGATGAGGAGTCTCGGGCAAGACGTTTGGAGGAGGCGCTCCGACCCTCCCTCCAGTATGGTGTTACCCCCTTTACCCTTCTGACATACTTAGAGGTCCAGAAGAAGGCTGAAGTGGTGGAAAGGATGCATGCTCTGGGCGGAGTGTCACGAGAAGGAATCCAGCTGGGACCATCGAAGGGGAAGGCCGTCAGCACTAGGCCTCCAGCATCGGGACCCTCCAGGTTCCGACCCACAGGGACCATACCGCAGCAGTTTCAGTTTCGATCCCCTGGCCCACGTTCTTTCCCTTCAGGCTCAGGACCACGGTGCTTCATCTACGGGAGCCCTGGACATCTCCGGAGTTAGTGCCCCGATCGGGTGCAGTACAGCAGTGGCAGTCGTCCCCAGCATCCGCCGCAGCAGCAGTTTCCAGCCAGACCCTTCCAGCAGCAGCAGCAGGGACAGCGAGCTCCCGCTCCTCCACAGGCAGACATAGGAGAAGGAGGGCGACATCAGGGTGCTCCCTAGGGACCTCGACCAAGGCGTGGTTGGGGAGGTGGCCGACAGCCGAGGGGCATGGGAGCTGGGCATGGACAGTTACATGCCACAGAGGCAACAGTTCCAGCAGGGCCAGAGGTTGTTCGAGGTACGATCAATGTGTTTAGCACTCTTGCCTATTCTTTGTTCGATACCGGAGCTTCGTACTCCTTTTTTGCACCCAGTCTAGCCCGTGCCTTGGGTCTAGATGTCGAGAGACTTCCAGTGCCCCTGGTGTTGAGCACACCAGTTGGAGGTCAGACTGACTTGTTGTTCGTTTGTCGGGGATGTAGACTGATGTTAGGGCCACATCAGTCGGTTAGGGATCTCCTTCTGCTACAGATTCAGCTGTACGATGTCATCCTAGGCATCGACTGGCTATTTTCTGTGTGCGCCGTCATCGACTGTTTCCAAAGAAGGGTGGTGTTCTCAGGTTTGGACGGCCAGCGTGTTACCTTCACCGGCGAGCGGGGCGGTCCGAAGGGAAACAGGAGGGAGGAACCTCTCCTCTCCTTGTTGACTGAGCTGACAGTGGAATCAGTAGATGCTGAGATGGTGGAAGTGCCAGAGATCGTCCGTGAGTTTATGGACATCTTTCCTGAGGAGGTGACGACTCTACCCCCTCGACGCGATATCGAGTACGGGATATACCTACAACCCGACGCTCGTCCGATCTCGATGGCTCCTTATCGGATGGCACCTTCGGAGCTACGAGAGTTGCGGATACAGATTGACGATCTTATGAAGAGGGGTTATGTCCGTCCGATTGCGTCACCATGGGGCGCTCCAGTCTTGTTCGCAAGGAAGGCGGATGGTGGCCTCAGGTTGTGCATCGACTACAAGAGGCTGAATCAGGTAACGATCAAGAATCGCTACCCTCTTCCGAGGATAGATGATCTTTTTGACCAACTGAAGGGGGCAGGATGGTTCTCAAAGATCGACCTGCGGTCCGGATACCACCAGCTGAGGGTGAAGGATAGCGACGTCCCGAAGACGGCGTTCAGGTGCAGGTATGGGCACTTCGAGTTCGTGGTCATGCCCTTTGGTGTTACGAACGCCCCGGCCATGTTCATGGGGCTTATGAACTCCATCTTCTGGGAGTACGTGGATCGGTTTGTGGTGGTATTCATCGACAATATCCTGATCTATTCAAGGTCAGAAGAGGACCATGCAGAGCACCTGAGGACAGTTTTGGAAGTCCTCCGACAGCTCCAGCTCTATGGGAAGTTGTCAAAGTGCAAGTTCTGGACACGAGAAGTGCACTTCCTCGGGCACGTAGTGTCTGAGCAGGGGGTAGCAGTCGACCCATCAAAGGTTGAGGCAGTTGTTTCTTGGGCAGCACCCAAGAATGTGGCGGATGTCCGGAGTTTCCTCGGACTGGCGGGTTAATACCGGAGATTCGTACCCAACTTCTCCCGAGTAGCAGCCCCTTTGACGGCTTTGACCAAGAAGGACCATGTTTTCGTGTGGAGCGAGCAATGTGAGTCATCCTTCAGCTACCTAAAAGAAAAGCTGGTTAGTGCCCCAGTGTTGAGATTACCAGAAGAAGGGATGGCCTATGAGGTATTTTGTGATGCTTCAGGACAGGGCCTGGGATGCGTGTTGATGCAGCAACGAGGGGTGATCTCTTACGGGTCCAGGCAGCTACGCCCCCATGAGCGTAACTACGCCACCCATGACCTGGAGCTTGCAGCGGTCGTTTTTGCGCTAAAGTTATGGCGGCACTACCTCATCGGGGAATGCTTTGTGGTTTTCACAGATCACAAAAGCTTAAAGTATATCTTCTCCCAGCGGGACTTGAACTTGCGACAACGGAGATGGGTGGAGTTCCTCCAGGACTACGACTTTGAAATCTCTTATACGGAGGGAAAGGGAAATGTGGTGGCCGATGCCTTGAGTAGGAGGACGCAGAAGGATGCGGTCCGAGAGTCGGAAAATGCCTGGAAGGCAATGGAGGAGTTGGCTGCCTTACACCTGGATGTGAAGATGGATAGTGGCAGAGGCTGCCTATATCAGATGATAGTGCAGTCATCTCTATTTCGACAAGTGGAGGAGTCTCAGTGGGGAGACCCCGAGTGCGAAGTGATGCGTGATCGGGTTGACCAGGGTGATGCTCCAAGGGAATGGACAGAGGACGGTCAGCATCGGATGCTTTTCCAGAAAAGGTTGTATGTTCCAGAGTGATGGGTGGCAAGGTTCTCAGTGAGTTCCCCAACTCACCCCTAGCGGTGCACCCAGGAGTTACCAAGACGTACCAGGGGCTGAAAAGGCAGTTCTGGTGGCCCGGAGTTAAGCGAGCGGTGGCAGAATTTGTGGCTAAATGCTTAGTATGTCAGCAAGTGAAGGTTGAACACTGGGTTCCAGGAGACCTACTGCAGCCTTTAGCTGTTCCCGAGTGGAAGTGGGACGACATCTCAATGGATTTCGTCACGGGACTACCCAAGGTCCAAGGAGGGTGCGACACCATCTGGGTGGTGGTGGATAGGTTGACGAAATCGGCTCACTTTCTGGCAATCAGGGAGTCAAGTACTGTGGATGCTTTGGCACGAAAGTACGTGAATGAGGTGGTGCGATTGCATGGAGTTCCGAGGTCTATAGTCTCGGATAGGGATGCACGGTTTACCTCGCGAATCTGGAGAGTATTGAAGCATGCGTTTGGCACCCAGTTACGCCTTAGCACTGCTTTCCATCCCCAGACAGATGGACAAACGGAGCGCACCATCCAGACCTTGGAGGATATGCTACGGGCATGTGTTCTGGACACAGGAGAGTCATGGGTGCGATACTTGCCTCTAGTAGAGTTTTCCTACAATAATTGCTACCACTCTACCATCGGTATGGCCCCGTTTGAGGCTTTGTATGGGAGGCCATGCCGTTCACCTGTGTGTTGGACCGAAGTAGGAGAGGCAGGCATCCTTGGCCCGGAGGTGGTACAGGACACGACAGAGAAGATTCAGCTCATACGGGATAGGATGAAGGCGGCCCAGGACCGACAGAATTCGTATGCTGATACCAGGAGAAGGCCCTTGGAGTTTGAGGTTGGGGACCACTTGTTATTGAAGGTCTCCCCGCGGCGTGGACAACAGAGGTTCGGCAAGGGGGTAAGCTTTCCCCCAGATTCGTCGGACCCTTCGAAGTGTTGCGGCGGGTCGGCGAAGTGGCTTATCAGCTATCGTTACCTCCGCCGCTACTAAGGATACATGATGTCTTTCATGTATCCCATCTCCATCGTTATCTGCACGATGATTCACACGTCCTTGATTGGGGTGAACTGGACATCGAGGACAACGTAACCTTTGTGGAAAAACCATTGATGATCGAGGATCGCAAGGAGAAGGTGCTTCGTGGGCGAGCCATTCCCTTGGTTCGTGTGTTGTGGAGACATGGCGGGCTCGAAGAGAGTACGTGGGAGAGGGAAGCACAAATGCGTGCACAATACCCCAGGTTGTTTTGAGCTTTGTTCCTTTTGTACCTGTTGTGGTAGAACGTTTGACTTTTGGATATGAAATGTACTAGTTTATTTCCTCTGTTGTGTGTGAAAAGCCCCGGCTAAAGGGAAGAGGGAACCCGACCCCTAATCAAGACGCATTAAGGTGGATGCGATTAAACCCGTGCGGGCGAGTCAGTGCCGCCCAAAGCAGATAATATCTTGACATGGGGGAGGGGAACTCCCCAAACCCACATGACCGGGCGTTTTGGCGTGGTATGTTGCTTGGTCCTTGACAGGGGAGTGTTTTTAGTTAGCAGGGGTTCACTCCTAAGAGGTATCTTTCGAAGATGGTTGTTCGGACCCTCTCTTTCCATCTGGTTTGTTGTGATTCTCGAGGACGAGAATCGTTTAAGAGGTATCTGATGTGATGACCCAGACCCCCTTGGTCCCTTCCTTTGCCAAAAAAAATCTGGATCCATAAGGGGTGCCGATCGGTGCGACCGATCGGTGCGACCGATCGGCGGAACCGGCCGACGTCACCCGGCCTTGCCAATTTGTTCCAGTAATGCTCCTTTTTCGCAAATTGGGTTTTAAACCCTATTCTGCCTCATTTAAAAAATGTCTTAAAGACCCGAAACGTGCACAAAAGTTTTAATTAAATACTGAATCGACTCTTGAGTCGGCTTAAAACACCCAGCACCTTTAATGATGAGTCAAGCCGCGTGGTCAACCCATGACTTCCACGTCTTACGCGGTTCAGAATTTTTATCTCAACCGCCCCCGGCTCTTATAAATTAAGGGTTAGGTCGTGGTTTCTCCCTTCCTCGATCGTGGTTCTTCTGGTGCATCGGGCGCGCCGCGTCGTTATCCGTGAAGTTCCGCCTCCCCCCCCCCCTCGGCATAAGCTTTGGTCGTCTATCAGCAAGTAGGGAATTTCTCTCGTCTCTCACTTTTGTGTATCTTGCGGGGTGGGCGTTATTTTGTTCCTATGGAATTGGTTGAACCGAACCTTAATGAAGATAATAAACGAAGTTCTAAAGAAAGAAGGGGAAGGGGTTGTGATCGTTGTTTATTCTTTATCTTGTGATCATCCTTTTTAGTTGTGCTGGTTTATGTTTTTCTGAAAATTGAGGCCGTTGGTGGTCGTTGTATGTGCACTGATGAATCCCCTTGTAATGTTTTAAATGGGTTGCTGAAATTGTGAACTCCTGATGTGAAATTGGTTAATCACGTATACCCGGATGAATAAATTGAAAGCACCAGGATCAACCCTTCTGTGATAACTCCCGGTAGAACACACAGAATTTGAAATCACGGAGTGTGTTAAGTCTTTTAAATCTGAAATTACCCGGTGGTTGTGTGAATTTGGGGATGGGATTCCCTGTTGGTATGGTTTCGGTGGTTGTGAGTTGGAGACCGGGTGGGTACTTGTTGATATCACAAATTGGGGAGAGATCCTCTGTTGACAGAACCGGGTGTGAGTGTTTTGGTTGATCCTTGATTTTGATGCTTTCCTTGGTTATACTTATGGTAGTTTCCCAATAGTGCTTAAACTTAATTGAACATTTTGACTGAACGTGAAACAATAATGGGAAAAATTGTTTTTGTGGTCAAGGGTCATGAACTGTGACTCGGACGCAGTGGTGTTGTGTTCTGTAGGTTGTCTAGGAAAACCTAAGCTTTGGGAGAGTGTTTTTTTCCTATATCTATACTTGTAGTTTTGTGTTTCTTATTCGCGCCCCACCCAAGTTGAGCACTTAAGTGCCGAACACCCCCATTTCATGGGGGAGGGTGTTTTTCCCAACACTATTCTTAGTGGCTGGTTATTAGATCCTTTTCTGCTCCCTTTCCTGGATAGCTCAAGTATCTTCGGGCAGGCTATGATGGTCTGGGGTCCATTATTAGCCCAAGAACCTTCGGGCAGGGTAGTACTATGGTTGGACAGGTGTGTGCGGCAGGTGGTTTTCCATGTGTCTTCGGGCGTGGTGGTGGTTGTTCTGGCCTAGGTGTTTGCAGGCATGGTTACATGTGACAGTTGTGGCCCAGGTGTGTGTGGGCGAGATTCAGCAGTGGGACTGGGTGCGGTTGAGGCCCAAGTGTGTCCGGGCGGGATTTCGGTAGTGGGATTGTGTGTGGTTGTGGCCCAGGTGTGTGCGGGCGGGTGTGGCAGTGGGACTGCAGTGAGAATGGCGGGATTGGTCCGATGCGTAGGATGTCTCAATAATCAGTGGGAAAGTGGCGCGGGGTACCCAAACATCGATGTTCTCTTATTATATATATTATTTGACTTGCGTTATTTGGGGAGTGAGCCTTGGTGAGGCCTGGGATGGATAGTTTGTCTTGTTAGGTGTTTGGTTTGCTCTTTTTTCTCACGGGACTTTAGTACGTTCCCCCACTTGTGCACGAGAGTCTTGGTTTTCCCTACTGAGTGTACTTGTATGCTCACCCTACGTATATAAAACTGCTTTCAGGTTTCCAGTAGGACTTCGGGGATCACGCAGGACCTTACTAGCTCGGACTTTTGGAGCAGTTGCAGTTGTTGTTTTTCTTTTTGGTACTTACCTTGTAGTCACCTTTTTGCACTTTGTGGCTTTTACTTTTGAAACATGCATGTGGGAACGGTTTACTTTTGGCTTTACTTTTCTTTTTACCTTGGTGTTGTTGGGTTTTCTTCTCCTTATCTCTTGATCCTACAAAATAAAAAGGGTAATGCCTTCCATTTGCGAGAATTTTATATACCCTTGGTGTTAGTCGCTACTCCGGGACCTATTGAAGGCGGGTTTCGGGGGTCATTATCTCTCCTTCAACTTAAAGAAGTAAGCTCCTGACAATCTGCTGACCCTTCCCTCCTTTTGGTGAAGGCGGGTCGTGATAGTAAATAATACTAAAATTTACTATTCATTAGGGTCATATTACTATTCATAAGGTTATGTTACTATTCACAAAAAAACAAGTTGGTTTTAATAGACTCCAAATAACATACTGAAGACAATTATAGAAGAAGGTTTCTTGAAATTCAGAATATAGAAGTGGAATGTTATGTTTTAAAGGCTAGTTTAAAATGTCTACTAAAACAATGTTCCATGAATTTCTATTTATTTTGATAAAAACATGGGGTGTTACATATGCACCCAACATATCCAACATAGCGATAACCATAAGTATTCATAATTATCCTCAATACATAAAATTTCATGATAACTAATATATATTAATAATAATATTAATGTTGAGGGAACAAAGCATTTTTTAATATATTTTAATATCCAATAACACATGAGACATATAGAATTCATATTAGGTGTTACACTCTTATAATTCTTTTATCATATAGATTTCTAAGGGTGAATACAAAGACATGGTTTGTAAATGTATTGTGATAATCCTACCATAATAACCAATATTATCTATGCCCCATCAAAATATATCATATTTATTTAGAACATAGTTTTAAGGAATCATTTCACTAATTCTATATCATTTCATCATAGTTGAGAACTATAATGTACTTTTTATGTGGCATGTATCCTTTGATATAATGGTATTCATTATTACACAAATGAATAATCAAGATTTTATAGGAAATATATATATATTCAAGTCTATGAATATTTTAATAATAAAATACATTTTGTTATAATTAAATTATAAAAATACTAAAATTAAATATAATTCATAATTAAACATAATTTCTCAATAATGGATAAAAATTAAGAGCTGCACATCCTATTGAATAAGGTTTTGAATCAACAATCAATCTAGGAAATGTTGGTTTTTTCCTAAAACCAATTGTGTTTATACTTTAGATTACTTAATATATTAAATTAAGTGAATATTAAATTTTTATTATCACATATTTATTATTATTTTATATAAATTTAATTTGATAATTTCATAAAGTATCTGCAACATTAAAATAATTCATAGAAATTTCATGCTATGTTGGGAACCTTATGGGGCTATTATAAAATATCATAAGTACAATTCTTGTGGATAAGATGAAATACTATGATGGGGAAAATAGAGTGTAGAATTTAATGTGATATAACTTTTAAGGGGATGATATTTATTCTCATGAAGTTCACACTTATTAATCTCCAATATGATTGATTATTTAGAAAGGGCCGCCTATAAAAATTCAACATGTTTTTATGCCATTGTAATTCCTATATACAAGCATGTGTAAGTATCATTTTACTATAATATTATTATTAATAAATCTATGACTCACATAATTTTATTTATTAGTAAAAATTATTACTCCATATGTTCATATTGATGTATGATATGTTTGGTACCTCACGAATGAAGTGTTATTAATCAACATGCTGAGGATGGATTTATCTATTCTATCATTGTAAAAGTTGATATCTCAATACTTTTATAGGAATGGAAGTGTCAACATAAATTACATGGACATGTGGTTTGGGACAAATTATTTATAGTAATTCAATGAAAAATGTATAAATAACATAGTTTAATGAAACAATAATGAAACTTACTTGATGATAAATCAAGATAAAAGGATTCTATTATATGATAAGTGTTCGTATGTGATTTCCATCAATGAAAAATTAACTTCTTTTTCTTTGGAATATTTTTCTACATCTAGATACTAATATTAGATATTTACCCCCGCCCCCCACCCCCCACCTAGTTTCAATGTGGAATAAGCCTTATGCATCTCACTCTAAGTGTTTCCAATGATCATTGTCAAATAATATTTATATTTAATAGTTGGAATAAGTATTATTCTCCATAATATAAACTAATATTAATTCTAGATTATTGATTACATATATTAAATAAATATTTATTATCAACGTAAATATTTTATGACATGGATATATAATATTTATTTTTTTACTTATTGAATGAATTTTATTTAATTAGATAATTTTTCTTATATTCAAATAATTACTTAGGAGGACAGGTGGACTGATAATAGGTCTCGAGATAAAAACTAATTTTCAGGAATATAAAATAATATTTATTAGTGTATGGGTGAATGTGTTCAATAAGAAAGTATTTTTTTAATATTATTACATGGCTTGAGATCTTATAATGTTTTAATCTATTATTCAGGTATAATGTTCAATTAAGTAATATTAAATACTAAACATAACTTTATAGTAGGGGAATATTATTATTGTGAAGAGTTTGACTAGTGTGCATAGATATTACTCACCCAATGAATCCTCTAGGGTTTTCTCTAAAGCACAACTGAATATCTTCTTCTTCCTTGTAAGAACCCAGATCTTCTTTCAGGTACGTTTTTCCTTTTTCTGGAGTTTTAAAGAAAAATAAAGTTTCTAGAAGTTTTGGAAGTACATGTTGTGTACTTTCTGAGTACACGACGTGTACTCTTTTCCCACTCGAACCTGTGTGTTGGCCGTGTCCGGGCCACACACACGGTGTGTAGGGGTGACGTGGAGTAGTTTTTAGCAGAGTATGGAAAAGACCCAGTACACGCCGTGTACTCTAGAAGTACATGCCATGTATTTTTTTCATTAAACAGACCGGGGTCGCGGCATACCCCATATTACATCTTCTTCTCCAGTTTTTGGCAGTCCAGGCGAACTGTACGGCCGGACCTTCAAAGAGCTACCGCCCCGTCGTCTGATCTCCGTTCTGATCGCGGTCGATTGCGTTGGAAACGTAGCGGTGAGTCCTTACTTTTGCTAGAGCTTTGTTTCTTGATTCCTCCTCATTTTCAAGATATCGTAGGTTGAGCGTTTTGTGCGTTTTCTCAGATCTACTCCGTTCTAGGCCGATTCATGGGCCGAGGCTCACATGTATCGATCACCTGAGATCAAGGTAGGTGGTTTGTGCCTTACCGTTCAAAGTCTCTGAGTTTTATATGAAAACTCCACTAATACCCGTGAACGGGGTATTGCGTGTTTACCTTTTTCCCCCGTTGTTTTCCTGCCTTTCTGTTATGCTTGTGTAGAGGTATTGTTGATCATATTTGTGTATAATCATTGTGCTTGGATGTGGTTTTCCCATGCTTTGTTCTGTTTACGACCTTCGGGTCTCGTTGGCCATTGACTGTTTGCCTGTTTGCCTTTCCTGGTGTTTATAGGCTAGAGTGTTACTATTGACTTGCTTATTGCCTTGTACAGTGATAGCCAAGTAGCTCTATAGGTGTACTTTGGATAGTCAAGTATCTCTATAGGTGTGCTTTGGCCTTATAGAATTATTATGCTTTGACTGGCACGGGGCTGAGAGAACCCGGTGTTGTAACTGTACGTGGTTGACCGAGTGTGCTTATCGAGAGTCCTTGATATTATAGACAACGGGGTAGACCGAGTGAGCTTCCCGAGAGTCTTGGATTTTATAGAAATTAGGAGGGTAGACTCTGTTGTCTTCCTCAGAGAGTCTTACTTTGCTTGAACACTTTAAGAACCTTCCCAGGCTATAGGAGGAATTGACCGAGTGAGCTTCCTCAGAGAGTTTGCGGTATACCTGAGGCTATAGAAGGAATTGACCGAGATAGCTTCCTCAGAGAGTCTCTAGACCTTGGGGCTGAGAGGGTTAGGCCACTTGATCTTCCTCGAGAGAGTCCCTGACCACCCTAAACTATGAGGGGAATTGACCGAGCGTGCTTCCCCAGAGAGTCTGATACTTCGTATGACCAACCAGAGGGGTTAGGCTGAGTTCACTACACAGAGGGTTGTGGTACTTCTTGGATAGGACCAGAGGGTTGGCTGCGAGTACATCCCTTAGGGTTCCTGTTGTTAGCTTATGACTGCTACGGTGTTTTTACTGCTTACTACTTACTGTCATTACTGCTGCTTGTTGCTTACTGTTGTCATTTACTTCTTATAGCATATTTACCTGCCATATGCTCACTGACTGTTAGGCACATATCTTTGGGTGATTTACTACTAGGATTGTATCTCACACCCTGTTCGGGCCATGCTTTTGGGCTCGGACAGACTTTGTTGTGGCAGGGATAGATAAGGGCAAGCGCCCTTCTACTTCAGGTACCTGATTTGCTGTGGAGCTGGAGAGCATGGGACCGGGCTTGGCTCGCGATGCTGATTGGAGATTCTATTTACTTTAGTTGTCTATTTCAGTTGAATTCAGCATGTTGACTTGTTTAATGCTTTCTATAGATAATTTTACTGCATTACATCATCTTTTATATCAGACTTGTTCCTACTTTTGTTCAGTTGTTGTATGTTGTTTACTACTTCCGCTATCTACTTGTCATTCTTTTTCCGCTGTGTACTCTACCGATGAGGGCATAGTTTCCCCACTAACTCACCAAGGCCCTCGCTGCTAGTCGGAAGCCTCTGGCGTTCGGGGAAATGCGCTTGAGGTCATGTGGCGAACCGGGTATGGGGCACCAGTGGAGGGGCTCCGAATCCGGGTCGTTACAAAGTGGTATCAGAGGGATTATTTTCTCTTGTCTTACTGTTTGGAGACTTTAGCCAGGGATAGGATGGCTTCGGTACTTGGTGTTAAGCTGTGCTCGGGAGTATCTAACCCATGTACAGGGAAAATCCATACTACCTCATTAATTGCAGTTTTTGGTTTTGAGATTTTACGGTTGATCTGATTTCACATCGAGTGATTCACTTTCCTTGAGCTGTTATTGTTTTGATTATTATGGTTCTATTTCTATCGCAACCCGATGAGATGAGGGTATGCCATCTCATGCATCATATAGGCACTTATAGGAATCACATGCCATGCATTCTTACCATGCCATCTTGGGTGCATTAGTAATTGCATTTTGTTTGGATAGACTTTGTGTAGATTATGCATGTTGTTGTGGTAGATGCTTGATTGAATCCTTTCTATTATGTTAGAAACTGTTCGTTTCATTCTCTGCTTAAAATGGACGCCAAAATTCGATTCTTGAGGTGTTATGGGCCCTCATTAGTCGGAATTTGGCGGATCATGCCCTTGTTATCTCTTGCATATGACTGTAGGAGATGCCAAGCTTTGATTTGTGGGGAGTATGGGCCCTCACGGATCGGAATTTGGCACCTCTTTGGCCCGATTTTGGTGTTTCTGGGGGTTCTGTGTAGTTTCGGAGCAACTTCCCAGAAAAACCCAGAATACACGCCGTGTACTTTTTGGGAACATGCCGTGTAGTCTTTAGGCCGTGTCACTGACCATGTGAGCAGAACACGGTGTCTTGAAAGAAACTTAAGAACATGCCATGGTTGTTTGGAACACATCATGTGGTTCAGAGTCGTGTACCCGGCCGTGTCACTAACAACACGTTTTGGGGAGGCTCGAGTACGCCGTGTTTGTTTGGCACACGCCGTGTAGTCTTACCCAGGTACCCTGCCATGTCACGAACAACACGGCCGGCGTGACTGTGTGTGTCCTTCGGAACACGCCGTGTAGTCTTGACTAGGTACTCGGCCATGTCACGAAAAACACAGGACGGTGTCACTTTCACCTATACACACCGTGTTCATTCAGAACACGCCCTGTTAGGGTTAGCCTTGTCTGACGACCGTGTAACTAACAACACGGGCCGCTGAGGCTGTGTCTAGTACACGTCGTGTCCCTAGGGAACACGCCGTGTAGTCTGAGGTTAGTTTCAGCAGTGTTGGTTAACCATGTAAGGAGACTCGGGCAAGAGTTTGAAGATTGAATACACGCCGTGTTTTGGGAAAACATGCCGTGTAGTTTTGGGTTTTACACGACCAGTCGGGATGTAATGCACGCCATGTTAATGGCTTACGGAGACACACTGTGTATTGGTTATACATGCCATGTAGTCGTGTTTTGTAAGCTTTTGTGCTTTCTTTCCCCCTGTTCCCGTTCTGTTCTCCTGTGTATTCTATCCTGGTATTCCTAACCTAAGGCGTGCTTTTGATCTTTCAGAGCTATGCCTCCGAGACTTCCTCTGATCATACGTCTGTCATCAGGTAGCGAGCAGACACCGGATATGGCTGACCAGGGTCTTCCTGCAGATCCTCCTGTTGTTCCAGTCCTGGCACCAGCAGTTATACCCATCGTAGGCGCCGATGCGTAATTCAGGGAGGACTTCCTGAGGATGATGTAGACTTTTCAGGGAGTGCTACCTCCTGTCTCGTCGATGGATGAGTTGACGCGGGTCTTTTAGCAGCAGCATCCTCCTACTTTTTCAAGGGATGGTGGACCCCAGGCTGCTGAGTCCTGGATAAAGGCCACGCTGACTATCTTTGAGCACCTGGAGATCCTTCAGGAGAAAAGGGTAAAGCTGGCTACTTATATGCTTCGGGACACCTCCAAGAGGTGGTGGGAGGTGATCTCACAGTCAGGGAGTCAGCAGGATATGTCTTGGGACGAGTTTCGTCGCACCTTCTATGACTACTTTTACCCCGAGACCTTGAGGGCTGATCGGGCCTGGGAGTTTATGAGTCTGCAGCAGGGTACTCTTTCTGTTATGGAGTACTCGTCTCGCTTCACAGAGCTACAGCGTTTTACGCCGATCCCAGTAGGTGACGAGTTGTTTCTGGCTAAGAAGTTCGAGGACGATCTCAGGCAGGAGATCTGTTTCCAGGTGAATATCTTCTGGTTGACTTCTATCTCCTCTATCGTCAACCAGGCGTTGATCACTGAGCACAATACGAGGGACTCTAGAGTAGTGAGCCAGGGCGGTTCAGTATCCAGGGCGAGTATTCCTCCTACAGACAGTAGGAAGCATCGTAGAGAGTCTTATCGAAGAGATCGGAGTGCGCGAGTTGTATCTTCTGGCAGTTAGGTTGTGTGATACCAGTGCGGTAGTAGTGGGAATACCAAGCCCCAGTACCAGAGGGATCCGATGGAGTGCCGATCTTGCGGCAAGATGGGCCATCTTCAGCACTTTTGTCAGATCTTTTCGCCTTCAGCTGCAGGTAGGGGTTCCTCTATGACCCCGCATTTTGGAGATGCTTCACCTGTTTCCCATCAGTCTGGGAACTGGAGTTCTTCCAGCTGTTCAGGTTGTGGTGGAGGTTGCGGCCATGGTGGTCAGTCACCAGGTCATCAGTGACAGGAGGGTGGATCAGCTTAGAGCTATCAGCCAGGGGCGCAGGGCCGCAGTGCAGGCCAGTCTTTTGCTGTAGAGCATACCCTCCAGGAGCAGGATCCCGACCCTTCTACAGTTCAAGGTACGATCTTAGTAGCCTCAGTTTTATCGTTATCTCTTGTCGATACTGGTGCTACACATAGCTTTATCTCTGTTGCTATTGTGGAGAGCCTTGGGGTCTGCCTCTTTTCTTCTGTCGATTCGTTGACACTGGACACACCTTTGGGGACAAGGACTTCTAGTGTACGCCAGTGTAGAAAGTGCCCTCTCGAGGTTTCATGGTATCGTTTCTTATGAGACCTATATGTCCTGGAGATGACAGGCTATGATGTCATCTTCGGCATAGACTGGTTAATTCCCTTCTAGGCAGTCGTCGACTGTTATCATCATCGAGTGAGTTTTATTTCACCTGAGGGAGAATCTTTTCATCATAGAGGCGAATGGGATGTTCAGGCGAGTCGGGAAGGACTCGATCATCATGGGCTAGGGGCAGGGACATCATAGATTTCCAGTCCTTATCTGGATGATTAGGGGACTCCATAGTTGGAATTTCCTCCAGTGGTGGATCGTTTCAGGGATGTCTTTCCTGAGGACTTTTCGGTTTTGCCTCTGGAGCGTTAGGTAGACTTCTCGATTGAGCTCGTGCCAGGAGCAGCACCGGTGTCCATTCCTACATATAGGATAGACACACCTATGTTACAGGAGCTCAAGAAGTAGTTGGAGGAGTTTCAGGAAAAGGGTTCCATTCAGCCCAGTACTTCTCATTGGGGTTCGCCTGTCCTTTTTGCAAAAAAGGCAGACGGTACCCTTAGGATTTGCGTGGATTATCGGAAGCGGAACCAGTTGACGGTCAAGAACTGATATCCCTTGTCGAGGATCGATGACCTCTTTGATCAGCTTCGAGGAGCTAGGGTGTTCTCGAAGATCTATTTGAGGTCCAGTTATCATCAGTTGTGTGTTGGACCATCAGACATACCTCTGACAGCATTCAGGAGTAGGTATGGTCTTTATGAGTATACGGTTATGTCGTTCGGTCTCACGAATGCGCCTGGAGTTTTCATGGAACTGATGAACCGAGTGTTCCATCCTTACTTGGATTCCTTCGTCGTGGTCTTCGTGGATGATATCTTGGTGTACTCTCACACTCAACACGACCATGCCACCCATCTTGAGATCGTTCTGAGTACACTGAGGGAGCATCGGTTGTATGCCAAACTCTCGATGTGCCACTTCTGGATGGATCAGATTCACTTCTTGGGTCACGTCATCTCAGAGGAAGGAGTATCAGTTGACCCAGAGAAAGTGAGAGCTGTAATTTCCTGGGAGCAGCCGAAGAATGTCTTTGAGGTAAGGAGTTTCCTAGGGCTGGCTGGAAAATACAGACGTTTCATTCAGGACTTCTTGTGCCTTGCAGCACCCTTGACAGGTCTGACCAAGAAAGGGGTGAAGTTCTTATGGTAAGATTCTTGTGAGTCCACCTTTCAGGAGCTGAAGGGGAGGTTGATATCAGCGCCGATACAAGTCTTTCCAGAGCCAGGAAAGAGCTACATTGTCTACTGTGATGCTTCAGGTATCGGGCTAGGAGCTGTGCTTATGCAGGGAGATGTAATCGTTGCGTACGGGTCTCGGCAGTTGAGGTCACATGAGAGGAACTACCCTACGCACGATCTTGAGTTGGCAGATGTTGTTCATGCCTTACGCTGTTGGAGACATTACCTTCAGGGAGGGCACTTTGTGGTTTTTACCGACCACAAAAGTCTCAAGTACATCTCTACTCAGCGTGATCTGAATCTGAGACAGTGCAGGTGGGTCGAGTATCTTCAGTCATTCGACTTTGAGCTTGCCTAAACACCGGGTAAGGGAAACGCAGTGGAAGATGCTTTGAGCAGGAGAACTTAGGTTCAGGCAGTGTAGGAGGCCAGCAGTGAGTGGCAGCTTATGGCTCTGTTCTCTGAGATGCATCTGGAGGTGCACGACAGGCAAGGACAGACTTTCCTTTCATCTGTAGCTGTTGCCTCTACTCTTCTTGATCGGGTGTGAATGAGGCAGCTATCAGATCCAGAGGCCTTCGTCCTATGGGAGAGCGTGTCAGGAGGAGACCCTCTTCCTGGATGCACAGTGGGCAAGGATGAGATCTTGCGTTTCCAGGGACGCGTATGGGCGCCAACAGACATACGTGAGGAGATGATTCTGGATTTTCATTCCTCAGTTTGGGAAGTTCATCCTGGTGTCACCAAAATGTATCGGGATCTTCATCGTCAGTATTGGTGGCCCGGAATGAGGAAGGATGTTGCTAGTTTTGTCATGAGATTTTCTACTTTTCAGCAGTTGAAAGAAGAGCATCAGCAACCAATAGGGCTTTTACAGCAGTTACCCATTCCGGAGTGGAAGTGGAACGATGTTGCGATGGTCTTCATGACCGGGTTGCCGAGGTCACCTTGAGGGAACGATGATGTTTGGGTCGTCGTTGATAGACATACGAAGGTTGCTCACATCTTGCCGATCAAGGAGACCTTCAGTGTCGATGAGTTGGGATGACTTTATATCTAAGAGATCATTCGTCTACATGGAGTTCCACACTCCATCGTTTTAGACAGGGACGCGCGCTTTACTTCTCAGTTCTGGAAGGGACTTCAGACGGCTTTGGGTACATAGGTGCTTCTGAGTACAGCCTACCATCCCAAGACCGATGGCCTGTCTGAGCGCACGATCCAGGTGCTTGGGGATATGCTCCGAGATTGCATCCTAGACTTTGGCGGTTCTTGGGAGACGCATATTCCTCTGGTGGAGTTCACCTACAATAATAGTTTTCAGGCGACTATTCAGATGGAACCATTCGAGGGTTTGTACGGTAGGCCATGCCGATCACCCTTATGCTGGCTGGAGGCAGGAGAGGCAGCTTTGCTGGGACCTCGTCTTGCTCAGGAGACTTAAGAGAAGATAGAGTTGATTCGGAATAGGATGGCTACAGCACAGTCTCAGCAGAAGTCTTATGCTGATCAGCGGAGACGACCTCTGGAGTTCGTGGTCGGGGATCAGGTTTTCCTGCATGTCGCACCGAGGTTGGGAGACAATAGGATTCGAAGACAGGGTAAGCTTTCACCGTGGTACGTTGGGCCGTTTGAGGTATTGGAGAGAGTTGGGCCGGTTGCCTATCGGTTGCAGCTACCTCAGAGGTACCGGGATATGCATGACGTCTTCCACGTCTCTCAGCTCCGACATTACTTTTCAGACCTGTCTCACGTCTTTTATCCTGAGGAGGTTGAGCTTGAAGCGGATGCGTCATTTGAGGAGCATCCTATCCATATTGTCGATCGCAGTACTAAGGTTCTTCGAGGCCGGTCTATTCCTTTTGTATGGGTGCTATGGCAGCACGGGCGAGTACAGGACGAGACCTGGGAGAGGGAAGCCGATGTACGATCGATGTGGCCGGATCTGTTTGGGGTTTCTTCTTCTCTGCCTTGTTAGGAAATTCGGGGACAAATTTCTTTAAGGGGGGAAGTTTTTAAGAACCATGATCTTCTTTCAGGTACGTTTTTTCTTTTTCTGGAGTTTTAAAGAATAATGGTGTTTCTAGAAATTTTGGAAGTACACGCCGTGTACTTTCTGAGTACACGCCGTGTACTCTTTTCCCTCTCGAACCCGTGTCCTGGTTGTGTCTGGGCCACACACACAGTGTGTAGGGGTGACGTGGAGCCGTTTTTAGCGGAGTACGGAAAAGACCCAGTACACGCCGTGTACTCTGGAAGTACACGCCGTGTACTTTTCTTTTTTTTCATTAAATGGACCGGGGTCGCGGCTTACCCCATATTCTATCTTCTTCTCCCATTTTTGGCAGTCCAGGAAAACCGTATGGCCGGACCTTCAAAGAGTTACCGCCCCGTCGTCCGATCTCCGTTCTGATCACGGTCAATTGTGTTGGAACCGCAGCGGTGAGTCCTTCCTTCTGCTTGAACCTTGTTTCTTGATTCCTCCTCGTTTTCAAGATATCGTAGGTTGAGCATTTTGTGCATTTTCTCAGATCTACTCTGTTCTAGGCCGATTCACGGGCCGAGGCTCACGTATATCGATCACTTGAGATCACGGTAGGTGGTTTGTACCTACCGCTCAAAGTCTCTGAGTTTTATATGCAAACTCCACCAATACCCGTGAATGGGGTATTGCGTGTTTATCGTTTTTCCCCCGTTGTTTTATTGACTTGCTATTATTCTTGTGTAGAGGTATTTTTTATAATATTTTTGTATAATCGTTGTACTTGGATGTGTTTTTCCCATGCTTTGTTCTGTTTACGACCTTTGGGTCTCGTTGGCCATTGACTGTTTGCCTGTTTTCCTTGCCTGGTGTTTATAGGCTGGAGTGTTACTCTTGACTTGCTTGTTGCCTTGTAGACTGATAGCCAAGTAGTACTATAGGTGTACTTTGGATAGCCAAGTAGCTCTATAGGTGTGCTTTGGCATTATAGCATTATTATTCTTTGACTGGCACGGGGCTGAGAGAACCCGTTGTTGTAGACTGTATGGGTTATACCGAGTGTGCTTCACGAGAGTCCATGATATTATATACAACGAGGTAGACCGAGTGAGTTTCCCGAGAGTCTTGGATTTTATAGACTTCAGGAGGGTAGACTGTGTGGGCTTCCTCACAGAGTCTTACTTTGCTTGAACACGTTAAGAACCTTCCCAGGATATAGGAGGAATTGACCGAGTGAGCTTCCTCAGAGAGTCTGCGGTATACCTGAGGCTATAGGAGGAATTGACTGAGATAGCTTCCTCAGAGAGTCTCTAGAATTTGGGGCTGAGAGGGTTATACCGTGTGATCTTCTTCGAGAGAGTCACAGACCACCCTAGACTATGAGGGGAATTGACTGAGCATGCTTCCCGAGAGAGTCTAACACTTCGTATGACCAAATAGAGGGGTTAGGCTGAGTGCACTGCCCAGAGGGTTGTGGTACTTCTTGGATAAGACCAAAGGGATGGCTGCAAGTACTTCCCTTAGGGCTCCTGTTGTTATCTTGTGACTGATGTGGTGTTTTTACTGCTTACTGATTACTGTCATTACTATTTCTTGTTGCTTACTGTTGTCGTTTACTACTTATAGCATATTTACCTATCATATGCTCACTGACTGTTAGGCACAGATCTTTGGGTGATTGCCTACTGGGATTGTATCTCACACCCTGTTTGGGCCATGGTTTTGGGCCCGAGCAGACTTTGTTGCTGCAGGGATTGATAAGGGAAAACACCCTTCTACTTTAGGTACCTGATTTGTTGTGGAGCTGTAGAGCATGGGACCGGGCTTGACTCGCGATGCTGATTGGAGCTGCTATTTACATTAGTTGTCTGTTTCAGTTGTATTCATCATGTTGACTTGTTTACTGGTTTCCATAGATACTTGTACTGCATTACATCATCTTTTATATCAGACTTGTTCCTACTTTTGTTCAGTTGTTATATGCTGTTTCCTGATTCCGATATCTACTTGTTATTCTTTTTCCACTGTATACTCTGCCGATGAGAGCATAGTTTCCCCACTGACTCACCAAGGCCCTCGCTGCTAGTCGGCAGCCTCTGGCGTTCAGGGAAATGCGTTTGAGGTCATGTGGCGAACCGGGTACGGGGCACCAGTGGAGGGGCTCCAAATTCGGGTCGTTACATTCCTCAATCCTATCAAGAATCAACAACAAGGAATGATTATTCAAGTATTAAAAAATCAATTCATCAATCAATGGAGATATGTAAGACGATTCATATGATGGTGCTGACACCTAAATAATCATCAGTGATGAATCATGGTCAACTGAAAACATGTGGATCACTAATAGAGAGAATCTAGCCTTTGATCCTCTAATTAAAAAATGGTACAACAAAAACTATTTTAATGATCAATATATTCATTAAATGAAAATATCACTACTGAGGTATTTCTTATTTCCCACATAAATTAAATTATAAATTTAATGTGAAAATATCATCATGGTTTTGTAATCTTTATCAATTTTCAACTGAAAAATGTCATTTGTCATGACATATATGTAAAGTACATACTGAGTTATCCAATTAATATGATAATATTTAAGTTATATTGGACTCCAATAGGAACATATTCTACATCCATAACCTTTAAGTGGCTTCAGGGCAATAAAATTTCAATTTATAATTAGTTATTTATTTTTTATTTTTTATGTACTTAAAATTAATCTTCATTTAAAATGAATTCATTGTTATTATCTATACCTAATGATCAATCATTATTCATATTTTTCTCACTCACGTAACCAATAAAAGTTAATAATAAAATATATAATCATATAAAAGTGTTGTGATGTATGTAAGGACAATAACAAACTACATGACTTATAGTTGGACTAAATATCATGTACCCATATTCAATGCACTCAAATGTCCCATGATTTAAATAGAAAAATCAAACAGTATATGATAAATGGGATACTAATTACATAATGTGTTTTCTAGATAGTCTTACATGCAGCATGATAGACTACATGCCATGTAATTTGGTTATACATCATATAGTTCATGTATTTTAAATGTAGAAAATACATGGTCAAAGTTGCACCGTGCATTTAATTCAAGAAACATAAGACCAAAAAGACCTATAACTCTAAGGTCACATGGAATATACCCTTCCAAAACATTATTTACCATGTTAATGTCCATGGTAAACATTCACTCCCATCCCAAGGATTGTATCACAGACATGGGAAAAAGTGGTTACACACGATGTATTCTGGTACATGATGTATAAGAATTACAAGTATACAAGGATAAAAATAATAATTTATTATTCACTTTAAACTACATATTATGTGTTCCATGTGTCATTTATCGATAGTAAATTCTATATGATAATTCTAAATTAATTCCATATAATTTTATGTACTACAATTCATGAATGGTTTTCACACACCATGGGACTCTCTACTTCAAAAAAAGTAAACATTACATAATCAACATGTGGTTTTTATGTCAATTTATTAATAATAAACATCATATAAATAAATAATATTTTTGTATGTTATTTTTATGTGGGAGTAAAATTTAGATGAGAGGGACTATTCTGGGTAGTTCAAATAGGTACATGGTTATTTTCCTTCAAATAAAATTCATTTAATAATTATTATTATTTAAATAAAATTATTTACTGTAAATATTTTTAGATGGGAATATTGGGGAAAACATGGATGTATAAATAAGATAAAATGAATTAATTTATTAATCAGATAATTTATCTTATTAATTTGTGTGTGTTATACTGTAATAAAGATTTAATTGAAAATACTAATAGATATTTATTTTAAATACATAGTCATTACATGTGTATGATTGTTTAGGAGATTATATTAGAACAATTTATGTATTTGGTTTATTTAATTTTATATTTATTTTATGGGTTTTTGAATTATTTATTATTAAATTAACATTCATGGATTGTGTTTTATCCCTCAATCTTTTATTGTATAGGGCCATCATATCCAAGGTTTTTTTTATAATATCACCTAAACCAATCCTTGGTCCCCATTACCTATGTGTAAGTATAAAAAATAATTAACTTAAGGATTATCTCAAGTTCTTGGAGTCAGATCAAGCTAGATTTGATGTATCGAGTTGAATAAAAATAAGATAATACAAAAAACGGATGGTGGAATGCTACAGCTCATTCCTAGATCAACATGATGATTTTCCCCCATAGGTTCAAAGTTTGATTTATTTTCTACTCAATAAATTTTCCAATGAATAAGATCAGGATTAATTTATTTTTTTATTTATTTTATTTTTTTCATATAAAATATTTATTTTATGGATTCAAGACCATGATCACATAAATAAATGGATTAATATGAAAATATCGAATTAAAATAAATTGATTGTGTGTATAGTTTTTATCAAAACATAGTTAATTGCTTAAGTAAAACCCACTTAATATTGAAAATATATATAAATCGATACAACAAGAAAATTTACACATAATAAAATGCCGAAAATTAAATATCAAGTTAGATAATCCATCTATCACTTTAGTTATGAATATAAACATAGATCAATATAGTTTACTAGAAAAGGTTCAGATATTTTTAATTTATAAGGAGTTATGAATAAGGTTTTGGGTTGACATGACTATGTTATTCCAATGTTTTACTTCCAAATCGGGACATTGTATAACTTGTATTGAAGTATTTAGGAAATCAATGAAATTATTTCTTGATTTGGGAGTTATTTAAATGGATCAATGCTCTGTAAGCCCACAATTTGCAAGAATACATACCAATATACTTTCAAATTACTTGTTTGACCAAATTATCAGATATAATATTGTAAATATTGATCTTTGATACTAAAATGTCTATGCGATGACAAATATTGATACCAAAGGTGTGGGCTATTTGGACATGATATATTATTGAGAGTCATATTAATAAATTAATTTTCTCTCACATTTTTTTAATAAATTAATATACTAGTAATCTTTTCTAAATTTTTATATAGTTAAATGTAAACCTCTTCAATCACCAAATTTTCCATATGATTCATCTTGGATAAAGACAATATCCTTAATGGAGAAAAATTCATAGAATGGTAAGTGAAATTTTGAATTTTAGTATTCTTGGAATGGGATTTATATATATTAGCATCTCTTATTCATGATTAGCCTTTGAAAAAGGCTAGTGAGAAGGAACATACTCGCTTCTAGAGATATGTGATTAATGTGTTAGATTCCTAATGCCTTATTTTTTTCATCTATCTGAGGTGAGATTCAAATGGTATTTGAAGGCATGAACGTGTATGACATGTTATCCCACCATCATGATTTTATATTATGATAGGTGCATATGGAATAAATATGAGATCTCTAAGGAACTTTTGACATGAATTCTAGGAGAATGTTTGTTGGCGAGACCTCACATTGTCTAAATGATTGGATATGTCTAGAATTTGTACATCTTCGGTTTTAATCTACCAAAGGTGTTTTTCATGTATAACATTTTGATCTCACAACATCATATATTCTCTAAAATTATATTGAATTATAATATAATATATGATGAGAGGTCTCTCCCAGAACTATTCAAATTAATTTTCTAGATTGATTGTCATTTTAAATAGGAAAATCATCTTTCCTTATGGTGAAAAAAATGAAAGTCAAGGATAAGCGCTTCAATATGTATTCCAAGTAAAATATATATTTTCAAATACCTTCCAAGAATTTTAGATCAAAGGGTATGTGATGGAGATGGATACCATCAGTTTCAGATGTACCAAGAAGGGCCACCAAATGAAAAACTACCTATATTATAAGAAGCAAGAGTGTGCTATAGGTATATTCTTTATCAATTGAAACCTATAAATTTATAAACATTGTTTTTTGGATAACACGTGTAGTTCTCATATTTTTATGAAAATGTTAGAGACTAGTGGGTTTTTAAAGGTTTTGTGTGCTGACATAAATTTGTAGAAGAGGTTGGTTTCAATAGATATTGGCGATACCACCTCGTATTACTGACAAGGATGATCTTGGTTCTTGAAAACTATTATTATGAGTCCAAAATTACCAAAAGAAATTTTTTTATATCCAGTATTTATATATATGTTTTTATTTTCAATTTTAGAAATGATAATTTATTCATTCATAGATAAATAATTTTTTGATGTAAAGAACATTTATATAGTGGTATTTTTGTAATAGATTTTGAGAACCAGGTGTTATAAATTGTAATCATATTTAGTTCTCAAGACTAATACCATGACCTACTATAGAATCTCAACTTAGGACAAATAAATGGGAAATTTTTAGATATTTTATATCAATATGGTTATTTATATTCATTCTAACTAAAACCATTTTGTATTTTTCGAGTGTGTTAACAAGGATAAATGACAAAATATCTTTTTAGTATAAAAGTTAAAAGAGCCACATACCTTTTAGTATTGGATCACACTGGTTTATATGGACCATTATAGTTTAATAATGTTGTGGGATCACAAACATTATAAATTTTATTAAAAATTTATAATAATATATATATGTATACTTAATATGGTATAGGTTATAATCATTTATTTAATTCAAGGAATTAAAGAAAGAAGTTAAGAACTAGTTTGGAACTAATATTAAAAAAACTATTCTTAGACTGTGGTGATGAATATATTCATCAAGAATTTATTGATTACTTAAGGGATTTTATAATTATATCCTAAATCACTCCTCCCTAAACACCCATGTGTAATTATGTTAATAAATAGAGTAAATTCACTTTTTTGGACATAGTGAGATCAAGGATGAGACAAGTAACTCGTCCACTATATTATTGGGGATATTAATTATGGATAGTAGTATAATCCATAGTATAGTATAAAATAAAGAGAAAAACTCTATACTATAATATATTTGGTGTTGAAAGAAACATTCTTTTCACACATACATTCTTGGGGTTGTGAAACATTTTTTAAAGCCTATTCGGGTTACAAACATTCACCCTAAGGCAGAAATTCTGTCTTTATATGATACCTAAAGAAGAATAAATGTTATTACCTATATGAACCCCATAAAAAGTTTAATAGCAGCTAGATAATTCAAATAAATTGAGAGGTATCACATATATAAAATAGATCATGGGAGATATGTTAACCTTGATGAGGCTAGGGAACATGATTCTCCTATGTTGGTATAAGGATAGATTCCATAAATCCTCATATAAGAATTTGTTTTAGAGACACAACTAAATATTAATAGTAAAAGTGATGTTATAGAATATAAAAGATATGGTTTTATCATCATTGAGGATGGTGACTCATTATTATTTGATAATAATGATGTTATAACTTATAAGGAAGTAGTAAGTGACAATGACATTATCAAATGGAAAAGATCAATCAATTTTTAAATGTTATCCATGTAATAAAATAAAGACTGGGTTTTCAAAGATTCTCTTGTAGATGTAATATGTATTAGTAGAATGTTTTTATTGAATAATACACTAGACTTGTATGGTCAAGTTGGTGTATATAAGGAATGAATTCATGAAAAAGGGTCCAAAAAATAAAGGTATTAAATATGATAAATACGTTTTTCTAGTCACCATGATTATATCCATTATAATTTTACTTACCATAGAAACACACCATGACTATTAGATTTGGTAGAAGAATATATTTTTTGTTAATAGGAACCTTTAAGAGGATTTATATATGATACAACCTAAATGGTTTATGACTCCACAAAATTAAAATCAAGTATATAAGTTGAAAAGATCCATTTATAGGGTAAATAAAGAGTCCATGTCATGTAACATTCATTTTTTTACACAATATTGTAATTTGGTTTAATAAAGAATGAGTATATGACTTGTTTCTATATTAGGTTTTGTGGGAGTGTGGTAATTTTTTTAATATTTTATATCGATGACATATTAAATATTGGAAATGAGATACTTGTCTTAATTCAAATTATTATTTTGTTAAATACATGTGTCTCTATAAATTACTTAGGTAAGTATATATATATATATATATAATTTAGATCAAGATCCATCATGATAGATACAAGAGGCATATTCAAATATTTCAAGGTAAATACATTGACAAAATAAAATAGATATTCATTATTGAAAATTCCATGAGGGGATTATTTCTCATTCCATGTGGCATCAATAATTCCAAGAATATGTGTCCTCGGGCACATGAGGAGATACAAAGAATGAAAAAGATACCATACACCTCCATGATTATGTTATTTATGCTTTTTATATTAGGTATTATCTAGATGTAATATATACCCTAAGTGTTGTAGGAAGGTATTAGTACGATCTAGGTGACCAATATTAGATTGAATTCAATAATATACTTAAATATCAAAGGAAAAAAAAGCATATGTTCATGGTATATGGTGGATATGTAGATCTATTCATTCGGGGATATGAATATGCAACTTTATAAATAGATCATGATGATATTATTCTAAATTCATGATGTATCTAAACCTTTAATTAAAGATATATGATCTAGAATAGCTCAATGAATGTTATAGATATTGATTTTATAATAGAGTCTGAGTATATTGTATCTTTTGTGGTTCATAAAAAAGATGTGTGAATTTGAAAACTCATTCAATGGATTGGTGTGGTTCATAGATATTTAAGACCCTATCAAGATATATTATTATAACTCTACAATGGTGACTATTATAGAACAACCAAGGTCTCATAAAGGAAAAAATCGCATACATTGAAAGCATCATCTCATGAGGTATTTTTCTTAGAGAGGTAATGTTTCAAAGATCATTATTTCTATGAAAGGCCACACAGTGAACCGCTTCATATAGGATATATCTTATTGTAAGAATAATAATAATATGAGATCTAGTGTAATTAAAATAATTGGAATTTAAATTCAGTCTATGTGAGATTTTTATAGATTTTGTGTCCTAGAACCAACTAAATTTTTAATATAGATTTACAATTTCATTCCAAATATTAAAAACTAAATATTAATTAAAAAATATCGGTCATTCTTTTACATTAATTTCATGGGATAATATCCTTATTTATATTTTTATCATAAAAATAAGTCATGGTAGTTATATGGGACGATGAGAACCATGAGGTTCTATGAAGATATCTCTTAAATGATTGTTAGGTATTTCAGGATGACATGCTATAACAAGCGATAAATTATTCTGATGATCAATTGCGAGTACTAAGGAGAGGATAATACTTCATCTCATGAGGTTTTAACTTCATAATCTCTATGGAGGGAATTTTTGAAGATATACCCACCTATAAGAATTCCACATGCTTTATGTCATTGTAATTCTTATATATGATCATGTGTAATAATCCTTTGGCATTAAGATTATTATTAATACATTCCACGACTCATGTTATTTTATGTATTTATAAAAACTTGTTTTCCATATATTCAAAGTGAATTTCGATAATTAGGCTACATTATGAATAGTGTGTTATTATTGAATAAGTTAAACAAGTATTTATAATTTTAATATTTGTGTAAATTGGTATCATGGACCAATGATTGGAATAAAAATGTTGAACTAAATTCCGTGGACATGATGTTGTAGATATGTTCATTCTGTACAATCAAAGAAATGCATATCACAAACATACATTGATTACATGATAATACAACATTCATGATGAGATATCAAGATTAAGGGATTATATTACATGATATGTGTTTGTATTTAATTGTCAGTGTTACTACATTAGTATGTTCATCTTTGGTTCATTGACCCATTTCGAGATAATAATATGTGATATTTGGACGAATCACCTAAAATCAACGAGGAAGAATCCAAGAGGGTTTTACACCAATTGTTTCCAATGATCTCAATTAAATAGTATTTATATTTACCATTAAATGAAATATTATTCCCCAGACAAATAAGTAATATTTTTTATGATTTTATTGATCACATATAATAAATAGATATTTATTCTTGAGGTAATAATTTAATGATACAGATATATTATATTTATTTATCTATTGTGTGAATGAATAATTTTTTTGAATATTTTTATTTGGGAATTTAATAAGTGTTATAGGAGGATGAGTGGGTTGATAAGAGGTCCAATAAAAATTATTAATTTATAATAATATATAATAATATTTATTGGTTCGTATGTTAGAGAACACCATAAGAAAATAAAATTCTGTTATTATTATAAGTACGAGGTCTTATAAGGGTTTAATATATTATTAAGATCTTTTATGAAATTAAGTAATATTTAACACTATCCCTATGTCTATAAATTGACTATTATGTCTATTGTGAAGAGTTTAATCATTGTACAAAAATATTATTCTTATAATTTCCTATTTTTTTGGATGAATTGGATACTTTGAGTTTATAAAAATTACATTCCTATTTTTTCTTCTCTAATATGGGTCATTAAGAGCACTGTTATTTGTAGCTAAGGGTCTTAGAGTTTGTAGTTGGAGATATGAGAAAGGGTATGGCCTTAAGGTGGCTGGAAAATAGCCATTGGCTAGCTGGTGGAGTTCCAGTATGTCTGCAAAATTTTACAGACTACATCGGCTAGCCAGTTGGGTGACACCAATTGAGATATGGTTCTATTATCACCTATGTGGTCCTTAAAAGCATGTTTTTCAAACTTTGTCTAGTTACCCATAAATCAGTGTGTCCAATCATCTCCTAAGTATGCCTAGTCCAGTTGTGTATTAAATTCACCCCATGTGTTTTATTTTTAAATGTTTTCCCACCTAAATTAATAGTCAATTTTTACCCCATGGCACTGATCTAAATTTTAAACATCTCCCCTTGTATCTCTACTCTCTCATTCTTCTCCCCCTGCCTATCTAATGCATGACTAATTTGGTGTGCGCAATAATGTTGAGTTTTTTAGATCTACTCCAAATTATTCTTTATTGTTCTGATATGAGAATGGGTCTATGGTGTATTTATGTTTTTATCACGATATGATGATGAATTATTCCTTTAATTATCTATTAGTTATGAATCTATAATATTGAAAATAGTTCTTAATTAAATCAATACATACAATAAAAAACAGTTTTTCTTTAGGTAAATGATTATTAATCATCTATTTAGACATTTATATATGATTAATGATAGAACCTTAATCCATAAAAAATTCCTTGGTGGATTGGTAGAGGATTATACATCTCAATGAAAATTCCCTTTGATCGAATCAATAACACACTATAACTAAGGGAATTTCTGTGTAATTATTTATAAATCAATCAAGTGGTATATTATTCTTCTTTAATATAATCTTTAATATCTTTTATATTGATCGATTACTAACAGATCAATGTTTGTTGAAGGTGAAATAGGTTCTATTCTATTATTGATAAAAAATTCTTGTTTTTTTCTTTGATCGACAATGGATTTTGTGAATTGGTTTTCCTTCCATTTTCATATCTCCAAATTGGTACCATTGATGAACTCTTTGAGGTATATGATTCTATAATACCTATCATGACATAGAATCTCCTTGAGTGAATATTCTAAACCACTTCTTGACAAAGAATATCCAGATTTAGTCATCCTAGATTTTTGTAATCATCCTCTGTGTGTGTGAAATGGTGTTCATTATTTGAACCTTTATGAAAATTAGAGTTCATCATCAAAAACCTTAAAAAAGGAATTTTCGTACCTTGACGAGGCCATGTTTGTGATTGTTAGAAATATATATTGTTGTGTGTTTATAGGCTTAGAAAATATTGAGTTTAATATCATGTGTGCATGTTTTAGCAATTATTTTTCATGCATGTTAGTCTATGTTGTGTCTAAATATGATATGATTGTTTACATGTTTTATACTTGGTATTTGTTGTATAGTTTCTTATTGCTTATTACCAGTGTGGTAGATGGAACCTTCATGAATCAGTGGACCTTGAAAAAGAGGATGTTTAGATATTTCTATGACATGATATAAGGACCTAGAGAGAGAAAGGGGCATGATGTCCTACTATGGCCTGACTGAGAGAAATTATGGTGAAAGCGTGACCGATTATCTCTTATCGACCAGTCAAAGTTCCGGTGCTCTGCTGGTGTGTATAGCAGTACTCGTGTCGAATCCTCAGTGATGATACTTTTTAATAGTTCATTGTTTTTAGTTGATTGTATTTTGATTGGGGTTTTTTTGTAGAGAATAAATGAAGTGACTAATGATTGGTGTTTGATTTTATAATTTGATAATGATTTGGGTGAGTTCATTTTTAGGGTCATCATCTTGTGATATCTTTGAGCTTTGATTTTTATTTCATTTAAATTAACACCCACATCACAAGATAACATTGATTGGAATTCCTAAGTGTTAAGGCATTAATCTAAGACTTAACATAACATAGGGTTCTAATATCAATAAAATCTAATTTATGGTAGTGTATTTATGGTTCCAATAATCCATGAAAACAACACGTTAAACAAGAAAAGTTTTTAATCCATTACACATAAGTCCAACATACACAATGTTAATTTGAAGATCATTCATCGAGAAAATAATCTCAATCACATAACATACCTAAATTATAACTAACCCCAATGAAAGATTTACTCTAAAATTTAAATTATTAGTAAATTGTTTATAATTATTATGATTATATATTAAGACGATAAGAAAAATAAAGGGATAAGAAAATATTGGTGCGACGAACACACACACAAACAATGATGATAATTAAAAATGAACATTAGATTGATTGAGAATTAAAAAATAAGGGAAGAGGATTCAACTATATTTAAACAATTTTAATAACATTAATATTAAACTACAGATGGTGGATGAGATTAAGTGATACTTAAGAAGAATCTTTCATTAAAACAGAACTACAAATACAAACACATAAGAAATTACAATTTAAAATGAATGGAAAGAATGAGAAATCAAAGAGAAGAGGAAGGGTATCTTAAGTAAAAACATGAGTTTGGAATGTCCACCCAAGCCTTTAGAAGATCTTTGGTCATGATAATTGATCCTACTCTATTCTGAATTGTCAACCCCTTTGAAGGAGAGGAGGGGGATGTATTTATAGCCCAAGGAAGTGGACTGTTTTCATTCCCAATCTGTCCCTCCACTTGGCTCAATGATTTTGAAATCCAGACAGAAAAATATCGACATATATACTTCTTCAAATTTATATATAATATTTTTGTATGAATAATATCAAATTTGGAGGCATTTGGTGTTATGGATCTAATTTTATGGTGGTTTGATTAAACAAAGTTAAACTGTCCATTTCTATCCATGCTTTTTCAATGGCCAAAATGTGAATGGATTTTTAATATAAATATGCCTTCAAATCCAAATAATTAATTAAGAAAATTATTCCACCTATATATCCTCTTTCAAACTAAAAAATCTCATATTTATTTGATGACTAGATTATGAGACATGTCATGATTACTATACTGATTTTAATTCCGAGACAGAATGGTGAGTTGAGTTTAAATGAATAATTTGTGCCCCTTGTCGTTAGATTTGGTCCTTGAAATTTTTATCCATGTATCCTTAAATTTTACCAAGAATTTTGGAGGAGAATAAAGGAATTTGGACTTCCTGATTGAGACAAGAAATTAAATCTTCATGGCTAGTTATGTTTCTTCACAGATTCTGTAGACCTTCTTGTTAGGTCCATATGGGCCTTTAAATGGCATAAGTGGTAAATGGTAACTTCTAATGAAATGTTCTATATTGAATTATGAATCCTAAAAAATATAAAACACACAATTTGGATCAGTAGGGTGAGTGTTATACATAAAATACTTAACTGACACAATTTTACTACCTCTAAAAATGATCAAAAATTTTACTTAGTAATAAAACATTAATATTTCACACAAATTATGCACATTTCATATCAAATAAGTAAAGGGGGTATATAATAAGTAATTAATATATTAACAACATAAACTCCCACACACATAGTCTTGTTCTTGTCCACATGTACAATAAATATAAAAATCTGACAAAATCATTTTCACTCACCAACAAATATTAAAATTTTGTTTTCTCCAATAAGGGGTGGTTTAGACAATATCAATCATCAATATTGAATTCCACCACAAGTTGATTCCGAAACAATGTTCCAAAAAATTTATTTTTTCATGGTCAAATTCAGAAATGGAAAATTGTGGCATAAAAAACTTACTCCCCTCAAGATGATAAAATTAAATTATGGAGCTTCACTCACTCACCAACCAAAAGTGAAAATCTTAGAGTTTGAAAGACCTATCAGTTTCCACTCTCGATCCAAAGTTAACAAGAATCAAGTGGTATTTTGAAGGTGTTTTTCTATGGCTATGGGGTGGTAGTTATATAATGTCTAAGAGAGAGAAGAAGAGGTGTAAAACACCAACATGGAAAAAGGCATGCACATTTTTATGAAATGAGACATGAAAGGTAATTGAAACACATATTTATGAAGGAATGAAAATTTGAAACAAGACACAAAAGTGGAAGGAAATATGAAGGGAATGGAAAGATGGAATATTTCTAAAACACAAAACTTCTTCCAATGACATAAGAATATAATGCAAGTGTTCTTTCTTTCCTCCATTTTTTTGAAAGTTAAACTTGAAATAGATCTCACACTCATATCCCATCCCATGAATGATCTCCTCACTACACTAATTGTAATAGTTATATCAAGATCAAAGGCAACGAAATAGTGATTTTTGACCTACACAAGACACAACACATTTTTTTTATTTTTTTCATTTTTTAATTTTTTTAATTTTTTTTAACACATGTCAATATAATTTGAAAAATATGTCATAAGAATATATACATTCTCAAAAACCACTGAAGCTAAACCTCTTCCACACACTAAAATGGATTCATTCCCCCAATAATATGATAACTCATTAAAAATCAATAAAAGGGAACCCAAACAATGAAATTCATTCCCCCGACACATAAATTTCATAAAATTATGCAATGAAAATCCATGTTTATATTGGGTTGGATAATGTATTGTGCTTGTAATGAGGCTATCAAAGAAAAATTTTTCATAGGCTCGAAGGGGCTTTCAAAATTAGGATTAATGTATGTTTAATTGGAGGCTATTTGACTATTATAATTATCATGTGTATCAGAAAATACATCTATTATATTAATGCACACTAAATTATGAAATTCTACTCAAGGGTCCACAAACTAAAGATTCACAAATGGGGGTGAAGACACACATTATGAATATATGGCCATAGGCATCCTTGTCATGAAATCTAATTTTTTTGTCATGGTTTGGGAAAATCATTTTACAAATCAAATATTGAGCTTTAAAAATTTGTTGGTTTTATCCCAATATTCTTTATCAAAATTTATGATGAAAATAGAAAAATTTTAAGATGAAACCATGTATTTTAATTCTTTAAAATGGCTGGAAAAAATTTTGAAATTGGAAGGTGATAAAGTATGACTCTTTATTTTTCATATATTTTTATAAATTATTTTTTTTTGTTTTTTTAGTTATTTTTAGCTTTTTATAAAGATACGCCCACACAAAAGATAAAGAGTAAATAAAAACTTATGATGAGGACAGTTGTAAAAAATGAAAATGAGAGAGGAAGAAAGATATAGAGAGAGATAAGTTAATCGGAAAGAGTTGCACCCTAGTTTGGATTTGGGTTGTTGTCATCTCCATCCAGTGGCAGGACATCTATAGATTTTTGGGATTTGTTGGAAGTCAATGTGGTTCTAGGATTGTGGGATGTTATCTAAAAAAGGAAAATCATTATTCATCTAATTATAAACTAAAATTAAATTAAAATTTCATAAATGTAAAAGAAAACATGGGTTGGCTCCCAAGAAGCACTGCATTTATTTTTCAATAGTTGGATTGTTGTAGTGGACAACCCATAGTCTGACTATGTCCATTGTATTTTCTCAACTCCAGTGTGCTCCCAAGAAAACTTTTCATTTGGGAGGCCTGATGATTCATTGGATAATTTTATCCCTTCCTTTTTGTTTCCATTTCAATTAAACGGGGTTACAAAGAGAATATGACTATCCTAACTTTGGTCTTCAATGTGAGGAATTATTTTATCCACAAAGTGATGGTTTTATATGCTTGTATATTCAGGAAGATTTCTCAATTATGGCGGTTCATTTATGAATGGTTCAGATAACATGAAACCATAATATGAGATCCCAATTTTTTTCAAGTCATTTATTTCATCCCTTATCGATGTAGAGTAATGAGGATCAGTAGAGTCAAAATACTAATTAAAATTTTCAATGTCATTTATATCAATGTTGTTCGCCAAATAATGGTCAATTTCAATATCATCAGTGATCACTTTATTAATTAGAGAAAAATATCACAAAAATCACTACTATCAGGATAATATAAACACCGTGGTTTAGGGTTCACCTCACAAATAACCAAATTTTCAGAATCAATGATAGGAAATTATGAATGTTGCATAATCATATTTGAATAAAAAATGAATATTTTTGTTCATTTTCCCCATTACAATCCATGTTGGTGCAGTGGAGGTTAGAGGTGAGAGGAGATTCCAAAGTGTTTTCATGATCCTTTAGATCAATGTAGTTTGCATTTTTAATGTCAACACCAACTTCTCAATTAATGACTTGGTTAATGAGGATGTAATATTCACAAACTCTTATATTAGTAGAATAGGATTAACTTCCTAGATTGGGATTCAAGACAATATCAGAGAGACATTTGAAAGCATGGAATGTGAAGAAAGATTGATTCTCTAATGGGTATCGCATGGATTGAAAAGTATTGAACTTGACTGGTTGGTCACCAAATTCCATGGATAAGATGTCCGCATAGACATCATTTTTTTAGATGTCATGAGTAAATGTATTTTTAAAATAAGTGAAGATTGGAAAGAAGATGTATAACCTTCCATTTTAAGGATAGAGAAGTCTTTTTGGAAGATAAGATAATTAACACAAACATTGACATCCTCAAATATACCCTCTAGACTGGTTGTGCTTCGATTAGCTAACTAAATGACAACACCCATTTGGTGAAAGGGACCTAGACCAAGGTTGGAGAAAATTGATTTGGGAATGACATTAATTGAGTATCCTAGGTCTATGAGTGCATCATCAAGGTTGGAACATCCAATTTGGCATGGAACCATAAAGGTCCCATGATCATTGCACTTTATGTGAATAGAATATTGGGTGGAAACATTTTTGAAAGTCCTATGTTGCCTCTAGTGGGAGCACAATGCCTTAAGAAACAAGGCATACTTAGGGATTTGTTTTATGGAATCTTAAACGAGAATGTTGACTTCAACTCGTCAAAACAGATCGAGCATTTTTGTATCGGGTTCAAAGGACATCATTGGTTTAGAAACATCTTGAGTAAAAGGAATTGGATTCTTAAGTGGAACGTTAGGAGGTGAGAGAATGGCTTCAGATTCCTTTTCATGTATCTTTTTCTTTTCATTTTCTAGGTTTACATTCAAAGGTGGGTTGGAGGACTTATCTTGAGGAATAGAAATTCTCTTTCATGATCTAATTTCAATTTCACTTACATTACCTTTGGGATTGGGTAATGGTTGAGCTGGGAGTTGGGATTAATTTTATTGTTATTGTTGGCTCAGGTGGGATTCAAGTTGGCTATTTTGCGTTTCAATGTTTTTAATGATAGAAAGGTTGAATGAGGCAACATATTCAACTACACTTTACCATGGATCCATGGAAGAAGAGTATTTTCCTGAATTTGGATTACCTTGATTTTGGTTCTTGGGGAAGTGATTGTATTGGGTTTGGAATTGGGAAGGCTCACTAGGATAATGGAATCCAAGAGGAGGATTGTTCCATTATTGTTGTGGAATAAAAGGATAAGGTTGTTGGAAGTTACCAACACCTTGACCATATTGAAACTGGTTTAATATTTGATGATGGAATTGAGGGGGATGAGAGACGGGATTACCATACATCAAGCCTTGGTTATATGAAGAAGAGAAGGGCTCAGAGTGAGGTTGGTTGATGTTTCTAATGAACTGACTTGATTGTTGAGGGTTGTGGTTCCACTGAGCATATGTTACATTGAGATCCGTTGGTCTGGATGAATCAAATGGTTCATCTTGATGTTCTGGACAGGTGTCAGTTGGATGAGCTAGTGAGTTTTAGATTCCACAGTTTTTGACAGGTCCGAGAAATGTTGATTGTGGATAAGATGAGGTTGGGGATTTGGATGCCGTATCTAGTTGTCGTGCAAGACCTATAAGTTCACTCATCCACATTGTCATCTTGATTGCCTCTATGGATTGATTTTCTTGGAATTTTTTTACTTGTACATGTCCTCGAGTATGGAATTGTTGTATGTTCACATTCATGTGTCTTATGAGATCTCTTACAGTTGTAAAATTTTTATCAACAAGAGCACTTCCACTTGCGGAATCAATGAGAGTTATCTCCATAGCCAATAACACCTCATGGAAGTATTGGATCAAGATATGGTTAGGGATTTGGTGATGTGGGAAGGTTGCAACAAGCTTTTTGAACCTCTACTAGAAATCATGGAGCAATTCACTTGGGAATTGACGAATACCACTTATTTACATTCGGATAGAAGAAGTACGAGAAGTAGGAAATAATTTCTCTAAGAATAGATGCTTCATTTCATTCCATGTGGTTATGGAACTATGAAGAAGGTAGTAGATGCATGACCTGGAGGAGTCATCTATGGAGAAAGGGAATTCTTGAAGATTGATTTGTTCCTGAGAAACCCCTTGATGCTTCATGGTAGAGCACACCACTTGGAACTCTTTAAGATGAAGATGTGGATCATCACCGGCTAGCTCGTGGAAATGAGGGAGAAGATGAATCAAGACTGATTTGAGATTGAAGTCAGCTTCTATGTTTGGATATTTATAACCAATAAGTTGGTAATTCATATCAGGGGAAATGATTTCTTTATGCATCTGTTCCCAAGGATTTTCCATACCTAATTCAATTGGTTGGAAATGGACCGGTTCTGGAATTATTTGATTATCCCTATTGTTCTGTCACAACCCGTCCTCAAGACCCATGTCGTGACTACCCCAAGCCTTCCTTCTATAGGCCAGGGGCTGTCGACTAGCACCAAAGGCGAAATTTCAGATATAAGGGAAGGCATTGCCTTTAAGTATAAAACAAACACTACAGAGTAAGAAAGCAGAAGTAAACACTAAGTAAACTGAGAGTACAAGTAAGTGCGGGAAAGTTAATGGGCCAGTATACAAACCCAAACTGAATGTAAAGTACAATTGGAATGAGAGTACAGTAGCAGAAAAGTAAAGCAGCAAGTCTGATCCATCCTCTGGAAATCCCACCTAAAGGGTGGGTACATATAGTCTCCTCTGCTGCTCGACTCCAGCCATCCACAACGAGCCCGTCTCGTCCAGAAGTCCACCTCCAGGTACCATCCTGCTCCATGGGCTCCTACCTCGATCAATGTTGTTCTTCGTCTTCATCCAACACAACGAAGTGCGGGCATATCCCGTGCAGGGGTGAGTATACGCTACTCAGTAGGGACATCGAGACCCCCGATAGTCTCCCAGAATCCACAAAGGATAAAAACAAATGATAGATAACAATCACGAAGTAACAACCAACACTAATTAGGTATACGTCCATACATATACCTAAGTCATCAATTCTAGCCCTACTCCAACTCACGAGTCCAAGTACAACCCAGTCCACACAGGAAAGCACAATCTAATCCACACATGATATCAAGTCAATCGCATGGAAGATAATGATTGAAAGTCAAGAATCAGCTCACACAGGTATTCCATAATAGAAGAAAGATATTAGATGATCAGTTGTGGACACTGGATCATCTAAGCTGTTGGATCCACATATGATCGATAGGTACTAACCCCCGCAATGACCCACACAGGATCTGACCCACATAGGATCGGTATGCGCTGACCCACACAGGATCGCTGAGCACTGACCCACATAGGATATGACCAACATAGGATCAGTATGCATTGACCCACACAGGATTTCTGAGCGTTGACCCAAATAGGATCGATATTCATCGTCGTCATCGAACCCATGGAGGATTCTTGTACAGAAGTCAATGCAGTCGCAGCCAGCTCTAGGGTTTTTGCACACAGCACGCTCATTCCAAGAGGGTCCGCTCCACGAGCCAAGAAGGTCGATAAATCAACTTTCACATATACCAGATTTTATGTATTTTAAAGTTCTATTATGAAAAAAGGAACTCAACGCGACTAACGGCGTGTCTTTCGGACGCCCGGTCTGAGAGTTATTGGCCTTTTTGTTCTAGGGGCCTGGTTGGTTTTTATGTCAAAACCAACCTGACCGTACTCCAACTATGTCCAAACCTCGATCAGAGTAATCCAAAAGGTCCGTCTTACTAAGAGGAATCCAACAAAGTCAACATCACGTCAATCGTACGTCCGGAGCTCAAGATATTAGTGTTTCCGCTCCGAGGGCCTGGTTGGTTTTATGTTCGAACCAACCCGGTCGTACCCAAAGTTCTCCAAAACCTAGAGTATAATATACCGAAACGACCGTCTCGATCCAAGGATCGCATCGAAACTTACTGTGCATCAATAAAAGGTATGTATACCAATATATGGGATTTTGAACGAAACTGTCCAAAGTGGGGGGGGGGGTTGGCCCGGACCAACCTGGCCCAAAACCCCCTGGGTCGGCCTGAACCGGGTCGACCCGGACCGAGGTTGGTTCCGGCCCAATTGGGAGTGGCCCAGCTCAGTGGGCGGCCCGGTGCGGCCTGTTTGGCCGGTGCGATCGGGCGGTGCCTTCTGGCCCGCCTATCTGCAGGCATCCGACACGCGGAAATCGAGGGGCGCTGCCCCCCGGGACTCGAATGGTAGCTCCACGTTGGGCCGCGTTGAAGTTGTTGTCGGGGGTCGTAACCCCCAGCCTGCCCGAGTCGGCCGGTCGTGATTCTTCCCGCAAAACACCACGGTCCCGCGCCTCCCGGCACCGATGGCCGGTTTTTCCGGCCGCCCTTCCAGTAGCGCCATGGCTTAAGCTGCACCCTTCATCCGACCGGTGCGGCATGACAGTGCCCCACCCCTCCACCGTGGCCCGACATCAGCCATGGCCTCTTTGGTCTTCAAAGGCGCGGCGCGACAACATCGCGATTCTTCATTACGGCACGTACCGTCCATGATACATTCGTTCCCGTGCGGTCCTGATTCAATGACGTCCAACATTCCGTGCAGCATGAATAGATAAACAATGGGTTCAGACTTGTTCAAAGGTCCGCACCCACCGCGTTAGAAGTTTTTAACAATTCCAACATTTGTTTGATACTCCGGGGTAAAATCCACACAAATTAAAAAAATGAACCAAGAACCCCTACCTTGATCGCCAGTGGGAGGAGACGTGAGAAGGATGACGATGAAGGTGACATCGGCATTCGTTCTTCACGAGGAGAAGACGATGTTGTCGTTGCCCGCCGCACGCTTCCACTTCTGAGTTTGTGCGTCGGTCCGTTGATGACGAAGAGGAAGGAAGAAGAGTCATCGGAGATGTCTTGCGTTGGAAGGGGTTCCAAGGAAGATGCATCGTCCTCGTTCTTCATCTGAACCATGGCATTTTTTGCGTTCTTCAACGAGGAAGAAAAAAAATATTTTTAAGGCCTGAGTATTCTCTCCCAAAAACTCAACGCAACGATCCAACCAAAATAAAATAAAGCATTTTCCTTATTTTATTACTCATGCCAATAATTTTCAAAATTCCAAACTTGAATTCACCTAATTAATTATACATGTGTTGTCTAATTAATTAGGTGTTTTAATTGGCATGGCGTTATGTGGGAGAGTGGAAGAGTTACGTAATTAATGGGGGGTTTAGAGAATTTGAAAAGGGTGGGGCTCGTGTGGGCCCCACCTCACAAATATCCAACCAAGGTTAGGGTGCATTGGGTCCCATTCAAGTCCCACACATGGACTTAACCACTTGGTTGCGGAATAAAAATTGGAACACAATTTTTATTTTACTGAAAACATAATCCAAATTTTTTAACAATACTTCCCGAGCAAACAAAACTCCAAAATGGTCTTCCTAAGAAAATACTGGTGTTGTGGTTTCAACGGTGCCTTCAGATTTCGATTCTGATCACCGGTTCAAAAGTTAGAAAAATCCACTCGCTCGTTCACTGAACGTACCCGAGCTAAGCTTTGGAAATTGATTCCGGGCACACCGGGCCTCGAAATCACGTGCCGTCAGAAACTGTGCACTCGTAAAAAAACCGAAAGAATTTAAGAAAAAAAATTCAATTAAAAATTTGTGTCTTTACATTACTCCCAACTCAGTTCTTTAAATCCCCGTAAAGATACATCACAAACTAGGGAAAAAATGAGGGTATTGAGCATGCATCCGAGCCTCCCGCTCCCAAGTGCTCTCCCAGAGGTTCTCGTGCTGCCACCTGATGTGCACAAGACGAATCAACCACCCACATAGGAACTGCTTCGGTTGATCATCTATCTCCACTGGGACCTCCGCAAAATATGCCCCATCATCAACATCTATCTCCCCATGGTCGATGATATGCGTCGGGTCGTCCACGTATCTGCTCAGCTATGATACGTGGAAAATATCATGCACCCTATGCAACTGAGGTGGTAGATCCAGGCGGTAAGCCACCTCGCCTATCCTAATGAGAATTTGAAAAGGTCTGATGAAGCGTGGAGACAGCTCGCCACCCCGGCCAAATCCTTGTAATCCACACCGAGGTGAAACCCTTAAGAAAACGTGGTCACCGTCCCCGGACTCTAGTGGTCTCCGCCTCCTATCAGCATATGACATCTGTTGGCCTTTACCTATCCTCATCCGCTCATGGATAACCTGGACCTTCTCTGTCTAGGCCTGGACCATATTTGGTCCCACAAGTGTTAACTCCCCGGGGTTTGTCCAGCACAGAGGTGATCTGCAGGGTCGGTCGTGCAATGCCTCGTAAGTTTCCATCCCAATGGTGGAGTGGTAGCTATTGTTGTACAAAAACTCTACCATGGGTAGGTGGTTATCACAGTTACGACCAAAGTCAAGGACACATGCACGAAGCATTTCCTCAAGAGTCTGAATGGTTCTCTCCGTCTGACCATCCGTCTGAGGGTGGAAGGCGGTGCTCAGACGTAGCTACGTCTCTAATGCCTCCTACAACCCCTTCCAAATCTAGGAAGTAAAACAAGTATCTCGATCAGAGATGATAGATGATGGCACACCATGAATACGTACGATCTTCTAAATGTAGAGGTGTCCCAAGCTATCCATTGAGCCCTGCTCTCTGATGGGTAAGAAGGTAGCTGTCTTGGTGATTCGGTAGACAATCACCCAAATGGAGTCGTGTCCTCTGGAAGTACGTGGAAGCCCAGTCATTAAATCCATTGATATCTCGTCCCACTTACACTCTGGGACCTCTAAGGGCTATACCAATCCTGCTGGTACCTAGTGCTCCACCTTCACTTGCTGGCAGGTGAGGCATAGAGAAACAAACTCAGCCACAGCCTTCCTCATACCTGGCCACCAGTGTTGTCGTCTAAGATCCTGGTACAACTTCTCAATCCCTGGATGTACCGCCAAAGGTGAAGCGTGAAACTCTCTTATCAACTCCTTCTATAGTGAAGCTGGTACCATGCTACGTCCTCTAAAAAGTATGACGTGCTCTCCTCCTACAGAAAATCCATCAGTTGCATGTCCAGTGGAAATCTGTGCACGCCACGTCTCACAGTCAACATCCCCACACTACGCCTCTCTGACCTGCTGAAGTAGTGGAGGACTGACTGTGAGTGACTGAATGAAGGCTACTCCATCTCTATCCATGAAAGATGTCTACAATGTGGCTAGATGCTCTGTCGCCTCTCCAAGTATCTGGATTCCCATCCTCCTGTAGAGAGCATCGGCTACTACGTTCCCTCCCAGGAGTATAGACTATCTCAAAGTCATAATCCTGGAGGAACTCGAGCCATAGCCATTGTCTCAGGTTCAGGTCCTTTTGAAAAAAGATCTACCTGAGACCCTGGTGGTCAGAAAAGACTGTAAAGCGCTCGCCTATCAGATAGTGTCTCCACGTCTTCAGAGTGAAGACCACTGCTGCTAACTCCAGGTCATGGGTAGCATAGTTCTACTAATGCGGCCTCAACTGTCATGATCCATAAGTGATCACTACCTGCTCCGGCATCAGGACACAGCTGAGTCCAGTCCCTGATGCATAGCAGAAAACTACATACCCAACTCCCTCCTCCGGTAGCCTCAAGATAGGTGCGATGGTCAATCTATTTCTCAGCACATGAAAGCTCTATTGACATAAATCTGACCACATGAAGGGTTTCCCATTCTTCATCAAAGCTGAAAGTGTTGTCGCCACTCTAGAGAAGTCTATCACGAATCTCCGATAATAGCCATCCAATCCTAGGAAACTCCACACCTCCGTCACCCTCCAGGGTGGATCCCAAGCTAGCACTGCCTCAATATTCACAGGATCCACCACAAAACCCACCTCAGAAATGATGTGCTTCAAGAAGTTGACCTCTCGTATCCAAAACTAACACTTCGAGAGCTTACCATAAAGCTGGTGCTCTTGGAGTGTGTCCAGTACAGCCCACAAGTTGTAGGCACGCTCCTCCTCAGTAGTCGAGTAGATCAATATGTCATCGATGAAGACTATGAAAAATCGATCGAGGTAAGGCTGGAAGATCCTATTCATGAGACTCATGAACACTGATGGAGTGTTGGTTATGCTGAAAGGACTAACCAAGAACTCATAGTGGCAATACTGACACCTGAAAGTCGTCTTCTACACATCCTAATCTCAAACTCTGAGCTAATGATAGCCTGAGCTGAGGTCTATCTTCGAGAACCACCGTGCTCCCTTGAGCTGATCGAAGAGGTCGTCATTCCTCGAAAACAGATACTTATTCTTTACGGTCACCTGATTTAGGCGACGGTAATCAACACACAGTCGTAAGCTCCCATCTGCCTTCTTGGAGAACAAAATCGGTGAAGCCCAGGGTGAAATGCTAGGTCGAATGAACCACTGGCCCCGCAAGTCCTCTAACTGTACCCGTAACTCACGAATCTCAGAATGAGCCATCCGATATACTGGTGTAGATATCAGGGATTTCCCTGGGTACATGTCGATGTTGAATTCTACCTCTCTATGAGGAGGTATTCCTGGAACATCGTCAAGAAAAACGTACATATACTGATCCACCACAACAGGAATGCTCAGACTCCATATGTCAACTACTCCAAGGATGAGGCTAGCCAACTGAATAGTGATCGGATGTCCCCTCCTCTGTGTGAGTCCATCCGGTGCTGCAAAGTCTCCCTTCTCGCTGGTGAAGGTGAACCTGCTCCCATCGGTGCGAACACATCATACCTTGCGCCTAATACAATCGATCTGAGCATGAACTGTGGATATCCAATCCATGCCCAAGATGATGTCGTAAGGCCTCGGCACCGGTACAAGAAGACCCAAACCGAAGCTCTCACCTCTGAGAGTAAGCTCACACTACTAGCACCAGTGTGTAATCATCGTGTATGCTTTCGTAGGAGTCTCTAGCCATAAGGATGGAGCCAACGGCTCCGTCGGAATCTTCGAGCTCCGAACAAGGGCAGTGGAAATGAAAGAATGACTCGCTCTTGTGTCTATAATTACTGAAGCAAGGGTGGAGTAGACACAGATAATACCTAGAATCATCTCTAGTGCGCCATGGTCGTAGGCCTTTGTTTCCTGATGTCGGGATTGCCTCTATCCGCCAGCTCCCTGTAGTCGAGGAGGACCTCCTGGTGGTGGTGGTGGTAGAGCCACAAAGCATCGTCCACCACATGTTGCTCAGCCAGATCCTCTGCCTCATCTGCCTACTCCCTGCGGACCGCCACGGTCCACCCTCTACCTCTGCCTTGGTGGGTCCTCAACCGTCTGATGCTCCTCTGCACGGCGGGTCGGGTAGTCATGAGCCTTGTGGCCCTTCCCACCGCACGCATAGCACTGTCTTCCCCCCGTAAGACTGTCTCTAAGCCGTGTGCCCCGCACCTCTGAGCCAGTGTCCTGAGGTCGTCTTCCAGATGGTCGGGTATTCCTGGACCCCTAAGATGTCCGTCGACTGCGAGCTACAGAAGACTCCGCTACATGTCGCCCTACTGGAGGTCTCGCTGCCGGTGTAGGCTCAACAAGAAAGCTCTCTACAAGAAGAGCTTGCTCCAGTACCCCTGCTTATGTCGGTATGCTGAGGGAGATCATTGATGCTCTGATCTCATGCCTCAGTCCCTACTCGAAGGTCCGAGTCCAAAAGAATGGGTCTCGTACCTTGTCTATAGAGTAGTGCGAGTGATCGGTAAATCTCGTCGAGTACTGGGCTACCATCATGCTACCCTATAGCAACTGTAGTAGCTCCTGAATGTGCAACGCATGGAGGGTGGCTGGAACGTACTCTGAATGGAAGAGGCTCTCTATGTCTACCCAAAGAAGTGATGCCTTGTCATATACCTAGAGCATCAGGCTCCACCATCTACCTGATTCTGCATGCAGGAGACTAATTGTAAGGATCCCCATGATGTCAGCTGGTGTCCCTACTAACCTAAAAACTCATACAACAGCCTCTAGCCAATCCCCGGCTGCCTGAGGGTCTATCTCCCCGCGGAACCTGGGCGGCCTCTGATGCTGAAACTCGTGAAGTGCACTAAGGCGACGTGCACTCTCAGCGGCTAGGGCTGGTGGCATCAGTGGCTCGGTGGGTAGAGGTATCGCCGGTGCCCCCGCTGTAAAAGGGCCCTGCACCGAGGCATCGTCGCTCGGTGGGCTATCGTCTCGCACAAAGCACGGAACCCTCGCTGGCTGCCGTTGTGGGGCCATCCTAAAAAGAAACAGTTGCTCCATGGTCAATACAGTATACCTGGTGAGATGACACAAAGTAATCACAACGAAAATTTTTGAAACACACTTGCAATCAATGTTTTCATTCATTGAGTCGGAAATCAGAAGTCATGGTTCTAGTGTATGGATACGTCAGTCGCCGCACAACCACTGGACTCCCTGGACTGATAACCACACTCAAATACCCTTAACACTATTGCTTCATATAGAGAAGGATTAGAGTCCTGAGTTCTACGGTAGAACCAAACTCCTCTGATACCAATTTTCCACGACCCATCCTCGGGACCCGTGCCGTGACTACCCCAAGCCCGCCTTTCATAGGCCAGGGGCTGGTGACTAGCACCAAAGATGAAATTCCCGATATAAGGGAAAGAATTGCCTTTAAGTATGAAACAAACACCATAGAGTAAGAAAGTTGAAGTAAACATTATGTAAACTGAGAGTACAAGCAAGTGTGGGAATGTAAATGGGCCAGTATACAAACCCAAACTAAAAGTAAAGTGCAATTGGAACGAGTGTACAACAGCAGAAAAGTAAAGCAGCAAGTTTGAGCCATCCTCGGGAAGTCCCACCTGAAGGGTGGGTACAGATAGCCTCCTCTACTCCTCGACTCTAGTTGTCCACTCCGAGCCCATCTCATCTAGAAGTCAGCCTACAGGTATCGTCCTGCTCCACAAACTCCTGACTCGATCAATGTTGTCTGTTATCTTCATCCAACACAATGAAGTGCGGGCATAGCCCGTGCAAGGGTGAGTATATGCTACTTAGTAGGGACCCCGAGATCCCCGAAGGTCTCCCAGAATTCACAAAGGATAACCACAAAAGATAGATAAAAATTACAAAGTAACAACCAACACTACTTTGGTATATGCCCATACATATACCTAAGTCATCAATTCCAGCTCTGCTCCAACTCATGAGGCCATGTACAACCCAGTCCACACAGGAAAGCACAATGTAATCTACACAGGATATCAAGTCAATCACATGGAAGATAGTGATTGAAAGTCAGAAGTCAGCTCACAAAGGTATTCCACAATATAAGAAAGAGATTAGATGATCAGTTGTGGCCACAGGATCATCTACGCTGTTGGACCCATCAGGATCGTTTGGTACTAACCCTTGCAATGACCCACACAGTATCTTACCCACACAGAATCGGTATGCACTGACCCACATAGGATCACTGAGCACTGACCCACACAGGATCGGTATGCGCTAACCCACACAGGATCACTGAGTGCTGACCCACAGAGGATCGATAGTCGTCATCATCGTCGAACCCACGGAGGATTCCAGTACAGAAGTCGATGCAGTCGCTGCCAGCTCTAGGGTTTCCGCACACAGCACGCTCATTCCGAGAGGGTCCGCTCCACGCGCCATGGGGGTCAATACATCAACTGTCATGTAGACCAGAGACTATGTATCTCTAAGTTACGTTATGACAAAAGGAACTCTACGCGTCTAACGGCGCGTCATTCGGACGCCCGATCTGAGAGTTATTGGCTTTTTGGTTCCAGGGGCCTTGTTGGTTTTTATGTCAAAACAAACCCAACCATACTCCAACAGCATCCAAAACTTCAGGGGAGTAATCCAAAAGGTCCGTCTTAATATGAGGAATCCATCAAAGTCAACGACACGTCAATCCGACGTCCGGAACTCAAATTATAAGCATTTCCACTCTGAGGGACCTGTTGGTTTCGTGTTCGAACCTACCCATACATACCCATAGTTCTCCTAAACCTTGAGTATATTATACCAAAACGACATTCTTGATCCTAGGATCGGATCACATGTGACGGTGCATCAATCAGAGGTTTTTAGCCCAAGATATGGGCATTTGAACGGAACTATCCAAAGTGAGGGGGTTTTGGACCCAGACTTACCCGGCTCAAGACCTCCTGGGTCGGCCTGAACAGGGTCACCCAGACCTGGTCTGGTTCCATCCCGATTGGGCACGGCCCACCCAGCAGGCGGCCCGGTGCAGCCGATCGACTGGCGCTAGCGCGGCGCCCGCTGGCCAGCCCATCTGCGTGTATCCAGCACGTGGAAATCGGGGGGCTCTTCCCCCAGGGTCTCGAATAGCGGGCCCACTTGGGGCCGCGTTGAAGTCAAAGTCGGGGGTCATAACCTACGACATCCATGAGTCGGGCGGTCGGTATGGCCGGTCGTGATTCTTGTCGCGAGACCCCATGGTCCCGCACATCCCGGCGCTGGCGGCCGGTTATCCGGCCGCCCCTTCCATCTCCACCGACGGCCGGTTTTCCGGCAGCCATTCCAGCAGTGTCGTGACTTAAGTCGTCGCCTTCATCTGACATGTGCGTCATGATGGAGCCTTGCCCCTTCGCCACGGCCCGACTCCGGCCGCAGCCTCTTTCGTCTTCAATGGCGTGGCGCGACGGCGCCGCTCTTCTTCGTCGTGGCCCGTACCGGCCGCAATTCATTCATTCCCGCGTGGTCCAGATTCACCGACATCCAACATTCCCCGCATCAAGAATAGATAAACGGTGGGTTTGGACTTTTTCTAAGGTCCGCACCAATCGTGTTAGAGGTTTTTAACAATTCCAACATTTCTTTCATACGCCTAGGTAATATCTACACAATGTAAAAAAATTGAACCAAGAACCCCTACTTCGATCGCCTGCGGGAGGAGACATGAGAAGGATGACAACGATGGTGACTTCAGCATTCGTTCGTCACAAGGGAATATGATGTTATCATCGCTCTGTGCATGCTTCCACTTCCGAGTTCATGTGTCGGTCTGTTGATGACGATGAGGAAGGAAGAAGAGTCATCGGAGAAGTCCTGCGTTGGAAGGTGTTCCGAGGAAGATGTGTCATCCTCATTCTTCGTCGGAACCTTGGCGTTCTTCATGTTATTCCACGAGGAAGAAGAAGATTTTTCTTAAGGCCTGAGTATTATCTCCCCAAAACATAATGAAACGATCCTTACAAAATAAAATAAGGAATTTTTTTTATTTTATTACTCATGCAAATACTTTTCAAAATTTAAAACATGAATTCACCTAATTAATTATACAAGTGTTGTCCAATTAATTAGTTGTTTTAATTAGCATGCAATTATGTGGGAGAGTAGAAGAGTTATGTAATTAAGGGGGGGTTAGAGAATTTGAAAAGGGTGGGGCTCGTGTGGGACCCACCTCACAAATATCCTACGAAGGTTAGGGTGCATTGGGTCCCACTCATCTCCCATGCATGGACTTAACCACTTGGTTGCGGAACACAAATTGAAACACAATTTTTATTTTACTTGAAACTAAATCCAATTTTTTTAACAACACTTCCCGAGCAAAAGAAACTGCAGAAAAGATATTCCTATGCAAATACCGGCGTTGCGGTTTCAATGGTGCCTTCAGATTTCGATTCTGAGCACTAGTTCAAAAGTATGAAAAATCCACTCGCTCGTTCACTGAACGCACCTGAGCTAATCTTCGAAAATTTATTCTGGGAACACCGGGCCTCAGAATCAGGTTCTGTCAGAAACTACGCACTCATAAAAAACCCAAAGAATTTAAGAAAAAAAATCCTGTGAAAATTACGGGTCTTTACATGTTCCTCCTATGTTGGTGAAGTGTTCACTCAATTTCTGGGGAAATCAAATATGAGGAATTGTTTGGGAGGCTACATGGAATTCATAGAGATGTTGGAAGAAATAGAAAGATGGGTTCTTCTTTGTGTTTTTTTCAGTTTATTATTTTTATGAGAAGGAAGATTTTCCCTTGTTTTTTTTTCAATTTTTTTAAATTTTGTTTTTTTCTAGGTTATTTTACAGTAACCAGAAACTAATGACTACATAAATCAATGTCCCTAGCAATGGTACCATTTCAAATCATGACAGATTTTTTCCTATCGATCGGTCATGGTTCTGGTGCTCTACTAATGTGTATAGCAGCACTCGGGTCGAATCATCAGTGATGATACTTTTTAATAGTCAATTGTTTTTAGTTTATTGTATATTGATTCGGGGGTTTATTTGAAGAGCTTAAATGAAGTGATTAATGATTTGTTTTTGATTTAACAATTTGATAAAGATTTTGGTGAGTTCATTTTTAGGTACTTAAGCTTGTGATATCATTTATCTTTGCTTTATATTGCATTTAAATTAACACTCACTTCACAAGATAACGTTGATTGGAATTCTTAAGTGTTAAGGATTTAATCCAAGACTTATCTTAACACAGAGTTCTAATCTCAATAATAGATTGTTTATGGTAGTGTATTTTTTGTTCCAATAATCCATGGAAACCACACATTAAACAAAACAATTAATTAATCCATTACATGTTAAGTCCAACATACACAATGTTAATTTGAAGAATATTCATCGAGAAAATACTCTCATTCTGTTAACATCCATAAATTATAACTCCACCCAATGAGATATTTACTCATCCATTTAAATGATTATTAATTTGGTTATAATTATTATGATTATAAATTAAGAAGATAAGAAAAATAAAGAGATAAGAAAAGATTGGTGCGATGAACTGACACACAAACAATGATGATAATTAAAAATGAACATTAGATTGAATGAGAAATAATAAATAATGAAAATTGATTCAAATTTATTTAAAATATTTTGAGAAAAATAATATTAAACAATAGAAGGTGGATGAGAATAAAAGATACTTAAGAAGAAACATGCATTAAAACAGAATTACAAATACAAACACTTATGAAATTATAATTGAAAATGAACCCAAAGAACATGAAATCAAATAGAGGAGGAAGGGTCTCTAAATTAAAAAACATGAGTTTTTCATGTCTTCCAAGTCCTTTTTCAGAGACTTGGTCAGAAAAATTGATCCTTCTCTATTTTTAATTGTACACCTCTTTGAAGGATATGAGGGGGTGTATTTATAGACAAAGAAAGTGGTCTGTTTGCATTCCCAATCTGTCTCTCCACTTGGATCAACTATTTGGACATCCATAAAGCAAACTCTCTAGATATCTACTTCTTCCAAGTTTTATATAATATTATTGGCCAACTACTTAGAAACTTTGGTGGCATTTAGACTTATGGGGCCAAATTTATGGTGGTTTGATTAAACAAAGTTGAACTATCCATTTCTATGCATGTTTTTTGAATGGCCTAAATGTGAATGGATTTTTAAATAGGAATATGCATTCAAATACAAATTATTTATTAACCAACATTGTCCATCTATATCTCCTCTTTAACACTGGAAAATATCATCTTGATTTGATGAAAAGATCAGGAGACATGTCTGGAATACTATGCTGAGTTTAATTCCAGGAATAAATGGGTAGATGAGTTTAAATGAATCATTTGGTCCACTTGTCTTTGGATTTGGGAATTGAAATTTTTATCTAAGACTTATTACATTCTCCACCAAGTTATGGAGATAATTAATAAATTCGGACTTCCAGATTGATCCTAGAAATTCAATCTTCATGGATACTCGAGTTTCTTCCCATATTCTATAGGCCATCTTGTGTGGTCCATATGGGAAATCAAATTGCATAATTTTCCTATGATACCTTCTAATAAAATTTCTTATATTTAATTAGTAATCCAAAAAAATTAAACACATAATTTGTATTAGTAGGTTGAGAGTTATAAATAAAATAGTAAACTGACTCAATTGGACTACATCTAAAAATGCTCAAAAATTATACTTAGTATTAAAACATTAATATTTCACACAAATTATGCACATTTCATATAAAATAAGTAAAAATAGTATATAATAAGTCATGAAAATATTAATAACATCATATGGTCTATGTGATCTTACCCATGAGGTGACAATGGGCATGATGGTCTATGTCACCTAACCTAAGAGATAGAAAATGGGAATGGTATCCTAATTTGGTCTGATCTATCGGCCTAGGGAATGTACTTCTGTTGAATATTATTGAATATGGATCCTAGGATTTTGACTTCTTCACAAGTATGTTGATGTTTTCTAGCATGAAAAAAGTAGATACCATTGGGGTTCGTTGTGGAATGTTTAGTTCATGGAAACATGGTGTGGTTGTTTTCATATGTGTTTAATTATTTATTATCATCAATTACATTCATATGTGTGTCCCCTCATGTTAATGAAACACTAGTGGCATCTTATTGGGTTTTATTAGTCATACCTTACCTGATAATCTCGATACACATGTATATTTCAGGTATAGGGGTATATTAAATGGAAAGGGACCCATTTTTTATGGTTGAGCCAAGGAGCTTCGATCTAGGAAAAGTGTAAGGAAATACTCTACTAGGTTCCATAATATTATTTATTTAATTATTTTTCTATCTATATTCTACACTCAAGGTTGTCTCAACACTTTAGGATCTTGGTTTATTTATTTCCATAATTGTGTTTCCATCTACATTTTTCCCAAATGATTACTTTGATTATTATATTTTATTATATTTTGATATGTTTATTATTTATAGATATGGTATGATACATAGGGTATAAGATCCCCACTGATGGTGTTCTGGCCCACAGTGATAATCGGCATCCTTTTGCATACTGGGAGGCATGCACAACATTTTGTGTCCCTCCATCTCAGACTCGGTGGTTTGGGTTGGGGAATTACAAAATGGTATCAAAGCATAGTTTTATTAATTAATTTTTGGCTATGTTGGGATATATTAAAAAGGATATAGTCTTGGTGGGACTCGGGTTGGGGAGTTTCCATGTGTCGATCCAACTCAAGTATAACATACATCTAAGTTATCATTGATGGGATTTATATTACAAATTTATGTGATTTTGAGTGCATTCATGCATCATTAGTAGGCATGTACAATTACATTCCATATATGTACTTATTTTTTTGTTTTATATTACTTATTTTATTTAATTACTTGAATTATTCCATATGATTGGGATAGACTTGTACTATGTTTTGGGATATAACTTTTTTTCCTATTGTTGTCAAATATATGTTTCTATTAATAAATTAATACTAAACATGTTATTCTATAATATATATATATAACTATAAATAATGTTCAAGAATGGAGAACGTTGGTTAATGCTAGGATAGATATACCTTAGGTTAATGGTAGAATCCTTAATAAGATTTTTGTGATCCGATAGAATTCTTAGGATTTCTCTTAAATGTTATAAATGATTCCTTCATATTATAGAAAATTCTACCCCAGACATGCATCACTAGACCTCTTGGAGGATCTAGGAAAAATTCCCCCATGAAGTAGGACATTATTATTCAACCACTAGTCATGGAAGATATTTCTCCTACACCCACACATGAGGTTCTTGTAGAAGGATTACTTCATATAGGAGTCATCTTCTTCATGCATGTCCATTGTAGGGGAGTTACCAAGACTATGGTTGACTATACTCAAGACATTATGATCTAGAATCCACCATCCATTTTGGTCATTGTAGGCCCTCAAGATCCGTAGGAATAAATACGGATAATTGAGAGGATCTACAATTTGGTATAGACATCAGGGGTGAAAAATAAAAATTGAAAATTTTATGCTTTAGAACTCTACTAGTTATTGGTTGGAATTTATGTTTCAAGCTAGAAGGTGGGATGGTCTCACATGGGTGGCATTTAAAGATATTTTATATGAAGAGTTATTACCATGTAATATGAATCTTGACCAAGTATAAGAGTTCTTATAGATTCATCATGGGATGATGATGGTGTCTTCCTACTCATCACTTTTCTAAATGTTTTTATGAATTATTCGTCTCTTGTTTTTGAATAAACCAACATAATATAGGATGGTCAAGATTTTGATTCAACCAGAGTTTATATACCAGGTTAGGAACTTATATTTGATGATTTATGTTCATGTTCTTCATAAGTATCTGATGATTAAGAAGGGTATGGAGGAGGATAAAGCTATATGTCTTCTCCCATCCTTAAGTGGACTTCCTAGTGATAAATCATCTAGTTGGAAGAGGAGGGAGAATAATCCACTTAAGAGTCATTGAAGACAAGCATAACTGAGAAGAGTATCTTAAACACCTTCTATGGGGGAAGGAAATCCTCAGTGTTAACTATATAATATGGGGACATCATCATACATCATACAAAAAAACATAGATTAACTGTTGTAGGTGTAGTGGGATGGGGAATATTCACTGTTTCTTATCATAGGAATTGTATAGGATGTCTTCTAGAAGTTAAAATTAGACACTGGCATTGATTTATGGTACATTTTGATGTCCTTAGTAGTAGGATCACATGATGATGACTCAGGTGAGTCATGCATATCATGTTCAGGGAAATAGATCTATGTATGACTGAGGTTATATAGTGGATCAAACACTAGAATATGGTGTTGTGGGATAATCTATTTTATGATGTATTGTCTGGATAACTTTTATATTGTATAAAACTATTTTTTATATTGTTTCCTCCCACTCCTTCATATATGCAGAAGTTGTTGTTGTATTTATCCTACTAGTCAATTTTTTTGAGTTAATTTTCATTAATACATTTTTGGGTATGAAAGTGGACCATCTACCTTGATTCTCAAAGTGTCCTATAATTTTTGTCAGTTATTGGAATCTGTGGGACTACATGATTTTAGAGGTGATGAGATTTGATGTGATTCTCAACATTGCCTAGATGACCAGATTCCAATCTCACATTTATTACTATCAGGGATGGGTATCATTTGAATAAACCAAAGGAGATATGTTCTTGATGGCCTATGAATGGGAGTCGAGAGTAGGTAGAGTGGACCCAATCATGGGTTACATTGAAATGATGATAGAACAGATTATAGATCGGGATGTCTCAGCATGATAATTAGTGGTCCTAACATATTTTCCCGCAATTTAATATCTATATCAGGATATCATTCTAGATAAATGAACCTAAAATTTCTTTGATAGAGGATTTGATTTTGAGATAGAACTAATGCCTTGTGCATAACCCATTTTGAAACTCCCTTATCATTTGGATTAGTTGAGTTGAAATTACTCAATGTAAAACCTAAAAATTTATGTGTTTTATTAGTTATATTACTTCATCTTGGGGTGTACCAATCTTGTTTTACAAGAATGAAGATGATAGTATTTGACTCTGTGTTAATTAACAAAATGTGAACCAGGAGAAGGTGACTAATAAGCATCCATTTTTGAGAACCTAGGATCTATTTGATCAATTATGAGGATCTTGGTGGTTCTAAAATATTGACACTCGACTGTTCTATCACCAGTTGTGGGTTTGAGAGGAGTACATCCCAAAATTGGTTTTTTGGAGCATGTATGGGATATAGGAGAACATGGAAATTCCATTTAGACAAATGAATGTTATAGAAGATTTCATGGATCTCATGACCAAGATCTTACATCAATAAATTGACTAATAAATATTGTAATTCTTTTATGAAATCTGCATCTACTAACAACTCACATAGTTACATACCAAACATCTTTAGATAGTTCTTATTTCACTATGATCACATCAGATATTTTCCATGATGTAAAAGATTAACTTTTTGATTAATGTGCTATATTTATTGGGGTATGATTTCTCTAAGACTATTATATATGTAGACACATAAAAAGTGGATTATATCATGTCCATGACATATTATAATAATTTATTTAGATCAAAAGCTTTCTTGGATTATCTGAATACTATTCAAATTTTACCTAGTTCATATCTCACTTGTATAAAATCATGACTAAATTGACGATGAAGGGATTAAAGATCTTATGGTTAGACCAGGTTGAAAACACATTTCATGAGCTGAATGGGAGGTTGATTACAGATCTGGTATTGATTCTCCCAAAGCCATGGATTGGATTCTATATTTACTATAATGCATCAGGTGTTGGTTTGGGGTGGAAATGATACATAGTGACTGGGTAGTATCTTATGGGTCACATCAATTGTGACCCCATTCAATGAACTATCCAACTCAAGGAATTGAGACATAATTCATGGTATACACCTTGAGATGTAAAAAACATTATTTCTTCGATGATAGGTTTGTTGTCAACATTAACTACATGAGTCTTTAATATATCATCTCATAGAGGGACCTTAGTTTTAGTAACAGCTCCTAAGTAGAGTACCTACATATGTTTAAATTTATTATGGAATATCCACCTGGTAAAGTTAATATCATTAAATATTCTCTTATCCGTAAGACCCGGGTTGAGTAGGTTCTTAGTGAATATCCTTTAGAGGAATAATGGAACTCGATAAGATTGTTGGATGATTAGGATATGGATGGATATGAGGGATAGGGATAGATGTAATATTTCCAATTATTTACCACTTATCATCTATTAAACTAGGTGAAGTATATTCAGTAATCTGACATAGATTGTGTGATGATGTGAGAATGGAATACAGGGAGTGATATGATACCTAGATGGTCATTGGATGATAATGATGTGATCTTTTTACAAGGGGAAATTGTAGCCTCTACTTCCATCAGGTATGTGCTGATGAGATACTTTCATAACAATAAGTTGGTTGTGTATCCTAGAGTGATAAAGACATTCCATGACTTCGTGTGATGGTTTTGGTGGCTTGGGATAAATAAGATCATTATTGTATTCGATTCATAATGACATATCATCTATTGGATAATGTCTAAGAACTAGATTCCTAGTGGTTTACTCCAACACTTAAATTTCCCCTGTAAAAGTAGTAGGAAACACAATAAACATTATGATGGGGTTTCCTATGTCCCTAAGGATTTGAGATGTTTTCTATGTGATTATTAGTCATTTAATGGGAATTTTTTTAATTTTCTACTAATCTATGAGAATCATGTGGCAGACAAGATACGAATATTACATGGAGTTCCCTTGAACATTGTATCAGATAAACGTTCACATTTTCCATATGTTTTTTTGAAGGTATTGTAGAATTCCTTAGGTAATTAACTGAGATTGAGCATTGTGTATCATCCACATAAATATGAAATGTTAGAGTAAATGATATATATATATATATATTGGATGATATGGTTAAAGATAACATCTTATATGTTAGTGGACCATGTTATGATAATCTATTCATGGTTTAATTCACATATAAAAATATTTACAAAGGTTAAATTCAGATGAACCTTATGAGGATCTATATGAAAATCCATGTAATTCACCACTATTTTTGAACAATGACAGTGAAGAATATTTTTTTACCAAAGTTGGTTTATAAGGCCTCTAAGGGAGTGTGAATGATTTGAAAGAGGATGATCATAACATAGAATAGGACGATAACAGTATGTTCACTGTAGAAGGATACCTCATGAATTTGTTGTAGGTGATAAAGTTTTTTTGGGAGTGGCTCCTTGGATAGGCCACTAATGTATGAGGAGTCAAGGATGGCTATCTTTTTGTTTTGTTGGACCCTTCAAGATCATTTAGCATGTTGGTATTATGTCGTACTATCTAGATATTCCTGCACATTACCAATATATAAATTATGTGTTTTATATGTCTCATATACCGAGGTACATGCCCAATCTTTCACATATCATCGATTGTGTGGATGTTGAGTAAGATATTGATCCATCATACTTGGAGCACCTGGTGATAATTTTAGATCGGAGTGAGAAATGAAATCAGAGGAAGATGGTACCCCAATTCTGGATTCAATGGAATCATGGATGGATCTTGGATGAGATTAGGGAGTGAAAGGATGATTTTTGGGCTCAATGGTCTGTGTTTTTTGAGAAGAACCATTGATGTTACTTCTTGGATATGAGAGATAATTAGTGGGAGATAATTGTAACATCCCCATTTTATTTCAATGTATGATATATTTAATGTTTATAAAAATTCCATTCCACTTTTTCCCTTCTCTGATATGGGTGATTAAGTGGATGGATTTTTGTGGCTAAAGGATAGAGAGTTGGTAGATAGATATTTGAAGAAGGGATCATCCTTGTGGTGAATAGATAACTATAACTAACTTTCTAGTGGTGTTATAGTATGTCTAAAAAAAATTTAGACCACAGCAACTTGTGGGTGGTGAATGAAAAAACAATGAAGTTATACCTAGCCCACCAACTATCTAGTGGACAATCATTGGTTGGTTAGTGGTACTCCCTACAATCCAGTGAGGCCCATTAGATCACCAGTATACCACGTCATGGGGTTCAATAAATTCACCCTATGTGTTTTATTTCCCTAAATTTTTTATGTAATTTAATATGTAGTTCTAACCCCTATGGAATTGATATGAATTTTAGACCTCATCCATGATATCTAGGCTCTCCCATTCTTCTTCCCTACCTCTCCAATGTTTTACCAATATGATTGTATTATAATAGGTATTTTTTCATAGATATAATCCAAATTGTTATTTTATATTATGATATCAGAATGAATGTGTCGTTAATCTATCTTTTCTATCATGATATGATGGCTAATCCACCATTTCATTGTAATCTGGTGATGAATCTAGAATGTTGAAAACAGTTCTTGATCAAATTAAGATCTGCCACAAATAATGGTAATTTGTTAGGTAATTTTTATCAATAATCTTCATAAAACTCTTATTTATGCAATATTAATGATATAACCATCATTTTTTAGATATTCCTTGGTCGATTGATGGATTATTTAACATTCTAATGACAATACACTCTGACCAGAGCTAAAAGTATCAAGAATCGTATATGATTATTAGTATGTATTTATAGATTGAACACAATGAGAACTTATCCTCCTTGGATGTCATAATGGATATCTTTTTATTTGATATATTTTCTATGGATTGATGTTCATTTTAAAGACCTAAGGTTCTATTCTAGTATCAAGGAAAATTTTCAAACCATTATTTGATCAACAACAGATATGATGAATTAGAATCGAGTCTTTTTGTATATCTCATAAATGGTTTCATTGAATGAAATTTTTAGATATATGATTCTAGAATTTAACATATTGATATTATATATTAAAAACCTTATGTTCAATAGATTTTATGACACATATCATTGTTCATAAAGGAACCATATAGTATTATTATTTAAATTTTATTATTATAACCTAGTCATTGAATTGGTTGGTATAAATAGGATTAATAACCTGGTGATATATTTATATAAATATATATAAATATCCTACTCAATATAAATTTTTTGTATAAGACTCGGTAAATAATAATTATTTTTTCAGTAAAGAGATATTATCAATAAAAAATAGTTTTCCTTCATACATGATTTTTAATGTTTTTAAGAGAAAATATTATATTTATTTAAAGAAACATTATAAATATTTATTTGATAAAATTTAATTAATTTTTTAAATTAAATTGTAAAAATTATGCTATCGAGAATTTATAATAGTTTTCTGAAAAGAAAGATTTTTATATGAATAGTATAAAAATTTTGATTTTTATTAAAAACTATATTTTTATTTTAAGAATTAACAAAGTTACATTTTAATAAAAATAATTTAAAAGTAAAATTGTTTCTCTTATATTATTAATAATACAATTAAATTCATTTAAATCAATTTTAATGTTGAATTTTTTATAAAAATATTTTTATACTTAAAAAGGCATTTTTTTGAAGAAAAAAATTCAATGGGTTCTATGTTTTTATCTTAAAAAAATTTCTTCCGCTTCAATAATATTAATCTTGAAAAATTGATTAAATATTTTTAATCACCAATTTACCAATGTTAAAATATTTCCCTTTTATTTTATTTCAATATCAGTAGAAAATATATTAAATATTTATCACCACGGTAAGGGTAAGATGGGTAAAATATAGTTAAAACATTTGGACAAGGCCTCAGAATTTATCTAAAACACTTATTTACCCTATTGAATGGGTTTAATTTGTTCATGTACGTCCATTTATCTTATATATAGCCCCATGGTTCAATATTTTATTGATTATGGAATTTATATTAATTTAAGAAAAATATAATGTAAAAAAGATGCCACACTCTTGACAGTAATATATGTAATATTTTCTTATAAGGGTAAAACGATGTTATGTTAGGTTATAAATGATTATTTTAAAGACAAATTAATTTTATTTATCATATTAATTTATTTTTTATTGATTAAATAATTACCATAAATACTTTGGTATTGTTGACATGGTGTTTATTCAATTAATAGAAAAATATAATAAATGGTTTTAATAATATTAAAAGTGATACAATTTGGATGAATTCTTTTATTCCATAAATGTTTTTAATAATTATAACATATATGTTGTTTGTGAATGTTTTTATTCTAATAATATTTATTTCATTTTATATAATAATTCAAATTATTTTAATGGTGTCAAAATTGACATTAATAATATTTTATGAAAAAATAATGTTTTATTAAAATACTTAAAAATCATACGATTCATGAAATTGGGAAAATAGGATGACAAATAATGGAATTTCTCATAAATTTGTTTTATCCATCTTTTACTTTGTTAGTAAAATTATAAACCTTTATGAGGGATAAAGATATTAATACTATTAAGGGTAAAATATGTGAACAAAGTGGTTAAAATGAATGATTGGATTTCAAAAACTACTTAAATATGTACAAAGTTTATTATTTAATTGAATAAAAACCACATCATAAATTATTTTCAAATATACAACTATATGGATTCATTTATAATGATAATTTGTTTATTATATTTTACTCTTTTAAGAAACTCCATGAGTGCCCCTACCATCACTTATAAAAGGGCACCCCGCCTTTCTATTATTCACAACACATTGAGAAATTTATCTTTACCAACCCCTCAAAAATTATCTTGTAAAATTACCAAGACAGTAATTATTTGTTTTGGAATTATTAAAATACCATTCCAAGGATCCTTAAGACGAGATCTGAAGGAGGCCTATAAAAGTGTTGGTAATCCTCTTACATGGCCTCCTTGAGTTTGTTTAATCTTATACCCTTGTAATTATATTATTTAATTCCTAAAATAATTATTTAAGTATACTAAATATTCTATAATATTTTTATGATTATTAATCACCTTTTATTCACCCTTTTTCAATCAAATGGGATGTGAATGTATTTCTCGTGCGTATGTATGACTTACATTTTCTACATAGAAATACAATTCATTTTACACCATCATATTTGATGGATTGTTATAATAATGATTTTAATTTTTATATATGATATTTAGGAAATAATTATTCTTCTAAAATTATAATACCATATCCAACTACCTATCTTCCAATCTATTGGGAAATGGTATTGCCGCCCTTGCATATGTGTGGAATACCACCTCCATGAAGTGATGTGATTTTTTCTCTATTTATGATTTACATGGATTGTAGTGAGGGTATATTTTATTAATATATATTTTATATATGATATAATAATTATTTTTTAAAGTTGAATTATTATTTAGTATTATTTTATTCCATACATTTAAAAGTGAAAACATCATTCATGCGTACGTAGGACCTACCATCTTTATGAATGATTTCATTCGTTTTTTTATCTATATATTTTGTGGATAATAAATATATATATATATATAATTAAAATACTAGAAAATTATATCATTTTTAACATTCAATACATGATGCAACCATGTTCAAAGAATAATGACCAAAACTACCAAACTGAAATTCCCATTAAAAACAAAATAGTTTCCACTTGGAAACGATGATTTTAATAAGGATTTATTAATAAATGTGAGTTAAAATGTTATAAGTGGATCATATATGATATTATAAGTATATAAATGATTATATAATCTAATTATAATAAATTTGAATTTATTATACGGTAATTTTGAGAACCTTCTATGCATGTCAAACTTGAGTTAAGGGTTTATCATCTCAAATTATCTTCTTTGAGGCATATTTTATAATATGAACCTATCTTATTTTTTAAGATGTTTATCCAAACACATTGACTTGATATAAAATTAATATATTTATTTTTATGATATTAGGAGTTTATTTTTAATTTAATCCTTCATTGGTCTTCTGATTCAAAAATTACCAAATTGGTTAGGGTAACTTCGTCACACTTTTATTTATCTATCACAAATTCATTGTTCACAAATTGTATGTTTTAAATGGTTTATACACTTCCAATAAATTTATTTTATAATTATTTTTATGAAAATTATAAGGATTTAAATATTCATATATGGTTCTCTATTTCTTGATCTTTTGATTCAAAAATTACCAAAGAGGTAAGTGATTCCTATTACAATCTACTTATTTGTCAGGATTATTTATGATTAAGTTTACGATGATAAAATTTCTTGATATATATCTCAAGGATCTAATTTAAAATTTACTCTTTGGTTTATTTATTCAGTATACATTTTTTTCTTTCATTTTCCTCACTTTAATAACACAAGATATCAAATTAAAACTTTTAAGAAAAATCGACAATATTTCACTCTTTAGTCGAATATCCTTTTATTTTCATGTCTATGTTTTCTAAAAATGATTACAATAATGTTTTTAATATTATAATATAATTATTTAAATACTTTTTTACACATTTTTTAATTTTTTCAAAATGGTTTAAAAGTAATCTTATTTCCATTTCATAAAATAGGTACTTTTGGCTTATTACTAAAAATTTGAACGGAATTTTTTTAACATATACAGCATGAATGAAATTTCCAATTGTCATGATCTATCAATGATTTGAATATTTTTTTACATTTTTCTATGGTTATTTTAAATAAAAAAAATTTCTCTAATATTTTGGAAATATTTTCATTTTAAATTAGGGATTCAAAATAAAATTGATGTTTACTCAAGAAATCTTCAAAATTCTCTTTTAATGGAATCTTCAACTATAATGACATAATTTGTTGTTTTTTTGTTTCATTTCTGGTTTATTCTATGATAACATCATAATTGTTTATCTAAATATTTTATTATTCGTACGATGATATTTTATGAAACATGTTTTCATTTCCATGGGTTATGTTATAAGTAAATGTTAAATGTTTTATGATCTTGTGGCATACATATAAATAAATTATGATTATATATTGGGTGTATCCATTATAGATCTCCAATTAATTTTCTAAGTATGTGTAACTCATGAGATAAATACTTCTTTCCATATTCTTATTTCATGTCAACAATTTCATGCTTGGACCTAGTTTTCATGTATATAAGATTATGTGTGGAATTAGGTTTGATGACCATAAATATATACATAGACATTATTTTCATGTCCATATGATTATTTGTGGACTTCGGAGTTTCATGTCTATAAATTATATTGTAGATATATATTTTATGTCCATAATATTATTCATTGACTTGGATTTATATCCATTAGTTTATGTGAGGTCCTGATTTCAAGTCCTTAAGTGAATGAGTAAACCTATTTCTATTTGTAAATGTTCCCTATGTTATAAGATTATTAATTTTCCACATTCTTATATATATATGAAATTCTCTCTTAGCTTATGTTCTTTGATTACTTTATGATTCATTTATTATGAAAATCCAATCATTATTCCATCACTAGGGATTATAATCTATGATATATAGGTTGTGGTTTTGAAATGTTAGGCTCATATTCTCATACCTTTATAGTAATTTTATGATTAAGTGATCATTGATATCTCTTTTATTTTCCCTTATAGAGCGTGCAAGTTCACACTATCTTATGTTTCTATTCCACAGGTTTTGAAGAGTGGTTTTATGTATGGGATTTCAAAAAAGAGTGTTTTTTCAGAAGAATTTTTTTGGATATATTGGAGATCGTTTAGGAATTAGGAAGATCATTTATCTATTATCCAAATACGGTAATCATATATTGTCTTTAGTCATATGTTTATAAAATATATTGGACATTAATCTATTAATATAATATATATATGTATATATATATATTAAAATCATGGGATTCTATGGTTGGCATCTGAGTAGGGGTTATTCAATCTTGGGAGAATTTTATTAGAGAACTTTGGTGAAAACACTAGGAATATGTCTATGTATGGGATAACAACCTAATTTTTTGGTAAAGAATATATTATGTAGTTTTTTTAGAAAACAATCTCTATCTAGATACTACAATTATACATATTTTTGGTATAGATTCATCTAGAAGTAATTACCCTAAAAATATTTTTTTATGCATATCTCAATGTTCATTCTTGTGCATGGTGAGTGTTCTCTTACTATGAACCTAGTTTAAAACTCCTATGTGATATTATTGGGTTAACTCACAATTTACGTATAAACCATTGTGATGGATTTGAGTTTATGATATCCAATGATTGCTAAGGATAAACCAAATGTGTCATAGATTCAAAAGAAGGGGTCACAATTTAGATATCCTGTGAATGATTTTTCATGATATTTGATTTATCAATAAGACTATTTTCACTCAGAATGTACCTTTTTCCTGTAAATTGAAGGAATCCTAAGGAACCATTTGCACAGTTAATGTGATTCAAAAAATAGGAACTTAATCATGATCAACCAAATGTATAAGGAGTTGGGATGAAATATTTTGTGACTATGCTCACTCAGCCCTTTCAAGATATAAGTGGTAAAATGGTCATGTTGTACTTTTGAATCCACTAAGGAGGGAGTGAAATTATACTAAAAATTTCATTTGATAACATCCACCATCCTTCTATGGGTCTTTTAATCTATTGGTTTTTTAGAAATGGATCAATATGTGGTGAATGATAATTTATATTATTTAGTAATCACACCATGAAAATGAATTCAGAGCTATTTATCATTTATACGGAAAATAATATAAATGGTGGAATCTTGTTATGAATATGAGGAAATAGGAAGAAACTAACTCTATTTAATTGGATTTGATTATGTGAAAATTTCTCAGTAAGAACTTCCCTCGTATTCTATGTACAAAAAAAGAGAAGTAATTACTTGAGATCAAACTGAAGGATGATTAATCCATTGGTACCAATGAGGAAAATTTTAAAATACTTGTAAGGTATGCTTATATGTTAATCAGAATCCCTAAAACCAAAATTGATCATTAATTTAGTGGTTTAAAACCATATATTTAAAAGAAATTATATATAATGACCATTGGTATCTATGAATAAATCACTCAATATGGAATCAAAATGGAAATATAAGATACAAACCCTCATGATTCTATTAATAAGAAAAAGAAGATGGAGTTTAAAGGATGCCCTAGTGGTATGTCACAATGAGGGAAGAGAATATTTCAACATCTTATATTTCAAAAATGTGGGAATGAGAACATAGGTGAATTCTTGAAACGAATAAGAATATGTTTCAAGTTTGTGAAGTTTTTACATTTTGAAAAAGAATATTAAAGTGACGTGAAGAGGCTAGACAAGGAACTAAATTGAGAGAGATCACAACTGAATACACCACTCACAATTCAATGCTATTGATGCATGGATTTTGCGTATAATGAGAATTAATTACTTAATCAAAGGGATAAGGTTCATAATAATCAAAAACAACTTATAATGTCCACGGAAAAAGGGAAATCTTATTCAATCACAAAAGGTAAATTGAATCATGATAATTAGTGCTCACTTATCATTTTCTCTGGAGTTGGGGATTCCATACTGATGTTTTTATGAATGGGACATATGTAAATATTATTTTTCATCCTTTAGTGAAATTTGATATGATTTTGAACATGGATTATATCTCTCCACATATATTACATATAAATTTATGGAATAATTAAATCATATTTGAACTCTTGAATCTAACTATGATCATCTATTGGTTCAAAGATGAACCCGAAATTCAAATAAAAATATTTTTGACTAATGTATGAGATTATTTAAAGAATAAAGAGTGAATTATAATTTGGAATAATATGATGTTTTATTATAACAATATTTTAGGAAATGTTTATTATATTTTGGAGAATGTATGATCCTGATATATACATATTTTAATGAGACATTATGAGTTATAAAAATTATTTTAGGATAATTGTTAAGCTGATCATAGAGGGACATGGGATCAAATTATTCAAATATTTGGGTTTCAATCATCAACAGATATGTCTTCAATAAGACTTAAGTAGAACCATTTATGGAATTGATAAAATTAATCATTGTTTGTTATTGTTGAGATTTTAGAGATTGATGTACTCTAATTTTTCATATTGGATAACTTGTGCCATCCGTTTTGTTTTTTTATATATTTATAAAAATAAAGAATAAATTTACCCTATTTTATGAATATTATAATCCATTAGAAGCATATATTAGTAAATCTTTCCTAAAAAAATTAACATCAATATTCATTTCTTTGAGTAAAATATGAATTATAAATTTATTGAAGCACAATCAAAGGATGAAATTGTGCTTATGATATTGAAAGAATTCAAGAAAGTGTATTTTATCATGTACTCTATATTGATAGTAAAATAATAAGATAACATTATGAAAATGATCTTGAATTAAAATAGTATACTTTAACAATCATTTCAATTGAGTTAATGGCCTTTTCTCCCAAAAAAAATTTATGTATTTTTTTCCATTATATTTCTCCTTATCATGTTCCCAATCACAATTAATTAGAAGTTAGTTTTCTCTTAAATATCTATATTTACACTTCCCCATAATATTATCCAATTTTAAAACCTATTTTTGACTTTTTTCCATATGACCTTTTTATTTCCTTTTACCGGTTTTTAAGAGGAATTTTTATTAACCCTAATAATGAAGAGGGTTTTCCAGAAAAGAATTTTAAAATGTCAAACACATGATTTCTGAGAACAAGTTCATTTTTTGACACAAAAAATATTAATGGGTTTATAATGAAACACCCTAATATTTTATAAGAGTAACATTTTTTATACTGTATATGTCATGAAACACCGAGTTTAAACATATCACAAAATATTATAATTTAAATATGGCCATTATGGCCTAGTTATTGAATTGGTGGGTATGAATAAGAATTTACACATTAGGAAATATGTATATATATATATATATATTATGTTCCTACTCAATAAATTTTTTTTGATTAATTCTTGGTAAATAAAAATTTATTTTTTTAGAAAATTCATAATATTGTTCCAAAATATGTTTCCTTTAAAACAGATTTTTTTCCTTTTATAAAAAAGTATTATATTGATTTATTAAAACATTTATAAATTTTATGTTATATTATTAAATTTATATTTGACATCAACATGTCAAAATTAATATATATTTAACTTTTAATAACTTTTTGAAAATGTTGATTTATTATTGAACAGTAAAAAAATATTAATTTTTAATGAAAATTGAATTTTTGTTTTGAGAACTCAAAAAGGTAAATTTTTTATTAAAAAGGGTTAAAAGTAAAATTAATTATATTATATTTTTATTAATTAAATAATGTTTATTTTATTTAATTATTTGGTTAAATAAGGGGAAATTTTATTTTTATACATAAAACAGAATTTTTATGAAAAATTGGTTTTCCTTTTGTTCTAGCATTTTTTTATTGATTTATAGAACTCATAAAAATTTAATCTTGGAAAATGGATTCAATATTTTTAATCTAAATTTATAAATTTGGTAAATATTTCTCTTTTATTTTCGGGAAATGTGAGTAGTAACCATTATAAATTTTTGTAAACTCGATAATTGTAAAACGGGTAAAGTAGGGTTAAAAATTATGGATGACGCTCTAAAATATCTCTAAAAAATTAATTTATCATAATTTATGGGGATATTTTGGACATTTATATATATTTATGAAATATTTTACCACTTGGTTCCATATTTCTCTAATTATGACATTTATATTAATTTAAGTAAAGGAAAAGTCAAAAATGTCACAATCTTCTTTTTAATATCTCTAAAATTTTATCATAAAGATAAAATATAGGTTATGTTAGGTTCCAATTTTCTATTTTAAATATAAATTATTTGTATTTATCAACATAATTTGTTTTTTATCTACTGAATATTTACCCTAAATACATACGCAACACTGACTTTGTATTTATTAATTTATAGAATAATAAAATATGTGATTTTAAAAATATTAGATGTCAAAAAAAATTAGGAATACTTATGTTCCATTAATTTTTTAGATAAATATAAAATTTTAGTGATGTTTAAAATGTTTCTATTAGAATTAAATTTTTTTCACCTTGTGATGAAAGTAAAATTATGTGAATAGTGTCAAAAATGACATTAATAATATTTAACAAAAAAAATATTTTATTAAATTATTTAAAATACATTAAAATATTTAAATAGTGTAATTAGTGTGATAAATGGTCTAAATTATCATCCATATTATATTTAGGATTCAATTATTACTTTATAAGTAAAATTATAACACTTTAATGGTGAGATATATGTTACTGTAGTCAAGGTTAACATAGGTAACTAAGGGGTTAAACCAAAAGATATGGTTTGAACCACCAATTAAACCTATAAAAAATTTTCCATTGAATTAATTTAAACAAAATACTACATTTCATTTTAATATATATGCAACTTTAATCTTTTTTCTTTATAATTACTTTATTATAGTTTAATCTTTTAAGAAACCCCCAAAGTGTCCCTCTACTCACATATAAAAAGGTATCCATCCTTTATCATATTTGAACCATTTTGTACGATCTAGATTTATCAAGACCTACATAATTATCTTCTAAAATTTCATATCCATGAAATATTTGTATTTTAATTTTTAAAAACCCATTCAAAGGGTCCTTTAAAAGGAATCTAAATAAGGCATATCGAAGATATTGGAATCATCTTACCAGACCTATTTTGATTTGTTTATTCCTATACCCCATATAAATATATTATATTTATCATAAAATAATAATTTAATTATCCTAAATATAATAAAACCTTTATGACTATGAAACCACCTTTATTCGTCCTTTTTTATCAAATGGGAAGTGAAAGTATCACTCATGCGTACATATGGCTTACCGTATCCATGTAGTGATACAATTGATTTCCTTCGCCATATTTCATGGATGGTTATAATTAAAAGTTAATGTTTATAAATGATATTTATTTAGTTAGTATTCTTATAGAATTATAAATTAGTATATACTTAATTACTTTATAATTCATTGGAAAATGATAACGTCACTCGTGTGTACTTGTGGACTACCACATGCATGGAGCGATGGGATTTTTTTCATTTCCAATTTACATGAATGGTAGTATTGATATAATAAATGAATATATATATATATATTATGTATTATATAATAATTATTTTGTAATTTTCAATTATTTACCTTTATTTCAATCCATTCGTTGAAAAGTGAAAATGGGGTTCCTGAATACGTACTACCTACCGTCTCAATGAATGGTGTTACTCATTTTTATATATCTATATTTTAAATATGACTCTAATTTTTTAAATAAAACAAACATATATTAGGTTTATATTATGATTAAAATTATTTATATGGTGTATCTATGATCAATGTATGCATAAGGGAACTAAAATACTGGTATTGTCTTGAAAAATGAAACAGTTAACACCAGAAAATAATGATTTTAATAACTAATTATTAATAAATGGTTGTTGAAATGTTATAAGTGGGACATATATGATATTAAAATTATGTGAATTCTTATTTTAAATTATTATAATAAATGTAAATTTATTATACATGAGGTTAGATAACCATCAAAGCAAGCCGAACATTGGGTAATGATTTTTTAACTCAAATTGTCTGCTTTGAGACATATATTATAATAAGTACCTATCTTATTTTATGAATTTTTATCAATAAATTTTAAAATAATATTTCATAAATATCCTTCTTTTTATGAAATTTAATTTTTTTTACATAATTCTTTCAAAGGAATTATGATTTAAAATTTACCAAAGTGGTATCTTTTTTTCATCTATATTTTAATTTTATGAGACAAATTTCATATTTACCGCTTATATATGTTATATGGTGTATATAAAACAAATAAATCTATTTTATGATGATTATAAATAAAATTATAGGAATTTTAATAGTCATGTAAGGTTATCATTTTCAAGAGGTTTGGATTCAAAAGATACCAATTTGGTAATGATTTATGTAACAATCTTGTTTTTATCTAGATTGTTTATGATTACGTTTTTGATGATGATGTGTCATGAAATATTTATAAATAATCATATATACTTTATTCACCTCTAGTTATTTATAGTGTCTAAATTTTTTCATTTCATTTTCTTCACATTAAGTACTCAAGATACTGGATGAAATTTTTTAATGAAAACTAATTATTTCTCTCTTCTGTCAAAATTTATTTCTTCCATGTTTGTGTTTTCCAAAAAAAATTGAATTATTATTTCAATTTTATATTATTATTTTATAAATTAATTTTTACCCATGTTTTAATTTTTTAAAAAATGGATTAAAATTATTCATCTTAACTCTTTCTGAATGAGGTATTTCTGACTTTTTATTGAAAATGTGAAAAGAATATTTTCTTTAATATAAATGGAATAATGGAATTTCTCACTATAATGACTAATCAATAATTTTAAGACTATTTTAAAAGTTTATATGGTAATTTTTTATGAAAATTTTTCATTTAATATTATATATATTTTTTGATTTTAAATAATTTATTTAAAAATTACAAGAAAGACAACAATTTCTCTTTTAAAGGAGTTTTAATATATGATGGAATAATTTTGTGTTATTTATATAAAATTGGTAATATTATTCTATTATTACATTATTATTATTATTTTTCTTTATTTTTTATTAATATGATGATGAGATGTTTATGAAACCAATTTTCATTACCTGGGTTTAGTAATGATAAAAGTTATATTTTTTATCATCTTGTGGAATACATATGAATGGATTATGAATATGTGTTGGATGGGTTCATTGTTTCCCACCAATGCATTGGGTAAATATGGATAATTCATGAGATAAATATGTTATTCATGATCTCTATTTCATGCTCACTATTTTATGTGTTTACCTGGTTTTCATGTCCATAAGATTATGTGTAATTCTGGGATTCATGTACATAAGTTTATGCATGGGCAAGGTTTTCATGTCTATAATCTTATGCAGAGACCTGGGTTTCATTTTCATAATTTTATTCATGTACCTAGATTTCATTTCCATAATATTATGCATAGACCTGGTTTCAAGACCATTAGTTTATGCGAGGGCCTGAATTCTTTTCCTTAACATAATGAAAGAGCATGCTTCTATTTATACATGTTCACAATGTTATTACATTATGTTTTTTCTAAATTCATATTTGTATGTTATTCTATCATGTATCATGTTATTTTATTCATTTATTATTCATACCATGCTTTATTCCATGACTTGGTATTATGATCTATGATATGCAGTGTGTGGATTTCAAATGTTAATCTAATGTTCTCATACACGCTAATTTTATACATAACTGATCATTAATATCTACCTTATTTAACCATACTAATCATTTTAGGTCATCCTTTCTTATGTTTCCATTTTTTAGGTTTTGAGGAATGTTTTTTAGCGGTGTACATCTATGAAGAGTACTATGTGGGAAGTTCTTTCAAGAAATAGGAAGATCATTTCTCTGGCCTCCAATGATAGTAATCCTTTAATGTCACCAAGCATGTGTTTTTTAAACATATTATATATTCATCTATTAAGATGTAATATCTAAGATTAAAAATATCAGGTCACTAAATAGAATAACCATTATAATATATAATTTCCTTGAACCACCATTATAAAACTATTTTTTGAAAACCTGGAAGTTGTGTTAGGATTCCATGATGTGTGAGCACAATTTCATTGGGCTTTTACTATAAATCAATCTTCAATCCTTAATGAAAAATGGATTTATTCATCTGATGTTATTAATATTTTCATGACTTATTATATTCCCCCTTTACTGATTTTATATGAAATGTGCATAATTTGTGTGAAATATTAATGTTTTAATATTAAATATAATATTTGAGCATTTTTAGAAGTAGTCCAATTGAGTCAGTTTAATGTTTTAATAATAACTGTGACTATAATACTCCAAATTGTGTGGTTCTTGTTTTGTAGGATTCTACATTCAATATAAAACATTTCATTAGAAGGAACCATGATCCAATTCTTCCATTTGAAGGGTCATATGGTCCTCACAACCAAGACCAAAGAATCTGTGAACAAACTGGACCAGCCTTGAAGATTGATTTACTGGGCCCAATACAGAAGTCCAGAAACATTAACTCTCAACCATAATTCTGGGGAAACTACATGTAATCTTGGATAAAAATTTCAATGCCCAAATCCAAGTACAAGGGGCCCAAATAAATCTTTGAAGTCCAGCCCACCATTCTGGACGAGAATTAAAATCAGTATAGTATGCATGACATATCTCCTGATGTAAGCATCCAAGCGAGCTGAGATTTTGCAGTGTTAAATAGGAGATATAGGCGGCCTACTTTGTTGAATAAACCATTCGAATTTGAAGGCATCTTAATATTCAAAAATCCTTTCACATTATGGACTTCAAAAAGACTGGATTGAAATGGACAGTTTAAGTTTGTTTATTCAACCGGCCATAACTGTTTATCCTTACGTCCACATGACTCCAAATTTTTAGAGTAGTCGGCCAACATTATTTTCTACAACTTTGAAGAAGGATATAGTTGAAGAGTCGGCTGTCTGGATTTCCAAATTGGCGATGCAAGTGGAGGGACATATTGGGAATGCAAACAGTCCACTCCTTGGGTTATAAATACTCTCCCCTTCTCTCCCTGATAGGGGTTGGCATTTCAGAAGATAGGAGATCATATTGGCATGACAAAAGATTTTCCAAAGTATTGGGAGGACCTTCCATACTCAAGTTTTCACTTGAGAGACCTTTCCTCCTCTCTTTGTTTTCACTTACTTTTGTGTTCTTCATTTTTGTAATTTTGTAAGTCCTTTATTTTGTAATTCTGTTTTAATGAAAGTTTCTTCTACAATATCTCTTATTCTCCTCCACCTTCTGTAGTATAATATTCATGGTCTTAAAATAGTTTTAATCATTTTAAATTACAGTACCTTATCTTTCTTCCTCATTCAATCGAAATTCCATTTTTGATTCTCAAAATATTTCGTGTGTGTGTTCGGCACACTACTCTTATCTTGTCCCTTTCTTTTTCTTCTCTTTATAATTCATCACCATAAACATATATTACCATATTAATAAACATCATAATGGCTGAGTAAATCTCTCATTGGGGTGAGTTATAATTCGGGGATTTTAAGTGATTGAGAGTTTTTCTCGATGAGTATTCTTTAAATTAATATTGTGTATGTTAAACTCAATATGTCATGGATTAATGATATGTTTTGATTAAAGAGTGGTTTCCATGGATTATTGGAACCATAAATACACTACCATAAATAAGTTTTGATTGAGATTAGAACCCTAAGTTAAGTTAAGGCTTAGATTAAAGCCTTCACACTTAGGAATTCCAATCAACGTCAACTTATGACATGGGTGTTAATTTAATGCAATACAAAGTAAGGCTCAAGGATATCACATGCTTAACTCCACAATGATGAACTCACCCCAATCTTTATCAACTTGTTAAATTAAACATCATTCATTAAACATTTCAATTAAGCTCTGCAAACAAACCCCCCCAATCAAAATACAATCAACTAAAAACAATCGACTATTACGAAGTACCATCGCCGAGGATTCGACCCAAGTGCTGCTATACACATTAGCAGAGCACCGGAACCTTGAACGGTCGATAGGCGACAATCGACCGTGCGTTTCAAATGGCGCCTTTGCCGGGGATGGTTCTTTAAGTAGTCATTAGTTTCTGGTTATTGTCAAGAAAACACAAAAAAACAAATTTTTAAAAAAAATTGAAAAAAAACACAAAGAGAAACCCATCTTCTCATAAAAATCTTAAACTGAAAAAAATAAAAAGAAAAAACCGTCTTCCTCTTTCTTCCAAAATCTCTCTGAATGCCCCGTAGCCTTCCAAACAATCCCTCGGATTTGTTTGAGCCTGAAATTGAGCGAACACTTCGCCAACTTAGGAGGAACATAAGAGATACTCAAATAATTCAAGAACCAGTACTCATCCAACCAGTTGTAATTGAAATGGCCAATCCTAGGGAACAAACCCTAAAAGAACTTGCTACCCCTGATATGAATTACCAACCTCTTGGTATTCAATATCCAAACATTGAAGCTGACTTCGAACTCAAGTTGGGTTTGATTCATCTTCTTCCTCATTTCCATGGTCTAGCTGGTGAGGATCCTCATCTTCACCTCAAAGAGTTCCAAGTGGTGTGCTCTACCATGAAGCCTCAAGGGGTTTCTGAAGAACAAATCAAGCTTAGAGCTTTCCCCTTTTCCCTAGTGGATTCTTCCAAGTCTTGGCTCTACTACCTCCCACCTGGTTCCATAAACTCATGGGTTGACATGAAGAGACTTTTCCTTGAGAAGTTCTTTCCCGCTTCCCGAACAGCTTCTATCCGAAAGGAAATAAACGGCATCCGTCAATTCCCTAATGAATCACTCCATGAGTATTGGGAGAGTTTCAAAAAGCTTGTGGCAACTTTTCCACACCATCAAATCACTGAACAAATCCTGATCCAATATTTCTATGAGGGGTTATTGGCTATGGAGAGAACTCTCATTGATGTCGCAAGTGGCGGTGATCTTGTTGACAAAACTCCTGCAGCTGCACGAGAACTCATAAGCAACATGGCTGCAAACACGCAGCAATTCCATACTCGAGCACATGCTCAAGTGAAACAAGCCCAAGATAATCAATCCATAGAGCCCAACAAGATGACTGAGTGGATGAGTGAACTTACAGGTCTTGTGCGTCAACTAGCGGTGGCTACCAAGGCCCCAACCTCATCTTCTCCATAGTCACTATTCCCTGGACCTATCAAGACTTGTGGAATCTGCAAATCTCCATCTCATCTGACTGACACATGTCCACAACTTTAAGATGATCCATCTGATTCATCTAGTCCAATAGAGCTCAATGCGGCATATGCTCAGCGAAACTTCAACCCTCAACAATCAGTTCAGTTTGTTAGAAACTTCAACCAACCCCACTCTGAGCCCTTCTCTTCTACCTTTAACCCTCCTCTGAGGTATGGTAATCCCATTTCTCATCCTCCTCAGTTCCCTCATCAATATCCAAACCAGTTCCAATATGGTCAAAGTGGTGGTAACATCCATCAACCTTATCATTTTGTTCATCAACCCCAAAGGAGCAATCCTCCTCCTGGATTCCACTATCCTAATGAGCCTTCCCAATTCCCCACCCAATACAATCTCTTTCCCAAGAACCAAAATCAAGGCCAACCCAATTTGGGACAAGCCTCTTCTTCTAAAAAACCATGGGAAAGTGCTTTAGAGGATCTTGCTTCCTTCACCCGTTCTAGCCTCAAAAACATTGAAACTCAAATAGGTCAACTTGCATCCCACCTAAGCCAGCAACAACAATCAAATTCTTCCCAACTCCCAGCTCAACCATTACCCAACCCTAAGGGTAATGTAAGTGCAATTTCACTTAGATCGGGAAAGAAAATTGCTATGCCCCATGCTGATTGCTCTAACTCCCCTTTCGATGTTGATCTAGAAAATGAAAAGAACAAAAAGCTGGAAAAGGAACTTGAATCCACTCCTTCACCTCCTTCCATTCTTCTAAGGAACCCAATTACTTTTCCTCAAGCCATCTCCAAGCCTAAGAAGTCCTTTGAACCTGATCCTGAAATGCATGACATGTTTAGACGTGTTGAAGTCAACATTACCTTCTTAGATTCCATCAAACAAATCCCTAAGTATGCCAAGTTTCTTAAGGAATTGTGCACCCATAAGAGGAAACTTAGGAACATTGAAAATGTTTCAACCCAACAGTCCATTCCCATGAAGTGCAAAGATCCAGGGACCTTCACGGTTCCATGTCAAATAGGGAGTTCCAACTTTGATGATGCACTCATAGACCTTGGAGCCTCAATAAATGTCATGCCCAAATCCATTTTCTCCAACCTTGGTCTAGGTCCCTTGCACCCAACAGGTGTTGTCATTCAATTAGCCAATCGAAGCACTACCAGTCCTGAGGGGATAATTGAGGATGTTCTTGTTCGGGTCAATGATCTTATCTTCCCAGCTGATTTCTATGTCCTTAACATGGAAGGTGAGACGACCTCTTCTCGATCTCCCCTAATTATAGGAAGACCATTCCTCATGACTGCGAGAACCAAGATTGATGTCCATTCAGGCATCTTATCCATGGAATTCGGTGACCAACTGGTCAAGTTCAACATTTTCCAAGCCATGCGATACCCATCTGAGGATCACTCTGGATTCTCAATCCATGCTTTTGAGGACACTTCTAAGATTCAATCGAACCCCAATCCACCATGTTCTTCATGTTCTAATGATAAAGGATCTTGTGAAATCTGAACCATGATTAACAAAGTCATAAATGGTGAAGTTGATTTGGACCTCTCATTCATAGACTCCATCAATCTAGAGGAACTTGAAAACTCTCTTGAATCCCACATCAACTCTGATCTCTACTGCTCCACCTTGGACAGTGTTGAGCAAAATGATCCAAACCCATCTGAAATACCTTCTCCTACTCCTAACTTTTCTAGCTCTCAAATCAAGGCTGAAATTGATCTAAAACCACTTCCTTCACACCTCAAGTATGCATTCCTTTTCCATGATCCCTCCTACCCTGTCATTATATCTGCTTCACTTTCTGAAACTGAGGAGTCCCAACTTGTTCAAGTGTTAGAGGAAAACAAAAATTCCTTAGGTTGGACCCTAGAGGATATTCCAGGAATCAACCATGCCATTTGCATGCATCACATCCATCTAGAGGAATCATCCAAACCAATTAGGCAACCTCAAAGAAGACTCAATCCACTCATACTTGAGGTAGTTAGGGAAGAGATTACCAAGCTTCTTCAAGCTGGTATTATCTACCCAATTTCTGATAGTGAATGGGTTAGTCCAATTCAAGTAGTTCCTAAGAAGGGCGGGATAACAGTTGTCACAAATGAACATGGAGAAGTGGTCACAACTCGAGTGAAAAACAAATGGCGTGTGTGCATCGATTATCGCAAATTGAATGCTGAAACACGAAAAGATCACTACCCACTTACTTTCATTGACCAAATGCTTGAGAGATTGTCCGGAAAGCCACACTATTTCTTTCTTGATGGTTACACCGGCTACTTCCAAATTCCAATCGCACCTCAAGACCAAGAAAAGACCACATTCACTTCCCCTTTGGAACCTATGCCTATAGGCGAATGCCTTTTGGCCTTTGGAATGCTCCTGCAACATTCCAGCGGTGTATGATGAGTATATTTTCTGAATTCATTGATAATTGCATGGAGGTCTTCATGGATGACTTTACCATTTATGGCGAGTCATTTGAATCTTGCTTACATTCACTCTCTTTGGTCCTTCAAAAGTGTGTCAAGTGCAACCTTGTGCTGAATTTTGAAAAATGCCACTTCATGGTTTCAAATGGGATTGTTCTAGGGAACATAATTTCTCAAGAGGGTATCCAAGTTGATCCAGCCAAAATTGAGGTGATCCAATCACTTCCTGAACCCAAATCAGTTCGAGACATTCGGTCCTTCCTTGGTCATGCTGGTTTCTATCGGCGATTCATTCAGAACTTCAGCAAGATTTCCCTCCCACTCAATCATTTACTTCAAAATGATGTCACATTCAATTTTGATGAGGATTGCAAGAGAGCCTTCATTGAACTCAAATATGCTCTCACATCTGCTCCAATAATCCAACCCCCAGATTGGTCCTTACCATTTGAATTGATGTGTGATGCTTCTGATAGGGCCATTGGGGCTGTTCTTGGTCAAAGAAGAGAAAACATTCTTCGTGTCATCTTTTATGCCTCAAAAACATTGGGTGAAACTCAATCACACTACACTGTGACTGAAAAAGAACTTTTAGCTGTGGTTTTTGCCTTGGATAAATTCCGGCCCTATCTCTTAGGTGCCAAAATCATCATCTTCACGGACCACTCAGCATTAAAGTTCTTACATAAGAAAAGTGATTCCAAACCAAGGCTAATAAGATGGATTTTAATGCTCCAAGAGTTTGACCTTGTGATAAAAGATAAACCTGGAAAAGAAAATCCTGTGGCTGACCACCTGAGTAGAATTTCTAATTCTTCTCATTCTGAAATAATTGATCCTGAATTTCCAACTGAACACCTCTCATCTCTCACTCCAAAGTTACCATGGTATGACCCAATTGTCAATTACTTGGTTTCTGGTGTTTTCCCTGAATATTTTTCAAAAGAACAAAAAGAAAAGATGAAAATTGATTCAAACCATTATTTTTGGGAAGATAATAAACTTTGGAAAACTGGGGCTGACATGGTAATTAGGAGATGTGTTGATGAAACTGAACAATCCTCCATCTTGGAATTCTGCCACTCAATGCCTGGAGGTGGCCACTTTGGACCACAAAGGACTTCTCGAAAGGTCCTAGATTCTGGATTCTTTTGGCCTTCACTCTTCAAGGACTCACACGAGTTCTGTCAATCATGTCCCACTTGCCAAAAGTTTTGCACAATTTCCAAAAGAAATGAAATGCCTCAAAATCCATTAATCTTCTGTGAGCTTTTCGGTGTTTGGGGCATCGATTTCATGGGACCTTTTCCCCCTTCCAATGGCTTATCCTACATTCTCCTTGCCGTTGACTATGTTTCTAGGTGGGTCGAGGCCAAACCCACTAGGAAAGATGATGCTCAAACTGTGAGTGAGTTCCTCAAAACCCATATCTTCCATCGATTCGGAACACCACGTGCTTTGATAAGTGACTTAGGAACTCATTTCTGTAATAGAACCATGGAGTCACTTTTGAAAAAGAATGGGGTTGTACATAAAACATCCACTTCATATCACCCTCAAACAAATGGAATGGCTGAACTTTCTAACAGAGAAGTGAAAAGAGTGCTTGAAAGAATTTTTAAGCCCACAAGAAAAGACTGGCCCGATAGACTTGGTGAATCACTTTGGGCCTATCGAACAGCCTATAAGACACCCATTGGGATGTATCCATTTAGGCTAGTTTTTGGTAAAGCCTGCCATTTACCAGTTGAAATCCAACATAAGTCATTTTGGGCTGTCAAAACTTGTAATTTTGATTGTGAAAAATCTGGTGAAGAAAGATTTTTGCAGTTGACTGAATTGGAGGAGCTTCGACTCGATTCGTATGAGAACTCCATTATCTACAAAGAAAAGTCAAAGTCACTCCATGACAAGAACATTCTTCGAAAGGTATTTCATGAAGGTGAAAAGTTAATGCTCTTCAATTCTCGATTTCGACTTCACCCAGGTAAGCTGAATTCTCGTTGGGATGGACCTTTTATTATTACTAATGATTACCCATTTGGTGCAGTGCAAGTCGAAGACCCTTCTTCAAAAAGAACATTCACGGTTAACAGACATCGGTTAAAGCATCACCATGAGAGGTCTCACAATCCAGGAACCACGTCAACTTCCATCGAAACCCCATCCACTTCAATAGAACCACCACTGGATGGAGACCCGCCAAATCCAAACCAGGGGGCACCTCTTTCCCTTTAACTCTCTCTCTCTCTCAATTTCTCTTCCCTCTCTTCTTCTCTCTATTTCTTCTTCTTCCTCTCTCCCTATCATTTTTTACAACATTCTTCCACAACCTTTTTTCTATTTTCTCTTTTGTGTGGATGTGTCATTAAAAATAAAATAATTAAAAAAAATAAAAAAAAATGAAAATTAAAACAAAAGGGGTGTCATAATTACTCATCATCCAATATTGAAATTCTGTCCAACCATTTTGGGGAGTCAAAAGGCTTGTTTTCAACTCAAATATATTGAATTTTTATCTCAAACTTGGGTAAACAATTTTGTGTCAATAACAAACATTTTGAATGAACAATTTTTGATTTCGAAAATGATTCTCCCCTACCGTGAGGAATAACATTAGCCATCATGCCAAGGTCATCTATGGCCATATTTTTCATTGTGTGTCTTCACCACTGATTGTGAGTCTTGATTTTGTGCACCTTCGAGCTGAATTGCCATCTTTTGTGTGCATTAATATGATAGAGGCATTTTCTAAGCCACGTGAGAATCAGAATAGCCAAATAGCCTCCCATTAACCTTACATTGATCCTACTTTTGAAAGCCCCTTTGAGCCTATGAAAACCTTTCTTTTGATAGCCACATTACAAGCCTAATACCTTGTCCCACCCAACATCTTCATGGATTTTCATTGTACAATTTATTGAAATTTAAGGGTGGGGGGAATGGACTTCATTTTTGGGCGTACTTTCATTGATTTCCAATGTGTCATCATATGCTTGAGGGAAAGCATCCATTCATGTTTGGGGGAGAGGTTGTAATTCTGTGAGCTTTGGGGTGTATATGTGTAGTTGTCATTTGTACAAAAGTCATTGAAAAGTGTTCAAAAAAAATGAAAAAAATTATATTAAAAAAAATGAAAAAAAAGGAATGGGTTGTGTCTTGGGTGGGTAAAAAAATCATTCATCATCAACCTTTGCTCGTGTTATAACTACTAAAATTAGTTCCATGAGAAGATCAAGCATGGGTTGGGAGATGACTGTGAGACTTGTTTCAAGCACAACTTTCGAAAAAAAAAGAAAAAAAATAACACTTGAATCATCTTGTATTGTGTCATTATTGGAAGTCTTCCATGTTGTACATATTCCATCATCTCACCCTATTCCATTTTCTATCTCCCTCACTTTTCATTCATCACACATTCATGCCCTTGTAAATATGTGTTTCTATTTCCTTTCAAATCAAATTTCAAAAAAATGTGCATTGATTTTTCCATGTTGGTGTTTTTAACCCCTCTTTTCCTTTGGACATTATATACCTACCGTCCCATAGCCACTGAAAAACCCCTTAAAATACCTCTTGATTCTTTTAGACATTATATTTGGGAATGGAAGATGAGAGCTCTTACAAACTCTTGATTTTCACTTTTTGTTGGTGAATGAGTGAACCTCCTAAAATACATTTGTATCATCTTGAGAGGAGTAAGTTTTGAGTGACTACATTTTCCAATTCAAACCTTGAACATGAAAAAATGAATTGTTTCTGATGCATTATTTTGAACCAAATTTGTGATGTAATTAAATATGGATGAGTGAAATATTCTAAACCTCCCCTGATTGGAGAAAACAAAATTTTAATATTTGTTGGTGAGTGAAAATGATTTTGTGATGTTTTTATATTTGTTGCACATGAGGACATGCACAAAACTAAGTGTGGGGGAGTTGATGTTATTAATATTTTCATGACTTATTATATTCCCCCTTTACTGATTTTATATGAAATGTGCATAATTTGTGTGAAATATTAATGTTTTAATATTAAATATAATATTTGAGCATTTTTAGAAGTAGTCCAATTGAGTCAGTTTAATGTTTTAATAATAACTGTCACTATACGGATCCAAATTGTGTGTTTCTTATTTTGTAGGATTCTCCTTTCAATATAAAACATTTAATTAGAAGGAACCATGATCCAATTCTTCCATTTGAAGGGTTATATGGTCCTCACAAACAAGACCAAAGAATCTGTGAACAAACTGGACCAGCCTTGAAGATTGATTTAATGGGCTCACTACAGAAGTCCAAAAACATTAAATCTCAACCATACTTCGGGGGACACTACATGTAATCTTGGATAAAAATTTAAAGGCCCAAATCCAAGTACAAGGGGCCCAAATAAATATTTTAAGTCCAGCCCACCATTCTGGACGAGAATTAAAATCAGTATAGTATGCATGACATATCTCCTGATGTAAGCATCCAAGCGAGCTGAGATTTTGCAGTGTGAAAGAGGATATATAGGCGGCCGACTGTTTTGAAGAAACCATTCGGATTTGAAGGAATATTAATATTCAAAAACCCTTTCACATTATGGACTTCAAAAATAATGGATTGAAATGGACAGTTTAAGTTTGTTTATTCAACCGGCCATTGCTATTTATCCTTACGTCCAAATGACTCCAAAGTTTGAGAGTAGTCGGACAACATTATTGTATAAAACTTTGAAGAACGAGATATTTGAAGATTCAGCTGTCTGAATTGCCAAATTGGTGATGCAAACAGAGGGACAGATTGGGAATGCAAATAGTCCACTCCTTGGGCTATAAATACTCTCCCCTTCTCTCCTTGAGAGGGGTTGGCATTTCAGAAGAGAGGAGATCATATTGGCACGACCAAATCTTTTCCAAAGGCTTGGGAGGACCTGCCATACTCATGTTTTCACTTGATAGACCTTTCCTCCTCTCTTTGTTTTCACTTACTTTTGTGTTCTTCATTTTTGTAATTTTGTAAGTCCTTTATTTTGTAATTCTGTTTTAATGAAAGTTTCTTCTACAATATATCTTATTCTCCTCCACCTTCTGTAGTATAATATTCATGGTCTTAAAATAGTTTGAATAATTTTAAATTACAGTACCTTATCTTGCTTCCTCATTCAATCGAAATTCCATTTTTGATTTTCAAAATATTTCGTGTGTGTGTTCGGCACACTACTCTTATCATGTCACTTTCTTTTTCTTCTCTTTATAATTCATCACCATAAACATATATTACCAGATTAATAAAAATCATAATGTTTGAGTAAATCTCTCATTGGGGTGAGTTATAATTCGGGGATGTTAAGTGATTGAGAGTTTTGCTCGATGAGTATTCTTTAAATTAATATTGTGTATGTTAAACTCAATATGTCATGGATTAATGATATGTTTTGTTTAACGAGTGGTTTCCATGGATTATTGGAACCATAAATACACTACAATAAATAAGTTTTGATTGAGATTAGAACCCTAAGTTAAGTTAAGGCTTAGATTAAATCCTTCACACTTAGGAATTCCAATCAACGTCAACTTATGACATGGGTGTTAATTTAATGCAATACAAAGTAAGGCTCAAGGATATCACATGCTTAACTCCCCAATGATGAACTCACCCCAATCTTTATCAACTTGTTAAATTAAACATCATTCATTAAACATTTCAATTAATCTCTGCAAACAAACCCCCCAATCAAAATACAATCAACTAAAAACAATCGACTATTACGAAGTACCATCGCCGAGGATTCGACCCGAGTACTGCTATACACATTAGCAGAGCACCGGAACTTTGACCGGTCGATAGGCGACAATCGGCCGTGCATTTCATCATCCTCAACCTTGAGGTGGAAAGTTCTTCAATATATATAGGCCATGTTTTTTATCATTGGAATTATGTAATTTTGTGTATTTTTATGATTATGCCATGTTTATTTTTATAAAGTTTGTGTTTATTTTGGATATTTTTTTCCACTCACGTTATGTTATATTTTGACTCTATATAATATGCTTATTTCCATATTTTGGCTTGGTATTTTCTATATTTTTGTTAATTTCATTATACTAAAGTGATAGTTGGGATTGTGGTGGCTCTGGCCCCTTGAGGTTAGTAAGTCTATATGTTCAATATGAAATGATTACTAGACTGAAATAGAAGATATGGAATGATGGCATAGTTTTCTCAAACATGGGGGCATGTTGGCCTATGTGATTTGACTCATGAGGTGATAATAAGGAATGATAGTCAATATGATGTAACTTGAGAGATGGAAATGGATAATGATGGCCTATTTTGATTTGACCTATTTTCCTTCGTCCGGTACAACTATTTAGAATCATTAAATTTGATACCATATTTTTGACATTTCAATGATTACGTAGATGTTTTTCTAGAATGAATCCAAATCTAGTACATCTAGGGTTTGTGGCATATTTGATAGTGAATAGATGCCTAGTGTCATTGTTTTCTTATGTTCTCATTTATTTATTATCATTAAATATAATCATATGCATGTTAACCTATGTTAAATATGCATTTATGGTGTTATACGAGGTTTTATTACTCACACAAATCATGGGAATATCTATTTGTGTCCAAACATCATATATAGGGATCTAGTCAAGGTAAAAGGGCTCATAGAAGACGGATGAACTGAGGATGTTGGAGCTGGGAGTAGTACTAGGATTTACACTTGAGGATTCGATAGATTTATTTATTTATTTATCTTCCTTGATTATATACTCTAGTTTCGATCACCACTTTGAGTGTTTGACTTATTTATTTTCTTGATTGGTATGATATCTACATAGTTTAAACATAATTAATGTTATTATTATAGTTTATTAAATTATGTTTTGTTTATTTTTATTGCAATGACATGATATAGATGTAATAGTCTCCCTATTAATGGAGTTTAGACCCTTGTTTCAAGGAAATAACCTCTTTCATATGGAGATTTCTCGATGAGGTCATATGGCTCTCCATCATGGACTCAAATGTTTAGGTTTGGGTGATAAACCTCCCAAGAGAAATCTCACCCAATAAATCCTCTTGGATTTTATATCAATCATGATAGAATATATTCTTCTTTCTCTATCATCTAAATAATGAGAGTCCAATAATTCATCATCATGATGGAATTAATCATTTTTCTTATCAACATAGTGATGTAATATTTTCAATACCTATATGATATCCCTTAGAGTATCATAATCAATGCTTTCATATCAAAGGATCATGTGTGGAACACTACTAGATGGATTCTACCCTTAGATTCTCCAAGTGAAATTATTGTAAAACTAAACGACGTTTATTTGATCAAAATATAATTTAAATAAAGATCTCAATATTTATTAATGTGTTCTTTCCCTATTAAATTAATTGTAATTTTTACATTAAATGATCCTAATGGTTATTGAATCTTCATAAAGTTTCTTCAAGAAAATTTCATTGTTCTTAGAATATATGATGAGTATATTGTAAGTTATCTACTAAATACAACAAAATTCATGTTAGAAAAAGATCTAATGGCTTCTTTTTTTGAGCCTAGAACCTTCAGTCAAAAATCCCTCATAGTCGATGACATAGTGACGGTTGCCTATGAGTTTTATGGTGTATCACGGCGCTCATCCCCAAGAACCAAAACACCGGTGAGGTTATAATGCAAATCATCATAATCCTCTCCACCCATATAAAACACAAAAATATAATTACCTAAAAATAATTATAAATAACAATATAAAATAGAAAAATCTAATAAATATTAATCGAAAAAAATAATTTATATTAATAGTGAAAATAAATAAATTATAATAAATTATTTTTTATAAATGTATTTATATTAATTGGTTTGAATATATTTCTATTCCTCTATATAATCATTAATTTCTTTATGATATTTAATTTGATCAACTCTCATTATTTCAAATTCTTTGCTTACATCATCCAGATGATCAACACTATCAGCCATTAACTACATGGTCTCAACATTGATATCAAAAAAAATTCAATAATTTACACTCCTACTTTAAAACATTCTTTTTCAATAAATTTATTATCATGATATTTCATTATTATTACAAAAAAATATAATTTAAAGATATCAAATTAGAATATTAAATTGCATATTTAAATTTATTCTCTTGATGTTCCAATATAAATGTTTAATTTTCTATAATAAGTCTTATCAAGGACTCATTTCAGTGAATGAATGTGTCACCCTCACTCAATACAAACCAATAAAATTTGATCATTATCATGTAATTTTTTCATGGATAGAATAGCTCAATTATTTCATCAAACATTCCACAAAATCCAACTTCCCTTTCTTTAGGACGAGTTTCTTTTGAATAAAAACCAATGTTCAATGATGTATTTTGAGACACCATATATATGTATATAAAATTTAAATCCGTTAACCACATATGTGTTATAATATTTTAATAATTTAGATAGTGTTTCAATTAGTGTAAAAAATTTATTGTCAATATTTTTCCATTTTGAAAAACAAAAAAATAATAAATAATAAATAATAGATAAAATAAAAAATTGATTTTATTTGATCGAGCATAAACAATTCAACATGTCAGTCTTTCAAAACTATAAGAAAGAATAAATTTTTTATGTTATTCAAGTGTAGTTGGGGTAATTAATATGAATTATTTCCAATGTTATCATATAATATATTAACAATACACAAAAATATTATTTTTAATAATATCTTATAAATCATAGTTAACAGTATCATTTACTACATAAGTAGTGGCAATTGATTACTAGTGGTATAACTAGACCATATACATTATGATTGTGTAAAATTTGAAGCATTGAGATTTCCATGTGTGGATGTCATTGTGGAATTTTAGTTAATGAAAATCTCATGGTAATCATATATTAATTTAACATATCATATATACACCATTTCTAACTACTATAGTTTGTTGGTGATGCTTATTGAGTGGTTTCTAAATTTCTCAATACTCGATAAAAATCCAATATCAATATATATCCTCAGTAGGTTACATAAAATAGATATAATGGAGTATAAAATAATTCATAATCAGATGGAATTTCCACAAGAGCATGGACAATGTTTGGTATGCATCATCTATCATAGGAAATGTGATAAAAATTAGTGATGACCTAACATTCCTGTAATGAGATCTCAATATCAATGATAATTGTTTGTTATAGGCACAACATGTAAGGTCAAATTTAATTAAAATTATGAATTTAGTTGGACATCAAGTAAGCCATTGGTATGATTTATTCGTTGTTTAGGTTTTTGAAAAATTGGATAAGTCTTGGGATATGCGTATACACATATATTAAATGTTATAATAGAGAGAAAAAAATATGTTACATATGAATTTAAAATTTTATTCTTAAAAGAAAAAATATTAATTCATATATATTAATCTTGGATGAAATATATTATATATCATATTTTTCACAAATGAAATAATATTACGTATGACAAATATATTAATTATGGGGGAAAATATAACACATATTGAATATGCACCACAGAAAATATCATACCTAGTAAAAAAAATATTACATATTAGAGGAATATATATCATATGGTGTTTTTTCTAAAGATAATATGTTATGTATTGAAAATATATAATATATATTGGTCATTATATTGTATGTTAGAGAAATAGGATTATTCTTCAATTTTTGGTACTTATTTCGTAATTAAAATAAATTTTATATCTTGTGTTCTACTAACCATAACATTGTAAATATATTTTTCACTTGATAATTATTAAATTCTTATGCATAGAGATTGATAATGTTACACTTCCCACTAAGAAATACAAACATGTTTCATGTGAGGTTCTAGTGGGGTGTGAAATTTGATGGGTAAGAGTTTGTAGGGTATACCATTGTCGTTAATTTTTCTTCTACCTATTATTATCCCATATTTATGGCATGTTGGTTTTTATAAAAATGTTATATCATATTTAACATTTTTTTATCATCATCTTATCACTTCTCCAATATAGAGATAGAGACCTAAGACTCGAACTTTCCATATTCCCAAGGGGGAGTTGTATAGAACACTTAAGGATTGGAAATTTATGCTTAAAATTATTATTCATGGTGTTTTAGTTATATAACCTACCCATAGATATTGTCTTGAGAATGTACATCAATTACACAGTCATGAAATTAAAGGAGATACGACATTTATAGAAATTAATCAGCTATATTTGTGATGTCTTGGCATGCACTTTATACATTCACATGATTATGTTGATGACCAGAATAACATGAGTCATGTGCATTGAAATATAATAAAACTAATTGGAGGGATTGGGTTCACTCAAAAATAATTAATGTATGTCCACTTGATGTATTTTGGGCTACTTGAGGTCTTCAATTAGGTTGGGAGTCATTGTTTGAAATCTTTATAATTTTAATACACATATAGATCATTATGTATTATATTCCAATCAAATCATAGTGATATCATTGGATGTTTCATCTTCATTAAAATGTGGGTATGAGAAAACATATCTCACATGGCTCTAATTATTTCTATTCTAAACCTTCCCATGGATATTTTCAGAATATTCCTTGTAGATTCTTGTATAATCAATCATCTTTACTAACATTTTTTTGTTAATTTTTGTAATATTTAACTATATTTCTTATTATTTACCAATTCCATTTTTTATGATATAGTTAGAGTTAGGAAAAACATTTGGCCAATATGCGGGGAAATAAGTTAGATGTATATTATCTCATGATAGATATTCTTATACCTATTCATTTTATAAATATATATATTCATATATTGACTAATCAATTTCAAAATATTATAATTTTATAAAAAAATTAATTAAATATTTTAACAACTATCATCTATCATTTTATATGTAGTAGTATTTTTATTGGAGTCTCTTTGTCTTGATTCTTCGATACAGCATTGTTGGGATTGAAGATGTTAGTGTTGTAGTTCCTCGTATACTCTTTCATTTTATTGATTGGAACCATACTGATAAAGGAATGAACTGATTTGGATGTGCTCAACATATTCTATCCACTTCAAGATAACTAAAATCAATTTATTCCCTAAAGGTGAAAGGGGGGAAATTGTTAACTAGAGGATGCATCATGTATTGAATATTGTTATTTAGGAAGGATGTTCGACATTTAATATTGAGGTCACACTACTAATGAGACTCCATCTATAATAGCAACTTGATTATTTACCATGGTATATACATAAATTTTCATTATATATTTTAAAACACAGTAGTGGTATAAATTATCTAGTAAGTAAATAAATTTACATTCTATTTTCTGTTGCAATTTTTTTTATAGATCTCATTTTTTACATTATATTTTAGTACATCAAATTATCCATGTCCTTGATTATAAGGTGTGAATTGTATTAAGTTATCTAATTTATATTTCTATAATTCATGATACAATACCTTTTCATGGAAATATACAAGATATTATATACATTCATCCACTTGAGGGAGAGAGTTTTTCCTCTCAAGAACAACCTCTAGAAGATGATGATATTCATTATCTATAAGAATCAAAATGTTCACAAAGTTTAAATTTACATGAGACCACATTTGTTCCACTTAAAGAAGAAGCATGTCCCGTAGATGAGTCTCATCCAGTTATTGATGCGTGGAAGTAGGCATAAGACCCACTTCTTTTATTATGGAATATATAGTATTCACCCGATGTTGTCGATCTGAGCTCGTATAAAACATCATTTAATATTTCATATTCATTTATGACTAATCCTTCATAGACATAGTTTATTCTTTTTGGGATTTCCCATTATTTCACTTATATAGTAGGAGAAGGAATAGGTGAACCACTATAGAATCTCAGTATGTTAGAGGCAATAAAAGCACCTCCTCCTAGTAAATCGCATATTGAGGAGCAATAGACAGTTGAGTTTCCTATTCACGAGTAATATCCCCTTCATGTTTAGAATTATCCACTACATCATATAAGTTGAATGATTAAATACAATAATCCCATTCATAGTCCTAACTATGTGATAGACCCCTAATAAAGAGACAGATGAAAATTAATTAAACTAAATAATTTAATATTCTTTCTATGAATTAAATTCTTTGATATTTAATTTAATTATCTATATTAATGATAATGTCAAAATTATTCTAGAAATTTATTCAAATAATTAAATGTCATAAATATATTTCAATAAAATTCAAATATAAATAATTTTTACATTATTTTTAATAGAATTAATATTAATCTAAATATTTTCATTATTAATATAAATTTTTATAAAAATCAATTATCTATAAAGAACATTTAGAATATATTTAAATAAAATTATTATTTTTAATTCCTATAATTAAGTGTTAGAATACTTAAAACATGTTGATTTGATTCATCAAGAAATGTGTTTAATACCTTAACTCACCACATAACTAAGAATATTAAACACCTAAACCCATTTGTGATCATGGAAAAATCAATAAGAAAAAACTACTAAAAACATTTTTTACCTCATATTTGTGTTATATTTATATTATATAAAATTATAGTTATGATATGTGTGTGTGTGTGTGTGTTAATAAATATTATATGGGTATTTATAAATGTTATTTTTATTATAATATTAACATAAATATAACATTGATTTGATATTAAAAGTTAGTGTTAGTTATTATTCACTGTTTTTATGTGAACATTATTATTTTCATTTATTACAAATGGTTATTAATCATTACTAATTATTATTTAGTGTTAAGAATTATTAATAAATATTAAATAACTAAAATTAATAATATATTAATTATCATCACTTATATGTAAATATTTGTTAATAAGCTTTTATAACTTATTGTTTTTCATGGTATATATAAATATATATATTAAAAAATGAAAAATCAATATATTTTTTATTTTTTTAAAATAATTAATGAAGGGATTTCTATCATTTTTTATAAAATTATATAAGAATGTGTAAAATTATCTCTCTTTTTTTTAAAATCTAAATTTCTGAGGGGATTCAATGCCTGTAGTATCCACTTTTAAAATTAATTTTAACATAAACACAATATTTTAAAAAAATATGAAAACCCACACAACAAGATAAGTATCATGAATATGTAAAGTCAAGTATGTATATTCACTTATAGAATAATGTGCTACCTGTTCTTTATGTTTCTGTCGACACATTGAGCTTAAGAAAAAATAGACAGAGCTTACACTTTCTCTCTTCTCTCACATGATCTGGATTTCTCATTAGTTTTTTTGTGATTAATAAATATAATAAATTCATTGGAATTTATAGATGTTTTTTACCACATTAGTACATACGAAAATCCTAGTGATCCATCCATTTCCACTAATATACTTTATAGAATCTCATTCACTCTTATAAATCCATCAAATTCTCAAAGTCTCTTCATTCACTTGTGACACCAAAAATAACAGCAATTTGCAAAAAAACTCAACAATAATGTAATATACAATACATAGTTGGAGGTTCCCACTTATACCCTTCAGGACATCAATATATCATTGATTGTATATAGTTTAATGCTTATATGAAATAATAATTCCCTTCAATGTCACTCAACTAATATCAAACATCCATTTTGACCACCTTCATCACATAACTCTTAATTCACTAGAATCATAATTACTCCATGTTGTGACAAGGTTCACATGTTCATAACACATGAATTTGTGAAGGAATTAAGTGTCTTTACTTTCAGTCAATTATCCTTGTGTGATGTGGCTATCATGTTTCCCATTGCCCTTTATGGTTGGATGGATACTTTAGTCAACTAGCTCTAATTTTTTAACAAATAAAACTTTTAGGACTTTTCAAAAATATCAACATCCTCATATAAATTCAATAAATTATCCATGAATAAAAATATACGTTATGAATATCTTATGTCTCTTTAATAACTCTATGTAATCAAGCCAATAAATAATGCAACAAATCTTAACATATTCCAAAACAAACAAGCCTTAAACTTAATTTAAAAGGGTTAGACTCATGGATTAAATGTCACCAATTTTATCTATTAAAAATTATATTTTATTGAAAACCATATTAAATGGGGTAGAGTTAGACCAAAAATAACCCTTAAATAACATCAATCAATGAATATAAACATATATTGTCAACAAATCTATCATATAAAATTGATGGATTCTATAATATATTGTATTATTGTATTATTTTCAAATATTAAAATGACTAATTACTCATTGTATGAAGATTACAATTATTGACAACTAATTCTATTAACAAATGAGTAATTATTTGAACTATGAACATTTATTCCTTTTCCAAAATACCAAAAATCATCCAATACATTAAATAAATTATTCATTCATAGAAAATACATCTTCTAACCTTGTTGTGTCTCGTTAATAACTCTATTAATTGAATCTAATAATTCATTCAATGAATATCAACATCTATTATCAATAAATCCAACATATAAAATTCTTTTTTCAATAAGATAACAACTTATTATATTTATTTTCAAATATTAAAAGGTTTAATTATTCATAGTATGAATATTAAAATTATTGATAACTATTTATATATAATTTTTATATATTATATATTATTATACGTGCAATGTAAGGTAATGAAACAAAAAAGAAATCTTCATCAGGACTCAACCATATGAACATTTCCCCAAAACCCACCCATTCTGGGCACCCCAGCCATCAATGAGGGGTCACTAAATAATATGATTATTAGTATCACTAAATATTAGCTTATTGTATAACATAAATTCATAATTTTTGTAACAAAAATACAATTATTAATTATAACATTAGTAATATTAATATTAATTATATGTTCAAAATCTTTCAATTATAACATATATTATTTACATATCAATAATTTATTATTAAAAATAATAATAATAATAATAATTAGTATAATTAATACAAATTATAAGGAGCTTTATGGTTTTATCCATCATTTAATATTTACTATATTATATGCAGAAAATTTTATAAATGAATATTATAAAACAATTAAATAAATAATAAAAAACACTTCAAAGCCACATCACATGTCATGATGACTTTGTGAATATAGTTATTTCTAAATAAAATTAGGATCAAATTATAAAAATGATAACATATATTATTCTTTAAATTTTGAAATTAATAATTACAATATATAATTATTTCTTATTATTGATTTGTTGGTATTGGTCAATTTCAAATTATATTATGGAATATGTTCATTCAAAAACAAATACAAGAATAATTAAATTTGAAATAGGGATGTGCAGCTTTCACCCAACCCACTCAAACTTAGGATAGTAAGTTGTAGTAATAATAATAATAACAACAAAAATAATCATAATCATAATCATCATAAAGGATTAGAATGGAGCATGACCATCCTTAAAAATTATTATTTCGAAGTCAAAAATTGCGGTGTTGTTGCAAAGGGGGATTATAAAGAAAGGCTTTAGTTTCACCCCTAGAATCCGAATCCACCATATGTGAATTGGTGGCTAGGATAACAAAGGACCACATTAAACTATCATCAATAATGGATTTCGTGGATAGTGCATTCACCATATGGTTTTCTTCACTGCAAGAAAGAGTCACATTCCATTGTATTTCATCAGTGGATCTAAGAAATTATAACCTGCATGGAAGGATCCTTAGGTGTATATTTATTGTTCTGTATTTTAGTGCTTGGAAATTAAAGTTTGATTCATATTCATCTCAAAGGGACTTTCATCCAAAATGAACTGTATATTGTTTTTCATGAATTATTGCCTATATCTCTTCCTGATGAGAAAATCCAATGAAAATATTTTGAGGTAAAAATAAATTGAAAAATCCTTGTTCCATCTAGAAAACACCTACACGACTTATAAGGCCTTGTTCACCTACCACAATACCATCTACATTCAATTTCACCTTGGTTGGAATTTGTGGAATCTATCGAATAGACTTCACAACAATATCTTTTTTTCACATCCATGGAACACCAAACATGTGTTGAATAGTTAAATCATAAATATCATTTCTCAAAGAAACTATTTGAAATTTATTGGCCAGCTAGAGATCTCTGTGTAACATAGTGATTCCCACATTGAGGTAGGGAGGATAATAGTGAAATGTTAATCAATTCCTTCTCTTTTAGATTAAATATACAGTCATTTCTAAAGATGTACTAAGAAGAGGTATTTCACCTAATCGGTTTACATGAATCCCTCAAAAGCAAGGTGGTGTAGGCCATGGATACTTTATGGAATGTCACTTTTTATAATTAATAAAATAGCATGGATGTTCAGTTGTCCTTACTCTCCCAGGATTAAAACCTAATTTTTTTTATTCTAATCTTATACTTTTTGTTTCAAATTGTTTTACTTTTGTTATTATCTCAATTTTTCTCTTCTATGATGGGTTTTTTTTTTATGGTGTTATCTTTTGTTTATAATTTTTATATGTTTTTGAAGTCCATATATTTTATATATGTTTTATTTTACTAGATATTAATACTCAAAAATATAAGCATTTTTATATATAATCATTTTAAAGGGTAATATTTTGTGATTAATTTAGTATTATCATTTATATTTCTAAAAGGTTTTAATAGATCTATTCAACCATTGATAAGCATCCAATATGTTAGGGGTTTAACCATTGATATCCCCCAATTTATGGGATCTTACAATTGTGCACTATAGTCGGTAGTGGAGTAGGTCATTGTAGAAGATGGGTATTATAACAAACATTGTTGTAGTCATAGGTACTACAGTAGCCACTGTAGCAAGCTAGTGTATTGTAGTAGGTACTGTAGTAAATGTGGGAACTTGAGAAGGTAATGTAGTATCCATTAAAACTATTCACCGGAGGGGATATTGGGCCTAGAAGACATGTCTTCTAAGACGCAGGGCCTTCAAGACATAAGAATGAAAAAAAAATATCCAATGTATTCTTGCCATTTCTTATGAAGAGGGATTATATTAACCCACTAGGGTGATAGGTTGTGTGAATTTATTATAGTTTTTAATCCCCAATATCAATTTAAATTATTTTATCATATAGATATTATATAGATTGGTTTCTAGTTTTAAAAATTATAATTTATTTTAATGTTTTACAAAGTGATGTTCATTTTAGGAATTAGTGATGATAGTGGGAACCAGGAAAAAGTTAATCCAAAATATTTAATTAGACTAATTTTTCACCGATCCATTTTATAAATTTTTTAAAAAACCACTTTTAGGATTAGTGGGAAACATTACATCCTACAAATAAAAGAAATCAAGAGAAATGGATTTTATAGGTTTAGTGGTAACATCACATGAGCCAGAAAAATATAAAAAATTAAAATATAATTATTAAAAACATTCCTAATGAAATTATTAATGAATTTGGGAACCATACCAACCCAGAGTTCAAAAAAATAAACCACTAAATCCAAGAATTTTATGAAGTTATAACATAGTAAATGCCTAAAAACAACTTATTTATGTTGTTGCTTACACATAGTAACAAGTTTTAGCCAACCCCCACCATAGTTCTTTATAATTAATTTACATATATCATATCTACACTCAATTATTTGGTCTTTTATCATGGAAATATCAAATTTAATCTCATATGTTTTTGTCACATCCTAGACTTCCACTCCTCTGATAAATATATCTTTTGGATCCTCTATATAAAATTTTTAGACCATAGAGGGCCTAAAATAAATGCATATATGTTAATATAAATATATATATATATAAAAATTAATTGGGTTTTATCTTTGATGTCATGGTAAAGAAGATTGAACTTTTCAATTGTGATTATTCAACTGAGATGTTAGTTGATTCATAGTTATAGAAAATTAGGACCCCAACACATTTTTAATCTATTGAGTATTGGTTCTATAAGTAGACTATAAACATTATGACTATGAGAAATTCCGGGGTTTTATGTTTCTATGCATGCACATAATTATGTAATTTTCCTCATTGAATATCTTGTAGGACTCATATATTGATCTACTGTACTAGTTAGACATCATTTCTAACAATTATAGTGCATTGTGGATACATATATGTGATTTTCAACATTACTCTATAAATTAACAAGAACATAGATTGATTCATGACATTCATAGAAACTGAAATAAGGAAAAATGATGTTTTTTATAATTTATAATGAGTTAGAATGGCCTCAAAAATCACGCCAAAATTTCATAAATAACATCTATCAAGGGGAATGTTTGTAATAATAATTGATTATCTAACATTCATGGAATTGTTTCTCATTTTCGTTGATAGTGATGTATTACAAACATATCATGTATGGTCCAGGGTAAATAAAATTGTGTTTTTTATTAGACCTTACCGTTATCTTTCAAGGCATTTTTGTAAATGTTTATTGTTTTTAAAAAATTGGATATGACAAGAAAATATATAAACATATATAATATATTAAAAAAACGGAAAAAATATATTATGCATGATTTTAAAACTTCTATTATTAAGGGAAAAAATACTCAAGGCTTATATATTATGCAAGGATGAACTATGTTACATATTTGAGTTTTCAAAAAGGTAATAATATTACATATGACAATTATATTACAAATGGGTGAAATGAAATTATATATTGAATTTTCACCAAGGTAAATATAATAGGCACTAAAAATATATGACATATTAGAGGATGACATTAATTATGGGATTTTATGTCACGACCCGACCCAACGGGGCTCGAGCCGCGACTCCCCAAGCCCGCCTCCAATAGGCCAGGGGCTGGCGACCAGCGCCGAGTAGGCTATCACACACATGGGAGGCATTAGCCTAAGGTACCTGTACACACGCACCCACAAACACCACCATTAAACAGTGCAGAGATAAAGAAACTGAAAAGTAAATGCATGCATACAATCTATCCCAAACCAGAGTGCAACAGAAAAAGTACAAGGGCAAAACAGGGCCCACCAAAAGGAAACTACAAAGCGCTTCCAACCTGCTCTGAAGAAGGGGAACGCTGCCACAAACACGCGCCAGAAAGCTCCCTTGGCACAGCTCCGGTAAACACCCCGGTCAACTCGCTCACTAAGCTCCGCCTGCTCCGGGTCCTCCTGGGACTCCGTCAAAAGGCCTGTGGTCTGCACAAGACACAAACATGTGCGAGCAAAGCCCGTGCAGGGGTGAGTATAAACATACTTAGTAGGCACCCCAAAAACCCAAAACCCAAGGGAGAAACTGAAAGGCAACAGTCCGCTCAACCCAGCCAGAGGGAACCCAGACGAGAGAGAAACTCCATCTCGTGACCATCCTCGGCTAAACACAACAAGTCAGCTCAGCTCAGCTCAGGTGTATGCCCATACATACACCTTGAACAATCCAAATATACATAGCTCACGCCACAAAGCCACAAGAGGTACCGACCTCATCACCAGCAACTGTCCACAACCAGGAGAGTACACCACGAACACTGTCATACCAGATGACACTCATCCGAGAGATACACTCCATCGGGATACTCGCAAACATCTCAGACGCTCGCCCGAGAGACCACACTCGTCGGATAACATCACTGAGGAAACATCGCTGAACAACATAACCACCAAACTCCTCGGATAGGGGATCGCCGCTAGGGTCTGCTAGGGGATACCAAGACCCACTCCGGTATACGTAGCTCACAGGTAGGGGATCACTCCCAGGGTCCGCTGGGGGATACCACGACCCGATCTGGCATACGTAGTTCTCACAGATAGGGGATCACACCCAGGATCCGCTGGGGGATGCCACAACCCGATCTGGCGCTCGACAGAAGCTCCATACTCAGATAGAGGATCATCGTCCATATAAAGATGGTCACGACGATACCGGAACCCTATTTAGTATAACTCGCGATGTAGGGGATCGAACCGACGATGCCGTAACCCTACCGAATCCACGCGCTGAGTAGGGGATCGTATAACCAACGATACCGCAACCCTACCATAAACATCATGCTGAGTAGGGGATCGTAAGCCCGACGATGCCTCAACCCTACAGTGCACGACCCACCGCATAGGGGATCATATGTCCGATGATGCCACAAACCCTACGGGGTTAACCTGCTAGATAGGGGATCGCCGCCCGTAAATAAGCGGTCACAGCGATACCAAGAACCCGATCTAGGGTAAAGATGCTAGAGGATCCACTCTGGGCCCACCGGAGGGATACCACAACTCTAACAGTTTAAACATCCCATCGAGAGGATCACAAACCCATACGAAGGTTTTGATACCACACGAACCCTCGTAGGAACGAACCAAGGGAGAACCCTCAACCACTGCTGGTCCAAACGTTGCTAACCCGATCGACTCTCCACAACACCACACTACGCACCTCTGAAGCCAAAACCGAGGCCACCATTGCGTTCCATGCGGAAAAACACGCAGGATAGGCTGTTTACTCGCCCGAAACGGAGCACCGGTGAAAAAGGAACTATTCACCGTAGCTAGCTCGTGCGGGGCCCACACAACGATCCTGAAACCCATCGAGTGGATCACACCATGACGATCCCCTCGAAAAAACAAGCGGAATCAACTACTCGCTCACCCAAAACGGACACCCGGTGAAAAATGTACTATTCACCGAAGGCTGGCTCGGGTGGGGCCTAGGCCTGGATTCCGAAACTCATCGAACGGATCACACCATTGCGATCCTCTCGGAAAAACACACAGGATCGACTATTCATCCGCCAAAATCGGACTCCTGGTGCAAAAGCTACGTTTCTCCGCAAACGCCAAAACCCGGCCTCGTGGGGCCTGCACCCCGTTCTCAGACCCAACACCCAAAAATCATCACAAAAAGTCCGTCGTACCATCAGGGTCTCAATGCCACTGACGGCACGTCAATCGGACGCTCCGGGTAGAAGTTACAACGGCCCGGAGTCGTAAAATAATAAAATAATATTATTTTATACGACGTTTCTAACTCCCGGGCCACCATCCCGAACCCTTAAATCCTCAAAGTGAGTTCAAAAGGTCTGTCTCGACGCAAGGAGCGCGTCACCGCAAACGGCTCGCAAATCGGAGTTACGGTTTGCGAGTTACAGGGGTTTAAAGAACCCCCGGAACATTCTGGCCGGACCACCGTAGGGTCGCCGGGAACCACCGCGGCGCCGCCGGACTCCGCCGTGCCGGATCCGGAAACCACCGCGTCGCTGCCGCGCCGCCGCGGAACTCGCCGGAATCCGCCATTGTCGCCGTGGGTCTCGCCGGAAAACCGGGTTTTTCACCGGAAAACTTCCGGGAGCCACCGGGAGCACCCCGGTGCTCCAAATTCAGATCTGAAACATGTTTCGGAAATCTCGGGACCCGAACTATACAAATATTATGAAAATTTGAAGAAATACAACACAAAAACGGGATCCGGGATTTGTAAAACTCAAACTGCCTACCTCGCGGGCGAAACGCCGACGTTCTGCCTCAGATCCGCGCTCCAGAGCTTCCGCTGCGCGCTCCTGGAACGTCCGTCGTCGAATTCTGAGCTCGTGGGCGCTCCGTTTGCTCGATTCGGCGGAGTGGCGGCGAAGAATGGCGAAGAACGGCGAAGAACGATAAAAGGGGGGGGGGGCTGATATTTATATCAACCGCCTGCCGGCGCCAAACCCGCCTCGGACCCGACGCCCGATGCGAACAAAAGTAAGGTCACCCCTAGGGTCAACACGCCGTTCTGAACGCAACGGCGGTCTCAGATTTTTCATCCGAGACTCCGTTCAGAAGTTATTCGAGCCGACGCTCGCACACTAACTTGCCACTTATTTACGAAAACGCCCCTGGTGGCGTTTCTCACCGCAGGCCCGCGCCAGCAATGTTTACACCCCATCTAGGGTAAACGGCACATTCCGGACACAACCGTGCCATCAGATTCCCGTTTTGAGCTACCATTTAGGAGATATCACACCCTCGCTACATGCATAGTATAAAAATACTTAATATTTTTATAAAATTAATTCCGGGCACACCGGGCCTCGGAATCGCACGCCGTCTTCGCGCCTAGCTCTGAAATTATTCGAAGAAATATTCCAAAGTCTCACAGGGCCAAAAACCCGAGTCGCTACATCCTCCCCCCCTTATAACTTTTCGTCCCCGAAAAGCCCTAAGCACACGGAAAGCGACTGGACTCTCAACTGGGTCTCACACACCAGCGAGCTCACCAACAACAACCACTCAGGGTCTTACCAACGCCCTGGACAAAACTCAAGCAAGCAACAAAAGGAAAGAGTACCGCTAAACAGTGTCTGACAAACTACTGTAGTAAGTAGAAAAGACACAAGGCGTACCTCTATCCATCTGTGGTGCCTCTGGGTCGACTGCCTCCAGGGCATGCAGCTGTCCTCGCCCTCGACCACCAGCTCCCTGAGCTAGGCGTGGACCACCTGGGGGTGGGGGTGGTGGCAACTGGTACTGTCTACCACCGCCTCCCGCTGCACCAGCTCTGACGCCACGTCCGACGCCCTGCGGACCTCCTTGCTCGAGACGCTGCCTCTGTCAAGGCGGTCCATCGACCGGCTCCCTCTCAGCAGCATGTCGGGTCGGACAATCTCTAGCAAGATGTTCCCGACCATCGCAAACGTAACACCGCCTCTCCTGCGGCTGACCAAAACTGGCCTGCGAGCCCTGTGAGCTCCGAGGCTCAGATCCCCCATCCCGGGGTCGCCTCCTGAAACGTCGTCCACGTCTAGACCCCTGAGTCGGACGTCGGCTACCAGATTCCAATCCAACCGAAGAAGTCTCAGCTCTCGAGTGCCCAGCACTAACAGGGGGAAACTGCTCAGCCAGAAAACTCTCCACCACCAACGCTCGCTCCATCACTCCAGCATAGGTGGGCAGGCACAAGGAAACCACACCTGCTCGGATGTCCCTCCGTAAGCCCTGCTCGAAGGTCTGAACCCTAAAGAACGGGTCTCGAACCATATCCAGGGAGTAGCGCGACAAGTCTTTAAACCTCGCTGAGTACTCCGAAACAGTCATGCTCTCCTGACGAAGCTACAGAAGCTCCTAGATCCGCACTGACCTCAGCGTCACCGAATAGAACTCCTCCCTGAAGAGCCGCTCAAACTCTGCCCACGTGAGCGTCTCCTCGTCATGGGACTGCGTCACCAAACTCCACCATCGCCCGGCCGAACCATGCAGAAGGCTCGCCGCTAGGGCCACCATCTGATCAGGAGGTGTCCTCACTAGGCGGAAAACTCGAGTAACTACCTCGAGCCAGTCATCAGCTGCCTGGGGGTCTGGATCACCCCGAAACCTCAGAGGTCGCTGCCTCTGGAACTCGTGCAACGCACTCAGCCTACGTGCAACCTCATCCTGCACCACCGGCACAACCAGCTGCTCGACAGGTGGTGGCTCAACTGGCAGACCCCCTGGAGTTGCAACCTCAGAACCAGCGCCCTGCTCCACAGCCACTACACGGGGCGGGTCATCAGCACAATCCTACTGCGAAACCCTCGCTGGCTGTCGTTGTGGAGGCATCCTGAAATACATTCAAGACTCACCACAGTCAAAGTGTATATCTGGAGAGCTGACTCAAGAAGCACAAGAAAAAAACCAAAAACCCAGTCCTATATGATGCATGTACCATGATGTCCCCGCGCCGAGTGTACGAATGTCCCGAGTCGAAAGGCAGGTTATCAGAGTCCTGGTGTATGGATACGTCGACTGCCGCACCAACACTGGAGCCCCTGGCCTGAAAGCCGAACTCGAAACACCCTAACACTGCCGCTATGCAACCCAAACCAAACTCACAGCTAGCCCAGCTACGCTCTGAGATCCCAAAGGTGGAACCTACTCTGATACCACTCTGTCACGACCCGACCCAACGGGGCTCGAGCCGCGACTCCCCAAGCCCGCCTCCAATAGGCCAGGGGCTGGCGACCAGGGCCGAGTAGGCTATCACACACATGGGAGGCATTAGCCTAAGGTACCTGTACACACGCACCCACAAACACCTCCATGCAACAGTGCAGAGATAAAGAAACTGAAAAGTAAATGCATGCATACAATCTATCCCAAACCAGAGTGCAACAACAAAAGTACAAGGGAAAAACAGGGCCCACCAAAATGAAACTACAAAGCGAGTCCAACCTGCTCTGAAGAAGGGGAACGCTGCTACAAACACCCGCCGGAAAGCTCCCTCGGCACAGCTCCGGTAAACACCCCGGTCAACTCGCTCACTAAGCTCCGCCTGCTCCGGGTCCTCCTGGGACTCCGTCAAAAGGCTTGTGGTCTACACAAGACACTAACATGTTCGGGCAAAGCCCGTGCAGGGGTGAGTATAAACATACTCAGTAGGCACCCCAAAAACCCAAAACCCAAGGGAGCAACTAAAAGGCAATAGTCCGCTCAACCCAGCCAGAGGGAACCCAGACGAGAGAGAAACTCCATCTCGTGACCATCCTCAGCTAAACACAACAAGTCAGCTCAGCTCAACTCAGGTGTATGCCCATACATACACCTTGAACAATCCAGATATACATAGCTCACGCCACAAAGCCACAAGAGGTACCGACCTCATCACCAGCAACTGTCCACAACCAGGAGAGTACACCACGAACATTGTCATACCAGATGACACTCATCCGAGAGATACACTCCATCGGGATACTCGCAAACATCTCAGACGCTCACCCGAGAGACCACGCTCGTCGGATAACATCACTGAGGAAACATCGCTGATCAACATAACCACCAAACTCCTCAGATAGGGGATCGCCGCTAGGGTCCGCTAGGGGATACCAAGACCCACTCCGGTATACGTAGCTCACAGATAGGGGATCACTCCCAGGGTCCGCTGGGGGATACCACGACCCGATCTGGCATACGTAGTTCTCACAGATAGGGGATCACACCCAGGATCCGCTGGGGGATGCCACAACCCGATCTGGCTCTCGACAGAAGATCCATACTCAGATAGAGGATCATCGTCCATATAAAGATGGTCACGACGATACCGGAACCCTATCTGGTATAACTCACGATGTAGGGGATCGAACTGACGATGCCGTAACCCTACCGAAACCACGCGCTGAGTAGGGGATCGTATAACCAACGATACCGCAACCCTACCATAAACATCATGCTGAGTAGGGGATCGTAAGCCCGACGATGCCTCAACCCTACTGTGCACGACCCACCGCGTAGGGGAACATATGTTCGATGATGCCACAAACCCTACGGGGTTAACCTGCTAAATAGGGGATCACCGCCCGTAAATAAGCGGTCACCGTGATACCAAGAACCCGATCTAGGGTAAAGATGCTAGAGGATCCACTCCGGGCCCACCGGAGGGATACCACAACTCTAACAGTTTAAACATCCCATCGAGAGGATCACAAACCCATACGAAGGTTGTGATACCACACGAACCCTCGTAGGAACGAACCAAGGGAGAACCCTCAACCACTGTTGGTCCAAACGTCGCTAACCCGGGAGACTCTCCACAACGCCACACTGCGCACCTCTGAAGCCAAAACCGAGGCCACCATCGCGTTCCACGCAGAAAAACATGCAGGATAGGCTGTTTACTCGCCCGAAACGGAGCACCGGTGAAAAAGGCACTATTCACTATAGCTAGCTCGTGCGGGGCCCACACAATGATCCCGAAACCCATCGAGCGGATCACTCCATGACGATCCCCTCGGAAAAACAAGCGGAATCAACTACTCGCTCGCCCAAAACGGACACCCGGTGAAAAAGGTACTATTCACCGAAGGCCGGCTCGGGTGGGGCCCAGGCCTGGATTCCGAAACTCATCAAACGGATCGCACCATTGCGATCCTCTCGGAAAAACACACAGGATCGACTATTCATCCGCCAAAATCAGACTCCTGGTGAAAAAGCTACGTTTCTCCGCAAACGCCAAAACCCGGCCTCGTGGGGCCCGCACCCCATTCTCAGACCCAACACCCGGAAACCATCACAAAAAGTCCGTCGTACCATCAGGGTCTCAACGCCACTGACGGCACGTCAATCGGACGCTCCGGGTAGAAGTTACAACAGCCCGAAGTCGTAAAATAATAAAATAATATTATTTTATACGACGTTTCTAACTCCTGGGCCACCATCCCGAACCCTTAAACCCTCAAAGTGAGTTCAAAAGGTCCGTCTCGACGCAAGGAGCGCATCGCCGCAAACGGCTCGCAAATCGGAGTTACGGTTTGCGAGTTACAGGGGTTTAAAGAACCCCCGGAACATCATGGCCGGACCACCGCAGGGTCGCCGGAAACCACCGCGGCGCCGCCGGACTCCGCCGTTCCGGAGCCGGAAATCACCGCGTCGCTGCCGCGCCGCCGCGGAACTCGCCGGAATCCGCCCTGGCCGTCGTGGGTCTCGCCGGAAAACCGGGTTTTTCGCCGGAAAACTTCCGGGAGCCATCGGGAGCACCCCGGTGCTCCAAATTCATATCCGAAACATGTTTCGGAAAGCTCGGGACCCGAACTATACAAATATTATGAAAATTTGAAGAAATAGAACACAAAAACGAGATCCGGGATTTGTAAAACTCAAACCACCTACCTCGCGGGCGAAACGCCGACGTTCTGCCTCTGATCCGCGCTCTAGAGCTTCCGCTGCGCGCTCCTGGAACGTCCGTCGTCGAATTCTGAGCTCGTGGGCGCTCTGTTTTCTCGATTCGGCGGAGTGGCGGCGAAGAACGATAAAAGGGGGGGGGTGCTAATATTTATATCAACCGCCTGCCGGCGCCAAACCTGCCACGGACCCGACGCCCGATGCGAACAAAAGTAAGGTCACCCCTAGGGTCAACACGCCGTTCTGAACGCAACGGCAGTCTCATATTTTTCATCCGAGACTCCGTTCAGAAGTTATTTGAGCCGACGCTCGCATACTAACTTGCCACTTATTTACGAAAACGCCCCTGGTGGCGTTTCTCACCGCAGGCCCGTGACCGCAAAGTTTACACCCCACTTAGGGTAAACGGCACATTAGGGATGCAACTGTGCCATCAGATTCCCATTTTGAGATACCGTTTAGGAGATATCACACCCTCGCTACGTGCATAGTATAAAAATACTTAATATTTTTATAAAATTAATTTCGGGCACACCGGGCCTCAGAATCGCACGCCGTCTTCGTGCCTAGCTCTGGAATTATTCGAAGAAATATTCCAAAGTCTGACAGGGCCAAAAACCTGAGTCGCTACATTTTATCAAAGGAAAATATATCAGACATAGCAAATATATATTATGTTTTAGGTATTCAATTTTTGTTAGGAGTAAATATGGTTCTTCGTAAATTTGTGTTGATTATTTCATTATATATTACAATCTATTAACCATTACCTTGAAATTACATTTCTCACTTACTTAATATTTATATAATTCTTATGTGTATATATTGAGGATGTCTCTCTACTAATGGAGTGGTATGGACATTTTTCATATGAGGTTATAATTGGTGATGATGTTAAATAATTCATAGTACATTGAGAACACCAATATCATTGAATTCTACACCTAGCTGTTATTATCTTAAGCCTACTATTTTCAATATTTTATGATAGCACTACATCATATTTCACATTTATTAACAATCATATATTTACTTCCCTCGATGTGAGATAAATTCCAAAACTTACACTTTCAACTTACATATGGGAGAGATGACCATATCACTAGAGGATGTTTCATTTATGATTGGTCTTCTTATTTAGCGAGTTACATTTATTTAACCCACCCACTGAAACAATAATTGGATTGTACATCGATTACTAGGCCTAGTAATTAAAGGAGATGAGACATCTACATATGGAATTCAACTATATATAAGGTGGATTTACATGCACATCATATATTAAGCCAATTACGTTGATGAGAATACTATCATGAGTCACATGTGTGGATATATATTATGGATAATTGGAGGGATGGTGTGTTCTAATAATTTTAGATTGTATGTCCACATGATGTATTTGTGGCTACATAATGACTTTAATCAGGCCTAGGAGATACAATTTTACATCTTTGTGCTTAGTTTAAACATATAGGTCATTATACATTTTATTTAGATCATATCATAGTTATTTTATGGGATGTTTCATCGACTTTTATATGAGGTCATAAGAGTTCATCCCTACCTTATCCCTTCTTATTGTTGGTACAGATATTCTTAGGGATGTGCTTTATGATTCTCTGCATGTACACTGGTATAATAACTCATATTTACTATGTTTTGATGCTAAAATGAGTTATATTATACTAAATAGATTATTATTTATCAATTTTATATTTTACATTATATGTGGATTTAGGAACACCATTATGTTAGAACACAAAAACATAGTTTTTTGTCATATCATACCATGTTGGGTAGTATTATACCTACTGATGTAAGTATATACATTATTATGTTGAATAGTCAATTTCAAAATGTATTAGATTTATGAAATTGGTATCAAAAACCTTTAATAACTATCAACTATCATTTCAAATTTCATGGTAGTCATATTGGGTTTTATTTTATTTGTTATCTATATACTACTGTGTTGGGATTGACTATGTTTGGGAAATAATTCCTCTCATTCACATTCATATTATTTAGTGGCATTGGATTTATAGAGTTATAAATCATTTTAGGTGTCTTCAATGTATTCGTTCATCACTGAGATAGGTACAAACACATCATTCCCCCAAAGTTTACAAGAAGGTGGGATTCTAACTGGAGGCAACATCATGTAAATTATATCCTCATCTTGGATAGTCATGAAACATTTCATATTGATGTAATACCTATATGTGACACCATCTATCATTGAATATTGAGTATTCCCAATGGTATTGAATAAAATATATACTATATCTTATATGACATGGTAGAGGGATCCAGGATCTAGTAAGTCAACAACAGTTCATTACCTTGTTTTTTAAGACTTTTTCTAGTTCAGTTTGATTTTTTTTTGAAATATAATTGAGTACACCCTATTATCTGGATATAAGATCCAAATGAAGGTGTGGTATTCAATCAGGCAAAATATCATTCTACAATGAATGATATTTTACCTCCTATTAGTGATATACATGTTAGTATATTCAATTATTCACCTAAGAGAGATGGTATTCAAACTCATGAACCTCCTTCAATAAATTTTTATGTTAATGAGCCATGATAATGACAATATAGTCCATGTTGAGATACACATAAGGCCTTAGATGTTCCACTACAAGAGGAATCACATCTCATGTATGATCCTTAGATTTTTGGGTGTGTGTGTGTACCAATAATAATGGGATCCACTTATTTTATAAGTATATCTATATTTTTAATTAAATTTTGTGTATTCAAGATCATATCAGAATTAATTAACCATTTTATCATCATTTATGATTGAAACTTCACAAACCCAGTATATTTATTATATAATAACATTTCATTCCATATACAAAGTGATAGAAGGATCATGTTGACCATTATCACATATTGACATCACTGGCTTAGTGGAGTCACCTTATCTTGATGAGTCATAGTCATAGGAGAAATAGAGAACTGTTTTCCTTATGCATGAGGTAGTTCTTCCTCTAGGTCCGTATACTCCACCATGTTATAGAGTGTGATAGTCTCGATTCAGTAATCTCATTCACACTCTGGACTATAGGATAGGCCCTCATCAAATACATGAATGAAAATTAATTTTCCTCAATAATATGATATTATTTTTACAACTTAGATTATTTCAGATATCATTGATTACTCTATATTAATAATAATTTTTAAATTATGAAATAATCATTATTCAACTAATTAAATGATTGGGATATATTTAATGTAAATACACATGAAAAGAATATTAAAATTAACATTATTTGAATCAATTTTTATCAATATACTATTCATAATACTATAATTTTTTATTCAAACCATTTTAAGATTCCCAATGGATAATATAGGTAATCTAAGAGGGGGGTGAACCAGTGTACACAAGTTTTAACAAATTATTTTCATTACTTTATACCAATTTTTAAATTCAAAATTCTTCACCAATTAGTATTAATTGATATAGAATGTTCTAAAGAAAATCTCACCACATGATATGTAAATGGAGTACAACCTGTGGAAATTTTAAAATGTTTTCGGAAAATGTGGGTGACTTATCCTTGTTGTGTTAATGTAAAGTCGGAGACACATATTATTCACTTATAATTTTTCAATCAATTAAAGTGGGATATTAAATTTCATTATAAACTTACCAATACTATAAATCAACATGAGTACAATTATAAAATCTCTGTGGAAAATATTATTAGATAATCTCCTAATATTCCTAGTCCCTAGTGATTCGGTGGTCGTCTCCCAATGATTTATTTATACTAAATCCCACTAGTTGAACCTATTTCCTAAAAAGATTCACTTCTGTATTTTAACTATTTATTTATACTATATCCCTCCACTTATTCAATGAGTCATTATGAAATGGAATTAAACTTATTTTTCATTCAGGTGGAATGTTCACTTTGGTATCATTCTTCTTCATGTTTGTTCACTCTTATCTTCTATAATATAATAATTTTTATCCTTTCTCACCTCTATTGTAGGTATTAAACTTCCAATATATGTAATCAATAAAATTTCATGTCATTTTTCCTATAACTCTTCTGAATAAGTAGAATATATCACTTCTTCTTCGACTCACTGAGTTATGAGAATGAATAATGAAAATATATTCAAGACTTTATATATTTTATTCTTCATTGATTATATGAATTAGTGTAATAAAAAAACATTCAATTCCACAAATTCAATAGGATTAGAAAAAAAATTCTGATTTTTTTAAATTAATTCATAGACCCAAGATAACATTGATATCTCAATAGCTTCCATGCATAGTATTTTCTCTCAATTTAGATCCCTATAATCTCTTATCAACACTACTATGTGAAAACAATTAGTTCACTACACTATAATAATAATTAGATGAAATGAAAATATTTGGAATAACATACACTATCATTATGAAATATATTTTTTGTGTTGTAATTAATTCTTATTCACTTCACTTCATACACCTCAAACATGAAAAAATAATTTTCAGAAATAATTATTTTCTTCATTGAAATTATCCAAGATGAGATTTAATTTTTATTCATGAATTTAACTACATAAAAGTAAAATCAAGAATATTATTTTCATCTATTCATTTTCATAAGAGATAGTCTATGGAAAAACCTTTATTTAGGTTATTTATTTTACATCGAACTAATATACTTTCAAACTAAAAGTCATGCATTGATTCTCATTTTAATCAATATTCACATGAAAAATCATTAATGTATGTGTAATAAAAATTCTTTACACAATGGGTTATGTAATATAATACTTCATGAATAAAGTTCCTTATATCTGAAAAAGTACGTGGTTTTTATAGTTATATTTGATTCTCTTATTGTTCTGTGATCTATTTAAAATTTAGCTAGTTAAGGGTATTTATAAATGATTACCATTAAGTTACCTCAACCAAAAAAAATACATCTTTATATTTCAACCAACTTACTTCATACTTCATCCATACAACATAAACACATCACTAATTTCTCCTACTACACTGATTTTGGAAAAAATACATCAGTTTTTAACAAAAAAATACTCAATTTGATCTTCCTTAAAACCTCGGTTTTTAAGGTCAAATTTATGTATGTATCTATATTGACCTTATACTTAAAAATTAGAATAATCATGATGCTATAACTTCATAAATGAAATAAAATCCAAGATTCATGTATTCATTTATCTTATACTTTTTCTATCGTACAGTTAAACCATACTACCTCATTACAGTTTATCATATTTAATATGATCTCATCTTCATATTTTCACAAGATCATACACATAGAAGTGAACTAAGCTTTGAATTGGTGATCACATACCACACACATCATGCCTACAAGGTAGTATGCATCATCATAATCTCTAGATCTCATCAACTTAATCTTGGCTTCATAGTGGAATTCATTATGAGTAAACACCTAAGACATAGAAACCCTAGGTTGGGACGATGATGATGAAACACACTTACCTCAAATGGTGATGTATTTAGATGTTATAAATTTTTAATGAATGTTAAATAGTTCTACTTATGTGATGATTCATGTGTTAAATAGTAATAGGGATTAGCACTTCTGAATAGGCCACTACACGACCTGAATTGGATAAACAGTCTTGAATAATTTTTCTTCTCTCTAATGAACTCTCACGCTAACCCTTGAATAAGAGGCTAAGAACCACCTCGTCGTCCTTGCACTGACCCCGTATGCCAAATTTACATGTAAGCTAATGAAAAGGCATTTTTCCACAAATTTTATCTTCTGTGGAAAGCTAACTTAGAGATCAACCAAGTAATTTTTAATAGTTTACTCAGTTGGATGGCCTGAGATGGAATCATATTATTTATAACATGTAAAAAATTATTTATTATTTAAAATTATGAAACCAAATTCCACAACCAAGTAAACTAAATAGATTCTACCACAAACACCTTATATTATCCAGAAATAAAATTTTCAATATCAAATAATTATTTTGGAATTCACCAATCTCAACTACATTTATCTTAATCAAAATTATAATTATTTAATCGAAATCATCTCAGATTTTCAGACTATGGATTTTCTAGATTCCACTGAAATATATATGAACTATTATTGATAGCTAAAACATCAATTCACTTATTTTTTCATTTGGTAAATAATTTTATATTCATAAAAAACACCATTATATGACCTATTTATTAAGAATATCTCTATATTAATCACATGTAAATGTATATTTATTTAAATTAATAAATATTCATCTTATTATTATTGATATTTCTCAACCTATTTCTATGATAATCTAAAACCAAAGATAAATTTATCTTTCATTATACATTAACTTTATTCCAAAAAATATATTGACATAAAATATAACACATATCTTCAACATTAATCAACCATTACATAGAGATCGTTAATCTCAAACTTTGGATTTGTTTTCATTACTATTTCACTATATAATCTTGATGTTATTCTCCCCCTTTTTGAAAATAAATAAAAAGGTACAATAATTAATGAACGTTTTATTCATCATCTTCATTCTCAAGAGACACCACTTAGTATAAATAAAGAAATTATCTTCTTAAAATATTGATAGAATGACTTTTTATTAATGAAATAAGTCATTAATAAATTAAATGTAATTTTACATGGAATAAACAAGAATAAAAAAAGGGTGACCAGTCTTGAAAAAAAATCGGCCCCTTAATTTTTCATTATGTGATACCAACCATGAATCTTTTTTCTAGGGGTTCTTTAAAAAATTAATTTACTCTCTTAGATTAATCTCAAAAAAAATATTAAAAAATTTAATTCGGAAGAATATCACACCCCTTTTAACTACGTTTTTCATTTTTCTATTCGATAATTTATTTTTCCCATTAAATTTTAAAAATAATTTTTATCATAAACGTAATATATTTTAATCAGCCTAAAGTTTTAATTAAAAGCATGAATTTTTAGAATTTGAAAAATTATCATCATCATATACCACCCTTATGAGTAATTACATATTAATGAGAAAAAAATAGATATATAGATATCATTTGGATATTCTTCAAGTCTTTTTTTCTATAGAGGGGTAATATTCGTCAATATTATTAATCATGGTTGTCTATTTTCCAAATTATACTCAAAGAATATTTTATGATATCAACTATAGTGTTGCAAGGAGGCAACATGACACAAATTAAAATGAATTATTCCATGTGGATATCATTTTAAATACTTTATAAATTTTCCCTATATTTATTTCCTTAGGTCTCCCCTAAATATATGATTCACCTTCAATTCCATATATTGAAAAACAAACATAAAATATATATGGGAATAAGGTGGTTCCTTATTGAAATTAAATTATATCAATGGGGAAAATATTTATTTCTCAACCTATAAAATCCATTCAATTCATCTATTGATATATAAAAACATGTCATTCTAAATCTATATTTGAAATTACAAAACTAGGAAATCAAAGAAAATTTGGACTTCTTGATCTCTGCAACATTCATTTTAGATAAAATAAGTTTCTTCAAATTGAAATGAAATTTGATTTATTCTTCTATAATTTATCCATATTATTTTACTATTCAATTTTTTCTAGACATACAACTAATGATTCATTGGATACATTCCTATTCTACTTCATGTGTGTATATTAGCACTTCACAATAAAATTTTTAGACTAAGATAACATCAGTTCATTCCTTTTGTTTTTTGAAAACATCTTCTGAACACATAGACATGTCATTCATTTTTCAGAAGAATGCATAGTAAATTTTCACCTTCCACATATATATTTATCAATCATAAGTAAATATTTTTTAGATAAACTCTCTAGGAATTCATGTTTCACATCTTGGATTTCTTCTTCAAAACAAATCCTTTTACTTATTTCCAATATTGATTTTGTTTTTTATTAAGTTTTATACAACTAAAAATTATGGTCAGATCCTATTATAAAAGGTTCATGATATGGAATCTGAAACTATAGTAAAACAAGTATTATTTATTGAAAAATCCATTTCATTAATCTTCTTGGGTGTAGTTTTCTTAATAAATTATTTGACATTCTTCTATTTCTTATACCCCATGGAAGACATATCCACTTTCTTATTTTCTTTTTTGATTGTTATTGTATCTTAATAATATAAAAATATGTATTTTCATGTTTGGTGTTTACCAAAATAATCATAACACTGATAACCTTTATCTCAAAAATCACAAAATTCTTCAAAACATCCAAAAAATATTTAATTGATAGATTATTCTTCTTCTATGTATTCTTCTTCAGTTCTACAATATTTCTGTCCAAAAGATATATATTCCTCCTTAATTATATTCCTTTATTATTATTATAAATTACAGAAAAAATTCAATAGTTAATGGAATGATTTCCAAACAACTAATAGCAGCAAAAATAGTCAATAAATATTGACTTGTTATTCTATAACACATTTTCGGTAGCATTAGAATTTTTTTTGAATAACATTTTACTTTATGTATGGATTATGAATTCATACACTTATTCACGTTCACCTTTGATGATATGGTGGTTTTTTCATCAGTATTATTCACACATACATAACCATTATTTAATTTTCGACCTATTCATTTTATAAATAAATATCTCATAATAGAGGATTAACTTATTCAACAAGCCTTTGGTAGGTTATCCTTAGATAATCACAAACTCTTCTTATAACTGAAATGATTTTTTATATATAAGATTCTTTTCAAAAGTCTTCATGGAAGAACATATTTCCTCAGCATCTTGTTTAGTTTCATCTTATATCTCTTCCAAAATTATTAGTTTTTATTCCAGTTCAAATATTTTCCATAGATTTAGTTTCTGCTTCTAGTTATGATTTATCATCATGCAGTCCCTTGATGTATGAAAATAAATAAATGATAACCTTGATAGTAACATTATTCAAATAATACTTGACTTATGAGTTGATTTATTAAGTTAATTCAATAGTCTCATCCTCCTCATACTCTTCATATCATGAACATGCTTATTCAACCCGATCATTTTTATATGTTTTAACAAATACAACAACAATTAAATTTCCATCAGTTTTTGGTGTATTTTATTTTATCTTCAAAACCTTTCTCAACTTCTTTTACTATTCTTTATTTATTTTCTTCATGGTTTTTAAAGAAAATCCCTTGTTGGCATTGATATAGATGGGGAATAAATTTCCTATCAATGGAAATTATTAATACTTTTCAAATTCAAATTTTCACTTCATATATTTTTGATATAGAAAATTAGAAAAATAAATCAGATCTAATCAGAGGTAGAACCATATACTATAATGATAATTGTGATGCATACTTGATCATGTAGCTATACTGAGTGGGGTTGAATCAATTTTCACATGTTTTAATAGATTTTTTTCTTTTACTTTTTACCCCCTTTGATATCGGATCATTGGGACACTACTGTAATTCATGATTTTATCAGTGATAGAAAATGTTTTTATCAGTGGAAAAACATTATTGATCTTATTATATCATTTAAAATTCAGTGACATCTGTCATCACTAAAAACAGAAATAAAAGACTCATTCCTCAATGCTAATAAAATAACTGATAAATGGGGCCTATATCAGTGAATATTTTAGTGTTGGTCAAGGGTTCCATGATCAATATTTTTCTTAAAACTAATGAGGATCTCTGTTATCAATCTTCTTTTATAAATTAGCAATGTTATTTTATCAACACCATTTTTTTCACTAATAAAATCCTAGTTAGAGTAGTGTTATTCTGAAATTTATAAAACCCCATAAAAAATATGTAATTTAATTTCAAATCAATTTACATCAAAAAAAAATAAAAAATTAATACAAATCAATTTTATATAAAAACAATCTATTACAATTACATGAGTATGTGTAATTTATTATAAAGTTAATATTTTCCAAAAAAATCAAAAAAATATATATTTCATTTTATTTGAAATACCCTACAAAAAGATTCTAATAGAGATACCCATTTATGGACAAAAAAATCTAGGTCAATCAAAATAAGAGTGTATATATAATAAAACACTTTGTGTATTAAATTTATACTATATAGAAATAAATGAAAAATAAATATGATACCTTAATTCATTAATAAATAAAAATAAAAATGGATAACATGAATTCAAAAGGTTATATAAAAAAATAAATAAGGATAACACAATGCATAAATGAAACATATTTCAAATTAATATCAGAAAAAAATAAGTTTTTTTCTTGGTTTTGAGTGAGTGATGCATATTTTGAACCAAAATGTCATTTTTAAACTAAAAACACAAACTTATAGTCATACAGGTCACACCATGTGTTGGATTGATGTGAATATATTTTTGACACATAATAAATGTATTGTAGATCATTATATTAATGCTTCCTGACAATTAGAGAGATTTTTCTTTGTTTTTAGTGAATGATGGGTGTTTTAAACTAAAATGTTGATTTAAATTGAAAACAGAAATTTTCAGTCATACAAGGAACACCAAGAGTTTTATTGATGTGAAGAAGATTCAAATATGTCAAAAATTACATATGGATCCTTTTACTCTACTATTAATACAATTTGAGTGAATTTTTGTAGTTTTTAGTGAGTGACTCATGTTACAAACTAAAATGATACTTACAAATAAAAAAACACTTTGAGTCATATCCAGAACACCATGTTTTTTATTTATGTGTGGTAAATTATTATACACAAAAAACTATTTATGAATAATTTTAATAATTTTTAAATACAATCTCAGTGTGTTTTATTAGTTTATATATAAGGACTCATGTTTTTTCAGACTAATATATTGAGAATTAATTTGAATTTTTGTTTCGAAATGCTCATGATGGGTAAAATGGTGTTTTTATACTACTAGTTGATCTCAAATAGTTTGTCTGACCACTCTATTGCTCCCAAAATATGGTTTTTACCCTATTAAAGGTGTTCGATGTCAATCTAATCCATTTGAATTTTGATGGAATAATTGATATTTAATATTTGATAAATTAAATATTAATTTATTAGTATAGGTTCGTTCAGCCAGAACATTTGAACAAAGTGCCAGATTGATATTATTTCCCTATTGTTGAGTCTAAAATGGGGATTATATCCTATGATAGTCATAATCTTGAGTTGGATTTTGGGGTCGTCTAGGCCCAATTTTCTTTTCTAATTCGTTTCTTTTAATTATTGATTTTCTTTTTTCTGTTCCCTTCTTTCCTCCTCCATCATTCACACACATATTGTGTGGGTAATCCTACATTGCTTGACTAAAGTAGAAAAGGTATAGGGGGAATATGGAGAGTGGGAATGGAATAGGTTTGTCGTTGCTAAACCCTCTATGCGCTAGATCGACATGTGGTAGTTGTGGACCGTGAAATCGACCCATGCTTAGGTGGTTTCCACCCAAATGTTTCCCTGTTTATTTTTTCTCCATATATCCTAATATATTTTCAGTTTTCTATGTTTAAATCTTGTTTATGCTTTATGGTGGCTTCTTGAGGCTAGATCATTGGTTTTGAGGGCCAAAATATGGGTTTCGGGTGATCTAAGGGTGTCCTGTTTTGGGAAACTAGGTTACACGAAGTGTAGTCTGGGGTGAAACACCATATATTCTTTCCATTCAATGAAAATTAGTTTTTAATGATTACATGTAGAGTATGTGGTATACATGATTTGTTCTGGTACTTGGCCCTGTAGCTGAGTACTCGAGCATGTCTACCCTTTTGGGGTACAGGTCCAGGTAGCGTACCCTGCTAAACCCTGTGTACGGTAGAAAATTAGGTAGACATACACTACTTGGGTAGCTAAATGGAAATACTGGTAGGGGGACACAGTCATGTACCCCATATTAGGAACATGCCATGTACCCTGGTAACACACCATGTACCTATGGTGATGCACATCCAGGATGGTGGAAGTACATGACCTTGTGGTGTGTTTGGAGTATACACCATGTACCAAGGGTTAAACGACATGTACAGCCCCTAGTAACCTTTTGGGGGTGTTTCTTTCCTTCTGTCCCTAGACTTGGAACTGGTAGTTTTTTGTTTAGATCGTGATGGTGAAACTCGTTGATGGTTTTGAGGACTCTTAATAGGTATTTTGGGAATACTATATAAATAGAGTCGTTCTTCTTCCAGTTATCAAATTCAGTTTTCACCTAAGAGTGAGACTTGGTGTGGATGATTGGTTGGGTGTTTGAACCAACCTAGTTTTGATATTGGGCCAATATGAGCTGTGATCTATCTCCTGTGACCTTTTCTTTTGATTAATTTTCCCTTATGAGATGTTCCTCTATGACCTATGCGACTATGAGACCATATGCTTCTATGGACCCCCAGGGGGATTTCTTTTCATATATGTTGATCATTTCGACGATCTACATTGTACTATCCCTCACTCTTTTTGATCATTTAGAGGATCCCCATTGTAGTATAACTCAATTTCTGACTAAAAGAGTATCTTGTGTTGGATTCCTCCTTTACTGGTATAGCTATGGATCCTAAGTAGGATACCATAGCTTGTGTTAACCTGAAGGATCCAAAGAAGGATTCCTTTTAGTTCCTAGATTGAGGGACCCAATGGGTGACCATTTCTTAACTGACCATGATTTGAACATCCGGTTAGGGTAGAGAAGGTTTTCATGTGTCACATGGAACATTTTTTAAACTAATACACTCTTGGGGCTATGGATGGAGAGTTGGGTTAAAAGTTTAGTCCACCCTTACTTGTTTATTTATATTTTACTTGTTTTTTCTGATACAGCATTGTTTACTAGAGGTTCTTCCTAGTTAGTGGTGGTTGATACTAACATGAGGCATCTTTCTTTCTTATTGGGATTCCCAAACATTCTCTCCTTGGATCCGGAATTTAAAACATGCTTTTCTGATGTTTTACATGTACCTAGAGGTGGTACCTGGGACTTGGCTATTAATAATTATGTGTTTTCTTGTATTCCATGAGTGATTCTTAGATTCCTATTATCGGAATTACTTTTATGGACACATTTTCTTGTGATATTTGGTGGGTATGACTATGTTATCCTTGTCATGTGATGACTGAGTGGGTATAATAATGTGTGATGGATTGTGAATTGGATAACAGAAATGGGTATACTCATGTGTGATGCTTGATTGGTTTGATAGATTCCATGGAATCCTCTTCATGGATATGTAATGTGGTTATGGGATTCTTGGGATGATTATTACCCTTGGGTCTAGAATCTATGGGATTCCATGGGCCTTACTTCCCCTTGGATTTGGCTTTCTTGGGCTCGTATAGGACATGTGCTGTTGGAATTCTCCTAGGACCCCAACCAGTGGCTAGATCGAGTTTCCACTAGGATTCCCATGCTACTCGATATGGATTCCATGGATGAGTTCCTTGGATCAATCCATTTGTGGTTTATAATTATTATATGGATACCTTATACAAGTTCCTTGGATCCGACCCTTTCAGTTCTACACTTTTGATGAGAATTCCTTGGGAGAGTTCCATGGATTTGGTCTTTCATGGTCTACACTTCTGATGAGGATGACTTGGATGAGCTCTTTGGATTCTGACCTTCTTGTTCTTACACTTGTGATTATACATAATTTCCTTGGTGGTTGTTATCTTTATATAATTGATCCTCGGTATACGGTATCCATGATTCGGTGGATGGAGGTGACTACGGGTGAACCTAGGTGTTGGACGAGTATCCCAATATGGTGGCATAACTTGTTTAGAGACATTTCCAGCACAGGACAAAGTTAGTATATATCAATTTGGATTACAGACCTAGATATTGTCTTGATGTAACACAACTTGAGTGGCATGATGTCCAGCTCAATTCCCTTGCACAGGATGTCAAGGTGTTCAGGATTACGGACCATGAGATTGAATACAGATTTGGTTTCATGTTGTTTGATTCACATACCAAAGAATATTCATATTTATGTATATATGTATAGGTATGGTACTAGAAATGTATATGTATATAGATATGGAAATTCATGGTGGCACTTTCTCAGTTGGATGAGATTATGGACTCGAGGTTCGAATGTTTTTACACAATCCGGTTTTCTTACTTTTTGGTAGTTCCTTGGCTAGGCTGGGTAGTTTTGTTTTGGCATACACTTATAGTAGCACAATTAATGGTTTCTTGTTTGGGTGGAATAATGAGATTATGTCTCACCCCTGCACGTGCACCTCGATATACATGTAGACCATATGTCTGCTTTTCAGGATGAGCATCAGTTTCATGGTAGATAGTGTTGAGGCCTAGAGTTTCAAGATTGAGTAGAGCTACTCGTGTGGTACTTCTAATCAAGATAGTGCAGTTCGACAATGTTTGGGGACTGGGTATATGGTATGGCTTAGAGTTAGTAGTATATTCTTGTACTTTTACATTCAATTCTTTTTTACTATTGTATCTGTATGTTCGGCATGTTGGGTGACCATTGTTGTATTGTATGCCATAGTTGTTTGGGATTTTCTAGTATTTCATTTATTTTTACAGTATGTTCTATTTTAGTTTTTTAATTTCTTCCAAAGTCTCTTTTTTACTATTGTGTATGATAATTAGCTACTTATTAGGTTTTCTTACTCTATTATGAGGGTATATTCTCCACATTGTATCACATTTACACCCTTGCTGCTAGTCAGTAGTCTCTGGTGCATAGAGAAGCATTCTTAAGGCCTAGTGACGCACCGGCCTGGGGCACCGATTAGTGGAATCTATGCTCAGATGTTACAAAGTGGAATCAGAGAATTTCTATTCCAAGAATTTACTATTTTGGATATTGTGGATAGATGTATTAGAAATTTCTTGGAACCCGTGATGGATATCGGACAAGTGCGTCGAGAACACTTGTTCCAGTAGGAAGTCGTGGATTCCATAATATGGGATTGTTGTTCTATTTTGTTATGATACAGTTGTATATGATTTTCACCTTGAGAGACACACATTTTTTGTGGACATTATTATTTTCTATGGATATCTAGATCTTGGCCATTGGAAAGAGGCTAGGGATGGATTTTGACTCCTAGATGGCAATGGCAAGAGGTCTCTCATGCATCATTTTTGGCACATAGGATTCACATCATATAGGACTTCTAGTGTGATTTAACTTACGAAATAGGATTATTCATTTGGGCCTTCTTACATATTTATTTCTTTTTAATTTAAGGTTATATGGATCTACATTTTAGTGTTTTTTTGTAAGGATGATGACTCAGTATTCGTGCATAAGAGGTGTAGTGACCTAGTAGGTCATTATAGAAAATGATGTCTTTCATTTTTAACCATTTTTGGGTGTTGTCTCACATTTATATGGTTTTCTAGTTAGATATATGAGTATGATGTTGATGGATACCCAAACTTTTCTTGTAAACTAGACCTCTATGGTGTATTGTCATATACAGATGCCTGGTGAGTGCAAGTTTAGTTTATCTTCCTCATTTGTTTTGTTACCTCCAAGTAGTAGTTCCTTTTGAGGGTTCTCAAAGAGGATTATTTTCCATGAATGCAATGTTTTTATTTTTGAACATCATAGGTCGTTGTGATCTTTACCAACTTTTGAAAGGTTGAATCATTTGGTCTAGGTGGTTGGACTTTGTGACCCAGTTGTGAGTCTTGTTCTGTAGGTATATGTGGGAGACCTAGAGGCCCTTAGTTTTAAGTCGAACCTTTGAAGGTCGACATATGTTTTTTTCTGGGGAAACCTATGTGTGAAATCTTGGCTCGTGTTTTCATATGCCTTCTGGATATGAGATTAGATTTTTATTCATTTTTATATTGATGCACAATATATTCTCTAGTTTCAATTTATCGGAATTCTAATGACTTCAGTCTATTGATGGAGTAACTTGGGATCCTTTTTTCAAGAATATATTTGATAGGAAGGATTATTCGGGTGCCTATTCTGGTTGACCAATGTTTATACTATTGTGAATGAAGTCAGATTATGGGTAGAGTCTTGTTATTGAAACGATGTCAAGTGACAGATGGTCGTGTAATAAATTCTGGAATGGGTGTGGTGACCTCTTTTTAATTGGATTTCCTAGGGATATTTTGACTTAATGAAACTCACATGTCGTGTAGCCCAATCAGCTTATCCATGTGGTGAATGACTCACTGGAGTTTGAGTTGGGTGATAAAGATACGTGCTTGTTGCACATGGTATTATTTGAATCTATATCAGTGAGTGGTCAGGTGAGATCTAAAGACCAGTGTTTCAAGACTTCGAGTTTGGATCCTATAAGTTGTGTTAGAATCACCCTTTCACGGCAGAGGAGACATCGTGAAATGAATCAGGTACTGTGAGATTATTGACCTGTGGCTAAATCATGGTTAGGTTTTTATAGGATGTGAGTGTGGATCAGAGAGTGTTGTACATGCCTGTGGTAGAATCTTGGAGTACTCTTCTTCAAGATGATCGTTCTCTATCTTGATTTGTCTTGAGTATGGTTAGATAGGGTCGGCCCTATGTCAGGATCCTTTTTCTTTCTAATGTTTTTCTCTATTGATGAATGGAACCTTTGAGATTGTGCTCAAGGAGCGGGGTAAGGTAAGTCATATGATGGGGAGTCCCCCATTGGCCACATGAGGGCGGTAACCCTCGTTTTTAGTTTAACTTTGGTGTTTATTGTGGGTTATTGGGATCAAAAGTTTATTTTGAGATAATGATGAGGGTATTCATATAGTGGGGAGTACCAGATCGGTCGTAGTTAAATGTCTACCACATAGGAGATGGTTTTCAACGCTATAAAGTTGGTCATTGGATAGTCCATATACCATGGTTGTGCATATTCTTGGGTTGAGATCTTGGATTCTTATCATTTCACCGGCCTTCTTGGGGAAGAGAAGGTTTATAGTGGTGAATACGTAAGAACCCATGTTTTTTTGGACTGCAGTTTTGTGAAAAAAAATTAATTTTTTCTTTCAGATGCTCGTGAGGGGTAAAAAGGTATTTTTCTATTATAAGATGATCTTAGATAACTTTTATGACCACTACAATGGTCCGGAAATAGGTTGTTTACCCTAGGACATGAGTTTTTGGGAAATATGATTCATTCGACTTTTAGCAGAATATTTAATATTTAGTTTTTGATAAATTATATATTAATTTATTAAAGTAGGTTCATTCATCGATAATTACTGAACGAGTGTCATATTGATATTCCTTCTCCGCTATTGAATCTAGAATGGGTAGTTTATCCTATGTGAGGAATAAACATAAGTTAAGTGCCAGGACCGGCTCGGGCCCCATTTCTTTTCTTCATTTTTTTACTTCCATTTTTTCCTTTCTCTTCTTTCCTCCACCTTCTTGTGCATTCCTCCTATATGTTTCGACCTATGATGCTCCACCGAGTTAGAAAAGGGGTAGGTAGAAATAGAGAGAGATAGAGAGAGAGAGCGGGTGAGGGAGGAAATGGAAGAGGTGTGTCCTTGTGAAGCCCTTATTGTGATGGATCGATGTGTGGACGCCCTGGACCGTCAAATCAAACCATGATTTAGCAGTTTTCACCCGACCCATTTATTTTTCACTATAGATAATCATAGATTTTCTATTTTCTTATTTTAAAGCATGTTTCCTCTTTCTTTGGGCCTCTTGAGGCCGAATCTATGGTTTTGGGGGGGGAATAAGGGTTTTGGGTGATCCGATGGTTTCTCGTTCAGGAAAACCAGGTTACATGGTGTGTATTTGGGGGTGACACGTTTTGTGTTCTTCCCATTCAATTAATATGATGTTTTACAAAGTACATGATATTTATGGTGTATACACACTCTGTACTGGTACTTGTCCATGCAGCTGAGTACCCAGGCATGTCTACCCATGTAGGGGTACTTGGTCATGTAGCGTTCATAGACAAACCATGTGTAGGGTAGTACACTTTGTAGAAGTACATATCATAGCCAGGTAAATAGCCAATCCGGTTGAGGTAAACAATAATGTACCTTATGTTGGGTACATTCTGTGTACGTGTGTAACACACCATGTACGTAGGGAATTATACGCCCAGGCCAGAAGAAGTACATGACCTTGTGGTGTGCTTGGAATACACATTTTGTACTGAGGGTTACACACCGTGCACATCCCCCTCGTAACCATTTGGGGGTACTTCATGCCTTCAAGCCCTTGATTCAGAACTAGTAATGATAATATTCCGTTCAGAGTAGTTTTCAACATATTTTATGATGGTGAAACACGTGGAGCATTCTTGAGGACTTCAAATAGGTATCTTGGGACCTCTTTCATAACAGAGTGGTTCTTCCTCCAATTGTCGAATTCAATTGTCACCTGAGATTGAGACTTGGCATGAATGATAGGTTGTGTTTTCATACAAACCTAGTTATGATCTTGAACTGAGATGATATGTGAGCTCTCTCTTGTGACCTTTGATTTTGAATACATTTCCCATGTGATATGTGACCTTCTTGCCTATTATGTGCATCTAAAGATAGATAGAGGGATACCTTTTCTTATACACTGTGCATTTTGAAGATCCAAGTTGTATGATACATTACTCATCCTAATAATTTAGAGGATCCCCATTGTAGGCTTCCTAAGTTGTTGTCCAATATGGGATCCTGTGTTGGGTTTCTTCATTATTGTTATAGCTACGTATCATGAGTAGGATGACTTCTCTTGTGTTTAGCTGAAGGATTATGAGTAGGATTCCTTTCATCTATTGTCTTGACGGACCCATAATGTTCTCGGTGAATGACTAACCCTGATTTGTACATCAGGTTTTGGTGGAGATGGTGTTCATGTGTCACCTATAAATTGTATCAAACCGATACGCCCATAGGGTTGTGGCTGGAGTGTGGGGTTGGGCGTCCTGAACACCCTTACTAGTTTTTTTATATCTAAATTTGTTTTGCTAATGCATAATTGTTTTCCAGAGTTTCTATCAAGATGGTAGTTGTTGAGATATATGTGAGGCATCTTTCTTAGTTGTTGGGATTCCTAGATGTGCTCTCCTAGGATCCATTATCTGATCCCTACTTTTATTATTTTTTACTAGTACCCAAAGGTGGTACCTGGGACTTGGATGTTGATCATTCTCTGTTTTCTTATACACCATGAGTGATACTTGCATTCCACAATATAGGAAATAATCATAAAGACTCTTTGACATGTGATATGTGTATGGGATGATTACGCTCTCCTCATCATATGATGATTGTGTTGGTGTACTCATGTGTGATGGAATTTGAAATGGAAAATAAGAATGGGTATACTCATGTGTGATGCTTGATTGGTTTGATAGATACCATGGACTGCTCTCCATGGATATGGAATGTGGTAGTGTATTCTTTGGGTTGATTATGCCCCTTGGACATTGATTCTGTGTGATTCCCCAGGCCTTTCTACCAAGTGGATACAACTAGCTTGGGCTTTGGTAGGACATGTGTTGTTGAAATGCTCCAAGGACCCCAACAAGTTCCTTCGCCAAGTTTCAACTAGGACACCCAAGGTAATTTATGTGGATGCCTTAGAAAATGTCCATGGATATGTCCCTTAATGTTATAGACTTCTTATATGGAATTCATGGATGATTTCCTTAGAATTATATCTTCATTATCTACAATTATGATGAGGATTCCCTAGGTAAGTTCCTCAAATCGAGCCCTTTGTGGTTTATACTTCTAATGAGGATTCCTTGGATGAGTTCCCTGGATCTGGCCCTTCGTGTTATGACACTTCTGATTATACAGCATGGCCATAGTATTTGTGATTTTTTCAAGGTTGACCATCGATATACAGTTTCCTTGATTCAATGATTGGAGGTGAGTATGTGTAAACCTAGGTGATGGAGGAGTATCCCCTTTTGGTGACATAGTTTTCTCATAGAATTTTCTAGAATTGGCCAAAGAAGGAATATGTTGATTGGGATTAAGGACCCAAAGGTCGACTCAATTTCAAACGGCTATATTGGCATTATATCCAGCTCAATTCCCATGCACAATATGTCACGGTAGTCAAGATTACTTACCTAGTAATCGACTGTGGAAGTGGTTTTATGTTTTTTGTTTCATATACCAAGGAATAGTCATATTTATGTATATATTTATAGGTATTTGACTATACATTTATAGGTATATAGATATGGACATCCATAATGTCACATTCCCATTTTCCATGATTACTGACCCGAGGATCGACTACGGTTACACATTCTTGTTTGCTTACCTTTTTTGTAGTGTCTTTGCTAGGTCGAGCACTTGGGTTTTTGAAAATGATTATAGTAGAAAATATATAGGTTTCTTGTTGGTGTGGCCTACTAAGATTCATTCTCACCCCTGCACATGCACCCCTATGCATTTTTAGACCATATCACTACTTTTTCGGTTCATCACAAGTTGTATAGTGGATAGTGCTGAAGCTTAGAGTTGTATGATTGAGCAGAGCTGCTCATGTGGTTCTTTTGATTGGGATGGTTCAGTTTGATAATTTTTGGGGACCGGGTATGTGGTATGGACCAGAGTTACTATAATATCATTATACATTTACATTTATTTATTTTTTATTGTTTTGTTGATATGGTTGGCCGAATGGTTGACCATTGATATATAGGATGACATAATTTTTTTGGATTTAATGAAATTTCATTTATTGTTATAGCATTATTTCAGTTTGTTTATTTATTCCTCACTCTGTTTATTACTGTTGTGTATGATACTTATCTATTTACAATGTTTTCTTACTCTGATGTGAGAGTATAGTCTCCCCACTCTACAACTTTTGTATTGTCCCTGATAGTGGGTTGCCTCAGGCATATGGGAAGGAACGCTTGAGAAATAGTGACCCACCAGCTCAGGGCATTAGTTAGTGGCATCTGGGATGGGATGTTACATTAGATTATGTGGCACATGTCTTAAACTAAAATTCAATTTTAAATATAAAAAAATTATTTCAGTCATGTTGTGTACATTGTGTGTCATATTGGCCTATGGTTTATTCCTACATGTCAAAAAATGAATTATGGATCATTTACCAAAATTTTCAAGACAATATAAGTATATTTTATTTGTTTTGAATGGGTGAAATTTGTTTTCGAATAAATTCATTATTTTAAATAAAAACACACACTTTTAATCATGCTAGGAACACCATGTATTTCATGGACTTGTAGTTGATTCATTTACACAAAAAATTAATTATGGATAATTATGCTAAAGTATCTAGATAATCAAGGTGTGTTTTCTTGGTCTGGATCATGTAACACATTTTTTTATCTAAAAAGTTATTTTTAAATAAAACCATTCACTTTCAGTTATATCGGTCATACCATTTGTTAGATTTAATTGAGACTTATTCTTACACATCAAAAATGAATTATAGATCATTTTACAGTAGTATTATTACAATCTAAGTGTTTTTACCTTATTTTGAGTGAGTGATGTAGATTTTGAACAAAAAAATCATATTCAAATTGAAAGAACATACATTCCATCATATCATCAACATTATGTGTCAATATTGATTTACGGATTATTCCAAAACAAAAAAATTATTCACGGATCATTCTACTAAAGTATCAATAATATTCCTTATCACTTTTTAGAATATTATGCTTGTTTTGAACTGAAATGTGAATTTAAAATAAAAACATGTACTTTAAATCATACTAAGAAAATTGTGTGTTAGACAGACATTCGGTTGATTCCTACACATCACAATTTATTTATTTATTGTTTTCATATTGTTTTAAGACAATCCAAGTGTGTTTGATTAATTTTTAGTATGTAATTCTTCTTTTGAAATAAAATGTAATTTTTTGAACTGAAATCACTTATTTTTAGTTATACCATACAAAAAATGTTCTAGATTGATATGTGGATGATTCTTACACATAAAAAATGATTTATTGATCATTCTACTAATGTACCAAGAAAATATGAGTTTGTTTTAATTATTTTGGGTATGTGATTACCATTTTGAAAAAAATGTCATTTTTAAACTGAAATCATTTATTTTGAGACATATCAAATACACCATGTGTCGGATTAATGTTCACAAAATTTATATTTGTAAAAAATTACTTGTGGATCATTTTTATAAAGTATCATGATCATTCGTGAATATTTTCTTTATTTTTAGTGAGAGATGTATGTTTTAAAATAAAATTAATTTTTTAAACTAAAAAGACAACCTTTGAGTCATACCGGCCACATTCTGTGTCATGTTAATGATCTAACAACGCAATATTGAATTACATAGACATTAAATTTGGTTTTCTAAATACATAATACATTACACAAATCGATGTCAAAAGGCTGTATTAGTTTAGTATCTTTGGAAACTCAGAACGCATTCTCCTATACTGGTGAAAGATATTCAACATATCTTATAAAGGTCCTCCCCATTATTTTTCCAACATAAAACCTTTCACTACATCATGGGGAAAATTAAAACATAAAAGGGGTGATCTAAAATGCTTAGTAATGGTAAACATGAATAACATCAAACAAAATATAAACATAAGAATATAAAAACATGAACATAAATTTTTAATATCAAAATCGTTTATCATGAAATAAATCTTTGTAGTGCATAAGGATTAAATAAAAAATGAGCAGAATCCTTGATAAAATAACATTTACATAAAAATGGAATTGTGGAAAGAAAATAAGCCAATAATATGATTTCCATGGTAGCCAAGGCATTGCTTCCACGACCATCATAGTGGAAAAGTCCATTATTGAACCGGGTTTACATGGCATTCCAACCATGTATTATCAAACCAGATTTACTTGTCTTTTCAACCCTGTATTACTAAACCAAATTTATTTTTCAGTCTATCCCTATATTACTGAACTGGATTTTCTTAATGTTTCGGTCATGGCTATCTCATGAGATATAAATCATTACCCAGTTCATTAGTGGAAGATATAGGTCTGACCCAAATCATAGTTAAACCATTATTACATGTTCTAAAGAGCATTAAGAATTCATCATAGTGTAACCCATCAATTGGTTTCTTAAACATCATTCCATAATAATTCATATAAAATAAATGGATTTCATAAAAATAACTCCATCATCCCACCCAAATGAATGTAATAATATATAAATAAACATAACCCTATGTCTTCTTAGATGGAAAATAATTTTGATAAAACACTTGAAGTTAATTCTTGAGAAAAATATCTTTTCTTATTCAAAAATATTTTCTTCTCTCAAAATGATACACTATTAAAAAAGAAAAGTATTTAGTTTAAATAAAATTGTAATTGTGTATAGGATGATTCATAGAAATATGGAATTATGAATATGTAAAAATCCATTAATGCCATATAAGTTAAGAAACATTGTTTTCGTACTCTTGCTGGAAAATTCAAAAAGTAGCTCGTATAGAAAATGAATGAAAGATCCATTTCATACAGTTTAATAAAAAAATCACCAATTGGTAAAATTAATTTAAAAAAACATATAAAAATAGAAATAATATTATATATTTATGATAACTTTGACGTGAAAGATAAATATACGCCACTAAATACTTATGAATAGACAATCTCAAATAATAATGAGATTTCAAAATTATCTCTTAGCTTAGGTCTGATTTCTTTTGCATGTTTCTGAAACTCCTGCATGTTACATATAAAAATATTATTAACTTGTAACAGAACCATAATAATATCTATGATATCATATATTATTCACCTAAAACATTATATTATTTTTTTATTTATCAATTCCATGTTAAAGCAACATTTTGGGTAATAAATGTATTATTTATCTTAACTGTTTGGACTTTTCATTCTTGATACTATTACTTATATTGTGATTTTATTAATTCCATAATGAAAAAAATTATTTATATATCAAAAAATTTTGGTATAAAAATATATATAATAGATAGATAGATGAAATGGAATACACCGTTCATGGAGACGATAGGCTATATGTACCTATGAACATTGTTTCTGTTTCCTTATTGAATTCAATAGAAGGAATTAAATGAAATATATATATACAGTAGAATTATTATATCATATATTTCATACATATTTATTATATATAATTTATAATCATTCTTGAATGGCTAACATGGAGAATGATACTCATCAAGTCATGCAGATCATAGGTCGTACATAAGCATGAGCGACTATATAATTCACTTAATACCTAAATGGGTTGGAATTAGATGGTATATTAATTATAAAGAACAATTATTTTGTTATATTCATTATTTAAATCCATTATACTCATCATTAAACCCATTCAAATTATGTGTTGTTGAATAACAAATTACACCACGGCATGAAGACAGTGAGTCGTACGTACACACGCATGGTGATATTATTATTCATAGGATGGATAAAAAGATGTATAAGGTTATACAATAATTAAAATAAAATCTCATAACGTATAATATACTATATTTATTACTTTATTATGGGAATAGAAAATTATGTGGAATTCTAAGAAGAAAAGAATTTTGAAATATGTGATAAAACAGTTAACTCTATTTCGAGTATCTCCTTTTGATTTGCACAAAATATATCCCTAGGATGGATTTATGATAAATGTTATGCCTTTATGATGAATTGATGTAGTTTTGGAGGATATGGTGGTCAGGTTTTTCCAATAAAAATGGATTTGGAGGTGTGAATAAAAGAGAATGAGAAGTTCTCTTTTATAGGATAGGTTATGGGAACTTTTGGAATGACTTGTAATTATAATTTATTATAAATTTATTTTCAGTTTTTAATGTCTCCAAAGTAATTTATTTAGACTATAAGATGAGTATAGGTCTAAATAATCTAAAACAATAGGTTTTACACAAGTTTAAATTACCAAATCAACCTTATCATTTAGCTTTAACCCTTAGTTAAAAACATTAACTCTTATCATGCCTCCTTGTATTTTCATAATATATGGTTACTATAGTAGAAATAAAATACCAATAGAACAAACAGTGGATCATTAATGTAATTTTTTACATAATATTAGTCATTTGGATGGATGTTAGATTTTTAGAACTACTAAATCGTTTAATAAAATAGTATTTATTTTAAAACTCAATTTATGTAAAATTTGACACTATTTAGTAATTGATTTTTTTTAAAGTCATAACAAGATTATTTCATCACAAAAAATGAATTAAATAATTAATAAAATGAAAATTTAATCCAAAATATTTGTTTATGGCATAAAAATATTCAAATTACATTTATTTTAAAATTTATAATTTCATTTATTTGAATATTTCATTTATCGGGTAATCACTGCATCATCATTGTTTAATTAGTAAATTTATTTATTTAATATCTAAAAATTATAAATAAAATACATTGATATAGATAAAATTTTTATACTTTTAATTACTATATATAGTCTAATATATAATTTATATAAACCCAAATAAATTTATTTTATTAATCCAATACAAGTTTGTGTTATAGTTCCCAATACATTAAATTAATTATTATAACATGTCATTTCCACACCCAAGTTGTTCTCAAATTCCAACATCTTTGCATAAAAAAAAATTGGTTTCCCATAACTCATAAAATTGTATTAGGATTTGTGTTAGGGTAGTTTAATAATATTATAATATTATTTGTTTACCCTTATTTACCTTATTTACCCTTTAACCATGGCAAATAAAAATAATTGCTGAAGTTACTATTCATAATGCCAAAACAATTAATGGGAAATATTTACATAAATTGTACCTTATTATAAAAAATATGGATTCCATTTTTCTAAATTTAAAACACATAATTTGAATAAATTAATTTAAAATTTATTCTCGTTGTCAAAACCATAAAGCGGGTTTTTAATAAGTAAAAAACAATCAAAATATTGGCATGTGTTTATCTCTAATTTAAATGTGAAATTACATTAAATGAGAAAAATTTTATCAAATGATAAAAATATAATCCCATTAAACTTTAAAACAAATTAAAATGATAATATAAATATATAAATAAATTAGATGAAAACACGATTTTGAAGTAAAATGTAGTAGTTTCACTATTCATCAAAGTATAAATTTTTTCAGAAAATTACCAAAAATTAAACCAAAGTAAATTTTATGTCTTGATTAAAAATAAGAATTTTTTTTCAAATATAATGTATAAAATTGTTAAAAATATATTTAAAATGGTTTTTCCATCAAAAGGTGGCAAAATTGCATTTTTTGAAAAATACAACTTTTATAAGAAAAATGGAAATTTTTTCTTATATCATGTCTAGAAAATACATAATATGAATATTAATGTTATATAAAATTAAAATTTTGGTTAATACTATTAATAACGGCTCATTTATATCCCATTTAATTATTATATTTTAATAATATATCATTGTTTAATGAAACTCGGAATGGCGTATAACGCAAGATATCTTGGAAGGTTTCTCTTTCATGTTACTCAATCCAATTCAATGTTTCTTGTAGTGAAATATTCCATTGTTGTTGAATAAAACATAATCTAAAATTAGTTCTTTTATACATTGAATAAAATATCTTCTTAGTGTTGTGTGTATATTATGCTAACACAGGGTTTCATGTAACATATGACAAGTCAGTTTAGTGTGAAAGGAATGTTTGACTTAGTGGACTGAAATATATAAATGAAACATTTAATTTATTTTAAAAAAATGGTCCATAAAAACATAGGGTGTTCCACTGTACCCCCCCTAAAATTAATTTTTTCTTCAAAATTCAATGGGGTTATAAATGGATTACTACTTGAAAGATTCATTCATGGAAACCCACATTTTAAAAAGGAATTCTAAAACTTCATTTTAAAGAGGACTGTTAGAAACATAACAGTTACCCAATGTAACTCATCAAAATATTTCCACATAGGCTAATATATGCGGGAGGTGTAAACATGGATATGGAAATAATATATAACCATCAGGTTCTAATGGATAGTGATATAGAACAAGATTTGGTGAAAGTTAAAAACCAGAAATCTGAAAATATATGATGATTTAAGTGACCATATGAGTCATCAGATAAAAAGGTACTATGATAACATATTTTGTTTCAAAAATCCTTTTCCTAAATTTGAATAATGTAAAAATAAATAATTACTTGATTTCAATACAAGATCATCATTATTCATGCTTTGAATAATTTCTACTACATATCTTATTCAATGAAATGAAGTTGAATTTGTAGTTCTTAAAGTGTTAGTAGATCATGTGATCCATAAATTTAATGATAGGTCATTTCATATTTCATTATCGAAAAAATGTTATCACAAGTTATAAAACATGCATAAGTCCGTATATTGTGAGATAATACTTTATTCTATAAAACTTCATCTCGTGTTTATACTTTCAAAAATTTGGATAAACTTATAATACTTCTAAAAGATAAAAATCCAAAAATATAGAAAAATGCTCACAAACTCGGCATAGAAATTATCCCCCAAATATCATAAGATATATATGGTTTGTAACATTACAAAAATTTTAACACCTTCGTCATGTATTCTCTTGAGTCATAGTAACAAGTTGAATTGTCATATATCCTTATTGAAAATATACATGTTTCCTTATTCCAAAACTTATTGGATATATTCCTTAAGTCCCAAAAATCTGTAAAATTCATCCATAATAACATAACCCTCTTTTTCAATAACTCCATAGTTAGATCTCAAGAAACTAAAATCATCCAATTTACTTATTCAAATCCAACATATGTTTATTTGTGCGTCATTATCATAACATGAGGGGTATATTAAGTGTTATCATCCACATAATCCTGTGTTCCCCATGTATATAAACATAGCCTTAAATCACTTTTTTGTCTCCTTATAACTATTCAACATATCATCTCCAATATTTAATTAAAAACATATACTTAAAACACTTATATATTTATTGATTACTATAACATAATCATTGAAATCTGAAACATATACACCTCAATCATCCAACATTGTTCTTAAAATGTTAATTCGGATCCACCATCTTTTCTTTTCTTAAAATAGTAATCATGTCATAATTTTTCTCAAACAAAATCATCTTAGGTTTAATGTGAAAAATATTGGAAGAACATCACATAATGTTCACATATTGCTCACAATATCATTATCCTCTGTAGTATGATCAATAATCATACCATAATCATGATTCTCTTCATAATATTTTCACTTAAGAAATCAATCATAATTATTCCCATAATTTACACATCTAAAACATTCACTGTTTAACCATGTTCTATGTAGTTTTATCTATTTACTAAGACCAAAATAAAAGTGTGATAAATACATATCTGATATTAAAAACACATGAGTTAGGAAAATTACATATAATATTTCAATCCATGAAATCTTGGGTCCAATCCTACGTTATTCATGATTATCACAAAAACTATAGGATTGTAACCTATACTTAACCTATCCATGATACATACCTAGAAATATTCTTTAAAATATCTCTAGGTATCTCAATAAAGTTTTCACATTCTAGTTTACAAATCATGACTACACATTCACTCAGATTCCAACTTTAACAACCTAAGATAGACATACATGGACATTATATTTCTTTTTTAGAATAAAAAATACATTACACAAATAGATTCCCAAAGACCATATTATTTTAGTTTCTATGGAAACTCAGAACACATTATTCTATCTTGGTGAAATATATTCAACATCTCCCATAAAGATCTTCCCCCATTAGTTTTTCTACCTAAAATATTTCTCTATATCCTGGCGAAAAGAAAACATAAAAAGGGAGATCTCAAATGCTTAATAAGGTAAAACATGAAGAATAAAAAACTAAACATAAACATAATAATGTAAAAACAATAACATAAATTTTGAATATCAAAATTTTGAGTCATGAATTATATTTTGGTAGTTCGTAAGGCATAAATCATAAATGAACATGAACCATGATAAAATAACATTGACATAAAACATGGAATTGTGGAAAGAAAATAATCACATAATATGATTTCTTTGATAGGTAAGGAATTAATTCCAAGACCACCATAGTGGACAAATTCCAGAACTAAATCGGGTTTAGTTGTCATTCCAGCCATGTATTACTGAACTAGATTTACATGTCGTTCCTCCCCTGTATTACTGAACTGGATTTACTTGTCATTCCAGCCTTGTATTTCTAAACTGTATTTTCTTGTCATTACATTAATATCTATATCATGAGATATAAATCATTACCTAATAAATTGTAGGGATATATAGCTCTCATTTATCTCCTTGCGAAATCATTCTTACATGTTTCACAAAAATATAAATCATTCATCATAGGATAACCCATGAAATAAAATGGGTTTCCTAAACATCATTCCAACATAATCCATATAAACTAAAAAGATTTCATAATAATAATTCTATCATATACACAATAAATTTAATGTATTAATAAGGATAAAAACATAACCCTATGTCATTTTAGGTGGAAAATAATTTTGATAAAACACTTGAACTTAATTCTAGAGTAAAATATCTTTTCTTCTTCAAAAACATTTCTTTTCTCAAAATGCGACACAATTTTAAAAGAAAAGTATTTATTTTAAAATAAAATATTAATATTTTATATCAAACATCATGGAAATAAGGAATTATGAAGATTTAAAAATCCATTAATTTCTTATAAGTTAAAAAATATTCTTCTCGTACTCTTGTCGGAAAATAAAAAAAATACCTCATATAGAAAATAAAAGATAGTTTCCTTCCATAAAATTTAATAAAAAATTCACCAATGGGTAAAATTTACTTTAAACAATTTTATAATAATAGAAATAATATTATATATTTAGTAAAAAATGGACATGAATGATAAATATACACTAGTAAACACTTACAAATAAACAATCTCAGATAATAATGAAATTGTAAAATTATGCCTTACCTTAGGTCTAATTTCTTCTGTATGTTTATGAAACATCCGAATATTAGGTTTCAAAATTTATAAACTTGAAAAATAACCATAATAATATCTATTATATCATATATGATTCACTTTTGACTCTATATTACCTGTTTATTTATCAATTCCATGTTAAAGCAGTGTTTTGGGTAATAATCGTTTTATTTATCATAGATGTTTTGACTTATAATTCTTGATCTTATTACATAGATCATTAGTTAATTACTTCCATAATTTAAAACATGATTTATATATCATAAATATTTAGTATATAAATATATATAATATATTGGTAAATGAAATGGAATACACCGTTAATGGAGACGGTAGGTCGTATGTACGCGTGAACGCTATTTCTATTTTCTTATTGAATTGAATGGAAGAAAGTAAATTATATATATATATATATAAATCCAGTAGCATTAATTTGTCATATATTTCATGATTATTTTTTATATACACTTTTTAATCATTTTTGAGTGGTTAACGTGGAGAATGAATCTCATCACGTCGTGGAGACGGTTGGCCGCACGTACGCACGAGCGACAATATCCTTCACATAATAGTTAAATGGTATGTAATTGGATGGAATATTAATTAGACCAAATAATTATCACGTAATATAATTTATTTAAATTCATTATACTAATCATTATACATATCCAAATTATGTATTGTTGAATAACAAATTACACCACGGAGTGGAGGCGGTAAGTTGAATGTACGCACGCATGTTGATATTGTTATTCGCATGATAGATAAAAGGAGGAATAAGGTTATAAAATATTTATAATAGCATCCCAGAATGTATAATATACTATATACATTAATTTAGTATGGTAACAACATAATAATAGTAAGTATAAGAAGAAATTAATTGTGAAATAGGTGATAATACAATTACCTCTTTTTAGAGTACTTCCTTTTGATTTGCACAAAATCTCTCTCTGGCCTGGCCTTATGCCCAATGTATGGAATCTTGAATGAAGTTAGGGAATATATTAGGTTATTTGGGTAGTATTTTTCCGATCCAAAGGGAAATGAAGGTGTGAGTAAAATATAAGTATAAGTTCCCTTTAATTGGAGAGGTTATGGGCACTTTAGGAAAGTCTTGAAATATTAATTTATTATAATTTTATTTTCGGTTTATAATGGAAAAAAAGTTATTTAATTAAATTATAATACGAGTATAGGCCTAAATAATCTCAACAAACATGTTTTAGAAAGTCTAGTTTACATAATTAACCTTATCTTTTAACATTATCAACTATTTTATAACATTATCTTTTACCATGTCTCCTTGTATTTTCATAATATATGGTTAATATATTTAGTATAAAATGTCAAGAGAACCACAACTAGATCATTTATGTATTTTTTCATTATATTTGTCAGTTGTCCTAATATTAAATTTTTATTACTATTATATTATTCAATAAAATAGTATATATTTTAAAAACTCAATTATATAAATTCTGACTCTATTTAGTAATTGACTTTTGTTAAAGTCATAAAAACTTGATTACTTCTAGAAAAAGTCATTAACTCATCCCTAAAATTTCAATTTCATCCAAAAAATTCGTTTATAGAATCAAAATGTTCAAATTATTTTTATTTTAATATATATAAATTCATTTATTTGAATATTTCCTTAATAAGGTAATCATTGCATCATCATTGTGTCATAAATAAATTTATTTATTTAATGACTAAAAATTATAAATAAAATAACATGATGTAGGAAATATTTTTTATATTTATAATTACTATATATAGTATAATATAACATTTATATAAACCATGATAATTTTTTTTAGTAAAAAGATACATGTCTATGTTATATTTCTCTTTGCTTAAAATTAATTATTAAAACAAGTCATTTTCAAACCCAAGTTGTTTCAAATTCAAAAATATCTGCCTGAGGATTTTTTTTGGTCATATATGACTCATCCAATAGGATCTTGATACATGTTGAAGTAGTTTTATATTATTATATATTATTTTTTTACCATTATTTACCTGATTTACCCTTCAACCATGGTGAATAAAAATAATTACTAAAGTTACTATTCATAATGCCCAAAAATAAAAAGGGACATATTTACATAATTTGGAGCGTATGATTCCAAATATTGAATCATTTTTTTGAAAGTCAAAACACATAATTAGAAGAAATTAATTTAAAATTAATTCTTGTTGTCAAAACAAAAAAAACGGGTTTTATGAATTAAAAAACAATCAGAAGATTGAAATGTGTTTATGTCCAATTTAAGGGTGGAATTACGTCCAATGACAAAAATTGTATTAAATGATAAAAAAATAATCCAATTACACTTTAAAAGAAATTAAAATTATTATCTAAATATATAAATAAATTATATGAAAAGGTAGTTTTGAATTAAAATGCAGTATTTTTCAATATTCATTAAAATTTGAGTTTTAAAAGAAAAAAAACCAAAATTCCAACCAAAGTAAATTTTTATATCCCACATCCAAATAAAAATTTTATTTTTTAAAATATAATTTATAAAAGTATTAAAAACAAGATTTAAAATGCGTGTGGCATCAAAAGGTGGCAAAACTGCATTTTTTGAAAAATACTTCTTTTATACAAAAATTTGAATTTGCCCTTATATCATGTCTAGAAAATATATAAGATGAATTTTAATGTTATGTAAAATTCAAAATATGGTTAATACTATTCATAAAGGCTAGTTTCTATACCATTAATTAATAATATTTTAATAATATTTCATTGTTTAGTGAATCTTGGTATTCCATATAACAAAAGTTGTCAAGGAATTTCGCTCTGGCGTGTAACGCAAGGCAAGTCAGTGTTCCGTGTAGTAAAATAATCCTTTGGTATTTCATATAACATAATCAAAACATAGTTCTTTTATACATTAAACAAAATATATATTGAGTGTTGTGTTTAGGCTAACTCGTTGTTGCGTGTACCATACAACAAGTCAGTTTAGTGTGAATGGAATGTTTAACTTATTGCATTGAAAAATATAAATAAAAATTTTAATTTACTAGAAAAAAAATGGTCCCTATAAACTTGGGGTGTTACAAATGAGTTTTAAAATCATACACATCACAAAAAACTTATGGATCATTTTTTAGAAGTATCAATAAAATATGAGTATGTTTTCTCATTTTTCAATGAGTGGTGCATTTTTTTTTAAAAATGTCACTTTAAACAAAAATAATGTAGTATTTTACAATTTGGAACACCATCTGTTAGATTTACATGTTTTTATTCTTACAGATGATAAATAAAATGTTTTTATATCAATAAAATAACATTTTTTCTTGATAACAAGTTATTAAAAGGTCTTATACATAAAATTGTACGCATTGCATCAATACTAAACATAAATAAATCAAAAAGAGAACAAAAACATTATATAGAGATCAAATAGTACATGAGTTCATTATCCTTTTAGAATCCTTCATGGAAATTGATTTTCATCCAAGTATTTTATGTCAATGAAGTTTATAAAAGGCTTCTATAAAAATAACAAGAGCCTTTTGAAGACTAAAATCATTTACCCTTTACAATACCATATCATGAAAACTCTAATATCATAGAGTAGAAATAAAGTGGGGTTGTGAAAAGGAAATAAATTTATTCTATAAGGACTTTGAACTTTGTATAGAGGCTTTTTTAGATATTTATTCTCATCAAATGCTTGGATAAGGACACGAGGCTCTTTATTAAATTTGTTCTAATATTTAAAAAATCAATCAAACATTATAGTCCAACATATAAAATTGATAAAAAAACTCTTTATGATCTCTATGAAATGAAAAAAATATAAACATGATAAAATTTATACACTTAATTACCTATTTATATATTCTAAAAATTTTTATTTGTCCCACTCAATTCTAAACAAATCTACTTCATCTTTTGAATACATGAATTGATAAAAGTAATGAGAGTAAAATAAAAAATAAAATAAAATAAAAACTAACAAATATTTAATTTGAAAATTCAATTATCACCATAAATACATATTTTGGGATTTTTTTGTTAATGGAATATGATATATTTCTTAAATTTAAAAATATAGCCATAATCGCTTCCATTACTTTGTTTTGGACACTGTAGAAACATTTGAAAAAATATGTAATATGCATTTGACATGTTTTGATAGTTAAATTTTATTATATATACCCTAAAACATGTCTAGTTATAAAAATATGGATGTTTATTATGTTCATAGGCCATCTAAATACCATGATTTTTATGATATTTAAACACTTCCCTATCATATTTTTTATTAAACTATAATATAAAACATATAATTTGAATTTTATTTTATTAATTTTGAATGTATTGTATTACCAATTTATAAATGATATCATGTATTGTTGATTTTTTTGATAATTATGCATTAATGGAAAAATTAAATCTTCTTATTATCCCAATTGATTCCAATGGAAATACAATTCATCTAATAAACTAAAAATAATAATCAGCTAATTGACTGAAAATATATTTTATATCATTAGATTATATAGTTTTACCCCTATATTGTGGGTATTAATAATATTTTGTCATCAATAATTCTCTTTAAAAATATTTCATTCAATCCATCAACTATCATTGAAATTTATTTTTCATCAAGTGTTTGTTTTTTTATATAAGTGATGTGAGAACTAATTGGTTCAAATTGTTTCTAATAGGGTTTTACCTTTAGGTAGTACTAATATATTCTCCGTTAAAAAAATATTATTTATCTATAATTAATGTTTGGAATAAAATATTGGGAAAATTTATGAAAATTGACCTCATGTATATATTCATAATTAGGGCTCTTATCCATTCAAGCTTGAGAATTTCATTTACACTTTGAAGAACATTAACATATGTAATGGTATCTCTGTACAATTTTTTTTAAAATTAAAAATTATTTATATTTTTATCTTTAAATTTTTTATCATTATAAAATTTTAATGTTATTAAATGTGGTATAAGGATTATAAATAGATTGTTACACTCTAAAGTTATTTTATGTTTACTAGTTGATTACGTAAATTTTTTTTGATTTAATTTTTTTTCCCATTTTCTATTATTTTTAAAAATATTATATTTTTTAATCCATTTTTAATTAATTATTTAATATTTTAAATAAATAATAAATTGTAAAGTAGACACCAATTTGTCATAATGTATCATTATAATATTCTACACACATACTATGAAAGTTACAATAATAAGTTTGATTGTGAAAACATCTTGATCAATAAGGTGAACATCTAGCTCAGTTAATTGTCCATGAACTACATAAATACGTAATATCACATAATATTTTGGAAATTATTTGTTTTGGGTAGTATCGCATTTCAAATTGTACATTATACCCCTCACAACAAGATGATGATTGGGTGATGATAAATATAAATCATAATAAATTTTACCATGAAAATATAATTAAAAGAAGGTGTCAATGGTTTTTTATTCATGTTTAGATGAAATGATTATAAAAAAACTTATTACATTAGGTATGATAGGAATTTTATTATAATGGATATCCAAAATTCTAGGGGTGGCTCTTCAGGTAATGTTTATCAAGTTTTTTTCCTTCTTCTTGATGATTTCATGTTATTTATTATATCAAACTAGACAACCAAATAAATTTTTTCTTCATTAGAATATATAAATGAATTTATTAATTAAATTTACTCATCACTAATACCCTTTACCTTTGTGTTTTTAAATATGTTTGTGGTTCCACTAAAAACTAACACCTCTAACATAATCATATTTTTATTTTCAATTAAAGGAAAATAAAGGTAGTCATTATTATCATACAGTCGATGATAATTCTTATGTCAAAAATAGATAAAAAACATAAGAAAATAAGTATTCATTATTATGTAATACTACCTTGATGTAGATAAACATTATTGTGTCATACTTATAATTGATCCTTAAACATTTTGTGTGATTTTATCTCCTAGTATTCACTCTTTATTTACAGAATCATCCTTTCAGGGAACGTGACATGGGAAGGAAGTGGATTTAGATTTTAATTTATCAATCAACATATAAACATAATAAGATAATTTTAGTATTATTTCATAACTCAAAAAATGTATTACTATAGTTTTAAAATATATTCCATTTTTTGAAATGAAGCATACCATATCGTTTGTTAACAGTAAGTATAAGTTGGTGCTAAATATGCTACTTATTTTGATCAGTAAATTATTAATTCATAAATTAATATTTCCAAATTAAAGTAATTATTACATGTAAGGTTAAGGGAAATATTACCAATCATAATATACCTAAAAAGATGCATCCTCATGATTACCAATGAATGCATTTCAGGTTTATTGGTTGATCATCTGTTCATATTTGTGTTGGTGATGGTTTACCTTCCATTCAAAATCCCCAACATAATGATTCATTATATTTAATGGAAGACTCTATGATCCTTTATAGTGAACAATAACTGAAATTTTATTTTATTATAATATATTATAAATGTAATTTTTATGGGATGAGGAATCAAAAATAAACAATTCAATATTTTATTTTTTAGTGAAATAGAGAACGTATATCGTAATGTTACCCTAATTTGTTCACAAATTAGTTCCTTCATCATTGCAACCATTTTATGAAAATAATAATCATCAATTAGAACATGTATTTGAGTGGTGATCCTAATGTAACTAATTAAAATGGTATTTTTGGGGTCAATAGGCTAGCTATGTTAATTCCATCCAATCATTAATTTTATGCCTTTCCTTATTACCTTAATATTTTATTATTATTGTTATGTTATGACCCTCTTAGACATTTCCAGCCACATTATTCTCACTGTATTATATTTAATTTATTTTAATATTTTAAATATGTTCCTACACCATTTTAGAAGTTTCATTATGTGGGGAATCCATTATCTATAGTAGTGATTAAATATTTATTTTAGATTTTGTAAATATAGTAGTCAACACATAATATTATGAGGAAATGTATTATATATTAAAATCTTATCATATTCATCGGACTATATATTTTTATTTAAAGGATTATGATATTTGGAACCTCTATCAAATATAAAAATCCACTCATTATGGTCCTCTTTGATATACAAGACCTCTCAAATATTTGGACCACAGTGAAATTATTGTAACATCCCAATAAAATTTTTATTCAAAAATAAATTAATATCTAACCATACAGTGGTATTGGTTGGAAATATAATAATTAAACCCATTATTTTTAAAGGATTAAGAGCATAAAATTCTTTTGTTTCCAATGATTCCATTATGAACATTTCATTTGTGTATCCTTCCTTTATGAAACCCACTATCATAGATCCAAACTCAACGATTTTAACTAAATTCTTATTATAAACAAATTCCCCTTGAAAAATAAGTACTTAGAATGTTTTATAATCCAACTCTCATATTATTTCAAAGATGTAATGTTATGAAATATTCATACAAATTAGATTTATATCCATGGTACCTAATACATGCATTGATTCCACCATAAATGTAACTCCATTATTTGTCATAGTACTACATTAATCATTATCCATTATGTAGAATTTATAACCATTAATTACATAACCATTATTTGTTAATACTTTCACACTTGGTCCCTCGGCTAGTCATCAATGTTTTCCAGAAGTTATTTGGATTTATAGATGTCAGCTTAAAAATATTTCCTCAAAATAATCCAATAAATTATATATTATGTTTTTTTGATATCCATATTTCATCCCTTAAAAGATTCAAATAACTAATAATTACATTATGGGTTACAATATATAGAGAAACATCAAAACTTTTATGTAAAATTTAAATGTTTACAAATGTTTTCTCTATAAAAGAAATTGGAAGAAAATCACTTTTATAAATTCCTCCACCTATAAGGATACCATGGTAAAATGATTTTGGGAGACTAATGTTATCCATATTAAGCTTCTAGTTGGTGTCGAATTCAATGTCTCCCTAAAAATATATATCAATCTATAATATATCCTTTTATCCAAATTTTATTTTTAATATATTCTTTGAATATAATTATATATCATTCAATGGGATATATACATTTACAATGTATAGGACCACATAGTCGGATCTCTCTATCCAATTCGAGCATTAAAAAAATAATGATGATGGGAAAAACAACTCTAATTTACTTAGTACGATAGAAATTTCCTTTGATATTGTTATAAAATTTTATAGGTCTATAAAATTATGGAATATAGCATTAAAAAAGAAACAAATTTTGGTTAATGTACGTTGGAAATTTTTAAGGAGAATTCAATATGAATCTACCAGTATTAAGTCTATAATCAAAGCATCATATTAATGTAATTAATATCCATTTTACTTCAAATTAGTCATTGAAATGATATTATTTATATTTGATAATGACCTATATGGAACCTTTATATCATTCAGTAAGTTGTAAAACTAATATCTCTATTTCCTATAATTATTATAAGCTATTTGGTGAAAAAATGTTTGACTTTCACTCTTCACTGAAACCAAATATTCCATTATTCCCATGTCAATAATTCCCAATATATCCTTAAAAACATCATTTATTTTTTCATGTTAATTTATAAATGTTCCAATGAAATTATCAAAAACACTTTTCCATGTGCATAACATCAATAAATTGTTAGAGTTACAACCAATTCCAGAATCATAATTTAAAAAATACTAATCTCTTCTTCAAACTAGTTTCTCTAAGGTTTTCCAAAAATGGTTTACCAAAAAATGTGACAATATCCAGTACTTTATCAATCTATTGATCACTTATTATTGGAGGAATTTTTATACCTTATTCTAAATTCACATTGATTTATGTCATCCAAGATTTTTCTATATGTAATTATGATTCAAAATTGTAATGTCTTGGATAAAAAAAATTTGAGGAATATTTTAACCCAACTAAGTTTATACCTTGTTCACATATGGTACACCCTATAATTACATTTAACGATATCTCCTGGAAAATCTCACTAGGAAATAAATTCATTTTTAAACCCATGAAATATGGCTCTCAATATGAAATTTTATTTAATATAATAATCATATAATGTAACACTTGAATCTCACATTATTTTTAGAACCTCAATCAATAGATCCAAGTAAACATCAATATCATTATTATGTTTGTTTTAGTCCTGATATAATAATAGATAACATAATGTATTTTCAATTCCTTAATAACCACTATAGAAACTTATAATTAACAAAAATAATAGGCCATATTCTATGAGTTCAACTTTGTAAATAAAAAAACTCTATTCCATATATCAAATAATGGAAGACCGAGTTTTTTTTGACTCATTTCTAAATTTGGGATAGTAATCATCAATTTAATTCTACAAAGGAGAGTCTTATATGTGATGAATATTCCAATCCTTAATATTTTTATAAATTCTTTGAATCCTAGTTTTTTTTATTTTAGAAAAATTCATCTTTTAGGTTAAGTGGGAATCAAACAACCAAATTAAAAAACCTATAAAATAAACAAATTCCATTCAAAATTAAAAATATAACCACCCATCAATAGATTTGCCATGGTAAATACCCCTATAAATTCAAAAACCAAATGGTACCCAAACCAAAACCAAAATATAGAAATTAACCAATGATACAGAAATTCCATTTAAGAAGCTTGAGTCTAAATTTCTTGCCTCATTATATGAACTAATGTGAAGTCCAATATTGTACCTCCTCAGGTCATCATCATCCACTTCCTCACTGATGGATCCACCCTCACCATTTAATCCAAAAGGTTTTATAAGAATTACCAAAGCCACCTTGGAAGATTCCATAACCAAAATTAATGATCCACTTATAGCAAACACATCATAGAAATAGAGACCAAAGGACAAATACAAGACAAGGAGTGTCACTGAGAACAAACCAAAACTATCCCCCAAATTATATTTTCCTTCATCAATAATTTTGATGATTATTAGACATCATTGATCATGATTTTCCACCATCAAACACTTTCACCATCACCAACCTAAAACCACCAAAGGCACCAACACAGTAGATAAATATGGGGATAGGGGCAGAGGGTTACATGGTAGAAGGAGACTAAAAGAGACTAAGGGAAATGAGTAAATCTCCAATGTAACACCAAAACACCTCTTCTGCAAAGACCAGTTGGGGATTTAATGAACCCCAAAGGATATATCACCACCTCCCATGCTTCACAATAGGATAAATGAACCTTCCAAATCACTAGGTCTCTGACTGGTCAAGAGATACAAACCCACACCTCCTTGGACCAGAAGGTCCACCACCAAGAAAATAATTGACCATAAAGAATTCCATAAATGAATTCCCAAATTTAAATCCACCACATTAGGAGGAATGGAAAGTGATGCAAAATCTACAGGGAAAGACGACCCCCTTAAAACCAATGATGTGGAAGAATATTAAAGCATCATCATGAATGAGTTTGAGGGTAGAAACCCTAGAAGAGAGGCTCCTCAAGAGAACTAGGAGACAATGGACTCATCGAAATAATTATATCTAAATGAAATGTTGATTACCCTATAGTATCCTCACTTAAATATAGGTACCTAAACCATGAAATTATTTTAATATTCTTAACAAATTTTAAAGGACTTGATTCACCTTTCTTGTATCATGAAGCACCATAGTTAGGGGATTTTTGAAGTGATTCATGGTCCTTACAATATGTAGTCATTTGGAGGGACATTCATTCTTTAAAATATCATACCCATTGTATATAACGTTCATTTAGTTACATATTTTAGATAATGAATTTCTTTATCTTCAAGTATTATACCATTCAAGAGAGAAATTAGTACAATAAAACTAGTGTCCCTCTATCTATATATCGGTTTTAAATTATATACTTCCATAGAGAGTAAAATGTTTCATATTTTCTAAAAAAACAAAAAATAGAATCTTTTCACAACTCTTTAATTTTTCGAAAAGATTTAAACAATAATGAATTTCATATTTAACTACCATTTTCATTTACTAACCAAGATATCTCTCATTATTTACACTTATAATCATATCATAGATGTGATATTCATTTGCATTCATGCTTGTAGTCATATAATATAATCCATAAACAACACTGTGATCCCTGCCACTAGAAAATTTAATTTATTTCCTACATTTTTACTAACATTTATAGCATCAATCAATTTTGTGACATATCAAAAAAAATTCAACACCACGGGACTAATTTTTCTTGAATAACAATGTAAAATGGGAAAAATATTTTAAAGGGGTCATGTACACTCTATTTAGTATAATTGATGAACTCTTTAACCATGTCAACATACTATTTTGTCATACATTCGAAATCTATGTATTTTCAATTCATATCCATCCTATTAGATTAAATAATATTAATATTTAATAAAAATATAAATACATATAATATAGGATGTTATAACATTTTAAGACCATTAATTATATGAATAAAATGTATAATAATACTTTTTTATTATTATGAGAACTCACATATCATAAATCAATTTATTTTTTGGAATAGGTTCATCAAGGGATAGAATGCACTTCGTATAACTATCAATGTGAACATGAGGCCTATGAATTGTTATAAATAGATTAGAATGGTGGTATATATATAATAATATTTTACTATCGAAACATATACCAAAATGAATTAACTATTTTCCTCAATGATTCTATAGTGTTTAAAACAAATCAATACATTGATTATGGTTTTTATTTTGTAAATTTATTAAAGATGTCATATTTCATCCACAAACTAGAATCCCCAAAAAGATATTTTAAAAATTCATCTTTTTAACTCATCCTCGTGATGTGTGAGATTTAAGTTAATTTAATATTTTTAACATTTTGTTAAATTATTAATTTCATATATAATTCCATGATATAAACCAGTGAATTTTTTTGAAACAAGAATATTGCATCCAATGTTTTTTGAATTAAATAGTTAAACAGTGACATTATGACATGAAAATATAAAATCGAACCAATTTTTAGATGTTGAGAAAAAATAAGGACACTTTTCTTATTTAAAAGTGAAAATTGAAGAATGATAAAGAGATATTTCTTCTAAAAACATTTTTATTAATGAAGAATAATATTCATATATAAACATAAAAGGTATATTTTTCTTAAAATAAATATTGATATTGATGTAAAATTATAATTGAGAGAGTAAAAATTTCATAATAAATATAATGTGGACAGATAATAGTGGAAGATAAAATTGAATAAGATATAATTTTTATGTGATATTAAATAAAAAAAATTAAGTAAAAAATATAATATTTTTTAATCAATTGAGACGTTATTCCTAAAGTAAAAGAATATTGGTTTCATGGAAAAAAATCACCTATTGTGTGGTGAAAATGGATAGAAATTCTACTACCCTTATCTTAATGGTTTACCATTTTCAATATCTACGATTGTATTTATTGATTGAAATTGGTAGTGAATCAATATTTTAAGGGAAAATATAAAATTTTACTTAATATTTGGTGATATATTAGTAAAAGAAAAAAACTATTTTATTATTCTTAAAATAAAATAAAATAAATGACATTATTTTATTTCTCTTTATTTTTTTGATACAAAGTTCAATAAAAAAATAAATGATTTTTATTTTTTATCTATCATGTTTGTTGAAAAAAAATTATAAGATTAGAAATGAAATTTTTTATTCTAAATGACACAAATAAAAATTATTAAAATAATATTTTCTGTTAAATTTTTATAGGATTTTAAATTAAAAATATTCTCTTTTCTATTTTTATATCTCAGAAATCATATGTAAATTTAACTTCAATAAATATATTAATATAATTAATCAATTTTTTGAAAAAAATAGTTATATCTAAAATTATATATTTACTAAATTCATTTACATAATAATTATACAAATTTAGTTTATATTATTAATATTTTAATTTGCTACTTGATTTTCATTAAAAATTCATTTTATAAAACTTTTAATTTCTATAATTTTAAAAACATTAAACATAATTCATATAAAATTCAAAAAAATATATTTACTTGAAAGATAAATAATAATCATCATAATTATTAGTAACTTCATATATGATATATTTATATATATATATATATAATTAAATATTAATCCATAAAATACTCATAACAAAACAAATTAAATGACAAAATATGGAAAATAAACATTATTAAAAAGAAAACTTTTATTAATTTTTCTATATATTTTAAAATAAAAATAATATTTGAAATTAATAATTTTATTTTTAAATCAATATGTCAATCAATATTAAGTTTCACAAAACCTATATTATTTACAACTTATGTATTATAAGGATATCTATAATGAGTTATGAATTACATAAATAATATAAAAAACAATATATGTCTTATTGTGTATTTTATAAATCAATAGAAATAATTTTTAGCTTCATCACAAAAATAATAACTTTCATTATAATCACTATATTTATTTATTTTAAATGAATTATATTTATATATCCCCAGGCCAGATTGTCTCTAGAGTTGGGGGGTGAATCCGCAGTTTATTTTTAAAAATTCTTCTTTTTGAATTCATCATCTTGAACTTGTTAAGGTTCTCAATCCACTCAGTGAAATCACAGAGTATCACTTTGTATGTATAAATAATTATAGAGATCAATACACATGTTATTTACATGGTTTTTCATAAAGACCAACTCATTTCCATGTTGTTTATTCACGCCAGCATGGGTTTTCCACTATAATATTAATATAAATTACAATGGTTGATACAAAGACTAGACATGTATCTCATAAATCCACAAAAGAGGTTCTTAAAAAACATCCCACAGTGTTACTAAAATCCACAATGGCCTGCTCAATAATCTGAACTATAGACTTCTTCTCCCTAATCAAACAAGACACTTCTCTTGCTCTTAACACTAACTGAGAGACATCCTCTTTTATTCGTGGCTTAATCCAATGAATATTGTTTTTTTCATATTCATCCACAAGCTTCATGAATCACGCATTCTCATGACCTACTCAAGATCTTTCAAATTACTTGTCTTTAGAATCCTTCTAGATTTGGTGCATTCTGGATTCTACTCAATATTTAAATGCTCAGGCATGCATGTTTCTTCTTCTTAAAAAAGGCTCCTGTATTCAACCTCTTTCTCTCTTTGATAGAAAAATATAATGGGATCTCCAAAACATATTGTCATGTTTTTCCTTTTTTCATCATTTTTATTCATATATTTTTAAAAATAATTCTACTTGGGATCTTAGTAATTAAAATGATTTAAAATATCTTATTTAATTACTTACTTAAATGTGTTTATGAATAAACACATTTATTACTCATTCAAATAAAAATAATAATTGCTTCTTAGGTATTATATTTCTCAAATTATGTACCACATAAATGTTGGTTATTTACTTTATACTTATTTGGAAAACATGAATGAGTTTTGGGTATTTAACCAGTGCGGTGCATCATGAATACCTAATGGATTATGGTCTTAACTTCTTCTTCTCACAAGGAAAAGTCACTCGTGGCTCACCATGTATTAATGTATCTTCATGCACCTAAAATAACCATGGATTATGGTTTAATATATATTTAGACTATATAAAAAATACAACATCCTGATTTAATCACCCAAAATTTTGAAGTCAAGCATCATATTGTATATTTATCATGCATATATACATGAGTCACACTTATTAATGAACTAATAAATAAAACACACCTCAACTTAAATTTTTAAAATCTCAGACTCTATATTTCATTACACTGTATAAAAAACACTAACATGACAACCATCATTTATCCATTCAAATAATATCAATTCAATTAAAACTTTATGAATATTTCATTTAGATCAAACATGTTTTCTAAACCCATATTTTATGACATTTGAAAATATTTTTTACCATACAGCTTGTAAATGGTGGATAACATGCAAACTATAGAGTTTATTATTATGGGATTTCTCATTGTACCTTTTCACATTCATTCAATGTGATCTCATGGTTCAATATTTTTTATAATATCAAACTCAACATATAAGAATGACTGACTCTTTCTTTTTATCATCCTCAATAGTATCATCTTCTTTGAATAAGGTCATTCATTTTTCATGTATTCATTGTGAATCTACATGTATGATTATTCTCAGTCTCATAAGCATCAATTCTAGAACTACATAGAGATAAAATAATGATCATTGAGAACTGGTGTGCCTTAGTATAGATCAGTATGAAATCAGTGTAGAAGATCTACATTAGAAGGTAGGAGGAGATGGTGTCCCTTCCGTCGGTCGATATCAAACTCATATGATGAATCGGGTTTTATTAATATCTGTTTAAAGTTGATGATCAGTACACAGGATGGCTTATCTCATATTGGAATTTCTTTGTCTCTATTCCATGGTATATATATAATCTCATTTCATCACCTCTCTGAGATGGTGATGGGGGATAGTCACCCATAACACCTTTCACACACCACCATGGGCTTCAGCCTGTTGTCATAGTAGACCTACCTATATGGGCATTATACTCGGGCCCATTCATGCCTATGGTCAAGCACTCCTATAATCTTTATACACTAGCCTACCTAATTCCATTACTTCCATGTTGGTTGTGTGGTTTGATTCCCCCACGTGGTCAAGGTCTTCCTCCCACATGTGTGAGGTTGAGTTAGACTATGTGGCTCACATGGTTGGACATATTTTCTATATAAGACTTATCCATATATTTATATATAATCTTGGTATTAAATGAAATTCCAATCAATCCTCAATTAAAATTCCATGACATATTTATTCAACTTTCTCATGCATCATCATGAAAAAAAATATTTTGAATGAAATTTATAAATTCTTTCTTATAATGAAACATTTACATGGTATTATTTCTTCTTTCATCCTGTTATAGAAAACGTGTCATTCTTTGACACATGTCTTTATCATTATGATTAGTTAAAAAAAATTGTCACATTTAACATGAATAATTATCCAAGCATGACATCCAATACCATTTCACGAATCCATAACAATTATCCAAGCTTTTTCACTTCATCCTTAGAACACCAATCACATATTTACACGTCATTGACAATAAATTCCGCACTAGGGCCAACAATATCCCCATTAGTAATTTTTTGTCAATATATCCTCACATATTCGAAATTAAATATTTTTTCTCTAAACCTTCTCCCACATTAAAATCATATGAAAAGGATATGTATGGTTCATATCATCATTCTTCTAAAAACATGCTCTTCTCTCTAATATAAAAATAACATGGACACTTCAAAGAGAGGGATGATCTCACATAGTTATATTAGAAAATGAATATTATTTTATAAAATATAATCCTACATGGGAAAACATATTGTATAAAACATGATGGATATGACTGAGTCTTTCCATATTGTCCATAGACAACTATGCATGTGAATTCATGTTCAAAAAGTATCAATTAAAATTTCATGGATTGTAAGAAATCAATTTTATTACTAAAATGAAAAATCACATACATACATCAACAAACACATTATAATTGTTAGGTGTAAAGGATAAATATATCCCTTTTTCTCATATTTAAATCAATCTAGGACTCTCCATTAATTTATAAGATAATGAAATTAAGTAAAACGGATGAAAGTGTTATTTTTTGTACCTTGGACATCAATTTTTAATATACATCATTGTTTTATAGATTCTTAAGGTCTCTCCCTCTGAACAGATAGACTCATTTATATTCGTAGAAATGTATGAATTATATGATGGGAAACACTAATCCTTTAATTCCATACATATTATTTTGTAACACATAAAATAATGGGAAATAAGGGGGAAACCTATTTGAAATTTGGAGTGACATTCAGGCTGAGAATTTCCACTCAACTTAAGTCATTATTTTCTTCCAGTCTTATTCAAATTTTCATTATTATTCTTGGTAATATTTTATTTAAAAATATTATTTTTTTATTCACATACCAAGGTTTAATTTTTATATTTTTTCCTTGCTGGTTTCAATTTCCCTCAAATTTTATTAAACATAAATAAAGGCATCATGTTTTAATTAGTTGAAATATTATTCCAGCATTCCAATGCATTGTTCCCAAACATCCAGCAACACTAACATTATAATATGAATCTGTTTCCCTTTATTTGGGGTGTAGTATGATAAGGTTTATTAGATTTTAAAACTTGATACTCTTGAGTAGAATGATCTCTCATTTAGAAACATCTTGAGAAACATCAATCCATTCATATTTTCCCATACTCCCTTGATGTGTTGATTTTATCAGTATTTCTCATCATTCTTATTGTCCTAGAATTTGGTTTAAATCATATATTAGAACATTAAACAACATTGGTACATAAGATGGTTTATGAGTTATGGGATACCTTCTCTTTGGAGGATGATGCCATTTGATTAAAAGATGATCTCATGGTCCTTTTTAAATATTGATCCTAAATAAATACTTGAGTGGTAGCATCTCCTCAATATATAATTTGGAAAGTTTCATATTTGGGTACTTTTTTATTCTTCAATATTACCTCTAACTCTAAACACATCTTATTGAGAGATTTCATATCATCCTAAACTGATCCTAACTTTTCTTCCCTGTTCTCCTTAATCTTATTCATTTTATATTCATGAATTTTTCGTTAATCTTACAATGAATTTTCAAGATTATTTATATTGTTAGATTTATCTTACAAGTGAGATTTTTTAACAACCATATAAACATTTTTCAATTCTTCAAATTCATGGAATGCTTCACAAAAATACAATTTTAAAGGATTCATTTTCACAAATAATTCTTTTCAATTATTCCATATTTTTAATATATATTTCATTGAAAATATAAATTGTTTCACCCTTTTCTTTCACATGTTTTATGTGTGTTTCTGTGTGTGGTAAATTCCATCTTTGTTAGTCAATTCCTCTTCTATATCATCACCCTCTTCTCCAAGATATAGTGTTTCATATTGATGTTCTTTGAAAAATCTAACAATAGAACTTACCAGTTATTTGAGAACATTATTTAGAAGATTATTGAGTTCAGAATGAATATTAATAAATGGTACATCATACTCACATCAAGATAATACTTCATCAGAAGAAACAGAATCAAAATAATTATTGCAGCATGTACCTCTTTGATTACTAGTTTGTGATGTCTTTGTTTTACTATAAGATTCTTATTCATTTTACTTATTAGTTCTTCTCTCTATTCTTTTATGTCTTCATAGAAATATATATCTGATCAAGCTCACTCATTTCTAGAAAAGAAAATTCCCAAATACTCTCTTGGATATTTAGTGAGATCCAAGGCTCTGATACCAATTGTATAGCCTCCGGTTGGATTGACCACTGAGACGAGTTGAATTGGTGGTTTACTTTTTAAAAATTATTTTTTAAAATTGAACATATTGAACTAGTTAAGGGTATTGATCCACCCTAAGATATATCACTATATCACTTCATATAAAAAATGATAAGATAGGTCACAACATATAGTATTTACAATTTTCGGCATAATTTACCACTCATTTACTTGTTAGTTATTCCCTCGAACATGGATTCTCTGTAATATTATTATTATAAATTATAATAGTTGATATAGATTTAAACCTTATCTATCCTAAATCCACATAGTAGGTTCTTTATATTTCATACAAAATTCATACAAGAATCCATATTATCCTACTTTTGAATCAAAACTAGAGACTTTTTATTTTGAATTACATAAGAGACTTCTCCTTATCTCAACTAAAACTGAGAGACTTCTTCAATTCATTAAGGATTGATCCACTATAGAATGTTCAATTGATCTTCTTCTATGATAATTCTGAATAAAACATCCTCATGTACCTCTTCAAAAATATTATAATTACTAGTCTCGAGTCTCCCTCCATATTTGGTGCAATCTAGATTCTTCACAATCGTCGAATGCTTGGGAAAACAAGTTAATTATTCCTCAAAAAGGTTCCCATCTATAAAAGCATTCTATGTTTGATATATGAATGAGTCAGGATCTCTAAAAGATATTAAAATTTTGTACCGTTATCTATCACATTCATTAAAATATTTATAAAAAACAATTGTTCATGGGATCTCAATAATTACATGATTTAAATTACCTTATTTAAAAAATCATTTATATTTGATTATTAAGGAACACATTTATCCATAATTGAAATACAAATACTCATTGGTCATTTGGTATTATATTTCTCATATTATATACCCCATATATTATGGGTATATATTTTGTGCTTATTTGGAATACCCAACTAAACTGTTGGGTATTACCATCATGTAGTTCATCTCAAATACATGCGGCATTAGGGTATTAACATATTATTATCATGTGGAAAAGTCACATATGTATCACCTTGTATGTATATATCTTCATGTACCTCAAATAGCCATGGGTTAAGGTTTCTTGTTTCTTCACATGGTATAAAAAATATCACAGATTGTTTTAAACGCTCAAATGTTTTGGGTTTTCATTATTCATGTAGGAACTTTATCTTGCAAAGAATGCATGATTAACATTTCATCATTCGGTGAGAAAAACCCGTAAATTAACATAAATTCTAAAAATGTTAGGCTCTCTATTTCATCAAATATTATAAAAAATATTGTAAGATTCTTAGAAAAACATGGCATCCTTCATTTATCCATTAAATGAATATTCATGTAAGTGAAATTGCATGAATGTTGAATTTTTATCATAACTGTTATTCAAATCTAGATTTTACTTCAACCAAAATTTTGCTTCATTATATGAATCATTAATGTTGGATAACTTGCAATCTTCTTCATTCATTCTTATGTGATTTTTCATTGAACTTTTCATGTGCATCAAATGTAACTGTGTTCTTTATCATTTTTATAAGCTCAAACTCATTATATAAGAATAGACACCTATTTATTAATATCATCCTCAGAAGTATAATATTCATTGAATAGAGGCATTTTGTTTCATGTTTGAAAATTTAATCTTCAATCATGATTATCCACAAGCTCACCATCCTCAATTCTAGCATTGGATATGGTCGGAATAATGAATTTTGATCACTGTTACGTCATCATGGAGTGATAAATGTGATATCCATAGAAACTCCTCATCTAGAGGTAGAATATGATGATTCCCATTTGATCAGATGGTCGAGATCAAAATCATCCAACAGTTCTCATTTTATCTATATCAATTTAATGAATATGAATATTACATGGTCATGCATGTCCCACATAAAAATTGGTCTCTGTCAGTGATATGGTGTAGCAATAATCATGTGTCATCACTGCTCCAAGATGGCGATGGGGTTTTGTATGTATAACACCCTTCACACACCACCATGAGCTTCAGCCTATCAGTATATTCTGCCTATGTCTATGGGACTTATACACTTGCTTATTCAAACCTACATTCACACACTCTTGTGGTAATTATACATAGGCACTCCCAATACCTCTACTTTCATGTGGGTTGTGGGGGATGATTCTAACACATGGAAAAGGTCCTCCTCCCACATATGTGGGGTTGAGTTGGATCATGTGGTTCATATGATTAGACATATTTTTTGTACAAGACTTATTCATATACTTAGAAATAATATAATAATTATATGAGATTCCAAGCCTTCATAAATTAAAATGTGAAGCCAAATCTCTTCATCTTCTTCATTCATCATCATAAAAAATATTATTTTTCATGATCCTTGTAAATTCATTCATGTAATGAAATATTTACATGGTGTTATTTCTTCTTCAACATGTTGAAACAATGTTTAATCCTTTGACATGTGTATTTTTAATTAATATTAGTTCAAAAAATTGTTACATTTAACATATATAATTGCCTATGCGTGACATTGAAATCCATTTCATGAATCAATAAAATTTCTCCAAGCATCATAACATAATACTTATCACACAAAACACATATCAAAACATAATTAAAAATAAATAAAACATTAAGCCCAACAATATTTTACATTTATATATATTCATTATTTTAAACTACTTTTTAACCCTTTTAAATTTCAATAGTTATTAAACATATTTATATATAAAATTTTAAATATCTATAGAAAAATTATCAAAATTATTTATAAAATATGTTGAACATAAAAATATGGTTTGTTATTATTATAAATAATCACAAGCACGAGGATTTATGAAAATATTTTGAAATGGTGTGGGATAAATCCCCTTTTATTAAAAAAGAAAAACACTAACTTTAAAAATGGGTTAAAGGGGGACCCATTAAATTACATGAAGACACAAAGGTTTGAATGTTGAATACAAGTCCCTGAAGGCCCATACATTGTCCAAAGGACCCAACTTCAACTAACCAAAAGTCCAAGAGATCATGGGATCTATAACTAGCCACAAGACCCAGGTATTGTGGGCTATGGAAAGGACCAAAGGCCATACATGTTCCCTTCCCTACCTGGATTTGGTCCTCCTGCACCCATCTGACCTTCATCCCACCCTTTTCACTCACATCTATCATGCCCAGTTACTCTCGGCTCACCCACACCCAAGCTCTCCCATTTCTAGACCACCCTACTAGCACCTCAGCCTAGCTCGTATTTTCCACCACCTTCATCGAATCCATGGCCCGTGATGATCGACATCCAGAGTCATGCACGGGGTTTCTACCGTATGCCTACCAGAATCATCAAGATAATTCTAGTAGGCTCCCATACAACACAAAATCTCATGGAAGGAATATAGACCCCACACCCAATGACGTATAAAGGATCATACTAGTATTTTATCCCATCTTACAATGGTTTGGTTCCATGGTTGAGTATCACTCGACCGCAGTACTCTCTATAATAAATGGGAGCATCCTTATCAGGTCACAGTTCACACAAGTTCCCTTATGATTCATGGGGTTTTGTTTGACTAGGAAACATTTTTTTCTTTGGACTGCTACTAACAGGACTCAAACACAAAACCTCAATCAGTGACCCATGTTAGTTCTTCCCCAAGCCCATATGAAAAAAATGTAGAAGATTATGCTTGATGCCCATTAGGGGCCCGACCAACCCCAAAGATGTCTCATATTACCCAGTTAGGAAATGGATTTAAATTACCATATTTATAAAATTAACAGTTTCTAATTTAGGTGGGACTCGATCCTGGTCTAGTTCCTCATGAATAAAATTGGTACCAAATCATTAAATTTTTTGATTGGAAAAAAAATTCCATTTAGTGGAAATAATTTTCTCTATGTATCCACATCCACAATTTCTCTATTGGATGAAAATATTAGATATAATGATATTAGGATCAAAAGAATATGTTCTTGATGTTTAAATTACCATATCAAGTGTAAATTTTAGTTTTAAAAACTTTTGTTTAAAATATTTTAAACTAAGCAATTTCACATACAACTTTTAGAAAAAAAAAATATTACATTCAAACTTGGCCCTCAGTATAATAACCAAAGTATTGAAATAAGGATTATTATAATAAAATCATATTATTAATATCATAATCAAAAGAGATATGAGTATATCAGAGTGTCTCAAATTCATAGTATATTAGATTAATAGTTGAGATTGTGTTTATTGTATTTGGAATCGTTGTGATAAAAATATTACATACAATCATAGAGGAATATAGTTAGTTAGAAATGAATAGATCTCTTTTGAATGTAAGAGTATGAAATCCACAAACCATGGCCAAATATATCCACTGTTTATACTTACAATAAATTTTTTCTTCCTTCAGTAAGGAAAGTACTCAATATGAATATCAGATTCTCTGTCTACCTAGCCTTAGTATCCCTCGATCTAATAGATCAGCTCTAACATACTATCCTTGTAAGACAGCGATCAATAGATTGAATTCACTTTCTTTATATCCCCACAATCCATCAATCATAATCAAAATAATCAGATGCACGATTACAAAAATAATTTTGTAAGGAGACAACCCTTACAAGGTTTTCGTAGAACTACAAAACATTAATATAATTACAAAGACTAGGAATAAGACATTCATGTTGTGTCATAATCAGATCTTCGCAAAATGAGAAATTGAATAATGAATTTGATCTTCAACAAACTCTTAAAATTACTAGGTATTTATATGTATTTATTCAAAGTAATATTTCCTTCCCAACGATCATATTTCTCTAACTTTGTTTTATTGACTTGGACACCTGGATCTTCAATGGCTCTTTTGTAAAAAATTATGCAGCATCGTATTGATTTACACCATTATAGTGTAAAATGTATTCATTACATTATAAACAAGTCCTTTGAATATGGTAATAAACTTTACAATTTTTATTATTATATACCTTATGAGTATCAATCGAATTTTCATTGGTACCAGTATAAGCTTGATTACTAATACTTTTTCAGTATGAAAAACCGGACATAATGTTTACATCTGGTTTGATAAGGGTGAATCTGATGTTTATCATATCCATACTCATTACGATAATCGTAATGAGAAAATATAAGTTTATTTTCAAAATTCATTAGAACGTATTCTGTGAATAAATAAGTTTTTTTTTTCTTCAAAAACATTCTAAAAAACATTGTACATTAAAAGTTCATAATCATGTATTTAAGAGAGTTGGTGATTTAAAAACTAAACAAATTTAAATGTCATAAGTAAAACATTTTACTCAACAATCTCTCCCTTTTTGGAAAGCACAAACTCAAAACTTAAATTGAAAATTAACTTTGAAAGAATTATAGTCTATTTTATATTTGGTACTTTGTATTTAGAGTTGAACAATAAAATATTAACTCCCCTAGTGATTTTAACTATTCTGAATACAATAGAGAATGAAGTTGAATATGATTATATCACCATTAGAGTAAAATATCATTTTATGAATTATATTCTCTCCCTTATTATATAAATATTCCTTAATGAATAATTTCTCCCAATTGTATAAGAATCTATCCAAAATAAGAATATATCTCCCCCTTGGTGATTTTCAAAAATAATGGGAAACGTATTGAGTTTTCTTAAAATGGTTAGATAAACAATTATAAAAAACAATATAACGAACTAACTAATCATCTTAAAATGAATGAATATTCGACCAATCAGAATTAGAAAACATTAAAACAAATTATAATGGGATTAATAATTCATTCATTCATAAACATGTTTTCAAAATACAAATAAAATTGAAAAAATAGTTCATAAAGAATAATATTTTAACCTGACTTCATCAAAAACTTCATAATGGTCTTATTCTTATTAAACTCTTTTTTATCCTCCTGGATCCTTGCTATTATTTCATCTTGACACCAAGTTTTATATTATTGAAACCAAAGTCTTTTAGACAATTATTCATTCTATTTTTTCCAACTGATGATTTTCACTTTATAATATTTGAGTCTTGACAACTCCCTTTGAAAATATTTATTCTTTCCATTTAACTCTTTCACTTTCTTGGTTTGGTTGTCAGTTGTATCACTCGACTATTCCATGAATTTTATTCTTTCATTCATATCTTTTTTAAGATATTGGATTTATATTGATGTATGGATCTTTTTTAGGGTCAAATAATGTTTACTTTCATATTTGGATTAGACCATAAGCTGAGTTGGGGCTGGATTTGTTGTTTTTGGGAAAGGAGGAAATGATTGAAGGCTAGCTGATGGTCGAGTACACATCGTGTACATGGCCTAAAATATGTGCACTCCCAGTACATGATGTTTACATGTATTTCATAATATGTTTCTTTTATGGTTTAGAAAAAAAATAGGGCAGTACACATCGTGTACTTGGCCTACACGACATGTAATTGGCTTACACGTCATGTACTAGCCCCAGAGGTTTTTTTAATAAGAGGCAGTAGCCTCTTATGTATTGATGGAAATAAGTTGTTTACCCATTTTTGAGAGCCTAAATCCATCTAAAATGGGTTTTCAGGTCTAGAAGACTTCCAGACTCATATTCGACCAAGGTTTCTCTCGTTGGAACCACATCGATTTCTTCCAAACCAAGATGAATCAAGACATGATACTAGATGAGTTGTCTACTATTGAGATGAGGTATGTGGTCTATACTTTCTTTTAGTTTTTCTTGTGTTTTCAAGTGTTAGATTGATATGTAATTAATTAGAAATTCATGTGCAAACCTTTTTTTGAGTGAGCTGCTTGTTGTAGGCATAGTTAGACCTAGCGAGGAAGGTTGTTGGTTCCTTTTAGGTTTTTTCGCACCTGTTACTCATTTCAAGGTCACTCAAAGGGGGAACCTTAAGTAAATTCTATTTTTGTGCCTATTTAAACCACCCAAGGGGTGTGTTCTTATTTTTTCCTTGTTAGAGAAATCCCTTAGAAGCCTTGATGGTTTTGAATATCTGCATAGGAGATGTACCACCTCCTTGACTTGATATATCTTGTGATGTCATGCCTTTATTAAAATCTTAGCTTCAATGAAATGGATTTTATAGGTGCGTATATCAACATAAAATGACTATTGGAATTTTAATGTGATAATATGGGAGGTCAGGCCCATATGAATGTATTTGATAAGTGGATTACATGAGTGGGTATACTCATGGATTGTTCTTGGATATGGGAGTGGGTATAGTCACATGGAATGTTTTTTAAAATTTAATGCTTAATTTTAATGGTTTGATAGATGAAATGGACTGCTCTCTATGGGTTTGGAATGCGATAGTGGATTCCTTGGGTTGACTCTGCCCCTTGAGTCATGGTTCCATTGGATGCCTTGGGCCTTGCTACGATGTGGATCTGGCTTGCTTGGGATTGCGTAGGACATGTCATTTCGATGCTCCTAGGACCCCAACAAGTTCCTAGATCAAGTTTCCACTAGGACACCCATGGGACATGATGTGGATTCCTTTGACGAGTTCCATGGATCTGGCCCATCTTGGTCTAGATATTTATTTGGATGCCCGAGTATATGAAACCTCAAATCTAGCTTGTGGGGTCTACACTTTTTTATACAGCGTGGTTGTAGGTTACTTAATATAGGTGTATGTACAGTGTGTTAGTGGTTTACATGATATATTTCGATGTATGGTGTTTCCATATGACTATCTTACTTTGTGGTATCTACCTTATTAGGAGTTGACTCTTTTTTCATGTAACCTTGAGAATATTTTGGTATTGCTAGTATCAGTAAACATATGCCATGGGAATACGCGCTTACATTACTACTTGTTTACACATTCTAGAACTTCTTATATTGTTGTTAGAACTTTATTGTCCATGGGTGGTTACCTTCTAGGATTTTTTTCTCACACCCTATTTGGGCCTCCTCGAGGACCCAAGAAGACTTCATAGTAACAAGTGATGATAGGGGAAATCACCCTGGTATGGGTTGTTGATAGATGTTTTGGAGCGGTGGATCATAGAACCAATCTTAGTATTGCAATGATATAGACACTTTTGTGTAATTTTCTCTTTTTAGACACTTTTACTATATTTTATTTCCATGTACCTATTTTGTTTTTCTATATATAGGTATCATCTACATCATTGTATATCTAACTTTCTGGATTGATTATGGATTCCTATCTTGTCTTACTTTCAGTTGAATGCTTCTTATTCACTTCCACTATTGTATGTATTTGACTTCCACTATGATGCTCTGGTAATGAGGGAATTGTCTCCCCACTAACTCACCTAGGCCCTCATTGCTAGTTGGTAGCTTCTAGCATATGGGGAGATGTGATTGAGGCCTTTCGACCAACCGGTCTTAGGGAACCTTTTCAAGTTGTATTCAGGTCCGGGATGTTACAAAGTGGTATCAAATGAGTCTTTTTTGTCATGACATACTGTTTATTGATAATAGATAGGTATAGGAAGAAAAATGGGATTTGGTAATAAATTGATCCCAGGAGTAGCTACCCCGCATACAGGGAAAATCCAAATTGCCTTGAATAAAGTAGTTATCTTTTTTATTTTGATGGTTACAGCTAATATAATTTTACTTTTGGGTGACACACTTGATTTTCATTGTTACTATAGACGAAATTTTGGGTTCTATTTCATTTGCAAATTGATGAGATGAAGTAATGCATTCTCATGCATCATATAGAAACTTGTTTTGAATCAAATTCTATGAATTATGCCATGCCATTTAGGATGAATTAGTTATTTCATGTTGTTATGATAGTTTATATGATAGTGGTGCCTACTGTTGTGTTAGTTGGGTGTAGTATATAAAATGGGGTGACATAATCATTCAATTCGTAAGGTGTATGGGCCTTTAAGAATTTGAAATGATGCATTGATGGAATGAAAATGATAAATGAACTTGATATATGTCTGAATGGGAACTATGTTTTGGTTTCATGAGGTTTTATAGTCCCTCATGGAATTGAAATTTTTAAACCCTAGATGGAATTTATTGAATAACATCATGTGAAATGGAAATTGAAACATGAAATGAAGATACATACTTAACCTAGACCCATCATTTGAGTGGTAATGAGGCATAGTTTCTATTGGTTCATTGGATTTTCATTATACGATCCTATATTTAGGAGCAGGATGTGGGTTTGACTTGGATTCTAAGAGGGTTCTAACATATCATGATCTTTTGAGATGTGTTCTTTGATGTTGTTATTTTTTTGAGGTGTGTGTTTTGAATTGTAGATACATGCCACCACCATGACCTCCAGTGGTACTCTGTGAGAGAGGTAATAAATGTACATAGGAGATGGTGGGCCATGGGCTAAAAATTGATCATTTTTTAGTGAAATATGTAGCACTAGATGTTATTTCATATATATGTGCTGAAGAACATTACCGTTAGGGATTCCTTATTTATATGCAGTCTACCTAGGGAGAAACACATTAATCCTTGATTATGGATGAGCTAAAAATTGTGTTTTAGTAGTTGCATCCTCCCATGTTTTCTTGGGATGGAAGTCCACAGGCTATGGGTATGTGGCTAGAGACCAAAATAGTGTTTTTGAGCATCTAGGAACACATATTCAGAGTCGGGTCAAGCTCATAACTTATATTCTATGTGGAGTGGAAAAACGCTAGTGTGACATTTTGAACTAGCCTTAGGGGATACAAAATATGGAATGGGATAAATTTTGAACCTGATTCTTCAACTAATATTACCCCATGACTCTGTGAGCAGTGAGGTCTAGTGAGTTCATGCATCTGGAGTAGAGTGCGATTACAGTTATGGAATACTCGGTGCACTTTATAGAGCTTCGACGTTTTTCCCTGATCTATCTTACAGATGATATGTCGAGGGAGAGACACTTTGAGGAAGTTATCAGACATGCTATAAAATCTAATGTCAATGTGTTCATGTTCCCTTATATCACAGAGATTGTAAATGAAGTGAAGATCATAGAATAGAACTTGAGGGAATTTAGGGGTACATAATAAGGTAGTGTTGTTTCTCAACCTAGTGGATCTACGTATTCTGAGAAGACGCACCATTTTGATGCTACCCATGATGTGAGTTCTATTTAGGATTTGGGTGTAGAAATATTGGTGTTTCTTCATTAGTGTGGTATGTGATGCCACAGGAAAAATCTATACGACCACGACCTTTCTGAGTGTCGGTCTTGCTCCATGATAGGGAACATGCAGTGGTTTTTCAGTACCATCCCTTTTGCTACAGGTGGTAGGGTTCATCTCCAACTTCAGGTTAAGGTTCAAGTTCTTTATCTCTATGTATGGATGGGAGATGGAGTAGTACGGGCTGGTTAGGTCAGGGTAGTGAAGGTGGTGGATATGGTAGCCAAACCTTGGGTTCTCAGAGAAAGCATGGTTGATCAGTTCATGGTATCCAGGTAGGGTAACAGGTCCGCAATACAGGCCAAACTTATTCTATGGAATATACCCAATAGGAGATGTATCTCAAACCATCTATGGGGAGAGGTATGATCTTAGTAGCTTCAACTATTTCATCTTCTCTTTTTGATACAGTTGTCTTGCATAATTTTATTTCTATATGTGTGTTAAAAATACTTGGGTGCTTGATTTTGATTTCTGAGGGAGTGTTGGTGCTAGAATCGCCATTGGGAGTCAGAATGGGTGATGTGAACTAGTGTATGTAGTGTCCCTTTGAGGTCAGATTGTTTCAATTCATCTGGAATCTACATTTCCCCATGATAACAGGGTTTGATTTCATTCTCTATATAGACTGGCTAGTATATTTTCGAGTGTATGTTGACTACTATCATTGTATGGTGACTTTCACATCACCAAAGGATGATGTTATTATTTACAAGGGTGAATGGGATGTCCAGGAAACAGGATATGGACACGATCATCGTGGGTTTGGCATGATGATGGCCTAGATCACTAGTTTTTTTCTTGATGATCAAATTGTTTGTCAGGTGGAAATTCTGCCATTGGTTGTGAACTTTCAATATATCTTTGTCAATTATTTTTTGGTTACCTCTTCAAATATTGGTTGAGTTCTCCATTGATCTAGTATCATGATCTACACCGGTATTCATTCCTCCTTACAAGATGCATACAATGGAGTTATAGGAGCTGAAGAGGAAGCTAGAGGATTTGGAGGTGATGGGGTTTATCAGACCTAGTACTTCTCTATGGGGTTTACCCATCCTTTTTGAGAAAAAGGTGGATGGAACTCTTAGTATATGCATGGACTATTAGAAACAGAGCCATATGATGGCTAAAAACCAATATCCCTTTCTAGAGATATATGATCTATTTGATCAGCTTCGAGGAAATCAAGTGTTCTTGAATATCGACATGAGGTCATGATAAAACCATGTGCGTGTTTTACCTACAGACATACCATGTCGAGCCTTTCATAGTAGGTATGGTCTATACAAGTATTTGGTTATTCTATTTTATCTCATGAACATGCTTGTGGTTTTCATGGCATTGATGAACTGGGTGTTCCATCCTTAGAATTTGTTTTGGGAGATTTTAGTAGATGACATATTGGTGTATTCTCACAATCGACCTAACCATGTAAAAATATTGAGATTGTTTTTAATACACTTGTAGAGTATTAGTTGTATGATAATATCACAAAGAGCCAATTTTGGATGGATCAGATTCACTTCCTAGGTCACATCATCTCAAAGACAAGACTATCAATGGACCCAGAGAAGGTGAGATCTCTAGTTTGCTAGGAACATCCCAAGAATGTGTTCGACATATATAGTTTCTTGGGGAAATCTAGTCACTATATGTGTTTTATAAAAGACTTATCATGCTTAGAAGTTCCATTGATACGATTTACTAAGAAGGTTGTGAATGTTTTTTGGTCAGATTATTACGAGACATCCTTTTAGGAGCTAAAAGGGAGGTTGACGTCAGTACCATTCCCCATACAACCAGAGTTGGGAAAGAGCTACATAGTGTACTGTGATTCTTCAGGTATTGGGTTGGGGGTAGTGATAATGTTGGGAGATCGATTCATGGCCTATGTATGTCAGTATTTGAGGCCTCACAAGAGGAATTACCCTATGAAATATCTGAATTTATCTGCAGTTGACCATGTGTTGTGCTGTTGGAGACACTACTTACTGGGAGAGTGTTTTGTGGTGTACACAGACTACAAAATCCACAATTATATCTTTATTCCACATTATATTAATCTAATGCATTAAAGTTTGGTGGATTAACTATATTTTATTGAGTTCAATCTTTCCAATAGGCCTGGTAAGGGAAATGTAGTCACAGATGCACTGAGCATGAGGACTCCAATACAGGAAGTGCAAGAGGCCGGTATCGAGTGGATTTTTATGGCATTGTTTTCTGAGATACATTTGGCGATTCATGAAAGACAGGGGAAGGCTTGTATTTCATACATAGTTATGTATTAAACCCTATTGGATAGTGTTAGGATGAGGAAACTATTAGATTCTAAAGTCCTAGTTCTACGAGATGGTGGGGCAAGTAGGGACCCTTCTCCTGGTTGGACAGTAGGGAATGATGAGATCATGTGAATCCATGGATGAGTTTGGATTCCAGTGGATATACATGAGGAGTTGATGTGGGAGATTCATTATTCCACATGGGCAGTGCATACCGGGGTCACCAATATGTATTGTGACATCCAAAATCAGTATTGGTGGTTGGGTATGAAGTGAGAGGTAGCCAGTTCTATTATGAGGTGTTCCACCTATTAGTAGGTGAAGGTAGAACATCAATGACCAGATAGGATTTTACAACAATTACCTACTCCAGAGTATAAATTTGATGATTTCTTGATGGATTTCATGATTAGGATACTGAGGTCACCATGAAGTAATGATGATGTGTGGGTTATTTTTGATTGTCTTATGAAGGTCTCTCATTTCTTACTGATCAAGGGGACCTTCAGTGTTGGTGATCTAGGAAGCTTGTACATTCTAGAGGTGGTATTACTTCTTGGGGTTCCACTTACTATCATTTAGGATAGGAATGCCTACATTACGTATCATTTCTGGAAGAGTTTTCAAAGGTTGCTGGGTAACAGGTTCTTCTGGGCACAACATGTCACCCTCAGACTGATGGCTATTTAGAGCGTACGATATAGGTTCATGAGGACATGTTGCGAGCATGCGTCCTATATTATTGGGCCTCCTAGGAGAGGCACATTTCCCTATTTTAATTCTCCTACAATAATAGTTATTAGTAGAAAATTCAAATGGTGCCTTAAGAGGCTTTATATAGAATTCCATGCAGTTCCTCTCATGTGCTAGTTGGAGGAAGGTGAGGCAGCATTACTTGGACCACGTCTCATGTATGAGACTCTTGAGTAGTTCTAGTTGATTCAAAAGTGAATGGCTACAGCAGAGTCTTGTCAGTAGTCATATGTCGATCACCACAAATAACCTCTATAGTTTTAGGTTGGGGATTGGATTTTCTTATGTGTTTCACTGAGGTTGGTATACAAGCGGATTAGGAGATAAGGTAAGCTTTCACCGATATATGCCATGCCATTACAAATTATATAGAGAGTTGGTTTAGTTGCCTATTCGTTGCAGTTACCTCATAGGTATCAACCCATTCATGATTTCTTCCACGTATCTTAGCTATGCCGCTATCACTCAGAACCATCTCACATTTTTCATCCCAATGAGGTTGAGCTTTAGGTCAATTTTTAATTTGAGGAGCATCTGATACGTATCATTGGTAGGAGCTCGAAGGTTCTCTGAGGCCAGTAAGTTCCACTAGTATAGGTTCTATGGAAGCACGAACATTTACAGGATGAGACTTGGGAGTGGGAGAATGATGTATGTGCTCAGTGGCCAGATTTGTTTTTAGATGAATCATGACCACCATTCAGAGGCCAATTTGGGGATTAATTAAAATTAGGGGGGAAGATTGTAAGATCCAATGATTTTCATGAGGTACTGATCTTTCCTTTTAGGTTAAATGAAGTTTACCTTCCTTTTTTTTTAAACCCTAAGATGGGTCTGGGGCTGGTATGGTTTTTTTGGGAATGGGGAAAAGGCTGAAGGCTAGATGTAGGCTAGGTACACATTTTGTATTTGGCCTACATTTTGGGTACTCTTAGTACCCAACGTGTTCTTTTACTTCAAGATGTGTATCCCTTCTTGTTCAAATCAAATAGAGAATTACATGTCATGTACTTGGATTTTTTGACATGTACTGGCCCACAGGGATTTTTTATAAGAGGTAGTATACTCTTATTTTTTAAAGTAATTAAGGGTTTTTAAAATTATTTAGACCATAAATCCATCTAAAATGGTTTTTCAGATCTAGAAGTTATCCAGGCTCCGATTCGATAGTGGTTTGTATCATTGGAAGCACATAGATTTATTTCAAACTAGGACGAATCTGGACTTGATACAGAATGATATTTCTTCTATCGAGCCTGGGTAGATGTTCTATACTCTCTTTTAGATTTTCTGGTGTTTTTTTGGGCATTCAGCCGATAAGTCCTCCATTGGACTTTCTGGCATCACCCTGTTTTGGAGCGATCTGCTTGCCAAAGGATTAGTCAGACCTCTTGAGGATTCTCATAGGTTATGTTTAAGTGTGTTGGAACATGTTTCATGTTTCAAGGTCACCCAAGGGGTTCCCCTTAAAGAAATCCCATGTTAATACCTGTTTAAACCACCCAAGAGGTGCATTATTATGATTTTATAGTTAAAGGAAGGCCTTAGATGCCTTTATGGTTTTGAATATCTTCTAGGAGATATAATTCCTCCTTCCCTCGTTATATCTTGTGATTCAATGCCTATTTTGATATATTGGCTTAAATGAAATGGATATTATAGGAGGGTATACCTATATGAAATGACTAATGGCATGATAAATGGTTAATATGGGAGGGTAGGCCCATATGAATGTATTTTATAAGTGGATTTCAATAGTGGGTATAAACATGGATTTTTCGTGGATATTTGAGTGGGTATACTCACATGGAATGTTTGTTTAAATGGAATAATTGATTTGAATTGTTTGATTGACGCCATGGACTACTCTTCATGGGTTTATAATGAAGTAGTGGACAACTTATGTTGACTATGCCCATTGGGCCTCGTTTCCATGGAATGCCTTAGGCCTTGCTACCCTGTAAATTAAACTTGATTGGGATAGCATAGGACATGTCACTTCGATTCTCCTATGACCCCAACCTGTGTCTAGACCGAGATTCCACTGGGATGCACATGGGACTTGATGTGTATTCCTTAGATGTGTTCCATGGATATGGCCTATCGAGGTCTATATATTTACATGGATTCTCTGGTACATGACTCCTCAGTTCTAGCATGTGTGGTATACACTTCTTTATACGGTGTGGTTGTGGGTTACTTGATACTGATGGATATTCAGTGTGGTTGTGGGTTACTTGATATGGATGGATGTGCAGCGTGGTCGTGTGACTTTTATACATTGTTATAGATTCCCTATTAGGAGATGACTCTTTTTTCTCGGTAGACATGATAGGTTGTTGGTATTGCTAGTAGTAGATAACTTATTCCTTGGGAATACACATTTATTTACTGACTATTTTCACTTTCTTGTACTTTTTTATGGATGTTAGAAATGTATAGACCCTAGGTAGTTTCTTATTGAGATTTTTATCTAACACCTTATTTGGGTCTCCTCGGGTACCCATGAAGACTTCATATATGTAGGTGATGATAGGTCCAATCACCCTAGAACAAGGTGTTGATAGTAGTTTTTGGAGAATGGGACCATAAAACCAAGTTGGGGCTTGCGATGTTACAAACGTTGTTTGGTATTTTTTTCTTTTTGAACACCTGTACTGTATTTTATTTCCATGTGCCTCTTTTGGATGTTTTCTTGATATAGGTATCATCTGCATCATTGTATATGTGATGTTCTAGATTGATTATAGATTCTTGTCTTCTCTTGCTTTTAATGGAATGATTCTTATTTGCTTCTCATATTGTATGTATTTGACTTCCACTATGATACTTGGGTAATGAGGGAATAGTCACCTCATTGACTCACCTAGGCCCTCGCTACTAGTCAACAACATCTAGCATTTGGAAGGATGTGCATGTGTCCTTGTGACCAATAAGGCTTGGGGCATCGTTTCTGGTTTCATATGTGTCTGAGACGTTGCATCTTTTGATAACTTACCAAAATATTCGGAGGATTCATTCATAATCATCTTCATATCATAAATATTCTCATCATGTATCTTAACATCAACATCTATTTGATGATACCACTTTACCACTATATTACATTCCTTTTTGTGAGTGGTATAACATTCTTGTAAAACATTGAAATTAGCCTTTAACCAAATCAACCAATCTGTTAAAAATTTGATTGATTTGGATTTTTCAATTTGTTTTTCATGAATAAATTCAACCCTATATTCAATTCATATAATGTATGGAATAATTACTTCGAGTCACAGTTAATCCTAAATGATATAATCCAATCCCTTCATGTTTATCATATTCACATATTCTGATTCTTTTTCTATTTTTGGATGTTATGAAAAACTAGTCCTGAATTTAGTCACTGTTCATTTCTAAATATCTTTGTTTGAAACTAATTTCAATGCATTATCTCTTACTTCCTTTACACCTGATAATTTAATGATATCTATCTCATCAATATTATCTTTTTTCTCTTCTATTTTTTATTTATGATCTTTCTCATCTTTATTAGATGAGGATACAAATTCTACCTCTAATGATGATTTTTGATTCTCTGAAGATTCATTTTTTTATTTTTGATCTCTATTTGAAGTAAAATCTATTGATGATGCCTTCGATGATACCATAAAAAATATCAAATTGATATTTTTCATAATTGACATTCTCTTGATTCTCAATTTCTTCATCCTCATAATATTCATTCCCATCATTCTTGTTTTCATTGACTTATTCATCATTAAATAATTATTAAATTTCCTTATATTCACTTATTTATTCAATTACTTTTTCTTTTTTTCTAATTTATCAATCTTTGTAGTGCCTTCATCCATTTCATTAAAGAACACCTTGTATAACAGACTTTTTATTCATATGTCATCCTTTCCTACTGTGCTGATTCTAATTATTATTCTTTGAATGGTTCTAAATATTAATTAAATAATTTATCCATTCCCTTGTATGTGACAAAGGGATCTTTGGCATTAAATACTATATATTCTTGAAAAAACAATCTGGTATTCAGATTTTGTGGATCATTCTGGGAGGAAGGTAAAATCAGAGCCACATTTTCTAAATCCTTTTCCACTCTTTTTAACAAATTTCCACATAAAATAGATTATTTTTACTTCTTCTCCTACTCCATCTCCTTTATTTATTCCTATAGAGTATTAAAATCATGAATTATTAAAGCTAAGTCCACAGTAGGATCCATTCTAATAACTTTTTCTCCTAACTTCTTTTATTCTTTCTTTTCTATCCCATCTTGATGTACATCATCAGGAACTCTCTTCTATTTCATTTCTTTTGTCGGTGAGTATGTATCACCCTTTCTTTTCTTTTTATGATCATCTTTACCTTGTTTCTTTTTCTTTCTATTGATAACCCAGATCAGCTATATTTTTCTTCTACTAATCATTGTACTAAGATATCTTTGATGGTTCTACTTCCATAACATTCTCAATAAAAAACTTTTATTCATTGTCAAAACAAAACCTCAACCTCTTTATAATATCATCACTAATGAAAATAATATTAATATATTTCCTCTTTGATTTGTTTAAAATTTTGATAAACTTCATACACTCAAGCAATATCTTAGTTATTATAGCTGGAAACATAATAATCTTTGATTTAATAAATCTAATCTTGACAGTTTTAATAGTAAGAAAAATTAATTCCATAAGTTCAATTTTTCTCATGATTACGAAGAAATATCATATAAAAACAAATGATACGTTCAAAGTATCTTTATCTCCCTTTATTGTAATTAATAAATCATGCATATGAAGAGAAATAACATTATTATCTAGGGTCATGTGAGATACTTTCCAAAACCATTCATAATAATCAAATAAGAAATACCCTTCCTTCTTCTTCTCAAAAGAACCAATCTCATATGATAATTTTGGAGATGGTAAATAAGTGTCTCCTTCTGATATAACTCCAAAAAAACATGTAGATTTATTATATGAAATTTGATACCTTTTTATATATATTGAAAAATAATGTTTTTTCAATCATGTTTAAGAAACTCGACTAAATAATATAATTCTCAAACAACATCAAGATAAATAAAATTATAATCCTCATCAATATTTTCTACACATAGATATTCTGAAACATTGAATTTTATATAATTTTTCAAATTTGAATCATACTTTTCATTCAATTATTTCTCAAATAATATTTCTATGAATACAAACCATATATTGACATCATTTGAAAAATGAATAATGTTTAGAGATAATATTGGTCATTCAGACAAAAGAATAAATTTTTGGATTGGGAGCTTTTGAAGGAAGAAACAATTCAGGTAAGATGACTGAAAAAAATTATGTGGTACATGGGAAGGTCCCCCTTTATATAGGTGATTGGAAAGCTGGTTCATCTTCCTAAACAAAATCCAACGGCTGCGATCAACCCCAATCTGATCTGATGGTTAAGAATTATCTGAATAAATATTTAAAGAATTTTGAACTCTCGAGGTTTTTTAAATATTTATCGTATTGATACTAAATATTATTTTCGAAAAAATTTAAGAAAAATTATGAGAAAAAAAAGAAATTTTTTTATAAAAATGTAAAAATATTACAAAATCAATGATAAACAATTGTAATAAATTAGTCAAAATATTTAAAATATAATAAGAATAACTTTCAAAGTAGAATGTGCTATCAATATGAATAACATGTTCTTCTTGAAATTTTTTTAAACTAATTAGTTTATGATAGTTCTCAAAAATTTTAATATGATAATTTCCATACTAAATAAAAAAATTAAAATTAAAATTAAAATATTTTTCAGATTTAAAATTGAATATGATATTTTAAAAATAAAATTTCATTATGAAAATTTTCTAAATCCAAAAATTTGGAAGAAAAACTTGATCTCATAAAATTTGTATCATTTTTTGAGTTTGATGATCTTTTTTAAAATACACACTTTGAAAATTGTATAATAAAATATGATTTTGAAACCTTATTATGAAAACATTTTAAGAAAAATAATAAATAAAATCTAAATGTTTTGAAAAAGATCAAACATATGTACTCTCCGAATGAATATTAGTAACTTAATGTAATGAGATGGGTAAACAAGAGGTAGATATGAATGACTAATTTATGTTAATAATTCCTCGATTTTATTTAATGTATTCAAATATATAGGAAGGTATAGGTTTTGTAAAAATATCATCATATTGTTCTTGTGTTCTGATAAATTGTAAAATTATATCTCCTTTGATTTTGTTATCCATAAGAAAGTGATGGATAATATCTAGGTATATCTCATAGAAATGATGTGCATGGTTATTACTTAAAGAAATGGAACTAGTATGATCACATAGTATTTGCGTTTTAGTATAACTCATGCCATAACCTATGAGTGTGTCTTGTATCCACAATACATGATCTTAAAAACTTTCAAATACCACATATTAAGCTTCAACAGTGGAAAGTGACATTGAGTGTTGTTTCTTACAAGGCCAAAAATAACTAAAGTCACTCCTAAAAAATGAAAAACGTTTTTAATAAAAAATACTTCTAGAAGAATTTGAAATTCCTAAGTCCATAGTTCCCTTAAGATAAAAAAATCTTTTACATCTTTGAGATGGGATTTGTTTTGATTATATTGATATCTTGCACATAAGCATATATAAAACATTATGTCTGGTTGACTAGTCGTTAAGTGTAGAAAACTTCCTATAATGCCTCCAAAATTATTTTGATCAACTCGTTTCCCAGCATCATCATCTTTTAGAGTATTTTAGGTACCAATTTAAGTGCTAATACATTTATTATTGTCATATACAAACATTTTAAGAAGATATTTAATATACTTATGTTGAGATACATATGTTTCTTCTAGTTTTTTTGAAATTTTAAAATGAAGGAAAAATGCTAACTCACCCAGCATACTCATCTCAAACATAAATTTCATAATATTACTAAAGGAATCAGTTAAATATTTTTCATTTTATCTGAATATAATGTCATTAATATATATTTGAACAATCATTATATTTTTTAACAAATTTCATAATAAGGGTTGGATTTGCAGCTCCCTTAACAAAGTTGGTTTGTAAAAAAATAATTTATTATACCAAGATCATGGGGTTTTTTGTGTCCATATAACGATTTGGTAGGTTTATAAATTTATTCAGGATGTTTTTTATCTAAAAACTAGGGGTTGTTCAACATAAAATTCTTCCTGAACATATCCGTTAAGAAAAACACACTTCACATCCTTTTAAAAATTTTTGAAATTAAATTATGCTGTAAATGATAGTAGAATATTAATATCTTCAAATATTGTTACTCATTTATAGGTTTCTTTAAATTTTGTTCCTTCTTGTGGATTATAATATTTTACAGCAAGTTTAGCTTTATTTTTAACAATAATTCCATTTTCTTCATATTTGTTTTTAAAAACCCATTTACTCCAATTATAAGAGATTATTTAATTCATTAAACAATAGTTCATTCTTTTTTGTTTTAACATTCATTGATTTCATCTTTCATAGCCTTAATCCAATTCTCATCACCTAAATAATCATTAGTATTATTAAGTTCAAATTAGGAAAGGAAATCTCGATGTTTAATTTCATTCCATGAAAAACTTGTTATCCTAACTGGTTGATCAACATCATGAATGATATTTTCACATCGATGATTCATTAGAAACAGCTAGTTTATTGGTTTTTGATAAGTTTTTTATTCAACAGAAGGTAAAAAATCATATAGAGACATAACTTCAAATAATAATTTCCGAGTTATTTCCTTATTGGAAGAAATTTTTAACAAAGTTAAAAAATAGTTTTTGAAATGACATCAGAAGATGTTCATTGGGGTTATTCGAAAAAAAAAGGTTTAGTTTCATTAAATTTATCATTTAATGTTACTTCAATAGTATAAGAATTTTTATTAAAAACTGTATAAGCCTTAGAAGTAGTGGAATAACATAAAAATTTTCCTCCATCGAATTTGGGTTCAAATTTATGTAAGTTATCTTTTTTGTTTAGGATGATTAATTTGCATCCAAATTATTTGAAGTAAGAAAATTTTGGATTTATATTTTTCCAAAATTGATAAGGTATTATATTATTAAAGTGTCTAATCAAAACTCAATTTATAGTATAGAGGGAAGTACTTACCGTTTCAGCCCAAAACTATTTAGCAATTGATTATTCACTCAACATGGTTGTAATTATTTTTGGAAGAAATCAATTTCTTATTTCAAAAAAACCAATTTTTAGGAGTTCTAAGAGAAGAAAATTATGTTATATACCTTTATTACTACAAAAATTTTCAAAATTATAATTTATAAATTCTACACTATGATCACTATGAATAGTTTTCAATGAGTGGTTTTTATCATTTTTATCATTGGATACAAAAGTTTTTAAATAATTTTTTTTACATATTTATTCATGAGAAAATAAACCCAAGTATATCTACTGTAGTCATAAAACAAGACATATACATATTATTTTCTCCCAATACTACAAGTTTTTATAGGACCAAATGAACCCATGTGTACTAACTATGAAGCATCAAAAGTTGAGATTTCACAAATTGATTTAAAAACATGACTTATGTTGCTTACCGTATTGACAAGTATCAAAATCTTTTGAAGAATTAAACCTAAGTTTCTATATATCTGTAACAAGTCTTTTCTTAGTAACCTTTGATAACTTTCTTAGGCTATAATTTCTTAACCCTCTATTCCATAACCAAGAATGATCTTTCATTTCACTATGATATTGTAGGTCTAAGATCCTATGGTGTTCTATGTTAAGAGAATAAACCTTCTCTTGTTGATTGGTATAAAGAATAAATTCATCCTTGTAACTATGTAAAAGACACTTACCATTTATAAATTTCACGAGGTAACCTCTATCAGAAAAATTTACTTGTGCTTATAAGGTTGTGCTTAAGACATTTAACAATTAAAATATTTGAAATTAAAGCTTTACCAATAAGAACAATATTACCTATACCGATAATATCTCACTGGGAATTATCTCTAAAGGTAACTTTTCATCATTTTATCATGATAATATTTTTGAAAGATATTTGTTACCAATCATATTCTTGGAAAAAACACTATCCATATACCATGTATTCTTATAGTTGGTACCTTCTTTGTTTTCCTGCAAAAAAACCAATAGACATTCAATTCCAATACCTACATGGGTCTGGCAGTGTCAGAAAACAAAATTTTATGAATCCATATTTATTTTAAATAATCGTATTTTTGAAATATTAGGAATTGAAATTTATTTAGAGAAAATTTCTTTTTCCAATGACCACCACTTTGACATTTAGTATAAAAGTATTCATTTTTAGGAACAATGTAATTTTTATTGAAAATAGGTTTTTTAAGAATATAATACATAATGGTATTAGTACCATGTGGATAAATTTTTTTATACATTTTATCAAAGTTATCTTTACCAGTAGTAATGTTTGAAAAAAATTTCTTCAAACTTGAAATTTCATATTTTAGTTTCATAGCTAAATTATTTTCCTCTTTAGTAACAGTTTTGGAACTAAGTTTATCAAAACTAGTTTGTAAATAATTTTTATCATAAATTAATTTTTCTAAATCCATTGATAAAAAATATTGTTTTCATAATTATTCATATCAAGATCATTAGAAATATCTTATATTTCATTTACCAAAAAATTTCTCCTTAAAATTTACTTATCAATATTTTTGCTAACTTTACCATTTTCATTCTCAGGTTATGTATAAAAAATTGAGACTTCATTATAGAAAGGTAATGAATTATCTTATACAGATAAATATTATTCATTAGGCGATATTGAATCCTTCTCATCAGGATAATTAGCATTAAGAGACATATTTTTATGGTTCTTAGTAGTTTGTACATTTTCTAAGAGACATTTTAATACCATGAGTTCATTTGTAAAATTATTTAACTTTATAGTATCATCAACATCATTCATATTTGATTCTTATTCATTATTAATGGTTTCAATTATCTTATCAGCAATAATTTCATCATATAATCCTTTATCTCCAATAGATTTTAAACTATTAATAATAGTCATGAATCTCTGATGAATATTTGAAACTGTTTCAACAAGTATAAATTTGAGTGCTTAATAGTTAAGTCTTAACATAACTCTTCTTGTATCTAAAAATTTTGAAGTTCCAAAATGAGTAATCTCTAACATTTTCTAGATTCTATTGGATTCTTTACAAGATGATATTTTACTATAAATGCTTCTAGCCATGAAACATAAAAAAGTATTTATAACTCTATAATTCAAATGATACTCTTTTTTTAGTATTTGTAAAATTAGAGACTTCTTTATCAGGAATTTTATAGTCTCTCATAAGCATGATGAAGTTATCAACCCCAGTGTTAATAACAAAATTCTTCATTATATCTCACTAGCATTTATAGTTAGTACCATAAAATGTTGGTGGCCTGTTTGGATTGAGATTGACTATTTATATGACATTAAAACAAACCGTATTAATTGATAATCTTTATTTTTGACAAACATGTTAGTGTATAAAAATTTTATAAACAAAAATATTTATAACAAAACATAACAGACATGCAATAGTAAAGATAGTAAAACCATAGCATGTATTTTAGTAGTGGAATCGTACTCGGATAAAAAATTTTGGATATCAATATTAGATATATAGATATTATACTTGAATGAATATGTTCTTGATGACTCAATTAGAAGAGGGGGTAAAATTATTTTTAAAAACATTAGTTTAAAATAATTTAAACTAAAAAAATTCACAAATAACTTTTAGTAAAAATATCAAATTCTTACATGCCCCTCAGTCCGATTACCAAAGCATTGTAATTAGGATGATTATGATAATATTATAGTATATATATCATAAATAGAATATATACAATTATATCATAGTGTCTTTAATTCACTGATTATCTAAGGAATAGTTTATATTATGTTTATCATATTTTTAATTGTTATGATAAAAATTATAAAAACAACAACAGTGGAATATAGAACATGTAAGAATCTAGTAATAAAATATAAACAATTTAAGAATGACTTGAAACTATTTAAAAGTTAATATATCTATTTTAACATTAATCATAAGGTAAAAAAACCAAGTCTTAAGATATCATATGTTTTATACTTATAAGAAAGAATGTCTTTTCTCATCATGGAAATTTATTGATATGAATAAAGGATTCTCTTTTTACCTATCCTTTTTGGCCTTCTATATAATGGATTGGATCTATCTTGTTATCCCCACAATCCATCAATTAAGAAGATCATATTCAACATAGTTTTTTCCTCATAATCACTCGATCATAATCAGAATAATCAGATGCACACTTACCAAGTAAAAGTTCATGAGGAGACAACCGTGATAAATTTTCCTTAGAACTACAAAACTATAAGATAAGACAAGGAAAATGAAGATCACACTGTGAAATATCTTGATATCTCACACAATTAGAAATTTCAAAATTAAATCAATTTGCTACAAACTCTTCAAATGACTAGCTCATTATAGGTATTTCTTCAACGGTCATATTTTTTTCCTAGTGGTCATATTTCCCCGAGTTTGTTGCAAAGAATTTTACACATGACACCTCAGGAGATCTTTTATAACTAATTTTCTAATATCATATTGATTTACACCATTATAGTGTAAAATTTTATCCTTACTTTAGAAAAAAGTCTTCCAAATATGATAATAAACTTTTTAATTGTTATTACAATATACCTTATGAGTATCAATCCAATTTTCATCTGTCCCGATATCAGTCTGATTACAAATACTTTTTCAGTATAAAAGACAAGAAAAAAAGTCTTACATCTGGTCTAATAAGGGTGAATTTGATCGTTATTGAATCCATATTCATTTTGATAATCGTAATGAGAAAATATTAGTTTATTTTTCTAATTCCATAGATGTAACATCCCAGGTAAATAAAGAATAAGATATATTCATATTTGTTAATATTTTTCAATTAAATATTAATTTTACTTTAAAGTGGTTGCTATGTTCCATAGCATACCTGATACGCAACAACGAGTTTCTTTGAAATCTTACGTTGCATGATAATAATATAATAATATTATTTCAAATGGTAGTTAACACTTAGCCATTGTATTGGTAGGAATGAATAGAAATAAATAAAATATGAATATATATGTTTTCAAAATATTTCTACATTTATCCAGTAAAAGATAAAGGCTTATGAAAAGAAAAGAATTCAATTTTAAGCATAAATACTCTAATATTCACTAAAAGTTCAATTTATCGCCTTTTGATGGTGAACCTTCTTTAATTATAGTTTCTGTCACTATTATACATTCCAGTGGACCAAATAAAATCCTTCTTTGGAATTGTGAAATAAAAAATTACTTTGTGTATGTTTTTGTTATTCTTCCAATAAATTTCATTTTTAATGAATAAGTGAAAAATGTTGTATTTTAATTCAAAACCTCTTTTTAATCTAATTTTTTTATATGATTAGATTATCTTTTGAATTGGTTTTAATGTAAAATTATTATATATTTTTACCATTTAATCCAATGGTGGACTTTGAATTAATTTCACTTTGAGATTGGACATAATCAAATGTCAATCTTTTGATATATTTTGTTTCTTAAAAACACGCTATTTGTTTTGACAATGGGAGTTAATTTTTAAATTAATTAATTATACTTATATTCATTGAATTAGGTAATATAAACATCATTTTTGAATTCGGAATATCGAATATAGCTTAGGGTAAATTTTTGGTATTTTTCTGAAAAACATCAATTTTTGATGAATAGTGAAACCACTAAGTGGTAGGCAAGCAAACTGATTTTTCATTTAAATGAAAGTTTATCACTTATGTGTATTGAATTTTAAAAATCCAACGTACATGGTTGTCATTATTTTGTAAAATGTGGTTAAATGGGATGAAAATAATTTTTTGGTGAATAGTAACGTTTTTCATTAATCACGATTAGAGGTAATTAATGTAATTTAAGGTAAAAATAATGTTATAATAATATGAAATCACCATGAAACTTGTCCTACCCCTATTTTATAATTCATGGCCGACCATTACAACCCATTGGTCAATTTAGTGGACCCCATGGAGTCACTTGGGTGAGATAATGACATTAAAGCCTTTTATTTAAAGTAAAAGTAAAAATGACACAATCATGTATTGTTTTACTAAAACAATTTTTACATGGGGTTATACAAATAATATTTTTGACTATAAATATTAATTAGAAATCAAAAAATATTTCCAACATAATGATATTTTTATTATAATTTTTAGACATTAAATAAATTAATTTATTAATGACATCATGATGATGCAACGATTACCTCATTAATGCACAGTTTAAATAAATTGAAAAGATAATGTAAAATCTAAGACCTACACTTGTCCAAAAACTATTGGATGAATATAGTTAAAACCCTTATCATCTTATCCTCGAAATATATTAATTTTGGACCTTTAAAATCCGAAATGATTTTGAAAATAAAGTAATAGTTTCATGATTTCCAAAAGAGCCCCTCCTATCCTCTTATAAAAGTCCTCCACCTCTACCTCATTTCCCACACTTCTCAAGCCTTTGGCTCGGCCAACCTCTACTTATTTTATCTCTACAAATCCCTCTCCTCATCTTAGGAGCCTCACATTGGGCAGAAGCCTTCCCAACGACGACGTAGGCTCATATCAAAACGAGTTACCCTTTTTAAAGGTAATGATTTCTCTTATTTTCATTTGTTTTATTTTTCTTCTCCACCCCTAAACACTTTTTATTAATTTATTTTGTAACAACACCAGTATCTTAAATATACAAGGATGTTTTTATAAGAAGGATAAGAGCTACACTCTAACACACCTACGTCTAATGGTTAAAAAACATACGGTTTCCGTGGATGGTGAATTTCTACCTCACGAAACGATGATTGTTCAATATTCTTCTAACACCTTCAAAGTTAGCCATTAAGATGTCACTATATTCATATATGATATATAATATTTTTATGTTTTCCTTAACCTTCTGTATTTTTCATTTATGGCATACCTTTATGGTTTCTATTATGGGTAAACACGGTATCTTCATTTTAAGAAGTGCGGACTACCACCCCCTAAAAGTTATTTGATTCATTAATACCATATGTGGGATATATAAAGGATAAATTTAAGGATATTATATATGATATTATACTGGAGTTATAATATACCTTTATATCATCATGATTCCATTCCATAAAATACGAAATAGAAATGAAAGTAGCGTTCATGCGTACGTACGGCTTACCGTCTCCATGAACGGTGAATTTCATTTCATACCTCTAAATGTTATGTAATATTATAAATACATGTATATTCTGGATATATATGATATAAAAATCAATAATATCATTCTGGATATAATGAACCTCTGCCCAAATGAACAACATGTAAGTGTAAGAGGTCCATTTTCGACTTAAAAACCAAATACCGACAAAACAAACAGTAGTAACATAAATGATTACATGGTGTTCATAACATGGTAATAAGTGATATAAAGGGAATAATGAACTTGAAAAAGGTTATTAAGAAATTATAAATTAACTCAAGTTTATTATTCAGGAGATTAAAGAATGATCGTTTCAAGTCGGATACGAGGAATGGGACTTCGTCTCAATCTCCTTTCATTGAGGCATATATTTTTTTATACACAACTTTCTTTTATACAGTGTATAAACCCCTTTGACTTTTAATTTTATTCAAAAGGAATATTTTTATACGAAGTGTTTTACTAAACAACAATTAGAATGTTTTTTTCTTACATATGCGGCGACAACGACTTCCCCGCCGTCGTGACCATTATTTGAGTTTTGGCTTTTTCTATAAGCCATAACATAATTTTAAATGAAAAATAAATACCAATTTTTACTTTTTATTTATTTTGGTATTGAAAATGGTGTTGCTAATGTTTTGATTATATCAACATGCTTTGATATCTTGTGATTGTAATGTGGAAATATTATGTTTCCATTATGCATGTTTTATGTGATACGATAATGTTATGGTTCTTGGGAATTGTTTATGAAGACGGGTGGTTCTGTGATAAACTAAGGGTGGGTGAGCCCATTATAGCTCTCCAATGCATTGGGTAACGTGAAGGAGTTAAACGTTAAGGTTTCACTAAGAGATTTAACAGAATATACTATAATGGGTATTCCAAATGTAAATAAGAGGGTTACTCCCTACGTAAGCATTTTATGAATGCCTCAAGTTACCTTTATGTCTTATGATTTCTATGAGTTTTTCATAAAACATATGATTACATGAGGTATGTTAAAGTGATTATGTTTTATGAGTAAAGTATATTTTCATACATGGACTAATGATTTCATTTTGTACTTTTATATCCCTTACTGATCTTTTTATGCTCATCCCAAGTTTTTGAAATGTTTTTCACAGGTCAAGGGAAAGGTTCATGATGTGATGACAGTGTCAATGAATTGTCAAGAAGGAATCCATGTTTTATTTTAGAAGTATTTTCGTTGATGGGAAAAATGAATATTATCTTTTATGTAACCACCTTGTTTAAAAGTGGGATGTAATGCATGATTTATGATCTAATTATCTAAAACTCTAAACCTGAAAATATTCTCAATGTGTATTCTTGAAATATCTCATGATTAAGAAATGTTTAAGGTTGGGGCCTTATAGTTTGATTCAAAGGTCGGTTTAGACAACTTTAGGAGTTCGAAAAAAATGTTAAATTTTATGTCACTTAATTAATTTATGGTATGATCGAAATGATTAAGCATTTACAGATTACCATGTTGCATCATCTAAGACATGTTTGTTCAGAATGGTTTTCTATAGAGGAAATAGGGAAGCATTTCTAGGATGGCATACAGAAGGAAATGATCTTCTGAATCAGCATCCTGAGATGGTAAAAATTGGAACAGAACAGTTTTATGCAGTAATGGCATAGTTGACTCAAGGGATAAATGGTGGTGGTATCCATGCATGAGATCAGCCAGATCAAGCATAAAAGAACATGTCAGTGGTGGAACATTTCATGAGGTAACATCCTACATCACTCATAGGACCATCTGACCATGTGCTAGCTAAAGGGATGATTAAAGCACTGGAGAATATTTTCTATGTCATGGGTTGTTCAGAAAACTAAAAGTTAGTCTTGCTATTTACCATTTTGAGGGTGAATCAGATCAATGGTGGTCGATGTTTAAAAATATAAGGGACGCTGATGAGATTGATTCTCTCGACTGGGATGAATTCAAAGGTATGTTTCTTGAGAAATATTTTCCTAAGGCTATTTGAATTAGGATGGAAAAACAATTCTTAGAATTGAGGCAAGAGGAAGACTCAGTGGCTGCTTATGAAGAAAGGTTCACACATTTGGAAAGGTATGCTTCAAACATTATCCGAGACCTTGATATTAAAATCAATCATTTATAATCAGGATTAAAGCCAAAATATCGAAGGGAATTAGCTTCTCATGAGTTCAAATGATATGAAAGCTTGTTCAATGTTCTGAGAAGGTGGAAATGTAGTTTGCTGATGATCCAGTGTTCTATAACAACAAACAGAAGAAGAGACCGAGGTGGTAGGAGAAAGGAAAGAATTATTCAAAAAAGTATGATGGTAAGAAAACTAAGTTTCTAGTTTGTGATAAGTGTGGTAAAAGGCATCCTTGGGAATGTCTTCTGAATTTAGGAAAGTTTAGTTGATGTGGTAAGATGGGACATAAGGCTCGTGACTTCACTGAAAAAGATCAGGGTGATGGTATGTCCAAATTTGATTTACAGTTAGTGAAATGTTTCAAGTGAAATGAGATGGGTCACTATGAAAACAAGTGTCTGACAAAGAGCTCGAGTGATGGGAAGTATTTAGACTAAAAAAATAAAGGGGTGGTGGGATCTTTTACAACTACTTCAGCAGATGTTAGTCCATCAAATGAAGTGGTATCAGGTACTTTATTTGTTTTTCAGATTATTCTAGTGTGTTGTTTGATTCCGGGTCTATGCATTTTTTCATCTCTAAAAATATTTCTAGTAAATTGGGAATACCATCTCAAGAAATGACTCCTGAACTTGTTGTAAAAACACCTACAGAAATGTTGAGGAAAAAATAATTTATAAGAATCTTCCTATACTTATATGTGGAAAGAACCTACTTGAAAACCCTGTTGTTCTACCTCTATTAGAGTTTGATGTTATCCTGGGTATATATTGGCTCTCTGTTTACCATTCTAAGATTGACTGTAGAGCTAAAGAAGTATCTTTTCAGAAATTCTTTCAGTTTGTGTACAAGAATGAACCCTTACTGCTGATAACATATCAAGAGGCTGAGAAACTTGTAAATGATTGAAATGAATGTTACCTTGCACATATTATGGAAAACAAAGGAACTGTTCAGATTAATGATGTGCCAGTGGTAAATGAGTATCCAAATATTTTTCCTGATGAGTTGCCTGAAATAATACCTGATCGGGAAGTTGAATTTACTGTTGACTTGGTTCCGGATGCTAAGCCAATTTCAAAACCCCCTTATCGAATGGCTCAAATTGAACTTTTATAGTTAAAGGAGAAATTGAAAAAAAATTATTAGAGAAAGGTTTCCTTCGACCTAGCACATCACCATGGGGTGCTTCTGTTTTATTTGTTAAAAAGAAATATGGTTCAATGAGACTTTGCATTGATTATAGAGCCTTGAATAACATTACTGTTAAGAACAAATATCATTTGCCTCATATCGATGATTTGTTTGATCTGCTCCAGGGAGCTCAGTTTTTTTCGAAGATGGACTTGAGATATGGGTACCATCAGTTGAAGGTAAAGGAAGAAGATATTCCAAAGACCGTGTTTCATACAAGATATGTCCATTAGGAATTTGTTGTTATTCCTTTAGGGATAACTAATGAACTTGTTGTATTCATGGACCTTATGAATAGAATTTTTCATGAGTTCTTGGATAAGTTTGTTGTTGTTTTCATTGATGATATTTTGGTATTTTCTAAAAGTAATGAGGAGCATGAACGACATTTAAGGGTTATCTTGAAAACCTTAAAAGAAAAGAAATTGTATTGAAAATTCAGAAAGTGTGAGTTTTGGTTACAAAAAATTTCTTTCCTTGGTCACATTGTTTCTAATGATGGGATAACTGTTGATCCTTCAAAAACAAAAGTTTTTAAAGAATGGCCAAGACCCACAAATGTAACCGAGATTCGTAGTTTTCTTGGTTTGGTAGGCTATTACTGAAGGTTTGTTAGAAATTTTTCACAGTTATCTAGTCCAATGTCTAAGCTAACTAGGAAGGGTGTTAAATTTTTCTGGACAAAAGAATGTGATGATTTTTTTCAGGAATAGAAAAGAATATTGGTGAATGCCCCAGTTTTGGCAGTACCTTCCAGGAATAAGGAGTTTTTTATCTACAGTGTTGCTTCATTGAAAGGACTTGGTTGCATCCTAATATAGAATGATCAAGTAATTGCTTATGCTTCACGTCAGTTGAAAACTCATGAGGTAAATTACCCTACACATGATTTGGAATTAGCTGCTATGGTTTTTGCTTTAAAATTTTGGAGGAATCATTTGTATGGGGTAAATTGTGAAATATATATTGATAAAAAAAGTATAAAGTATATATTCACTAAGAAATAATTGAACATGACATAGAGGAGATGGTTGGAATTAATCAAGGATTAAGATTGTACGATTCATTACCATCTGTGAAAAGAAAATAAAGTGGCTGATGCTCTGAGTCGAAAAAGTTATACTTCATTAACAATGTTGCGTTTGGAATGTGATCCATTGGTTAAGGATTTGATGATCTTTAGCATAGAAGTTTTTGGTGTAGGATGTTCTACTGTTTTGTTTCAGGTGTCAGTGGGATCATCTCTATCAGATAAAATTAAGCAAGTACAGAAGCATGACAATGAGTTGCAGAAAAAGGTAGAGCTGGTTCGGAAGGGTAAGTTTCCTGAATTCAATATTGATAATGATTGTGTTTTAAGATTTGGGAAGATATTGTGTGTGCCTTGTGATTCAAAGTTGAAGAAAGAGTTGTTATGTGAACCTCATAGTTCTCCATTTTCAGTTCATCCTTGCAGTACTAAGATTCCTAGAGATCTTCGGGAGTATTACTGGTGGGATGGAATGAAAAAAGATATTGCTGATTTTCCTGTAAAGTGTCTGACTTGTCAACTGGTTAAAGCAGAGTGGCAGTTACTAAAGGGGATGCTATAGCCTTTACCAGCGCCAGAGTGGAAATGGGAGAATATATCCATGGACTTCGTTGTTGGATTTCCGAAGACACCTAGAGGTAATAATGCCATCTGGGTTATTGTTGATCTCTTGACCAAGTCTGCTCACTTCCTTGCTATACGAGATACTCTTCCAAAGATCAACTTTCTCATTTGTATATTAAAGAGATAGTCTGGTTACATGGATTTACCCTCTCTATTTTATCTGATCGTGATCCTAGGTTTACTTCCATCTTTTTGAAAGGCCTTCAGAAGTCGTTGGGTACTGAATTAAACTTTAGTACAACATTTCATCCTCAATCGAATGGGCAGACAGAACAAATGATTCAGACTTTAGAGGATATACTACGTGCTTATTCGATGGATTATCAGGGAAGATGGGACCAATATCTTTCTTTGGTTGAGTTTTCATATAATAACCGTTTTCATTACAGCATACAGATGGCACCATTTGAGGCATTATATGGGAAGTGGTGTCGAACTCTATCTTTTTGGGATAAAGTGGGCGAAAGGATGTTGATGGGAACAGAATTAGTAGAAGAGTTGGCAAAAAAAGTTCAGTTGATACAGAGACACATGAGAACAGCTCAAAGCAGGTATAAAAGTTATGCGGACCACAGGATGATCTCCCTTTTAAGGTAGGTGATCATGTTTTTCTTAAAGTTTCACCATGGAAAAGTGTTATGCGATTTGGTAAGAAAGGAAAGATGAGACCAAGGTTCATTAGACTGTACAAAATTCTAGAGAGAGTTGGATCAATTGCATACCTAATGGCTTTACCTCCAAGTTTGTCCTAGGTACACAATGTTTTTCATGTTTCAATGTTAAGGAAGTACATGCCAGATCCATCTCATGTTTTGAGCCCAAAGGTAGTCCAGTTGGAGGAGAATCTCTACTATGAAGAGAAAACTGACTAGATTCCTGATCGAAGAGAGAAAGTGCTGCAAAATAAGGTGATTCATCATGTAAAGGTTTTGTGTAAAAACCACATGATTGAAGAGGCGACATGGGAATCTAAAAATGCTATGAGGGATAAATACCCCCACTTATTTTGATAAGTGAATAAAAATTGTCAGGACGTAATTCAAAAAAGGGGGGAAGGATGTAACATCCCATGAAAATAAAGAATAAGACATATTCATATTTATTAATATTTTTGAATTAAATATTAATTTTACTTTAAAGGGATTACTATGTTCGATAGCAAACCCGATACGCAAAAACGAGTTTCTTTGAAATCTTACGTTACACGCTAATAATATAATAATATTATTTCAAATAGTAGTTAACACATAGCCGTTGTATTGGTAGGAAAGAATAGAAATAAATAAAATATTAATATATATGTTTTCAAAATGTTTCTACATTTATCCAGTAAAAGATAAAGGCATAAGATAAGAAAATAATTCAATTTTAAGCATAAATACTATAATATTCACTGAAAGGTCAATTTATCACCTTTTGATGGAGAACCATCTTTAATTATAGTTTTGGTCACTATTATACATTCTATTGGACCAAATAAAATCCTCCTTTTGAATTGGGACATCAAAATTTACTTTCTGTATGTTTTTGTTATTCATCCGATAAAGTTCATTTTTAATGAATAAGTAAAAAATGTTGTATTTTAATTCAAAATATCTTTTTAATAAAATTTATTTATATGATTAGATTATCTTTTAAATTGGTTTTAAAGTTAAATTATAATATATTTTTACCATTTAATCCAATGGAGGACTTTGAACTAATTTCACTTTGAGATTGGACATAAACAAATGTCAATCTTTTGATATATTTTGTTTCTTAAAAACAGGATATTTGTTTTGACGACGGGAGTTAATTAACAAATTAATTAATTATACTTATATTATTTGAATTAGGGAATATAAATATCATTTTAGAATTTGGAATATCGAATATAACTTAGGGTGAATTTTTGGTATTTTTCTGAAAAACCTCAATTTTTTATAAATAGGGAAACCCCTAAGTGGTAGTCAAGCAAACTAATTTTTTGTTTAAATTAAAATTTACCACTTATGTGTATTGAATTTAGAAAATTTTACATACATGGTTGTCATTAGTATATAAAATATGGTTCAATGGGATTAAAATAATTTTTGGTGAATAGTATCTTTTTTTCATTAATCGCGATTAGAGGTAATTAGTGTAATTTGAGGTAAAAATAATGTTATAATAATATGAAATCAGCATGACACTTTTCCTACCCTAATTGGATGAGTCATGGACTACCATTAAAACCCATGGGTCAATTTAGGGGACCCCATGGAGCCACTTGGGTGAGATAATGACATTGAAGCCTTTTATTTAAAGTAAAAGTAAAAATGACACAAACATGTATTGTTTTACTAAAACAATTTTTACATGGGGTTATACAAGTAAAATTTATGACTATAAATATTCATTAGAAATATAAAAAAATTCCTACATCATGATATATTTTTTATAATTTTTAGACATTATATAGATTAATTTATTTATGGCATCATAATGATGCAACGATTACCTCATTAATGAATGGTTTAAATAAAATGAAAAGATAATGTAAAATCTAAGACCTAAACTTGTACAAAAACTATTTTATGAGTATATTTCGAACCCTTATCATCTTTTACTCAAACTATATCAATTTTGGACCTTTAAAATCCGAAACTCTTTTGTAAATAAATTAATAGTTTCATGATTTCTTAAAGTTCTCCTCCTCTCCTCTTATAAAAGGCCCCCACCTCTACCTCATTTGTCACACTTCTCAAGCCTTTGGCTTGGCCAAACTCTACTCCTTGTATCTCTCCACATACCTCTACTCACCCTAGAAGCCTCACATTGGGCAAAAGCCTTTCCAAGTAAGCCTTTGGCTCAAATCAACAAGAGTTACCCTTTTTAAAGATAATGCTTTCTCTTAGGTTCATTTATTTTATTTTGCTTCTCCACCCCCCTAAACTCTTTTTATTCATTTATTTTGTAACAAAACCAGTATATTAAATATACTAGTATTTTTTTATAAGAAGTATTCGAGCTACACTCTCACACACCTATGTCTAATGGTTAACGAACATACTGTTTCCGTGGATGGCGAATTTCTGCTTCACGAAACGATGATTGTTCAATATTCTTCTAACACCTTCAAAGGTGGACATTAAGATGTCAATATATTCATATATGATATATAATATGTTTATGTTTTCCTTAAGCTTCTGTATTTTTCATTTATGGCATACATTTATGGTTTCCATTTTGGGTAAACATGAAATCTTGATTTTAGGAAGTGCGGACTACTGCCCACAGAAAGTGATTTGATTTGTTTATACCATATGTGGGATGTATAAAGGATAGAGTTAATGATATTATATATGATATTATACTTTAATTATAATATAACTTTATATCATCATGATTCCATTCTATAAAATATGAAATAGAAATGCAAGTATCATTCATGCGTACGTACAGCTTACCGTCTCCATGAACGGTGAATTTCATTTCTTACCTCTAAATGTTATGTAATATTACAAATACATGTATATTAGAGATATATATGATATATATGATATCCAAATCATGAATATAATTCTGGATATAATTAACCTTTGACCAAATGAACAACATGTAAGTGTAAGAAATCCATTTTCGACTTAAGAACCAAATACCGACAAAACGAACACTAGTAACTTAAATGATTGCATGGTGTTCATAACAAGGTAATAAGTGATATAAAAGGAATAATGAACTTGAAAAAGGTTCTTAATCAAGTATAAATTATCTCAAGTTTATTATTCAGGAGAATAAAGAACGACCGTTTCAAGTCGGGTATGAGGTATGGGACTTCGTCTCAATCTCCTTTCGTTGAGGCATATTTTGTTTTATACACAACATTATTTTATACAGGGTATAAACCCCTTTGACTTTTACTTTTATTCAAAAGGATTTTTTTTATACGATGCATTTTACTAAACGACAAAAGGACTGTTTTTTTTTCTTACGTATGCGGCGACAACGACTTATCCGCCGCTGTGACCATTATTTGAGTTTCATCTTCCTCTACAAGCCATAACTTATTTTTAAATGAAAAATAAATAACAAAGTTTATTTTTCATTCATATTGGTATTGAAAATGGTTTTTCTAATGTTTTGATTATATCAATGTGCTTTGATATCTTGTGATTGTAATATGGAAATGTTATGTTTCCTTTATGCATGTTTTATGTGATACGATTATGTTATGGTTCTTAGGCATTGTTTATGAAGACGGGTGGTTCTATGATAAACTAAGGGCGGGTGAGCCCGTTATAGATCTCTAATGCATGGGGTAACATGAAAGAGTTAAACTTTATGTTTTCTCCGAAGAGATTTTAGGGAATATACTGTGATGGGTATTCCAAACGTAACAAAGTGGGTTACTCCCTACGTAAGAATGTTACGAATTCCTCAAGTTACCTTTATGTCTTATGATTTCATGAGGTATGTTAAAGTGATTATGTTTTATGAGTAAAGTATGATCTCATACATTGACTAATGATTTCATTTTTTACTTTTATATCCCTTACTGAGATTTTTATGTTCATCTGATGTTTTTGAAATGTTTTTCATAGGTCAAGGGAAAGGTACATGATGTGATGATAGTGTCAAGGAAGTGTCAATAAATAATCCATGTTTTATTTTAGAAGTTTTTCAGTTGATGGAAAAAATGAATACTATCTTTTATGTAACCACCTTGTTTAAAAGTTGGATGTAATGCATGATTTATGATCTAATTCTCTAAAACTCTAAACCTGAAAAGATTCTCAATGTGTATTCTTGAAATATCTCAAGATTAAGTAATGTTTAATGTTGGGGCCTTATAATAGAACTTATTATAAATATTATAAAATATTATTTTCCTAAAAATCATTCTAAAACAATTTGGATATGAAAAGTTAGTAATAAAGTATTTAAGAATGATTTTGTGATTTCAAAAACTAATGGAATGGTAAAGTCATAAGTTTAACTTTTGACAAAACATTATCTCCATGTAGTTTTACCACAACAAACATGATATGTCACTTCTCATCACACTTTTTTGATTCATTTCCCCAAAAATCATTTGTTATAAAAATATAAATTTTATTTTTGGGGTTATAAACCATTAGTGATAGTCTATTCACATGAAATCTAGATGAACAACTCAAAATCATATGATCTACAGTCCAAAACATCGAGTAGACTAAAAGAGACCTAAAATCACAAAAATAAGCACTATAACATCAAGAAAAAGAGAAAAAAAATAAAAAACATGAAAATATATGCAAGATGGATAAAAAAGAAGTAATAAATACTCTAATACTAATTTTTTGGGTTTATTTGTATGAAATAGTCATAACAGATGGTAGCTGAATTTAGATTTTTCTATAGATTGAATGGTGTGAGCAAGGTGCAATCTCAGTAAGGGTTCTTTTTATAAAGGGGATATGTTTTTAACAATGCTAGTAAAATTAATTTACAAATATTTACAATATCAGCACTGAAGGAACTACCTATCTTCAAATCATAGGATCAAACATGGAATCTCTTCGCATAGAGAACGCAAACTCTTAGATGAAAAATTGGAGAAAGAATTTATGAAATCGTATAGATTTCTATTCCAAATTCATCTCCCAAGACAATGGTGTTGGAGGTCTATTTTATATTCCTTTGTGATCATATTTCTCAAGAGGCTGACTCAACATCCACTGTAAGACTCAACATAATGAGGAATATTATAGTGCACACTTCAAAAAAGAAACATCACGGAAAAAAAGAAAAAGGTGGAGTGCATGACTTTGAAACTTCCCCCCACACACTTTTTAGATAAAAAACAACATAATTTACAGGTTTTATTTGACCAGATCATCCATGTCGGATATGATGTGTGTATGAATCAGTGTCTAGAATCCTTTGATGTCATATAGAGCATCGATTGTCTCACTAAATGACCCTACTTTTTTGAATATTTCATCTACATAAATTCATTAATGGTTCATTAGATCTGCTCTCTAACAGTAAGGCATCTTATTTATTTCCTTTCCATTTCATGGGTTCCTTATGAATAGTATCTGCTTCTATTGTAAAACCTATCAGATGTTCCATTTTTTCCAGTACCATGTCTCTTGAGTTAATATATACGAGCACATTGTCTCTTTCAAATAACATACAATTTTTTCTTGTTGATTTTGACTCGATCGGATAAACACTTCATATGACCTCGATATGTTTAGAATGGTTTTTATTCAAACTAAACTCCATCCAATATTCATAAATATTGTGATTCATCAAATTCTTTCTAGATATATCCTTTAGTATGGTTCCACGGATACACGTTCCATAGTAAGACCAATATTTATACTAATCTAATAGGTTCAATGTGTGAAGCCTACCATAGAAAACTTGTAATTTCATTATTTTGAATTGTCTTCTCCATCTGTAGTAAACAATTGTATGTGTAATTTTCCTTATTAGATCACAAGTATCGAACTAATCCTATTAAATCATTCTCTTAAATATATACTGATAATTTCATCATTGTTATTCCTTATAATTATGATACATCCCTATACTTGGTCCGATGCATCCATTTAAAAGATAAGTTGATCTTAACTCCCATATGGGTACTCCAATTCTAGAAGGTTCTATGATTTATGCTTCATAATTCTGATTACATAAGAATATTCATCTAACTAATTCCAATTTACCTCACTATATACCTCTCTCAATATTGTAACTGAGATTTTCTCTAAATCTCCAATGTATACTGTGGAACAGCTTAATATACTAAGAAACCATTTTATCTTCTTATGATCTGTATTCTCATCATGGAATGTTTCAATATTCTCTAAAATATTTGGTTGAATCTTCTCTCTACTTTGATGGATTTTCAATTCAAATAATTTTATCTTTGGATGCATCCATTTGATCTTCCTTTCTGAAATTGTAATTCCTTCTTTTCTGAACACTTCATTATCTTATTGTAAATACTTGATATACTCTTATGTATATTCACTGAATATTAGAAAATCACTGATGTAGACATCCAAGAACTTTGATAATCTATTTAATTCCATGTCTATTCTCCTCTAGAATATTACAGGGGAATTCAGGAGTCCAGATGGAAAAAATAACCATTCAAACAAGAAAAATAGTTTTGTAAATTATATTAATGGTATATCCTCCTCTTTGATATTTAACTACCAATATCCTAACATGAGATTAAATTTAGAATATACCATTTCCCTTTCATTCATGACCCTTCTTCTTAAAGCCTCCTCGTTAAGAATATTTTGTCCATCATTCTTTGTAGAACAATTAAGATCACAATAATCGATAACCATTTTGGCTTTACTGAACTATATATTATCATGTTTCATTACCATGAATGTCACACTCTTATGAGGAATCTCAGTATGAATAATTAATCCATGGATATTTTGTTCTGTAATTTTTTTCTCAAACTCCTTAACCATTTTATCTGAATAGGGAATTTTCTTAATTCTAATCACTATGATGAGATTTTTAGTGGTGATTATCGCCTCTGGAATTTCCTTTTAACACAATTTTATAGGGTTCTCTATAACACCCCAAGCTTCCACAGTACTTTTCCCTTTGAAAATTGCAATAGCTTTTATTGTACGCAACATCGAGATTATAACACACCACGACCAATCAAACTAGCTGTTATGAATATTAGTACCCAATTTTAAAAATTTTATAAATTTTATTTTTTAAAATGGACTTCATTTTTGTATTCGGAATATCAAAATTATCTTATGGTGAATTTTTGGTATTTTTATGAAAACATCTAATTTTTTATGAATTGTGAAAAACACTGAGTTATTATTGAAAACAAAATTTTATTTAAATAATTATTTATTTTATTTAAATTTTTTTAGATCAAAAAAAACCCATAATACCTATATAAGTTCAATGTAAACTATTGGAGTCGTTTTATAATAATTTTAGATATATAAAAATTTTATTGAACTTTTTACCGTCTTTTACCCACCTCATTGGAGCATTGTCAAATTTGCATAAAACATAATTTTACCAATTCTATGAATTAAATTTCAAAAAACATAGAGACATGGTCTATAGCAGTAAGTAAAATTTGGTTCAATTTGATGAAAATAATTTTTGGTGAATAGTAACTTTTTACTTTTATTTACCGCGGTTAAAAGTAAATAGGGTGATTAAAAGTAAAAATGACATTATTTATAACCTAAAACATGTCCTAATTCTATTGGATAAGTGTATCTTGACCAAAACCTACCTAAAAAATAAAATATTATCATTTATTTCCACTTGGATTAGAATAGGACATTTATTATTATTTTATTCAAAGAAGAGTTAAAAGAGTTAAAATCAATGTTTAAAAACTTACCCATTTTTTATATAGGATTATAAATAAGATAAATTAAAATATTAATATTCATTAGAAATATAAAAATAATTTATACATAATGGTATTTTATTTATAATATTTAGACATTAAATAATTTAATTTATATATGACACAATGATGATGTAGTAATTATCTTATTAATGAAATATTAAAATAATAGATATTATAAATACCCAAATAAATGTAAATTTACACTTTTGATGAATTCCATGAATTTTATAGGTCATTATGACTTGTTAGTATTTATTTAATTAACTTTTTTCTATGTAATCATGTTGTTAGGATTTTCACAAAAAACAATTACCAAATAGTGTCAAAATTGACATAAAACAGTTTTTAAAACAAATATTATATTATTAACTGATATTCTATTCCTAAAGATTTATTGTTTGGCCAAATTACATAGATAAGGTTATATATTAATAATGAACCACTTGGGGTTATCTTGGCTTGTAATTGTAATTTTATTAACCATATAATATAAAAATACAAAGAGACATGGTAAATGTCAAACTATTTAACTAAGTAGTTAAATATAAATGATAAAGTTGATATGGTGCCCTAAACCTGTCTAAAATATATTGGTTTAATGTATTTAGACCCATACCCACCCTAGCCTCAACATAAGTCACTTTGGTGCCATTATAAACCTAATATGAATTTATTATAAAATAATATTTTAAGTTTTTCTTAAGGTTCCCCTCACCCCTCTTATAAATGGGAACTTACCTTTCTCTCAAATTCACAACTTCAAGGCATTTTTACTCAGCCAAACCCTGCCAAATATCCTCTCAAATTCAATAAATCCATCTTATAGGCCTTCCTTTAGTCATAAATCCAACCTAAGGATCCTTTTTGATCAAATCAAATGGAAGAACCCGAAGAAAAGGTAAATATTTCATCACCACTTTCAAGTTCTTTTCTTCTTCCACATCCCATTTATTTGTTATTTCCATTCTAAAATAATAAATCCATTATCTTCTATATAATATTATCTTATTATAAAAATGGTACAACCATATTCGTTATTTTAACCATCATATGAATTAAAAAATCACCACACGTGTGTACGTACAGTTTGTCGTCTGTACGTCATGGTGTAGTTTGTTATTCAAACATTTCATCAGTTGGATGGGTATTATAATGATTATAAATGATTTAATTAATAAATATAACATTATAAAGATTATATTTATATGATATAAAATCCAATTATATACGATTTTAATATCAATAGAATGATATTGATGCTCGTACGTACGTACGGAATACCATCTTCACAAACACGATATGGTTAGTTTCCCCATCATAACCATTCAAGAGTAATTTTCATTTTATGATTAAAAATAATGTTTAAGGACTTGATATAATTATGGATATTTATAAGATACAACCTATCCATAAAAATCATGGATTATGTAACAAAACATATAAAAGAAAATGAGTAAGTCAACACCAAGAATGACAATAATACTAAAATATTTTTAACAAAGAAATATTAGAAGATCATAAATGATATCATATTAATGTGTATGGTTCTTGTATAATTCAATAAAAATTATTTAACCATTATACAGTAGGTTAACCTGTCCTCGGCCAAGGAAAAGTACAAGGTAAGGGTTTATTTCACAATCTCATCATTAACCGAGGTTGTATATACGTAATAATCTACTAGGACATCTTTATCATCCACATCCATGTTTCGTAAAATGTTTTTCAAAACATTTTTACTATTTAATAGAAAATGGGTTAAAGACATTTATACCATTATTTGTTTTTTAATCAAATATTTCCATCATTTTCTAAACAAGGTACTTTATGACCATTTCGACAAAATTAAGCTTAGAATGTTTTTTTAACTTATACGGTGGGTGGAAATATTTAATGCCGTATATCTATATCAATGATTCCCTTAAATGATTATAAGATTATTTTAAAAATAAATGTTTTCTTTATAATTGTGTTACTCTTAAATGATTTCAAAATAGAAAGAGATATTTCTCTCAAATAATTTTTATTTCAAATATGTCAACATCCTTTGCTAAATTTTACACTTGTTTGAAGATGATTTATTATGATACAAATAATCCATATTTTATTTAAGGTTTTGTAATATGTTTTACTGTGGATGGGTTATTTTTATTCCATTCATGGTTTATGGTTAAAGTATTGATATTTCGAATGCTATTTTTAATATGAATGTTTATTTTATATTTCAACCTCTTCTTAAGATTAATGTGTTTGACTAGTATGTTCCAGGTTGGGGATTAGTAAAAGTAAGCCCTATGGGTTGGGGTACCATTAAAATAGACCCTCCAGGTTAGAGTCTAGTTACAGAGGCACTTCGGGTTGGAGTCTGGTTAGAGAGGCTCTCTGGGATGGAGTCCAGTTACAGAGGCTCACCAGGTTTGGTTCTGGTTACAGTTATCTCATGGGCCCTAGCACGAGGCATTGACACATAAATTAAATTCCAGTATTATACGTTACCTCATTATGAAATTAGATATTACATGTAATTATATGACTAGTAGAATATCCATTTAAATGATTATATGGTAATTTATTATTTATTTTTTCTATATTATGTTCAAGTTTATGTTTAAAAATTCACTTTTTTTATTACACATATTACCTAAAAAGTTTATAGATTTCACTAAATTATTTACCCTTACTGGGCATCTGAACTCACCGCTTTCGTATGTTTTATTTTCTCAAGATATGAAGAAGTTAGTTATGAGTGACTTTCAGTCATAATCTAGGTGTCTTGGACATTTCAAATGGAAAAAAATTATTTTTGTTTTTCATTTCAAGTTATAATGTTAAACTTCATGTATGTAATCTATTTTCCAAGACTACTAAATTGATCAGTACTTCAGAACGTGATTCCTTATAGTCATGCCAATGTTATGTAATAATTCCCTGATTCTGGGTAACTAGGGTCGGGGCGTTATAGGTTGTATGAGAGTATGTTTTGTACAAACATTGGAATCTGGTTTTAGATGATCTCTTATTAGAGAACATTACCCTAATATATACTTTAAGGATTAGTATAGAAGAACTTCCTAGAATTTTGGTAATGTAAAGATTTTGTGAGTTTTCCATACAATACATCCTTGTCTAGATTTGAGCATGTAGTGGCGGCTCTAGCATAGATGTACCTAGGGGTAAAACCTGAATACACCGTTGTGAGATAGACTCAAAGGGGAACTTGTCCATAACAATGGGACTTGTTCCACTCTTGGTTACGACACTCATGGGTATATGTTTAGGATAATTATCATTTTCTATAAAAACCATCATGATGGGTTTATGAGTATATACTTCCTCAATGAAATTTTTTTTATTAATATGGATTATATCCCCAAACTGTTCAATTTCTGTTAACTGTTTTACAATTATAGAATTATGTATTTAGATTCATAAACTAATATAGTTTATTAAATTGTTTAGAAATGGATCCTAGTGGAAGGAATGGAAACTATATCAATGCACGCACTCCATGTAGGGATTTCCATCCTACTCAAGATAATTATAGTGGAGTTGTTGATGCAACTGTTGATAATCAGCTAATCACCATACTGGGACAACTCACTCAGCTTATGAATAATAATATTACATATATGGATAACCCTTATCTTTAGCATGGTGGACAAATGATAGAATGCTTCAAGGGGCAACAACCACCAACATTCAATGGGAGTGAAAATCCATTAGTAGATGAGCAACGGATAAATTCCTTAGAGAAAATATTTCACTTGTTTGGTAGTAGTGAAAGGGAAAAAGTTGTCATGGTATTTTATCTCCTCACAAGATATGCAGATCAATGGTGGTCATTAATCCAAAACACAAAGGAAGATGAAGAAGTATCAAACCTATAATTGAGTGAGTTTAATGAAATTTTCATAGAAAAATAATTTTTTCATGACCATCGAGGGGATATGGAAATATAATTTCTTATTCTGAGTAAAAAGGAGGATGAGAATGTCGCAATGTATGAAGCTAATATTACAAGGTTAGCAAGGCATGCTACAGATTATATACATAACCTGAGAAGTAACACTAATGGATTCTTTAATGGGTTAAAACCATTTCTCCATTGATCATTATTCTCACAATACTTCTCATTGTAGGAAGATATTATATCATGTGCTATCAAGGTAGAAAAATAATTCTCTATGTCTTACAACTTTAAAGAAAAGCAAGAGAAGAAGAGATCTATTGATCACTCTGGGAATGAAAATAAGGGGAAGAATTGAAATGTTGAATATCCATCCAGTATTAAATGTGTGAAGAAACACCCTCGTACTTTCTTGAATGGAATTGGATTCTACTATAAGTGTGGTGAAAATGGACACCAAGCTCGTGATTGCAAGGGGAAAAAAGAAGCTACTGATGTTCAATGCTAAAATTGCAGGAAGATGGGAAATTATGAATATGAATGTCCTAAGTTCCAAGGAAAAATACCTCAGAAAAGGCCAAGGGATCAAGGCTAAGATTATGATATCACTACTGTTGAGGTTGATGCTCCTAAATATGTGGTGGAAGGTAATTTAATTGTTTCCTCAAGTTTAGCCAATGCCTTTTTTGATTCTAGATCATCGCATTGTTTCATATCTTCCCAGATTGCTAAGAAAAATAGATACTTCCAATTTGATTTAACCATGAATTTCTTAGTCAAAACTCTTAAGGGAAGTATCATTGAAACAAAATTTTTTGAATCAGTTCCCATTAGTGCATATAAATGTTCTTTATCTACTAATATAATCATTATAACTATGATTGAATTTGATATAATCCACGTTATGTATTTGCTTTCGGACCATGATGTGAAAATTTTTTGTAAGAAGAAGGCCACAATTCTCAATGATGATAAGGAGTACCTTATATTTAGAACAGAAACATCACTGCATGATTCTTATCTAGATCCACCCCCAATAGCTCAACAAAATTCAATTATTAGGTAGGAAGATAATGAAATAATTGTGGTTGAGGAATGGAATGTTCAAATATAAGATGTACCTATTGTGTAAGAATATATTGATGCGTTTACAGAGTATTTACCTGGACATCCTCCAGAATGGGAAATTGAGTTTTCCATTAACTTAATTCCTGGTTCAAGGCCCATATCGAAGTCCCCTAATAGAATGGCCACTATGGATTTAGTGGAACTAAAGAAACAACTAGAGTAATAGAGTAATAAGAGATTTATTTGGCCTTGTTCCCTGTTCTTTTTGTTGTGAAGAAATATGGATCTATGAGGTTGTGAATTGATTGCAGGGAGATCAATGTTATAACAATAAAGAACAAGTATCCCCTAACTCACATTGATGATTTATTCAACCACATTCATGGAGGTAAAAACATTTCAAATATTGACATTCGATCAGGGTATCATTAGTTGTGTGTGAAAAAGGAAGACATTCCAAAAACAGATTTTCGAACTAGGTATGGGCATTACGAGTTTATAGTAATGTCTTTTGTATTGACTAATGCACCCTCTGTCTTCATGGATCTAATAAAAAGAGTTTTCAAGGAATATCATGATGAATATTAGTGGTATTTATTGATCATATCATGGTATACTCCAAAAGCTATGAATATCATGAAAATCACTTGTACATTATTCTAAAGACTCTTAGAAGAAATGAATTATATGAGATGTTTAGAAAGTGTGAATTCTACATTCAGGATATTTTTTTTCTTGGCCATATTGTCTATAAGGATGGAATCTTTATTGATCCTTCTATAACAAGAGTAGTCCATGAACGGCTAGAACCAACGAGTATAACTGAGGTACGAAGTTTTAATTGTTTAGTAGGTTATTATAGTCATTTCATCCAGAATTATTCATGATAGGCTAACCCATTAACCAAGATCACACGTAAAGGGGTTAAATTTGTTTGTAAAAAAGACTGTGAAGAATGTTTTGAAGAACTGAAGAGAAGATTAGTCGATCCTCTTATCTTGACTCTTCCATCGGGGAATGATGGGTTTGTTATTTACAGTGATGCATCAAAGAATGTACTTGGTTGTGTCATTATGTAGAATGATAGGGTTATTTCCTATGCATCAAAACAGCTAAATATTTATGAGAAAAACTATCCTACTCATGATCTTGAGTTAACGGCTATATTCTTTACTTTTAAGATATGGAGACATTATCTCTATGCTGAAAAATGTGAGATATATATCGATCGCAAGAGTTTGAAGTATATTTTCTTACAGAATGAACTCAACATGAGGAAAAGGAGACGGTTTGAACTACTCAAGTATTATGTTTTCACCATACACTACCTCTTAGGAAAGGAAAATAAGGTCGTAGATGCATTGATCAAAAAGGATCATGGAGTTCTGAACAAGATGAGAGTTGAAAAGGATCCTATATACAAGGATCTAGTAATGATGGACATGGGGATAACCATGGAAGGTAAAACATAAATAATTTTTCAAATGGTTTCCAAACCATATTTACTAGAAAGGATAAAGGGTTCTCAGACTAATGATGAAGAGTTTCAAAAGTTGATAAAAGCTGTGAATGATGGGAGATTGAATGACTTTGTGTATGAAGATGGAATTTTGAAAATTGGGAAGAGACATTGTGTTCCCGATATAAATTAATTAAAAAGGGAGTTGTTGGATGATGCTCATAGTTCCAATTTCTCTATACTCCCTCATAGCACTAAGATGTATATAGATTTGAAGGAACATTTTTTGTGGGACAACATGATGAGAGAGATTGCTGATTTTGTGTCATGATGTATGGTTTGTCAACAAGTGAAAGCTGGAAGGCAACAACCTAGAGGAGTCATGAAACCTATTCCCACACCGAAGTGGAAATGGGATAATATTACAATGGACTTTTTCATGGGACTACAAAGGCTCCTAGAACAAATGATGCAATATGGGTCATTGTTGATCGTTTTACCAAGTCTGCACATTTTCTTGTTATAAGAGAATATTTACAACTTGAACGGTTAGCAAGACAATATATTACTGAAGTTGTAAGACTTCGTGGAGTACCCTTATCGATTATTTCTGATCGGGATCCCCATTTTACATCAAAAATCTAGAAAAGTCTTTAAAAATCCCTAGATACTGAACTTCATTTGAGCACTTCCTACCACCCTCAAACTGATGGACAATCAGAACGGACTATTCAAACCTTTGAAGATATGTTGAGATATTTCTCACTTGACTTTTATGATATGTGGGATCAATATTTACCTTTGGTAGAATACTCCTATAACAATAGATTCCATTCATGTATTTAGATGGCACCATTTGAAGCATTATATGGAAAGAGATGCCGCACACAAAATTGTTGGGATGATGTTGGTGAAAGAAAACTCATTGGGCTAGAATTTATTGAGGAGATGATAGAAAAGGTGAAATTTATTCAAACCCACATCAAAGAAGCACAAAGTAGGCAGAAGAGCTATGTTGATAACCAAAGGAAGGATTTGGAATTTCATGTAATAGATCATATTTTCTTGAAGGTATCTCCATGGAAGGGTGTTATACATTTCATTAAGAAGGGTAAATTAAGTCCCAGGTACATCAGAACATTTTAAATTTATAGAATTAATTGGGGTTGTAGCTTACCATTTGGCAATGCCGCCAAGTCTCTCCAATGTTCATGATGTGTTCCAGGTATCACAGTTGAGAAAAAACATGCTTGACCCAACGCATGTACTCACCTATGAGGAATTAGAACTAGAACACGATCTATCTTATTGCGAAGAGCCTATCTGAATTCTTGATACCATAGAACTTGTGTTGAGAAACCTAACGACTCGTCTGGTAAAATTCTAGGGAGAAACCATAAGATGGCAGAGGCAAGTGGGAACCGGAGAAACTTATGATGAAGAACCACCTGAATAATTTTATGCAGCAGTATTATAGAAATTTTGATGACTAAATTATTTTTGAAGAAGGGGAGAGTGTAACACCCTAAGAATCCACTGTATGTTTCCCTTTGAATAATGCGATAGCATGCATTGTACGCAACTTCAAGATTCTAACACATCACGACCAATCAAACTAACAGTTATGAATAGTAATACCCACTTTTTAAAATTTTATAATTTTTATTTTTTAAAACGGACATCATTTTTTCATTCAGAATATCGAAATTAGTTGAGGGTGAATTTTTTCTATTTTTCTGAAAACATTTAATTTTTGATAAATAGTGAAAAACACAGAGTTATTGTTCAAAATCAAATTTTTATTTACATAATTATTTAGTTTATTTAAATTTATTATAGGTAAAAATAGATAAATATTACCTATATCAGTTCAAGGTAATTCATTGGAGTTTTTTATTTAATAAGTTTAGATATATAAAAATTTTATGGAACTTTTTACCGTCTTTTACCCACCTCCTTGGATCATTTTCAAATTTGACTAAAACATAATTTTACCACTTCTGTGAATTGAATTTCAAAAATCTGAGAGACATGATTTATATTAGTAAGTAAAATGTTTTTCTTTGAGATGAAAATAATTTTTGGTTAATAGTAACTTTTCACTTTTATTTACCATGATTAAAAGTAAATATGGTAATTAAAGGTAAAAATGATATTATTTTTACCCCAACACATGTCCTAATTGTATTGGATAAGTTTATCTCGACCAAAAACAACCTTAGAAATAAAATATTATCATTTAGTTCCACTTGTATTAGAATAGGATATTTATTATTATTTTATTTAAAGAAGAGTTAAAAGAGTTAAAATCAAAGTTAAAAAAATAAACCATTATTAGTATAGGGTTATACATAAGATAAATTCGACTATAAATATTAATTATAAAGATAAAAATGATTGTATACATAATGGTATTTTATTTATAATTTTTAGACATTAAAAAATTTAATTTATTTATGACACAATAATGATGTAGTAATTACCTTATTAATGAAATATTAAAATAAATGATATTATAAATACCCAAATAAATTTAAATTTAGACTTTTGATGAATTAACAAAAAAATTAGGTTATTATGACATGTTAGGATTCATTTAATTAACTTTTTTAAAATTAATCATACTATTATGATTTTCACAAAAATCAATTACCAAATAGTGTCAAAATTGATATAAAAGTGTTTTTAAAACAAATATTATATAATTAATTGATATTATATTATTAAAAATCTAAGGTTATGCCAAATGAAATAGATAAGGTTATATATATTAATATTGAACCACTTGGGGTTCTCTTGTCTTGTTATAGTATGTTTATTAACCAAGTAATAAAAATATACAAAGAGACATGGTAAATGTCAAACTATTTAACTAAGAGTTAAATATAAATAATAAGGTTGATATAGTGACATAAACAATTCTAAAATCTATTGGTTGAAAGTATTTCAACCCATCCACACCCTATCCTTGAAATAAGTCACTTTTTATCCATTATAAACCGAATATCAATTTATTATAAAATAATATTTTAAGTTTTTCCTAAGGTGCCCCTCACCCCTCTTATAAAAGGGCAGTTACCATTCTCTCAAATTCACACCTTCAAAGCATTTTTCCGCAGCCAAACCCTACCCAAATATCCTCTCAAATTCCTTAAATCCATTATAGAGGCCTTCCTTTAGTCATAAGGCCAACTTAAGGAGACCTGTTTATCAAATCAAAAGGATGAACTCGAAGAAGAGGTAAATATTTCATAACCACATTCAAGTTCTTTTCTTCTTCCACTTCCTCTTTATTTGTTGTTTCCATTCTAAAATAATAACTCCAATATATTTTATATAATGTGATGTTATTATAAAAATTTTACAACCATATTCATTATTTTATCCATCCTATGAATGAAAAAGTCACCACACGTGCGTACGTACAACTTACCGTCTCCTCGTCATGGTGTAGTTGGTTATTCAAACATTTCATCATTTGGATGGGTATAATAATGAGTATAAATGATATAAATAATAAATATAACATTATAATAATTATTTATATATGATATATCCTCCAAATATATACGATTTCAATATCAAAAGAACTATATTAATGCTCGTGCGTACGTACGGAATACCATCTCCACGAATGCGATTAGATTCCTTTCCCCATCATAAACATTCATGAATAATTTTCATTTAATGATTAAAAATAATTTTTAAGGACTTGATATCATTCTAGATATGAATAGGATATAACTTATCCATAATAAACACGGCTTCTGTAACAAAACATATAAAATAAATGAGTAAGTTAACACCCGGAACGACGATAATACTTGAATATTATTAACTAAACAATATTAGAAGATCATATATGGTATCATATTAATGTATATTATTCTTGTATAATTAAATATCAATTATTTCACCATTATATAGGAGTTTAACCTACCCTCGAATAAGGAAATGTACAAGGTAAGGGTTTATTTCACAATCTCATCACTATCTAAGGTCGTTTAAACGTAATTATCTACTAGGACCTCTTTATCATCCACTTCCATGTTTCTTAAAATTTATCTCAAAACAATATTACTATTTAATATACAATGGTTTAAATAAATTTATACCTTTATTTGTTTTTGAATGTAATCTTTCCATCATTTTCCAAAAAAATTACTTTATGTCCTTTTTGACAAAATTAAGGATAGAATTTTTTTAACTTATACGGTGGCTGAAGCTATTTTCTGCCATTATAACTACGTAGAAGCGTCCCTTAAAAGATTATAATAATATTTTAAAAATAAATGTTTTTTTTACAATTATGTGACTCATAATTGATTTCAAAATAGAATGAGATATTTCTCTCAAATAGTTTTGATTTCATCTATGTCAACATCCTTTGATAAATTTTACACTTGTTTGAAGTTGATTTATTATGATACAAATCTTCCATATTGTATTTAAGGTTTTGTGATATGATTGCCTGTGGATAATTTATTTTTATTCCATTCATGGTTTATGGTTAAAGAATTGACTTTTTGTTTTCTATTTTTAATATAAATGTTTATGTTATATTTCAACCTCTTCTTAAGATGAATGTGTTGGACTAGTATGTTTCAGGTTGGGGACTGGTAAAAGTAAGCCCTCTAGGTTGCGGTCTGGTTACAATAGACTTTTCAGTTTGGTTTCCGGTTACAGAGGCTCTCCGGGATGGAGTCTGGTAACAAAGGCTCTCTAGGATGGAGTCCGGTTACAGAGGCTCTCCGGGTTTGGGTCCGGTTACAGTCAAACCATATGTCCTCACATGAGGCCTTAACACAGAAATTAAATTTTGGTACTATACATTCCCTCATAATGAAATTAGTTATTACATGTGATTATTCTACTAGGATAATATCCATTTTCATGTTTATATGATAATTTTGATTTATTTTTTCCATATTATGTTCAAGTTTCTGTTTAAAAATGTTTTTCTTTATTACACACCATATCTTTAAAGTTTAAAGCTTCTACTGAATTATTTAACCTTACAAAGTATCTGATCTCACCCCTTTATTATGTTTTATTTTTCCAGGATATGAAGATGTTTGTTATCAGTGACTTGCAGTCATAATATAGGAGGCTTAGACGTTTCTAATGGAAAAAATTACTGTTATTTTTCTTTTCCAATTATAATGTTGAACTTCATGTATATAATCTATTTTCTAAGACTGATACACCGATCGGTCCTTTGGGACATGATTCCTTGTAATCATGCCAATGTTATGTAAAACTGCACCGACTCTAGGTAACTGGGGTCGGGGCATTACTTTCTCTAACCAATTTTATGATGACATGTCTTTTATCATTTCTAATTCATCTTCTTAATTAGTCCTTATATTTTTCAATCCAACTAGTTCATTCCAATTCTCAATATTTTTTGTGGTATTCTCTATCCTCGTATTCATGGTTTTCCACTTTGATAGTAGATACTTAGCTTTTTGGAACCATTTTGGTTTTTTGAAGAGCAGTTGGAATCAAATAATTATAGAGGATAATCCCATCTAAAAATATCATTACAAGTTGATATATTCTAAGGAATAACTTTCCAATCAGGAATTTATCAGGAAATTGAGAAATATAGAAATGAAAATAGTCTACAAAAATTTATCCATTAAGTTTGATCTGTACATAATTTTCAACTTCTTGAATCACTACTATTTTATTATTACCAACTATTACATGAAGCATTGGGAATTCCTTGGTTATTCCTAAAAAATTAATTATTGTGCAAGAGATTGTACATCCTACATCAACTGAGGTAGTATATATAGTTCTATTAGTACTAAATTCTATCAATGTTTCCAACTCTATAATATTTTCACTGATTAAAAAATATCACAAATATCCTACTTGATATTATCCATCCCCATATATAGTTAATTTAAAAATATTTTGTTCAAATATATTTCTAGAAGTTGATGTTCCATGTGATTCTACTGAAGTTCATTTATCTTTTAAAATATAAATTCTTGGATCCTCCATAGGGTTCTAATGTTTTTATGATTTTTGATCTTCTATATTCAAATATAAAATGGATGATCTTGATCATTTTGATCTAATATCTTCTCCAGCTTCCCTGATCTCATAGATGACTACTCTAATTTTGACTTGTTTAATAACATCTAGAATAAGTAACTTCTTCCTTCATTCCTCCTCTGCATCAGGAGAAACCCATTCTTTATGCCATGTTAGCCTCTTTGAGTTTACCACCTATGGTTTCATTTCCTTAATTTTTGTCCTTCATCTTGAAAAAGATTTATAATCCTTTCCACACCCATCCTTAGAGTTTGCCTCCCAATATTGTAGAGATTTACATAAAATAAGTAATTACCCTAACATACCTTTTTTGTGAGGAAATCCTAACTTATTATTCTAATTCCTCTTGTTGATACATAATTATATTTCTTTACTAATACTTATTTCCATAAGAACTACATGATAAATTTGGATCACCTTCACCCATGCTAATCATATATGCATATCTTCGCATGATCCTCAAAATAATGCATTATGAAATTTAACTAAACTGTCATCCAATAATTCAATTAGGAGTGGTAGATCTTGTCCATTTCTGATAAGAGGATCTAATCCAATATGAATTATCCCAAAATTAACATACTTTTAATTTTAACATATAGCCTTACTAATCCATTCTAGTTTTAGTAAAGGTGTTATAAATAATCCTTATCTATTTTATAGATTTCATTTGTCTCTTTATCCCTGAAGATCTTGGTCATTTCACAATATGGTGCCCCAATAATTCTAGTATACCTCAGGCCAATCAACTCTACTAATCATTCATTCTTGATAATATCTTACTTCTAAAGGGATCTCAATTTCGAAATAATAAACTAGATCACCTTATATATCCTATAGATTTAATATCTCTAGAGAATATTCAAGTATGATAAAACCTACTCAAATCATGGATATTTGAAGATGGATCAAAAATATGTTGGGATAATTTTCTTATTCCTCATTTGAGTTTCATTCTACCATGTTTTATTTCACTTAATATATAGAATATAAACCATCATCATCTGAGTCTATATCTTTTTTGTAGATATAATCTACAAAAAATATCTCTTGAATATTCCATCATTATTGCTTTAAGACAACCTCTTCTTCAATATGTGTCAGTTCATGTGTCAATGTTGTGGACATTCATTCCATAAAACCAAAAACAATCAAAACTAGATAAATATTTTCATTTGGGGAATCTGGGATACTTCCCATATTTGGCCTTAAATTTTTCTGTCATATCCTTTTAGATTATATTTGGTATAAGAAAACTCTGGGATTTTTCTATCTTTCTACATGAAAATATACCTGATGGTTCTTTTTTACTAAATAGTTTCCATATTTTCTCATGAGATCTCTTTCATTCAAACATTAAATACTAAAACATTTATTTGAACAATCATTGTTGAGTTTTTTCAAGATCCTACTTGGTTAGACCACACCCATATATTCTTTCAACACACTATGCTTTTTTTTAACAAGTAGAAATCATGTAGGGAATATTTATTAAGACTTTAAAGACATTACTCTAAATAAAATAGATTCTTTTCACTTACCTTATTTTTTATAATAAAAATCACAAATTATCCTACAAATCTATACATTGAAAAAGAGAGGACATCATGGATTGTTGAACTATTTCAGTCCAACTGCCTAGAAGTTTCTTGATAAATATATCTAGAGTATATGTTTGATATCCTAGTCCAAGAAGATAATACCAATACTAAAACACATAAATATATTCTACAAAATAAATCACATAATAGATATATATCTTGGTTAAAGTTGTTTTATCTTCTTCTACCAATTTTCTATCACGTTCAATCTAAGAATTTCATACAAACTCTTGTTTAAGTAAATCAGCTACTACTGATATAACCTCATTTGGTGATGTGATGTATTCCTAGATAAACTCTATAAATTATGAGTGTCTTAGTAACATATCCAAAAATAATTCTTAATTTCATCTCAATGTATCTTCTATAAAATTTAGTGCCAAATTTATGGTCCATGATTGGAAACTAGCTGACAGCATATAATATTGGAGGTCAATAATGCACTCATCAATAGATTCTTCATAATCCTTTTCACAATCAAACATAAGTATTTTCCAATGTTTTAGAACACATTTTATATGTTTATTCCTGGTACTATATTCTTCTAAAATATAACTAGTATATAAGGTGTTTCCTTTACAATTGATATTTTGAAACAAATCCTTAAATAATCTTTTATATCACTCCCAAGGGATTGGTTTCTTGGATATTTTCTGACATGCTGGCTTGAGTTTCCTTGTTAATACACTAAGTCCTTCTGTAGGAGATGACTTGGCCTCTTTATTAATCTTCATATCTTAGTGTATATATTTTATGTATTCTACATTATTTGGATTTTAATATAGGTGTTTATAGACACATTAAATATCTCCAAGTTCCCATTTCTATAGAATAATAATATCATGGATCTATTTCTGTTATTCATGGATACTCGAAGGAATACTCAAAACTATTTCCTTATATTCTTGAGATTCTTATACTAAAGGCCAAATTTAAAAAAATAGTTTATCATCTTAATTTTCTTTATATTTCTATATATTTACATTGATTAATATCTAAGATAGTGTATTTTGGTTTATTGGAAGCTTCTCCTAAATATTTTCTTTCAAGCCTATGCTAAATATATTGAATATTTCATCCAACACCAGATCCTCTTTCGAACAAATTTTACCATTCAAAGAATAATACTTCACCATCTAGATCTCTTGGAGTCATTTAAAGGTTTTAAAATAACCACATGTCATATTAAGTATGAGATTGAGTACATAAAATTTCTATATTCTATTCTTCAATCGTATCAAGATTCACCTAGGATTTCTTCCCTAACTCGATTACTTTTGACTTGTTTAGGTAGGATATTCCAGATTCTTGTATTTGATGATACTTTCTATTAAAAATATTATTGTATGTGTTCTAGTAATGCATTATAATTCCTTATTAATTAGTTTTATAATAATTTAGACCTTTAACCACATAAGTTTTTTACTATAAACTTTTCTGAAGTAGCGCTTCCACCCCACATTCTGATTCCACTAGTCGGTGATTCTCTGACGAGGTCTCCCAAGACTACTCATTTAAGGAATCCAAAAAGGATAAAAACCCATCTCAATCACTATAGAATAACAATATAAATGAAAAATCATTAGGTGAATTACTATCTTTAATTCATATGATCAAACATGGAATCACGTCGTATAAGGAACATGAAGTATGAGACAGAAAATTAGAGTAATAATTTCTAAAATAATATTGATTTTAATTCCAAATTATCTCTATTATCAAATGGGTTAGAGGTCCCTTTAATAGTACTATGGGATAATCTTCCTGATAATCTTACTCAACATCCACTGTAAGAATCAATATAATGGATAATCTTATAGAATACACTTCTAATAAAGAAAAATCGAAAGAAAAAGGTGGAGTGCACAATCACAAAACATCCAACAAACACTTCAAACATAAAAAACAATGCAATTGATATTTCTAATATGATATATCCATCCTTCTTGGATATGAAGCATGTCTGGATCAACACCTAGAATCTTTCCATTTAATATAGATCACTGGTAATCTCAATGAATGAGACTTTGTATTTTGAATCTTTCAACTCCTTCAATTATTTAATTGAATGTTGATTTTTCTCTATTAAAATAAATACACCTTATTTAAGTACTTTTGACATTTTGAGTTCATCAAAAATCATGTTTTCTACCAACATAAAATCTATGAGGTGTACCATTTCAACACATTTCATGTCGGTTCAGTTAATAGAGAAAGAAAATTGTCTCCTAAAAAGATCATATAATACTTTCTCCTTGATTTAAACTTTATCATATAAACACTCCATACGCTCTCAATACATTCTTAATGGATTTAAGTCAAACTAAACTTCATCCAATCCTCACTTCTAAACTATGATTTTTCAAACACTTTATAGATGGTTCCTTTATTGTAGCTCCCTAGGTAATAGTTTCATAGCATGACTAATTAGTCCACTAATATTATAGGATTGATGTGTGAAACCTACCATATACAACATAGATATGAATTATTTAAAATCATATTCATCTTCTAAGATACACAATTAAATGTGGAATTTTCCTTCATAAATCCCAAGAGTTGAACTTCTCCTCTTCAAAAAAATTTCTATAATTTAATGAAATCTTCTATTTTATTGTCGTTTCTAGTATATGGAACCTTGGAATCAATGTTCCTAAAATCCTTGAAAACCATTTTAGGACTATATATTCTTACACACCTATTTCATTAATCTTTTTAATTTTAAGAAGATGAACAGAAACATTTACCTTTATCTGGATCTCTTCGGTAATGATAATACTAATCATATTCTAATACATATTCTTGTAATCCTTCATAAGTTCTTTAGATTCTTAAAGAATTTATAGAACATGGTTTTTAACACCCATGAATATCTATTCATCCTTATTTTTCTATATCCTGTTATAGATAGTTATGGATTTATTCCTAGATATATTTAGAATCATTGGAAAAAATTTCCATTCTTTTTTCTAGATTTGGATACTCATCTATCACATTATACAGACTCTCTCGGTCTTATTTTATTTGAATATTTTTTCTATGATATTCCTTATAAACCTTATAATAATAATTCTACTCAATTTATTCTTTAATTTGATCATCCCATCTCTTATAAACAATCTTATCTTTTCATCTATATAATCCATATATTTCTATCCTATTGTTCAATCAAAACTTCAATATTTTTGGATTTTCTGCTCATTGAGTGATGTAATGGATTTTTTGACCGCATAATAATCATTCAATATGACTTTTACCATTATACTTACTATCAATGGATTTTTATGAAACACTTATTAGTTATTCATCCTTCCTGATTGAAGAACCTATTTTATCAGATCATTTGGCCATGTTAGATAAATATCATCATTTTAATGAAGATTATAAGCTAGAATACCTTTTCTTTTCCTCCATATATAATTTAATTCCTTGATAAATTGGAATTCTACGACAGAATGACTATCAATGAAAATTAGACATCTCCTTGATCTTTTACATTCTACCATTTCACCTGCAAGAGTCAAAATATATTGACATATTATCTAAAATGACAGTATGTTTACCTTTAATTTTTTATATATTAAATTTATAATATTTAAATTCATTCTTAAAAGTCACTAATCATTCTTGGGTAATTATTTTAATTTAATTTTCAAGAAATACATTGTATAAGAACTATATGTTCTTATATTCAATGGTTTTATTAAGAAAAAATATTACCCCTAATTACTCTAAGGATAAAAAGTAAATTCTTATTCAGGGATATAATAATTATTCTTTGTCCCATTAATTCATACAATCTAGTATCTATAGATATTTTAATCATGGATCATCTTTGTCTATAGGATATATCATCATGATGATTTTAATGAGTCCATTTCAAAGATAAGTTGATATTGACTCCCATATGCGTACTCTAATTCTAGGATGATTTAAGCTTTATGATTTATAATTATATTTAGTTTAAGATATTATCCTATCAAGTTCTAAGGAATCTTATTGGATACCATCCTATGGATTGTAACTAATATTTTTTTCTAAATATTGAATGTATTCTCTATAATGACTTAATATACCAAGAAAAATATGTATTTCCTTAAAATATATAAGCTCATCAGGGATATTTTCTAGATTCTCTATAATATAGATATGAAGCTTCTCTCTATTTCCATAGATTTTCATTCCCAGTAATTCTATCATTGGTTACATCCAAATGTTCTTCCTTTCTGAAAGTATCATTCCTTTTTTCTGAACACTACATTCACCATCTATAAATGCATGATATACTATTTTGTATTTTTTTGAAACATGATCATTTCATTATTGTAGACTTCTATAAACTATAATAATATAAAAAATACCTTTTCCATTCTTCTCTAAAATATTTTTGTGAAATTATTGAATGTGAATGGAATAATTAACCTTTAAAATAAGCCAACAGGAATTGTAAATGTTGTTAATGGTATAGAATTCTCTTTGATCTCCATCTTCCAAAATCATGAACATAGAATATATCATTGGATTAGAATTACTAGTCCTTCTTTATATAGCCATTTGATTAGAATTAGTGTATCCATCATCCTCTATGGAACAATTAAGATCCTGGTTATCAATAATCATTTTGGATTTACCATGTTGTTTCTCATCATGATTCATTACCATTAATGTCACACATCTATTAGGACATTCAATATGAATAAATAATCTAAGTATCATTAGTTTTGGAATGTATTTCCCAAAATCCATAACCATTTATTCTGGAGAGGCAATTCACTTAGGTTTGATCACTGTATTGAGATATTTACGGGTGATTAAAGCTTATGTAATTTCTTTCTACCACAATGTCAAAGGGTTATCTGACTATTTTTTTGTTAAATAATCTATTATATTAGCCAATTACTCTTATATATTAATCATTATAATAGTCAATTCAACTAGTTCTTTTACCTTCTTAATCATTTAATGGTATTCTCTATCATCATGTGGATAGTTTTCCACTTTGACAGTAGATACATTCTTTTCAAGAACTATCCTGGTATTTTCAAAAGAGGTTGGAGTAAAATAATTTTCATGGATAATTCATTATTAAAATATCATTACAGATTGTTATCTTCTAAGGAATTGATTTATAAACATGACGTCATCCGGAAATTGAGGAATAATGAAAAGAAACTCCTCAACAAATATTCTCACATTGTGATTGATCTAGACATCTTTTTCTACTAACTGAATCGCAACTATCACATTGTGTTTGATCACAAAATCTTTTTATACTTCTTGAATCACAACTATTTCATTGTTTCCATCTATAACTTTTAACTCTATGGATTCTTAGGTTCCCCCTGATAATTGGATTCTTGTGAAAGAGAAGGAACATCATGTATCAACTACATAAGTACATGAAGTTATATTAATACTTAATTTATCCAATATATTAGACTCGTATATCTTTGCACTAATTAATTAAGATCCCATATATCTAATGAGATATTATTCATCTTCATAGATAGCTAATTGAATAGTCCTTTTTCAAACTATCTTTTTAGAAATGGGTGTTCTAGTTGCTTCTTCTAATGTACCTTCATCTTTTCAAACTTAGATCCTTGATTTATCCAAATAGTTCTCAAGTATGTATGATTATAGATATTTGGTATTCAATAATAATCCATCGGATCTTGATCCTTCTAATATAATATCATCTTCATCTTCTCGGATCAAAAATATGGAAATTCTATTTATGAATTTATTTTTAACATCAGGAAGAAAAAACTTCTTCCTTCATTCTTCCTCAAGATTTTGTGAGACCCATTCTCTAAACTAGTTTATCCTTGTTTACCACATGTTGTTTTGTTTCTCAAGTTTATGTTCTTTCATCATGGAAAAGATGTTAAAATATTACCACACCCTTACTTAGATATGGTCTTCATGTATTTTATAACGTTACATAAAGATAATTAATTACTCTTACACATATTATGTCATGTGGACATCCCAATATCTTCTAGCTATTACTCATATTGATCTATACTTATTGATTTCTTTTAATAATTTTTTACATAATCACTCCATGAAGATCTAGGATCACCTTCACCCATGCTACAAATGCATGAATATTTTCTCATTTTCCTCCAAATAATGCATTAGATAAATTACCTAAACATCCTACCACTACTACCCATAGCACTGGTAGATAATATTAATTTCTAACAGGTGAATCTAAACCAATTTATATTATCCGAAAATTCACATATTTATGATTTTTATGGATAACCTTACTAACCCGTTACAGTTTTATCAAAGGTGTTATAAATAATCTTTTACCTATTTTATAGACTTCATCTATCTATTCTTCCTTGAAGATCTTGGTCATTTATTGATATGGTGCCCAATACTTCTAGTATACCTCGATCAAATAAACACTAGGAATCTTTCATTCTTGGATATATCTTTCTTGTAAAGGGATATTAGTTTAAGAAGAATTCATTAGATCCTAATCCATATACTCTAGATTTAATAGCACTAGAATGTTTTAAAGTTCACTTTCCCCAACTTGAATCCTGGATATTCAAAGCTGAATCAAAATTGTATTAGTTTTATTTCTTATATCCTCAAATGATGGGGATTCTTCTACCTCTGAGTACTCTGAATATAAATAACATAAAATCTCATCATATGAGTCTATATATTCTCCCCAGATATGCTCAAACAATATATCTAAGAATCTTCCATTAATATTGCTTTGATACTACCTATTAATTCTTATACATCTAGGAAAGTGTCAAATTTGTTACCTTTATTTCTGTAGAACCAAAAAAATCACAACTAGATTGAGATTTTCCCCTGGGGATTATAGGATACATTCCATATTTGGAATTTAATTTTTCTCCCACATTCATTTAGATTTTATTTGGTCTAATAAATCTTCAATATATGTTTTATTTTCAACCTAAAATTATACATGGTAATTTTATTTTACCCTATAATTTATACATTTTCTTCTATGATACCTTTCATTTAAACTATCTATCATGACACTGTGTTCTAAATGATATTTGTTGGTTTTTATCAATCTCTTTTTTGGTAGGACCACACCCATATCATCTTAAAACACCCTTACATTTGGGAATCAAGAAGAAATCATATATGTAATATTTCAAGACATGCCTCTTTATATAGTAGTCTTATTGCCTATATAATTTTTTTTTCATGAACTCCAAATGTATCCTACAAATCTATACTTTAAGAAATGTGATATTTCAAGGCTTGTTGAGCTATTTCAGGATATATTCCTAAAAGTTTCTATATAAATAAATCAAGATAATATTCTTGATCTCCTAATCGAAGAATATAATGCCAATAATAAAACTACAAATATATATTCTTCAAAATATTACATTTCACATATATGGATCTTGGTTAAAATTGTTCTAGATTTTCCTATAAATATTCCATCTTAATCAACCAGTGAATATCCCTCAAAAATATATTTAAGGAAATCAATAACTACTAGTATAATCTCAATTGGGAATGTGACATATTCTTGGAAAGATTCCTTCACTTTTTAGTGCCATAGTATCATATCACAAAATGTCCCAACATAACCTCTCAAGGTACCATTCAGGAAAACTAGTGCACTATCTATGGTCCATGACTATAAACCAACAGACAATATATAATATGGAAGGTCTATGGCCTACTCATTTATGGATACTCTGAGAACCTTTTTTTAATCTTGCTTAACGATAAATCCATGTTGTAGAAAACCATCTAAATATGTCTTCATTAACGTATAATCATATTGCATATAGCCTGGATATGAGTAATTAGATTCTTTATTGATCTTCTAAAACAAATCCTTGAATGATTATTCTTTTGATCCAATGAAATAGGTTTCTAGGAGATCACAAGTCATAGTAGTGTGGATTTGGAAGGTTTTACACTAATTCCATTGGTGGGTTTCATGACCCGTCCTAGAGGGGCCCATACCATGACTCCCCAAGCCCGCATCCAATTGGCCAAGGGCTAGTGACTACCACAGAGTAGACATATCACTTTCCATTGTTCTTGTACGCACACACACATCTCCAAGCCCAAAATTGTTGAAAAGTAGAATGACAAAGATGATATACAGGCAAACCACTAAGTAAAACACAAACAGAGTGCAAAATAAAGTAAAGTACATGGTGTAAAATCAGGCTAGAATACAAGCCCACCAATAGAAAGTCAGAAAAAAAGTAATATCTAACTTCCTATAGCATGTCTACAAAATACCCTACCAGAAATATAGGTGAAGTGTAGCTACCTGAAGTCGTAGGAGTACGCCTCGACTATCTTATCTCACTGAGAACCATATAGTCCTGGTCCTAGCCCTCCCTTTACTCTATCAAAGTATCGGTATTATACACAATACATGACGCATGCTGGCAAGGCCACTGTAGGGTTGAGTAAATCAATACCCAGTAGAACAGCATAAAACCACAAAGGTAAATCACAAGGGAAAAAACACAATGAAAAACACAGTCATCTCTACATAGGTATATGCCCATACATGTACCAATAATATCCAGATATAATCATTTTAGACTCTTAGAATCATGAAGTCAAAACCTCATATCCAATGTTATGATTCTCATTTAAGGCCCAAATCGTAACCCATAAAAGCAAGAGGGCACACTCCACAATCTCATCTATCTCTGATGGCACTCGTATGGCAGATATACTCCATTGGGAACAAATCTACCATTACTAATGGTATGTATCAGAGGTCACACTCCATCAGGAAAATCATATAAGGTCCATCTCCAATGCCAATAACCAAAGGATAAGTCATCATTGTCTTGTACACAACGTAAGACTAAGAAAACCCAAGTGAAGAGGCCCACCCCTGGCCACTGCGTACAGTTGATAGAGCACTGCTTCAGATTAACCATTGAAACCTCAATTTCTCTTTCAAGGAGTATCTCACAACTCAATTAATTGAGGGAGAACTTGCTCCTATCTAGGTAATGTTCACATAAATTGGAGGGGCCCTCTCTTTGGATTTTTGTACTACATTCGAGGGAGCTCCAACTCCAATGGAGGACCCACTCCCCACCACTACACGAAGATAAGGGATTATGACTCTGTATGTGAGGACTCACGCTCTAGTTCGAATAGGGGAGTGCTACTAATTAAAGACCCATAACCTAATATGATAGGTATTTACTACGTCTTATATCAAGGACCTACATCCTTCCCGCTAGGGGAGTACTACTCATTGACTATAGGACCCACACCCTACTATGAAATGGGAGTACTAACTCTGTTAGTTTATTTTCTATGGGGGGGCCTGAATTCTAGTATATCAGTGGAGTAAAACCCCTAGGCTAGAGGACATTCTCCATGGCATGACCATGGAGTACTGAATCCTTTAATGGAGGACCTCTACCCTACCTGGAAGGGGAGTACCTACTCTCTTCATACACCAATTATGGGGAAACCCACAGCTCAGTCCATCAGGGGTGTGACACACCTAGAGAAAACTACCCAAAGGTAACGATCTCATTCCGACAATGTGGAGAGTCCTATATCTACCTTATTAGAGAGGTAAAAAATACCCACACCCTAAATCATTAGGGGAGTACCAGCCTAGCGTCTCTTCATTTGAACCACCCTGATTCCTCTTAAGGTCTGCATATACTTGGAGGACACACTCCTTAAACCATTTGGTCATCTGTCAAATTCCAGAAAAAACTCACTTATAGTATCTCAAAATGATTGTCTCTTAAAAATGGTCTCAACTCCATAGAAAAATCATCAAACAGATTAACCTTTTGAATGTTACGGTTGTTTTATTGAAAATGGGTTGGTTATGTCCAGGCTCAGTCCACCCCAGTCAGACCGACCTGACCTACTTGGGTCTGAACTGACCTATGGGGTCGACCCAACCCACTAGGCAAAATCATCTTCTGGCATGACATGTCCTGGAGACTCCAACCCAGCCCGCTTGAGCAGGCCAGTTCGATCCACCCCAAATGCGGTGGCTTGCCTCGTCCACTCTACACCACATAGCCGGCTTGGCCAGCCACTAATCCCACATGCTCATAGCTTGATCTACGGGTCCAGCTCACCCCACCGCAGCCTTCTCCCACATGGGATTCCACGTAGGCGCGGCTTCCGTCACCGGTGTGTGCCACTTCTAGCATAGCAGTGGCTTCTTCCTCAGGCCACCGGACTAACTCTGGTGGTCCGATTTTTGATCTGGAAGAGGATTAGGGATCCTTGGGTTATTTCCATTATCATCATGGGTTCTAATTCATGTTTCAACTCATCCTACTAGAAAATGATCGAATGACATTATCTCTTATGTTATTTTGATCCATATTTCTTCATCGCTCTCGCACCTCCATTAGGTCCTCATGAGGCTGGATCTCTGATTTTGGATCATTGTGATGTGAGGTGGATATGCAATGACCCATTTTTCATAACCCTATAATGAACGTACGGGTCAAAGGGGAGAATAAAAACAATTGTAAAAAATCGAGGAACGAATCTCCATCATTGTTTGTTAGGGTGTTGATCCACTACCATTAGAAGGATTCAGCATAACAAACTAAAACAAAATTTCAATTCCCAAAAAATAATTCCACAGTCAAAACCCTCCCATGAGAATGATCAATTCATGGGTCATCCTTCTCAGGGGTTGATCCACGTTCATCTTATAGAAATCAAGAATGGTGAAAACATAATCAAAACCAAACACCCAACCTTGATCTGGTTCGATCATTAGTGAAGAGCAAAGCTTTTCTATTATCATCATCGATCCGTTGAAGAATGATCTCGATCTATGCTCCGATTTCCAAAACTAATTCGCCAGCATTCATTGTTGAGAGAGAGTCTATCCTCTTTTCTTCTGGGGAGCTTTTGGGTTATGGGGATAACCCTAGATATCTCACAAATATTTTTTTAATATAAAATCTCCATTGTGTCAAAAATATTTTTATTTAAAAGATTTTAATGACATCTATGTCCAAAATCTATCTTTTTTTCCTGACCCATGTCGAACGATGTTTGGCCTCGCCTAACGTAAATATTTTGTTCTGAATAAAATAGTGACCTCATTTTTTTTATTTTGGAATCTATTTAAATGATATTAAATTTCAATGTTTTTCACCTAAACTCTTTTAATTAAAAACTGAAGCTTATTCCATGATTTATTTCAGGAACACCAGGTCTTAGAATCGCACGCCGTCTTAGTGAACTGTCTTGGGATTTTCCCCAATAATTTTTAAAAATAAATTCAAGAAAACTATAGGTCATTAAATTCTCCCCACCGTAGATATTTTTGTCCTTGGAAATCCAAATTCTACACTCAAGGGAGGAAAGACAGATCTCCACACTATGCTCTCACACCAGTGATCTCATCAAGTGTCCATGGGATGCTTACAAGAATGCAATCGGAGGAACCACTTGGATCAAACAATCTAATGTCCATAATTTTCTAGGAATAACCCATTAAACAAATGAACATATCTTTTTAGTTGCAACAAGTGGTAATGCACCAAGCACCATGATCCATCTGTTGTCATGGGGTCTAGCAGCTCACCCCCACTCTAACCTAACGCATATACTGATGGAAATCCATAGTTTACATCCACCCTTGGATGAACTGTACAACATCCACCATAAGATTTATGCATTCTAGGATACCTCTAAATGCTTAAGGGTATTTACGAACAAAACAGGCCCACCCAAGAGTGATTTTTGGGTCTCACTATTCCATTTCTCTACAAAATCCAGCTTCCACACTGCTTGCTAAAAGAGAAACATTGCCACACCCACTAGTGGAATCCCAGCCGAGTATGTATGTTAATAAACCATTCCATACTATGGAAGCATCATGAGGTCTAAATCTTCCACCATGTAAATGATCCCAAGAAACAAAATTCAAGAAAAAAAATCCACTGATAGGGCCAAGATTTGCTCTGACGCTTCATCGCAAAACCTCACCCAAAATATGCATGACCAAGGGTTTCTCCCACCATACCACAATACTGGTTTTCACAAACCCCCTTCTTAGTAAGAAATTTTATAGGGTCCACCTGATGATTCTTGGGTTTCTCTTTCACCGATATGGAAACCGCATTTCATCATCACAGACTCATTTCCCCCTTCGCCTAAAACAGTCAATCCGGGCCTAAGTAGTAGTATTCCAAACCAAGAATGTCATTGTAAAGCCTCAACGTTATGACCAAGAGATCCCAACCGAAACACTCACCTCCAAGAGTCGGGTCACACTATCATAACTTTTGTTTGATTATCAAGTCTCCTCTAACAAGAGTCTCTGAGCATGAGGGTCAAGTCCACAGTTTGATTAGAAATTCTAATTCTCAAACAGAACTCATGTTAGAAGGAGGAAATCTAGAACTAATTTCCATTTGTACGACAGAAAAAATAAAATACATGGGTCATAATAAGGATCTCTCATGGAGCCTCTGGGTCATAATTCATGACTGCATGCAGTTATCCTTGCCCATGGCCTCCAGTTCCTAGAGCATGGTGCAGATCACCTTGGGGTGGTGGGGGTAACACTACAAACTATTTGCCTCCTCATGCTGCTCTTACATCTCCTCTTCCTCTCCCTCTATATTTTAGAACTCATTTCTCCAAGAACTATATCTACCAAGGTGACTCATCAACCAACTCTCATCTATAATCATGACGGGTTGGAAAATCCCTAGTGATATGTCCTACGTGGGTCGGTGGTGCTGGAGTAGTGTCAGAATGCTAAGGGAAATCATGAACACCCTAATCTCCGGGCGTAGTCCCTGCTCGAAGGTCTAGGCCCTGTATTATGGCTCCCACACTATGTCTATAGAGTAACAAGATATGTTTGTGAATCCTTCTGAGTACTCTTAAAACATCATGCTTCATTACTGCAGGTGTAGTATCTTTTTTATACGCATAGAGCATAACGTCACTGGAAAGATATCAAATCTGAAGAGGGGATCAAATTCAATCTATGAGAGGTTTTCCTCCTCATACATCTATATAACTAGGCTTCACTGCCATCATGTTGATCCTTGAAGAATGTTTAATTATAGGAATTCAATCTAGTCAGGTGGTGTCCTCACATGGTAGAAGATTATTGTGACTACCTCCAACCAATCCTCGACTACTTGAGGATATGTCTCCCCTAGAAACCTCAGAGGTCACTGCCTCTGAGGCTCATGAAATGTAATGATCCTGTATCCATCTTCTACTAGTATTTATGGTAGTAACTACTGATCAAAAGTTGTTGACATCATTGGTGCACCACTCAGTGGGGCAATCTCTGGTACTAGTCCCAATAATGAGGCCTCATCATTATGCATACCATCCTCATGGTCACATAATGGAATCCTAGCTGGATGTCTACATGGATGAATATTGTAATATATCATGATGAACCATGGTTAATAAAGAATATCTAGAGAGCTGACTCAAGAAGGATATGGAAAACACAAACCATTTTTATATGATGCATGTACCATTCATTTACCTATAACTAGTTTTTTCGTGTACAAGGTTGGTAAATAGTTATCTAGAGTCTTAATGTTTGGATACATCTGTCGTCACACCAACACCGGAGTCCTTGGACTGAATGTTGAACTCGAAACACATAAAACTATATCCCCAAACCAAAATCACTGACACCTAGTCCCAATGTGGAACCAAACTCCTTTGCTACTACTTTTTCATGACCCGTCCCAGAGGGGCCTATGTCGCAACTACCCAAGCCGGCCTCCAGTAGGCCAAGGGCTGTTGAATATCCCCAATTAGTCATATCACAAACTTGTGTGGCATTTACTGTATACCAATATGCATTAAAACATCTCCAAGACCATAAATTATGAAAAGTAAAAATTCCAAGGAAGCAATTCATACAGACCGCTAAGTAAAATACCACCAGAGTGCAATAGATAATAAAGTACAAGGTGGAGAACTGGCCAGTATATAATCCCACCAAAAGAAAAATTAAACACAAGTACAACCCTAAGTCCCTATATCATGTCCGCCAAAACCCCTACCTAAAATGTAGGTTAAGGGTAACTGCATGAATTCATAAGAGTACGCCTCATCTGTATGATCTCACTGGGATCTACCAGGTCCTGGTCCTCCCTAGACTCTGTCAAATCTTCTATTATCTGCACAAGACACGACACATGTGGTAAATTCCCATGTAGGTTTGAGTAAAAAATACTTAGCAGGACACCCCAAACCAAAAAATGTAAAGAACAAGGGAAAAAATAAATGAACAGTCAGCTCTAGATAGGTATATCCTATGCATGTACCATGAATATCCATATATACTCATTTCAGACACTAAGAATCATGTGGTACCAAACTCATTGATAGCATCAAGATTCTCATTGAAGGCCCAAATCTTATCCCATAAAACGATTAGGATGCACTCCATGAGCTCATCCATCTCTTATAGCACCCGTCTGAGAGATATAATCCATCTTGAATAACTCTACCACTCCTAATGGTACATCCAAGAGGACATGCTCCATTATGAACATACTAAAAGGTCTATACTCAGTTCCTAGAACTAGAGTTTCACTCATAATTGTCTTTCTCCCAACATAGGACTAAGGAAACCCAAATTAATAGGCATACCCCTCTCCACTGTGAATTTTTGAGGGATCACGGCTTCAGACTAACCTGTGAAAAATCAATCACTCTCGTAAGGAATATCCCACACCTCAATCAATTGAGGGAGACCTAGCTCCTATCTAGGTAATGTTCACATCATGTGTAATGGACCTCTCCTCGTAGTTGTATCCTATAGTCAAGGGATCTCCAACTCCAATGGAGGACATGTTCCCCGCCGCTACTTAGAGACAGTGGAGTACGACTTCCCAAGTAAGGTCTCCCACCCTGATTCCAACAAGGGAGTTCAAAACATGAAGGACTATCACCTTGATACAATAATGAAGTACTACTTCATATTTCGACAACCTTCACCCTACTAGGTGGGGGAGTACTACTCCATGACAAGAGGACCTGCACCCTGGTATGAAAGGAGAGTACTGACTCTGTCAGTTTGTTTGCTATGGGGGAATCACATCCTAGTACGTTAGGGGAGTACTGACCCCAAGCTTGAGGACCCACTTTGTGGCATGATAGGGTAATATCAAATAATATAATATAGGACCCTCACCCTACCCTGTAGGAGAGTACCTACTCTATTGATATTCCAATTATGGAAAAACCAGTACCCCAGTCCATTCGAGGAGTAAAACCCCTGTAGTAAACTACCCGAAACTAACGAACCCACACACACGATGTGGGAAGTCCCATATTTACCTAACAAAAGAGTTATGGAATACCCACACCCTAAATTATTAGGGGTGTGTGGTCCTAGATTCTCTTTATATGAACCCCCCTAATTCCTCTCAAGGTCTACTTGTACTGGGAGGACCCACTCCTCAAACTATTAGGTCATCCATAAACCTTCATAAAAACTCAATTAGAGTATCTCAAAAGGTCCATCTCATTTCAAGGTTCCCAATTCTATATAAGTCTCATCAAATAGATTTTTCTTTTGAAAGTTGTGTGCCTTTTAGTGAAAAGGGGTTGGTTGGGTCTAGGCTCGGCCCGGACACAGCGGCTTGCGACATCCATTGTACACCACATGGCCAACTCAGACGGTCCCAACTCCCACATTAGTATGGTTTGATCCAAGGGTCCAGCTCACCCCACCGTGGTATGATTTTGCGACCTTCTCTCCCATGGGTAGCATCGTAGACACAGTTGTTGGTGGCTTCTTCTCCAGGGCAGCGGACTCACTCTATTGGTCTGATTTTTTTATCCAAAAGAGGTTCTAAGATCCTCGGGTCGCATTCATCATCACCAGCGATTAGAATTCATGTTGTGACACATCCCTCTATAAATTATCTAGTGGTTTTATCTCGTACATCTCTTTGATATGTTTGTCTTCTTCTTTGTTGCACCTCTGATTGGTCATCATGTGGCCAGATATCTGATTTGTGATTATTGCATTATGAGATGTATATGCAACAATCCATTGCTCATAACCCCATGAAGAACATGAAGAATGAACAGGTTAAAGGGGAGATGAAAAACACATGTAAAAATTTGGTAATGAACCTCCTTCATTAATCATTATGGATCTCATCCTCTCCCATTAAAAATATTTAGTAAAACAAAATAAAACAGAATTTCAATTCCACAAAAAATATTTTTGTAGTCAAAACCCTCCTGCATGAACAATAGAGTCACGGGTTAACCAATTTGTGTGTTGTTCCACATTATTCATTTAGAAATAAATAATGCAGAAAATAGAATCAACACAAAACACCCTACTTTTATTCGGTTCAATCATTGGTGAAGATTGAAGCTGTATCATTGTCGTCATCAATCCATTGAAGAATGATCTCAATCTGCGGTCTGATTTCCAAAACTGATTCACCAGAATTCATCATCAAGATACAGCATCTACTCTTTGCCTTAGAGGAGATCCAGGGTTATAGTGATAACCCTGGATCTCTGAGAAATATTTTTTAAAAATAAAATATTTTTTGTGTCAATTATATTTTTATTTTAAATATTTTAATGACATCAACAACCAAAATATAAGTTTTTTTTCTGACCCGTGCTGGATGATGTTAGGCCCCACATAAGGTAAAGTTTTTGTTCTCAATACAACAGTGACCTCAGATTTTTGATTCGTAAATCCTTTTCAAAGATATTAAAGTTCAATGTTTATTGTCTAAGTACTTTTAACTAAAAAATGAACTTTATTCAAATATTTATTTGGGGCACATTGGGACTCAGATTCTCATGTTGTCTGAACTCCCTATCTCAGAATTTCCACAATAATTTTTAAAAATTATTTCTGCAAAAATCCCCATCATTACATTCTCCCCACATTAGGGATTTTCATTTCTAAAAATCTAAAAAACTACACTCAATGTAGAAAAAACTGATCTCCCTACTGGGATCACACACTAGCGAGCTCATCAAGGGTTCTTGTGTTTCTTACAAGAACATGCTGAGAGGAACAACTTGGATCAACAAATCTCATGTACAAATTCTGCTAGGGCAAAACTGTGCAGCAACGGTACATGGATTTTTATCTGTGACAGGTGGAAAAGCACCAAGCACCATAGTCCCTCTACTATTATGGGGTCTAAGGGCTCACGTCCATGCTAACATGACGTAGATACCAAAAAAATCCATATTTTACATCCACACATAGATGAACTGTATAACATCTTCCACAATTTATACACATTCTAGGTTGACGCTAAATGCACAGGGGTATTTATGAGAAAAACAGGTCTATCGAAGAGTGAGAATTAGGTCTTACTAGGCCCTCTATCTAAAACCTCTAACCGCCACACATCTTCCTAAACCAGAAACACTTCCACACACATTAGTGGTATCCCAACTAGGTATGAATGTTAATTAACCATTCCATACTATGGAATCATTGTGAAGTCTAACTCTTCCACCATGGAAATGATCCTAAGGAATATAAGTTGAGTAAAAAATCTCCACTGGAAGGACCAGCATCTGCTCTGATGCTTCCTCCAAAAACCTTACCTATAGTATGAAAGACCAATGAATTCTCCCACCGTACCTCAATACTAGGATTCACTAACCCCATTCTTAGTAATCCCTTTGCGAGGGTCCACCCTACAATTTCTTGGATTCCTTTTCACCGACAAGGAACCCCCATTTCATCATCATGGACACACTGCACCATTCACCGAAAATAGTAAATCTGGGTATGAAATGTAGTATTTCATACCAAGAATGATGTCGTAATGCTTCGACGCTATAACCATGAAATCCCAGCCACAACTCTCTCCTCAAAATGTCGGTTCACACTATTAGGGATAGTGTGTGATTATCAAGTCTTCATCTAACAGGAGTCTCTAAGTGTGAGGGTTAAGTCCCTAGTTTGACTAGAACATCTATGTCTCAAAAAAACTCATGGTACATGGAGAACAACTATAACCTGTTTCTATTATTATAACAGGAAAAAAGAAAAGACATTGGTCATACCTCGGATCCCTCTTGGAAACTCTGGGTCATAAGCCAAGACGGCATGCAGCTATCCTCACCCACTATCTCTAGCTCATGGAGCCTAGCGCGAACCACATGGGGGTGCTGGGGGAAAAACTACAAACTATCTATCACCTCATGCTACTCTTCCAGCTCCTCTTCCTCACCTGCCACCTTATGGAACTCCATGCTCCAAGCACTGTCTCTGCCAAGGAGGTTCATCATACATCTCTCTTCAAGCAGCATGAAAGGTCGGACAATCCATAGTGAGATTCCCCCAGTCATTGTAAGCATAGAAATGCCTTTTTCATGGCTGATCTTGTCCTTAGCACTGCTCATGCACCATAGGATCACATGTTTGTGTTTGGGAATGGGTATGCCTCATATGTTGTGATCCAATCACATTTCGTCTTCTAGATTCTACAGGCATCTCTATCTCATGAACTATGTTGTTGGTCACATCCATCTACTCCTCATCCAAAAAACTCTCAACCACCAGGGCTCGCTCCAGCACCCCAGCATATGTATGAATGCTATGAGATACCATTGATTCCCTGATATCCTAGTATAGTCCTTATTCAATGGTCTGGGACCTAATGTATGGTTCCCTCACCATGTCTTTTGAGTAACAAGATAAGTCCATGAATCTCTTTGAGTTCTCTACTATCGGTATGCTTCCCTACTATAGGTGCAGCAGCTCTTATATACACAGAGAGCGTAACATCATCAGAAAGAACTCCTCCCCGAAGATGGGCTCAAAGTATATCCAAGAGAGGGTCACCTCCTTATATGTATTAATCACTAAGATCCACCATCATCCTATAGATCCCTAAAGAAGGCTCACGATTAGGACTTCTATCTAGTGAGGTGGTGTCCTTAAAAGGAAAAAAGATGAGCATTACAGCCTCCAACCAATCCTCAGGAACATGAGGATCTTTCTACAATATAGAATATGGGATCTTTTGCCTCTAGAACTAATGAAACGCATTGAGCCTACGTGCATCCTCTACCAAGATCATTGGTAGAAACTACTGATCAATGGGTTGCAGTATAACTAGTACACCTCCCGGTGGGGAAATATCCAGTACTAGTCCCTGTAATTATGCCACATCACTAGCCATATAGTCCTCATGGTCACGCAATGAAATCCAGGATGGTTATCTACGTAGAGGCATCCTGAAATAGATCAATTTGAACCATGTTCAATAAATTATATATTGTGAGATGACTAAATAATGAAATGGAAGGCACAAACCATTCATATATGTTTCATGTATTATTATTTTCCCTAAAACTAGTGTTTTTATTTTCTATGTTGGGAAATAGGTGTCCAGAGTCCTGGTGTTTGGATATATTGGTCACTGCACCAACACTGGAGTCACTGGCCTAAAAGATGAACTTGAAACAATTAACACTATTTTCCCAAACCAAACTCACTAACTCTCAGTCCCAATGTGGAACCAACCACCTTTGATACCACTTTGTCACAACCTATCCCAAAGGGGAACATTCTGTGACTCTCCAAGAATACCTCCAATAAGATATGGGTTGGTTACTAGCATCGAGTAGTCATACCACTAACATGGGAGGCATTTACTATGTACCTGTACACATTTTCACGTCTCTAATCCCAAAAATAATGAAAAGTAAAAAATCCATTGAAGCTATGAAAACATACGAATAATTAAAACACAACCAGAGTGCAACAGAAAGTAATGAAAAATGTGGTAAACAAGTCTATTATACAAGACCACCAAAATAAAGCTAGAACACAAGTAAAATCCTATGTCCCTATAGCATGTCCACTGAAAACCCTACCTAAAATTTAGGTGAAAGGTAGCTGCTTGAAGTTGTAGGAGTATGCCTCATCAGTTTGATCTCACTAAACACCACCTAGTCCTAGTACCACATGGACTTCATCAAAGAATCATTCGTCTGCACATGAAACGACATATGAGGGCATTCAGGGGTGATTAAAACAATACATAGTAGGACATCCTGAAACCACAAAGGTAATGCACAATGGAAAATCACAAAGAAAATAACAGTCATATCTATATAGGAATATTCTCATACATGTAAAATGAATATAAAAATATACTCATTTCAAAAACTAAGAATCATGAGGTCCCAACCTCATAGCTAGATTCAGGATTCTCATTGAAGATCCAAATCATAACCCATAAAACCAGGAGAACACACCCCACAAGCTCAGCCATCTCTCATGGCACCCATCTGATAGATATACTCTATTAGAAACAACTATACCATTCCTACAGGTATTTTTGGGAGGACATGCTCCCTAGGGATCATTTTACAAGGTTCATCTCTAGTGCCAAGCACTTGAGGTTCAGTCATTGATGTCTTGTGCCCAACGCAGGAATAAAGAAACCCAAGTGAAGAGGGCTTCCCCTCTTCACTATGTACAGTTGAGGGAGCATTACTTCAGACTAACCTACAAAACCTCAATCGCTCTTACAAGGAGTATCCTAAACCTCAGTCCACTAAGGGAGAACTACATCATATCTAGGTAATGTTCACATAAAGTGGATGGTCCCACCCCTTGTAGTTGTGTCCTACAGTCAAGGGATATCCAAATCCATTAGGGGGCCCACTCCCCACCACTACTTAGAGATAGGGGAGTAAGACTCTGCAAGTGAGGACACATGCCCAAGTATCAATAGGAGAGTTCTACTCATGAAGGATCCACACCCTAATAAAACATTGAAGTACTAATTTGTATATCCAGGACCCACACCCTACCTGGTAGGGATGTACTACTTAGTAAGTAGAGGACCTGCACCCTGGTATGAAAGGGCGTACCGTCTCTGTTAGTTTGTTTGCTATGGGGGTCCCGCGCCCAAGTATGTCAGGGGAGTACTAACCCCAAGCTAGAAGACAAACTCTCTAGAACTACAAGGGAGTAATATCTGCTATAATAAAATACATGCACCCTACCCTGTATGGGAGTACTTAATCTATTGATACACCAATTATGAGGAAACCCACACCTTGGTTCACCAAGGGAGTAACACCCCCACAGGAAACTACTCAATGGTAATAAACCCACTCCCATAATGTGGGGAATCCCATCATTACCTAATCATAGAGGTAAGGGATACCCACATCCTAAATCATCAGGGGAATTCCATCCAAGCTTCTCTTTATATGAACCACCCATATTACTCTCAAGGAATTCTTATTGCGGGAGGACCCACTCCTCAATCCATTAGGTCGTCCATAAAATTCCATAACAACTCAATTAGAGTATATCAATAGGTATTTCTCATCACAAGAGTCTCAACATTGTAGATGGATCATCAAACGGATGCTCTGTTTGAGTGTTATGGTCGTTTTATTTAAAAGTGTCAGTTGGGTCTGGGCCCATGCCCGCTTGATTGAGCTAGTTAGATCTACCCCAGACATGAAGGATTGCCTCATCCACATCATGACACATTGATGGCTTTGCAGGCCCAAAATCCCACATGCCCGAAGATTGATCTGTGTGTCTAGTTCGCCATGCTACGGCACAATGTTGTATCCTTCTCCCACATGGACAGCCGCATAGATGCAACTACTATCGGCGTTTTCTGCCTCCACCACACCAACACGCGGCTACCACAGATTCCCCCAGCACACCATTGGATTCTTTTGTGGACCACCGGGCTCACTCTGGTGGCCTGTTTTTTTATCTGGAATAGGTTCTAGGATCCTCAGGTTGTGTTCTTTATCATCATGGGTTCAAATTCATGTTGCATCCCATCTCATCATAAAATGATTGAATTTAGGTATCTCCGACATCAAATTGATCCTTCTGTCATCGTTGATGTAACACCTCTATTAAGTCATCATGAGGCTAGATCTCTGATTTGGGATTGTTGTGTTGAGAGATGAATATGAAACGCCCAGTTGTTCATAACACCATGAAGAATGCGATGAACACACGGGTTAAATTGGAGAAGAAAAACACATGTAACAAATCAAGGAATGAACCTCTGTCATTTTTCATTATGGAATTGATCTTCTCTTGTTATAAAGATTTAGCATAACAAACCAAAATGTAATATGAACTCCTCAAAAATCATCTTTCAATAAAAACCCTCCTCTATGAACAATTGAGTCGTGGGTCAACATATTCATGGGTTATTCTATATTCTTCATTTAGAAATCAAGAAAAAGGAAAATATAATCAAAACCGAACACCCTGCCTAGTAATGGTTTGATCATTGGTGAAGAGTGAAGCTGCATCATTGTCATCATTGATCCATTGAAGAACTATTCCGATTCACGCTCTGATTTCCAGAACGGATTCATCAGCGTTCATTGTCGAGAGAGAGCCTCTCCTATTTTCCTTAGGGGATATCCAGGGTTATGGTGATAACCCTAGATCTCTAAAAAATATTTGTTTAAAATTATATCTCCATTGCATTAAGAATATTTTTATTTAATATATTTTTATGATGTCTACGTCTAAAATATAAATTTTTTATATGACCCGTGCCAGACGATGTTAGTACCCACCTAAGCTGAATTTTTTGTTCTAAATGCAACGGTTCACACAGATTTTTGATCTGGGAATCCATTTTAATGATAATAAAGTTTATATTTTTCCACCAGAAATCTTTTAATTAAAAACTGAACATTATTCAATGATTTATTACAAGAACATTGGGCCTCAGAATCACACACCGTCTCAATGTCCGGTCTCAGAATTTTCCCAAATAATTTTTAAAATTAAATTCAGGAAAAATCTTGGTTATTATACTGGGAGATTAGTTGGACACTTTCTTCTTCTCTTTCTCTTCAAATATTGATTATAGGTCTTATGATTTCTTGAACTTTTCATTTAGGTATTTGGAGAAACATTCAATATCTCCAAGTTCCCATTTCTACTATGTAATATTATCATTGATCTATTTCTTGTATTCCTAGATTCTACATGGAATACTTGAAACTTCTCCCTGATATTCATGAGCTTCTTTTTCTAAAGGCCATGCCTAATATTCTACAGTTGATCTTATTGATATAATTTTTCTTTTTGTATATATGTGTGGACTCATATCTAATAAAGTAGGATTCTAAATGATTGGTATATTCTCTAGAATCTTTCCATTCAATCCTCTTCCAAATATCTCGAATATTTGGTCTAACACCATATCCTATTCTCGCCATTTTTTCCTATTCAAATAAAAATACTTCACCTTCTAGAACAACCAGATTTCATTCCATGTTTTCAACTGAACACATAGAATGTCTAAGCATAGATTTAGAAAGACAAATTTCTACCTTCAATTATTCAAGGTTGTCATGACTCTCTTGGACTTTATACCCTAACTCAAATACTTCGGCCTTATTTTGGTAGGATACTATAGGGTTTGGTATTTAACAATACTTTCCAATACAAATATTGTTATATTTGTTCTCGAAATGCCTTATCCTACCTTCTAAATGATTTTTATCATAATAGAAACCTTTAAACATACAATTTGATTAATAAAACTTTACTAAAGTAGCACTTCCTCCCTATGCTTTGATACCACTATTGGTTGAGTGTCTAATGAGGACTCCAAGGACTTCATGTTTAGTGAATCTAGAAAGGTATAAAAACTTCTCACAAGCATGACAGAAAAACAATTTCCACAGAAAAGGGTAAGATAACTAATTTTATTCGACTCATAGGATAAAAATTGGAATCACTTTGCAAGAATAACACAAAGTATTGGAGAGAAACTTATTGATGGACTTTCTAAAATCATACTAATTTTTTATCAAAATTCATCTCTCTGAAAAAATTGGTCAAAGGTCCCTTTTTATAGGCCTACGGGATTATATTTCCATAGAAGCTGACTTGACTTACACTATAAGTCTTGATATAATTTGGAATCTTACAACTCACACTTACAACAAGGAAAAATAAAAAGAAAAATAATAATCAAAAGAAAAAGGCAGAGCACACAACCATGAAACTTCATCCATAAACTTCACACATTAAAATAAACTACATAATTGACATGTATGATTTGACCCAATCATACATGCTATATATGAAATGTTTCTGCATCATTTCCTAGAATCCTTCTAATCTGTACAAATCATCAACCATCTCAATGAATGATAATTAATGTTCTAACACCTTTGTCTCCATAAATTCTTTGATGGCACATTGGATCCCCTATCTAACAATAGACACCTTATTTATGCCCCTTCAACTTCTTTATTTCTTCATGAATATTGTCTTCTCCTACTAGAAGATTTAACCTAAGTGCCTTTTTTCAAGTTTCATGTCTCTTGAGTTAATAGAGACTAAAACATTGTCTCTTGTAGAGAACATGAAATCTTTTCTCATTGATTTTCCCATTATCATATAAACACGCTGTGGAATCTAGATAAGTTTTTAATGGATCTTATTCCAAGTGAACTTTATCCAATGTTCATTGTTAAATTGAAATTCATTGAATGGTTTTCGAATCGGTTTTTTATTACAGTGACCTTGGTAAGGGTTCTATATAATGACCAATATTTATACTTTTTTAATATGTTTTATGTGATAAAACCACCATAAAAAACTTGAAAATACATTATTTCGAAATGTCTTCTCTATCTATGATACCCATTTAAATTTGGAATTTTCCTTCTTAAATCCCCAGAACTAAACTACTCCCATTCTGAAGGATTTCTAAAATTTGATGAATTGTTCTAGTTTTAATTCCATGTTTTTATATAGAGCTTTAGAAAACCTATTACAAAAATCCTCTAAAATATATTTATGATGATATATTCTCACATTCCTTATAGTTTGATCATTTAATTTTATAAATAAAACTAGAAAATTATTCCTTTATCTAGATCTCTTCAGTAATGATCATTCTAATAATATCCTAGTCAATCTTCTTTCAATACTCTACAAATACCTTAGATACATTGAGTGTGTCTAGAACATGGTTCAGGACTATCTTAATTATATAATGATATTTATTTTTCTAGATTGAATTATAGAGAGTTATGGATTTATTCATATAAATAGTTTGAATCCATTAAAAATATTTCTAATTTTTTCCCTACATTATTCTTCTTTTCTAGATCATCATCTAGTCTCCCTTGAATATGTTCACATTGAACATTATGATGATGAAGTTTCTTATAAACCTTCTTTGTATTTTGCTACTCAAGTTCTTCTTATACATACTCAGCCATTTTCTAAGAAACATTCTTCTCTTTTCCTTTATAGAAAATTTGTTTCTATCCACTATTTCTTTCAAGACTTCTGGATTATCATAATTTTTACTCGTTGAGTGATTTAATTACCTTTCTGACCACATATGATGAATTTAATATTAATTTTTTCCATAAAATTTTTTTTGATGGAACTTTCTGCAACAATTCCTAGTTTTTCATTCTTTTTGGTTGAAAACTCTATGTTTTTTAATATTTTTACCTTACTGGATAAATATCCTTTCTTATGAAACAGGTTATCTACTATAATCCCTTTTCTGGGTACTTTCATTCATTACCTTGATAATTTTTCATTCAACGACAGAATGATTATCAATAAAAACAAGGCATTTATTTGATCTAATACTTTCTTCAATTTACAATACAATAGTCAAAATAATGTGTTAGTTCATCTGAAGTGACATTATCTTTTCCTTTAATATTTTCTATATTAAATTTATAATATTTTAATTCATTCCTTCACCGCACTAATCATTCTGAGGTAAACCTTTTTAATTTTATTTATATGAAAATATTTATATAAGAAATATGTGTTCTTATAGATAAATGTTTTCTCAAGAAAAACTCAGTAGCCCTAATTTCTTAAAGGACTACAAGAAATTATCATTCATAGACAAGAATATTATTCTATGTCCCATTAAATCACCCACTCTAGTAACTAATGATACTTTATTCATGGTTCTTCCTTATGTTTAGGACACATCCCTATATTAAGTTTGATGCATCCATTTCTAAGACATGTTAATATTCACTCCCATTTAGGTACTCTAATTTTGGGAGGTTCTAATCTTTATAATTCATTATTTTGATTTATTCATAATCTTATCTTGTCTAATTCCAATGTACCTTACTAGATACCATCTTTTGGAATTAATCTAGAATGTAAGCTCAGAAACAACATATTATACCAATAAAAACATGTGTCTATATGTAATCTATAATCTCATCAAGGAATGTTTATTACGTCGTTGTAATATATTGTTAAGGCTTCTCACTACTTCCTTTGATTTGAAATCATTAGATTCCTATATTTGGTTGCATCCAAATGATCTTCCTTTTGGAAAGTAACATCCCTTATATTCTAGAACACTTCAGCCACCCGCTATAAATGCTTGTTATGAAATTATATATTTTATTAAATATTAACACTTCATTAACATAGAATTCTACAAAGTACAATAACATATTGAATGCCTTTATATTCTCCTATATAATATTCATATGGAATTATTGATTCCAAATTGCATAACCAACCGTTAAAATAGGCCAACATGCATTATAAATGATATTAATGGTTTTTCCTCCTCTTTGATCTTTATTTACCCATATCCTCACGTGAGATCAAAAATGTATTATAAAACTTCCCTTTAATTCCTAATCCTTCATCTCAAATCCTATTAGTTATGAATATTGTAGCCATCATCCCTGTTTCACAATTAAGACCACGATATTCAATAACCACTCTAGATTTTCCATACTATTTCTCTCCATCATTCATTTCCATAAATTCTACACTCCTATGATAAATTTCATTATGCCTAATTAATCTAAGGCTAAATAGTTCTAAAATATGTTTTTCAAAATCCTTAACCTTTTCATATGGATAGGAAATTGTCAAACTTCTTATCAGTACACTAGATTCCTTAAGGGTAATTATTTCTTTGGGAATTTCCATCTTCTACAATTTATGAGGGTTCCCTCACCTGTTTTCTGATATATATTATTTTATATTATCCTATTCCTCTTATTCATTAATCAAAAAAACATTAAATCCAATCATTCCTTTACATGGATCAATATTTGTGTGGTCTTCTATATTATCATCTTGATAGTTTTTTACTTTGATAGAAGATAATTAAATTTCTTAAACCATTCTAGTTTTTTCAAAAGTATCGGAATCAAATAATTTTTTAAGATAACTACTTCTAAAAATATCATTCTAGGATGATATTTTATAAGGAATCAATTTCTAATCAAGAATTCATCTGTAAATTGAAGAATAAAGTGATGTAACCGCTCTACAACTATTTTCCCGTTGAAGTTGATTTGAACATATTTTGCTACTCATGAATCATAATTGTTTCATTGTTAGCATCTATAACTTGAAACTATATGGATTCTAAATATACTCCTAAAAACTAGATTCTTGAGAAATAGAAGGTGTATCATATATCACCTAGGGTAGTAGATGAAATTCTATTAATACATAATTTTAAAATTGTATCCCACTACTATATCTTTTAACTAAGTAATAAAGATCCCATATATTCTATTTTATATTATTTATCATCATAGATTGGTTATTGAACTATTAATTTTTATAATATTGTTTTAGAAATTGATTTTCATGGTGCTTATGATGAAGTGCCTTCATCAAACCCAATGAGATCCTTGGATTATCTGAAGGGTTATCAAGTAGTTTTTATATGAAAACATATATATTCAAATATAATATACATAATATTGATCTTTATGATCTAAAATCATCTTCATATTCTCTAATTGTATATATTAAAAGTCTATTTTGGACATTTTTAATCAGATATGGAAGATGAAAATTATTCCTTTGTTCTTCATATGGATCTAGTAAAACCAATTTTCTATGCTAGGTTGGCCTCTTAGTTTTTACCAACTATGTTTTTGTTTCTCTAATTAATGTTTCTATATCTTATAAAATGTTTTTAAATATTTCCACTCCCTTCCATAGAGAATGTCTCCCCATATTTTAGAACATTAATCAATGATGTGTCATTACTCTGACACATCTTTTGTTGGGTGGACATCCCAAAATTTCTTCTAGTTCCTTGTGTTGATCTTTATATCTATAGTTTTACTAATAATTTTCTCAATAAACACTATATGAAAATATGGTATAACCTACACACATACTACTCTGGCATGAAAATTTTCTCAGGATCCTTCTAATAATGCATTAGATAAATTGTATAAAGTGTCATCTGCTACTTAAATTAGGATAGTTAGATCTTGTACTTTTTTCACAATAAGGTCTACTCAAATATGTATTATCCCAAAATGAACATACTTATAATTTTTTTAGATATACTTACTAACCCATTATAGTTTTAGAAAATAAATATCAAATAATAATTTATCTCTTTTATAGACTTCATATGTCTCTTCAACCCTAAAGATCATGGTCAATTCTTGATATGGAACCCTAGAATTATGGTATACTTCAGAAAAATAAAATCCAAGAATCAACCATTGTTATAAATCTCTTCCTTTTAAAGGTATATTATTATTTTAACAATTCACTAAATCACCTACTATATCCTCAAGATTTACTAGCTTTAGAGAGTTTTCAGGTAAACTAGCTCGTGCATGAAATAATGGATATTCGAAACTAGCTCCAAATTTTGTTGGGGTTATTTCCTTATTTATAATATGATTTGTATTCTTCCACCTCTGATTACTATGAATATAGAGAATATAAAATCTCATCATCTAAGTCAATATCTTCTCCCCATATAGGCTAAAACAATATATCTTATGAATCATCCAACATTATTTCTTTGAGGCTATATCTTCTTCTCTCTGCATCTAGGAATGTGTCAACTCTGTGACCATTGATTCAATAAAACAAGTAACAATCCTAACTAGATAATGATTTTCCTTTATGGAATCTAGGACACTGCTCATATCTGTCATTAATTTTTTCTCTCATAAACTTCTAGATTCTATTTTTGTCTAAAAAACATCTTATATGTTTCTAGATTTCTACCTAAAAATTTACTTAATGATTTTCTTTTACAAAATAATTTCTTGATTTTCATATTTGATCTCTTTTGTTCACCATATATGTCATAAAAAATTATTATGAAAAATATTTATTTTGGTTTTCCAAGCTATTTCCTGGTTGGACCACACTCATTTCTTCTTATTACACCCTCTTCTTTTGAACAACAAGAAGAACTCATTTATGGAATATTTCTTACATCCTGCAAGACATACCCCCATGTATAATAGAGTCTTATTTCATACCTTATTGTATCTATGTGAACTCCCAAAGTATCTTTTAAATGTTAAATTTAATAAAGACAGGTCCTCATGGATTTTTGAACTATTCCAAGTTAGAAACCAAGAAGTCTTTGGATAAATACATCTAGAGAATATTCTTGATCTCATTGTCCAAAAAGATAATACCGATATTGAAACATGCAAAGATATTCTTAAAAATATCACATGTTATAGATCTAGATCTTTGTTAATGTTTTTCTAAATTTTTCTACCAATTCTCCATCCTGATCGCGAGTGAATTTCCCCTAAACTCATATTTATAAAATTGTCCACTACCAGTAGAACCACAATTTTTGAATGTGAAATATTCATAGATGGCCTCTCTCACTTATGAATGTCTTAGAATTATATCCCAAAATCTTCCTTCATTACCTATTAAAGAAGATACTAATAAATTGAGTTCACTATATATATTATGTGACTATAAACTAATAGAAATCATATAATATCAATGTTCTAGAGCCCACTCATATATGCCTGCTCTGGGATCATTTTTTCAATCATGCTTAAGGATCATACCTTGTTGTGAAACACATTCTGGATGTTTATTCATTGGCCTATATTCTTTCAGAATATAATTAGGATATAAGGGGTTGTCCTTTATATAGATCTTCTGGAGAGAGAAAAATCCTTGAACGATCATTTTTATCATTCCCATGGTATTTGTTTCTAGGATATCTCATGCCATACTAGCTTAGCTTCCCAAGGATTTTCACCAAGCCCTTCGATGAGAGATGATTTGGCCTCTTTCTTATTCTAATTCAAATCAAGTCTAGATTATAGGTCTTCTAATTTACTAAGGTTTTAATTTAGGTTTTTTGATACATTTTCAATATCTACATGTTCTTTGTTATGTAGAGTATGATATCATGGATCTATTTCTAGTATTTTTGAATACTCTGAGGAATACATAAAAATATTTATAGGTATTCTAGATCTTCTCCAAATAAAGGCCATGTGTAATATTCTAAATTATATCATCTTGATATAATTTATTTATATATTTTTGTGTTGATTCATATCAGAGACAGTGGCTTCTGGATGATTGGAAGTTTCTCTTAAATCATTCCCTTTATGCCTCTGTCAAATATCTCAAATATTCAGTCCAACATGAGATCCTCTTTCGGCCATATTTTACAATTCAAAGAAAAAATACTTCCCAATTAGGTTCTCCTAGAGTTATTTTAAGGTTTTAAACTAACTGCCTATCTTATCTAAGCTGAGATTCAGTGTTCTGAATTTCTACCTTCAATTATTCAAGATTGTCATGAGTTGCGTTAGCTTTCTTCACATAATCAATTACTTCGAGCTCATTTTGGTAGGCTAATATATCTTTAGCAATTTGATGATATATTCTAAGAAAAATATTATAGACATGTTTCTCGTAGTACCTTATCCTACCTTCTATGAAATTCTTCTCAAAATAGAAACCTTAAACCATGGAAGTTCTTTACAACAATCATTGTTGAAGCAGCTCTTCCTCCCTGCACTCTGATAACTAATAAGCATTGATAAAGACCATTAAATTACCATTATGCACATAAAATAAATAAATAAAAATAAAAATGAATATACGTGAAAAATAAAAACTAAAAAAATATTAAAATAAAAAAAATATTAATTAAATTAAATATAATAATTAGTGTCATAAATTTTAAAAAACAATTACTAATTAAAAATTACTAAGTATTTTTAATAATTAGGAAAAATATAAATATTAAAGTAATTAAATTTAAAAGTTATAATAAATTAATAATTTTATAAAAATAAATATTAAAACATAGACAATTAATTTATAATAAAAAATTATATTAAAAATAAATAAATAAATAAATATTTAAAATAAATAAATAATATAACTTTTATTAAATATTTTAATAAATATAATCATATTATGATCAAAGTGTTATAACATAATAAATTTAATAAATATATGAACCTTTTATTAAAATTGTAAAAAATATTATTAATATAATTATTAATATTATAGTAGATTTTTCATTAGTAATTGATTTTAATATTTTATTAAATATTATGAATAAAACTACTAATATTGTATAAATTTACAAATTACAAAATCACTTTATAGTAAGAAGGAATAAATATTAGAAATAAATAATTATAATTAATTATTTACTACTTTTGAAATTTGTAAATATTGTTCATAATAAAAATGAATAAATAATTTTTAAAATATATCATTAATAAATGTATAAATATTAATATCATGTATAAATGTTTTATTTAATATATAATTAGTTATAAAATTTATAAACTTTAAGTATGATTTCTAATATTTATATTTAAATAGATTAACAATTTATAATTTATGTATATATTATTATTAAAAATTAATTATATGGATGTATATATTATAATGACTATATATACAAAATATAATAAATTATAATCTATATTTAAAAACAATTAATTAAGTTTTAAAATATTATTATTTATATAAATATAAAAATATTTTGGGTACATGATTTTGTGTGATATGTAGGTTAACCAACACATACCCTATATGTTTCTAGCTACTACACACATAGACATACACTCATACACACACACACAGACATGCATGCATACAAACACATACACACACATACACGTCATAAAGTACACATATACGAACACATATACATAAATAAACACAAACACACATGTACATTTTTAAAGTACTCTCCCACTGTGAAAGTGGTCGTCCTAGGGTTTTCCTCGGGGTTGGGTTTTCTTCTCCATGATGAAACAGTGCTTTGTGGAGCTTTCTCATTTGACATCTGGTCGCCTTCCATTTTCTCTCCAGCACACCCCCCATTCGTTCACCCTTTACCACCCCTCTTTCCCACACCCTCTCCTCCCCAAGCACCCCCAATTTCAACCCACGTACTCCCTTCCCTCCCTAAAGGTGTGGTCTTTCACACAGGATCTCTCCTCCTCCACTTATTCCAACACTGATGCTTCCTGACCTCATCTTTCTTTGAGATTGGTGTATCCCCCAATCTATGTTTTGGGGCATCACTTCTCTTATTTTCCAGATGTCGATGACAAAAGTGCTACCTCAGTCGATCTTCAATCCTCTTTGTCTATATTTACCTTCTGTTCTGGCGGTGGTAATTTTTGGTTTCTCTCCATAGTTTCTATTTTTCCATCGATGGACTTGGCTAATTCCTCTTATGGTGGTACTATGCGTGACAGCAGAGGTTCTCCCTTACTGAGTCTATGGTCTCCATAGCTCACGAAGTTTTTTTCCTCGCAAAGGTTGTTTGCGACTGGTAGAGTTCGTCTCCTCATGAAGCTTTATCCATGGCTAGAGAAGGTTTGATTAAGGAAGATTTCCCAAGAAGGTTTTTCTTGCAAAGGTTTGTTCGTGAAGGATTTGTCTGGAAAAGGAGTTTCCCGCATAGGTTGGGTTTTTCAGAGGAGATTCACATATTATTGGCTCGCAAAGGAGTCGGCTCGCTCAGGTGTCAGATCACGAAAGGGTTTGATTGTGAAGGGTTTGATCATGAAGGATCCACCCATGTAGTAACATCTCGTTCATGGTGGGGCTTGAAAAAGACTTGGTTTCATGAAAGACAGAGTTCATGAAAGCAATATGATAATATCTTTTCAAAGCCACATTTTATCAATCTTCTATAATATAGAATTCTCGTATATCATACAGGATGAAAACATTTCCTACAAACTCATGAAGGGTCAGGTTCGCGAAGACAACAGCTTGTGCTTAGTGTGTTTGCAGTGAGGTGTGTGTGCAAAGGGTTTTGATCACATAGGTTGGACTCATGGAAGGGTTTGGTCATGCAGCCCTATTTTGTGAAGGCTTTTTCTGATAACGGTTGATTCCCTCTCTATGAACCATATGGAGCCAGAGTTAATGAATCACTGGTAGACCCTTTCAGATAAAGAGAGATCTAAAATTTCAACACAGAGAAGTGAAGGCACATTTCTTTCATAGCAGATGACTCTTTTGAGAGTTGGTAAATTTATGACAAAAGGCCCTTAAATCAGAGAACCCTGAAAAATACTCTATAAAACATTTGTATATTGGAGGAAGTCATTTCTATAAGAGAAGTGGGAGAGGGATTTATTTTTTTTAAATTCGTTATTTAAAGAGATGAGAAAAAGTTCCTCAATGGAAATCCATGGTATTTTCATAACCATATCATTCTAATGGTGGACCTTAAAAGGATAAGAATATATTTAGAAAATTAGTTTTTATTTTTCACCATTCTAGATTTGAAAAAAAGGAATCTAGTTTCGTGGTAGAACTGAACAAGTTATGAATGATATTAGAGGACTCATTGGTAAATTTTTGTAATGGGACCGGTCTAATCCAATTCACTGGGGACCTTATGTGTGGATCATATTTTTGGTGGATGTTGTGAATTCACTTATGAGGGGCTTGTTTTTGTCAAACAAGGATTCTAACACCTGGATATCCTGTGATTTTGAAAATCTTCCAATTTTACGTTTCTTTTGTAGGTTTATTGGAAATCTCGAGAGGTTTTGTGGTTCAAATGAGGAATACAGACAAGGAAGCATTATTTTGAAATATGGTCCCTCGCTTCTTGCAAAATCTACTGGAATGAATTTAATCTCCAAATTTGAAAAAAAAGTACTGTGATAAAATTGTGAAGGCTTTTAGTAAGCAGGATTAACCAACTCACACTAATATCATGATGATTGAGCCACCAAATCTTTTTACTGGCACACAAGTGAATCATCAGGTTGTAGGAGGGCCTTTGTGTAGCACAATGGGCTTGGTCGATTCTGGGGAGGAGCAAATGAGTCGGGGGAAGGAGCCAGAAATCATCCCAAGATGGGATCTAAATAATTTGATGAACATTCCTTTACGAACTATTAGGCATTAGTCAAGAAGAAAGGATCAACCAGACCCAGGATCAATGATGAAGAATATTTTAAATGATCCACCATATCCAATTTCTATTTCAAATTATGTTTCCCCAAGCATTATCACTCAATAAAAGGATGATGTGATTGGGATAATTTCTTCAGGTACTATAAAACATCAGATGTAGAAAAGGATGATCTATAGGGATATGGGTGTGTATATTTTCAGTTCACAACCTAGTGAGAATAAATTTCAACAGGAGGTATTTTAGAGGATTAAGATTCTATTAAAGAGGTGGAAAGTGGCGAATTATGGATAGTTTTTTGAAGTTACAAAGGCGTCGGTGGGTGTGTCCTAGCCCTGCCTAAGGCAATGAAAATCCATTGTTCGAACTGTAGGGGGTTTTGAAATCCCCAATTATTTTGTGTCCTCCATCACTGGAGTTCAAAATATCACACTGACATAGTTTCTATTTCGGAAACATTGTTGGATTACACGGATGTTAGCCTCTTGTGATTGAAGATTGGTTTCAAGAACATCTTTTCCATTGGAAAATAGGGACACTCCGGTGACCTTTACATCTTTTGGAGTGAGGATCTTGGTTTTCAGATTTCTAATTATTCATGTAATCTCATTATTGTGACAGTTTCTGCCCCAGGATCTCCAACTTGGTCTTTTGTTGGTTTCTTTGGGTGGTCGAGTGGTCAAGATAAAAAAACATGGAACCTTTTGAATCAGCTATAGAACTCTCTCCCAGACCCTCTTCTGATTGGTATGATTTTAATGATATACTTATTCACCAAAAAAATGAGGATGCTTGTGCAGTGGTGCTAATATGGAGGAGTTTAGAATTCTCTTATGTTAAACTATCTTCATGACCTTGGATTTTCTGGTTCTCCATTCACATGGCATTAAATTAGATCAATGGAGAATCATCTAGCTGAAAGGATGGATAGATTGGTTGGAACTGATGAATGGAAATAACTTTTCCATGCCTTCTCTACTTTTCATCTTCTCCCAGTATCTTTTGACCACTTTCCAATCATTGTTTTGATGATCTATCAAGGGCAACAGAGGAGGCATGTGTGGAATTTTCTATTTGAATGTTAGCGGATACAAGACCACAACTGTGAAAAGGTGGTCCAATCATTGTGGTAGGGACTAAATCAGTGCATCACGTCAAATATTAGCAATACCATGTCTTCCTTAAAACTGTGGAGCTCAAATAGGTTTGGGGACTTCAACAGACGCATATATGAGGCAGAGAATCTCTTAAAGAGACTCCACTCTTCTCCCTATTGTGACTCTATTCTTAGGGATGTATCTGTTGTAGAAAATAATCTTAATGAAGAATTGAGGGAGAAGTAGAGTTTTTTGTTTTTGTAGGAAAGAGAGTTCCACATTCATGATGGTGATCAGAATACCAAATTATTTTACCAAAGATAATCTGCAAGGAGAAAGAAAAATCATATTTCTCATCTCGAGGATCATTCTGGGAAAGTGGTTCTTGAATTCCATAATATTCACTCCATTATTCTGAATTTTTTAGCAACCTCTATAAAACAAAATGTATCATCACCCCTGTATGTATGAAAGGATGCATTTGGAATTTGTTCACATAAGATATGAATCATAAGTTGGACAGATATATCTCTGATGATGTTGTTCTTGGGGCTCTGCATCTTATTCATTCTTCTAAGGCCCAGAGGCCTGATGGGTTTTGTGATTTGTTTTTTAAAATTTTATTGTCATATCATTAGACCTGATGTGGTTGCCCTCATGAAGGAATTGTGGGAAAGAAGATCCCCCCTTGAATGCCTAAATGAAACTCTTATCACTCTTTTCCCTAAAACCCAGTGCCCTTATAAAATCAAAGAGTTTCAACTAATCATTTTGTGTAATACAGTGTACAAAATATTTTCCAAAATCTGGTTTTCCAAGCTTCGGGATTGTCTCCTACTAATTTTTTCTAAAAATTAAAGTGCTTTTGTTCTAAAGAGATCCATTACTGATAATGTTACCATTCTGTTTGAATTATTCCACTCTATGAAAATCCATTCCTCATTTAAAAGAGGCATAATGGAAATGGAATTAGATATGATGAAAGCATATGATAGAGTGGAATGGTCATTCCTTGAAATTTTTCACTCTAGGTTGGGATTTGGGATGAAATGGGTCCCTAATATCATGAACTATGTTACGTCTGTCTCCTTACGAATTAATATTAATGGGGACCATTCAAAGAGATTTAATTATTTAAGAGGTTTGTGATAAGGGGATCTTCTTTCACCATATCTTTTCATTGTGGTGGCCATTGTCTTATCTCATCTCCTTTTGAAAGTGGTGTATAAAAGAATTATACTTGGAGTGAAGGTATGTATAAATTCCTCCTGTCTCTCATATTTTCATTGTAGATGATAGACTCTTTTTTTCTCATGCTACCCCACAAGAATATAGTTTGGGGTTCAATATCATTAAGTTTTATGAAATTGATTCTATAAAATGTCTTAATCTTTAAAAATTAGAGTTGTCTTTCCATAAAGGTATCTTATAAGATAAGAGGGAGGATTTTCAGTGGATGTGTGGTTTTATTTTGGTTGATAAACATACTAAATACCTTGGCCTTCTAATTCATTTTAGTAGGTCAAAAGAAACAAGTGTTCACTTCGCTTATGGATAGGGTGGATAATTTGATCTACCTATGGTCAAGTAGGAAGATATCCAAGGTGAGAAAGGAAGTTCTCATTAAGTCAGTGGCACAAGCAATCCCATATTATTCTATGTCATTATTTAAATTTCTGGAAACTATTTTAGATAAAATTCATCCCCAGTTGGCCAATTTTTGGTGGGTATCTCATTAGTGAAAACAAAACTCCCATTGGATGTCTTGGGAGAATCTGAATGTTTCAAAATTTTATGGATATCTAGGATTTAGGAATCTCAAATAGTTTAACTAGGATCTGTTAGCAATGTAAGGGTGGTTTCTTCTATCTAATCCAAATTCCATGTTCTCAAAGGTTGTGCGAGCAAAATATTTTTCTCATTATTACTTCTTGCATGCCCAGGTGGGGTCACGGCTGAGTTTTTTTGTGGAAAAGCATTTGGGGTGAAAAATATCTTGTTAACACAGGCTACATTTAGAGAATTTTTGATGGGAATGACATTAGTTTGAAGAATGATCTATGGAAGTAAAATGGTTTCAACTATAAGGTATCCTCAATTACTGTACCCGGATTCAAAAATTAAATGGTGCGAGATCTCATCAATTTCAAGATTGAGGATTGGAGTCATGGGTTGATTTGAAGCAGGTTTAATGTGGTTGAATGTCATCTCATCCGGATTATTCCTCTCACACCATGTATGATAAATTACTAGATTTGCTAGATGGTGGAAGTGCATGGGAGGTATTCGGTTCGCTCGTGTTACAAAATGTGGGTTCAAGGCTTAGAAAATGTCATTTCCAATGTTCGTTGTAAGAGACTATGATTCTTGACCACTCCAACCAAGTTGAAATCTATTTAGTTGTAGGTCTGCTTCGTTTTTCTTCCAACCCATGAATTTTTTGTGGGATGTCTTCTTGTGGAGGAGGACAGTTGTCCTTTTTTCCTCCAAGAGGTGGAATCTCTTTTGCATGCAATTTTTCTCTGTCATGGGGTGGATGGGGTGAGGAAGGCATGGATGCTGTATGTTGGAATGTTATTTGATCATTCATTTGGGTTGGTCCAAAACCATATTAAATGGGTGGATTCATTGGAACTGAGAGTGGTGGTGCTAACCTATATGATTTATTGGTTGGTTTGGACTAAAAGAAATGAATGTATTTTCCAAATGAAGGTGACCCAAGATCATATTTCGGTCGAGAGGACTATGTAGTGGATTAATTGTTGGAAAGAAAATGATGTAGTTCCTTCTTTGGGTGGAACTCAGCAAGAGGCGCCCTGTTGGTCCCCCCACCAAGAGGATTTATTAAAAATTAATATAGATGTTGTGATCTCTTCTGATTTCAGGGTTGGTATTAGACTCATTACCCATAACATTTTTGGATAGATTGTGGAAGCTCATTGTAGGGCTATGAAAAACTCATGGAGTCTTGTGGTGGCGGAGGCCTTTTCAATCCTCTATGGGATCCTTCACACCCATTCAAAAAATTGGCCAAATGTTTTAGTGTAATATGATTTCCTTGAAGTGTTTAATTCTCTATCAAAAAAGGATGAGGAGTCTAAAGATTTTGGCCTTAACTTGAGAAATATTTGGTTCTTGACTGAAGGCTTCACTGAATGAAAATTTTCATTTATCAAATGAGATGTTAATATAAATAATCTTTGTTTGGATTGTTTTGGGATATCTTGGGGTGATCATTGTTGGGTGGAATATTTTCCTGATTGGCTTTTTAGGTCTCGGTTGATTGAACAGTTTTATATCATAGTTTATCTTTCAAAAAAACACAAACATGCGTGTATTTTATGTAAATCGATGTATTAAACCCTCATTATTTCAACGCACATAACTATAAATATATATGTGAATATAAATATGTTTTTGTATGTGTATTTCAACATTTATATATATATATATATAGAACACACACATAAATATAAATATAACTTTATATGTATATTAATTATAAATTATTTAATATAAATATAAATATGAATATAAATATATTTGTATATTGTTAAATTATACAATTTGAATTGAAATTAATCATAATCAATGTATAAATGATTAAATATATTTATATAAATTTTATTTGTATATATGTATATATTTAAACCATATTAAATATTATATAAATATGTATATATAAAATATTTTATAAATGGAACCCTTTATCGGCACTAAATAAAGTACTGATAACGGTTTTCCATTTTCAATGCAAAATAACCATTGATAAAGGTAAACCTTTATCAGTGCCATATAAAGTACTAATAAGGATTATCCATTACCAATGCTAAAAAAAGTGTAAAAAGGGGGAATTTTATCAATGTTTTTTAATACTGATAAAGGATACATTTATCATCATTTTTTGTTAGCACTGAAAAAATTTAACCCTTTATTATTATTTTCTAACCCTGATAAATGGTACAGTTGAATATTTTTGTTTCTATAGTAGTGGAACATAATATGATGAATGGATCTTGATTGTTCTGATACACAATTTCACCACATGTAGTAATGAATGTAAATGAAGCATGGCGCATTGTATGATTACAAGGTTCGGTCTAAATATGGGTGATTATATCCTTATTGTGTTCAGGTAATTTTTTAGAAAAATATTACCCGCTAATAATATTTCAATAAATTATAGTTGGGTGAAACAGTATGATATCAACATCATAATACTGAAAATCAGCTACAGTGAAAAAAATTATCATCCAAAAAGTATGTCAGATAATCTCCTAAAATGATTGGTCTCAAGTGATTTAGTGGTTATCTCCTAAAAATTTATTTATATTGGTTCCCTCGAGTTGAAGATTTCTCTTAAAAATATTTCTGTTTCAATCTCCCATCCATTTATATATACTAGATTCTTCTGATTATTCAATAAACCCTTATGAACATGACTTCAATAACTTTTAATTTCTGATGCAGTGTGCACATTGTGTTGCTATCCAACTCTATACACTTTTATGTTCTATTGTATCCAAATGTTTATCCTTTCTCAACTTCATTACATGTCTTCGACTACCATTGTATCCAATAAATAACACTACATTCAATGCATCCATGTACTCATTTGAATATGTTGAAGATGTATCTTCTACTTCAACTCACATAATTATCAAAATGATCAACTGAATGATCATCATGATTATAAAACTTATCTTCTTCCATGATCATATGAATAAATGGAAGATAAAAATTATAATTATAATCACTCAGTATAATCATAAAATATTATTTCTAATTTATATAAATTAATTCTTCAGCCCATTATAACATTTATATTTGAGTAGGTAACCATCAGTCTGTGTGTATTACTTTCTACAAACATATTGTTCAAAATATTTCAATCATATGTAGATACAATACATATATATGGAACATATTATACTAAAATAATGAAATATATTTTTCATAGTATTATCAACTCATGTTCACTATAATTTTCACACCTCAAGATTGCACAAATAACATGAAATGATAATTCTTCTTCTACTTTTCAAATATTTAATATAAGATTATAGTTTTCTTCACACATCATACTTCATGCACATACACTAATTCATTTTCATCCCACAGTCTTCTCACTTCTTCCATCACGCACGAGATAGTTTGTAGAATAGTATTATTCTTCTCATTATATGCATTAAATGGAATCAATCTTCACAAGACTGAAAGACATGCATGGATCCTCGTATTCATCTCTATTTTAATGCAAGATAATTCATTAAAGTGGTAGATACAAGAATAATTCACATAAGGAGTTCTCTCATACATGCCTCCATTAAAAAAATAGATTATATCTATAAAAATTCTATATTTTACAAGCTCTATTCAATTCTAATAGTGTTCTTGATGATATTTTAAATGAATCAAGTTGGGGGTATTAACATATGATTACTACCCACTAATCTAATATGAGAATCATAGAGTCATTCATTTCAACAAACATACTTCACACTTATTCCACATGGTTTCAAGCCTTCACAAATATCACCTACCACATGGATTTGGGAAATATAATTTAGTCATTCTCAAAAAGGAAGAATTTTCTCTTCCTCATAACCACTATTTCACAAGCTCAAACTAAGGCACGACTTTGTGTCAACCTTATACTTAACAGCTATTAAAAGAATTAATTTGAACCATTGGAAACTAAATCAAGTCTACTTAGTATACATTCACTTAGCATATCCTCCCCCCAACATGTGTTTAATGTAATAAATTTTCCATCAATTAATTTTTATTGTGATAAATAAGTGTTCTAATATGTTAAATATAATAAATTATTATCTATGAATTTAATGTATTAAATTAGTACCATAATGTTTATTTATTATTTAATGGAAATCAATTTACCATACATTAATACACTTTTTCAGCGGTGTAAATTGGGACGGGTTCTTAATAGTTGAACCCGATATAAATATCATACCCCCTAAACTCAATAGATTCAAGGGAATATACACCATCTACATCCATCGTGAGAAGTGTAGAAGGCATTCAATATATGAATTCTCAATTTCATAAACTTTTCAATTGATGGAGGTAAATTATTATTTCCTTTATTTCATATAAATTCACAAGATTCAAGAATTAATTTTATTAATAAATTTAAAATTTGGTATCAAAGTGAGCATATACCTTTCCCTGGTAATTAAAAATTATAAACTCTTTTTTAATATAACTCTTTCATATGTTTAGGCTTGGAGATGAAACTTTTTTTATATCCATCCTATTCATTTATCCAACTTCAATAAGTAAATATGTTTATTACACATTTTCAATTATTTAGACCAATATTTATTTAGTTTTTATTTTTTAAAATTTTATTAAAATTAGGTTTTACCATAATGTTCTTAATTTAATAAAATGTATATATTCAATAAAATCACAATCAATAATACTTTCATTTCATGCAATTTCAATAATTAAATATATTTATATATCTTTAATTTTCATTCAGTAACATAATTATTTAACTATGTTTTTTGGTAAATTTTATTAAAAAATAGTTTTTACAAGGTATTTCTATTTTAAGAAAATTTACATATATATTAAATCATATTAAGAAATATATGTGCAATATATAAAAAAAACTATCCTATAAAAATTTTTATTATATTTTCGTTAGATGAAATATCAAATTATATTTTCATAATTTTCCCATGGGTGTTATGAATATTAAAATATTAATATTTTTTCATATAGTTTATTGAACTATAAAATTATAATTTATGAAATTATAAATTAAAATATTAATTAGGAATTATTAATTAAAATATTTATTAATAATTATTATTTAATATCATTATTCTATTAAATTTAAAATTACACCCACAAGAACATTCATATTTTTTCGACACATGTTAACATAATTTACTATATATATTTTGTGATTTGGACTAATAAGTATGTATTTAATTTGAAATAATACCACCATGTTTTTCTGATATTCAGTTTAACATTCCTAATACAGTTAGTGTGTCGGCTGAGTGGTTAGTTGCTATCTCGATTGCATATAGTGTAGGGTTCAAACCTGAACATACCTAATTTGGTGATTTACACTGGCGGTTCTTTCCACATGGAGTAAGGTCCCACATAGTGGGTGTCCGGTAGTAGTGGTGACCTGATGAAAGAGACAACACGGGAGACATTGTTGGCCTCTAATGGTACATACACGGGTCATCGGTGACTCTGCACAATTGGTGAAGGGTAATGAGGTCGAGCATGGATGATTGTCAAGGCGACGGAGGTGAGGACTTCGATGATATTTGTGTGGGAGTAGAGCATTGGAGGGATGGTTTCAAAGTAGATCAGTGAGGCCGAGCATGGGTGATGGATGCAATTTGGTCTTATGGGACATGGGCCTTCAGGTGTGTTTTTTAGAACCTTTTGGGATTGTTGTTCTTGGGATTATGGTCCATGGGTACTTTGGAAATTATATTGGGCCTGAATTATTTTTATTTGGATTTAATGCCCTTGGGCATTTGATTCCATGTAATGTGTTCCCTAAGGCTATAAAAAATAAGAGGTATTTCCATGTTTAATTAAAAAAGGAAAGGCTTCCCCCTACCTATTTAATAAAATATAAAATTCTTGAATTAAAGGGTGATAACGATACAATTTAAAGGGTGGAAATTATTCTTCATCTGGAATGGATGGACATTGATTATGTCATTCAAAAATATGAACCAGATATAGTTAATAATGATATCACTCTAAAAGATATCACATTATATAAACATTAAGAGTGGTCATACCATCTCAGTACAATGTTCATAAAACATGAATTATGTGTTATTATTTGTAATTTAGTTGATGATCATAATATTGTTTGTGACTTGATAAAATTTTTTAGATCGCCAGTTCATATCTTTTTTTAAATCATTATTAATAACATTAATCATGAAGTTAATTTATATGAGGCTCACCAATATAAAATGTGTGTGTGAGCACATCATATAGGTGAGAGATATTATAGCTCAATTTAAGAATATCAATGTTTCTATATTCTATTTGTTTCTACTGTATTATATTCTAAAAACTCTTCCACATAAATACGGTCAATTTAAAATCTCTTATAACACACATAAATATAAATGGTCAATTAATTAATTAATTACAAAGTGTATTAAAGGGGAAGAAAGGCTTGTGGTATAAATGGGAGAAACCAATCTACTAATAATGAACCAAAATTAATAGATCATAAATTCTATGCCAATTGGAATATGAAAGAGAAATTGTAACCTCAATATAATATTAAGAAGAAACTATAACATACTGGTTTGAGCCTCCATTCAAGCTGGTGCCCAAGCTCACCCTCCACTAACACGAGGGGCATCCTTGATCCCCCTGGGTTGATTACAAGTTTCAATTGTATCAAACATAACTACTAGAAATGGTTTAACCATCAATAATCTAAAAAATAAACATTAGATATCATCTAGAAAATCATCCTAAGGTATCCAAGTGTTAGATTACCTGAAAAAATAAATAATTATAAACCATAAACATATGAATCCAAAAATTGAATAACAAATACATTTTCAATAAATAATCAATTAATACAAGATTTAAAATACTAAAACTACAAATAAAAAAGAGGAGGAGGCTAAGTCGGCCAAAACCAAACCCAAGAAAAATGGTTTCATGAAACTGAGGGACCAAATAGCATATCCATGTGACTCTCAAGTAACCAATATGATCCTAATAACCATATTCTTCCCATGTAATGATTTGATGATCAATTCCTAAAAAAATACACAATTATACCTACAATAGACATGAAGACTATATACTAACCAGTGTGGGTATTTAGGAAGTGATCCAAAGGCCATTAGGATACCATCATGAGTTAATTTTATTAATTTTATAAAATAAACTAAAATTTATATTTTAAAAACAATATAAACAAATAGGTTTTAATTTTATTTACATGATATAGGAATAAAAAAATAGACTACCTTCACATTTTGATAGAACACCATTTTTAAAACATGGCATAAATATGACTTTCCAAAATAATTCCAATTAAAAGTCATGTCATATATTTTTTTAAAATTTTAAATAAGTAGGTTAAACCATTCCTTTCATTTTAAAACACCACTTTTGAAAACAAACCATTACATGGTTTAAAATATTTCAAAGTATTTCTAATAAAGTCTAGAACTTTCTAAACAACTTCCCCATTTCCACATTAAAATATTTAACACAAAAAACTCAAATATAAGAAATGAATAAGTATAAACTATAATTAAAATAGATACATATGAATTCATAAATAATTTTAATAAACAAATTGATCAAACCTAGTAAATATCAAGATTAAACAACAAAAGATCAATAGATCAAAGAAAATTACATCCAATAAATAAGAAACACACATGATAATAAATAATAAAAATGAATAACATAGCATAAATATAATGAGGCAACACAATATGTAATAATTGGAAAGACTAGATTCACAATTTTTGACCATCAATCTACAGGTTTATGGTCACACATCCCATCAACTGAACCACTCTCAACTAGTCTCATCAGTGGAAACCCCTATATTGTTATTACATTAATCTAGGGGATAATATAATGTGTGTAATCTAAACTATCATAGACAGCTTACCATGACTTACCATTTGGTACCCTAGTGCCCCTCAAAGAGTAACTAATATGAGTGGGACACATTTAAAACAAATATCATCTCATGATAAAAAAATCCCAAGGATAACATCCGAAATATAACCTTCCCACCTCCCACGTTCTCATTAAAAAGATCCCCCAAAAACTTAAGAACATCATGAATTACAATTAAAACATCAATCATGTGGATATATATAAGCATCGCTAATAAGTAAAATGGGGCTCAATAAGAACAAAACCAACCAATCAATTAAACAACACATCACAAAGTTCCAATCAGGCCTCTAACTTATCAATTGTAAAAGTATACATTTGTTAATACCTTTACAACATTATTTGGAAGCAAAAAAATACAATTCAAATTCATAATAAATATCAAAGAATGTTCAAAAAAATTAAAGGAAACCAAAAACCAATTTCATAAATAAATACACATCCCTTTTAAAAGAATACTGAACCTTTAAAACCATAATGAAAACCCCACATTATAAAATAGGTTTCATCAAATACACCATAATAAATCACTTTTCCTTAAAAACTCTTCATTGTAATTTTATAAAACATTTTTAATTCATAAAATACTAATCTGCAAGTAGCAACCCAAGCTTCCACAGTACGCTTCTCTTTAAATAATACAATAGCTTACATTGTACGCAACTTTGAGTTCTAACACACCACAACCAATCAAACAAGCTGTCATGAATAGTAATACCGACTTTTTGAAATTTTATAAATTTTATTTTTCAAAATGGGCTTCATTTTTTTATTCAAAGTATCAAAATTGGCTTAGGGTGAATTTTTGGTATTTTTTGGAGAACTTTCAAATTTTTATGAATAGTGAAAAACACTACATTATTGTCAAAAACCAACTTTTTATTTATATATTTATTTTTAATATTTATTTATTTTAATGTCAAAATATATACATAATACCTATATTATTCCAATTTAATTCATTTCAGTCATTTTTTAATAAGTTTAGATATATAAAATTTTATTGAACTTTTTATCATCTCTTACCCACCTTCTAGGCGCATTATTAAATTTGCATAAAACGTAATTTTTCCCACTTCGTTGAATTTAATTTCAAAAATCCGAGAGATGCGGTTGACATCAGTAAGTAAAATTTGGTTCAATAAGATGAAAATTATTTTTGGTGAAGAGTAAATTTTGACATTTATTTGCCACCATTAAATGTAAATAGGATAATTAAAGGTAAAAATGATATTATAATTACCCTGGAACATGTCCTAATTCTTTTGGATAAGTTTATTTTGACTAAAATCAGCCTTTGGAATAAAATATGTTCCTTTTGATCCACGTCGATAAGATTAGGACATTTATTATTTTATTTAAAGAAGAGTTAAAATTGTTAAATTCAAATTTTAGAAACTAAAACATTTTTAATATAGGGTTATAAAGAAGATAAATTCAATTATAAATATTTATTACATATCTAAACATATTTCCTACAATAATATATTTTATTTTTAATATTTAGGCATTAAATAATTAAATGTATTTATGACACAATGATGATGCAGTAATTATCTTGTTAATCAATGATTAAAATAATTGATATTATAAATACCCAAATAAATGTAAATAGATACTTTTGATGAATTCCACTGATTTTTTAGGTTAATATAAAATTTTAGGGTTGATTAAATAAATTTTATTCAAATTTTTAACGTTATTATGACTTTAACAAAAACAAAATACCAAATAGAGTCAAAATTGACATAAATGAGTCATCAAAACAAATACTATATTATTAACTGATATAATATTCATAAAAATATAAATCTCAGCCAAAGGACTTATATGAGGTTAGATATGTCAATAATGAACCACTTGGGGTTTTCTTATCTTTTTATTGTATGTTTATTAACCATTTATAATAATCATACAAGAATACATGGTAAAAGTTAAATTATTTAACTAGGAGTTAAATCTAAAAAATAAGGTTAATATGGTGACCTAAACCTATCTAAAACCTGTTGGTTGAAAGGTTTTCGACCCATCCACACCTTATCCTCGAAATAAATCCTTCTGGAACCATTAGAAACTAAAAATTATTTTATTATAAATTAATATTTCAATTTTTTCCAAAAGTTACCCACGCCTCTCTTATAAAAGGGAACTTAACCTTATGTTAATTTCAAACCTCCAAAACCATTTGGATCTGCCAAACCCTGCTCAAATATCCTCCCAACTACCCTCACTTCATCATAGAGGCCTTACTTTTATCATAAAGCAAACTTAAGGATCCCTTTTGACAAAATCAAAAGGAATAACTCGAAGAAGAGGTAATTATTTCATCCCCTCTTTCAAAGTTATTTTCTTCTTCCACCTCATCCTAAATTGTTGTTTCTATAAAAAAATAATATTTCTAGAACCTTATACATACTAATATTTTATTATAAATATGTAATAATATTATTCATTATTTTATTCATACAATAAATGACAAAGTCACCATACGTGTGTATGTACGGCTTACCATTTCCACATCATGATGTAGTTTTTCATTCAAAACTTCATTATTTAAAAGGGTATAATAATGATGTATTATTGATTTGAATAATAAAAATAAAATGTTAATGTTTCTCTATATATGATATATCATCTAATTATATACGATTTCGCCATCAATAGAATGATATTGTCACTCGTGCGTACATACGGATTACTCTCTCCACGAACGCGATTAGATTCATTCCCCATCATAACCATTCAAGAATAAAATTAATTTGATGATTAAAAATAATGTTTATGATCTTAATATCATTCTGGATATGAATAAAGTACATCCAATCCATTACAAACATGACTTATGTAACATAACATATAAAGGAAATTGAATTAGTTAACACCTGAAACAATGATACTACTAAAATATTATTAACAAATCATTATTAAAAGATCATATATGATATCATATTTATGTATGTAGTTATTTTATAATTTAATAACTATGATTTAATCATTATATAAGAGGTTAAAGTACCATCAACAAATTGAAATAACAATTAATAGGTTAATTTTACATTCTCTTTATTATCTGAGGTTGTTAATACGTAAGTATCTAATTGGACCACTTTATCATCCACATCCGTGTTTTTCATAAAAATGTATTTCAAAACATTTTTAATATTTCCTAGACTATGGGTTAAATTCATTTATACCCTTGTTGGACTTTTTATAAAATGTATTTAAAGGAATATTTCTATCATTTTCCAAACAAAGTATTTTGTGACCTTTTCGACAAAATTAAGGAAAGAATGTTTTTTAACTTATACGACGGGTGCAGATATTTTCAACCATTATAACACCTTTGAAGCTTCCCTTAAAATCTTATAAGAATATTATCAAAATAAATGTTTTCTTTTCAAATAATGTGACTTTTAAATTATTTTAAAACAGATAGATATATTTCTCTAAAATAGTTTTGATTTCAAATATATCAATATCCTTTGATGGATTTTACACTTGTTTAATGTTGGTTTATTCGGATAAAATATTACATATTGTATTGAAGGTTTTGTGATATGTTTGACATTGGATGTGTTATTTTTATACCATTCATGGTTTATGTTTAATGTATTAACATTTCATATGCCAATTTTAATATGAATGTTTATGTTATGTTTCAACCTTATCATATGAGGAATGCATTGGACATAGTAAGTGATGGGTTGATCCCGTTGTAGCTCCTAGATACATCAGTAGGTCACCTAAGACAAACTAGGGTCTTAGCGCAAGGCCTTGAAAAAATCATTATTTCTAGTCTTAGAACAAAGCCTTGACTATGTGGTGATAATGTCCGGCATTATGCATTCCATCCTTATGAAATTGGCTATTGATATTACATGTGGTTATTCGACTAGTAGAATATCCATGTGAATAAGTAAATGGAATTATTTGATTTATAGTTGCCATATTATGTTGAAGTTTATGTTGAAAAGGCTTGTGTTTTAGTTTTATACATTTCCTTAAATTTTTATTCTTATATATGAATGTTTCTGCTATATTATTATCCTTATTGATAATCTGAGCTCACCCCTTTATATATTTAATTTTTCCCAAAATTTGAAAAATTATATAATGATTAAACTATAAGAATAGGCTAAAGGATATGAGTGTGTTCAAAGGGGACACAATGTTTTTTTTTCTTTTCCTGATGTAATAAAAAACATTTGTATGTATCTTGTACCTCCAAGGATACTAAACTGATCAGTATTTCAGGACATGATTCCATGTATCATGCCAATGTTATGTAATAATGCACTGAATTTTGGTAACTAGGGTCAAGGAATTATAGTTAGTATCAAAGCAAGTTTAGTACAAACCATGGAAACTATATTTTGAAAAACTTTTATCAGAGCCCATTACCCTAAGATAGAATTTGAGGATTCTTATAAAAGAACATCCAAAAAATTTGGTAGTGTTAATATTATGTAGTTTTTCCCAGAAAACACATCCATGTCTAGACCCAAGTGGGCAGAGGCAGCTCTGGCACAGATGTACCTAGGAGTGAAATCTCTAACAAGGAGATTCGGGCTTAACCCGTGGTATCCTGGTACACGATAATAGGGCTTGCTGCACTCTTTGTTACGAAACTCAAGGGGGATATTATTAGATAATTCATATTTTATTTACAAGACATTATGAAGGATTAATGAGTATATACTTCCTCAAAGAAGTCAATTTCAATATTATGGATTATATCCATAAACTGTTCAATTAATGTTAAGTGTTTTACAAGTTTAGAATTTTATATCTCAATTCATAAAATAATCTATTGTATGTAATTATTTATAAATGGTGCCTAGTGGAAGGAATAGAAACTATATCAATTCACATAATCCATGTAGGGGCTTCCATACTACTCAAGATAATTATATTGGATCTAGTGATGCAACTGGTGCTGATCAACTTATAACAACACTGAGAAAACTCACTTAGGTTATGAATAATAACCTTACATGTATGGAGCACCCTAATATACAATACAGAAAATCAATGTTTGACCAATTAATGAGGCAACAACCATCAACATTCAATGCGACTAAAAATCCATTTGTAGCTGAGAAATGGATAAGTTCCTTAGAAGAAATATTTCATGTTTTGGGGAGTAGCGAAAGGGAAGAAGATGTCATTGCATTTTATTGCCTCATAGGAGATACAGATCAATAGTGGTCATTGATTAAAAACACAAACGAATATTGTGAAGTATAAAATATGGAATGGAGTGATTTTTAAGAAATTTTATTAGAAAAATTCTTTCCCCGTGACCATCGAGTTGATATGGAAAGTAAATTTTTGGGTCTAAAGAAAAAGGAGGATCATAATGGCACAAATTATAAGGGAGACTTTAAAATGTTAGAAAATCATGATGAAGATTATATACATAACACAATGATTAATAATGATATATTCATTGAGGGGTTAAAACCATTTATCCATCAAGAATTAGTCTCACAATTTTTCTCATCATACGAATATATAGTCTCATGTGCTATCAAGACTGAAAAAGAATTCTCTAATTTTTATGACTTTAATGCAAACTAGGAGAAGAAGAGATCGGTCGAACACTCTGGAAATGGAAATAAGGGGAAGAAGGGAAAAGTTGAATCTCCATCCTGTAGTAAATTTGGGAAGAAACACCCTGGTACTTGCCTGAAAGGAATGGGAGCCTGTTATAAGTGTGTTGAAAAAGGCGACCAAGCTCGTGGTTGCAAGGGAAAGAAAGAGGTTGTGAATGATGAGTGCTACAATTGTAGATAAATGGGGAATTATGCAAATGAATGTCTTAAGCACCAAGGAAACATACATCAGAAAAGACAAGGGAGAAAGACCAAGCTTATTTGATCACTACTACTGAGGTTGAAGCTCTGAATGACATGGTGGCATGTAAGTTAATGGTTTCTCAAATTTATCCAATTCTTTATTTGATTATGTATCGCCAAATTGTTTCATATCTTTCCAGTTTTTTAAGAAAATTAGATATTTCCAATTTTATTTAACAAGGGAGTTGTTAGTTAAAACTTCTAAGGGAAGTATCATTGTAACAATGTTTTGTGAATCAATTCCTATTAGAGAATATAAATGTACTTTATCTTATAATCTCATCATCATAAAAATTATTGAATCTGATATAATCCTATGTATGGATTGGATTTCATACCATGATGTGAAAATTTATTGTAAGAATGAGGAGGTTATAATTTTCAATGATGATAATAAGTGCCTTATCTTTAGAGCAGAAATGTCACCATCTAATTCTTATCTTGATCCACCCCCAGTAACTCTACTAAATTCAATTATTTGGGAGGAAGAGAATGAAATAAATATGGGTGAGGAAATGAATGTTCAAATAGAGGATGTACCTATTGTTCCCAAATATGTTGATGTGTTTCTAGAGGATTTACCTAGACATTGTCCAAAACGGGAAATTGAGTTTTCCATTTATTTAATTTCTGGTTCAATGCCCATATCGAAGACCCCTTATTGAATGGACATTGTGGAATTATTAGAACTAAAAAAATAACTAGAGGAATTGAGTAATAAATATTTATTTTCCCTAGTGTTTCTCTGTGGGGAACCCCTATTCTTTTTATTAATAAAAAAGATGGATCTATGAGGTTGTGTATTCTCTACAGGGAGATTAATGCTATAAAATTAAAGAACAAGTATCCCCTACCTTTCATTGATGATTTTTTGGATAAACTTCATGGAGCGTAATATTTTTCAAATATTTACCTTCAATCTAGATATCATCAGTTGTGTGTGAAGAAGGAAGACATTCTGAAAAACGCATTTCATACCAGGTATGGGAATTAAGAGTTTATAGTAATGCCTTTTGAACTGACTAATGAACCCTCTGTCTTAATTTATCTAATGAATATAGTTTTCAAGGAATATCTTGATGAATTTTTAGTGGTATTTATAGATGATATCTTGGTGTACTCTGTCACGACCCGTCCTCGGGGCCCGTGCCGTGACTACCCCAATCCCGCCTTCCATAGGCCAGGGGTTGGCGACTAGCACCAAGGCGTAAAACCGGATAAAAAGAGAAGGCATTGCCTTTGTAAGTAAACAACCATCACAGAGTAAGAAAGCAGAAAGAGTAAACACTAAGTAAAAACCGGTACAACAGTAAGTGCAGAAAAGTAAAAGGGGCCGGAAATACAACCCCAACTGTAAAGTACAACTCAGTAAAGGGAAAACAGCAACTAAAGGTAAAGCCGCAGCGTCGAGCCATCCTCTGGAAGTCCCACCTGAAGGATGAGCACAGATAGCCTCCACAGCTCCTCGGTCCAGTCGTCCGCTCTGAGTACGTCCCGCCCAGTGGTCCACCTCCAGGTACCGTCCTGCTCTGCCAACCTCGACCACGATCAGCGCTGTCTGTCGTCTGCAACCAACACAACGAAGTTAGGGCATAGCCCGTGCAGGGGTGAGTATAAGCTACTCAGTATGGACCCCGAGACCCCCGAAGGTCTCCCGAAATCCACAAAGTATAAACCACAAAGAAAGATACAATCACGAAGTAACATCCGACTCTGCTTAGGTATATGCCCATACATATACCTAAGTCACCAATTCTTTTTCGGCTCCAACACCCGAGCCCAAGCACAACCCAATCCACACAGGAAAGAAAAATGCAAATCCACACAGGATAGGACAACGCAATCCACAAAGGAGAGTAAACAGTAAATCCACACAGGAAAGTTCCACACAATCCACAAGGAGAGTAAACAGAATTCAGCTCACACAGGTATACTTCTTCAGATGACGATAAAGATGATCACTGATCCATCTAAGTCGTCGGAACCACAAATGATCGATAGGTACTAACCCCCGCAATGACCCACATAGGATTGGGCCCACACAGGACCTGTAGGCGCTGGCTCACACAGAACCGCTAAGCGCTGACCCACACAGGATCGGACCCACGCAGGATCTGTAGCACTAATCCACGTAGGATCGCTGAGTGCAGTAGTCGTCGCAGTCCACTGAGGATCTCTGCACAGTCGTCGTAGTCACAACCAGCACTAGGGTTCCCGCACACAGCAATCTCATTCGGGAGGGTCCACTCCACAAGTCGAGAGGCTGATACATCAGCTGACACGTAATCCGAAGTTGATGTATCCAAAAGTTCTGTATCGTCAACAGGAACTCAACGTCGCAGACGGCGCGTCAATCGGACGCCCGGTCTGAGATTTATTGGCATTTTCGACCCAGGGTCCCGGTTGGATTTTAAGGCAAAACCAACCCGAACGCACTCCACCTGCATCCAAACCTCGGGTGGAGTATTCCAAAAGATCCGTCCCACTTAGAGGAATCCACCAAAGCTGACGGTACGTCAATCGGACGTCCGGAACTCAAGATATGAGCGTTCCCGCTCTAAGGGCCCGGTTGGCTTCGTGTACAAGCCAACCTAGCCTAAACCAAAGTTCTTCGAAACCTTGAGTGTAATTTACTGAAACAACCGTCTCGATCCAAGGATCGTGTTTCTGCTGACGGCACGTTGTTTGGAGCCTCGTAGCTCAAGTTACGGGCAAAAGACCAAAAAGGTCCGGAAATGGGGGGTCCGGGTCCTGGTCGACCCGGCTGGCCCGGCCCGGCCCGGACAGGGCGCGGCTCGGCCGAGCGGCCGAGCGACGCGGGGGGGGGAGCCGCTGCCCCCGCGTGACAACCCCGCGGCACCCGCGGGGTGCCGCCCTGAACAACAGGACGCGACCTTAGCCGCATCCCGCGCGCGCCGGTCCCGCGCGGCCGTAGGTCCGCGGGTGCCACCGCCGCGGCTTCAGCCGCGGCGGTCCCATTTGGCAGCGCATCGGGGCACTGCCGCCGACTTCCGCGGGCCACCGGAGTCGCTCCGGTGGTCCGTTTTCCTTCCAATCCGCGCCGGTGCTCCTCCCAGGTTCCGTTCTTCACTGCGGGATCATCAAAACACCCTTGCGTCATGTTTTTTCGTCGCCCGCCAAATCCGCACAACCACGAAGAACGGTGGAGGGTTGACGGGCCGTGTTCGTTTGACCCGCACCCTCGGCGTTAGATAATAACAATGGGAGAATAACTCAACACATGAATACATAACCAAAAACAATTTTAATGAATTAAAATTGTTGTTATTAACCAGGTTCTTCATTTTGTACGGAAACAAACACGAAAATGTAAAACATCCAAACAAAATCCCTACCTTGTCAAGTCGTCGCACGCGCGTTCTTCGTGGAACTTGATCGTCGCGGAAGGAGGCGATCATCGCGTCGCGGAAGGCGTCGCGTCGTCGTGGAAGGGTGTCGTGTTGACGAACTCCGAGGTTCAAGAACAAAAATATTTAATTAATAATAATTAAATCTGTGCGTTGTTAAAAACCACAAGGGATTTTCAAAAGAAACCCGAAGTCTCTTACCTCAAACAGCTGATCAAAGATTTCGTTGTAGAGGAAGAGACGTCGCAGAAGAACATTGCAGGAAAGGAAACGTTGGCGTCGCGGCACACGGCGTCGCGTCGTCGATTTCTGCAGGTTCGACGTTCTTCGTTGGAGGTCGGTGTTCTTCGCGTTCTTCGTGTTCTTCGCGAATAAGGGTGAAGGCACAAGAACTTCTGTCAAAAGCCTCGCAATGTGTAATACTCCAAAAGACGGCGTTGATATTATTTTATTATTACGCCAACGGATTTCAAACCGGTTAGGAAACGAATGAAATTAATTCATAGAATTAATTTCAACGAATAAACCACCCATTGAATTCAACGATGAAAACCACCCAATTAATTGGACGAATAAAACTGCCCAATTAATTGGTGCGTTAAGAATTTAAGAAAACGCGTCAGTTGACTTTCATAATGACGGGTTTTCGCGGGTGCGTTACTTAGCGGAAAAGAAACGGTGGGGCTCGTGTGGGCCCCACCTCACAGATATCCTACCAAGAGGTTAGGATATTTTTGGATAGCACCCTATCCGCATTAACTCAGTTTACGAGGCTTTAAGTGGTCTCCAAGCGGCTTTAAGTGAAATAAAAATAAAATTGTCGCACAACTTTATTTTATTTCCAAAACAAAAAACCCAAAAATTAAAAACCACACCTGAGCAAACGCAACTCCAGAAGAGGCGTTTCTAAGCAATTATTGGCACTGCAATTTCATCGGTGGCCTCAGAATTCAATTCCTGGCACCGGTTCAAAAGTTAGAAAAACCCGCTCGTCCGTTCACTGAACGTACCTAAGCCAAAATTCGGAAAATGATTTCGGGCACACCGACCCTCGAAATCAGGTGCTGTCAGAAGCTGCGCTCTTGTAAAATTCCAAATAAAATTAAGAAAAAAAATTTCTTGAAATTTACGGGTCTTTACATCACTCCCACCTTAGGGATTTACGTCCTCGTAAAGATACATCATAAACTATGGAAAAAAATGGGGGTACTGAGCACGCATCTGAGCCTCCCACTCCCAAGTGCTCTCCTGGAGGTTCTCGTGCTGCCATCTGATGCGCACAAGAGGAATCGATCATCCACGTAGGACCCACTCTTGTCGATCCTCTATCTCCACTGGGACCTCCGTAAAGGTCTCCCCTTCATCCACATCCAGCTCCCCATAGTCATTGATATGCGTCGGGTCGTGCACGTATCTCCTCAGCTGAGATACATGGAAGACGTCGTGCACCCGGTGCAACTGAGGTGGTAGAGCCAGGCGATAAGCCACCTCTCCTTTCCTGCAGAGGACCTGGAAAGGCCCGATGAAGCGTGGAGACAACTTGCCGCCACGGCCAAATCTCTGTAATCCACGTCGAGGTGAGACACACAGGAAGACGTGGTCGCCATCCTCGAACTCTAGTGGCCTCCTCCTCCTGTCAGCATATGACTTCTGTCGGCTCTGAGCTGTCCTCATCCTCTCCTGGATGATCTGGACCTTCTCTGCCGTGGCTCGGACCATCTCTGGTCCCACAAGTGCTGACTCCCCAGGGTCTGTCCAGCACAAAGGAGATCTGTAAGGCCTGTCGTACATCGCCTTGTATGGTGCCATCCCGATGGTGGAGTGGTAGTTGTTGTTGTACGCGAACTCCACCAAGGGTAGGTGGTCCTCCCAGCTGCGACCAAAGTCGAGGACACATGTGCGGAGCATGTCCTCAAGAGTCTGAATGGTCCTCTCCGTCTGACCATCCGTCTGAGGGTGGAAGGCGGTGCTTAGATGTAACTACATTCCGAATGCCTCCTGTAACCCTTTCCAAATCCGGGAAGTAAAACGAGCATCTCGGTCGGAAACGATAGAAGATGGCACACCGTGAAGTCGTACGATCTCCTGGACGTAAAGACGTCCCAAGCTCTCCACTGAGCCCTTCTCTCTGATGGGAAAGAAGTGTGCCGACTTGGTGAGTCGGTCGACAATCACCCAAATTGAGTCGTGACCTCTAGAAGTGCGTGGAAGTCCAGTCACGAAGTCCATAGATACGCCATCCCACTTCCACTCCGGGACCTCTAATGGTTGTACCAAGCCTGCTGGTACCTGATGCTCTGCCTTCACCTGCTGGCAGGTGTTGAATCGTGAAACAAACTCCGCCACAGCTTTCTTCATGCCCGGCCACCAGTGCTATCGTCTGAGATCCTAGTACATCTTCGCCACTCCGGGATGTACCGCCAAGGGAGAAGTGTGAAACTCTCGCAGCACCTCCTCCCATAAAGCAACTGGTACCAAGGTACGTCCTCTGAAAAGAATTTCGTGCTCTGCTCCAAGGGAGAAACCATCACGTGCCTGACTTGAGGATATCTATGCACACCGGGTCTCACAATCAGCATCCCCACGCTGTGCCTCTCTGACCCGCTGTAGTAGTGGCGGAGAGACTGTGAGAGACTGAAGGAAGGCTACTCTGTCCCTATCCATGAAGGATATCCGCAAAGCAGCTAGCTGCTCTGTCACCTCCTCAAGCAGCTGAATGCTCGTCCTCCTGCTGAGGGCATCAGCTACTACGTTTCCTTTCCCAGGAGTATAGACTATCTCAAAGTCATAGTCCTGGAGGAAATCGAGCCATCGTCGCTGTCTCAGGTTCAGGTCCTTCTGAGAGAAGATGTACCTGAGACTCTGGTGGTCAGAAAAGACTGTAAAGCGCTCTCACATCAGATAGTGTCGCCATGTCTTCAGAGCGAAGACCATTGCTGCTAACTCTAGGTCATGAGTGGCGTAGTTCTTCTCATGCGGACTCAACTGACATGACCCATAGGCAATCACGGCCCGCTCCTGCATCAGTACACACCCGAGTCCAGTCCCTAATGCATCGCAGTAGACTACGTACCCTACTCCCTCCTCTGGCAATCTCAAGATAGGTGCGCAGGTCAATATCTGTCTCAGCTCCTGGAAGCTCTGCTGACATCTGTCTGACCACACAAAGGGTTTACCCTTCTTCGTCAAAGCTAAGAGTGGTACCGCAACTCTGAAGAAGTCTGGCACAAATCTCTAATAGTACCCAGCTAGACCCAAGAAGCTCCGCACCTCCGTCACGCTCTTGGGTGGCTCCCAAGCTAGCACTGCCTCGATCTTCGCGGGATCTACTGCAACTCCCACCTCAGAAATGACGTGCCCCAAGAAGTGGACCTCATGTAACCAGAACTGGCACTTTGAGAGCGTTCCATAAAGCTAGTGCTCTCGGAGTGTGTCTAGCACAACCCGCAAGTGGTAGGCGTGCTCCTCCTCAGTCGTCGAGTATACCAAAATGTCGTCAATAAAGACTACGACAAATCGGTCGAGGTATGGCTGGAATATACTATTCATGAGGCTCATGAACACTGCTGGAGCATTGGTTATGCCGAATGGCATAACCAAGAACTCATAGTGGCCATACCGACACCTGAAGGCTATCTTCTGCACGTCCTCATCTCGAACTCTGAGCTGATGATAGCCTGACCGGAGGTCTATCTTTGAGAACCACCGTGCTCCCTTGAGCTGATCGAAGAGGCCATCAATCCTTGGTAGCGGATACATGTTCCTCACCGTCACCTGGTTCAGGAAATGATAGTCGACATACAATCGCAAGCTCCAGTCCACTTTCTTGGCGAACAATATTGGGGAAGCCCAGGGTGAAACATTGGGTCAGATGAATCCCTTGCCCTTCAAGTCCTCCAACTGTACCCGTAGCTCTCGAAGCTCAGCGGGGGCCATCCGATATGCTGTAGTCGAAATCAGGGTTGTCTCGGGGTACAGATCAATGTAAAAGTCTACCTCTCTGCAAGGAGGTAGCCCTGGAACGTTTTCGGGAATGACGTCCGCGTACTGATCCACCACTGCAGGAAAACTAGGACTTCGCACGTCCACTGCTCCTAGGATGAGACTAGACAACTAATGAGTGATGGGCTGTCCACTCCTCTGTGGAAGTCCATCCTGTGTTGCAAAGGCTCCCTTCTCACCGGTGAAGGTGAACCTGCTCCCGTTGGTGTGCACACATCGTACCTTACGCCTAAAGCAGTCGATCTAAGCATGAACCGTAGATAACCAATCCATGCCCAAGATGACGTCGTAAGGCCTCGACGTCGCTACAAGAAGATCCCAGCCAAATCTCTCGCCTCCTAGAGTAAGCTCACACTGTCGGCACCAGTGCGTAATCATCGAGTCTGCTCTCGTAGGAGTCTCTTGTCATAAGGATCGAGCCAACGGCTCTATCGGAATATCCGAGCTCCGAACAAAGGTAGTGGCTATGAAATAATGACTCGCTCCTGTGTCTATAAGAACTGCAGCAAGGGTGGAATAGACACAGATAGTACCTCGAATCATCTCTGGTGTGTCGTGGTCATAGGCCTCCACTACCTAGAGCTGAGCCTGTCTCTGTCCGCCAGCTCCCTGTGGTCGGGGCGGACCTCCTGGTGGTGGTGGTGGTAGAGCCTCAATGCGTCGCCCACCACCTGCTGCTCTGCTAGCTCCTCTACCTCATCCGCCTGCTCCCTGCGAACCGCCACGGTCGACCCTCTTCCTCTACTTGGGTGGTCCCTCAACTGTCTGCTGCTCCTCTGCTCAGCGGGTCGGGCAGTCATGATCCATGTGACACTACCCGCCGCAAGAGTAGCACTGTCTGCCTCTCGAATGACTGGCTCCACGCTGAGTGCCCCGCACTGCTGAGCCAGTGTCCTGAGGTCGCCTACCTGAGGGTCTGGTCTGCCTGGACCTATAAGTCATCTATCGAATGCCTGCTGCAGATGACTCTGCCACGTGCCGCCCTGCGGTAGGCCTCGCCGCTGAAATAGGCTCAGCAAGAAAGCTCTCGATCAGAAGGGCTCGCTCCAGTACTCCTGTCTAAGTCAAAATACTGAGGGAGATCAGCGATGCCCTAATCTCCTATCTCAATCCCTGCTCGAAGGTCCGGGTCCAGAAGAATGGGTCTCGTACCATGTCTGTCGAGTAGCGCGAGAGATCGTTAAATCTCGTCGAGTACTGAGCGACCGACAAGCTGCGCTGCCGCAGCTGTAGAAGCTCATGAATGCACACTGCACGGAGGGTGGCTGGGACGAACTCCGGGCGGAAGTGGCTCTCAAAGTCTGTCCATAGAAGAGATGCCTCGTCGTGCACCTGGAGAATCAAGCTCCACCATCTGTCTGATGTTGCATGCAGGCAGCTCGCTGCGAGGATCACCATGAGGTCTGCTGGTGTCCTCACTAACCTGAAAACTCGCACTACTGCCTCCAGCCAATCCTCAGCTGCCTGAGGATTTTCCTCTCCACAGAACCTGGGTGGTCGCTGGCACTGGAACTCATGCAGTGCGCTAAGGCGACGTGCATCGTCAGCGGCTGGGGCTAGTGCTATCGGAGGCTCAGCGGGTAGAGATACCGCGGGTGCCTCTGCTGTCAAAGGGCCCTGCACCGAGGCCTCGTGGCTTGGTGGGCTGTCGTCGCGCTAAACTCTCGGAACCCTAGCTAGCTGTCGTCGCGGGGCCATCCAGAAAGGAGAACTAGTGCACAATGGTCAGAACAGTATAACTGGTGAGCTGACACAAGTAATCACAATGATAACTTGAAACACACACGCAATCAATGTTTTTGTGCATTAAGTCGGAAATCTGACGTCAGGGTCCTGGTGTACGGATACGTCAGCCGCCGCACCAACACTGGGCTCCCTGGACTGATAACCACACTCAATACACTTAACACTATTGCTTCACATAGAAGAAAGATCAGAGTCTACGGTAGAACCGACCTCCTCAGATACCAATTTGTCACGACCCATACTCGGGGCCCGTGCCGTGACTACCCCAAGCCCGCCTTCCATAGGCCAGGGGCTGGTGACTAGCGACAAGGCGTAAAACCCGATAAACATGGAAGGAATTGCCTTTGTAAGTAAAAAACCATCACAGAGTTAGCAAGCGAAAAGAGTAAACACTAAGTAAAAACTGGTACAATAGTAAGTGAAGAAAAGTAAAAGGGTCCGGAAATACAATCCCAACTGTAAAGTACAACTCGATAAAGGGAAAACAACAACTAAAGGTAAAGCCACAGCATCGAGCCGTCCTCTGGAAGTCCCACCTGAAGGATGAGCACAGATAGCCTCCACAGCTCCTCGGTCTAGTTGTCCACTCCGAGTACGTCCCGCCCAGTGGTCCACCTCCAGGTACCGTCCTGCTCTGCCAACCTCGACCACGATCAGCGTTGTCTGTCGTCTGCAACCAACACAACGAAGTGCGGGCATAGCCCGTGCAGGGGTGAGTATAAGCTACTCAGTAGGGACCCCGAGACCCCCGAAGGTCACCCGAAATCCACAAAGGATAAACCACAAAGAAAGATACAATCATGAAGTAACATCCAACTCTGCTTAGGTATATTCCCATACATATACCTAAGTCACCAATTCCTGTTCGGCTCCAACACCCGAGCCCAAGCACAACCCAATCCACACAGGAAAGCAAAACGCAAATCCACACAGAATAGCACAACGCAATCCACAAAGGAGAGTAAACAGTAAATCCACACAGGAATGTTCCACACAATCTACAAGGAGAGTAAACAGGATTCAGCTCACACAGGTATACTTCTTCAGATGACGATAAAGATGATCACTGATCCAACTAAGTCGTCGGACCCACAAAAGATCGATAGGTACTAACCCCCACAATGACCCGCATAGGATCGGGCCCACACAGGACCTGTAGGCGCTGGCTCACACAGAACCGCTGACCGCTGACCCACACATGATCGGACCCACACAGGATCTGTAGCACTGATCCACGTAGGATCGCTGAGTGCAGTAGTCATCGCAGTCCACTGAGGATCTCTGCCCAGTCGTCGTAGTCACAGCCAGCACTAGGGTTCCCGCACACAGCAAGCTCGTTCGGGAGGGTCCGCACCACGAGCCGAGAGGCTGATACATCAATTGACACGTAATCCGAAGTTTATGTATCCAAAAGTTCCGTATCATCAACAGGAACTCAACGTCGCAGACGGCGCGTCAATCGGACACCCGGTCTGAGAGTTATTGGCATTTTCATTCCAGGGGCCTAGTTGATTTTTAAGGCAAAACCAACCCGACCACACTCCACCTGCATACAAACTTGGGCGGAGTATGCCAAAAGATCCGTCTCACTTAGAGGAATCCACCAAAGCTGACGGCACGTCAATCGGACTTCCGGAACTCAAGATATGAGTGTTTCTGCTCCGAGGGCCCGGTTGGCTTCGTGTACGAACCAACCCGGCCGAAACCAAAGTTCTCCGAAACTTTGAGTCTAATTTACCGAAACGACCGTCTCGATCCAAGGATCGCGTTGCTGCTGACGGAACATCGTTTGGAGGCCCGTATCTCATGTTACAGGCAAAAGACCAAAAAGGTCCAGAAACGGGGGGTCCGGGTCCGGGTCGACCCGGCCCGACCCCCCCCCCCCCCCTGGGTCGGCCCGAACTGGGTCGACCCAAACAGGGTCGACCCGGCTCGCCCAGCCCGGCCCGGCTCGGCCAGCCCGGCTCGGCTCAGCCGCGCGGCCGACCGATGCGGGGGGGTAGTCGCCGCCCCCGCATGACAACCCCGCGGCACCCACGGGGTGCTGGCCTGAACAACCGGACGTGGCCTCAGCCGCGTCCCGCGCGCGCCGGACCCACGCGGCCACGGGTCCGCGGGTTTTCGGAGTCGCTCTGGTGGTCTGTTTTCCTTCCCGTCTGCACCGGTGCTCCTCCCGGGTTCCGTTCTTCACTGCGGGATCATCAAAACGCCCTTGCGTCATGTTTTGTCATCGCCCGCCAAATCTGCACAACCACGATGAATGGCGGAGGGTTTACGGGCCGTTTTCGTTTGACCCGCACCCTCCGCGTTAGATAATAACAACGGGAGAATTACTCAACACCTGAATACATAATCAAAATCAATTTTAATCAATTAAAATTGTTGTTATGAACCAGGTTCTTCATTTTGAACGGAAACAAACACGAGAATGTAAAACATCCAAACAAAATCCCTACCTTGTCAAGTCGTCGCACGCGCGTTCTTCGCGGAACTTGATCTCCACGGATGGAGGCGATCGTCGCGTCGCGGAAGGCGTCACGTCGTCGCGGAAGGGTGTCGCGTCGACGAACTCCGAGGTTCAAGAAAAAAAGGGTTAATTAATAATAATTAAATCTGTGCGTTGTTAAAAACCACAAGGGAGTTTCAAAAGAAAACCGAAGTCTCTTACCTCAAACAGCTGATCGAAAATTTCGTTGCGGAGGAAGAGACGTCGCAGAAGAATGTTGCAGGAAAGGAAACGTTGGTGTTGCGACACACGGCGTCGCGTCGTCGATTTCTGCAGGTTCGGTGTTCTTTGTCGGAGGTCGGCGTTCTTCGCGTTCTTCGCGTTCTTCGCGAAGAAGGGTGAAGGCACAAGAACTTCTGTCAAAAGCCTCACAATGAGTAATCCTCCAAAAGTCGGCGTTGGTATTATTTTATTATTACGCCAACGGATTTCAAACCGGTTAGGAAATGAATGAAATTAATTCATAGAATTAATTTCAACGAATAAACCACCCATTTAATTCAACGATGAAAACTACCCAATTAATTGGACGAATAAAACTTCCCAATTAATTGGAGCGTTAAGAATTTAAGAAAATGCATCAGTTGACTTTCATAATGACGGGTTTTCGCGGGTGCGTTACTTAGAGGAAAATAAACGGTGGGGCTCGTGCGGGACCCACCTCACAAATATCCTACCAAGAGGGTAGGATATTTTTTGATAGCACCCTATCCGCATTAACTCCGTTTAAGAGGCTTTAAGTGGTCTCCAAGCGACTTTAAGTGAAATATAAATAAAATTGTCGCACAACTTTATTTTATTTCCAAAACTTAAAACCCAAAAATTAAAAACCACACCTGAGCAAACGCAACTCCGGAAGAGGCGTTTATAAGCAATTACCAGCGCTGCGTTTTCATCGGTGCCCTCAGAATTCGATTCTGGGCACCGGTTCAAAATTTAGAAAAACCCACTCGTCCGTTCACTGAACGTACCCGAGCCAATCTTCGGAAAATGATTCCAGGCACACCGGGCCTCGGAATCAGGTACCGTCAGAAGCTGCGCTCTTGTAAAATTCCAAAGAAAATTAAGAAAAAAATTTCCTTGAAATTTACGGGTCATTACATACTCAAAAAGCTACGAAGATCATGAAAATCACTTGCGCACTATTCAAAAGACTTGTAAAAGAAATGAATTATATGGGATGTTTAAAAAGTGTGAATTCTATCTTCAGGAGATTTCTTTTCATGTCCATATTGTCTCTATGGATGGATTCTCTATTGATTCTTCAAAACAAGAGCAATACAAGAATGTCCAGCACTGACGACTATAACTAAGGTACGTAGTTTTATTGGTTTAGTAGGTTATTGTCGGTGTTTCATCCAAAATTTTTCCAGATTGACTAACCAATTAACCATGCTCACACATAAAGGGGTTAAATTTGTTTGGACAAAAGATTGTCATTAATTTTTTGATGAACTGAAGAGAAGTTTATTCAATGCTATTATCTGGACTCTAACATCGAGGAATGATGGGTTTGTTATTTATAGTGATGCTTTAAAAAAAGTACTTGGTTCTGTCCTTATGAAAAATGATATATTTATTGCCTATGCATAACGGAAGCTAAAAAATCATAAACAAAACTATCCCACTCATGATTTTGAGTTATCAGTTTTAATCATTACATTGAAGATATGGAGAAACTATCTCTATGGTGAAAAATTTGAGATTTATACTGATCACATGAGTTTGAAGTATATTTTCTCCCAAAAATAACTCAACATGATCCCAAGGAGATGGCTCAAACTACTCAAGGATTATGATTTCACTATACACCGCTACCTAGGAAATGAAAATAAGGTGGTAGATTCTTTGAGTAGAAAGAATTATGGAGTTTTGAATAAGATGATAGTTTAAAAGGATCCTATGTTCATGGATCTAGTGAAGATGCGTATAGGAATAATCATGGAAGTTGAAAAAATGGTACTTTTTCAAATGGCTTCCAAACCATCTTTTCTAGAAAGGATAAAATGTTCCCAAACTCGTGATGATGAGTTTCAAAAGAAAATTAAAGCTGTGAATGATGGGAGATTGATTAACTTTGTGTATGAAGATGAGATTTTAAAATTTGGGAAGATAATTATTGTTCCCGATATACATGATCTGAAAATGGAATTGTTACATGATTCCCATAGCTTCAATTTCTCTATAAACCCTAGTACCACTAAGATGTATGGAGATTTGAAGGAACATTTTTTGTGGGACAACATGAAGAGGGATATTTATGATCATGTGTCAATATGTATAGTTTGTCAATAGGTTAAGGCTATAAGACAACATCCTAGAGGAATCATGCAACCTCTTCCAATACATGAGTGGAAATGGGATGATATTATGATGTACTTTTTCATGGGGCTACCAAAGACTCCTAGAAGGAATGATGAAATATGGGTCATTGTTGATCATCTAACCAATTAGGCACATTTTCTTTCTACAAGATAAGATTTTCCACTTGAAAATTTTTCAAGACTATATATAAATGAAGTTATGAGACTACATGTTGTACCCCTGTCTATTGTTTCTGATTGTTATCCCCTTTTTGCATCATGATTCTGGAAAAGTCTTCAGAAATCCCTAGATACTGAACTTCATTTGAGCACCGCCTACCACCCTCAAACTGAGGTACAGTCAGAATGGACTATTAAAACCTTAGAATACATGTTGAGATCTTTCTCACATGACTTTCAAGGTGTGTGGGATCCGTATTTACCTATGGTATAATTTTCTTATAACAATATCTTACATTAATGTATTCAGATGGAACCATATGAAGCATTATATGGAATGAGATGTCGCACACCAACTTGTTGGGATGATATTGCTGAAATAAAACTCGTAGGACCAGAACTTGATGAGGAAACAATGGAAAATGAGAAGAATGTCCATACCCACATCCAAGCAGCTCAAAGTAGTAAAAAGATCTACACTGATAACTGAGTGAATGATATGGAATTCCAGGTAGGATATCATGTTTTCATGAAGGTATCTCAATGGAAGGGATTTATACAATTATGTAAGAATTCTAAATTAAGACTCAGGTATGTCAGACCTTTCGAAATTCTAGAACAAATTGGGGTTGTATCTTACCATTTGGCAATGCCGCCAAGCCTCTCCAAAGTTCATGATGTGTTCCACGTATCACTGTTTAGAATATAAATTCCTGACCCAACGCATGTACTCACCAATGAATAATTATAACTGGAACCTGATTTATCTTATTGTGAAGATCCTATCAGGATTAGAAATACCAGAGAACAAGTGTTATGAAACCTGACGACTCATCTGGTAAAAGTTCTATGGAGAAATCATAAGATGGAAGAGGCAATGTGCGATCTTGGGGAACATATGATGAAGAACCACCCGAATCATTTTACGTAGTAATATTCTATAAATTTCGAGGATGAAATTATTTTAAGGAGTGAAGAATGTAACACCCCAAGCATCCACGGTATGCTTCTCTTTGAATAATACAATAGCTTCTATTGTACGCAACTTCGAGTTTTAGCACCCCACGACCAATCAAACAAGCTGTTATGAATAGAAATACCCTCTTTTTCAAATTTTATAAATTTTATTTTTCAAAATGGACTTCATTTTTTCATTTGGAATATCAAAATTATCTTAGGGTGAATTTTTTGTATTTTTCTAAAAACTTTAAATTTTGGATGAATAGTGAAAAACATTGGGTTAATGTTTAAAATCGACTTTTTATTTAAATAATTATTTTTAATTTATATTTATTTTAATTTAAAAATAGATACATAATACATATATTAGTCCAATTTAATTCATTAGAGTCATTTTATAAAAAGTTTAGATATATAAAATTTTATTGAACTTCTTACCGTCCTTTACCCACCTTCTAGGCACATTTGCTAATTTGCATAAAACATAATTTTACAACTTTTTGTGAATTGAATTTCAAAAATCCAAGATATAGGTTTAATTTAGTAATTAAAATGTGGTTCAATAATATATAAATAATTTATTTTGAATAGTAACTTTTGACTTTTATTTAACATTTTTAAAAGTAAATAGGGTAATTAAAGTTAAAAATTATATTATTATTACCCTGAAACATGTACTAATTCTATTAGATAAGTGTATTTTAACAAAAATCAACCTTAGGAACAAAATATGACCCTTTTTATCCACTAGTATTATATTAGGACATTTATTATTATTTTATTTAATAAAGAGGTAAAAGTGTTAGAATCAAATTTTAATAAATAAGACATTTTTAATATTGTGTTATACATAATATAAATTCAACTGTAAATATGAAATATAAAGATAAAAATATTTCCTAAAACAAGGTGTTTTATTTATAATTTTTATATATTAACTAATTAAATTTATTTATGACACAAATATGATGTAGTAATTACCTTATTAATGAATGATTAAAATAATTAATATTATAAATACCCAAATAAATGCAAATTCAGACTTTTGATGTATTCTAATAATTTTCAAGGTTAATATGACATTTTAGGGATGATTAAATAGTTTTTATTTAAAGTATTAAAGTTATTATGACTTTAACAAAAACAAAATACCAAATAGTGTCAAAATTGACATAAATGATTTTTTAAAACAAATGCTATATTTTTAAATGATATAATATTAATAAATTTATAAGGTTCATAAAAATGACTTAGATATGGTTAGATATGTTAATAATGAACCACATGGGGTTCTCTTGGATTTTTATAGTATGTTTATTAACCATTTATTATAATAATACAAGAATACAAGGTAAAAGATAAACATTTTAACTAATAATTAAATCTAAAAGATAAGGTTAATATGGTGATATAAACCTATCTAAAACCTATTACATGAGAGGTTTTCGACCCATCCCTACCTTATCCTCTATATATTTACCTTTGGAACCATTAAAAATCAAAAATGATTTTATTATAAATTAATATTTCAAGCTTTTCCTAAAGTGACTCTCACCTCTCGTATAAAAGAGAACTTCCCCTTTTCTTAATTTCGCCCATACAAAGCAATTTGGCTATTCCACCACCTAATCAAATATCCTAACAACTTCCCTCAAATCATTCTAGAGGACTTAATTTGATGATAAATCCAACCTATGGAGCCCATTTGTTCAAATCGAAAGGAATAACTCGAAGAAGAAGTAATTATTTCATCACCTCTTTCAATGTTATTTTCTAATTCCACCTCTTCTTTCTTTGTTGTTTCCATACAAAAATAATAGCTCCAGTAACTTATAAATACAGATTTGTTATTATAAATTTGGTACAAAATTATTCATTATTCTATCCATACTATAACTGACAAAGTCACCATACACGTGTGCGTACGGCTTAACGTCTCAACGTCGTGGTGTAGTTTGTCATTCAACACTTCATTATTTGGATGGCTTTAACAATGATGTATAATTGATGTAAATAATAAATATAACATGTTAATTATTCTTTATATATTTTATATCATCCAATTATATAGGATTACACCATCAGTAGGTTGACATTGTCGCTCCTGTGTACATACATATTATTGTCTCCAAGAACGCGATGAGATTCATCGTAACCATTCAAGAATAATATTCATTTAATGATTAAAAATAATTTTTAAGAACTTAATATAATTCTGGATTTGAATAAAGTGCATTTTATCCATTACAAACATGACTAATGTAACGGAATATATAAAGGAAATCGAATCTGTTGACACTCAAAACAATGATACTACTGAAATATTATTAACAAAGCAATATTATAAGATCATATATGATATCATATTTGTGTATGTAGTTATTGTAAAATTTAATAATAATTATTTAACCATTATAAAGGAGGTTAAATTACCATCGAACATAGAAAAGTTCATTGTAAGGGTTAATTTTACAATCTCTTTTTTATCTAAGGTTGTTAATACTTATGTATCTACTGGGACCTTCTTATCATCCACATCCGTATTTTTCTTAAAATTGTATTTCAAAACATTTTTACTATTTCATTCACTATGGGTTTAATTTATTTTTAATATTTTTTAACTTTTTATAAAATATATTGAAAGGAATCTTTCCGTCATTTTCCAAAAAATATACTTTGTGACCTTTTCGACAAAATTAAGGACAGAATGTTTTTTAACTTATACAGCAGGTGCGGCTATTTTCCACCATTATAAATCCTTCTAATATTCCATTAAAATCTTATAAGAATATTTTCAAAATAAATGTTTTATTTTATAATTACGTGACTTTTAAATTATTTCAATATAGATAGAGATATTTCTCTAAAATATTTTTTATTTCATCAATGTCAAAATTCTTTGATGGATATTAAACTTTTTTGAAGTTGATTTATTATAATACAATCTTCCATATTGTATTGAAGGGTTTGTGAAATGCTTGACTCTATATGTGTTATTTTTATACCATTCATGGTTTATGGTTAATGTATTAACATTTCGTATTCTAGTATTAATACAAATGTTTATGTTATGTTTCAATCTTTTCATATGAGGAATTCATTAGAGATCGTAACTAATGGGTGGAACCCTCTATAGCTCTGTGATTCATCAGTAGGTATCATTAGACAAACTAGTGTCATGGTATAGGGCCTTGAAAAATCATTATTTGTAGTCTTGGCATTAGGCCTTGACTATGTGGTTACGATGTCCAGCATTATGCATTCCATCATTATGAAATTCACTATTGATATTACATGTGATTATTAGACTAGTAGAATATCCATGTGAAGAAGTAAATCAAATTATTTGATTTATCTTTGTGATATTATGCTGATATTTATGTTTAAAAGTCTTGTGTTTTAGTTTTATACATTGCCTTAAATGTTTATGCTTATTAATGAATGTTTCCGCTATATTGTTATCCTTACAGAGAATCTGAGCTCACCCCTTTATATGTTTCATTTTTCCCATGATGTGAAGAAGTATATTACGATTAACCAATAGGTATAGGCTAAAGGATATGAGTGTGTTCAAAGGATACACAATGTTTTTGTTTTTCCTCTTCATGATGTAATTAAAAACTTATGTATATATTTAGTGCATCCTAGACTACTAAATGGATCGGTATTTCAGGATATGATTCCTTATATCATTCCAATGTTATGTAATAATGCACCGACTAAGGGTAATTAGGGTCGTGGCATTAAATTACATCTAATTTTCATTTAGTTATAAAACTACACCCAATATTCCAAATGAAAACCAAGATAAAATATGGAAAACCCATGATAAACTAAACCTATATAACCTACAATATATTTATCATGATCAAAAATGTTTTTATATAGTAAAAAATCCATAAAAATATTAAATAAAATACAATAGAGTGCAGTAACCAACCTCATATGGTGGAATCGTATCACCTTTGATGAAAACCACTAGATTAGGTCACAAGAGAGGGTTAGAAACACTTAAAAAATTTAATTTTAGAAAAACCCTATATATGGAAGTTAGCTGACCATGGACACTAGGGTTAGAGAATAATAAAAGAATGGGAGAAACCCCATGAATAAGATGAATGGAGCACTAACCATTCAATTATGATGAATAATTACCAAGTAACCATAAAAAATCCATCATTAATGTCTTGGAGAAGGAGGGAGGTGATTGGGAGAGTCATTTTGGTTGGATTTTTCAAATTGGGTAATCAAATAGAGGTAATTCTAGTTAAAAGGTCTAAAAATACAAAATACCCAATTTGAGTGGTTTACATGGTTTACCCACATGGTATACCAATCCTTGTGATTACCATGTAAAAATATAATTTTGAAAATTGTATAAGGGTAAAAATTTAGGTTATACTATTTTCAAAACCATGAATAAACTTTGAGGCCCAAAAATGTCCCATGTTTTCTAAAACATTATCCTGTAACACCTCAAAATCGAGGGGCCAACACATAAAAGTGACAATTTGGTGTTATAATTCTTCCTAGAATGCAAATTTCTTCTACCATAAAGTATTCAGAAACATAAAATAAATAGTAATGATAAGACTACCTTCCCTATAATGAGGGATCAATCTCTAAAAAACTTTTTGAACCTCAAAAACAAGCACATGAGACTAGATAAACCCATTACTTGGGATAACCACTACTGAATAATTTAGAATTCAGTAACTGACAATGCACTAGGAATCCTATGAAGAAAACCCCCCCACTAAATGAAATATATGGAAAAAATAAAATTAGTATCACCACTCCTATGATCTGATTTAAAATCAAGATATAATAGGAAAAAACATAAACACCACCTATTCTCATAAGATATCAACCACTCCTCTTAAAATTCCCCCCCCCCCCAATCCCAAACCAGATAAAAGGAAAAAACTTAAATACCACATCAGGAACATATGAGGTCATTAGAGTCATAGGATAGCACATCCCACCCAATGTAATCTAGAAGGATCACTCCATTATAATGGTAAAAACACTTTGTGACCTTACACGGGACTCCCAACAATTTAAAATATCTCTTCAATGGTGAAACATTTGATAGTCACATCCAAAAGGGTGATCAACTCTAATGAGACATGGTTCCACTAAAAATAAGATACTACTCAAAACACCATAAGAGAACACACCTTCAATAACAACTAAAATTTCACTATATAGAATCATAAAGAAAACACACACTATAAAATAAGGGGGACACCTTAGGCATAAACATGCCACAAGGTGGAATGGAATGGTTCCAAACTCAGGTTGTGGAACTACATGAATAGTAAGTCAATCCAAACTCTCTAAGAATACAATCTTGGTGATCCTAAAAAAATATAAACTTAATAAATCACATAGTCTAACCAAAAATCAACATCATGTCCCCATTACCTTATCCCACACCCATGGAATCACCATGTGATTCATTAAACAAATCCAACTCATGGTCCACACTATACATATAATTCATCAAGCATAAAAAGTTAAGATGCTTGAAAATAACAAAATATATGAAAATAAGGACCAAAATCTATTTAATACATTATATATATAAAATAATATTATAAAAAATACATGAGGAAAGTCTTAAGAAAAAATTAAAAATTACAAAAGAGGATTATCCCAAAAAAATACTCAACCTCCAACTCTCTAATCAAATCAACAACACAAACTGTTATCTAGATTCAAGTGACCTGGATAGCCACACAAATGAATGTTTTTAAAAGCTAGTGGATAAGAGGGATTAACATACATAAACTTCTCACACTAATAACACATTAATGACCTCTTATTTACTAAAACAAAAGTTATGAGTTGAGAATATGGATTTCGATCATCATCGATTCCATGATTCCCCTTCTCATTAGTCAAATAATTCCTAATGGTTCTAGATTGATTCAAATCATAACAAATTTAAATTTACACTGCCAAAATTTCCTCAGTTATGAAGGTCTTATAAGAAAACATTCATATAGGTAGCTAGGACATATTGAAATGATGAATAATGAACATCTTGATGATAACCTCTTTAAAAGAACCATTATTTCTTCAAATTATTAGTATCCAACCCTTGAAGAAATATAATTAATACAATAAAATATTCCACATATGTTTTAGTGACTGATCACATTATAGAATTCCCAAAAACTCCATCACCTTTTCAACTCTCACATCTTCATGATAAATTCACTAAATGGATGTAACCTTAAAATATACCCAATACAAGACTTCAAATGGTTGGGAATGAATATCGATCTTCCACCACTCCAAACCCTATTCTTTATACAATGGAACAGTGTACCTCAACCTAAAGGCATCAAAATATTGTAACGAGTCAAAAAAATTATCAAATATAGATATCAACTCAATTTCTTCATGATATCCTTGATCACCACATAATACTAGAGGATAATGATTCAAAAAATCCCATGAATGATTCACTATCAATAAATAACATAGAACTGCCACTCCATCATGAGTCTATATAGAGTTTGAGACCAGAAAGAAAACTCCTAGATCAATAGGAAAACTGCATATGGAATTCCCGTATTAACATGCAAACTTCTTCCTGGGAGTCACAATCTAAAGAATAAAAAAATATATCACTTTAAATTTAAACAAAAATATAAAAAACACATTCCATACCAATCAAATTTAAATACCACCTCAAAATTACACATAAGGGAACAAAATATTAAAGTAAACAAATCAAGGTCACAAAGCCCCTTTCAAAACTATACCGAATTTCTTTGAAAAAAATTTGTACCACAGACTCAATGAATTTTAAAATTAAAAAAACCATAAAATAAAATTACTCAAATATCATGTAACAATGTTCAAAAAAAATTCTTAAGAACGCCTCAACTCACCCAATAAATTATGTTTCAAACAAACTCAACTAAAAAATCACACAAATTTTTTATTACTTAATTATAAATACTACACAGTCCAATAAATTCCACTCAAACAATCATAAAAAAACACCATCCACAAAATAATAATTCAAAAACATAAAAGAAGAGAACAAAAAAAATTCACTTTCTCAACTATGCATGGTCGAAAGCATGGTTTCTCATATTGTGTGAAAACCATGAAAGTTCTACTATAAGTTCTCTAGAACAGTTCATGTTACGTAAGCATGGTTTAAAAGACCATTAATTTTAATCAATCACCCTTTTAATTCCATCCAATGTCACTTAAAAATGATTAATTTCTTAGGACGTCTCCCAAAGTCTCTCTACATTTTAAAGTATCAGTAAAATACACTAGAATATCCCCAAAATAACTAACTACAAAACTCAAAATAAAAATAAAACACCCAAACACCCATGGAAACTTGAGATTCAACAAAAGAAAGTGTTTCCCATGACCTTAATCATACCTATCACACATATATTTATGGTATTAACTAATTTCTACTACTAACCACCAAATAATAAGAAAGTGAATCACAAAAACATAGGCCCCTTTTAAGAAACCTGGGCTCTAATATAATTTTTATAATACCGTCTAGGGCCTCCATAAAAATTAGCACCTAACATGACCATCCTCTAACCAGAGGGACTTCCTTGATCCCCCTAGGCTAATGAAAAGCATCAAGGGTGTCAAAAATAACCATTAGGGATGTTTTTACCCTCAATAATCCAAACATACGCATTGGGTCTCATCCCGAAACCAGGTGTGAATAATTTGGGTGTTGGAGGACATGACAGAATAAATAAATAGAAACCATAATCATAGACATCCAAAAAATTTATAATAAATACATTTCAAACAAGAAACCATTTAATACATGATTTAAAATACTAATTCCAGAACAAAAAATAGAGAAGGAGGCCAAAGTGTGTGAAACCCAACACAATCCAACCAGTTTCATGAAACAAGGGATCAACCACCTTCTCCATGTGACACTCTAATGACCACCTTGATCCTAATATCCATCCACATCCAAATAAAATTGTCAGAAAACAAATATTGAAAACCAATACATGGACAAAACTGAAATAAACATAAAGACTACATACCCACCAATGTGAGTATATATAGTGTGATCCAAAGGCTGGTAGGATTCCACAATGAGTCCATTTAATTCTATTTATAAAATAAACCAAATACAACTGGTATAAAATAATATAAACAAATAGGTTTTCATTTTAATTATATGATATAGGAATAAAAAAAGACACAACATGTACTTTATCAAAGAACACCATTTATAAAACATGGTATAAAGATGATTTGAAAAAATAATTCCAATTAAAAAACAAGTAATATATCTTTAAAACATCACACTTTTAAAGAAGAAGTTTAATCCATTCATTTCTATTTAAATCACCAATTCTTAAAATAAACTCATAAATGGATTAAAACATTTAAAAATGATTTTCTAAAAAATACTAACACTTTAAAAAGAACGACCCCATTTATATTTAAAAATTTAACACAAATAACTCAAATGTAAAAAAAAGAAAGGAAAACTATAATGAAAAAAAATTTATAGAAATTCATATATAATTATAATATATGGATTCAATGAAAGTAGTCAGTATAAAGACCAAACCACAAAAATATCAATACATTAATGAGAATTTCATCCACAAAATAAGAAAAAAATGTGAAAATAAATAATAAAAAATTCAAAACATAGGATACATAATATGAAGAAACATCACATGGTATAATGGCACGAGTATTATATATGAAAATTTGGACCAACTGTTGATAGGTTAACGGTTTCACGTCATGTAATCTAAAATACTCTCAACTAGTCACATCGATGAAAACCACCTAGCCAGGTATTAAATTTAACTAGGTGATACTGGATAGTTCATAATATCATCTAGAATATAAAAAATCCCATGACTACCAAATTAGTATCCTTGGGTCTCTCATGGTATAACTAAAAGAGGTGGTCCACTTTCAAAACACACATTATCTCATGACAAACAACAAATCCAAAGGCTAATATCGCAATAGTATCCTTCCCACCTCCCATATTCTCCTTAAAAATAACCTCCAAACCCATAATAATAACATGAATCCAAATTCAAACATTAATCTCCTAGATATACATAAACATCACTAACAAGTTAAATGGGGCTCAGTAAGGGTACAACCAAATAATCAATCAATCATCACTTCACATATTGCCAACCAGGCCTTCCACTTATCACATAAAAAATATCCATTTGAAAATAATTTTAAAACAATATATAGAAGTTAAAAACAAATCCAATATATATTCACAATAAAATCAAATAATAATCAAAAACAACCAAAGGAAACCACTAACCAATTTGTTAAAAAATACACACCCCACTTAAAATCACACTATACCTTTAAACCAAAATGGAAAACCCACTTTATAAAATGTATTTTATTCAAAAAAACCATAATAAATCACATTTATTAAATAAAACCTTTATTATCATTTTATCATACATGTGGATTTCATAAAATACCAATTTAAAATAAATTTATATTTAGTTAAAAAATTCCACACAATATTACAAATTATAACCAAGAGAAGTTATGGAAAACTATTATTAAACCATACCTAGATGACCAACATTATATATATCTAGATAAAAAATAAATTTAGAAATAAAAGAAAATCTAAAATAAAAAAAATGGAATGGAAACGCCTATATCATCTGGTGTAATTATATCACCATTGATGAGAACCACTGAATTTGGTCCCAAGAGATGGATCACAACCCCTAGAATAAAAATAAATAAATTTTATAGAAACATTAAGAATGTTAATCATCCAACCATGGAAACTATGGTTAGTGATAAAGATAAAAATGGGAGAAACCCCAAGAAGAATGATGATGGAACACTATCCTTTTAATTTAAGTGAATAGTCACTCTGAATCCCTAACAAATCTATCATGGAGGGATTATATATTGAGGGAGAATTCTGGGATAGGTGTCTTGTTCGGATGGTTTGATGTGGGGAACAAAAGGGAGGAAACCCAAATTAAAAGGGGGTGAAAAGACAAAAATACTCATTTTTTAGTGGGTAACATGGTTTACCAGCATAGTTTACCAAACCATGTAATAACCAAAATAATTTCCTCTATTAAAAGGTAAATAAGGGTTCAAACATAGGATGTACGGTTTGAAAAATTATGTGCAAACTGTGCGACCAAGAAAAAGTCCCAAATTTTAACATTTTCAGCCTGAAATACCTCAAACTCAAGGGAAAATACATATATTAAATATCCTCATATAAAAGGGAAATTATGGTGTCACAAACCCCAAGATAACTCACCAATAACCTGAGGGGAATCCTCGATCCTCCTGGTCTAATGGTATATCAACTCGTGCACCAATTTTGATGGTGGTCTAATAATTATGTTATAGGATCTTTTTTGTTTTTTCTATAGTGGCAACGGTCATGGAAGGAAACATTGTCCAAAATTTCACAAATGGCATGAAAATAATCGTATGTCAATCTAATTTTATTTCTGAAAAAAATATGTTTGACATAATTTATAACACATTGTATATTAGTTTTGGTTCTAAAATCCATATTGTGAATACATTTTAGGGTATGAATAACCTAAAAAAACCCTTGGGTAGTGATTTTAGCATCTATTCAAGAAACAAGATGTGCTCACATGTGTGGTTAATGGGGACATGAATTTTAGTGTTAATAATTGTGTGTATTTATTTTTTTATGGACATTTTATATTCCAAATTTCTTAAAAAACTTGATATCTTTTTCCAAACTTATACCATTGGTTTTTACATTCAGTTTTTGTCAAACTAATTTTTCCTGTATATATAAAAATGAAATCATTGGATATGGTACATTAAAGGAATATATTTTCTAAATTGGTTTGTAAAGTAAAATAGAAAATGATAATATTAATATTAATATTAATGCTGGTATTGAAATAGGTGTTAAAATTAAAAAATCTTCTATGTTATAGCAGCAAATATTGGGTCATATATCTAAATAAATGATACAAATATTAGTTTAAGAAGTAGTTCTTTATACTCTTAATTTCATTGTTTTTGAAAAATTTATTGATTTTATTAAGGGAAATAAAACCAATATATAAAATAATGGTTCTCTATAAATTTCATCCATATTATAAATCATACATACAGATATATGTATCTTAGATATGGATTTATATAACCATAAATTCCTCATTTCAATAATCTATTATTATTAACAATATATGTATATTAATCATATTACAAATGAATCATTTACCACCTTAAATGTTTTTAAGGATGAAGTAGAGAAACAATGTCGTAAAAAAAATTGATTGTGAGGTCAAATTTAGGTGGATAATATTATGGGAGATACACTAAGTATGATCAATTAACAGGTTTATCTATATGGTTTATTGAAGAAAATGGAATAGTCGCACAATCCACTATGTCAGGTTTAGTAGACCAAAATGGTGTGGATGAAATAAGAAACCAAAGTTTTATGGGCATGGTTTTAATTATTCATAGTAACATTAAGTTTCCATTATTATTGAGGACTAAATCACAAAAAGTGACATCATACATTTTTAATCATGTTACAAAAAAGTTCTATTTCAAAAACAACTCTTGAATTTTTTAAGGGTTGGAAACTGATTTTACGACATGTGTGCATTTGATGATGTGCATCGGAAGTGTGGGTTTATAATTTATAGGAAAATTATTTGGATACCATGACCATTAGTGGCTACTACATTGGATATTACTAAAGGTCTAAATGATATTTTTTTCCATCATTGAACAATGATATTGTGGAATCAAAAAGTGAAAAATTTATTGTAAATGACCTGATTATAGGGAGAGATATCATCAAAAAATTGTGATGAAGAACATTAAAAAGATCAACCATTTAGATCTGGTGATATATTGATAAATTTTTATAGAAACTCATAATTTATCAAACTATGTATAAAAATATCATTTAAAAAATGGTTGAATTTATCCTTTAAATCAAATGTTTCAGGAATCCAAAACACTTGAATAGCTAGTTGAACCACAATTTTCTAAAGAAAATGATAGAAAAACACTGAGAATATCTAAAAGGATGATAAATCTGTCTTTTTCTAATGATTATTTAGTGTATCTACTAGAATCAAACTACAATATTGGATCTAAAAATGATCCTAAAACATTTTCAAAAGACATTAGTTTTAAAGAGTCAAATATATGGTTTGATGACATGAATGAGAAGATGAATTCCATGAAGAGTAATGATGTTTTGGACCATGTTGAGTTTCAACATGGTGAAAGACCTATTGGATGTAAATAGTTTTTTAAAAACAATAAAAATTCATTAGGTAACAGTTGGAGATACAAGGCCTGACTAGTTGATAAATGGTTCACTAAAAAGAAAGGGATCAATTATACGGATATATTTTCACTAATATGAAAAAAGGATTCCTACCGAATCATATTAGAATTATTATCTCATTTTTACATGGAATTACAACAAATGGATGTAAAAAATACATTTTTTAATGGTAATATAAATTAAAAGGTTTACATGAGATAACCCAAAATAATACTCTCAAATAATGGTGAGCATTTAGTGTGCAAGATTAAAATTTATATCTATGGTTTAAAAAATGTATCTTGATAGTGATATTTACAATTTCAATATGTAATTACTCAATTTTTATTTAAATAAAACATTATAGTTCAATTTATATTCCATAAGGTCATTGTGAGTAAAATATTTGTTTATCTTTTATACATAGATGGAATTTTACTTTCCACTATTGATAAGGGTTTTATATATGAGGTTAAATAGTTTCTATGAAACATATTTGACATGAATATATCAAAGATGAATCATATTTCATTGGATAAAAGATTCATATGTATTGTTAGAGAGACATCCTATTATTGTCTTAAGAAACCAATATTAATAATGTCTTAGCGAGATTTTGTATGAATGACTATAGACTACGTATATTACTCATCATTAAGGGTGATAAATTTAGCTTGAACCAAACCCTAACAATGGGTTTGAATAAGAACAAATAGAATTCATCATGTATCCTTCCACTACTATTAGTTTAATATATGCCCAGGTCTATACATGGCCTTCCATTGAATTTTTAGTAGGAATGTTGTGGCGATATCATTGAAATCCTGGTATACACCATTTGAATAATTAAGATACATTGACGGGGTTAATGACTACATGTATATAGATAAGCACACTCATAATTTGGAATTCATTCTATACTTAGATGCATACTTTTTCGGTTGTGATAACTCATGAAAATCAACTTCTAGATACGTCTTTATGATAGCTAGTGGATTTGTGTCAAGGAGAAGTGGCAAACAAACACTAAAAATGACTTTTACTATGTAAACTATGTTATTTTTTTGTTTTTAGGCCACTTATCAGGGTGTATGTGGTCTCTCCAAAATTTACCCAAGTTTTTTGGTTTAAGTGGTTGCTTGAAGTTTACCTTGAGTTGTCGAATCCTCAGAGACCTAAGAAGTAACCTTCAGACACATACATTCAATGGATTTTTTTTCTATGAAGTGGACAAAATGGGTTGATTTTAGATGGGTTTATGTTAATTCTAATATTCCTATGTTAATTCAATTTTAAAAAATGAATTTATCTTTGGTTATCACTTGTGGTGGATTGGTCGTATTCCCTTTCCAATTATTTAAATTTCTTATATTTGAGATGGGTTTATTTAAGGAGATTAAATCAACATCATCACTTACTGGTTTAATTCCTATACACCATAATACTAATCACCTATACAATTTGAGGATAAAATTTATGAGAACGTCAAGGTAATGGTTTGTATTAGCACTTGAAAAATGTGGCCTTAAAATTCAACAAGGACGAAGATGTTTTAAAATCCTCAAATAAAAATATCATTTAAAAGAAGTGATTATCCATTAATTGAGTGAGAAATAACATCCAATCCAGACCCTTGATACTCCCTGGGATCAACCTATAAGTGTGTTATCCCTCCATTTATTATATGGTTTCAATGGAAGCAGAAAGTAAACTCATGATAGTGGAAATGGAGAAGTAAAAAACAATGAAATAATTATCAATCCCCCATTGTGTGATAATATCACAAGGTTTGGTGTGAATAAATTCACACATTTATAAAAATTTATCAAAATTATATGAATAATAAAATAATAATAGTAGAAGAAGAAATTTTATTAAGAAACTAAGATGAATCAGAACAACTTACTTGTGAAAGACAACTTTAGACAACAAAAATGCAGCATAACATTACAATGAAATAAAGCACCTCATATCCTTAAATCCTCCAACACCACTACCATAAGTTTAAATTTTGGGAGACTTGGGTTGAGACTCCAATAGTTAATGTCATCCCACTTGATTATGGTAGTATTAGGGTGGTGGAAAACTTGTGAAACATAGACTTTTCCACTCTTGGCCCAAAGTGGAAGCCAGCTTGCATCCACCAAACAGACGTGTCAAAATGTCCTTCTATATTGTCGAATTAGAGTGGTCCATAAATTACTAAAATTGATCTCCTGATGTTTCCTAACCTCCCATAAAATTTCAGCTTAAATGAAATTGTGGTTTGCGAGATATTATTGAAACACTGGGCTGTTTTTCTGGGCCACAGAATGTGGAACAGAATTTTATCTCCAACTTGTGTCTCTTGGAACCCCCTTAAAACATCTAAATTAGCTATTTTCACTATTGTATGAAATGTTAACCTTGATGTAATATATATTTAGTTAAATTTTATGAATTATTTGGCTTAGATACTAGCCGATAATGTAGTTTTATTGGGCTGATTTCCAGTTTACTTTTCCCAGAATGTGTTGGCATAAAAGCTCATTTTGGTGTTCTTTCAATGTGAATATTCAAGTGATACAAAAGTATGAATTGTTTCCAATGTAATTAGAAACATTAAAATTAAATTTGAAAATAAAATCAAGAACATTTTTTTGTTTTAGGATTTGTTCAAATATGTACAAAGTAATAGTGTACTTTTATAAATATTTGCAATCACAATGTGAAATGTTGTTCAAAGTGTAAAATTTACTAAAATGGTGTTTATGAATAATGAAGCAGTTGAAAAATATATATATTAACAATGAATATTAGCCTATTTCAGTGGATAATAACACCCCCCCAACTTGATTTTTGCTTGCCCCAAGAAAAATATATCTCAAAAATATGAAATTTGAATTCCTTTTCCCAAAACACACTACGGGAAAATGGGCATTTGCGACGGGTTATTTGCGACGGGATATAATCCCATCGCAAATAGTCCTCGAGATCAAGGTATTTGCGACGGGATTTTCACACCCATCGCAAATACTTTTGGCGGGATTGCGAGCCAAAGCGCGCGAAATTTTTGGCGACGGTATTTGCGATGGGATATTCTCACCCGTCGGAAATGATTTCGCACAAAAGTTATTTGCGACGGGATTAAATCCCGTCGCAAATAGTCCTCGAGATCAAGGTATTTGCGACGGGATGGGGATCCCGTCGCAAATAACTCTTATTTGCGACGGGATTTTCACACCTGTCGCAAATACTTTTGGCGGGATTGCGCGCCAAAGCGCGCGAAATTTTTGGCGACGGTATTTGCGACGGGATATTCTCACCCGTCGCAAATGATTTCGCGCAAAAGTTATTTGCGACGGGATTAAATCCCGTCGCAAATAGCCGGCAGCGATAAAAGGTTATTTGCGACGGGATCCCCATCCCCGTCGCAAATAACCCGGAGAAAAGGGGTTATTTGCGACGGGTCCCGTCGCAAATAAGCTAACCTATAAATACCCCCATCCGTTTTTTCTGATTCATTCTCAAACTCTCTCTTCTACTTCTCTCAGAATTTTATATTTAGAGTTTTCTGTTTTTAAACTTTCATTTTTATTTTCGGAGTAGACATTGAAGTCTTCAACAAGTATCAGAGATCAACCTTAGATCCATTTTAAAAGTATTTATGCTCATTTTAATTTAATAATTGTTTTTTATTTTTTATTACTTTAAATTATTTCTAATTAGTTGTAATTTAATTATGTATTGATTGGTCTTTTATTTAATAAATTTAAATTATTAGTATTCATTGTTCATAGTTAATAGTAATTAGAAATAATTAATAATAATTAAAAATAATTAAGAATAAATAGGAATAATTAATACTAATTAGTCATAATTAGAAATAATTATTAATAAATAGTCATAATTAAGAATAAATACTAACAATTAGTAATAAATACTAATAATTAGGAATATATAGTAATAATTAGGAATAATTACTAATAATTAGAAATAATTAGCAATAATTATCAATAAATAGAAATAATTATCAATAATTATCAATAATTAATAATAATTATCAATAATGACCAATAATTAGCAAAAATTACCAATAATTATCAATAATTAGAAATAATTACCAATAATTAGTAATAATTATTAATAATTAGGAATAATTACCAATAATTACCAATAATTACCAATAATTACCAATAATTAGTAATAATTAACAATATTTAACAATAACTACTAATAATTCGGAATAATTAGTAATAATTAAGAATAATTACTAATAATTAACAATAATTACCAATAATTAGGAATAATTACCAATAATTTGGAATAATTACCAATAATTTGGAATAATTAATAATAATTACCAATAATTACCGATAATTAGCAATAATTACCAATAATTACCAATAATTACCAATAATTAGCAATAATTACCAATAATTACCAATAATTACCAATAATTAGCCATAATTACCAATAATTAGGAATAATTAACAATAATTAACAATAATTAACAATAATTACTAATAATTAGGAATAATTAGGAATAATTAAGAATAATTACTAATAATTAACAATAATTACCAATAATTAGCAATAATTACCAATAATTAGGAATAATTAGTAATAATTTGGAATAATTACCAATAATTAGGAATAATTACCAATAATTAGGAATAATTAACACTAATTATCAATAATTACCACTAATTACCAACAATTACCAATAATTAGGAATAATCACCAATAATTACAAATAATATGGAATAATTACCAATAATTAGAAATAATTAATAATAATTACCAATAATTACCAATAATTAGCCAGAATTTCCAATAATTAGCAAGAATTACCAATAATTAGCAATAATTAGAAATAATTACCTATAATTAGTAATAATTACCAATAATTAGGAATAATTACCAATAATTACCAATAATTAACAATAATTAGTAATAATTACCAATAATTAGGAATAATTACCAATAATTACCAATAATTAACAATAATTACCAATAATTAACAATAATTAACAATAATTACCAATAATTACCAATAATTACCAATAATTACCAATAATTACCAATAATTACCAATAATTAGTAATAATTACCAATAATTAGTAATAATTACCAATAATTAGTAATAATTACCAATAATTAGTAATAATTATCAATAATTAGTAATAATTTGGAATAATTACCAATAATTACCAATAATTATTAATAATTAGGAATAATTACCAATAATTACCAATAATTCGGAATAATTACCAATAATTAATAATAATTACCAACAATTACCAATAATTACCAACAATTACCAACAATTACCAATGATTAACAATACTTAGTAATAATTACCTATATTTACCAATAATTAGTAATAATTACCAATAATTATCAATAATTAGTAATAATTACCAATAATTAGTAATAATTACCAATAATTATCAATAATTAGTAATAATTACCAATAATTACCAATAATTCGTAATAATTATCTATAATTACCAATAATTAGTAATAATTACCAATAATTAGTAATAATTACTAATAATTAGGAATAATTACCAATAATTTGGAATAAGTATTAGTATTTAATAATAATTACCAATAATTATCAATAATTACTAATAATTAATAATAATTACTAATAATTAACAATACTTACTAATAATTATCAATAATTAGGAATAAGTATTAATATTTAATAATAATTACCAATAATTAGGAATAAGTATTAATATTTAATAATAATTACCCATAATTACCAATAATTTGTAATAATTAACAATAATTATCAATAATTACCAATAATTATGAATAATTACCAATAATTAGGAATAATTAGTAATAATTATCAATAATTACCAATAATTATTAATAATTACTAATAATTATCAATATTTAATAATAATTACCAATAATTAATAATAATTAACAATAATTAGTAATAATTACCTATATTTACCAATAATTAGTAATAATTATCAATAATTACCAATAATTAGTAATAATTACCAATAATTATCAATAATTAGTAATAATTACCAATAATTACCAATAATTAGTAATAATTACCAATAATTAGAAATAATTACCAATAATTTGGAATAAGTATTAGTATTTAATAATAATTACCAATAATTACCAATAATTACCAATAATTACCAATAATTACCAATAATTACTAATAATTACTAATAATTAACAATACTTAGAAATAATTACCAATAATTAGGAATAAGTATTAATATTTAATAATAATTACCAATAATTAGGAATAAGTTTTAATATTTAACAATACTTAGTAATAATTACCAATAATTAGTAATAATTACCTATATTTACCAATAATTAGTAATAATTACCTATAATTACCAATAATTAGTAATAATTACCTATATTTACCAATAATTAGTAATAATTACCTATAATTACCAATATTTACCATCAGTTGTTAATATTTACCAATAATTGCCAATAATTGTCAATATTTATCAATAATTAGGAATAATTTTCAGTAATTGTCAATATTTACCAATAATTAAGAATAATTATTAAATTCTTAAAGGTTCAATATTTGTAACAGGTTTCGATTTATTCTCTACATGTTCAATTCTTAAAGTGTCAATTTTTAGGTCTATCCCAATAAAAATTTTGCGTCAGTCGTGTCTGATGTAAACTCTATAATTATCATTACTTGAGTGTTTTTTGTAACAAATTATTCAAAACTAGTAATGCTTTTATATTTAATAGAAAAATATGGAACAACGAGGTTGTCAACAGTCATTATTAGATGACTGCATGTGGATAAATCAACGTAGAAATCCAAACGGTTCTGGTTTAAATCCAGTATTTATAGAGGGTGTGGAGACTTTTTTATCATTTGCGGCATCAAATCCAGAATTTGTTTCAGAAGGAAAAATAAACTGCCCTTGTAGAAAATGTGCATTGAGAACGTTTGACATGTTTGACAAAGTGGGGGGACATCTCTTGTGTTTTGGTTTTCAACCAGATTATGTTTTTTGGTATCAACACGGAGAACGCAGTTCCAGAGTAGGTGATACCAACTTGATTCCAGATCCATCTCGGTTTCAAGATTTAGTACATGATGTTGCAGGTTCATCTTCTCAACATACAAGAACTTCGGCTGATATAGCTTCAAATCCTGAGTTGGCACCGTCTGAATTTTATGAGTTGTCGAGGTCTGCTGAGGATTCATTATATCATGGCTACAAGATGAGCAAATTAGAAGCAGTTGCAAAATTTATGGCTATCAAATCAGATAACGGAATGTCAAACACCTGTTTTGACCAGATATTTTCTTTGCTTAAAACACTGTTACCCGAATGAAATGTTTTTCCTGCAAATTACTATGAGTGTAAGAAGCTGGTTCGAAATTTCGGACTTACTTTTCAGAAGATTCATGCATGTTCAAATGACTGCATTTTATATTCTGGGGAAAATGGGTCGTTGGATAGTTGTCCCACATATGGGAAATCGAGATATAAAGAAGGGAAACATGGGAAGTCTGGTTTGATTCCTGTAAAACAGTTGAGATATTTTCCGCTTACATCCAGACTTCAGCGTTTATTGATGTCTAAGAATACAGCGACAATGATGTCATGGCATAAAGCGAATATGTCAACCGATAAAAGCTTGAATCATCCAGCCGATGGTGATTCATGGAAACATTTTGATAGAGTGCATCCATCTTTTGCTTTAGAAGCTAGAAATGTTCGACTGGGACTTTCCACTGATGGTTTCTGTCCGTTCGGATCTTATGGTAGTCAGTATTCATGTTGGCCTATTTTTTTAACTCCGTACAATTTACCTCCATGGATGTTGATGAAGGATCCATATATCTTTTTGACTTTACTAATTCCAGGACATCCGAAGAAGAATATTTATGTTTATTTGAAACCGTTGATTGATGAATTAAGTTTATTGTGGAGTACTGGTGTCCGTACATATGATGTTGCTACGAAACAGAATTTCATACTGAGAGCAGCATTGATGTGGACAATTAGTGACTTCCCGGCTTATGGGATGTTATCTGGCTGGAGTACACATGGTCAGAAATCATTTCCTTACTGCATGGGAGAGAGCAAAGCATTTATGCTCATTCATGGAAAGAAACCTTGTTATTTTGACTGTTATTGCAGATTTCTTCCAGCTGATCATCCTTTTCGCAGAAACAGATCTAATTTCAGAAAAGGAATAGTTGAAAGGGATGGACCACCAAAAATGCTATCAGGTTTGGAGTTAAAATCAGTTGTATTTTCATTACCTCCCATCACTTTTGGTCCCACAATAAACCGACAAAAAATTTCTGGTTTTGGGAAAGAACACAATTGGATTAAACCTAGCATATTTTGGGATTTTCCATATTGGTCTGATTTGTTGGTCCGTCACATGTTGGATGTCATGCATATTGAGAAGAACTGTTTTGATAATTTGTTTCATACAGTTTTGGATACGCCAGGAAAGAGTAAAGACAATGTAAATGCAAGTTTAGATCTTGCCCAGTTTTGCAGGCGTCCAGAACTGGAACTGTTTGAGAATGTCCGAACAGAAAGGTTACTGAAACCAAAAGCATCTTATACACTGTCTAAAGAAAACCGTTTATTATTTTGTCAGTGGATTGCAGATTTGAGACTTCCGGATGGTTGTGCTTCCAATTTGGGTAGATGTGTAAAGAATGGTTATATTACAGGATTAAAAAGTCATGATTGTCATGTTATAATGGAAAGACTTCTACCCATTGGATTAAGAGGTTTGTTGAATTCTGTGATTTGGGATTCCATAATAGACATGTCCTATTTTTTTTTGGGACATTTGTGTGGCTATAGCAGATTATGATGCTCTATGCAAACTTGAAGAAGATGTTGTTGTAATTATATGTAAACTGGAAAAAATATTTCCGACATCTTTCTTCGACTCAATGGAACATTTGATATTACATTTTCCATATGAAGCCAAATGTGGAGGTCCAGTACATTTTCGATGGATGTACCCATTCGAAAGATGCATGCAAAAATTAAAAAGAAAAGTACGTAACAAAGCATCTGTTGAAGGATCTATTGCAGAAGCTTATTTGCAAGAGGAAATATCTTTTTTCTACTCCCATTATTTTGAATATGAGTATCCTTCAAAACACAACCGAATGGGATGGAACAAAAGAAATATTGATGAAATCGATAATCAATTATATATTTTCAACCAGCCAGAGCTTGGTTTTGGTGGAGTTCATGAACACTGGCTTTCAGATGATGAACATCATAGAGCTCATACGTATGTTCTGCTCAACTGTGAAGAGATGACATCAATTGTACTATAAGTGTTTATATCACTTATTCTATCATTTATGTTACAACAAATAACTTTGTTTTTTATAGGTTGTATTATAATCATATCAAGAAACAAATTCCACAAATTACAGCAGCTGCTCTCGAAGAACGCCGACAGAAAAATTTCTCTCAGTGGTTTCAAAAATTGGTAACATAAATTCTTTATCTTTTAGTAACTCATTCAATGTATAGTTTACTATATTGATAATTATTTCACAAATTTTCAGGTGTCTCGACATGTTGATAAAATTGACAAAAGGCTGTGTATATTGAGTAACCCACCTTCCAAACTTGTTAAAACTTATAATGCATATGTGGTGAATGGATTTTGATTTCATACACAAGCATATGGAGAATCAAAAAAAACAATGAACAGTGGAGTTAGCTTGAGAGGATCTCATCATCGAGAAAATGAAGTTGACTTTTATGGCATACTTGATGTAATCATTGAACTCTGTTATCTTGGACAACATTACATAACAATGTTCAAATGTCGGTGGTTGGATACAGAGAGAGGCGTGCGTCTTCATCCGACTCATGGAATCATCGATATTAAATGTAAAAGTGTTCTCGCAGTAAATGAACCATTTTTATTGGCTCAACAGGCACATAAAATTTATTACGCAAAGTACTGTGCTATGTCAAGAGACTTGACAGATTGGTGGAGTATAATAAAAATCAAAATTTGAGACAATCAGTTTAGTCAAAGTGAATGTGCTTTCACTGATGTGCAAGGAATTGAAGTTTTTCAAGAGAGTACTCAAAATCAATCTTTGGTACAAAGAGACATGAGTATCGATGATGAAACCCCTCAATTAAGAGTCAGTGGTGATGATGATGATGTTAATGACGTCACAAATGAATTTGAAAAGGTCATAGATGAAGCAACTGGAACTCAAATGGATATCGATGATATTGAGGAGGAATATGAAGATGACGTTGACAGATATGAAGATGATGATGAAACTGAACATTGATACAATTCAATGGTAGTTATATATAATCATAACTAATATATATGTATATATAATAGTAATTATTAATTATTTTCTAACATTAACATTTTCTGTTTCAGATGGACGACGACACATTTCGTGAGTTGACGGATGCTGACCTGTCTTTTGATGCGGATGAGTTGCTGGCAGATGACCCTCAGCCTGCAGATGACCCTCAGCCTGCAGGCGCTTCAGGGAGTACGTGGAGGGGGCGCTGTCTTGCACGATTGATGATTCCTGACCCCGTCCCCGAGCGACGTCCACGTCTTGGGTTTGATCCACGCACGCAGAGGTGTGATAACCTGTGTGATAACCTATGGGATAACTTGTGGATTTGACTAATATTTCATTAATCTATTCACATAATAAATGTTTATTATTTTTACAGTTTTGCACATATAGCAGTCGGACAGGGCAGCGCTATTTTGCGCAACTATTTCTCTCAGCCTTGGACCACATGGGAGCAGATTCCCATTGATGTGCAGCAGACCATGTTCGGCCATTGGTTGGTACGTACGTAAATAAATAATTTTTATTTCGAAAATTATTTCATTTCTAACTTGATATTTTGATTTATTTGTAGGGTTTATGGTATCCGATCGAGGATACCATGCGTGACGCCATCCACGAGGCATGGGAGGTGGTCATGCGTGATCGCTTTCGTCAGTTTTTGCACAACTTGAGGAGAGCGGCCATGAAGAAAGATGGAGTATCCGTTTTTGATGACTCCTGCAGAGTGCACAGACCACAGTACATTTCATCCCACGTATGGGATGGATTATGTGCGCACTGGTTGAGCGATGCTTTTCAGAGGAGATCATCGGTGGGGAGGTAGAATCGGGGGAGACAGGAGGTGACTCATCGAGCTGGGAGTCGTACTTTCAGTACTCATAGACAACATCTGGTACGTACATTATTTATAAATATTTTATATAACTATAAATATTAACAGTTTATTTATTATTCTTATAGGCTGTCGAGCACCCCGATATTACGGAATACGACGTATATCGGAGGATGTATAGTGATCCTGTTACTGGGGAGCTCAGAGGTGATCGTCAGCGTCACATCGTGGTCAGTATTATTTGAAGTTTAAAAATTAACTACATATAATATATTCAAAATTTTAATTTTAAATTGCAACTGCAGGAGTCATATGAGGCCGCAGCATCACAGACCCGACCTGAGAGTCAGGCCGAGTCATCAGATCAGACCACTGGTCATCAGTTTGATGAGGCGACATGGATGCAGGCCACCCAGTAGGCCTTCGAGAAGGGTCGGGTAGTTGGTATCAGCTCTCGACTAACTCCCGGAGATTATTATGGCAGATCTGCGATGTTGGCGTCCAGCTCGAGAGGATCTCGTGCATCTTCTTCTGCTACATAGTATGAGGATCATTTGCGATCTCAGACTGCACAGATAGAGAGTCTCCGACAGGAGCAGGAGCAGATGCATCAGCAGCATGAGGAGGAGCGTCGACGCCAGCAGCAGCTGTACGAGGAGCAGACGAGTCGGTGGCAGCAGCAGCATCAGGAGCAGATGGAGTACATGCGTCGACTCACTCATGCTTTAGGGATGGAGTTTCCTCCACCACCATCTGCGGATCCCCCCCTCCCCCCTCCTTCAGATTAGAGTTTGTTTTTATGTTATAAAATTTGTAAATTTAAAATATGATTTTTTTTCTATTTCTGTCTCATTATAAAATATTATTAATATTATATTTTGAAATAACAATATCAATATGAATAATAATATTATTTATATTTTATAATATTAAATTTTATAATATTATAATTTAATTATATTCTTTTGTAATACTTGAATTATTTTAATATTTGAATGTAAAATAATTCTATTATTTTTAGATTAATTAAAATAACTTATTAATATTTTTTTTATTTATGAATTATAATTCTATTATTATTATATTAATTAAAATCATTTATTAGTATTTTTTATTTTTATTTTTATTTTTTCATTATAATTATATTATTATTATATTAATTAAAATAATTTAATAATAATTTATTATTTTTATTTGTGAATTATAATTCTAATATTATATTAATTAAAATCATTTATTAATATTTTTTTTATTTTTGAATTATAATTGGATTATTATTATATTAATTAAAATAATTTATTAATAATTTATTTTTTTTCATTTTTTTATACTATTTGCGACGGGATACTATGCCTGTCACAAATAGTTTTATTTTTATATTAATTAAAAAAAATTATTGATATTTTTTTTATTTTTTAAAAGCGTAATTACGACGGGTCATTTGCGACGGGATCCCGTCGCTAATAGGATTTTGCGACGGGGGTCCGTCGCAAATAGCCCGTTGCGGAAAACGTCGTCGCAACAACAAGTATTTGCGACGGGCCCGTCGCGAAAAGTATTTTTTGAGACGGGAAGTATTCCCGTCGCAAATATTAGTCCGTATATTTAAAAAATCTTTTAAAAACATATTTGCGATGGGCCCGTCGCAAATAGTAATTGCGACGGGCCCATCGCAATTAATAGTCGCCATTACTATTTGCGACGGGCCCATCGCAATTACTATTTGCGACGGGCCCGTCGCAAATATGGTTTTAAAAGATTTTTTAAATATACGGACTAATATTTGCGACGGGAATACTTCCCATCACTAAAAATACTTTTAGCGATGGGCCCGTCGCAACTACTTCTTGTTGCGACGGCGTTTTCCGCAACGGGCTATTTGCGACGGACCCCCGTCGCAAATGGCCTTTTTTCCAGTAGTGACATTTTAATACACTATGGTCACCAAAAAACCCTTATAACAAAAAGTCATGAAACATAGAAAAATATTTTAATAGAAGATATTTCCATAATAATATCCCAATATCAAGATCATTCCATTGTTCAAATTTATCTCCATGTTTTTTCCAATTTCAATTAAGCATGATGAAGTGTTGTGTGTCACAATAGACATGGGGGATTATCTTTACTCAAGGGGAAATGAAGGAATCACTAGGTGGAATTACATTTCAATATTAAGATGAGTATTATTTTTTGGAAACTTTATATATATATATATATATTGTTTTTTATTCAATTTTTTCATGGTAATTGAAATTGGACTCAACATAGTCAACCCATGTTGAGAGACTTTGCCGATGACTCCCAAACTCAAAGACCTTAGGGCACCAAGTGAAGCCCACATACTTGAGAATCATCTCGAGTTAACTCAGTCAAAAACAAAGTCAAATTACCACAAATCGAGATAAAATTACCAACTCTCTTCTAGACAACTATGGAGTCACAATACCCAAGTGTCGAAATCCATGCATTGGGTTATTTCATTACTCTACGAGCAAATTTATTGTTTTTTTTAATTTTTTATTTTTTTTAATACTCATATTAAAACTAAAAAGACCACCAAACCTACTCTATTTATTCGTGGGGACCCCATGAACTCAAAATAATTCCCACTATCCAAAGTACATGCATTGTGAATCTTTTTTTATGATAATATAAACAATGAAATATCACATTAGACAGCCACACATTCCAAAATCTATGATCATGAAATATACATTGATTAATTTCAGAATCAGGGCATGGTAAATTATTAGATATTCAGTTTTAGTGTTTTCAATGTGTATTATCATGTTCAAAGTAAAGGGAATTTTTACTTCCATTATGGCACAGTTTTTTCAAATTATATTTTTTTCATTTTTTTGCACAGAAAATAATTTTATTTTTAATTTCATCTCCCCCTCCAACGTAAAATAACTATATCCCTAGTGTTTGAAGAAAATAAAATTTAGAAGGGCGGTAGAGGTTGAAGAGTTGAGTTCAAAAAGAAATTTTAATAAATAAGCATGGAACAAAGTCACCTTGTTTTTGAAGTTAAAGTTCATGACACACCTGAAAATTCTTTTGATCTCCATGCTACTCATGGACTCTCTATTGCAGATGGTAGAAAATTGTTGAAGTTTTGGATAAAGTTTATTTCCTTATAAAACTCTTTGACATCAATAGCCTCTTCTTCTAAATCAAAAACTAAATTAGAAACCATGGAAACCCTGAGAGGTTCCCTTAATTAAAAACTAACAAAAGCAAAAAACATACTTATTTATTTTTTCATACCAAATACTGATACTGGTATCATGTAAAAAACAAAAACAATATATATATATATATAAGTCAAATATAAGTATATATCAAAATATTATAGAATAATTAAACACTATGAGTCATAGGTCCGTGGTAAGAACGTGCCCCTGTCTCCCTTCGATCTTGAGTTCAAGTCCCCACAGCTTCGCCGGTTGTGATAGGGTTTTCCCAATGACCAATGAAGTGTCCTATTATTTATTTATTTATTTTAATTATTATGATATTTTTTATATTTTTATTTTAACCTACAAACACATAAAAATAAAAAGAAACTGATGATACGTTGTCTTCTTTTTAAATTTTTGGGTTAAGTATTACTCAAGGATCACACCACGTGACACGGATAAATGTGGTGTTCCTCTTTCATACCCATCCATACTCATAATAGAAGAATGGGTCAACAATCTACGTTACTATCATATTTATAGTTAAGTATTTTTTTTTAATATAAAATTGATTTATTAATCTTATTTTAAAAATAAATATGATTAACAATGATTGGAACCATGAAAACTATGGGTTGCCTCCCGTGTAGCACTTTTGTTTAATGTCGTTAGCTCGACTTGAACCCCTAAAAATACCCAATACCTAATTTCAACATTTTAAGAACCACATGTTTCACCAATTATACAAGTATTTTATTGATTCTCTATTTATAATTTGTTTCTATCACAAACCTATGTTCTAAAATGAGTGGGTAAATCCAAGGAATATCAAAAATGGTGGATCTAGTTTCTTCTCTAATATTTCATAAGACATCAAGGATCATTCATATTTTATTTATATCAAGATAAGAAACAATGAAAACATGAAGGTTTTGGATATTCCCAATGAATTAAAAATTGTGGGAGTATGGAATGGACATGTGTTTATGTTCATGCAGGATAACAATTTCATACATATTTTTTATCTTTGAATTGAACTCAGTTTTATTTTCAAAATTTATCAATAGAATTGGTTCCTTTTGAATAGATGATTCAACCACAAAATTTTAATGATCTGGTTTATGAATGGGTATGGACTCAAAGTTTTTGATTTCTTTTCATGGTTCAGTGATTGGTGTTTTTGAAAAATCATCAATAGAGTTATATTCATGAGACTCAATCTATGATGTCAAATTATTCTATTTTGATTTCAAAAAATAAATTTACTCATGATTTAAAGACCCTTCAAAAATTATCCTATCATCTTCATCTATGCAAAATCCAAAGGTTGGTTCTTCAATAAATTCATGAGAGGTTTTTGGAAGAAAAGAATATTCTATCAATGATGTAGAAGGGATAACATGAGTGGGAATGGGTTCCATAACCATCTCAAAGCTTGGTAGTTCTAATATCAATGATTAAACCTCAAAATTCATTATCTCCATTTTCTGAAATAGTTTTTCAGGTATTTGATGTGGATCAGAATGGATAAGGGGTTGATCCAAATGGTATAATCCTAGTGCATAATTAAGTTGTTGGAATTGCAAAGGAGGGTGTTCAGATTGGATTTGTTGGGATTGAAACTCATTATATGTTTGAATTTCATGTGGATCATAGTAGTTAAAACATTGTGTTTCATTAGGTTGTTGATGATCCCACAATTATAAATTAGTATGTCATTTTACATCACCCATGGTGTGGGGTGATCAAAGTATGGATAGGTTCCCCATGTTTTGAGTTGTCCAAAATTGCCTTCCATAGGAGTGAGGGAGTGAGAATAGAGAAGTGGGATGAAAAAAAATTCTACTGTATAATATAACTTACTTAGGACCTCATAAATGGTGCCAAAATTTGGTCTCTCACAAATTTACCCATGTTTTTAGGGTTAAGTGATCACTTGATGTTTAGCATGGGTCGTCAAATCCACAGAGACCTAAGAAGTAACCTGCAGACATGTAAATTCTATGGATTGTTTTTTATAATGAAGTGGACAAGTTGGGTTGATTTTATATGGGATTAAAATAATGCTAAAAGAATTAAGTGAATTCAATTTAAAATAATGAGTTGATCCTAGGTTATCACTTGGGGTGGATTGGATGTAATCCCTTTTCAATTATTTCAATTTCTTAAATTTGAGATGGGTTCATTTAAAGAGATCAAACGACATCATCACTTACTAGTTTAATTCCTACACACCATAAAACTAATCACTTATACACATTGCGGATCAAATTTATGATCACTCTAATGTAAAGGTTTGTATTAGCACTTGAAGTATGTGGCCTTAAAATTCAACAAGGATGAAGAATTTTTAAAATAATTATATAAAAATATCATTTATAATAAGTGATTATCCATTATTGGAGTGATAAATAACATAAAATCTAGACCCTTGATACTCCCTTGGATCAACCCATAAGTTGGTTATACCTCCATTGATTTTATGGTTTCAATGGAAGTGGGAAGTAGACTCATGAGGGAGGAAATGGTGAAGAAAATAAAACAATGAAATAAAGATCACATCACCATTGTGTTATAATCTCTCAAGGTTTGATGTGAATAAATTCACAACATGAGACAATGGTATAAAATTGATATGATGAAGCATATAATAATAGTAGAAGAAGAACTTTTATCAAGAAACTAACATGAATTAGAACAACTTACATGTGGAAGACAAGTTGAGACAACAAAAATGCAGCTTAACATTAAAATGAAAGAAAGCACCCCAGATCCTTAAATACTCCAACACCACTACCTCAAATTGGAATTTTGGGAGCCTTGGGACAATCCTCAAATAGTTAATTTCATCTCACTTGAGTATGGTAGGATTATGGTGGTGGAAAGATTGTGGAACTTAGACTTTTCCACTCTTGACCCGAAGTGGAAACCCACTTGCATCCACTAAATAGACGTATCAAAATGAACTTATATATTTCCTAATTATAGTGGTATATATAAGAATAAAAAGGATATCCGGATTTCTCCTAACCAACTATAAAATTTCATCCAAAATGGAATTTTGGTTTGTGAGATATTATTGAAATAGTGGGATATGTTTCTTCGACGCAGAATCTGGCCCATAATTTTATCTCCCACATGGGCCACTTGGAACCTCCTTAAAACACCTAAATTAGCTCTTGACACTATTTGATGAAATGTTTCCCTTGATTTTATATATTTTTGGTACAATTTTTAGAATTATTGGGTGTGGATCTTGGCCGCTATAGTGGTTTTACTGGGATTTTATCCAGTTTACTTTTCCCAAAATGTGTTGGCATGAAATCTCATTTTAGTGGTCTTTCAATGTGAATATTTATGTGCAACAAAAGTATGAATTATTCCCAATTTAATTAGAAACTTGAAAATTAAATTTGAAAATTAAATCAAGAACATTTTTTTATTTTAGGAGATGTTCAAATATATACCAAGTAATCGTGCACTTTTACAAATAATTACAATCATAATGTGAAATGATGTTTAAAGTGTAAAATGCACTAAAATGTTGTTTATGAATAATGAATCACATGAATATTATATATATCAAAAATTAATATTATCCTATTTTAGCTGCTAATCGGTATGTATATGTTTTTTCATTTTGAAACTCAAAGTTATGGGTTTTATTTCTAGTTCATTGATTATAGGTTTTGAAAATTCAACTGGTGTCATTATGTATAAGAATAAAAAAGTGGGAGGAAATGTAGATGCATCGAAATTAATTACTTATCCATAAGAGAACATGTTAAAGATAAAAAATTAGTCATTCAATATATATGCATTGAGTTGATGATTACAGATCCTTTGACTAAATTAATGCCTCTATTTAATTTCAAATATCTTATAATATGTATGGTATTATGTTGTAATTTGTAAATTTTTTGATTAAATAAAAATTATTTGGAAATACATATATTTTAATATTTCTATCTTCATTTTATGTGTATAAATTCATTACTTGAGAAATATTTTGGTGATAAAGAATATGCCATGTGTTTAAGGTTTATTCATATGGAGAATAAATCATGTGTTTAAGGTTTATTAATATAGTTATTTAGGATAAATGATACATTGTGATACATGTAAGGGACAAATTTTTTATTTAGAGGAAATACCATTAGGATTCATGTATTATATTCCTTGATAAAGAGAGAAAATAAATTCATTATCGTTTATTGGTTTGGACTTGAAGTGGTCAATGGATTGTGAAGTCACACTAAGAGGGGGTGAATAATGTGTGAATTTTTTTACTGAATTATTTTCTTCTCTTTTTCCCCCTTTAAACCTATGCCACAAGTTGGGATGACTGGATCCTATATAAATTATAGAAATTCAATGAACACACAATATTTTTACAAAGAAATGTATTGAGACCTACTCCTTATTACAACCGTTTGTACCCCTTGGATATAGATTCTTCACTATATGTAGGTGATTACAACCAGGGAAGGCCCAATTCCCATTAACATTGAGTCGCATAGTTTTCCACTATGGTGTTCTTATAGAGTTGACAAGTTACCACCTACCTAAGAAACTCTTGAGTCTAAAAGGAGGATCTTTATACTTGATCCCACAATGTTACCAGCATCCGACCATTTTTTCTAGAGTCCCACTAGAGACTTCTTCAACTTCATAGTCCCACTGAAGACTTATACAATCATGAGTCACACAAGATATGATCCTCTAATATAAATTTCCATATCGACTTTTGACTACTGATTCACTACATCATGATGAAATATTCTTGCACAGACAAACCATATCACCTAATTTTCTCGTGTACAGCATTCAAGAACTTTAGCAACTAACAAGAAATTTTCTATTCTTGTTCATTATCTACTGATCTTCAAATGATATGTATATTCTCAAGTCACTGACTAATCAGATATATGTCTTCTGAAATAGTTCACTAAATTTGTCTCAAATATCACTACACATTATTATCGTATGTTATTTTCTCAAACATCGTGAATGTAAAATAAAATTCACGGTATGTACTTTGTGTGATAATAAAAATGTACTAGCTTCACATTATTTCCCACTGAACTTCATGTATGAACAAAAGTGCATGGATGTATCACTATGTATCTTCATGGTGTTTTTTAATGGGTTTTACAATTTATGAAAATGAAAAAAGGGATAGGTTTTATGATACTTTAAAAATAATTTAAGGAGGCGTGAACCTCATTCATGATTCTCTATTTGGAAAGAAGCATGAATGAGGTCCACGATTCCTGGCCATAGCCAAAGAGCAGGAACAACGTTCACACTTCTTTACATATATATGTATATATATATATATTTTAATCTTATTTAATATGTTATATTTATATAAAAGACTATAAATCTTTATTAAAATTTTTTATATTATTATTAGTAAATTTATTAATAAGTAGTATATTTTTTAATTATAAATTGTATTATTTATTAGTAATTAATAATATATTATTGTGTTATTAATTAAATAAGATTATTATAACTATTATTAATTTTTTGGTAATATATATATCTAATAAGTTGTATTAAAAAATATTTAATGCTTAAAATGATATTATTTTTAATATATTACGGTCTATTATTAAATATTTATTTATAAAATTAATATTATAATATTTATTTTTAATATTAATAATATTTATAGAATTATTAATTATAAATGTCACGACATGTCCTCGGGGCCCGTGTCGTGACTACCCCAAGCCCGCCTTCCATAGGCTAGGGGCTGGCAACTAGCACAAAAGGCGTAAATCCCTAAGCTGGGAAGGCATTGCCTTTATAAAAGAAACACACACACAAATAGAGTAAGCTGGAAGTAAAGCACTAAGTGAATACTATATACAAAAAGTAGTTTTGAATTTAAAAGGAGCGGGAAATACAAGCTTGTCAATAAAGTACAGGTACAACAAAAAACAAGTACAACTAAAAAAGGGATAACAGCTGAAAAGGGTATCCCCTGGTACATCCGTCGAGTACCCTACCTGAAGGGTAGGTACAGATGTGCACCTCAGCACTCCATGTCTATCGGTCTGGTCCGTGTACTATCTTTTCGTGTGCTCCACCTCCAGGTACCGTCCGGTCTTAGCTCACTCTCGGCCTCCGTCAACATTGTCCGTCGTCTAAATCCAACACAACGTTGTACAGGCATAACCCGTGCAGGGGTGAGTATAATGATACTCAATAGGGACCCCGAGACCCTCGAAGGTCTCCCAGAATCCACGAAGGATAAAATACAAAAGGAAAGATACAATGACGAAGTATCAACCAACCCTACATAGGTATATGCCCATACATATACCTAAGTTATCAATCTCAGTTTAGCTCCAACTCTCGAGCCCAAGCACAACCAAGTCCACATAGGAAGTAAAGTCAATCACATCGATGATAATGATTGAAATTAAATACTCAGCTCACACAGGTATGAATCTTTCATATAGCAATAGAGATGATCAGATGTAGTCACTGATTCATCTATGCTTTCAGACCCACACAGGATACAAGACCATCTAAGCTGTCAGACCCACACAGGATTCAAGACCTGCTACTCTGTCGGACCCACACAGGATACAAGTACAGAGGTCAATACTATCGGACCCACACTAGATACAATAACAGTAGTCATCATTATCGAACCCATGGAATATCCCAGTATGGTAGTCATCGCTGTCGAACGCACGGAGGATCCCAGTACGGTATTTGTCATTGTCGAACCCATGGTGGATCCCAGTAAGGTAGTCATCATCGTCGAACCCATAGAGGATCCCAATATGGTAGACATCGCAGTCACATCCAGCTCTAGAGTTCCCGCACACAGCACACTCGATTCCGTGAGGGTCCACTCTTCGAGCAAAGGGTTTGATACATCAACTATCACCTAGTACAGATTTGATGTATCTGAAAGTTCTGTCTCATCAAAAGAAACCCAATGCGATAGACGGCGCATCAATCGGACTCCCGGTCTGAGAGTTATTGACTTTTCTATTCAAGCGGACCAGTTGGATTTACACTCGTTCCCAACCTATCCATTTACCAATGTTTTCAAAAACTCACTTAGTGTATCGCAAAAATAATTGCCTCGTCGTAAGGGTACTAGTGCCGTAAACAATGCGTCGATCTGACGCACGATCTGGAAATTATTTTCCTTTAAGTGAAACGGGTCCAGCTCGTCAAGCCCAGTGGGATGGCTGGTTGGCCCGTCTTGGCTCGGCTGGTCCGACCCGGCAGGGGGGGTCAGCTCAACCTGGTGGAGCATGGCCCAACCCGGTGGTTATGGCCCAGCCAGCACATGTGCGGCCCAGCCCGCGCAGCTGGCGACCCAGCCTACGCAAGGGTGGCCCGGCCCGCGGCTAGGCCAGCTGGTCGAGTGGAGAAAGGGGCATGGCCCCCTGGTTCCTTGTAACGGTGGTGCAGAGCAGCACATCCACTCCAGTCCGGCCGGCCAAAGCCGGCCAGCTTTTCCGACACGAGGGGCCAGCTATACTGGCTGCGGATCCTCCGCACGCGGCGCCATTAGGTGCCATATTTTCTCCTGCCCGGCCAGAAGGCGGCCGACTAGCTCATCCGTTGAAGTGGCCCACCCAATGCAGGCCACAGTCCCTCCACAGCGCGGTACCTCATGGCACCCCTTTCTTCTGCCCATCCAGCCATAGTCGGACGGTTCATCCGGCAAGAGGCCCGCACAGCGGGCCGTGGTCTTCCCGCAGCGTGGCGCAAAGGGGGTGCCATGGTCCTCCAGCCCATCCGGCTATGGCCGGTCGATTCACATTGTCCGAGCAGCTCACGGATGCGGGCCGCGGTTCTTCTCCATGCAGTCGGTGCACGGACACCGCTTCTCCCATCCACTGTGGCCCGCATGATCACGACCCCTTCCTTCCTCTGGCGAGTGTGACGGAACCCAGCCCAACCGGTTCTGCCACCATCATCAACTCAAGAGAAACAACGGAGGGCCATCGAGCCGTGTATTCTTGTCTCGTACCCTCTACATAAGGTGGTAATAAGAATCCAACATCGAACTATATAAAAACAAGGAACGAGGATTTAATTTCTCCAAGACAAACCCCAACCTTTATTCTGATGATCACTTCGCATGTCACGGAATGAGAATATGAAGACAACGTCGATTCATTGTTGTCGGGGTTCGTTCGGGGAGGAAGTGTAGTCGACGTTCCTCATGGGCGGTGTCTTCTCCCTTAACACTGAGGAAGAAGAAAGTTACATGGCTTTCTTTGTGGCATCGCCTTCATTCTTGCCCCGGTTGAAGAAGTGGAGAAGTTGATTCACGTCATTCGAGTCATGGAGCATTCTTTGCGTTCTTCGTCGAAGAGAGTGATATCCTATAAATCCTCCCAAGTCCCCCAAAAAAACTTTATGCCAACCAACCTAAAATAAAAAAACACACCTATTAAAAGGATATCTTAATGTATTCAAAATGATTTGAATTCATTATGTTACATTCGATTAATTTAATAGATGGGTTGGCTCATTAAATGGAAGGGAGGAGTTGAAGAGGCTCCAATTTAATTAAAGGGAGAGTTGGTACATCAAGATGGATGTTCAAAAGTTAAATAAGATTAAGAGGTTTAAGGTAGTTAAAGGGGATGTTGAAGGGTAAGGGGATCATGTGGGCCCCACCCTTAGTTATATCCTCCCAAGGGAGGATAGGGTGTCATGGGCCTAACCCCTAACCTCCACCTTGAGACTTTAACCACCATTCAAAATATAAATGTGTGGCTCACACATTTTTATTTAAAACTCTAATTTTAATTGGTAACCCCAATATATAACATCCTTCCTGCATAAAATGCAACCACGGTAAAGGTCCCCTTAAGAAAATACTGGTGATGCGAGTTCATTAGTGTCCTCAGATTTCAATTCTAAGCACCGGTTCAGAAGATAGAAAAAATCGCATGTACATTTACTGAACGTACCAGAACAAAACTTCAGAAATTGATTCCGGGAACACCGGGCCTCAGAATCAGGCACCATCAGAAACTACGGACTCATAAAATTACAAAGAATTTAAGAGAAAAAACCCATGAAATTTCTAGGTCTTTACATTACCCCCACCTTAGTACTTTACATCCCCTTAAAGTTACAACACACACTAAGGAAATAAATGAGGGTACTGAGCACGCATCTGAGCCTCCCACTCCCATGTGCTCTCTCGGAGGTTCCCGTGCTGCCAGTGAATGCGCACCAGTGGTTTCAACCATCCATGTAGGACCTGCTCCTATCGATCTTTGATCTCCACTGGGACCTCCATGAATGTCGGCCTGTCATCGATGTTCAGCTCCCTGTGGTTGATGATGTGTGATGGGTCATGCACGTATCTCCTTAGCTGAGATAGGTAAAAGACGTCGTGCACCCGGTGCAACTGTGGTGGAAGGGCCAAGTGGTAAGCCACCTCAGCTTCCCTGCTGAGAACCTGGAAGGGTCCAATGAATCACGGAGATAACTTGTCACCTTGGCCAAATCTCCGTAGACCTCGTCGAGGTGAGACCCATAAGAATTTGTGGTCACCATCCTCGAACTCCAGTGGTCTCCGTCTCCTGTCAGCATTGGACTTTTGTCTACTCTGTGCAGTCTTCATCTTCTCCTAGATGATCTGTACCTTCTCTATCGTGGCCTCCACCATCTCTGGTCCTAATAGTGCTTACTCCCCTGGGTCAGTCCAGCACAGAGGTGATTTGCATGTTCAGTCATACAGTGCCTCGTAAGGTGTCATCCCGATGGTGGAGTGGTAGCTTTTTTTGTACGCAAACTCCACCAAGGGTAAGTGATTCTCCCAGCTGCGACCAAAGTTGAGAACACATGCACGGAGCATGTCCCCAAGAGTCTGAATGGTTCTCTTAGTATGATCGTTCGTCTGAGGATAGAAGCCCGTGTTCAAGAGAAGTTGTGTGCCAAAAGCCTCATGTAAACCTTACCATAGTAGGGAAGTAAAATGAGCGTCTCTATCAGAGATGATAGTCAATGGCACAAAATGAAGTCGTAAGATCTTTTGAATGTAGAGGTGTCCCAAGCTCTCTACTGAGCCCTGCTCTCTAATTGGTAAAAAGTGCGACAACTTGTTGAGTCAGTCGACGATCACCCAGATAGAGTCATGTCCTCTGGATGTACGTGGAAGGCCTATCACAAAATCCATGGATATCCTGTCCCACTTCCACTTAGGGACCTCTAAGGGTTGTACCATGTTAGCTGATACCAGGTCATCTGCCTTCACCTACTGACGAGTGAGGAATCGTGAGACAAACTCTGCTATAGCCTTCTTCATACCCAGCCACCAAGGTTGTCATCTGAGGTCTGGATATATCATCGCCACTCCTAGATATACCGCTTGAGGGGAAGTGTGAAACTCCCTTAGCACTTCCTCCTGTAGTGCAACTTGTATCATGGTATGTCCTCTGAAGAAGATGACATGCTCCCCAGCTTTAGAAAACCCATCAAGTGCCTGACCTGAGGATATCTCAGCATGTCACGTCATAGGTTCAGGTCCTTCTGTGAGAAGATATACCTGAGACTCTAGTGGTCAGAGTATTTGTTAAAACATTCTCCCATAAGATAGTTCCGCCACATCTTCAAGGTGAATACCACTACTGCCAACTCCAGGTCATGGGTAGCATAGTTCTTCTCGTGCAGTATCAACTGCCGAGAACCATACATGATCACTTCTTTCTCCTACATCAGTACACACCCGAGTCCGGTCCCTAATGCATCACAGTAAACTACATACCCAACACTCTCCTCCGGTAGCCATAAGATGGGTGCACTAGTAAACCACTACCTCAGCTCCTAAAATCTCTGTTGGCATCTCTCTGACTATACGAAGGGTTTCCCCTTCGTTGTCATAGTTCATAGTGGTGCTACAACTCTTGAGAATTCTGGCACAAATGTAAGTCTGTCCGACTCCTGAGTGATCAAATGCACCCTCATATACATGATTCCATCCTATGATTCCTGGGTTTTCCTTTTCGCTGACCAAGGAAAACCCCATCCCAACATTGTAGATAAATCACAACCTTTTTTCCAAATATAGTCAATCTGTGTATGAACTTTGGTTTCCTAGTCCATACCCAAAATAATGTCTTAAGGCCTCGACGCTGCCACTAAGAGGTTCATACCGAAACTCTCTCCTCAAGGGTCAAATCACACCTTCGTCGTAAGTGTGATTATTGAGTCTACTCCCAAATGTATCTCCAGACGTGAGGTTCAATTCAACGGCATAACTGGAAAATCTAGGTCTGGGACAAAATTCGTGGAAGGAAGGAATTATTGTTACCTATGTATATTGATACGACAGTTAGTTGTAGACACAGACCATACATCAAATCATTCTTAGAGAACATGGGTCACAGTCCTTAACCACATACAGCTACTACATTCCCCTACCCTCCAGCTCCATGAGCCTAGAAGGGACTACAAAGGCGGGTGGTTGTGACCTGTCGAAATGTTAACCACCTCATGCTGCTCTCCTAGCTCTACTTCCACATTTGTTTCCCTATATGTTCTTCTATCCATAACACTTCCTCTTCTCGAAACATTTTACACACTCATGTCTCTAAGACTGATGCCAGTTTCATGCTTTCCAATTGTTAACATTCACTGGCTATATCCTCTCATCCAATAAACATTCAACCATAAAGGTTCTCTCTAGCACCCTAACATAAGTAGGAATGCATAGAGGAAAAAGTTTTGGCTCGGATATCCTTAAACACACCTCTCTCAAAGGTCTGAGTTCTATAGAAATGATCGAGTCATATTCATCGAGTACCAGGAATGATTAGTATGCCTCGATGAATACTCAACTACCAACACGTCGTCCTGCTGAAGCTGTATAAGCTCTAGAAAAATCTCATCCACCTCTTCAAGACAGTCCTCAACCGCCTGTGGGTCGGTATTGCCTCAAAACATGAGGGATATATTGTGCTAAAACACATGTAAGGCACTATGCGTATAAGTGTCCTCTACCAATACCGCTGGTAGTGTCTGATGACTAACAGTCAGTGATATAGTTGGCACACTACCCGAAGGTATTATCCCAGAAAACGGTCCAAGTACTGAAACTTCATCATTATGAGGACCATCCTCATTGTCAATCACTGAAAAAAATACTAGCAAAGATAAACATCTACTCTACTAGTGTCTCAACTAGGCGAAAAACTCCATTAATCACCTCAATCCAGTCCTCTACTGCCTGGGAATCTATCACGCCTTGAAACCTCGGAGGCCTTTTCCACTGGAACTCGTGCAATGTGCTCAGTTGGTATGCACCGTCCTCCATTGCAGTGGGGGTCATCTGCTACCCAATGGGTGGTGGTGCTTCTGGTACACCACCCAAAGGTTCCAACATATTAAGAGGGCCATTCACCAGATCCTCGTCGCTCGGTGGGTCGTCATTGTGTACTCACTCGGGAACCCTAGCTGGTTTTCTTTTCCCAGTGGCATCCTGATAATGAACAGGTGAACCATGGTTAAAATGTTATACCTAGTGATTTGACTCAAAGAGTTCACAAAGAAGAAACTTGAAAACACACATGCAATCAATGTTTTCGTGCACTGAGTCGGAAATCAGAAGTCAGGGTCCTGGTGTATGAATATGTCATCTGTTGCACCAACACTAGACTCCCTGGACTGAAAACCATACTTAATACTCTTAACACTATTGCTTCACAGAAAAGAATGATTAGATTCCTAAGTTCTGCGGAATAACCGACTCCTTTGATAACAATTTTCACGACCCATCCTCGGGGCCCATGCCGTGACTACCCCATGCCCACCTTGCATAGGCCAGGGGCTAGTGACTACCACCAAAGGTGTAAATCCCTAAGCTGGATAGGAATTTCCTTTATAGGTGTAAAACACAAACAAATAGAGTAAGGAGGAAGAAAAGCACAGAGTGAATATTGTATACAAAAATTAGTGTTGAATGTAAATGGTTCCAAAAATACAAGCCCAACAGTAAAGTACAGGTACAATGAAAAACAAGTACAACTGAAAAAGGGACAACGGCTGAAAAGGGCATCCCCTGGTACGTTCGCTGATTACCCTACCTGAAGGGTAAGTACAAATGACTACCCCATCACTCCACGTCTATCATTATGCTCCGTGTACCGTCTCACCGTGTGTTCCACCTCTGGGTACCATCCAGTCCTGGCTCACTCTCAGCCTCTGTCAACAATGTATGCCTTCTGCATCCAACACCACATATTGTGGGCATATCCCGTGAAAGGGTGAGTATAACGATACTCATTAGGGACCGCGAGACCCCCGAAGGTCTCCCAGAATCCACGAAGGATAAACCACAAAAGGAAAGATACAATCACGAAGTATCAACTAACCCTACTTAAGTATATGACCATACATATACCTATGTTATCAATCTTGGTTCGGCTCCAAATCTCAAGACCAAGAACAACCCAGTCCACACAGGAAGTAAAGTTAATCACATCGATGATAATGATTGAAAGTCAAGACTCAACTCACACAGGTATACATATTTCATATAGCGATAGAGATGATCAGATGTAGTCACTGATTCATCTAAGCTATCAGACCCAGACATGATACAAGACCAGCTAAGATGTCAGACCCACACATGATACAAGACTATCTACTCTATCAGACCCACATAGGATACAAGTATAGAGGTCAATATTGTCAGACCCCCACATGGTACAAGAATAGTAGTCATCGCCGTTGAACCCAAGGAGGATCCTAGTATGGTATTCATCACTATCAAACCCATAAAGGATCCCAGTATGGTAGTAATCACTATTGAAACCACGGAGGATCCCATTGCGGTAGTCATCATCGTCGAACCCACGGAGGATCCCAGTATGGTAGACTTCGTAGTCAGAGCCATATCTAGGGTTCCCGCACACAGCATGCTCGATTCCAGGAGGGTCCGCTTCTCAAGCCTATGGATCGATACATAAACTATAAAGAAGTCTAGATTTGATGTATCCCAAAGTTCTGTCTCATCAAAAGAAATCCAACACGCCAGACGGCGTGTCAATCGGACGCCCGGTCTGAGAGTTATTGGCTTTTCCGTTCAAGCGGCCCTGTTGGATATACGCTCGTTCCCAACCCGGTAGTTTTCCAAAGAAGTCCAAAACTCACTTAGATTATTGAAAAAGTACTACCTCATCACTAGGGTCCCAGTTCCATAGACGGCGCATCGATCGGAAGCACGGTCTGGAAATTATTCACGTTTAACTGTAACGGGCCCGGCCCATCAAGCCCAGTGGGCTGGCTGGTCGGCCCGTCTTGGGTTGGTTGGTCTGACCCAGCTGGGGGGTTGGCCTGGCTGGGTGGAGTGCTGCCTAGCCTGGTGGCTATGGTCAGGCCTGTGCGAGGGTGGCCCGCCCCACGGTTGGCCGAACGGATCGGGGGGCGCGGCCCCCCAGTTCTTTGTAACGGCGGCGTCGAGCGGAGCCGCCTCTCCTGCCTAGCCGGCCGAAGCCGGCCGGATATTATGGATTGAGTGGCGTGCTATGTGGGTCACAGATCCTCCACATGTGGCGCCCTTAGGCATCTTGGTTTCTTCTGCCCGGCCGGCCGGTTCACCCGTCGAAGCGGCCCGCCCAACGTGGGCTGCGGTCCCTCCACAGCGCGACGCCTCATAGAATCTATGTCTTCTACCCGGCCATCCATTGCCGGTCTATTAGTCCATCAAGTGGCCCACACAACAGACCGTGGTCTTCCCGCAGCATGGCGCCAAGGGGGCGTCGTGGTCCTCCAGCCCTGCCAGCAATGGCCAGCCGGTTATCTTCGTCCGAGTGGCCCGCAGATGCGGCCCCTGGTTCTTCTCCATGTGGTCGGTGCATAGTTGTCGCTTCTTCTGTCCGCCGCGACCACCATGGTCACAGACCCTTCCTTCCTTTGGCGCGGTGTGATGGCACCGTGCCCTACCAGTTCTACCACTATCATCAACTCAAGAGAAACAACTGAGGGTCATCACGCCGTGTTCATTCAGCCTGCACCCTCAGTGTAAGGTGGTAACCAGAATCCAACTTTAAACCATATAAAAACGAGGAAAGGGGATTTAATTTAAACAATACGTACCCCTACCTTGATTTTGATGTACTCTTGTCATGTCAGGGAAAGTGAATCTGAAGACGATGTCGATTCATTGATGTCGGGGAGCGTCTGAGGAGGAAGCACAGTCGACGTTCCTCACGGGTAGTCTCTTCTCCCTTGACATAGAGGAAGAAGAAAGGTTGATGGCATTCTTTGTGGTATCACCTTCTTTCTTTCTCTGGTTGAAGAAGTGGAGAAGTTGCTTCAAGCCCTTCGAGTCATGGAGCATTCATCGCGTTCTTCGTTGAAGATAGTGATATCCTCTAAATCCTCCCAAGTACCCCAAAACAAGTTTATGTGAACCAACTCAAATAAAAAAACACACCTATTAAAATGATATCATAATGAATTCAAAATGATTTGAATTCATTAAGTTACATCCTATTAATTTAATTGATGGGATGGCTCATTAAATGGAAGGGAGGAGTTGAAGAGGCTCCAATTTAATTTAAGGGATAGTTCGCACATCAATAGGGAAGTTCAAAAGTTAAAGAGGATTAAGGTGTTTAAGGGAGTTAAAGGGGAAGTTGAAGGGTTAGGCACTCGTGTTGGCCCCACCCTTAGTTATATCCTCCTAAGGGAGGTTAGGGTGTGTGGGGCCCCAACCCTAACATCCACTTAGAGACTTTAACCACCTTTCAAAATAAAAATGTGTGGCTCACACATTTTTATTTAATGCTCTAATTTTAATTAGTAACCCCAAAATATAACTTCCTGCATAAAACGCAATCACGGTAAAGGTCCCCTTAAGCGAATACCGGTGCTGCGAGTTCATTGGTGTCCTCGAATTTCAATTCTGAGCCGAGATTCAAAAGATAGAAAAACCCACACGTACGTATTCTGAACATACCTGAAAAAAACATCAGAAATTGATTCCGGGCCTCGGAATTAGGCACCGTAAGAAATTGCGGACTTGTAAAATTCCAACGAATTTAGGAAAAAAAATTCTTTGAAAAATTCTTGTCTTTATAATAAATATTTGTGAATTTTTTGTTGATATAAAATATTATTAATTTATTAATAATTAATATATTTATTAATTATCAATTGTACTATTTATTATGAATTAATATTATATTATTATATTATTAATTAATTAAGAGTATAAAAATAAATATTTATAAACTTATAATTATAAATTTTTGTTAAATTTATGTTGACATAATTATCAGTAATTTATGAATGGTTAATATATTTATTAATTATCAATTGTATTATTTATTATTAACTAATAATATATTATTATGTTATTAATATAATTTTTAGTGTTATAGCTAATATTTATTGTATAATAATATAAATAAAATAATTTGTATTGAAAAAAATATTTACTAGTTAATAATTATATTATTCATAATATATTATGTTGTTCTAATTGCATATATAATAAATAAAATAATATTTATTATTAATATTTCTAATATTTATATAATTACAAAAAATTACTATTCTTTAATAATAAATTTAATATGATTATTTACTATACATAATATGGATAATAATACCAATAAGTATTAATGTAAGTACCAAATAGTAATTATTAATTTTATCAATGAAACTATTAATATTAATGTTTCTTAATTGTTCAAAAATATTTGTATAAATTTTCAATTATATCAATTTGTTTTATGTAACAAGATATAATATATTACTATAATTTTAAATAATTTACAAGTAATTATTTAAAATACATTAACATGCATCAATCTAATCAACGTCGATGTCCTGGGTTCTCCTTTGTGTCACAGCCAGGTGTATATATAATATGTATGCATCATGTCTATCAATTTCAATGCTCTAGTGTATGCATCCTATGTGTTTCATCTTTGGAACCTTCCTCCACATGATCCCAGGTGATAGGTGGTGGATCTATAGTCTCCCAACATGTACCCTATCCTAGATCCAAAGATATTGGCTACTTATTGGAACCGTCCCCAACATTTAAAGAAAATGGAGTTTATGCAACATATATATGAAGATCATAGGAAGATAGAGTCTATAATATTGGTCAATAATCCTATATCCCTATAGACAAATCTGACATAAAAATAGACGCTATTCGATTTTATGCCTCTAGCATTGACTATGGCTCATATACAATTAGAACTGGGGGAGCATATAGCTGATCATGATGAAAAACCTTCTCTTGTTCAACATATGCATCCATAAAATGGTCTTGTCACCCCCTGGAACATCTTTATTATACTCATCACCATCAGCATCACCCGTCACATCAAAGGAAATCTCATGATAAATCTTGTCTATATGGTGAAGCATCTATGTCACTGCTCTATGAAAATAGGCTGGGTCAAAGGAATCTCCATCTACAGAATCAGATATGTGAATGATCATAGTGATACGAGCATCCTATAAAAACAAATTATGAAGTTAACTAAAGTTAATAAATAACTATTGAATTTTTTAAGAATGAATCATGACCAACTCATGATAGCCTCGTCTGTATCGTGTAAGATATATCACTAGGTAGATGCAGTGAAAGGTCCCAAATTTCATCTTATCAGATAAATGTATACATACAGTTTCGACCCCCCATAATCTTGAATCACGTTTTCTATCCCACATCACAATATATCATGCATGATATCACCTCTATTTAAAGTCTCACTTCCCTAAAATCTCCAAGGAATGAAGTGAAGGTAACTGATTGGGTGGTGCATGAATGGGTTGATAGAATACAAACTCTCTTAAAACTATGAAACACCCCAAGATTTTATGAAAAATATTCTTTTAATTTCATTGATGTCTTGTGTTGTATACTACACCAAAATTATCTTGTGATATACGTGACACCGTATTATCTTGCAATATACACAACACTATTCTTGGCTCGTGTTACACACAATTTCAAGTTCGTTTTGTAGAAATTATTCTACGCAACATTAAGTATAGATTTTGTTTAATGTATAAATAAAATAAGTTTTGAATTATGTAATACGCAACACCAAAGGGAGGTTTCACTACACGCTTCCCTGACTTGTCTTGCATTACACGCAATCACGACCTTCCTCGATAGCGTGTGTAGTATGCAATACTGAGTTTTACTAAACAACGATATATTATTATAATATTATAAACTAGCCATTATGAATAGAATTAACTGAATTTTAAATTTTATAACATTATTATTTATCTTACATATTTTCTAGAACATGGTATGAGAAGGAAATAAATTTTTTGGGTAAAATAAGTATTCTTCAAAAAATGCAGTTTTACCGCCTTTTGATGGCGCACCCACATTAAATCAAGCTTTTGAAATGTTTTTAAGTTCAATATGACAAAATAAAATTATTCTTTGGAATAAGGATATAAAAATTTACTTTGGATAAATTTTTCATATTATTCTTGTTACTTTCTTATTTTGTTGAATAGTAAAAAACACGCTATATTTTAATTAAAAACAATTTTTTCGTCGTAATAATTTTTGTGGTTTAATTATAATATTGAATGTTTTTAAAGTATAAATAGAATATATTTCTACCATTTAATATAATTTATGTCATTAGCATTGATTTTACATTAAATTCGTAGGTTAAATCAGTTCAATATTTTGCAATGTTTTAAACAAAAACCCGTTTTCTTTCAACAACAGGATTAATTTTAATTTAATTTAGGAAACTTATGCGTATATAATTTGGAAAAATGGATTCCATATTTGGAATCAGTGGGTCCAAATTATATTAATAGACTACAGTTTATTTTTTGGCATTATGAATAGTAAATACGGTAAATTCTATTTACCATAGTAAAATGTAAATCCAGTAATTAAGGGTAAATATAATATTATAAATTTACCCTAACACTTATCTTAATACAATTGGATGATTATATTTAATCCTAAGTCATATTTGGGTCGAAATGGAATCCATTATAACCAACTTGGATGTGATTAATACCTTTAGTTTATTTTATTTAGAGGAAAGTGAAATATGTTTCACTCAAATTTTAATAATTAATGTATTTTTAATATAAGGTTATACAGAATATAAATTCGGTTATAAATACTTATTTGATAGATTAAATGTTTTTATTTATCATGGTAATTTATTTGTAATTTTTAATATTTATTTAATTACCTTATTATCTTATACATTAATGATGCAAAAATTATTTATTTATTGAAAAATCAAAAATATTGTTTTTATTGAAATAGTAATACATATTAAAAGGCCCAAAAACCTGACAAAAACTTATTGGTAGTTTTTTTATATACCATAATCATCCAATTACCGAATATATGACCGTTTGGAGTCTTATAAAAGTTATTATGACACTAATATTATTTTATTTTAAATGATGTCAAAGTTGTCACCTTCATAATTTAATAAATATAACATTTTAAAGGCTGAGTGTTTTGGATGATAAATCTGAATACAAGCATTATTATTAAAGATATAAGATTTATCTTCATTAAAGTATTTTATTTCCAATTTTTATACAAAAAATAAGTCTATTTAATAATTATACAAAAATGTTGTAGTAATTATTTTGTTAAGAGAAATATCAAATAAATGGTTTTACAAACAGTAAAATAAATATTATATGAACTATTTAATGTTATACACTAATTTTTTAGAATAATATGGCATTTAATGAACCTATTAAATATTTTAGTTTGAATATATCCTCTGTGTGGATTTTTTTTTTAAATTCAAATAAATGAATAGTGTCAAAATTGACACTATTGTTATTTTAAAAAAATAACATATTATTAAATTGTTTAAAAATCACAAATTTATTTAAAAATTATAAATTGAAATTTATATAGTAGAAAATTTCATAAGGTATTTAATTATGGAAAATTAACAACACATAAGTGATTATTTATACCCATTTAAAATTTATAATTTTATTACCACAAATAAAATTAAATAGATTAAATAAGGATAAGTCAAAACGATAAGGTTTAAAATAAAATAAAAACATTTATAAATTTGATATGTTGATGAGATTACAAACCTATCATATCTCATCTTATAATATTGTCATTTTTGGGGGTTTTATGTGGGGTTTCAATTTATTATAAATTAATATTTCTTATATTTCCAAAGGTGCCCCTCTCCTACCTTATAAAAGGGAACCTCCTCCCTCTCTTCCTCACACCACTTTGATCATTCAAGCTTGTACATCCCCTACCAATTATATTATCCACTTCCCTAGAAACATCCTAGATGTGATGGTCCTCTTCAAAGACCAATCGTAGTGCCCCAAGTGGAGGTTTCAAAGAGGCGTGTCAAAGAAGAGGCAATATTCGTTACCAATTCTTTAAAATTTCTTTATTCTTCTACTTCTTATTATTTAGTTGTTTCATTATGAAGTAATAACATCATTATCACTCATATACTGATATGTTATTATAAATATGAAACAACCCTATTTCACAATCTATCCATCCTACGGAAAATGAAATCATTGTGCGTGTGTGCGTATGAAATACCGTCTCCACGCTGTGGTGTAATCAGTTTTTCTACCACCACCTTACTTGGATGGGTATAATGGTGTAAATAATAAGTATATATGATTATTATAAAATCATACTGATTCTATGATATTATACCATGCACTCCAATTATATTCAATAATTATGGGACGATATCATCGCTCGTGCGTACGTACGGACAACCGTCTCCACGACACGATAAGATTCATCCTCCATGTTAATAATTCATGAATGATTATAAAGTATATATAATGAATAGTAATTAAATATATGACATAAAAATTCTACTAGATTTATGTATGTATGTCATCTACTTAATTCCATTCAATTCAATAATGAAACGAAAACAACGTTCATGCGTACGTACGGCCTACCGTCTCCATGAACGGTGTATTTCATTAAATTTATAGATCTATCATATATTTGTATATGATGAATATATATTATATATAAATTATGTTTTACATTCTGGAATTAAGTAAATTAGGATATAATTAAGAACAACAAGTCGAAACACGTACGATAAATGAAACAATTTTACCCAAAACACTACTTTAACATGGAATTTACAACAGAACGGGTAATATAAAGTCATAAGTGAACCATATATGATATCATAACAATGAATATGATTCTTTAATAAGTCAATGACATTACTAAAATTATTATACACGAGGTTCGGATACATATGAAGCATATCGGACCTAAGGTAAGGGATAACTTTTCCAATCTCATTTTTATCAGAGACTATTTATACGTAAGTATTTACTGGGGTTATGCTTATAATCCATGGCCATGATTTCTCAAAATATTTTTAAAAAATGTTTATTATTTTTCCATGTATGTTTAAAGTCATTTTTACCCTTTTACCACATGGTATGGAAGGAATCTTCTTTTGTTTTCAGTATGAGATACTTTTTGACTTTTCCAACAAAAGTACAAGAGGAATGTTTTTTTAACTTATACGACATGAATGGATTTTTATGGTTTTATAAAGCCTTAATTTCATGATGTTTCCTCCTAAATATTTCATGACTATTTTCAACAAAAACCTTTTCTATTAAAATTTCAGGACATTTTGTGAAAATAAAATGATTTTTAAAGAATAAAGGATATTTTCCTCAAGAATTCATTTCGTGTGTTTTATCAAAACCATTTTCCATCTAAGATGACATTATTTCATATGTATATGTTTCAAGTATAATTCCTCTATGATTTACATGATTTCACTTTCCTTATTATGAATTGATATCCATTTCTTTTATATGGATTATGTGATGATGGTATGATGTTTATGAAACCCATTTTATTCATTGCATTATTATGAATGATGTATGTTTATTTTGTGGCACAAGTAAGAATGATTTAATTATGAGATGGGTGGGACCTTTATCTCCCTCTAATGCATTGGGTAAGGATTTATATCTCATGAGATAGACATGGCTGGAACGGTAAGTTAATCCGGTTAAGTGTTATAGGACTGGAACGAGGAATGAACTCGATTTAGAATGGGACTTTGTCTACTAAGATGGTCTTGGCAGTAATGCCTTGGCTACTATGGAAATCATAACATGTGCTTAATGGATGCCACAATTACATTTTTTATTCCCATGATATTTTATCATGATTGATGTTCCTTTATGGTATATCCCATACGTACTTCCATGATTTATGTCTTTGCTCAAGATTTTGATGTCTAGATTTTATGTTCATGTTTTTGCATTCAAATATTTATGGTTTTTTTAAGCTCTCTATGCTTATCCTAACTGATCATTTGAGATCACCCTTTATATGTTTTCTTTTCCCTAGTATTTAATGAAAATATTTAGGTAAGAAAACAAAAGGGGAAGATCTTTATGGGAGATGTTCAAGATCTTTCACCACGATTAGAAGATTATTTTTTCAAGTTTCCAATTACACTAAACTGTTACGGTCCTTGTGTTTCTGTTTTCATTATGTATTAAGTATTCTGAAAATGTAATGTAATGTCCATGTACGTCAGGCTTTGGTTCTCTACAAACTCTATCAGCATGATGCAACTCAATAATATGAAAATGAATAATAGGTACAATGCATGAGCTGGTATCAAGAATCACCATATAGTAAGGTGGAAGACAATGGATGATAGATTCAATATATGGTATCCTTGAAACCTAAAATATCAAAAAAATGAATAATCAGATAATAAATGAATGCATGTGCTACAAAAAAATATTAATTTAACTGTATAATTAATAATCACATGCATCATTTGGGTGAAGATTGTTAGTATAAGTCTATAATCATGACATCATGTCTAGCTATATTTGAATATCTATTTTTCTAACTCCACATTTAGATAAAATTTTAATAATTAAATTTCATTATTGAAACTTGTAAATTTTATTTTCATATAATTAGGAAGGAAAAAACAACCATCATCCACGTAGGGACTCTCATAAAATATCGGATGGTAGTGGTTCATAGGAATGTAGAGTTATGAAAGGGATATGCTCCCATATCCTTGTATGAAAAAGAATAACACATCATGTAATCTGCATCTTAATGATGTGACATGCATTTCATATCGCTCTATATATATGCAAGACATGCATACCCCTAGATATATCTTCATATCTAGTCCAAGTCATCTAGTAATGATAAATACATTAAATAGAAAAATTTAGTCGAACGGTCGATGATGATATTACCACAAATATGTATCAAAATATATACGCCTGAAAATTTCAGCACTATCAACTCGTCAGCACCATCAGCTAGATGGGTGGAGTGCTCGTCTATCCATGACATGTGTAATCGGATCTGAAATATTGTCTTACCATCAACCCTAACATCAATTCCCATTAGTCTGTGAACATGAACAAACTAATTTATAACAACTTAGATCATCATAGTTGTACTATTGAAAGAGAGGCCCAACATAATCGACACATCCTTGAGTATAATATTCATATATCCCTCTACAAAATGAAATATATGTTTCCATGGACTCCATCCCTCTATGAGAAAAACAATGAGTTGATGATAGATGAATGTGAAGTCACACATCACTACATTTTAGAAACCTACATGGGGAAGATGGTGGATGATTTTAGGAGGTGGTGCAACGTGATAGAATTGATGGGATCTCTATACACTCATAGAAGGAACTATACATCCCTCTATGACCAGTTGTGAAACATGTCTTTCTTGGAATGTGAGTAATGGAGGGCCTAGTATCATTACATTTGATATCATCATTACTTTTAATATTTAATTCAATAAAATAAGTACTATATTTTTTTAGAATTGTAGATTATAATAATTCATAATTAATAATTATGATTAAAAATGTGGTAAAAAAATATATGTGACTAATTTTGTTTTCGTAGTCCATAAATTTATTGCTTGGATGATATCTAATCATATTTGGTTTATGTCTAAATAATTATATGTATATGGACCATGATAAAAATCACTCACAGTACAAGAGACTACATGATATATTCAACTAACTATGTTATTTCAAAGATATATTTAATGAAAATTCATATAGAGGCCAAAACTCTTGTTATTAATTTCCATTATTTTCTTAATTTCTTAATAGTTGAAATATTGAAAAATTATTTCTGATTGAAACTGGAAATGAAACAAACCAGAGATGAAACAAGCCAAAAATGAAACAATCTAGAAATAAAAGGATCCATTAATGAAAAAATTCATCATATAAAAAAAATATACATTCATGATAAAATACAAATACTCTCTCAAGGATGGTGTGAAGTGGAGTACTGTCTTGCCACTTGGGGACATCATTTATGAGTATGTCCTTATGTTTGACAAATGTTGTTGCATCTGAGATTTTTCATAGCTATTACTTTTTATATTTTGTTTCTTATCTTGATTTCATAGTTTCCCTGGGTGTTTTTGGTGAAAATGGGATTTTTGGAGCTGACAGCAGGTGGCGCGTGATTGGTGAATGGTTGGTGGAAACCATGTGCTAGCCCAGAGAAAACCATGTTCCTTGGATAGTGACATTTTCTAGGTCGCATGGCCATCCACCATTCCATAAGAAACCTTGTGGACTCAATCTTCTTGGATAGAAGGGGACACACAGTTACCACATGGTTTGTAAAACCATATGTGCTAACCATGTGACCTATCAATGTCATTAAAAACATAAAAATTATTATTTTTCCCTCTATAGATTTAAGCCTAAATCAACAATAATATAATTATTATGGGATTTTTAGCCCTAAGAGCTCTCTTTACACCTTATTGGACCAATTGAACATCAATCATTGGGTGGTTTTGGCCTTGGATCTTAAACTAAGCATCAAGTAAGTCATTCCTCCCTTGATTTCTCCCTATTTATAGGGTTCTTCTTCTCTCTTTCTTGGGTTCTTGTTTTTTAGTGGGTTTTTTGACCTAAAGAGAATTTGATATTAATTTGTGGGGTGAAATATTGATGGTAGTTATTGAATCTTACCTTTATAGGGTTCTTTGGTGGTGTGGTTGTGGTTTTCCACATTAGATGGTTTTTTCTTACTTGCTTGGTTTCATAAATGTGTTCTATGGATTATTGGTGATGTGAGAAACATGTTTTGAAATTTTTTCATATTCGTATGTGATAAAAATTGGTTTTCTAAAATATATTGGCCTTGATTCATGTGTGCATCATTTTGGTGCTTCCTGATTGTCTTTTTATGCCATGTGTGAAAGGTTTGAAATGTGTTTTCAAAGGAACATTACATGATAATTCATTGAAAGTTAGTTTTCAAAAATAACTGTATTTTTATTGCTTGTGGGATTCTTTTTGGTTAACCTTTAATGGGGATTGTGAATTTTGAAAGTGATGTGAAATGAATTTAAAAAAATGCATTTGGTGTTCATATGGATTTGAACAGGGATTTTCCCATGGAAATCGTTGGATTTCATGTGTACTCTTATGGTTTGGTTTCCAAATGGGTTTCACGGGTTATCCAAGTGGTGTGAAACGTATTTTCAAATGGTTTTATTGGGCATGTAAATTTGAAAGTGGCTTTTTATCTAAAATGGTTGATTCCATGTGAGATTTTATCATTGGATCAATGTGGATTGTGATAATGGTGGTTTCCTTATCTTTTCATAGTTCTTGGAATGTGCATATGAAATGAATTATTTATGTGACCTATGAAATGGAATTTGATCACAACAGGAATACTAGGTATCAAGTTGGGTGAACTAGAGCTAGTATTCTAGTTGATTCAATAGGATTGAGCCCTAGATTCTTATAGCATTATTAATGCTACATCACTAACTAAACATGTGATATGATCAGAGACCACTAGACCTTAGGATTAGATCCCCTCTAATGGATCATACATTGTAACACTGTTGGTTTTAGCTTATGATATGAAAACCGCTAGACCTTGGGAGATGTTCCCCTCTAGTGTCTCTTCTATGTGGATATTTTTGGTTTTGGTTGAAGGATTATGATCATTAAGGTATGATGTTCATAGGGTCCCACTTTTCCTAGTTACCTATAGGGATTACCCATGGTTCTCTCTTGTGACATGATTATTATGTGATGTGGTGCTAACAATCAGTATATGGTGATCTTTTTGTACATTTTAATTTCAAGCAAGCTTATTTTGAAAAATTGTTTCCTTAAAAGTGTTTTCTTAAAAATGTATTTCCGTGAAGTGTTTCCTTATAAATGTTTCAAATATTCTTATAAAAATGTAAATGTTAATTTATCTTATAATGTTATAGACTGGTATATTTATTTGGTGTGGGATCTTATGGGGATTTTTCTCAAATCCAACATACACCTTTGGGTGTATGTATACTTTGTTATGTATGACCCAGGTAATGGCATTATGTGTCATGGTGGTAATGGTGGATCTGGTTTCTAGTATTCCACTTCATGTAGGTGGTGGTGGAGGTGTCTTTAGGGTGGTGACCCTTTTTTCCCTTGAGGTTTTTGGGATTTTTTGTATCCCCTTTCCATTTTGGTAATTTGGTTTTGGTTAAATTTGTAATACATTGAATCTGAAAACTATTGTTTCTACTTTGGTTATGATTATTTGTTATCTGAGGATGTCCTATTTTGTTGGTTTTTTATTATTTATTAATTGGATGAAATCATTCCCAAATATGTGCGGTTAATACCCAAGAATTAGTTTATATCCCATGGGGATCAAAAATGCCCTTTGGGCCATGTAACGACCTAGGTCGGGTGTCGGTTAGGATGGAAAAATAGATTGGTTCGTGACAAAATGGTATCAAAGGAGGTTTCTCCCTTTTAGTTCAATTTATATGGGAAGATTTCTGATAGATGGGAGCTTGTATTTTTAGGTCTTGAGGTTTTGGTTACACGTGGGGTGTCTGTCCAACACAACTCATGATAGATATCAAGTCACCATAGGATGTTTGGAATTGGTTTGGCTTCTCCTCTAGGTGAGACATACAGGATACAAACTGTATATAGACCCTGGGTGAGGGTGGAGTGGTTTGGTTTTTCTTTTTATTGTGATGGGTATTTTTTTTCTTGATCTATGGTAACATTTGGTAATTGTTTTTGTTGTTTAAAATTTTTTTAGAGTGGTGTTGACAGTGGTATTGATGGTTTTTCCTTGTGGTTGTTTCTTGTTGTAGTAATATTCCTCCTCCGATAATTCCTATGAAACTATGGGAAGAGTCTTGAGAGATTTCTCCCTCTCCAATTGATCAAAGGCTTTTGGAATCTATGGTTAAGGATTTCCATGATTTGGGTCACATAGTGGGTTTCAGAAAAACATAGGTTAGAGAAGCCGAACTAGGTCCTTGAAAGGATAGAGCTTATGAGTTCCTCAAGAACATTCCTCCTTTGTTTTGGGGTGGCATAGAACCTCATGAAGAAGATGAGTGTATAGAGAAGATAGATAAAATTTTCTACATTCTTGATACTCCTATAGTGGTTGTGGTGAAATGTGCTTCATTCAGGTTTGAAGGTCCTAGTCAGAAATGGGGAGACTGAGGGGTGCAATCTGGAAATCCTGAGTTGATGAGTTGGAAGGATTTAAAATTCATCTTCAATGAGTAATATTATCCTGATATTTTAGCCTTTTCTAAGTCTCAATAGTTATTGGATCATCACTAGGGAGAACTGACCATGATGGAGTATTCTATGCACTTTATAGTGTTGATTCGGTTCAAACCTGAGGTAGTTTCCAATGAGAAGTTGAAGGATCAAAACTTTGAAATGTGGCTGGGATCAGAAATATAATCCCATGTCTCTTTATTCAAATTTATGATGTATGGTGAGGTGTTTTACCATCCCATTATGTTATAAATTGATCATAGAGGCAAGTGTAAATTTTTTTGAGTAGTGTCAGCAATGGGCAGTGGAAGATCATCTAAGAAGAAGAGGAAGAGTGATGGGAATGAGAAGAGGGGTGGTGGTAGTTCAGACCATTCTCCTTGACTTTCTTCATTTGTGATATAGGAGTTGCATTAGTCATGTGCCAGAAATTTGGGAATGAAGGGAACATGTGATTAGCAGTTTCATCCCCACCCATACCCTACCATCAAAATAGATATATAGGGACTTACAATATTTTTTCTAGGTGCTGCGCCCATATCAGAGTGGTGTAATATCTGTAGAATTCAAAGGGATATCACCCCGGTTAGAAATATATAGGATAGTGGGTTCACAGATTGGAGGTCATGGCAAAAGGGATGGATCTTCTTCATGGAATAGACTCAGGTCATCTTTCACTCTTAGGGTTAGGCTGAGATGAGGAATCTTCATGTTGTGGATCAAACACCATTGTAATTGGATATAGGTTATGTGACAGTTTGAGGTACCATCCTTAATGTATCATTGTTATTTGTTGTTATTTTTGATAATTTTGCATATGTTTCTTTTATTTATACACATCTTGTGAATGTGTTAATGTTTTTAATCGAGCATATTTCATATGTGATGGAGTTAGAAATGTTTTTTAGTGAGAGTAGGGTTTCAAGTGTATTTATTATGTACTTACTGTGTTAGGGGTCAAGATGGAATGGGATTTCCTAGTTTTTTAGGACCTATTTGACATGATTCTCGTTATGGATTGGATGGTGCATTTTTAGGTGCACAGTGATTGTTATTGATGGCGAGTGAGTTTTATGGCACTTGATAGAAGTACCCATGTTTTTCAAGGTGAGTTGGATCCTCATCCATGATGTGTTAGACCTCCACATACAAATTTAGACAATATCATTTATCAAATCTCATCACTCATATTTAAGGATGGTGATAGTAGTTTGGAATGTGGATTACCTCCCATGGTGGATGATTTCCAAAAGATATTTCTAGAGGATTTCGTGGGTCTTCACCTAGAGTGGGATGTGAATTTCGCTATAGATTTGCTATTGTGAACACAGTCAATATCTCTTCCCTTGTACAATATGTCCCCCACCAAGTTGAGGGAATTAAAGGTACATTTTGATGATTTGGAATAAAAAGGATCTATTCACTCGAGCATCTCCCCTTGGGCCAATGCAGAACCTTTTGCTAAGAAGGATGAAGTATATATCTGGTTGTGTATTTATTACTGAAAGATGGACAAAGTAATTTTTAAGAATAACTATCCCTTTCCCTATATTGATGACTTTTTCGATTAGCTTAAGGAGAAAGATGGTTCTCTAAGATCGATTTGCATTCCGGGTATCACCAAGTCAGAGTTAGAGAGGAGGATGTTTCAAAAATATCCTTCTAAAGCAGTTATGATAATTTTGAGAACATGGTAATGAATTTGGGATTGAAAAATTCTATAGTTGTTTTTTGGTGCTCATGAATTGGTTGTTTCACCAGTATATCAATTCCTTTGTTATGGTATTCGTGGATGACATCTTGGTCTTCTTACGAACTAAGGATGAGCATGAGTTCCCCTTTTGGATTTTGTTGAGAACTCGTTGGGATCATCATATCTATGATAGGTTCAGCATGTAGACCCTGATAAGCAGTAGAACCTTCAATGTACTCAAGGTGGAAGATGAAGGCATGCTTGATCGAACAATATAGAATAGCCTAATCAAACAGTGTTATATCTTTGATTATGTTTAAAAGAAGAATAATTATTGTTTCACTTAAATGTTTCCTGGATCAATAGGAACATTGGACTATCTCTCCTTAATAATATTTTATCTAATGTAATAATTTCTTATTCGGTCCTAGGGTCGATACCCAGATACACATCACACTCTATTTCATAGAGTCTCACATCCCTCTTCTGGCCTAGTAGTCCTTTCCACATGCACATCTATATATGAGCACCCCTACGAGCTACATGGTGACAAAGCACATGAAGAAATAGAGATGATTTGGATGGCTTATTTTATTTGTTGTTATCACTTTATTAAACTATCATAGAGAGTGCCCAAAATTTACTCCCTATCCACTTCAAAATAAAAATCTAAAATAGTTACTCATTAATAATTCTAATCTCTTTCTTCATATTTTCTAAAAATGTTCATTTTCTAATCAATTTCTCTCTTGGTATATGATAGAGTAGATTATACTAGGTTCTTGATGGTAGAACTCATTATAAGTATTAATCCCCAACACTCAACAGATACAAGGGGATATAGACCATCTACATCCACTATCTAATCACCATAATATAATGTTCTAACAATGTTAATTCACTACCCATCACTTACACGTGTATTATTATCTATGAATTTAATATGTTAAATTTGATCAATAATATATATTGATTATTTGATGGAAATCAACTTCTCAATCATTAATACTCATTATTGAAAAAGTAAATTAGAGTGGTTTCTTGATGGTAGAACCATCTATAAATATTAATCCCCTATCACTCAATGGATCCAAAAGAAAATACACCATCTACATCCACTATATAATCACCTTCTTCTAATGTTATAACAATGTGTATTATCTAACCATATATTGAACATGTATTATTGTATATGAATATAATTTATTAAATTCATTCCATAATAGTTATTAATTATTTCATTGAAATAAATTTCTCATTCATTAATACCCTTTGTCGATGAAGTAAATTGGAGTGAGTTATTGATGGTGAAACCCACTATAAATATTAAGCCCCTTACACTCAATACAAACAAGGGAATATACACTATATTCATTCACCATCTAATCGACTTCTTCTAATGTTATAATAAAGTTCATTATCTATCCATATCTTTCATTTTTATTATTGTATATGAATTTAATTTATTAAATTCGGTCCATTATTTTTATTGATTATTTGATGGAAATAAATTTATCATGTATTAATAATCTTTGTAGATGAAGTAAAGTTGAATGGCTTCTTGATGGTATAACTCAAAATAAATATTAATCCCCCTGCACTAAATCAATTCAAGGGAACATAAACGATCTACATCAACCATCTAATCAACTTCTTTTAATATTTTAACAATGTGCATTATCTAACCATCTCTTCTCATGTATTATTGTTTATAAATTTGATGTATTAAATTATTTCCAGAATATTTATTAATTACATGATGGAAATAAATTTCTCATGCATTAATAATCTTTTTTTAATTGGTAAATTAGAGTTGGTTCTTCATGGTAGAACCCACTATAAATATTAATCTCTTTACTATCAAAAAATATAATAGAACATAGCACATATTCATCTAAAATCTAATCACCCTCTTCTAATGTTATAAAAATGTGAATTCTCTAACCTTCTTTCGTGCATGTATTATGGTCTATGAATTTAATGTATTGAATTTGGTTCCTAATATTTATCGATTATTTTATTATTTTATTGTAGTCGATTTATCATGAATTAATATTCTTTGTCAGTGGAGTAAATTGGAGTGGATTTTTTATGGTAAAACCCACTATAAATATTAATCCCTCTGCACTCAATGGATACAAGTGAACATACATCATCTACATCCACCATGTAGAGTGTATAAGGAATTTAGATTTTAATTTATCAATTTCCTACATTTTTTAATGATTGGAGGTCAATAATCATTTCTTTTGAATTAAATATAGTCCATAATATTTATTGATTATTTTTTGGAAATCATTTTCTCATGCATTAATACTCTTTATAGAGATATTAAATTGAGTGGGTTCTTGATGGTAGAACCCATTACAAATATTAAGACCCCTACACTCAATACTTATAAGGGAAAACACATCATAAACATCAACTATGCAGAGTGTATAAGGAATTATGATTTTGATTTCTCAATTTTCTATGTTTTTTAATCTAATAATGTGAATTCTCTAACCATATCTTACAAAAGTATTTATCATTAAAAAACTCCAAAAATGATCATAATTAAAATTTATTGACTTTTTATCCTCACAACATATTGACAAAAAATTAGAATTTAAAAAATAACTGAGGTTCTTCAAGACCAAGTTGGAGAATGTAATAAATAGTTCACCAATTAATTGTGATGGTAGTAAAATATGTTCCAAATATGTTAAAAATAATAAATTATTGTCTATGAATTTAATGTATTAAATTTGGCCCATAATATTTAATATATATATTTATTTATTTAGTTTTAAAGAAATTAAAATGATTATGGAATTAATTTTATTACAATTTCTAATATCTAAACCTCACTACCTCTCAATGGTTTCTCATACTCACCATGAACTCATTTACTTTCCATCACTTGATCATACACTTTTTAGTGGCCTCATCCTTGAACTTGTTATCGCATATAAATGATAGAATTAATGAAAGGTAACTTGTAGAACCATCATATCATGATCACATCAGTTCAAGTTTAATTGATCATGATCATCATAACAAGTACCAATCACATAGAAACCCTACATCATGAGGTTAAAGATGATGTATGTGCTCCTAGAACATCAACACCTTAAAATTTCCCTAAGTTTTAATGTGGTATAAAGAGTGTTTCTTAAATTATGAGTCCCACATCATGTAATAATAGGGATGTAAACTTCTTATTAAGCCTCCACATGGTTTCCACTAGCTAGAACAAGCGTGGATAGAGTCAGTTCTCTTTTACGACCTCTCAGGTCAATCCACATATAAGGGTATAATCATTACCTATTCAATATATCTTTGGCACCTGAACCTTTTATACATGTGCGCCTATGTGAATGAATTTTTTCACCTATGTTCTTCTCCATGGTCAGCTTCCTTGAAGCTCATCTTGTTATTAGAGGTAAATAATTATTTATTTTATTTAAAAGAAATTAAAAATATTCTATAATTAATTTTATTAAAATTTATAACATGTAAACCTTACTACCTATGAATAGTTTCCAATACTAATTATGAACTCATTTTCTCACCATCATGTGATCATATACTTGGAAGTGGCCTCATCTTTGAACTGGTTCTCACAAATAACCCCTATTGTGCATGAAAGGAAACTTGTAGTTCCATTATATCATGATCTCATCATTACAATATTGAATTTATCAGGTACATCATACATGAAATCACATGAAATGAAAAATACCTATATCATGAGGTTAAATATGACACATGTATACCTAAAACATCAACATTTTCAAATGAATATAAGTTTTAATGTGGGATGAAGAGTGTCACTTAAATGATGAGTCCCACGTTGGGTAATTATAGGGATTTAAACTTCTTATTAAGACGTTATGGGGTTTCCAATAGCCATAACAAGCCCAAAATGATTATTTTATCTCCTAAGTCCTCTCATGTCAACCCACATGTGATAGGCTAAGCACCACCTCTTCACTCATACATTGGACCCCACACTTTCTATACTTAGGTGCCTATGTGAAGGCGTTTTCCCAACTATGTGCTCCTCCATGGTCAGCTTCCTTTGAGCTCAGTCCGGGACTGGTTTAGAATTGCTACAACATATTTGGCCCTAGTGTGTGGTAAAAATGGGCATTTTAAATACTAAAAAGCATTTATAGGCTAATCACACTAAAACTTAAGTTTCATTTATCAGTGATAAACTAATGTGCTAAATAAATTTTAAAAAAAATAAAAAATTTCATTCCACCCACTCCTTTTATAATTACTGCCCCTACCCATGTTATTTTCCCCATACACCAACTCCATAGTCATGCTTGGCACCACCCCCTTTTTATCAGTTTTTTCACCCCTTTTATCAGCTATTTATACGCCCTATTCTGCCTTGCTCTTGCCTAGATTCGAACCCCTTACTTCTTCCTTCAATCCGAATACCTTCACCACTACACCAGCATGATTTGATAAATATTTTAAAATATATCTATTTATATATATATATATATATAATTAGATTTAATTTATATATTTATTCATATAATTATATACATTTATATAATTATTTTTAAATAATTTTTTTAATATATTTCTATATAGCTTATATTTAGATATAAATTTTATATATATTTACATAAATATTTATATGTCAATATATTTATATATATATAAATTTACTTATAATTGCACACTTTGATATAAATTGTTTATAATGTATTTAAAAATATTTATTATAAATACATTTATAAATTATATTTAATGATAACGATATATATATATATATATATATATATTAGTTTATATATAATGCATCTACACAATGACACACACATACACACACATACATGTAGATATTTAGACACATGCATACAAATTTATATTTCACACATACACACACAGATATTTACATATATTTATTTATTTACATATATTAGAATATACACATAAATATATATTTGTCTGTTAACACACATATTTATATATAAACATTACTTTTATAGGTATATATATATATATTAATGCATTTTTATAAGGTAAATAAAAAATATAATTCTTTATTTTAAATAAAATTAATAATAAATATTTATTTCTATATAGTTTAGATATTTAAAATATACATTTTTTTATAAATATGTTTAAATATTTTTTTCAAATAATTTATTATATGTAAATGTATGAAAATATGTTTATATTTTATTATAAATAACAATACAATATTAAAAATGGTTAAATTTAAGAACTATAATATCCATATGAGTGTAATATATAAGAATAAATTTATTCTCCACTAAAAAAACAAGAATACCCCCTCAAAAGAAGCTGAAATTCCATCAAATGTTCATTAATTAATGTACCATAATAAAAAAACTCAATTTTGGAGGACTTTAGTGAATTTTGACCTCATAAAACACTGAATAAAGCTTTCTAAAATTCATTTAATTATAGATATTTTTTTAAGATTCAATTTGATATATGGTAAAGCCCAAATGGACACTTAGATTAAAAGTTATAGTCATTTGAAGTTCAATTCATGTTTTTAAATTTTCTTAGATTGTTCATTAATTTATTGAATTTTCATATCATATAAATGTTATTAAATGAATATTACTCTATAATAATTAGAAAATTATTAATTAATATTAATTTTTAATTATTATATAAGTATTGTTTCACTAAATATATTGTATATTAAGTGCAATTTCCTATTTAGTCTTATCTAAATCATATTTAATAAAATATATTATATTTATATCAATATAAATATATTTATATATTAATAAATTATTTCTAAATATATATAATTTTTTTGAAATATACCTTTTATCAACACAAAAAAACATCAACAAATGTTCAATTTTACCAACGCTTTTTTCAGCGCTAATAGATGTGCCCATTGTTAGTGCTTTTAGATAGCATTGATAAAGAAATTCCTTTATCAGTACTTTTGTAGCACTGATAAATGGTTGCACTGATAAAGTCACCCCTTTATCGGTGATTTTTTAGCATTGATAAATGGTAGCAATGAATATAGCCCGATCTATATTAGTAAAATATATTTTTTCTAACACATAGAAAAAAATTGTCTTTTTTAAAATAAGAAAAACAAATACAGTACAAGGATTCCACTTCCACCTCATTAAATTCTCCATAAATAAAATTCTCAATATCAAATAATTATTTGTAAATTCACCAATCTCAACTTCTTTGATCAGTATCCAAATGATAATTTTTCATTCTAAATCATTAAGGACGGCTTTCTGAACTACGATGAAAAGGTAGAAGATGATATTAACGTTTTTGATGCTGGGAGGGGATTTTCCTTTTTGTGAAGTGGGGTTCTTATGGCCTTGGTATTTTGGACCAATGGGGCCCTTTTTTGTTCTTAAGTCTCCTATTTCATATTGGGTTCCCCCTCAACCATTAAAAGGGGGTTTATATTTTTAAAAAATTAAATTATAGCCAGGACATGGGTTGAAATAAAATGTGTTTCCCTATTTTCATTCCTTTTCACAAAGTATAAATAGAATTCAGGAAAGCGGATGTTATGAGTCCAGATCTTCCTGACAAGCATACCAAATGGTCGGAGGCCAACATCTATAGAAGTGATAGCATTGATGATAGAAAGGAATTCTGATTCCAAACTAAAAAGTTCCACCTTCTCTAAAAGAAAATTACAGGGCCGGAATGATGTCTTAATCTTTCATCATTGTTGATTCCCAATTTAATGAAAAATCCATTTTGCAAGCTGAAAATATTGAGCCAAATGATTCATGGGTGATGATGCCGGCATCAGAAGAATCATTACTAGAGATAGCCCCATCCATATTAATATTGAAGGAACCTAGTGTGGAAAAATATGAACACATGGGGTGTACAGAACCCACATAATATCATGATTTCAATCATACAGGCTCCAAGTATACATTCAAAGGGTGATCCACTCAACCAAAAAAATCATTGCTTGGCGACCTGATTAATGATATAATCATTTATTCAAAACCAAATAATCTAGGGCATCATACTCAATGAGCTCTTCTTCTCTGTGATAAGGGAAAAAATACATTTTCTCATAACCATAATAAGTCTAGGAGCTATTTTAGTAAATAATATTCATCGGCACTCCACTCATTAAAGACATTCCTATTCCCAAGGTAATGTAGGATAGAATTTGATGTGGACTATGTAGCGAACAAACAATCAGATAAGTGGAATCCTCTATTACATATGAGAACGTCCTTTTTAGGAATGATTCCCAATCACTCTTTCCATAAAAAATATTCACCTTGGTGTGGATTGGGTGGAACCAAATCAGTTTCCACAAACCATCCATACCCATGATTGGTGATTCAATAGCTTCTTTATAGCCAGTGTTGAATGAATAAGCACCAGATCCATCAGAGATCCAACAAAGATTATCTGGTCCTATATCCCTCACACATTGGATACTCTCATATCCCTCACTGTAAATGATGTTGAAATTTTTTCCTAGAATTTTTTAGTTTAAATTTCTAATGAAAATTTATTGTTCAAATTTCCATGTAAGTTTCCAGTGCAAATTTTCACTCGAAATTTCCAGTTAAAATTTTCATAATAAAAATACAGTTTAAAATTTCACTAAAAATTAAAATGCAACTATATTAACACATAAATAAAAAATATATTTTTCAACAAAAAATTGCATTGAAATTTTTTTCTAGGAACTTTTAGTGTGACCCTCAACTGAAATATTTTCACCAAAACATTCACCTATATATTTACTGAAAGTTTTCATGTATATTTTATACACACTATGTGTGTGTGTGTGTGTGTGTGACGAAATATAAATATAAAATGTATTCAATGTGTAAACTGTTAGTGTGTACATACCTGAACTCGTATAGACATACATACATTGTATGTATATAGATATATAGTCATAAAAGTATACATTCAAAAATTTATATTGTAAATTTGGAATGAAAATCACATTGATAATTTTCAAATAATATTTATAATGTAAATTTAATCTATATTTATACTACAAATTTTGAAACAAAATTTCTAGTGTGTGTTTGTGTGTGTGTTTGTTTGAAATAAAGACAAATCAGCTAAATTGAATGAGAACCTACAAATACAAGGGAAATAAGATAGTCCAGGAAGACCAAAGACCAAAACTGTAAACCTCAAGAGAACACACGACATACCAAATGGTGTGAAACATAATTACATTCCTACAAAGTAAAGTAAAAAATAGAGAGTAGAAAAAAATGGGTAGGAGGGTTTTAATCTTCCAAACTAAAAGGAATAAAGATTATGAATCGATATCTAGTGTGCATAAAAATTTGATCATGATCTGGCAGTTAGACTACAAAATAATAGAGCTCTTCCCTATCTCCAAGCCAACATTGACCCCAAACAATATCACTTGATCTTTGTGACACCCCAATATTCCATGGTGCAATTCTCTTTGAATAATACAGTAGCTTGCATTGTACGCAACTTCAAGTTCTAACACACCACGACCAATCAAACTAGCCCTTATGAATAGTAATACCCACATTTTCAAATTTTATAAATTTTGTTTTTAATAATCAACTTCATTATTGGATTTTTAATTCAAAAATTATCTTAGGGTGAATTTTTGGTATTTTTCTGAGAACATTCAATTTTTGATGAATAGTGAAAAACACGCCATTATTGTTTAAAACTGACTTTTTATTTAAATATTGATTTTTAATTTATATTTATTTTAATGTCAAATTAGATACATAATACCAATATTACTCCAATTTAATTCATTGGAGTCATTTTATAATAAGTTTAGATATATAAAATTTTATTACACTTTTTACCTTCTTTTACCCACCTTCTAGGCACATTTGCAAATTTGCATAAAACATAATTTTACTACTTCTGTAAATTTAATTTCAAAAATTAAAGAGACATGGTTGACATCAGTAAGAAAAATGTGGTTCAATAAGATGAAAATAATTTTTTCTCAATAGTAACTTTGGACTTTTATTTACCACGGTTAAAAGTAAATTGGGTAATTAAAGGTTAAAATGATATTTTAATTACAATGAAACATGTTTTAATTCTATTGGATAAGTTTATTTCGACCAAAATTAACCTTATGAATAAAATATAACCCTTTTATCAACTTAGAATAGATTTGTATATTTATTATTATTTTATTTAAAGAATAGTTAAAAGTGTTAAATTCAAATTTTAATAAATAAAATATTTTCAATATCAGGTTATACATAAGATAAATTCAACTATGAATATTAATTAGAAAGATAAAACGATTTCCTACAACAAGGTATTTTATTTATAATTTTTAGACATTAAATAAATAAATTTATTTTTGACACAATGATGATGTAGTAATTACATTATTAATGAAATATTAAATTAATAGATATTATAAATTCCCAAATAAATGTATATTGAAACTTTTGAGGAATTACTATAAATTTCTAGGTTAATATGATATGTTAGGGTTGATTAAATAGTTCTTTCTTGAAGTAATAATTTTTTTATGACTTCCACAAAAACCAAATACCAAATAGTGTCCAAATTGACATAAATGAGTTTTTAAAACAAATACTACATTATTAAATGATATAATATTCATAAAAATATAAGGTTTGGACAAAGAACATAGATAAGGTTACATGTGTCAATAATGAACCACTTTGGGTTCTATTGTATTTTTATATTATTTGTATTAACCATTCATTATAATAATAAAAGAATGCATGGTAAAAGTTAAACTATTTAACTAAGAGTTAAATCTAAAAGATAAGGTTAATATAGTGACCTGAACCTATATAAAACCTATTGTTTGAGAGTTTTTTTTACCCATCCCCACCTTATCCTATCAATAAATCCTTTTTTAACTATTATATTACAAAAATTATTTTATTATAAATTAATATTTCAATATTTTCCTAAAGTTACCATCACCTCTCTTATAAAAGTAAACTTCCCCTTCTCTTAATATCACACCTCCAAATCCATTTGGCTCAGCCTACCCCTACACAAATATCCTCCCAAATACCATCACTAAATTTTATAGGACATACTTTGATCATAAATCTAACCTAAGGAGCCCATTTGTTCAAATCAAAAGGAAAAACTCGAAGAAGAGGTAATTATTTCATCACCTCTTTCAAATTTATTTTCTTCTTCCACCTATTCATTATTTGTTTTTCCAAAAAAAATAATAACTCTAGTGCCTTATACATACTGAGATTTTATTTTAAATATGGTACAAAATTATTCATTATTCTATCTATACTATAAATGAAAAAGTCACCATATGTTCATATGTACGGCTTACCGTCTCCACGTCGTGGTGTAGTTTCTCATTCAACACATCATTATTTGGATGGGTATAATAATGATGTATAATTTATTTACATAATAAATATAACATGTTAATTATTCTATATATATGATATAGCATCCAATTATATATGATTTCACCTTCAATTGAATGATATTGTCACTCGTGTGTACGTACTAACTACCGTCTTCACAAACGCGATAAGATTCATTCCACATCATAACCATACAAGAATAATTTTAATCTGATGATTAAAAATAATTTTTAAGAATATAATATCATTCTGCATATGAATAAATTACATCCTATCCATTAAAAACATGACTTACATAACATAGCATATAAAGGAAAAAGAATAAGCTAACACCTGAAACAATGATACTACTGAAATATTATTAACAAAAGCAATATTAAAAGATCATATATGATATCATATTTATGTATGTAGATCTTGTATAATTTACTAAAAATGATTTAACTATTATATAGGAGGTTAACTTACCCTCGACTAAGGAAAATTACAAGTTAAGGGTTAATTTTATAGTCTCTTTATTATCCGAGGTTATTAATACGTAAATATCTACTGGGACCTCTTTATCATCAACATCTGTGATTTTATTAAAAAGGTATTTCAAAACATTTTTACTATTTCCAAGACTATGGGTTAAAGTCATTTATACCATTTTATGAATTTTTATATAATTTATTTATAGGAATCATTCCTTCTTTTTCCAAATAGGGTACATTGTGACTTTTTCAATAAAATTAAAGAAAAAATGTTTTTTTAACTTATACGGCAGGTGCGGCTATTTTCCACCGGCATAACACCTTCAAATATTCTCTTACATGATTATAAGAATATTTTCAAGATAAATGTTTTCTTTTATAATTATGTAACTTTTAAATGATTTCAAAATAGAAAGAGATATTTCTCTAAAATAGTCTTGATTTCATCTATGTCAATATCCTTTGATGGATTTTACACTTGTTTGAAGTTGATTTATTATAATACAATCTTTCATATTGTATTGAAGGTTTTGTGATATTTTTTTCTTTCGATTTTTTATTTGTATACCATTTATTTTTTTTGGTTAATTTATTAACATTTCATATGCTAGTTTTAATAGGAATGTGTATGTTATGTTTCAACCTTTTCATATGAAGAATGAATTGGACTTAGTAAGTGACTGTTGGATCCCGCTATAGCTCCTCAATGCATAGGTAGGTATCATGAGACAAACTAGTGTCTTGGCATAAGGCCTTGAAAAAATCATTATTTTTAGTCTTTTCATAAGGCCTTGACTATGTGGTTATGATGTCTGGAATTATCCAATCCATTATTATGAAATTTGTTATTGATATTACATGTGATTATTAGACTAGTAGAATATCCATGTGATGAAGTAAATGGAGTTATTTAATTTATCATTACCATATTATGCTGGAGTTTATGTTTAAAAGACTTTTGTTTTAGTCTTATACATTGCCTTAAATATTTATGCTTATTTATAAAAGTTTTCGCTATATTTTTATCCTTACTGAGCATCTCATCTCACCCATTTCTATGTTTTATTTTTCAGAAGATACGAAAAAGTATATTACGATTAACCTATAGGAATAAGATAAAGGATATGACTGTGTTCAAATGGGACACAATGTTATTGATTTTCCTTTTCCTGATTCAATGAAATAATTATGTATGTATCTAGTACTTCCAAGGCTACTAAACTGGTCGGTCTTTCAGGACATGATTCCCTTTATCATGCTAATATTATGTAATAATGCACCGACTCTAGGTAATTGGGGTCAGGACATTACAATTGGTATCAGAGGAAGTTTAGTACAAACCTTGGAAACTAGATTTAGAATAAATTTGATTAGATCACATTACCCTAAGATAGACTTTGAAGATTTTTATAGAAGAACATCCAAAAAATTGGTAGTGTAAATGTTATATGGGTTTTCCAAGAAAAAACATCCCTGTCTAGATATGGGTAGGTAGAGGTGGCTCGGGGACAGATGTACCTATGAGTTAAAACTCCATCAAAGAGTTCCAGGCTTGACCCAGGGTATCCTGGTACACGACAATGATACTTCTTGCACTCTTGGTTAGGACACTCCTAGGGAATATGGTTAGGATAATTCACATTTTCTTTACAAGTCATTATGAAGGATTTATAAGTATATATATCCTCAAAGAAGTTTTTTTAGATTAAGGTTTATATCGATAAACTTTTCAATAAATGTTAACTGTTTTATAAGTTTGGAATTATGTATTGTGATTCATAAAATAATCTAGTGTACTCCATTGTTTAGAAATGGAATCTAGTGGAAGGAATGGAAACTGTATCAATGCACGTAATCCATGTAGGGATTACCCTCCTACTCAGGATAATTAGAGTTGAGCTAGTGATGCAACTGGTCCTGATCAACTTATAACCATACTGGGACAACTCACTCGGGTTATAAATTGTATCCTTAATCGTATAGAGCACCCTGATCCACAATGTGGAGGATCGATGTTAGGGAGGTTCATGAGGCAACAACCACCAACATTTTATTGGAATAAAAATTCATTTGTAGCTGAGTAATGGATATGTTCCTTAGAGAAAATATTTCATTCTTTGGGGAGTATCAAAATGGAAAAAGTTTTCATGGAATTTTATCACCTCACAGGAGATACCGATCAGTGGTTGTCGTTGATTTAAAACAAAAAGGAAGATGATGATGTGTCAAATATGGAATAGAGGGAGTTTAAAAAGATTTTCATAGAAAAATAATTTCCTCGTGACCATCGAGCAGATATGGAAAGGAAATTTCTGAGCCTGATAAAAAAAGAGGATAAAAATGTCACAAAGTACGAGACTAACTTTACAAGGTTATCAAGGAATGTTGCAAATTATATACATAACCCAAGAAGTATGATTGATCGATTATTTGGTGGGTCAAAACCTTTTCTCTATCAAGCATTAGTATCAAAATACTTCTCATCATATGAAGATATAGTCTCATGTTCTATCAAGATAGGAAAAATAATTCTCTAAGTCTTATGACTTTAAAGAAAAGCTGGAGAAGAAGAGATCAACTAAAAACTCTGGAAATAGAAATAAGGGGAAGAAGGGAAATGTTTAATTTCCATCCTGCAGTAAATGTGGGAAGAAACACCCTGGTACTTTCTTGAAGGGAATGGGAGTCTGTTACCAGTGTTGCAAAAAATGCCACCAAGCTCGTGATTGCAAGGGAAAGAAAGAGCACTACAAAATAAACAGTGTTTAGTGGCGGTTTTGTGGCGGCGGTTCACAAAACCTCCGCTAAACGTTTTCCGAAATACGTTTCGCGGCGGTTTTTAATAAACCGTCGCTAAACCTTTGTTTTTTTTAAAAACCCCGACCCTTCCCTACCCCGACCCCCGTTTCCCCCGACCCCGTGTGCTGCAACCCTCGCCCGCAGCCCCCCGCGACCCCCCGGTGATCCCGTGACCTCCTCCGGCGACCCCACGACCTCCTCCGGCGACCCCGCGACCTCCTCCGGAGGTGCCTGCGACCGGCAACCCACGACCCCCTTCTCCCAACGACCTTTCTCACTTCGACCTCGGCCCCAAAGTGAGTTTTCTCTATTATCACATCCATCTTGATGATTTTTTTCTAATTGAATCTGAGATTCATTATATGGGTCTCTTGTTTAATGGATTTATTTTAGTTTTTGATCCTATTGGTATTTATTTCATTCATTTTTAAAAAAATTATGTGTTTTAGGTAGTAGGCTTTAAAGATATATTTTATTTTATAATCCATACTTGCTATATCATTTTTTTGGATTATATAAGTTGATTAATAGATTGATTTATGATTCTTATAATGGTTTTTTTTTTGAATTATTTGATTAAATGATTTATTAATTTGGAATTGATTTTGAAAATGGATTTTGAATCATGTTTTATTTGAAATTAAGTAGTTTTATTATTGATGTCTGATATTCCCTCCAAATAGTTTGAATTTTTAATTTAAATCTTACATGTATGGGTCATTTGTGAAATTGAAATACTTTATGTGTGGGAAAATTAATAAATTAAATCCTTCCAATATGGGCTACGATAGATGGGATCATGTGGTACTTAGTAAGGGATATAATAAGAAAATAATTCTAGGATGAATTGTGGCTACCTATCAATGATTTACACTAAAAATATAACTAAATATTGTTTCCATAGTGGATTCACTTATCAGGGTGATTACCTCATTTAAGGGAACATATTTTAGGGATATGTATGTAAATAGTCATTTGACCATAGATTTAAAAGGATCTTAGATAACTTATACCTAATATACCATAGGAGTATTTTCTATTGTTTTCCTTTTCAAAGAGGTTATTTAGAAATACATTATGAAATGGTTTAATCACATTTATTTTAAATGGAATATGATGTATCAATGTGATTATTCTTTTTAATATATTCTAAAAGGGTGAATTACCATTTTTTTAATATATATATATATATATATATTTTATTATTTTATTTTCCCTTAATAATAATAATTGTTTTATTTTTCTAATGTCTCCTTATGAAAAACATGGTGTAATATTTCTAATATTCATTTTCTCACACCATACACTGACCATTGGGTGTTTTCAGGTCCTTTTTTATATAATGTATGTAACGGAAAGGTTCCTCATAGAAGTCATGGGTATCCATGTTAGTAGGGTGTGTGATATTTATGGTTACATGGTGTAATTTTTTTCATCATATCACATGGATAAGGGTTGGGATCTTAAAACCTCCACCTTATAACAAATCATCACATATCCAAACATCCCAAGCATCACAGCACCCCTAAGGCCAATTTTAGTTCCACGGACCCACCTATAAACTTCCATCTTCTAATATACTCCTTGAACTCAACCATGTTATAAAAACACTCGGACTAAGGAAAAGGTCCTACCTGAAAACATTTTCCCCAACCATGAACCACAATTAAAACCCAATTATATTTGAGGAAGCATCCACCTCAACTATTTATTATCAACATCAAATGAAAATTAAAAGGTTTAGGTAATGTTACTATACCACCGCACAAGAGGATATCGATAAGGAACTACACTACCCTATGGAGAGCCAATCGGAACACCTTTGTTCCAATCCTCTCCACAACTCATGGCCCAAAATTCTTAGCACCACCTCACCTAGTTACCAAAATTATAATGGTGACACAAACTCACTGTCGCTGAAGGGATACATAGATTCCAACCACATTCTCTGACCTACATCAATCCAGAACTCAAGGCCCAATAGCCTCACTCCATTTCAAACATCCAAAGCACAACCCAAGCATAACCTTCATCTCAAGGTATTCAACCATCCAAAACCTGATCCAACACCCATCACCAAAACTAATACACTAATATGGTTCCTAACTGAGACCATCCAACTTGAAACTCTAGCCACACCATTAATCAATTACTTTCCTTCCATGGTTCTCAACACCATATTACTTACTTAGTCACCACAATTTTCTAGTTTTGAGAACTTCACTCATCATAAAAGAGGTCAACAGAACCTCAACTCAACCTTAAAAACTTCCCTAACATGTTTTCCAGCTCACAACATCCATGAAAACTCCACCCAATTCTAGCATTCATTATTTCTGCCAAAACTACCCAGATTTGTCACACTTTCACCATCCATATCTCAACCAAGGACTACTTGGTTCTTCTTAAAAACTCATTCACATTACTAGGATAAACTTATCATTTCAACATTAACTTGAGGTGCCTCGCAGCCCACCACATCCATTCCCTTTCTATCCAACTATGTCTTTCCATTCCTGCTAACTCACTCCGTTGGTTCCCAACTTCCCCTATTGGCATGTCGCCCCTCTACCCAAACACGAAGCCTTCTCACTTAAGGTATACCTCCATCACCTACACACACCATATCCAAGTTCCACCTGGCCTTCCCTAAGAACCCCCAAACATGTCCCTTATAGGTTTCTATTTGGAACCTTGATTCCTCCACATCCACTCTACAGTTTTCTCCACATTTCCATGACTAACATAATTCTCTCCACCTTAGGAGGGTCATTATCACTAATTTATTCAAGAAATTCAAACACCATGTCTCATGCTTCCATCACAAGATGAACCCCAAAACTTAAATGTGGCCATTTAGATTTCCCTAGAACAATAAAACAAACATTACCCATTGTGAAAATGGTTTCAGTGAATGTAGTTAACTTGATTTAAAATGCATTATGATCAGTTTCGATCACACATCAATGGGGTTTTGTTTGAGGCAATATAAATGTGTGATCGATGGTGTTATGATAAGTGTGTATCCCAATATTCTTATTGCTCCTCAATGAGGTGTTGACGTTGTCTCCTATGGACCCGACTTGTTCAGTTGGTCTGAAATGGTAAATGTGGTCAATGAATCATCTTTATTATATTATGCATACTTTATGGTCAATGGTTCATCTTTATTATATTATGTTTCTGTAATCTTACACTATCGTATATTTTGTGTAGGCACATTGTGATATACATGGATAAAAGCTGGATCACATTACCGAGGAACACACCTCAATATGTTAAGGGTTTGAATGGGTTTTTAGATTTTGCAATTTATAATCGATCTGTTGAAGGGAGAATAAGATGTCCATGTCCTAAATGTAAATTTAGAACATGGTTGAAGAGAGATGAAGTTTATGAACATTTAATACTGAAGAAATTCCCTGAGCAATATTTGTGTTGGATTTGGCATGGAGAATCAAACAATACAGAAAGATTGAGGACTGATGTTAATCTATAGAATGAGGTCCCAAGTTCTTCGATAATGGAAAATGAAATGCAAAACCTCATAAATGATGCATTCGGCACTGCAAGACACCACTATGAGCATCAAAACATATCAGAACAACCAGAAGAGGGTGCTACAAATTGCAACGTGACAAGTGATGTTTCTGAGACTGTAACACAAGCAGATCAAGATTGTAACATATCATTGGATCCTATTGATTCTGTGGAGCCAAATGTAAGGAAAAACTTTAGTGAGGAAAATGCATTTCATGATTTAGTTGACGATGGAAATCAAGAGTTGTATAGTGGGTGTTTGAAATATTCAAAGCTTTCATTTCTACTGAAGTTGTACCATATAAAATGTCTATGTGGAATTACAAATAAGGCAATGTCCATGTTATTGGAATTGATTCGTGATGCATTTCCTGAAGAAAAAATCCCAGAATCGTTTTATGATATGAAAAAAGCTGTTAACAAGCTTGGTCTGAATTATACAAAAATACATGCGTGTCCCAATGATTGTATGCTTTACTGGGGAGAGGATTCAAGTAGACAGAATTGTAAGAAATGTTCTTCTTCTAGATGTAAGTCAAAGGGTGATGTTGGAAGTATGACTGAACATAATTTCACGGAGAAGAAGAAAAGGAACACACCTGAAAAAGTTTTGCGTTATTTTTCTTTGAAGCCTCGATTGCAAAGATTATTCATGTCATCAAAAACCGTCGAACACATGAAGTGGCATGCTGTAGATAATAACAATGATGGGTTAATGAGACATCCACGAGATTCCCAATCTTGGAAGACATTTGATTCATTACATCCAGATTTCTCAGCTGATCCTAGGAATGTTCGATTGGGATTGGCTGCCGATGGATTCAACCCATTTGGGACTTTGAGTACGAGTTATAGCATTTGGCCAGTTGTTTTGATCCCTTATAATCTACCTCCGTGGATGTGTATGCAACAAACATATTTTATCATTTCGATGATTATTCCTGGAAAACAAATGCCTAGAAATGATATTGATGTATACCTGCAGCCTTTGATTGAAGAATTGCAGGAGTTATGGAGCAACGGTGTTGAGACATTTGATGTTTCTTCTAAAACAATGTTTAAAATGCATGCTACTTTAATGTGGACCATTAGTGACTTCCCTGGGCTTGGGAATTTATCTGGTTGGAACACTTATACGGTTTTGGCTTGTCCCGTTTGTGACTTTGATTTCGAGCCCAAACGGCTACCTCACAGTAGAAAATGGTGCTTCTTGTTCCATCGAAGATTTCTTGATGCATCTCATAGATTTCGGCTGAACAAATCAAAATTTAATGGTTTCATCGATCGTAGACCACCTCCAAAGTTGTTAACCGGTTCTGAAATATTGACACAGCTTGAAAATGTTAAAACAGAATTTGGGAAGGTTCATCATTTGAATGATAGCGGAAAACGAGTGCGAAGTGAATCGTCAAGTGAAATCAGAACGCAACAATGGAAGAAAAAAAGTATATCCTTCAAACTTACATATTGGGAATTTAATTCTTTGCGCCACAATCTTGATGTGATGCATATTGAGAAGAATGTATGTGATAATTTTATTTTCACATTACTTAATGAGCATGGAAAGTCGAAGGATCATCTCAATGCTCGCAAAGACTTACAAGTAATGAACATAAAATGTGATCTCTGGCCAGATGAGAATGAAAAGTATGCTCCGGCCATTTTTTCATTGAAAAATAGGGATAAAGATACGTTCCTTTAAATTTTAAAGAATGTGAAGGTATCTGATGGTTATTCGAGTAACATCTCGAGGTGTGTTGACTTAAAGAATCGTAAGTTATATGGATTGAAAAGTCAAGATTCACATGTTTTGTTACAACAGTTACTACCATTGGCATTGCGTACATTATTACCTGAAAAAGTTACTGTTGTTGTACTCCATTTCTGCACATTTTTCAGACAGTTATGTGAGAAAGCTCTACATCCATTTCAGCTTGAAAACCTACAAGAGAGGTTTTTATTGACCCTTTGTGCAATGGAGATGATCTTCCCTCCATCGTTTTTTACTGTCATGATGCATTTACCTGTGCATTTGGTTGACGAAGCTAAATTAGGAGGCCTCGTTCATTATCGATGGATGTATCCAATTGAGAGGTATTTTATTTATATGTTTCCAGTTAAGTAAACATTTTTTGGCATTTAAATAAATGCATAATATTTTTTTTCACAGATATCTTGGGCATTTGAAAGCATACGTGAGAAATAAAGCTCAACCAGAAGGCTCTATTGCTGAAGGCTATTTGGCCGAGGAGTGTCTCACCTTTTGTTACAGATATTTGGATGATATTGAGACAAGATTTACTCGAGTTGGACGTGTTGAAGACACATCAACTCAATCTCAAATGCATCAGAAATCAAAAATATTTCCTACTACTGGCCGATCAGTTGGGAGGACCTCATACGCGACACTAACAGAATTGGAATTATTACAGGCACATAGATATGTGCTACTGAATAGTGAAATTGTAGATCCATTTATTGAAGAGTTGAGGATACAAACAAAGAGACGAATGAGAAGCCGAACACGAAATGAAAAAGATATAACGAAAGCTGTGAATAAAGAGCTGGTAGAATGGTTTGCACGACGTGTAAGTTTATAAATATTGCAATAAATACGAATATTACATTGACACATACAATTTCCAAATCTATTAAATTATATTTTTTTTCAGATCATGAATACTGATACTCGAGCTGACTTTTCAGAAGATTTGATGTTTCTTGCTAGAGGTCCTATAAAACAAGTTAGAAATTTCAACTCTTATAATGTGAATGGTTTTAGATTTCGTACAGTCGATCGAGAAGTGGGTTTGAAAACACAAAATAGTGGTATTTTTACATTTTCTTAAGTGGAATACTATGGAAAGCTGTATGATATTATTGAATTAAACTACCACGGGCATTTTTCTGTTGTTTTATTCAAATGCAAATGGGTCGATTTTATCAGAGGTGTTAAAAGAGATTCCTTGCAATTTACTTCTGTAAACTTCTCTCGCTTGATGGATGTTGGTGATCGTGAACTGCATGATCCATATATCTTAGCATCGCAGGAAAAAATGGTATATTATGTGAATGATGTTGTGGATGAAGGGTGGAGTGTAGTTACTCACGTAATACAAATAGATTTGTATGATATGGGTGATGAAGTGGAAGATTTGACCTCTGCAATTGAATTTCATCAACAACAGGAAGCAGAATTATTTGTCCATCATGATATTGAAAATATTGGTCTAGCAAGGATGAATGAAGTGGATGAAGCAATGGAGCAGGAAACCGACATGATTGAAGGGGAAAATGATTGTATGTACAATTATTTATTCATTCAGCAACTACTTGTTTCATTTCTGTAGTCATTCATTATCATTGTTATATATATTTTGTTTGTTAATACTGGGCATCTATTATCATTTTTAATTTTTTTTTTGCAAAAATTTTTTGAAATATATATTCTGAACTTAATTTTATTTGATTAAATGACAGGAATGCCAAGGAAGAAGCAGTAAACTATTCCTTCTTCTTCTGCGACAGATGACGATCCGTCTGTCCCCACGGCATCATCTCCCCCTGCACCATCTCTGACACCATTAGTGGATGCCTCATTAGAGGATGAGTCATCGCCTCCCCCTACAGGAGCTTCAGCAGTGGGGCAGCGACACGCCCCCTCCAGTTCATCACGGACATTCTGGAGGGTCGCATTCATAGATACAAATTTTAATTATATAAATTTATTGCATTTTGTTTATAGTAATTGTTTTCTCATTGAATATGAAGACAATGAAACCGTGGAAAGAGACATAAAAAGTTCTGATGTTTGGAACATGCATGGAAAGAAGATAGTGGTGCCATTTGATTCTTATGGGGTCCCGACGGATGACGCCGTAGGTTTACTTGGTCAGATTATAGGTCAGCTGGCAGCGGAGCCCGTTTCCCTGCCTATTTCATAGGATGATTGGAGGCATATGCCTCCAAACTGGAAATATGAAGTTTATGATTCTCAGATAAAGGTAATTTTATTACTTTATGGTTTAATTGAATGTCATTTTACTAATATATTCAAAATGAATTTCTGTATACAGATGTTCTTCCACTTTACCGTTTCTAATGTGATAGCACGGAAGTGGACATTGAAAAATCTTGGAAAAAAATGGAAAGATTACAAATGGAGGTTGTGGTGTGATTTCAACGATTCTTCGTTGACCGTGCAGCAGATGTATGAGAAGATACCCAGTGGGGTACCGAAAGAACAGTGGAAGGTTTTTTTCGATAGACATCGTGATGAGAAGCGGATGGTATTGAAATATATATTATTATATTATCCTCATTTTACATTTATACATGTACATGAAGAGGAGATAGACATTGAATACAATACTGTTAAATAGAATTTTATTTATTTCAGGATCTCTCAAGAAAGAATGCTTCAAATCGGGCGAAGCAGGTAATCCCGCACACTGCGGGTTCAAAAAGCTTTTCAAGAAGCCGAATGTCATTGGTAATCTTTTAATTAGTTTAAATATTTATAAGATAATATTATCTATTTAACATATTTGATTGATGATTTATCTTTGTTTAATGCAGTCACAGAGTTTAGGGCATGAAGCATCCCGAACAGAACTGTGGCTGGATGTTCATAAAAAAACAGATGGAAGTTTTGTTAATGAACCTGCCAGAGAAGTTGGGGTATGAAGTCAATTATTTATTATAATAACTTAATATCAGTTTTTACTGTGTTAATATATATTGATATTTGATTTATAGGTAAAAATTAATGAAATATGGGATGCCAATCCTAGGCAATCCTACTCAGTCTCCCAGGATGACCCGGTTGGTCAAGTCCTTGGGAAGGAGCATCCTGGTAGAGTGCGCGGTATGGGTTTGGGACCCGTACCATCTGAGGTCTTTCGTATGCCATCAGGGATTTCGGCCTCATCTACTCCTGGTTATAGTCATTTCATACCTGAAGATTCTCAGAGAGAGATGTCTTCTCTACAAAACACAGTTCACCAGCAGGGGGATCAGATATCTGCTTTGCAGAAAGAGTTGCTTGAAATACGTCAGCATATGAGCAGATATGCCCCCGGTGGTAGTGCATCGGGTAGTGGTGAGAAGGTAAATCACAAAAAATCAAAATCATTTAGTTTGTAAAATTTTATTGGTTTTAATTTTTATTATAAATATGCAACAATATTTAATTTTCAATATAATGTTCTTACAGGTGGTAGCAGGTGGTGGAGATGAAGGTGGAGAGGGTGATGATGCAGCATCAGATGATGAGTAGTAGTATTGTTGATGTGTTGAACAAGTATGATAAAAGTTGGTTTGTATATGTAACATTTATGGCACATAGTTGCCACCAAACATTTCCATGTCCTAACATTTTCTTGATTTCTCATGTTTCCTTTTATGCATTTTATTTATTGTGTTCTGGATTCCTCATGTGTTGACAAAAAGATTCTTAATGCAATATGCATGTGATGATACCACATCCAATGAGAATACCATATATTTAACCCATATTCATACCCCTATTGGATCCATATCCAATATGTATCACACTAAAAGACCAATCCCATGACCATAAATGGCTAAGGCATGAAAGGTTAATGATAAAAGGCTCTGTCACGGCCTTAAAATTTTTACACCACTCCAATGGGTCCAGGAATACCAATTTGTTTTTAGTTTAGGCATGGTGGATGTCATTGGATTCGGTGGATGTTGGTTGTAAATTGGTGGTAATACCTTCCTTCTTCTTGGTTAGTTTCCTCTTATTATTCTCTTGGGGATTCAATACAATGATTCCTTTTTGGTCTAGGGTCTGAGTTGGTTTACATTTTGATGATCTTTTGGCACAGTGTAGGTTTATTTGTGGGTTTTTCATGCATTTGTGGTTTATGGTCATTTCTTCTTCACCCTATGGTGTGCTGCGAGTCGAAAAATATTCTTTAAGGTAGGGAATCAGTTATTTCTCTTTATTGTGTATCATGCATGGGGGGTTACTATTGTTCATCTATGGGTTCTAGTTGTGCTGGCTTAATCAAAGATAAATAATTGGCTAATTGAAACTGAAGGGGGAAAATAGGAATGATTCACATGTTTTTACAGCTTTGATATTATTATGATATGATGGATTGTATGGTATTGATACCTTGGTTAAAATTATGGTCATTGGGGGATTTTCTTTCACTGGACGATATGTGTTGTGACTGTTGTGTCTATTGTTATTGTTGTGATATCACCCTAAAAGGGAAATTAACCAACCACTTATATTTTTCTAATGAAATGGATACTCTATGATTATGGATTGTGTTAAAACACTCCTAAAATAAAGTATCATGTGATAAAATACCCGTTGATAAATCTATAAAATGATCCTTGATGTGTTGTGATGCATGTACATGATTATGGGATGATGATGTGTGGATGTGATATTATGTGGGGCTGATGGGTGAGATGTGGCTGTGGTTTTGGAAAATTTAGGACAGTGGTGGAGCAGATCCAACATATTTTTTTTCCAGTTCAACATTTAGCGGCGGTTTTAACCGCCGCTAATGCCATACCTGTGAGCATTTAGCGGCGGTTAAAACGGCCGCTAAATGATGAACAGGGAAGCATTTAGCGGCAGTTTTAACTACCGCTAAATGATGAACTGGGCAGCATTTAGCGGCGGTTTTAACCACCGCTAAATATATTATGTTGATATTTAGCGGCGTTTTTCACCGCTGCAGAATAGGCGCATCAAACGCCTGAATTTAGTGGCGGTTAAAACCGCCGCGAATAAAAAATGTCAGATACCCATATAACCGCCGCTAAATGAATAGAAACCGCCGCTAAATGACGAATCTATGACACATTTCTAAAACCACTGCGGAATTGAAAAAACTGCCGCTAATAGATTGCCGACGCCAAACTTAGCGGCGGTTTTTGTAAACCGCCGCCACACAATATAGCGGCGGTTTAAACCGCCGCTAAACAGGAAAAAAACCGCCGCTAGGACCGGCTTTTGTTGTAGTGGAGGATGTCAATTCTGAATGCTACAATTGTATTGAAATGGGGAATTGTGAAAATTATTGTCCTAAGAACCAAATCATATTACCTCATAAAAGGACATTACAGTAAGGCTAAGCTTATGTGTTCACTACTGGTGAGAATGAAGATATAAATGATGTGGTGGTAGGTAATTTAATGGTTTCCTCAAATTTAGCCAACGATTTATTTGATTCTCGATCATCGCATTGTTTCATATAATCCCAGTTATCTATGAAAATTAGATATTTCCTATTTTATTTGACAAGGGAGTTGTCAGTCAATACTCTTAAGGGAAGTATCATTGCAACAAAGTTTTGTGAATTGGTTCCCATTATGGAATATAAATGTACTTAATCTGCTCATCTCATCATCATACACATGATTAAATTTTATATAATCCTTGGCGTGGATTGGTTTTTAGACCATGATGTGAAAATTTATTATAAGAAAATGGAGGTTACAATTTTTTATGATGAAAAGAAGTACCTCATCTTTAGAGTTGAAAATTCACCATCTAATTCTTATCTACATCCACCCCCAGTAGCACTACTAAATTCAATTATTGGGGATGAAGAGAATAAAATAACTATGGGTGAGGAAAGGAATTTTCAAACAGAGTATGTACCTATTTTTCATGAATATGTTGATGTGTTTCTAGAGGATTTACCTGAACATCCTCCAGAACAGAAAATTGAGTTTTATATTGACTTAATTCTTGGATTAAGGCCCATATCAAAGACCCCATAAAGAATCTCCATCGTGGAATTAGTGTAACTAAATAAAAAACTATAGGAATTGAGTAACAAAGGATTTATTCTCCCTAGTTTTTCTCTGTAGGGAACCCCTATTCTTTTTTTTAAGAAAAAAGATGGATCTATGAGGTTGTGTATTGACTACTGGGAGATCAATGCTATAATAATAAAGAACAAGTATCCCCTACATCGCATTGATAATTTATTTGATCAAATTCATGGAGCTCATTTTTTCAAAGATTGACCATAGATCTGGATATCATCAGTTGTGTGTGAAGAAGGAAGACATTTCGAAGACAGCATTTCGTACCAGGTATGGGCATTACAAGTTTAAAGTAATTCCTTTTGGACTAACTAATGCACCCCATTTCTTCATGGATCTAACGAATATAGTTTTCAAATAATATTTTGATGACTTTGTTGTGGTATTTATTGATGATATCTTGGTATACTCTAAAATCTAAAAAGATCAAGAAAATCACTTGCGCACTATTCTAATGACTCTTAGAAGAAATGAATTATATGGGATGTTTAGAAAATGTGGATTCTGTCTTCAGAAGATTTCTTTTCTTGTACATATTGTCTCTAAGGATGGAATATTTTTTTATCCTTCAAAGATAATATCAATACAAGAATGGCCATCACCGACGAGTATTACTGAGGTACGTAGTTTTATTGGTTTATCTAGTTATTATCGGCGTTTTGTCTAGAATTTTTCCTCATTGGCTAACCCATTAACCAAGATCACATGTAAAGGGGTTAAATTTGTTTGGAAAAAAGAGTGTGAATAATTTTTTGAAGAAAAAAAGATAATATTAGTAAATTATCCTATCTTGACTCTACCATCGAGGAATGATAGGTTTTTTATTTATAGTGATGCTTCAATGAAAGGTCTTGGATGTGTCCTTGTGCAAAATGATAGAGTTATTTCCAATGCATCACGATAACTAAAAATTCATGAACAAATCTATCCCACTCAGGATCTTGACTTAGTAGTTGTAATATTTACTTTGAAGATATGGAGACACTATCTCTACGGTCAAAAATGTGAGATTTATATTGATCACAAGTGGTTGAAGTATATTTTATCACAAAATGAACATAACATGAGCCAAATCAGATGGCTCAAACTACTTAAGTATTATGATTTCACTATACTGTACCACATAGGAACGGCAAATAAGGTGGAAGATGCTTTGAGAATAAAGGATCATAAAGTTCTGAACAAGATGAGAGTTGAAAAGGATCCTTTGTTCATGGATCTAGTAAGGATAGATATGGGAATAATCATGGAAGGTAAAATATCGATACTTTTTCAAATAGTTTTCAAACCATCTTTACTAAAAAGGATAAAAAGTTCTCAAACTGATGATGATGTGTTTCAAAAGAAAATTAAAGTTTTGTTTGATGGGAGATTGATTGACTTCATTTATGAAGATGGGATTTCTAAATTTGGGAAGAGAATTTGTGTTCCCGATATACCTGATATGAAAAGGGAATTGTTGGATGATGCTCATAGCTCTAATTTCTATATACACCTTGGTATCACTAATATGTATAGAGATTTGAAGCAACATTTTTGGTGGGCTAACATGAAGAGGGATATTTCAGATTATGGGTCAAGATGTAAGGTTTTTCAATAGGATAAGGCTGGAAGACAACATCCTGGAAGAGTCATGCAACCTCTTCCCATACCTGAGTGGAAATGGGATGATATTACGATGGACTTTGTCATGGAGATACCAAGGACTCCTAGAAGGAATGATGCAATATGGGTCATTGTTGATCATCTTACCAACTCATCACATTTTCATGCTATAAGAGAAGATTTTACACTTGAACGTTTAGTAATACTATATATTAATACAGTTTTAAGACTACATGGTGTACACCTATTGATTGTTTCTAATCATGATCCCCGTTTTACATCAAGATTCTGGAAATATCATTTGAAATCCCAAGATATTGAACTTCGTTTGAGCACCTCCTACCACCCTCAAACTAATAGACAATCAGAATAGACTATTCAAACATTAAAATACATGTTGAGATCTTTCTCACTTGATTTTCAAGGTATGTGGGATCAGTATTTACCTCTCGTAGAATTTTCCTATAAACGTAGCTTCCATTCAAGTATTCAGATGCTACCATATGAAGCGTTATATGGAAAGATATGTCGCACACTAACTTTTTGGGATGATGTTAGTGAAAGAAAACATGTAGGACCAGAACTTGTTGAGGAAACAGTGAATATTGTAAAGATTATCAAAAAAACCCACATCGAAGCAGCTCAAAGTAGGAAAAAGAGCTACGCTGATAACCGAATGAAGGATTTCAAATTCTAGGTTGGAGATCATGTTTTCATGAAGGTATATCCATGGAAGAGAGTTATAAGATTCGGTATGAAGGGTAAATTAAGTCCCAGGTACATCAGACCTTTCGAAATTCTAGAACAAATTAGGGTTGTATCTTACCATCTGGAAATGCCTCCAAGCCTCACCAAAGTTCATGATGTGTTCCACGCATCACTGTTGAGAAAATACATGTCGGACCCAGCGCATGTACTCACCTATGAAGAATTAGAATAGTAACCCGGTCTTTCATATTGTGAAGAGCCTATCAGGATTCTTAATACTAGAGAACATGTTTTGAGAAATCGGACAACTCGTCTAGTAAAAATTCTATGGATAAAACATAAGATGGAAGAGGCAATGTGGGAACCCGAGAAACTTATGATGAATAACCACCCGAATATTTTTATATAGTATTATTCTAGAAATTTCAAGGACAAAATTATTTGAAGGAGGGAAGAATGTAACACCACAAGCTTCCACGGTATGCTTGTCTTTGAATAATACAATAGCTTGCGTTGTACGCAACTTCGAGTTCTAGCACACCACAACCAATCAAACTAGGCAGTATGAATAGTAATACCCACTTTTTGAAAATTTATAAATTTTATTTTTCAAAATGGACTTCATTTTTTGATTTGGAATATCAAAATTAGATTAGGGTGAATTTTTGGTATTTTTCTGAGAATTTCAATTTTGCTGAATAGTGAAAAACAACGCGTTATTGTTTAAAACCAACTTTTTATTTAAATAGTTATTTTTTATTTATATTTATTTTAATGTCAAAATAGATACATAATACCTATATTATTTCAATGTAATTCACTAGAGACATTTTATAATAAGTTTAAATATATAAAATTTTATTGAACTTTTTACCGTCTTTTACCCACCTTCTAGGCACATTTTCCAATTTGCATAAAACATAATTTTACTACTTCGTTGAATTGAATTTCAAAAATCTGAGAGACATGATTGACATCAGTATGTAGAATGTGCTCCAATAAGATGAAAATAATTTTTCTTGAATAGTAACTTTTGACTTTTATTTAGCACGGTTAAATGTAAATTGGGTAATTAAAGGTAAAAATGATATTATAATTACCCTGACACATGTCCTGATTCTATTGGATAAGTCTATTTCGACCAAAATAAACATTAGGAATAAAATATAACCCTTTTGATCCACTTGAATTATATTTGGACATTTATTATTATTTTATTTAAGAAAGTGTTAAAAGTGTTAAATTCAAATTTTAATAACAAAAACATTTTTAATATAGGTTTATACATAAGATAAATTAGACTATAAATATTCATTAGAAATATAAATAGTTTCCTGCAAAATGGTATTTTATTTATAATTTTTAGATATTAAATAATTAAATTTAATTATGACATAATGATGAAGGAGTAATTTCCTTATTAATGAGAGATTAAAATAATTGATATTATAAACACCCAAATAAATGAAAATTGAGACTTTTTGATGCATTCCAAAAAAATTCTAGGTTAATATAACATGTTATGGTTTATTAAATAAATTTTTTTTGAATTAATAATTTTTTTTGACATTCACAAAAACAAAATACTAAATAGTTTCAAAATTGACATAAATGAGTTTTTAAAAAAAATATTGTATTATTAAATGATATAACATTCCTAAAATTTTAAGGTTTGGCCCAATGAATTAGATAAGGTATTATATTTCAATAATTAACCACTTGGGGTTCTCTTGTCTTTTTATAGTATGTTTATTAACCATTTATTATAATAATACAAGAATACATGGTAAAAGTTATACTATTTAATTAAGAGTTAAAACTAAAAGATAAGGTTAATATGGTGACCTAAACCAGTCTAAAACCTATTTGTTGAGTAGTTTTTGACCCATAACCACCTCATCCTCTAAATAAATCCTTTTGGAGCCATTATAAACTGAAAATGATTTTAGTATAAAATAATATTTCAAGCTTTTTCTAAGGTTCCCCTCACCTCTCTTATAAAAGGGCACATCCCCTTCTCTCAAATTCACACCTCTGAAGCCATTTGTCTCTGCCATCCTCTACCAAAATATCATTCCAACAACCTTAAATTTTACATAGAGGCCTTAATTTGATCAGAAATCCAACCTATGTATCCCTTTTGATCAAATCAAAAGAAAGAACTCGAATAAGATTTATTTGTTTCATCACCTCTTTCAAAGTTATTTTCTTCTTCCACCTCCCCTTTCTTTGTAGTTTCCAAACAAAAATATCTCCAGTTCCTTCTAAATACTGAGATTTTTTTATAAATATGGTAAAACATTATTCATTATTCTATATATTCTATTAATGACAAATTCACCATACGTTCTTGCATACGGCTTACTGTCTCCACATCGTGGTGTACTTTGTCATTCAACCCTTCATTATTTGGATGGATATAATAATTATTTATAATTGATATAAATAATAAATATAACTTGTTAAGGATTCTTTAAATATGATATAGAATCCAATTATATACGATTTCACCTTCAATTGAATGATATAGTTGATCATGCTTACATACGGATTACCATCTCCAGGAACGCTATGAGATTCATTCCCCATCATAACCATTAAAGAATAATTTTCATTTGATAATTAAAAATAATTTTTAGGAATGTAATATCATTCTATATATAAATAAATTACATCTTATCCATTACAAACATGACTAATGTAATAGAACATATAATGGAAAACAAATCGATTAACACCTAGAACAATGATACTACTAAAATATTATTAACAAATCAATATTAGAAGAACACATATGATATCATATTTAAGTATTTGGTTATTATATAATTTAATAACAATGATTCAACCATTTTACAGGATCTTTACAAACCCTCGACCAAGGAAATGTATAAGGTAAGGCTTAATTTTACAATCTCTTTATTATCCAAGGTTGTTAATACGTGACTATCTACTGGGACCTCTTTATCATCCACATCCATGTTTTTCTTAGAAATGTCTTTCAAAACATTTTTACTATTTTCTAGACTATGGTTTAAATTAATTTATACCCTTCTTTGAATTTTTATAAAATCTATTGAAAGGGATATTTCTTTCATTTTCCAAACAAGGTACTTTGTGAATTTTTGGACCAAATTATGGAAAGAATGTTTTTTTAACTTATACAGTGGGTGTGGATATTTTCCACCATTATAACACCTTCGAATATTCCCTTAAAAATATTATAATAATATTTTAAAAATAAATGTTTTCTTTTATAAATATGTGACTTTTAAAAGATTTCAAAATAGATAGAGATATTTATCAAAAATAGTTTTGATTTCATATATGTCAACATACTTTTATGGATATTACACTTGTTTGAATTTGATTTATTATGATAAAATCTTCCAGATTGTATTGAAGGTTTTGTGATATGTTCTACTGTGGATGTGTTATTTTTATACCATTCATGGTTTCTGGTTAATGTATTAACATTTTCATATGCTAGTTTTAATATGAATATTTATGTTATTTTCTATCCTTTACATATGAGGAATGCATTGGACTTAGTAAGTGAGGGGTGGTGCCAGCTATAGATCCTAGATGAATCGGTAGTTCTCATGAGACAAACTAGTGTCTTGGCACAAGGGCTTGAAAAAATCTTTATTTGTAGTCTTGGCATGAGGAATTGACTTTGTGGTTATGAAGATCGGCATCATGCATTCCATAATTATGAAATTAGCTATTGATATTACATGTGATTATTTGACTAGTAGAATATCCATGTGAAGAAGTAAATGGCATTATTTGATTTATCTTTTCCATATTATACTGAAGTTTATGTTTAAAAGTCTTGTGTTTTATTCTTATACATCTCCTTAATGGTTTATGATTATATATGAAAGTTTCTGCTATATTGGTATCCTTACTGAGCATCTGATCTCACCCCTATCTATGTTTCATTTCATTCAGGATGCAAAGAAGTATATTACGATTAACCCGCAGGAATAGGCTAAAGTATATGAATGTTTTCAAATTGTACACAATGTTGCTATTTTTATTTTTCATGATTTAATGAAAAACTTATCTATGTATCTAGTGCTTCCAAAGCTACTAAACTGATCAGTATTTCAGAAATGATTCCATGTATCATGTCAATGTTATATGATAATGCACCGACTATGGGTGACTAGGGTCAGGTCATTATAGTTGGTATCAAAGGAAGTTTAGTACAAACCTTGGAAACTAGATTTATACAAACTCAGATTAGAGCACATCACCCTAAGATAGACATTGAGGATTAGTATAAAATAACATCCAAAAAATTTCATAGTGTAAATATTATGTGGTTTTTTCAAGAAAATGCACCCGTATCTAGATACTAGTAGGTAGAGGCTCTCTGGCATAGATGTACTTAGGATTGAAAACTCTAACAAGGAGTTTTTGGCTTGACCCGGGGTATCCTGGTACACGACAACGGGCCTTTCTCCACTCTTGGTTATGACACATATAGGGGATATGCTTAGGATAATTCACATTTTCATTACAATACATTATGAATGATTTATGAGTATATACATACTCAAATAAAAAAATTAATATTATGGATTATATCCATATTGTGTTCAATTTATGTTAATTGTTTTATAAGTTATTAATTATGTATTGAGATTCATAAAATAATATAGTGTATGCCATTATTTTGAAATGCCACCTTGTGGACGGAATGGGAACCATATCAATACATGTAATACATGTAAAGAATTCCCGCCTACTTAATATAATTATAGTGGAGATAGGGATGAAACTGGTGATGATTATCTTATATCCATACTAGGTAAACTCACTCCGGTTATGAATAATAACCTTACCTGTATGGAGTACCCTGATCCATAATGCGGAGGATCAATGTTTGAAAGATTCATGAGGAAAAATGTAACTCCCCGACCCCATTTACCAAAAGTCGGTGCATTATTTCATAATTGGCATGATCACAAAGGATCAAATCTCGAAAGATCGATTGGTTTAGTAGCCTTGGAAACACTAGATATATTCATATGTCTTACATTACACCACAAATTGAATAAAATTACAACAACAACTTGTCTTCTCATCCCCTTAGACTATTCCTGCAATTCAATCACAATATACTTCTTGGAATCCTTGGAAAATAAAACATTAAAAGGGGTGAGCTCAGAGGCTTAGTAAGGATAATAATACAGTAGAAACATTCATAAATAAACATAAACATTTAAGGCAATGTATAACTAATAAAAAAGACTTTTAAACATTAACTTCAGAATAATATGGAAAAGATTAAATGAAATGATGCCATTTACTTATTCACATGGATATTCTACTAACAGAATAATCACATGCAATATCAATAACCACTTTCATAATGACAGAATGCATAATGCTGATCATTAATTTCTTTGTCAAGGCCTCGTGCCAAGACCTAGGGGCTAACTGTTACCGGAACCCAACCTGGAGTGCCTCTAATAACCGAACACCAACACGGAGTGCCTCTAATAACTAGACACCAACCCGGAGTGCCTCTAATAACCGGACACCATCCCAGAGAGCCTTTAATAACCAGACACCATCTCGGAGGGTCTGTTGTAACCGGACCCCAACCCGGAGGGCTTTCTTTTACCGGTCCCCAACCCGGAACATACTATTCCATCACATTCATATAATGAAACCATTTATAATAATAAAACCATTCATTATAATGAAACCATTTTTAATACCTCATAAATAATCAAATAGTATGTTAACCCAAAGACTGGAAAATGGGTTAAGAATTTCTCTTACAATGATCATTTTTTTAAATAAAATAGATCTCTTATGTGTATTCACTATAAGTACACATAAAGAAAGTATCAATACAAGATAGTACATACTAATATCAAGACATAATTTGAAATCAGGAGATTAACCCAAAGAATGGAAATTGGGTTAAGAAGTTCCCTTACCTCATGTCCAACTTGACTCATTCGTTCTTTAATATCCTTTAATTTGGGTAACTTCCTTTGGTTTGAACCAAAGGACTTCTTGAAGTGACTTCTGACTAAGGTGAGGCTTCTAAGAAGAGGAGAGGGATGTAGGGAGTGTAATTGGGTAGATTTTGGACGAGCCAAATGGCTTGAGAGGTGTGAGGAGTTTCATATAAGTGGTCTCTTTTTATAGGGGAGAGGAGGGGCTCTTTAGGAAAGAGTGAAAATATTATTTTATAATATAATGACATTTAGAAAATGGTCCAAAAATCATTATAGTCGAAGATAGGATGACTCATGGTCGAAATATAATCAACCAATAGGAATTGGACAGGTTTTGGATAATATTTTAATCATTATATTATTTTTTATTTAAATCATTTATTAATGAGGTAAATACTGCATCATTATTATGTCATAAATAATTTAATTTATTTGACGTCTAAAAATTATAAAAAAATTTCCATGATGTAGAAAATCTTTTTAGATTTCAAATGAATATTTATAGTCGAAAATAGGACTTATATAACACCATATAAAAATCAATTACTAAACAATTTTTGTTAATGTCAATTTTCGCTTTACATTAAATTAATTTATCTAAATTGTCATTTTCACTTCCAAGTGGATCAATAGAGTCCCAAAATCGACCCAAAGATGCACATGGTCGTAAATGACTCAAGAGATAAGGTTTGGACATGTTTTATGGTAATTTTTAATTATTATAATATTCTTTTAACCTTGAATTACCCTATTTACCTTTAACTGCGGTAAAAAAAAGTCAAAAGTTACTTTTCACCAAAAATTATTTTCATCATATTGAACCACATTTTACTAACTAATAACAACCATGTATGTCGGATTTTTGAAATTCAATTCACATAATTGGTAAAATTCCATTTAGATGAAAAATTCAGTTTTTTTAACTACCACTAAGTGGTTTCACTATTCATCAAAAATTGAAGTTTTTCTGGAAAATACCAAAAATTCAGCCTAAGCTATATTTAATATTCCAAATTGAAAAATAATGTCCATTTTTCCATATTCAAAACATAGAAGTGGAATTAATTAATTTTAAAATTAATTCCCGTTATCAAAACAAATAGCGTGTTTTTTAGAAATAATAACTATCAAAAGTTTGACACTTGTTTAAGTCCAATTTCAAAGAGAAATTAACTCCAATGACCAAAATTGTATTAAATGGTAAAAATATATTTCAATTTCACTTTAAGACCAATTAAAATTATAATCTAACCATATAAATAAATTTGATTAAAAGGCACTTTTGACTTAATATAAAATATTTTTCACTATTCATAAAAAATGAACTTTATCAGAAAAATACCAAAAATTACCCAAAGTAAATTTTTATGTCCCCATTCTAAATAATGATTTTATTTTATTATATATAATGTATTAAAGTGACCAAAACTAGATTTAAACAGGGTTCCCCATTAAAAGGCGGTAAATAGGCCTTTTGATGTAAATTATGCTTAAAATTAGATGCATTCACATTTTAAGCCTCTAACTTGTAAATAAATGTATAATAATATTGTAGTTTGTTTTGTTTAGTCTTTCCAATACAACGGCTAGGAGTTAACGACCATTTAAAATAATAATATTATATTACTAGTGTGCAACGTAAGATTTCAAAGAAACTCGTTGTTGTGTATCGGGTACGCTATCGAACATAACAACCCCTTTAAACTAAAATTAATATTTAATTCACAAATATTAATAAATATGAAAATATATTATTCCTCATTTACCTGGGATGTTACATCTGGCTTGTTTGGTAAGTCATGGTGCGCTTGAACTCGGTAGAGTGAAAGTTATTGATTTATTTTGAAGAAGTAACACACTATGAAATCTTGGGGTGTAGCATTCTTCCCTCCTTCAATAAATTGCGTCCTCGCAATTTGATATTTTTATTTGAAAATAAAGGTTGAATTTTAGAAAATATCTTTGTGGGAAAACCAACATCGGAAATTGTGTTAATAAAATTTAGTCTTAATAAGAGGAAAAGAGAAATGAAAGGGTCACCACCAAATCATGATCTCTATTAGGAGAACATTGGAGGCAATTAGAGACGTATAATTGGAGGAAAGACTTAAATATTTATAGATAGTGATTGAGGTCATCAATCAAAAACAAGCGTAAAATTGAGGGACTTAAATTCATCAATCTATGTTGATTTTAAATATCATCGGTTCAACAAAACATATGGTATTAGGATAACACATTTTTTGTTTTAATATCCCTTCACTAAAGTATAAGAATTAATTTCATCATTGAATAAGAGAAGAAGAAAAGTATTTACTTGACAAGTAGAGTCCCATCCTTTAACTAAGTTCTACCACAAATTCATCTTTCACTCTAAAAGATAATACAACTCAAAAATACTCTATTTATCCTAATCGTATAGGGTCCAAAATATAATGAATTTATAATTCACATATCAGAACCTTTAAAAAAAAGAATCAACATTATGCAATCCAAGGACTTGACATAGTCCAGTGGAATGCGGTAAATCCCAATCGCACTATGGTTGTGGGATCGATTCCCACAGCCTTGTCCGACGTGACGGGATGTCACACGGTATGCGTGTTGTCCTTTTATAAAAATCCAAAAATAACCATTCAAACTTAATCCATTCTAACATTTGGACTTATCCAGAATATATCTATCTAGACTTTCTCTTAAAGGTCTCTGAATACCAAAATCAATTGTAACATCAGATTTCCCAAACAAAGTAAAGTTTCTCTTATTGGCACCTACTATGATTACCTTAATCATATTAAAACCTTAATGAAAACAACAAGTACAACAATACAATCCTTATATATATCACATTATTCTTATAACCAGAATATAATCCTTGAGTCCAAAATCACCAATACATTAATTATTCCTCTTCAACTTTAGTAACAGCATAAGAGTAGCCTTGATCCCTTGACCCTTTCTAAGGTATGTTTCCCTAACGCTTAGGACATTCATTTTCATAATTCCCCATTTCCCTACAATTGTAGCATTCAACATTGATATCCTCTTTCTTTCCCTTGCAATCACGAGCTTGGTGGACTTTTTCACCACACTTGTAACAGACTCACATTCCCTTCAAGCAAGTAACGGGGTGTTTCTTCCCACATTTACTGCAGGATGGATGTTCAAGTTTTACCTTCTTCTCCTTATTTCCATTTCCATATTGATCAGAAGATCACTTCTTCTCTTGCTTTGCTTTAAAGTCATAAGACTTAGAGAATTTATTTTCCGTCTTGATAGCGCACGAGACAATGTCTTCATATGAATAGAAGGATTGTGATACTAAAGCTTGATGGAGAAATGGTTTTAACCCATCAAAGAAATGATCAATCTTACTTCTTGGGATACGTATATAATCTGCAGCATACCTTGCTAACCTTGTAAAGTTAGCCTCATTCTTTGCTACATTATCATCCTCCTTCGGCCTCAGACTCAGAAATTGCCTTTCCATATCTGCTCGATGGTCCCGAGGAAATTATTTTTCTATGAACAGCTCTTTGAAATCCCTCCATTCCATATTTGATACTTCATCATCTTCCTTCGTGTTTTCTATCAATGACCACCATGGATCAGCATCTCCGGTGAGGTGATAAATAGCCATGACAACTTTTTCCCTTTCACTACTCCCCAAGGCATCGATTATTTTCTCTAAGGAATTTATCCATTGATCAGCTACTATGGGATTTTTAACCCCATTGAATGTTGGTGGTTGTTTCCTCATGAAGCGATCTAACATGGATCCTCCACGCTATGGATCAGGGTGCTCCATACAGGTAAGGTTATTATTCATAACCTGAGTGAGTTGTCGAAGTACAGTAATTATCTATTCAGCACCAGTTCCATCACTAGCTCCACTATAATTATCTTGAGAAGGAGGGCAATCCCTACATGGAGTGCGTGCATTGATACGGTTTCCATTCCATCCACTAGGCGCCATTTCTAAACAATGGCATAAACTATATTAGTTTATGAATCGAAATACATAATTCCATACTCATAAAACACTTAACATAAATTGAATAGTTTATGGATATAATCCATAATCATAAATATGTTTTCCTTGAGGAAGTATATACTCATAAACCCTTCATAATGGTTTTTAAAGATAATGAAAATAATCCTTAGCATATCCCTCAGGAGTGTCGTAACCAAGAGTGCAGCAAGGCCCGTTGTCGTATACTAGTTCCTGTTCGAGTCTAGCTCAAAGCGGTGTTTTTGGGTTTTACCCCTAGGTACATATGTTCTAGAGCCGCCTCTACCTTCTCGTATCCAGACAGGGGCGTATTGCGTAGAAAACTCACAAAATCCTTACTTTACCAAAATTCTAGGATGTTCTTCTATACTAATCCTCGAAAACTATCTTAATTCTATGTGCTCTAATCAGAGTTTATCTAAATCTAGCTTCCAAGGTTTGTACTAAACTTTCTCTAATACCAACTGTAACACCCCGACCCCAGTTACCCAGAGTTGGTGCATTATTACATAATTGGCAGGATCACAAAGGATCAAATCTCGAAAGATCTATTGGTTTAGTATCCTTGGAAACACTAGATATATTCATATGTCTTACATTACATAATAAATTGAATAATATTACAACAACAACTTTTCTTCTCATCCCCTTAGACTATTCCTGAAATTAAATCACAATATTCTTCTTGGAATCCTGGGAAAAATAAAACATTTAAAGGGGTGAGCTCAGATGCTCAGTAAGGATAACAATATAGAAGAAACATTCATAAATAAACATAAACATTTAAGGCAATGTATAACTAAGACAAAATCCTTTTAAACTTGGACTTCAGCATAATATGGAAAAGATTAAATGAAATGATTCCATTTAATTATTCACATAGATATTCTATTAATAGAATAATCACTTGCAATATCAATAACAACTTTCATAATGAAGGAATGTATAATGCTGAACTTTAATTTCTTTGTCAAGGCCTCGTGCCAAGACCTAGGGGCTAACTGTAACCGGAACCCAACACGGAGTGCCTCTAATAACTGGACACCAACTCGGAGTGCCTCTAATAACCGGACACCAACCCGGAGTGCCTCTAATAATTGAACATCATCCCGGAGTGCCTCTAATAACTGGACACCATCCCGGAGGGTCTGCTGTAACCAGACCCCAACCCGGAGGGCTTACTTTTACCGGTCCCCAACCCAGAACATACATTTCCCACACATTCATATAATGAAACCATTTATAATAATAAAACCATTCATTATAATGAAACCATTTTTAATACCACATGAATAATCAAATAAGATGTTAACCCAAATAATGGAAAATGGGTTAAGAAGTTCCCTTACAATGGTCATTTTTTTTAAATAAAATAGATTTGTTATGTTTATTCACTATAAGTACACATAAAGAAAGTATCAATACAAGATAGTACATAATAATATCAAGACATAATTTGAAAGCAGGAGATTAACCCAAAGAATGGAAATTGGGTTAAGAAGTTCCCTTACCTCGTGTCCAACTTGACCCGTTCGTTCTTTAATATACTTTAATTTGGGTAACTTCCTTTGGTTTGAACCAATGGACTTCATGAAGTGACTTCTGCCTAAGGTGAGGCTTCTAGGAAGAGGAGAGGGATGTAGGTAGTGTAATTTGGTAGAGTTTGGACGAGCCAAATGGCTTGAGAGGTGTGAGGATTTGCATAGAAGTGGTCTCATTTTATAGGGGAGAGGAGGGGCTCTTTAGGGAAGAGTGAAAATATTATTTTATAATATAATTAAATTCGGTTTCAAATAGTCCAAAAATCATTATAGTCGAATATAGGATGACTCATGGTCTAAATATAATCCACCAATAGGAATTGGACAGGTTTTGGATAATATTGTAACCATTATAATCTTATTTATTTAAATCATTTATTAATGAGGTAAATACTGCATCATTATTGTGTCATAAATAATTTAATTTATATGAGGTATGAAAATTATAAAAAAATTACCATGATGTAGGAAATCTTTTTAAATTTCCAATGAATATTTATAGTCTAAAATATGACTTATATAACCCCATATAAAAATCAATTAATAAATGATTTTTGTTAATGTCAATTTTCTCTTTACATTAAATTAATTTATCTAAATTGTCATTTTCCCTCCCAAGTGGATCTATGGGGTCCCAAAATCGACCCAAAGATTTCCATGGTCATAAATGACTCAAAAAATAAGGTTTGGACAAGTTTTAGGGAAATTTTTAATTATTTTAATATTCTTTTAACCTTGAATTACCCTATTTACCTTTAACTGCGGTAAATAAAAGTCAAAAGTTACTATTCACAAAAAAAATTATTTTCATATTATCGAACCACATTTTACAAACTAATAACTGTAATGTATGTCATATTTTTGAAATTCAATTCACAGAAGTGGTAAATTTTCATTTATATGAAAAATTCAGTTTTTTTAACTACCACTAAGTGGTTTCACTATTCATCAAAAAATGATGTTTTTCCAGAAAATACCAAAAATTCAGCCTAAGATATATTTGATATTCCGAATTCAAAAATGATTTCCATTTTTCAAAATTCAAAACATAGAAGTGGCATTAATTAATTTTAAAATTAATTCCCGTTATCAAAACAAATAGCGTGTTTTTAAAAAACAATAACTATCAAAAGTTTGACACTTGTTTAAGTCCAATTTCAAAGAGAAATTAATTCCAATAACCAAAATTGGATTAAATGGTAAAAATATATTTCAATTTCACTTTAATACCAATTAAAAATATAATCTAACCATATTAATAAATTTGATTAAAAGACACTTTTGACTTAAAATACAATATTTTTCACTATTCATGAAAAATGAACTTTATCAGAAAAATACCAAAAATTACCCAAAGTAAATTTTTATGTCCCCATTCTAAAGAATGATTTTATTTGTTCATATATAATGTATTAAAGTGACTAAAACTAGATTTAAAAAGGGTTCTCCATTAAAAGGCAGTAAATCGGCCTTTTAATGTAAATTATGCTTAAAATTAGATTCATTCACATTTTAAGCCTCTAACATGTAAATATATATATAATAATATTGTAGTTAGATTTGTTCTGTCCCACAAATACAACGTCTAGGAGTTAACGACCATTTAAAATAATAATATTATATTATTAGTGTGCAACGTAAGATTTCAAAGAAACTCGTTGTTGCGTATCGGGTACGCTATCGAACATAGAAACCCCTTTAAACTAAAATTAATATTTAATTCACAAATATTAATAAATATGAAAATATCTTATTCTTCATTTACCTGGGATGATACATCTGGCTTGGTTGGTAAGTCATGGTGCTCTTGAACTCGGTGTAGTGAATGTTATTGATTTATTTTGAAGAAGTAACACACTATTAAATCTTGGGGTGTTACAAAAAAACCATCATTAAATGAGACTACAAATCCATTTGTAGTTGATCAATGGATAAGTTCATTTGAGAAGATATTTCATGCTTAGGGGAGTAGTGAAAGGGAAAAAGTTGTCATGGAATTTTATCGCCTCACAAGAGATGCAGATCAATGGTGGAAATTGATTCAAAACACAAAGGAAGATGATGAAGTATCAAATATGGAATGGAGAGAGTTTAAAGATATTTTCTTAGAAAAATACTTTCCTCGTGACCATCGAGGAGATATGGAAAGGCAATTTCTGAGTCTGAAGAAAAAGGAGGATGAGAATGTGGAAATGTATGAGGCTAACATTACATGGATATCAAGGCATGGTGAAAATTATAAACATAACCCATGGAGTAATATTGATTGATTATTTGATGGCTTAAAACCATTTCTCCATCGAGAATTAGTCTCACAATCATTCTCATCATACGAAGATATATTCTCATGTTCTATCAAGAAAGAAAAATAATTCTATAAGTATTATAACATTAAAGAAAAGCGGGAGAAAAAGAGATATGTTGAACACTCTGCAAATGAAAATAAGGGAAAGAAAGAGAAAAAGATGAATTTCCATCCTACAGAAAATGTGGTTAGAAACACCCAGGTACATTACAAAAGGGAATGGGAGTCTATTACAAGTGTGTTGAAAAATACCACCAAGCTCATGATTGGAATATAAATATAGAGGTTTTCAATGCGGAGTGCTACAATTTTATAGAAATGGTGCATTTTGCAAATTAATTTCCTATGCTCCAAAGAAACATACCTCAGAAAAGGAAAAGTTAGAAAGGTTAATCTTATAAGATCAATACTACTGAGGTTGATGCTCCGAATGACATGGTGGAAAGTAATTTAATGGTTTCCTCATATCTATCCAATGATTTATTTGATTTTGGAGCATCGGATTATTTCATATCTTCCCAGCTTTCTAAGAAAATTTTATATTTCCAATTTGATTTGACAAGGGATTTGTCTGTCAAAACTCCTGAGTGAAGTATCATTACAACAAAGTTTTGTGAATAAATTCCCCTTAGGGAATATAAACATACTTTATCGTTTTATCTCATCATTATAACCATGATTGAATTTGATATAACCCTCAGTATGGATTGGATTTTGAACCATGATGCCAACATTTATTGTAGGAAGAAGGATGTTACAATTTTTGATGATGATAAAGAGAACCTTATCTATATAGTAGAAACTTCCCCATCTGATTATTATCTAGATCCACCCCAATAGCTCTACTAAATTATATTATTGGGGAGGAAGAGAGTTAAATAACTATGGGTGAGGAAATGAATGTTCAAATTGAGGATGCATCTATTGTTCAAGAATATGTTTATGTGTTTCAAAAGGATTTACTTGGACATCCTCCAGAATGGGAAATTGTGGTTTCCATTGACTTAGTTCCAGGTTCAAGACCCATATCAAATACCCCTTATAGAATTTCCACTGTGGAATTAGTGGAACTAAAGAAACAACTAGAGTAATTGAGTAATAAAGGATTTATTCTCCCAATTGTTTCTCGATGGGGATCCCCTATTCTTTTTGATAAGAAAAAAGATGGATCTATGAGGTTGTGAATTGACTACAAGGAGATCAATGCTATAACAATAATGAAAAATTATTCCCTAAATCACATTGATGATTTGTTTGATCAACTTAATCGAGCTCAATATTTTTCAAATATTGACCTTCGATCTTCATATCATCAGTTGTGTGTGAAGAAGGAATACATATCTAAGATAGAATTTCATACAAGGTATGGGAATTACATGTTTACAGTAATTCTATTTAGACTGACTAATACAGTCTTTGTCTTCATGGATCTAATGAATAGAGCGTTCAAAGAATATATTGATGACTTTATAGTGGTATTTATTGATGATATCTTGGTATACTCTAAAAGATATGATGATCATGAAAATCACTTGTGCACTATTCTAAAGACTCATTGATGAAATGAATTATATGGAAAGTTTAGCAAGTGTGAATTATGGATTCAGGAGATTTCATTTCTTGTCTATATTGTCTCTAAGGATTAAATATCTGTTGATCCTTCAAATACAAGAGAAATACAATAATGGCCATCACTGATGAGTATAAGTGAGTTACACAATTTTATTGGTTTAGCATTTTATTATTGGCGTTTTGTCTAGAATTTTACTTTATTGGAAAACCCATTAACCATGCTCACGTGTAAAGCGGTTAAATTTGTTTGGAAAAAATAGTTTAAAGAATATTTTTAATAACTAAAGATAATATTAGTTAATGCTTCTATCTTGACTCTACCATCAGGGAATGATGGGTTTGTTATTTATAGTGATGCTTCAAAGAGAGGACATGGATGTGTCCTTATGTAGAATGATAGAGTTATTTCCTTTGCATCACGACAACTAAAAATTCATGAACAAAACTATCCTGCCCATGATATCGAGTTAGAAGTTGTAATCTATGATTTGAAGATATGGAGACACTATCTCTATAGGGAAAAATGTGATATTTATATTGATCACAAGATTTTGATGTAAATTTTCTCACAAAAAGAACTCAACATGAGCCAAAATAGATGGCTCAAACTACTCAAAGATTATTATTTCACTATACACTACCACCCAGGAATGAAAAATAAGGTGGAAAATGCTTTGAGTAGAAAGGATCATGGAGTTATGAACAAGATGGGAGTTGAAATGGATCCTATTATCATGGATATAGTAAAGATGGATATAAAAATAATCATGGAAGTTGAAACATCAAAAAAATTTCAAATGGTTTCCAAACCATCTTTACTAGAAAGGATAAAAAGTTCTCAAACTGATGATGATGAGTTTAAAAAGAAAATTTAAGCTTTGAATGATGGGAGATTGATTGAATTAGTGTATTAATATGGGATTTTGATATTTGGGAAGAGAATTTGTGTTCCCGGTTTACCTGATATAAAAAGGGAATTTTTGGATGATGAACATAGCTCTAATTTCTCTATACACCCTAGTAGCACTAATATGTATACAGATTTGAAGGAAAAATTTTGGTGGGAAAACATGAAGGGAGAGATTGTATATTATGTGTCAAGATGTATGGTTTTTCAAAAGTTTAAGGTTGGAAGACAACATCATGAAGGATTCATGCAACCTATTTCCATACATGAGTGGAAATGGGATGATATTATAATGGATTTTTTCATGAGGATGCCAAGGACGCCTAGAATGAATGATGCAATATGGGTCATTGTTGATTATCTTACCATGTCAGCACATTTTCTTTCTATAAGAGAAGATTTACCACATGAATGTTTAGAAAGAAAATATATTAATGAATTTTTAAGACTACATGGTGTACCCGTATCGATTGCTTCTGATCGTGATCCCCATTTTACATCAAGATTCTAGAAAAGTCTTCAGAAATCCATGAATATTGAACTTCGTTTGAGCACATCCTACCACCCTCAAACTAAATGACATTCAGAATGGGCTATTCAAACCTTTGAAAAAATGTTGAGATCTTTCTCACATGACATTCAAGGTATGTGGAATCAGTATTTACCTCTGGTAGTATTTTCCTATAACAATAGCTTCCATTCAAGTTTTTATATGGCACCATATGAAGTGTTATATGGAAAGAGATGTCACACACCAAATTTTTGGGATGATGTTGGTGAAAGAAAACTCATAGGACTAGAATATGTTGAGGAAACAATGGAAAATGTGAAGATTATCCAAAACCACATCAAAGCAGCTCAAAGTAGGCAAATGAGATACGTCGATAATTGAAGGAAGGAGTTGAAATTCCATGTAGGTGATCTTGTTTTCTTGAAGTAATCTCAATGGAAGGGAGTTATACAATTTGGTAAGATGGGTAAATTTAGTCCCAGGTACATCATACCATTCAAAATTCTAGAAAGTTTTGGGTTTGTAGCTTTCTGTTTGGCAATGCAACCAAGCCTCTCCAAAGTTCATGATGTGTTCCATGTATCACTGTTGAGAAAATACATGTCTGACCCAACGCATGTACTCACCTATGAAGAATTAGAACTGGAACCTAATCTGTCTTATTGTGAAGAGCCGATCAGGATTCTTGATACCAGAGAAAAAGTTTTGACAAACCGGATGACTCATCTGGTAAAAATTCTATGGAGAAACCATAAGATGGTTGAGGCAATGTGGGAACATGTGTTACTTATGATGAAGAACCACTAGAATCTTTTTATGTAGTATTATTCTAGAAATTTCGAGAACAAAATTATTTTAAGGAGGTAAGAATGTAACACCCCAAGCTTCCATGGTATGCTTCTCTTTGAATAATACAATAACTTGCGTTGCATGCAACTTCGAGTTCTAGAACACAATGATCTATCAAACTAGCCGTTATGAATAGAAATACCCACTTTTTGAAATTTTATAAATTTTATTTTTCAAAATAGACTTCATTTTTGGATTTGGAATATCAAAATTATATTTGGGTGAATTTTTTGGTATTTTTCTAATAACTTTCAATTTTTGATCAATAGTGAAAAACACTATGTTATTGATTAAAACAGACTTTTTATTTAAATAATTATTTTTAATTTATATTTTTTTTTAATTTCAAAATAGTAAAATAATAACTATATTAGTCCAATGTAATTTAATAGAGTCATTTTATAATAAGTTTAGATATATAAAATATTATTGAACTTTTTATAGTCTTTTACCCACCTTCTAGGAACATTTGCAAATTTGACTTAATTTTACCCCTTATGCAAATGGAATTTCAAAAATTCAAGAGACACAGTTGACATCAGTATGTAAAATTAGGTTCAATTAGATGAAAATAGTTTTTGGTGAAGAGTAACATTTGACTTTTATTTACCATGGTTAAAAGTAAATAGGGTGATTAAAGGTAAAAATGAAATTATAATTGCCTTGACACATGTGTTAATTCTATTTTATAAGTATACTTCGATCAAAATAAACCGTAGGAATAAAATATGACCCTTTTTATCCACTTGGATTAGATTAGGACATTTATTATTATTTTATTTAAAGAAGAGTTAAAAGTGTTAAATTCAAATTTTAATAAAAAAAATTTAATATTGTGTTATATATAAGAAAAATTCAACTATAAATATTCATTAGAAAGATAAAAAGATTTCCTAAAACAAGGTATTTTATTTATAATTTTTAGACATTAAATAGTTAAATTTATTTATGACATAATGATGATGCAGTAATTACCTTATTAATGAATGATAAAATTAATTGATATTATAAATACCCAAATAAATGTAAATTGAGACTTTTGATGCATTCCACGAATTTATAGTTTAATATGGAATGTTAGGATTTTTTAAATAAATTTTTTTCTAAGTAATAATGTTGTTATCACTTTCAAAAAAATCAAATACTAAATAGTATCAAAATTGACATAAATGAGTTTTTAAAAAAAATACTATATTATAAATTGATATATTATACCTAAAAATATAAGGTTCAGCCAAAGTACTTATATAAGTTTATATGTTTCAATAATGTAGCGACCTATCCTCGGGGCCCGTGTCGTGACTACCCCAAGCCCGCCTTCCATAGGCCAGGGGCTGGCGACTAGCACCAAAGGCGTAAATCCCGATAAAAGGGAAGGCATTTCCTTTATATAAGTAAACAAACACAACAAAGTACGCAAGGTGAAGTAAACACTAAGTAAACTGAGTACAAAAGTATGTTCTTGAAAGTAAATGGGAAAGTATAAAAACCCAACTAAAAGTATAGTACAACTGAGAAAACTAAAGTACAACAGAAAAGACAAATAGCTGGAAGATAGAAGCAACTCTCGGTTCATCCACCTTGGATCCTACATGAAGGGTAGTTACAGATAGCCTCCGCAGCGCTCTTTCCACCCAACCTCCTCCAAGTACCATCTCGTCATTAATTCCACCTCCGGGTAATGACTCGTCATGAGATCCACCTCCGGGCACCGTCTAGTCTTCATACACTCGTTCTCTGTCAGCGTCGCCCATCGTCTGCATCCAACACAATGAGGTGCGGGCATAGCTCGTGCAGAGGTGAGTATAACGATACTCAGTAAGGACCCTGACACCCTCAAGGTCTCACTAAATCCTACATGGATAACCACAATGAAAAGACACTAACATGTAGTATCAACCAACTCTACTTAGGTATATTCCCGTACATATTCCTAAGTCATCAAATCCAGTTTGGCTCCAACTCACGAGCCCAAATACAACCCAGTCCACATAGGAAAGCACAACTCAGTCCACATAGGAATACACAACCCATTCCACATAGGAAACCACAACCCAGTCCACATAGGAAAGCACAACCCAATCCACACAGGAAAGCACAACCCAGTCCACACAGGAAATCACAACCCAGTCCACATAGGAAATCACAACCAATTCCACACAAGAAATCACAACCCAGTCCACACAGGAAAGCACAACCCAATCCACACAAGAAAGCACATCCCAGTCCACATAGAAAATCACAACCCAGTACACTCAGGAAAGAACAACCCAATCCGTATAGGAAATCACAACCAATTCCACACAGGAAAGCACAACCCAGTCTACACAGGAAAGCACAACCCAGTCCACACCGGAAATCACAACTCAGTCCACTCAGGAAAGAACAACCCAGTCCACACAAGAAATCACAAACTAGTCCACATATGAAATCAATTCAATCACATCTATGACAAATATTGAAAGTCAAGACTCAGCTCGCATAGGTATACATCTTTCGTATAGCGATAGAGATGATCAGATATAGCCACTGATTCATCTAGGTTGTCGGACCCACACAGGATACAAAACCAGCCAAGTTGTCGAACCCACACAGGATACAAGACCAGCTACTCTGCCGGACCCACACAGGATACAATTACAGAGGTCAAATATTGTCAGACCCACATAGGATAAAAGAACAGTAATCATCGTCATTGAACCCACTGAGGATTCTAGTACAGTAACCATCACTGCTGAACCCACGTAGGATCCAAGTACAGTCATCCTCGCTGTCGAACCCACATAGGATCCAAGTATAGTTCTCATCACTACTCAACCCATGGAGGATCCATGTACAGTTGTCCACGCTGTCGATCCCACGTAGGATCCAAGTACAGTCGTCATCGTCGTCGCAGTCGCAGCCAGCTCTAGGGTTCCCGCACACAGCATGCTCGATTCTGGGAGGGTCCGCTCCACGACCAAAGGGATTGATATATCAAATATCACTAAGTGCCACGAAGAAGTATCCAAAAGGACCGCCTCGTCAAAGGGGTCTCAACGCAATAGACAGCGCATCAATCGGACGCCCGGTCTGTGAGTTATTAGCCTTTTAGTCCCGGGGGCCCTGTTGATTTTGTGCGTTAACCTACCCGACCATATCTCAACTGTAGTCCGAACTCTCATGGGTTATATTCAAAGGAACCATTTATCAATGTGAATGCCAACGTATCTGACGATTTTTCAAACGGATGTCTGGTCTGTGAGTTATTATCTTTTCCGTTCTAGGGGCCCAATTGGATTTTGGGTACAATCTTACCCGACCATACACCAACTACATACAAACCTTAGGTGAAGTATACTAAATGAACCGTCTCACCAAGAGGAATCCAAAAAATTTGACGGCACATCAAACGGACGTCCGAAGCTCAAGTTATAATTGTTTCCACTCTGAGGGCCCGGTTGGTTTTAGGTTCGAACCAACCCAGCTATATCTATACTTCACTGAAACCTTGAGTGTAATATACTGAAATAACCATCTTGAACCAAGGAATCCTATGCAACTGACGGTGTGTCGATTGGAGGTCCAAAACTCATGTTATGAGCATTTAACTAAAGATGGTCCGAAATAAGGGGGCCTGGGCCCGGTCCGACCCGGCCCAGCACCACCTCGGTTGGCTCGAACCGGGTTCGGGTCCAACCCGGTGGGGCACGGCCCGGCCCACATGGCCTGCCTGGCCTAGCCGACGAAGATGGCTCGGCCAACTTGGTCGTAACGTGTGGAGCGGGGGGAGCTACCCCCACTGTTAAATGGAACCGACGCGGCTTAAATGCCACACCTCCCAAATCCGGAACGGCAAAGCCGTTCCTTTTCAAATTCCACCGACACGGATCAGCAGTAGCGGTCTTCTCTGGTGGTGCACCACCGCCGCTTTCTGCGTACCACCAGACGCGCTCCGGTGGTCCGTTTCACCCGCCTTCTGCGCCTAGGGTCACCTCGAGACCTGAACTTTAATACGGAGGCTTCAAATCAACATTGCAGCCTCGTTTGTCATTGTCTGTCAATTCGCGCACAACGAACAACCAGCGGAGGGTCCGGGCTTGTTTTTTATCTCGTTCCCTCTGCATTAGAGGCTCATACCAATGTTCAACAAATAAGAACGCCCAACATAGAGGGTATAATTCACATAAAGGATTATACAAAAACAACCCCTACCTCAATTCAAGAAGGTTGATCGCTTGACGAAGGAAGGAGATGCTATCGTTGTTCTGTTGACGTAGTCGTGGGATGATGGCATCGCTTCGTCAACGTCGAGAAGGAAGAAGCTGAGGTTGGTGTCGACGTTCCTCACATTCTTCGATGAGGGAAAGAAGTCCTCTCAATCCTCCCAAATCCCCTATCTCAAGACTCTCCCCACTATAGATTATTCCAACACCCATAATAATAAAGTATAACAATTTATTAAACAGTTGGCATAATGATTTCAAGAGAATTCTAAAATGTACCAAATAATTAAAAGATGTTTAGTTCATTAATGATGAGGGTTGGAACATTAAATAGAAGCTCATAGGTTCAAGGGGGGTTAAAGGAGTTTAAGACCCATGTGGGTCCCGCCTCTTAATATCCTCTCAAATGAGGTTATGTGTGGGTGGGACCCACCACCAACCTCCCCCTTGTAGGATATAACCAATTCACAAAAAAAAATTGTGTGCAACACAATTTTTGTTCAATTTAATATTAAACTCCAAAATAAAGTCAAACCAACATAAAACGCAACTGCGGTAAAATTCTCCTTAGGCAATTATCGGCATTGCGGTTTCATCGATGCCCTCGAATTTCAATTCTGAGAACCGGTCCTAAAGATAGAAAAACCCGCTCGTTCGTTCACTGAACGTACCCGAGCTAAACATCAGAAAATTATTCTGGGCACACCAGGCCTCGGAATCAGGTGCTGTCAGAAACTGCATATTCATAAAATTCCAAAGAATTTAAGAAAAAAAATATTGAAATTTCCAAATCTATACATTACCCCCACATCAGGGCTTTACATCCCCGTAGAGCTACAAAATAAACCAGGGTAACAAATGAGGATACTGAGCATGCATCTGAGCCTTCCGCTCCCATGTGCTTTGGTGGAGGTTCTTTTGCTGCCAACGAATACGCACCAGAGGAATCGACCTTCCACATAAGACCTGATCCTGTCGATCTTCGATCTCCACTAGGACCTCCAAGAATGTCACCCCATCATCGATGTCTAGCTCCCCGTGGTCGATGATATGCATCGGGTTGTGCACGTATCTCCTCAACTATGATACTTGGAAGACATTGTGCATCCAGTACAACTGAGGTAGAAGGGCCATGCAGTAAGCCACCGTGCCTACACCACTGAGGACATGGAAGGGTCCAATTAATCCCAGAGATAACATGCCTCCCCAACCAAATCTCCTTAGACCTCATCGAGGTGAGACCTATAAGAATACATGGTCACCATCCATGAACTCAAGTGGTCTCCGTCTCCTATAAACATAGGACTTCTGTCTGCTCTATGAAGTCTCAACTGTCCTGAACCATCTCTGTCTCAGCTCCAGAAAGATTTGTTGGCATCTAACTGACCACACGAAGGGTTTCCCATTCTTTTTCATTGCTGGTAGTGGTGCAACAACTCTGGATAAGTCTAGCTCAAATCTATTTCTGACCGACTCATGAGTGATTGACTACACCCACTTATGCATAATTCCATCCTGTACTGCCTGGGTTTTCCTTTTTGCTGACCAATGAAAACACTATCCCAACATTGTATATAAACTACAACCTTTTTGCCTAATACCATCAATTTGTGTATGAACTGTAGTTGCCCAGTCTGTACTCAAACTAACATCGTAAGGCCTCAACGCTTCCACTAAGAGGTTCCAACCGAAACTCTCAGCTCAAGGGTCAGTTCAACCCATCGGCATAAATTTGATTATCAAGTCTCCTCCCAAAGGTATCTCCATACGTGAGGATCAAGTCAACAGCTTAACCAAAAAATCTAGGTCTAGGAAAAGATTCGTGGAATAAAGGAATGATTGTTATCTATGTCTATTGGTAAGGCAGCTCATAGTAGACATAGACCGTACCACAAATCATTCCTAGATCCCCTGGGTTACTCTCCTTGACCGCATGCAGCTACTCTCTTCCCCTGCCCTCCTGCTCCCTGAGCCTGGCTGGGACTACAAAGGCGGGTGGTTGTAACATGTTGAAATGTAGACCACCTCATGCTGCTCTCCCAGCTCTGCTTCCACGTCTTCTTCTTAGCAGATTCATATTTCCTTAACACTTCCTCTTCTTGAAACATTTTACATGCCCAAGTCTCTGAGACTGACGCCAGTTTCCTGTTTTCCCACTGCTAACATTCATTGGCTGTATTCATTCAGCCAAAGAACATTCAACCACAAAGGTTCTCTCTAGCACCCTAGCATAAGTACGAATGATTTAGAGGAAAAGTTCTGTCTTGAATGTCTTTTAAACATAGCTCACTCAGAAGTCTGAGCCCTGAAGCACTGATTGCATCGTATTCATCGAGTACCAGGAATGGTTTTTTACGCCCTGATGAATACTTAGAAACCAACATGTCGTCAAGCCGAAGCTATATAAGATCTAGAAAACTCTCAGCCACCTCTTCAAGATATTCTACAGCTGCCTATGATTTGGGATTGCCTCGAAACCTAAGGGGTATCTGATGCTGAAACACGTGTAAGGCACTAACCCTACATATGTCATCTGTCAATACCGCCGGTTGAAACTGCTGACCACCAGGTAGTGATATAGTTGGAACACTACCCAAAGGTACTATCTTAGGTATCGGTCCATGTACCAGAGCCTTATTACTATATGGACCAACCTCATGGTCCCTCACTAGGAAAAACACCGGTAGCCAAGATCACCTTCTTCTCTACTAGTGTCTAAATAGGGTGTAGAACTCTAGCAATCACCTTCAGCTAGTCCTCTGCTACCTGGGAATCTGTCTTGCCTCATAACCTCAAAGGCCTCTACTACTGGATCTTGTGCAACACGCTCTATCGGCGTGCACCCTCTGTTAGTATGGCTGGTGGCCTCTGCTTCCCAACGGGTGGTGGTGCCGATGGTACACCACCCGAAGGTGCCAACATAGTAAGAGGGCTCACCACCAGATCCTCATTGTTCGGTGGTCCGACATCGTGTACTCTCTATCAGGAACCCTAGATGGCTGTCTTCATAGTAGTATCCTGATAAGGAACAGGTGTGTCACGATTAAATAGTATACCTGGTGAGCTGACTCAAAGAGACCACAAAGGAAACTCTTGAAACACACACATAATCAGTGTTTTCATGCACTGAGTCAGAATTCAGAGGTCAAGGTCCTCGTGTATGGATACATCGGCCGCCACACCAACACTGGACTCCATGGACTAAAAACCACACTCAATACTCTTAACACTCTTTCTTCATAGTAAGATAGATCAGAGTCCTATTTTTTGTGGTAGAACCGACACCTATCATACTAATTTGTAACGACCCTTCCTCAGGGCCCATGTCGTGACTACCTCAAGCACGCCTTCCATAGGCCAGGGGCTGGCGAATAGCACCAAATTTGTAAATCCCAATAAAAGGGAAGGAATTTACTTTATATAAGTAAACAAAGAAAATAGAGTACGTAAGGTGAAGTAAACACTAAGTAAACTGAGTACAAAAGTAAGTGCTGGAAAGTAAATGGGCCATTATACAAACCCAACTAAAAGTACAGTACAACTGAGAAAAGTAAGGTACAACAGAAAAGACAAATAGCTGGAAGATAGAAGTAGCTCCTGGGTCATCCACCATGGATCCAACCTAAAGGGTAGGTACAAATATCCTCCTCAACTCTCTCTCCCACCAACCACCTCCGAGTACCGTCTCGTTGTGAAGTCCACCTTCGGGTACTGCATCGTCATGAGGTCCACCTCCGGGTACCGTCCAGTCCTTGTACACTCGGTCTCTGTTAGCGTCGTCCATCATCTGCATCCAACACAACGAGGTGCGGGCATAGCCCGTGCATGGGTGAGTATAACGATACTCAGTAAGGACCCCAATACCCTCAAGGTATAACTAAATCCAACATGGATAACCACTAATTAAAGATACAAACACGTAGTATCAACCAAATCTACTAAGGTATATTCCCATACATATACCTAAGTCATCAAATCCATTTCAACTCCATCTCATGAGCCCAAATACAACCCAGACCACACAGGAAAGCACAACCCATTCCACACAAGAAACCACAACCCAGTCCACACAGGAAAGCACAAACCAGTCCACATAGGAAAGCACAACCCAGTCCACACAGGAAAGCACAACATAGTCCACACAGGAAAGCACAACCCAGTCCACATAGAAAATCACAACCCAGTCTACACAGGAAATCACAACCCAGTCCACACAGGAAAGCACAACCCACTCCAGAAAAGGAAGCACAACCCAGTCCACATAGAAAATCACAACCCAGTCCACTAAAGAAAGCACAACCCATTCCATACTAGAAATTAGAACCCAGTCCACACAGGAAAGCACAACCCAGTCCACACAAGAAAGCACAACCCAGTCCACACCGGAAATCACAACGCAGCCCACTCAGGAAAGCACAACCCAGTCCACACAGGAAATCACAACCCATTCCACACGGGAAATCAAGTCAATCACATCGATGATAAATATTGAAAGTCAAGACTCATCTCAGAGAGGTATACATCTTTCGTATAGCGATAGTGATGATCATATGTATCCACTGATTCATCTAGGCTGTCGGACCCACACAGGATACCAGACCAGCCAAGATGTCGGACCCACATAGGATATAAGACCAACTACTCTACCGGACCCACACAAGATACAAGTACAGAGTTCAAATACTGCCGGACCCACGAAGTATACAAGAACCGTAGTCATCGTCGTCGAACCCATGGAGGATTCCAATACAGTAACCATCACTTCCAAACCCACGTAGGATCCAAGTACATTCGTCCTCACTTCCGAACCCACGTAGGATCCAAGTACAGTATTCATCGTAGCCGAACCCACAGAGGATCCATGTACTGTCATCCTCTCTGTCGAACCCATGTAGGATCCAAGTACAGTCGTCATCATCGTCGCAGTCGCAGCCAGCTCTAGGGTTCCCACACACAGTAGGCTCGATTCCAGGAGGGTCCTCTCCATGAGCCAAGGGATCAATACATCAGCTGTCACGAAGTCCCATGAGTAATTATCCCAAAGGACTTCCTCATCAAAGGGGTCTCAACGCAACAGGCGGTGCGTTAATTGGACGCCTGATCTATGAGTTATTAGCCTTTTAGTCCTGGGGGCCCAGTTAGTTTCGTGAACAAACCAACCCGACTGTATCTCAACTGTACCCTGAACTATAATGGGGTATAATAAAAGGAACCATTTCTCAACTTGAATACCAATGCCACTAACGGTTCGTCAAACGGACGTCCGATCTGTGAGTTATTAGCTTTTTAGCTCAAGGGGCCAGGTTGGATTTCTGGTACAATCCAACCCAGCCATAATCCAAGTGAATATAAACCTCAGGTGAAGTATACCAAAAGAAACTTTTCACCAAAAGGAATCCAAAAATGTTGACGACGCATCAAATGGATGTCCGGAGCTCAAGTTATAATCATTTCCGCTCTGAGGGCCCGGTTGGTTTTTGGTTCGAACCAACCGGTCATATTTATACTTCATAGAAACCTTGAGTGTAATATTCCTAAACAACCATCTCGATCCTAGGAATCCTACACAACTGACGGTGTGTCAATCGGAGGTCCACAACTCAGTTTATGAGAGTTTAACTGAAGATGGTCCAAAAATAGGGGGTATGGACCCTGTCTGACCAAGCCCAACACCCCCTGGGTTGGCCTGAACCGGGTCGACCCGAACTTGGTCCAAGTCCGACTTGGTAGGGCACGGCCTGGCCAGTGTGGACCGCCCAGAAAATCTGGCTCGGCCAGCTTGGCCGTAACACGAGGAGCGGGGGGGCGCTGCCCCCTCTGTTGATTGGAACTGGCACGGCTTAAATGTCGCGCCTCTAAAATCCGGAATGGAAAAGCCGTTCGGGTTCAAATTTCGTCATTTTGGCTTATCCATGGCAGTCTTCTCTGGCGACGCGCTAGCATGGCACGCTTCCACCACTTTTCGTGGACCACCGGACAAGCTCCGGTGGTCTGTTTTGCCCGCCGCCTACGCCTAGGGTCACCTCGGGACCCAAAAAATACTGTGGAGGCTTCAAATCACCATTGCAGCCCCGTTTTTCATCGCTTGTCAATCTTCACACAACGAATAACAAGCGGAGGGTCCGGGCTTGTTTGTTAGCCTGTTCCCTCTGTGTTAGAGACTCATACCATTGTTCAACAAATAAGAATGCCCAACTTAGAGGGTATAATTCACATAAAAGATTATACAAAAACAACCCCTACCTCAATTCAAGAAGGTTTATCGCTTGATGAAGGAAGAAGATGCTATTTTTGTTCTGCTGACATTGTCATGGGATAACGGCGTCGCTTCATCAACATCGAGAAGAAAGAAGTCGAGGTTGGCACTGGCATTCTTCGCGTTCTTTTATGAGGGAAAGAAGTCCTCTCAATCCTCCCAAATCCCCTCTCTCAAGACTCTCCCCACTAGAGATTATTCCAACACCCATAATAATAAAGTATAACACTTTATTAAAGAGTTGGCATAAATATTTCGAGAGAATTTGAAAACGTGCCAAATAATTAAAAGAAGATTAATTCATTAATGAAGAGGGTTGGCACATTAAATGGAAGAACATAGGTTCAAGGGGGGTTAAAGGAGTTTATGACTCGTGTGGGTCTCGTCCCTTAATATCCTCTCAAAAGAGGTTATGTGTGGTTGGTCCCCACCACCAACTTCCCCCTTGTAGGATATAACCAACTCAAAATAAAAATTTTGTGCAACACAATTTTTGTTCAATTTAAGATTTAACTCCAAAATAAACTCAAACCCGCAAAAAACGCAACTGCAGTAAAGGTCCCCTTAAGCAATTATCGGTGCTATGGTTTCGTCGGTGCCCTCGGATTTCAATTTCGAGCACCGGTTCAAAATATATAAAAACCCGCTCGTTCGTTCACAGAACATACCTGAGCTAATCTTTAGAAAATTATTCCGGGCACACCGGGCCTCAGAATCAGGTGCCTTCAGAAACTGCATACTCGTAAAATTCCAAAGAATTTAAGAAAAAAAATCATCGAAATTTCAGGGTCTTTACAAATAATGAAACACTTAGGGTTCTATTGACTTTTTATTGTATGTTTGTTAACCACTTATTATAATAATACAAGAATACATGGTAAAAGTTATACTATTTAACTAAAAGTTAAATCAAAAAGTTATGATTAATATGGTAACATAAACCTATCTAAAACCTATTGGTTGAGAGGTTTTGGATGCATCCTCACCTTATCCTCGAAATAAATCTTTTTAGATCCATTATAAACAGAAAATGATTTTATTATAAAATAATATTTCAAGCATTTCCTAAGGTGCCCCTCACCTCTCTTATAAAAGGGAACTTACCCTTATATCAAATTTACACCTCCAAATCCATTTGGATCACCCAAACTCTACCCAAATATCCTCCCATCTACCTTCACTTTGACCTAGTGTCCTTAATTTTATCATAAAGCCATCCTAAGTATCCATTTTGATCAAATCAAAAGGAAGAACTTGAAGAAGAGGTAATAATTTGATCAGCTCTTTCAAAATTATTTTCTTCTTCCACCTCCTCTTTCTTTGTTGTTTCTAAAAATAATAATATATATAATACCTTATACCTACTTATATGTTATTATAAATATGATACTACATTATTCATTATTATATCCATACTATAAATGAAAAAGTCACCATACGTGAGTACGTACGGCTTACCGTCTCCACGTCGTCGTGTAGTTTGTCATTCAACACTTCATTATTTGGATGGTTATAATAATGATGTATAATTGATGTAAATAATAAATATGACATGTTAATAATTATATATATATGATATTGCATCCAATTATATAAGATTTTACCTTCAATTGAATGATATTGTCGCTTGTGTTTACGTACGGATTACCATCTCCATGAACACGATGAGATTCATTGCCCATCACAACCATTCAAGAATAAAACTAATTTTATGATTAAAAATAATAATTAATAACTTAATATCATTCTGGATATGAATAAATTATATCCTATCCATTACAAACATGATTTAAGTGACATAATATATAAACGAAAACGAATCAGCTAACACCCAAAACAATGATGCTACTAAAATATTATTAACAAATTAATATTAGAAGATCATATATGATATCATATTTATCTATGTGGTTCTTGAATAATTTAATAACAATGATTTAACTATTATAAAATAGTTTAACATACCCTTTACTAAGTAAAGGTCCAATTTAAGGGTTAATTATACAATCTTGTTTATTATCCGAGGTTGTTAATACGTAAGTATCTACTGGGACCTCTTTATCATCAACATCCGAGTTTTTCTTAAAAATGTATTTCAAAACATTTATAATATTTCTTATAAAATGAGTTAAATTCATTTATATCCTTTTTTTACTTTTTATAAAATGTATTGAAAGGAATCTTTCTGTTGTTTTCCAAATAAGGTACTTTGTGACCTTTTCAACAAAATTAAAGAAAGAATGTTTTTTTAACTTATATTGCAGGTGCGGATATTTTCCACCATTATAACACCTTCGAATCTTCCCTTACAAGATTATAAGAATATTTTAAAAATAAATATTTTTCTTTTATAATTATGTGACTTTTAAATTATTTCAAAATAGATAGAGATATTTCTCTAAAATAGTTTTGATTTCATCTATGTCAACATCCTTTGATGTATTTTACTCTTGTTTGAAGTTGATTTATTATGATATAATCTTCCATATTGTATTGAAGGTTTTGTGATATGTTTGACTGTGGATGCCTTATTTTTATACCATTCATGTTTTATAGTTAATGTATTAACATTTAATATGTTAGTTTTAATACGAATGTTTATGTTATGTTTCAACCTTTTCATATAAGTAATGCATTGGACTCAGTAAGTGACGGGTGGAGCCCACTATACCTCATTGATGCATCGGTGGGTCTCATGAGAAAAACTAGTGTCGTGGCACAAGGCCATGAAAAAATATTTATTTTTAGTCTTAGCACGAGGCATTGACTATGTGGTTATAATGTCCGGCATTATGCCTTCCATCATTATGAAATTGGCTATTGATATTTCATGTGATTATTTGACTAGTAGAATATCCATGTGAAGAAGTAAATGGAATTATTTGATTTATATTTTCCATATTATTCTGAGGTTTATGTTTTAATGGCTTGTTTTTTATTCTTATAAATTTCCTTAAATGTTTATATTTATTTTTGAAAGTTCCTGCTATATTGTAATCCTTACTAAGCATCTAAGCTCACCCATTTCTAGGTTTTATTTTTTCCAAGATGTGAAGAAGTATATTATGATTAACTTGTAGGAATAGGATAAAGGATATGAGTGTGTTCAAAGGGGACACAATGTTGTTGTTTTTCATTTTCATGATGTAATGAAAAACTTATGTATGTTTCTATTACTTCTAAGGCTACTAAACTGATCGGTATTTTGGTACATGATTCCCTGTATTATGCCAATGTTATTTAATAATGCACCGACTCTGGGTAACTGGGGTTAGGGCAATACAATCTTCGATAACTTTAGGGAACTACCTGGCATTGAAATACTGATGACCAAAAACCATAAAATATAAATAGGCATCTCGATCAATCATTCTGCAACTCACCACCCCAGAATTCCTCAGAGACACATCAATGTTGAATTTTAGGACCTCCTCTAGGGGAGGAACCCAACAACAAAACTTTTGAGATGCAGTTGTGGGGTCCCCATGATTATCATCTAATTTCCAAGAGTTCATCCAAAAATAAGTGGATTCAATTTAGGATGTATCAGGTTTACATATCTGATTAAAAACAAAAATTTTTCTTTTAAAACCAAATTTTTTAAGCCGAAATACAGATACAACATAATATTTCAATAGGGAGAGATGAGATCCATTTCTAAAGTAAAATTGGGAGGTTAATGTTATTCTCCAAAAAGTAAGAAAATTTATTGTTCTAGGTATTCTGTATGTATCTCACTCCAAGATATGAAATAATAGCATCAGAAGGGGTCTATAAAAATTTCTATAAAAGCATACAGGTATTATCATCCATGCAGTGGAAAGAGAGGAGGAATTCTTTATAGGGAAGAACTCCCATTCATACCTGCCACCAGAAGAAGTGAACTTTTAGGGGGATCGAAAGCTTCCACAAATTCTCCAATCAAAGAGATTCCCCTTGACATGGAAGGTTTTATGACATAAAATAACCCAATTTGACAAAATAATCACCAAAAGATTCTTTAGACCAACAAATGTGATCTGGAAGGGATTTACCACCATAAGGGATACTCAGAATTGAGTCCATATCTCTCTCATTGAACCAGGAAGAAATCTTCTTAAAGAACCAACAATTCCCATACTCATTAAATATGTCCCTCAACTTTTAATTATTCATCCTTACAATGACAAGAGTGGAATCCTTAGAGCTGTCATTATTTGGTAGGCATGCATCTTTCCATAAGTTAACACTGGCGCCGTTTCTAATTATCCAAAATAACCCCTTCTCTAGGAGTTCATGGGATCCCCAAATACTTCTTTACAAAAATCTTGGATGACACTATAGTCATGCTTTATAAAAAGTGGAATGGGGAAAAATTAGCGTGAAGAACTCAAGCATAAAAGAAAATCATGATCATTTAGAAGTATCCATACCATCATGGAATGCAAGGCATCATTGAGATGGCTAAGATCCCAAAACCAACACCCATAGTCATTGGTATGGTAAAGCCTTACCCATGAAACGTAGCATTTATAATTATTTCCACTGTGAAGGCTCCACCAAATTTTTACAAGGTGGGAGTGAAACTCATCGATGATGAGGACCAAGAGCATAAAACGATACATGACATAAGAAGGAATGTCTTGGGCCACTACCTTATTAAAAGCCTCCTTGCCATCCTTATAAACTTTTTTACAATTTCATCCCAAGATTCTCTTTTCCATCCTATCAAGGATATTAGAAAAGTATTATTTCATAGACTGACCAATAATAGTAGGTAGGCCAAGATACTATTGATTCTTTTCCACAACCAAAATACTAGAGGCCTCTTACAAATCTTGTCTTTTAATAAAAGGGACACCATAACAGAAGGAAATATATAATTTGGAAGGATTAACTAATTATCCTGTGGGAATTCCAAAACATTTAATAAGGTGTTTTACTATTCCACATTCCTCTATGGTCTCTCTCGAAAATAAGTGGCTCTCGTCCTGAAAAAATAAATGAGATATGGTGAGCCACCATTAACACACATTTCCCCTGTGCATATAATAATTTATATATATAGCTAGAATAAGATTTGAAAAAACATTATCAATAATAATAATGTGTAATGGAGAGAGTGGGTCCCCTTACCAAAGACCCTTTGTGGGAGAAAACTTTGAGAAATTCCACCATTGATCAGAATACGAAACGAAATAGTAGTAACACATTACATGACCACATCAATACACTTAAGACAGAAACCTATCTTACACATAACCAAATGAATGAAGGACCAATCAACCCAATCATATTTCTTAGTCATCTCAAGCTTCCAAGCCATGATACCACATTTTTGCAGCCGACCATGTTTTCATAGAGTGAAAAACTTTGTGGGAAACAATATAATTATCCAAAATTAGTCTCTTTAAAAAACACTATTTGGTTTTCTGAAATAATGTCATAGGTCCATCCATGTTGACGATTGAGAATAATTTTGGAAAATAATTATAAGAAAAATTACATAAAATGGTGGGTATGAAATTTGAGGCCAATAAAGGGTTATTCACCTTGGGTATTAGAGTGATAAGAGTATCATTGATAGTTCAAATATTAATGTCACAATTACACATATTTTTCATCAAACATTTGACATCATACTCGACAATATGATAAGACTTTTTAATTTAGAGAAAGTGAAATCCATCCAGGATAGGAGATGTCGTGGAGAAGATTTGTTTTAATGCTGAAAAGATTTCATCTCCGTGATGTCCAGTGTTGATTCATATGATCTAATATAATCAAACAGAAACTAGAAGAAATAACATATTTAATGGATGAACCTCTATTAGTATAAAGATCATGGAAACAATAAAAGATATGATAATGAAAATCCATCTAATTATTAATATCTATGCATTCAATCATTTTATGTTGATGAATAATATTCTTCCAATGCCGGGATGGGGATTTATAATGAAAATATTGAGTGGTAAAATTTATTTCCTTAGTGTTAGCTTCAAGAAATCAAATGAATTATAAGATATCTTTGTTTTGGAAGGTCAAATCCAGGTTATATTCAAGTGTAGAAATCTCAAAACAAATGTGCTTAGAAGGAGGGATGATGTAAAGAATATTAATATATTTCACAATATGATCAATCAGAGAATATAAAGGATGGAATTTAGTATAACTAAATGGCTTCATCTTAGATTCAACCTAGATTAACTTAATCGAAACATTGGACCCATTAGGTTCCCTGTTTGAGACAATCAGCTTCTCACACACCTTATCCTTGATCCACCTACTTTAAAATCTAAAAAACATCTCATGGTGGCCATACATGAATAGGGGAGATAAGGTGAGAAATATAATATAGTGATCTAAAGAATTTGGAGGTACATGGGATATCTGGAAGTTGTTTAAGATGTTGATACATTCACTAGATCCCACAAATATATCAAGATGATCCACCACATGAGACAAATAAAACATCCCCTAAACCACTTGAAAGGAATGCCACAATAATATATACCAATGAGGCCTACCACTTGTAATGTCTCATGAAATAAAATCATTGAATGAATTAGCTTCATAGAAACCCATAACATTTTTTCTTAGTATGATTTTGCATTAAATTATCTTCCAATTAATAAGGGGCCTAGAAGACCCGCACAACCTGAATTAAAAAGCTCCCAATATCTCAATTTTTCACCCTGATTGGTCTAGTAATAGAAACCCAAAAAATCCCATTTAGGAGCACCCTTCTGAATGATATAGGCTTCAATATGGTTGTTATAAAAACTATTAATCTTAAAATCAACACCCTCTTTTAAAAGGAGACTCGAGAAACCACCATGGCCAAGCCTTTCCTTTCGTAGAAAACCTTGAAATCCCAACATAGAAGAAATTCCAATCATGTCCATGTTTTCTAATATGGTTTCACACATGAAAACCACATTGGGTAAAATTTTAGCACTATGAATGCGGAACATCCGAACTATTCATACATTTCCAAGCACACAACAGTTTCGGCATAATATTTTCAATGGGGTTGGTAGGGATAAATCATGCCAGCCTCCACCTCTATGTCATTAATGTCTAAAATACCCCGATAATGGTGTGAAATAATTTTTATGATGATCTTTCTCAGTAAGTTACTATGATGATCTTTTATTCCCCTAGAAATTAAAAAAATGATCATTTGAACCTGGATCTGATCTATGTAACTTGCTCCATTGTCCCTAATTTTTAGGGCCCAAAGGGAAGGATTCATAGAAATATTCTAGTAATGGATATCTAATAATATTAGACCAAAACTGGGTTAAAACCTATCTAGGAGTGTACCATAAAATCAACATCATTGTGAGAGGAGGGTTTTACTTCTCCTAGACCATAGGAGGAGAATCCAAAGAGTGAGTGACTATTATTGGGTTCCAATACTCAATCAAGCCAATGCCGATCAACAGCACTGAAGGAAGTTCATTAGAACCAGGATTCACATTTTTCATCTTCTTTGGACATCCCACAATTTTTTAGACAATTGTGAGTGGACCAAACATGATTACTTTACCCTTTACAGATGCAAAATGATAGATCATCACTTTTAATAGTCTCTCTCTATCCTTTTATTTCTCAAACTCTGACACAAAAGGTAGCCCTGTATTTTTTTCCTCAACCATGGCCTAAACTACATGATGAAGTTACCATCTTTGTTAGCTGCCTTAATGGATCACTCCTTCTCCAAATGGCCTAGGTTTCCATAGAAGAAGCAAAAGGTAGGTAGAATATCATACTAAAAGTATATCCATGCGTTTGAGTTGTCAATAGTATGTAAGATCACTCTCATAAGTTGTTTTGATGCCTACACCATTACTCTTTTACAATCATAAAGGCCCCAATGGATGGGATCAAAAATATCCTAGTCAATAAAACCTCCAATTTGGCTTCCTATATCCTTCAAGATACATTCAGATCTACCACATAAAGGTCTCCCTTTCAAATTAATCTAGAAGGTCTATTTATGAAAGGTGATCTTCAAAATATCTCGTTATTTGTTAAGATTCTCCAATAGGATCAGGTGGTTTTCAAAGAACCATGGTCTACCCTACCGTACCCTTTGTTTATTAGCCTCATTAAAATTTTAAAAAATCAGAAGCCCTATCTGTATTTCCTTTATTTCCACTCTATTATCCAATCTTCATACTAATTAGAGAGTGTTTTTTAACATGTTTAGGTTAAATAGGCAATGTGAAAGTAGTTTCCCCACAAAAAAATAGATACATTTATTTTAATAATATTGCATCATCATCCATATCAATAGAAATACTCATTTTTTCCTTTCCTGATATTGAAAAAATCCTCCATCATAAGATCAGATCATTCTCTATGATGTCAGGTGAAAGAAAAAGGACATGAAGAGAAAAAACGACACACTCCCAAGAAGACATACCTCTAAGGGGAAGGGATCAAAGACAATAGAATGATCATTTCCTCACCATGAAAGCACTATCACACCTAGAAAATCCTAGGAAATCTAAACCCTTGGATGGTGTAGGAATTGTTCTCTCATAGTGGAGTGACTATTTTTATGTTCTAGTGTATATTTACTACACAATATGAACCATAGTAATTTTCACTAAAAATAACACATGAATGTATATTTCAATATCAATAAACATCATAATATTACATTTTTCATTTCTAGTTAAATTTTACATTGTGAATTTTTAGTACATACATATTGGAATTTTAAAAAGAAAATTTACTCTGAAAATTTCAAGAGACATTTTCTATTGTATATTTGGATGAATAAAAAAAATAAGTATGTATATATATAAATTTAAATTTAAAATGTAATTTTCCAGAATAAATATACACTTGAAATATTCAGTGCATATATACATACATATAAATATTAACTGAAATTTCTCAATTAAAATTTTCAAAGCATATTTCTTATAAATTTTTAGTGTAAATTTTCCTTGAAAATTTCAATACATATATATATATAAACATGAAAATTGTTGTTTTAATTTTCAATGAAAATTCATTGTGAAATTTTTTAATGGAAAATTTCACAATTATTGTTGAAATTTTCAATGAAAATTAATCATGAAAATTTCACTTATCAATATAAATTTATACTTGAAATTTAATTTTCAATAGAAACTCTAGAAATTAAAATGAAATATTCAAGTTAAAATTTTGATTAAATAATTATAATTATAAGTGAAAATTCATACTCAAAATCAAATATAATAATATACATGTATACTAATATAAACAAATGCATAAAGAGGTGTTATAGTATAGAATATTTATATGAAAAAATATTATGATAGAATTGAATTGTCATTTCTATAATTTGTGATATGCATGTTGGGATTATATAGAAAATGAATCAAGGTTATTATGAGATTTTTTCCCTCTGTTTTATTAAATATTAAAATCAATGATGGCATCACAAAGAAATTTTCCCCTATTATGGGTATTCACTAGGGGGCCTGCTCTCTCATTTTTCCTTTATATTAATGGGTGACATTTTATGTAATATTATTTTTGTGGAAGCCCTTGAATATATCATTCATATTGTGAATGTGTGTCATTGGGCCCCACCTATTTATCACCTATTTTATGATGATGATAGTTTAATTTTTTCATGGTCTACTCTAGAAGAATGTGTTGGTATCTATAATATTATATATAGATATGAATTAGAATCAGGGTAGTCAGTTAATATCTCCAAATTTAAAATATCCTTCAGCTCAGGTGTACCTTTGAATATGAAGGACATCATTTTCCATGTTTTGAATATTCGAGTGATCGATAAGAATCAAAAATATATGGGGATCCCCAACATTTTTGGCTGCTTAAAAAAAGTGGTTCTTTAAAGTATCATAGATATAGTGGGAAAAGGATTTAGAGCTATATTTTTAAAAGGATCCCTAAAGTGGGTATGAAAAATCTTATAAAATTTGTGGCCTAATCAATCCCAAATTATGTTATGTCACTTTTAAAACTCCTTGTATTTTTTATATACCAATTTTAATCTCACTCAGCTAACTTCTGGTCAAGTATGAACAATGGGAGGAAGAAAATTCATTAGATTTCCTTGGATAAGCTCTTCCATCCTAAAGCTTTCGAGGGAATAGGTTTTTAGGACATGCACCATTTCAATACACTCTCATTAACATGTAATGTTTTTATCTTATTCAGTACCCTGATTCTTTGTACTCTAGGATCCTCTATGGAAAATACTTTCCAAATTTTGACTTCCTCCAAGCATACTTGGGGCCCGGTCTCATTTTTCTATGGTGAAGATTGTGGGGAATTCACGAGCTACTCAATAAGTGGATCTACTGGAGGATTGGAGATTGGGTAACTGTTATTGTTTGGAAGGACCCATGGCATGTTAATGGTAGGGGGTTTAAAGAGATCTCCCCTGTGATCACTAGTTTGAAGGATACAATGGTTTTCACTGTTTTAAATGAGATGTGTAATGGTTGGTGCATTGAAAAAAAAAGACTGCCAGTTTACTAAGAGTGACATGAACAATATCCTCAGCATCGCTTGTGTAAGGTACATGGGCCTAGATCATCTGTTTTGTAGCCAAGAATCTTCATGAGCCTACTCAGTTAAATCAAGTTATAAAATTTCTTTGGAAATGTTGATCATGGAGGATGGTGATATATGGAAACCTCTATGAAAGATTTTCACTCCACCCAAGGTTCATTTTTTGTAAAGAACATGCACCAGAATTCTCTCATCCATGGAGTTCCTTGCATTTCCTCATAAAGCTGATTACCCAATCTACCCTCTCATCATGGATACTTCCAAATAGTCGATGCATGCCATTTTAAACTACCCTAAGGAAAAGGCGGTTTGGCACTCCTGGAAATAAAATGCTTACAATTTTTAAATTTAGCACATGATTGTATATCACTTTTTAACAAGTGGGTTTCCTCCCCTCCAGTAGAGATGGTGAATATTTTATGTAAATTATCATGATTGATATAGGTTAGATGTAATTTTTTAATTTTTAACTAGTTGGAAAGACCATACTTGTTTTGGGTTGAGGTGGCTTCGTCTTGGTTGGACATTTGGACCCACAACCAATCACTGCATTATTCCACATTCATGTGGCTTAGTTCGGGTCTTTGTAATCCTCCTCTAATAGGATCCTTGAATATTGATTTGGAATCATTTCTTTTTTATGGATGAATCACTAACATTGGTTTGATTTTTCATGATTCTCTTGGAACAATTATTGATTCTCAACAATCCTAATTCACAACATCTTAGACTCGAAAAATTACAAAATCCCAAGTTATAATTATTGGTTTGTAAATTTATTGTGAAATAGGATAGAGATATCTTCTCTTGGAGTTAGATATCCTTATTATCATCAATGATATCTCTACACTAGAAATATGTCTTCAACTGTTCGGTTTTCTGGTCATGATGATTTTTTCTCTTCAACACCAATTCATGAAATGTTCCTTTTCTTTCACCAAAACGGAGGGTAATCTCACTACTCACCTATTGGTGACATGTGGCCTTTCTAGTGTGTCACGTGACAGGTTGGATGATTTACCACCTTATATTTATTCCCTTGTAATCTCTGATATTTTATCATTAAAATTAAATCTCTTTCTCTTCAAAAACAATATAAACATATGCATACAAACATACATAAATTTTAAATTTTCACTGGAATTTAATACTTGAAATTTGAATAGAAAATTTGATTATTAAAAATCTAAGATAAATACATGTTTAAATTTCCAATGTGGATATAATTGCACATAAATAAATAATATGAATCTGCACTGAAAATTTGTAAATTTACAGTTTAAATTTCCACTATAAATTTCCAGGGAAGATTTTTTTATTTACTATTATTATATTTTTTTTATTATTATTTGATATTTTTATTTATATTTACTATTAAATTTTTATAATAATAGTTTTTATTTAACATTTTACATTTTTTTAAATGGTTTACATGATGTTGGGGAGGGTATTCTCATTTAATTGTTTAAAATAAAAGGGTTTGATTTTTAAAAATCATATTAATTAAAAAAACATATCTACTTCTACAAAGTGGAAGTTTATCCCACTATGTACATGACCCTTTGGTTCACATGCAGACCTAATAAGATGTTTCTCCCTCACTACATGCATCCACAACCATTCTATTAACACTATTCGTCTTTGACCATTCATTTTGTCATCAATATATGTTTGATGATTCATCACATCAAAACTCTACTAGATTTTCCATATCTAGACGAAGCACTTAGATTCTCAATTCATAAGAGTAACTCAAATCCTTAAGCTATTTTCTTGCTACTTTCAAAGTGATCTGCACTATTATTTTTCTTTGTTACCTTCAACATCCCCACATTCATTCTTTCCTCCAATCCATTGAACGCAATTATTTTTCTATCACCTGTTCAAGACCTTTGTTGTTAATGGGAAGGGTGAATGGAAATTTAAACACATTAAAAATAAAATAAAAATAATATTTAATTTTTAATTTTCAATTTAATGGGAAATGATGTTTACAACAAATTAAATCATCTCTTTCATATAAGTATATATATATATAAAATTTATATTATAATAAAAGTAATAATATAAAAATTAATTATATAAAAATGTTTTAATTATATAATGATAAAATTATATATATATATATATATATTATTTATATAAAAAATGTTAATAATAATAATCAATATTATAGATGAGGCCATTAACAGTGCTAGAAAAGGGCTTTATCAGCACAAAAAGGCCTTGACAATCTAAGTGCCATTAAAAACGCACAGCCGTTATCAAAACTAGCAAAATCACTGATAGAGGAAGCCTTTATCAATGATTTATTTTTATTGATAATAAACACCAAAATTATCAACACTTATTCTAGCACTGATAAAGTCCATATCCACTCATGTACCTGCAACATCCATATAATAATTCTATAACAACAAACACGATTAGAATACATAAACAAGAATAGAAATATATAGAAAACCATATTAGAATAAAAATATTACATTTCATCGTCAATTTAATTAAGAATTTACATATAAAATATTAATAATTAATAAAAAAATACAACCCATAAAAAATCAAAACTTTTATAGCAAACATTTTCTAATGATCAACATCTGTACGAAAGCTTATACCTCTAATAATAATAATTAATATTTTAGTAAAAAAATTAATTTTAATATTATATAATACACATATGATAAATTATATTGTTAATTACTGAATATATTAATGATATTTTCAGTTATACTATTAATTATATTATTAAAAAGTCACTTTTTTTTTTGAAAATAAGCATTTTGAGTCATACCAACCACATCATTTGTTGGATTTATGTGAAAGCAATTTATATATGTCACAAATTAATTATGGATTATTTTTCTAAATTTTGAAAACCATTTGAGCAATTTTTTCCAATTTTGGCTATGTCACGCATGTTTTAAACTTTAGTGACACTTTTATATTGAAAACTTTCACTTTGAGGCATACTGAACACATTACGTGTCGTATTGACATGTAGTCAATTACTACATGTTTGAAATGAATTATGGATTAGTGTCCTAAATTTTAAGAACAATTCTAGATCGTTTTCTCAATTTTGGGTATATTATTTGTGTTTTAAAATAAAATTTAACATTAATTTTGAAAACACACACTTCGAGTCATAATAACTGCACTGTTCGTTGGATTGATGTGTTGTAGATTACTATAAGTACAAAATAAATTATGAATTTTTGTCTTAAATTTTGAAAACAATTTGAGCTCATTTTCATGGTTTTGTCTAGTGATGCACCTTTGAATCAAAAATCACACTTTTATATTAAAAACACTCACTTTATGTCATACCAACTACATTGTGTGTTGGATTGGTGTGCATTCAATTCCTACATGTCACAATAGAATTATGGATAATTTTTTTAAATATTGAAAAAAAAATGGAGCTTGTTTTCTTATTTTTGTCTAGTGAATCACATTTTAAACTAAAATGAAACTTCTATATTGAAAACACACACATTAAGTCATACTAGATACATTGTTTGCCATATTGATATGCAGTCAATTCTTACATGTCAAAAATGAATTATGGATCATTTTCCAATATTTTGAAAATAGATAGAGCATATTTTCATAGTGTTGGATATGTGACACGCATTGGAAACTAAAATGAAACAATTATATTAAAAACATGCACTTAGAGTCATACCAACCACATCGCATTTCATATTGACGTGTGGTTGATTCATAAATGTCGAAAATAAATTATAGATCATTCTCATAAATTTTGAAAATAGTATGAGCCCGTTTTCTTGGTTTTTTCTATGTAACATACCTTTTAAACTAAAATGACACTTCTACATTGAAACCATACTCTTTGATTTATATTTTCCACATTGGGTGTCAAATAAACATGTGGTTTATTCCAACAAATCAATAATTAATTATGTTCTTTATTCCTGATGTTTGAAAAAAAATTCAAAGCTCGTTTTCTTACTTTTGGAAATGTGACGTGCATTTTAAACTAAAATGACACTTTTATATTGCAAACATGAACATGGTCATACCGACTACATCATGTGTCTGATTTATGAGAAGTCAATTCCAACATATTACAAATGAATTATGAATCATTTTACTAATGTTTGAAAAAAAAATATTAACTCATTTAACTAGTTTTGGCTATCTAAGGTGTTTTTTAAACTAAAATAACACTTTTATACTAAAAAGTAATCACTTTCATTCATGCCTACCACATCGTATGTCAGATTGATATTGGATCAATTCCTATACATCAAAAATGAATTATGGATCACTGTACTAAATTTTGAAAACAATTTGAGCTCATTTGCTCAGTTTTGGAATCGTGATGCTCCTTTTAAACTATGAACTTCATCCAATGTCACATCCAAGAAGATTTTCCTCTCTTAAGGGTAAAAAATATATCTAAAAACCCGGATCAATAAAAATTATCTCACCATTGTTGTATATTAAAGCATAAATTATTACCTATAATAAATTATTAAAAACAAGTTATATACTACATCATCAAATGTTGAACATATTTAAATTGGTTATGATTAAATAGCTGTGAATTGATCTTAAATTTTTTTATATGGATTGGTTTTTTATTATTTTATAAACAAACCAAAACCAAGGGGGACTCTTGGAGACTCTATTATCTCAAATTTCAGCAACCATTAGTCTTCTTTTAGTTATGGTGTAAAAATACAGCTTCAAACAGTAACGCCTCTAGTTGATTGCCCTTTTATTGAAATATTACAAACATGAAAGTAAGGGGGGATAGGGGTTTTGGATACATGACATTTTTAGATGGACATGAATGTCTTTACAAACTTAGAGAGTGGGATAAAACATAGTTCATCAATGTGTAAAATAAAATGCAATTATTAAAAATTATATAACCACATACAAAAAATGACATGCAATTTCAATGATACATTAGTCGGTCAATCATCTCAAGATCAGTCAATTATTAAAAACTAAATAATCAGATATATACAAATATATAAAATGCAATTTTAATCATACATTAGTCAGTCATCTCAAGATCAGTCATCATACAAGACTGAAAACATGTTTTTTTAGGATATTTATTATGTTCTATATATTACAACTTTACCTATTACTATAGATAATAGATAATATATATATATATACACATATATTTATATACATACTTAAATGAATATTTTTCACTCTTACAGGTAGAAAACTACAGTTAAAACCCTGATTGATATAAATAACTTCACTATGGAAACATACATTATTACCATGAAAGTAAATTTAATAAAACGTTATCTATATTTATACTATATCATTAAATGTTTAACATGTTTTAATTAGTAATAATTAAATAACTATGAATTGATCTTGAGAATATTTCTATGGATTAGTTTATCATTATTTGATAAACCAACCAAAACCAGGGGGGATCTTGTAGCCTTAATTATCTTAGATTCCAACAACCATCAATCTCCTTTCAATCATGATGTAAAAACCCATATTCAAACAACAACACCTCTTATTGAACACCCTTTCATAGCATTGTCACTCACATGCAAGTGAGGGGCATAGGGGTTTGGGATACATATCATATTTACATGGACACAAAAGTCCATATATAATTTGAATGATAGATCACACACAGGTCATCAATGAGGAATAGAAAATACAATTATAACAGATTATATAACCGCATACAAAAAAAGAAATACAATATCAATCATACATTGTTTGGTCATCTCAAGATCAGTCATCACACAATACTCTAAACATGTTTTTTGGGATACATGTTATGTCCTACATAACAGTATCTAATTAATAATAAATATCTACATATATATCCATATATTTATATTACCTTCTTTTTAATATCAATATATATGTATGTATGTATGTATGTATGTATGTATGAATTTTTTTATTTAATGATGTATTTTAAATAAATTCTTAATATACATTTCCAAATATTATATTCAAATAATATAACATATATATACATAACTACTAAAAATATTATTAACGGTAATTTTTCTTAAATATAATTAACAGAAGTAATATAATGTACACTTAAATAACCATTAAAATTTTGTATTCTTATGTTTCTTTCAATATTAAAAAATTAGATAAGTATATATAGAATTTTTAAAGTAATTAAAATTTCCAAAATTTAATCTTTTCAATGTGTATAAATATATATTTAAGTAGATTCAACTTATTTACCTATGTGTATCGAATATTATAATTTAAATTTATATTACATTAGATATAATATATATATATATATATATATATTAAAATCTTACAATTCAAATTAAATATATATATATATATATATAAATTTTCAAATATTATATTTAAATAATAAAACCTATATATACACATTAAAATATATTCTACTATATCAATTAATATTTTAAAATATGATTAATTATATTTTTATAAACAAATATTGTTTCCTAAATAAAAATATTATTATTCTATACATAACTACTAAAAATATTATTAATAGTAAAAAAATTAAATTTAATTCAAAAGGAAAAATAATTATATTTATATATATATTGAATAATATATTAGATATTCAAACCAATTTAAATATAGTACGTAATATAACTAGTATTTTTTATAGATAAATATTCAAAATATAATTTTTATAAAATATTTAGCTAGATTCACTTTATTTACCTATGTGTATGGGATATAATAATTTAAAATTATGTTACTTTAAATATAATATATAATAATATATACATATAAATATATTCAAATCTATTTATTTACCATTTAAATTACAAATATATACATTTTTTTAACAATAATATTTCTCAAAATATAAATTATATTTTATAGATAAAATTTAAATTTTACATACACCATATTTTGATTTTATAAATCATTCAATTTAAATTAAATCATACAAAAAACAATTATTCTTATAGAAATTAAATCATAGAATGAAAAATAATTTATACATTCATATATCCATACATCTGTGCATATTAAATAAATAAATTAAACAAGAAAATAAATACAAACAATTAGACAATTAAAATTTTAAATAGAAATTTTACCTTCTTAAAATCTAGAAAAATATGTTGAGAAAGAAATCCAGTAAATATTCATAGAGAAATTAATACAAGAACAATTGAAAATAGAGGGGGAGGTACCACTATTTAAAAATTTTTCTAAACAAGATCCATGAACTCTGTTCGGGCCTCCTTTGTAAATAATTTGAAGGAAGTGTGAACAGGGTTCACGCTTCCTACCATGTGCCAAGAAAGCATGAAAGGGGTTTACTCTTTCGTTGTGGTTGAAAGAGTACTGTAAACCCTGTTCACACTTCTCTATAAAAATAAGAAGTGTGAATGTTGTTCATGCTTCCCTGTGAAATCGAGATGCGCGAACTGCATTCACACCTCCCCGTACCTTTTTTTTAATACGTCCAACCCAGACCTTTTAATTGATTTTCATAAATCATATAACCCTAAAAAAGAACTCATGTTCATGAAAATACACACATCATCTTCTCTTATGGTTTTCAAAACTACCACAATTTCATGTGAACAATATATCTCAACTTTAAACTTACACTTCATGAAATCCACACACACCCACTGTATTTGTTTTATTCATGTAGTACATAGCATGAACCTCACATATAACATAATCAACTTATTTCACACAAGTATATCATCTGACACTTATTCTTATTTATAACTCATGTACGTGAACCTGCCTTCATGCATAGATAAAATTTCATTCATATTTCTCAAGCTCTTCGTATAACAGAATACGCAATGCCTCTTTATTCCCTTCTTTCTTCTTCATGTAACAATATATGATGAAACTATTTTTCTTATTCCTCGGCAAAGAGTTTGTATTTTACACTGGATCATGGTACTAAAACCATCATCATATGATCTTGAAGGTCTAGAAAGACTCAACACAAATGCATGAAACCATATGTGAATATAGAGCATTCTAGTTTGCTTGGTTTCACTCTCACATATCAAAATTCTTTTTAATAACATACTACAAATGAGTGATCATTGAGGTATTTATAGACAACAACACTAAAAAAAATCCACCACCTCAGTCAATATGTCCATCGTCTCATCCTATATGACTACATAAAACACTATCACTGGAAACATATCTTTTTTTATAGTTCATCATTCATGGAAAATTATCATGAAACACATAAAAGAAAATATTACATCATTTTTTAGCTACTTACAATCATATGTGATCATTCATATCACCTGACTCTATCTCAGTTCAAACATGGGTGGTTTAGAATGAAGATCCCGATGAACAACAGAACTCTCAACATACTCGAGGTAAAAGATGAAGTATGGATCAATAGAACAGTGTATAATAGCCTAATTAAATGGTGCTACTTCATTACATATGTTTTAAGGGAAAATGAACAATGTTTCACTTAAATGTGTCCTATATCAGTAGCCAACTTGGATGATCTCTCCTTAATAATATTCTATGTGATGGAAAAAAATGTAGTCATCCCTGGGGTCGGTACCTGGATACAGTTAACACTATATTTCATAGGGTCACACTTCCCTCCTCAGGTCTAGTATCCCTTTCCATATGCACGGTCATAGATAAGTGCCCCTATGATCTAGATGTAGACTACCCACATAATGAAATGGTAATGGTTTGGCTGGCTAGGTTCATTTTTTATAATCCCTTTATTAAACTATCATAGAGAGTTTAAAAACTCACTCCTTATCTACTTCAAACTCCAAATCCGAAATACTAACTCATCAATACCTCTAATCAACTTCTTCTAATGTTCTAACATTGTGCATTCTATAATCAATTTATCTCATTATCAATAATGGAGTAAATTGGAGTGGGTTCTTGATGATAGAAATCATTATAAATATTAATCCCCAAACACTAAATAGATATAATAGAACATACACCATCTACATCCATTATCTAATTACCTTATTCTAATGTTATAACAATGTTCATTCTCTAACCATATCTTGCACATGTGTCATTATCTGTGAATTTAATATACTATATTAAGTCCATAATATTTATTAATTATTTGATGGGAATAAATTTCTCATACAGTAATACTCTTTTTCGATGAAGTAAATTAGAGTGGGTTTTTGATGGTATAACCCACTTTAAATATTAATCCCCTAGCACTCAACGAATACAAGGGAACATAAACTATCAACATCCTCCATATAATCACTTTCTTCTAATGTTCTAACAATGTGCATTTTCTAACCATCTCTTGTACATGTATTATTGTCTAGGAATTTAATGTATTAAATTTGGTCCATAATATATATTAATTATTTTATGGAAATCAATTTCTCATGCATTACTACTCTTTGTCAATTGAGTAAATTGGATTTAGTTCATGATGGTAGAACTCATTGTAAATATTAAGTCCCCTTCACTCAATGGAAACAATAGAGTATACACTATCTACATCCACCATATAACAGTCTTATTCTAATTTTCTAACAATGTACATTCTCTAACCATATCTTTCACTTTTATTATTGCCTATGAATTTAATTTATTAAATTTTTTCATGATATTTATTGATTATTTGATGGAAATGAATTTTTCATTTATTAATACTCTTTGTTGAGGAAGTAAAATTGAATGGGATCTTGATGGTAAAACCCAAAATAAATATTAAACCCCTTAAACTCAACTGATTCAAGGGAACATAAAACATCTTCATACACCATCTAATCACCTTCTTCTAATGTTCCAAAAATGTGCATTATCTAAACATCTCTTACATGTTTATTATTGTCTATGAATTTAATGTATTAAATTTGGTTATTTATATTTATTTATTATTTATTGGAAACTAATTTCTCATGCATTAATACTCTTTTTCGATGAAGTAAATTGGTGTGGGTTCTTGATGGTAGAACCCACTATAAATATTAATCCCCCTACACTCAAAAAATTACAAGGGAACATACACCGTATACATCTATCATCTAATCACCTTCTTCTAATGTTCTAACAATGTGCATTCTCTAACCGTCTCTTGCACATGTATTATTATATATGATGTTAATGTATTAAATTCGTTCCATAATATTTATCGACTATTTTATTTCAATTAATTTATCATGCATTAATAATCATAGTCAATGGAGTGAATTGGAGTGAGTTTTTTATGGTAGAACCCACTATAAATATTAATCCATCTACAATCAATGGATACAAGTGAACATACACTATCTAAATCCACCATGAAGAATGTAGAAGGGATTCATATTTTTGATTTATCAATTTCCAACATTTTTTCAATGATCATAGGTACATAATTATTTCTTTTGTATTAAATTTGGTCCATAATATTTATGGATTATTTGATGGAAATAATTTTCCCAAACATTAATACTCTTTATCGATGGAGTAAATTGGAGTAGGTAATTGATTATAGAACCCACTATAAATATTAAACCCCCTTCACTTAGTGGATACAGAGGAATATATATCATGTACATCAACTGTGTAGAGTTAATTCAAAATTAGATTTCTCAAATTCCTATGTTATTCAATGTAATAATGTGAACTCTCTAACCATCTCTTCCACGTGTATTTATCATTAAATATAGTCTAACAAGGGTTATAATTAAAATTTATTGACTTTTCATCCTATCAACATATTTACAACAAATTCTACTTTAATAAATCACATGGGTTATTCAAGACCAAGTGGGAGAATGTAATAAATGTTCCTCCAATTAATTGTGAAGGTAATAAATTATTTTCCAAATATGATAAATATAATAAATTATTTTTTATGAATTTAATGTATTAGATATGGTCCATAATATTTAATTTATATAATTATTTATATAGTTTTAAAGAAATTAAAAATGATTCGGAAATTAAATTTATTAAAAATTATAATATCTAAACGTTACAACCTCTGACTAGCTTCTCATACTCAGCATGAACTCATTTACTCTCCATCACTTGATAATACACTAGGTAGTGGTATTGTCTTTGAACTGGTTCTCACATATAAACCCTAGAATGAATGAAAGGTAACTTATAGCACCTTCGTCTCATGATCTCATTAGTTTAAGCTTGAATTTATCGTGAGCATCATGAAATATAAGTACCTAACATAAAAACCCTACATATTGAGGTTAAAGACAATATATGTGTACCTATAACATCAACATCTTCAAATGTCCCTATGTTTTAATGTGGTGTGAATAGTTTTTATTAAATTATGAGTCCCACATCAAGTAATAATAGAGACACAAACATCTTATTAATCCTCTACCTGGTTTCCACTAGTTAGAACAAGCCCGAATAGAGTCAGTGTTCTCTTACGGCCTCTCATGTCAATCCACATGTGAGAGGCTAAGCACCACCTCTTCAATCTTACTCTAGATCCCACACCTTCTTACATGTGTGCCTGTGTAAAGGACTTTTTTCACCTATGTTCTCCTAAATGGTCAGCTTCCTTGGAGATCAACTTGGTACAGGAGGTAAATAATTATTTATTTTTTTAATGAAATTGAAAAGATTCTAAAATAAATTTAAAAAAAAATATAACATGTAAACTTTACGACATCTAAATAGTTTCTCATACTCAACATGAACTGATTTTCTCACCACCACGTCATCATACACTTGGTAGTGGCCTCATCATTGAATTAGTGCTCACATATAAACCCTAGAATGCATTCAAGGTAACTTGTAGTGGAATCATCTCATGATTTCATCAGTTCAAGCTTGAATTTATCATGGAAATCATGACATGTAAGCACACTACATGAAGAATCCCTATGTAATGTGGTTAAAGATAATACATGTGTACCTTGAACATCAACATTTTCAAGTGTCCCTATGTTTTAATGTGGGATGAAGAGTTTTTCTTAAATGATGAGACCCACAAGGAGTAATCACAGGGATCATAACTTCTTATTAAGCGGCTACGTTGTCACCAATAGCCATAAAAATCCCTAGTATAGTCAATACTCTCCTATGGCCTCTCATGCCGAACCACATGTGAGAGGCTAAGTATCGCCTCTTCACTCTCGCACTAGACCCCACACCTTCAATACATGTGTTCCTATGTGAAGGCATTTTTTCACCTGTGTGCTCCTCCACGGTCGACTTCCTTAGAGATCAGCTAGGTGCTAGGTTAGAATCGCAACTAGATATTCATCCATAGTCATTGGTAAAATTTGGCATTGTCGGTACTAAATATCATTTTCAGGTTAAGCATCTTAAAAGGTCTGTAACCTTTATCAGTGCTAATATAACGTGCTGATAAATATAAAAAAATTAAAAAATTCATTCCAGCCGCTACTTTTATCAGTGCTCACACCCCTTATCAATGTTATGTGCCCCATGCATCTTGAGCCCACTCCCTTTATATCAATTCTTTCCACCCCTTTTATTATAACTTTATACACCCTATTCTTCATTTTTCCTGCCTAGATTCAAACCCCTTACCTTTTTCTTCAAGACTAATGCCTTCACCACTGCACCATCTAGAATTGATTAATATTTTATGATATATCTATATATATATATATATATAATTATTTTTTATGTATATATTTATTCATATAATTATATATATTTATATAATTATTTTTAAATAAATTGTTTAATATATTTCTATATATTGTATATTTAGATATAAATTTTACATAAATTTACATACAATTTTATATGTCTATAAATTTACTTATATATATATATATTAACATATAATTGATTACTTAGATATAAATTGCTTATAATGTTTTTATAAATATTTATTATAAATACATTTATATATTATATGTAATGATAATGATATATTTATAAAAATAAGTTTATATATGATGCATTTACCCAAAAATGACACACACATACAAGCAGATATTTACACACACGCATACACAATTATATTTCACAGATAGACACACAAATATTTACATATATGTATTTATTTAAATATATTAGAATATACACATAAATATATATTTTTATTGACACACACATATTTAAATATAAACATTACTTGTATAGGTACATCTATATATATATATATATATTAATGAATTTTTATAATGTAAATAAAATGGATAATTATTTATTTTGAATAGAATAAAAAATAAATATTTATTTCCATATGGTTTAGATATTTAAAAATACATTTTTATATAAATATGTTTAAATATTTTTTCATACAAATGATTTATTATATGTAAATCCATTAAAATATGTATATATTTTATTATAAACAACACTAAAATATTAAAAATTGTAAAATTTAAATACAATAATATCCATATGATTGTAAGATATAATAATAAATTTAGTGTGAACTGAAAATAAAACAAGAACACCCCCTCAAACGATACAGAAATTCTATCAAATGTTCAAAAAATTAGATACCCCAACAAAAAGCTCATTTTTAAAGGTCTTTTGAGCCTTTTTTACCTCAATAAAACATTTAGTAAAGGTTTTCTAAAATTAACTCATTATAGATATTTTTTCAATCTTCAATTTGATATATGGTAAAGCTCAAACAGACACCCAGATTAAAAGTTATGTTTGTTTGAAGTTCAAGTCATATTTTCAACTTATATTTGGTCGTTCATTAATTTATTGAATTTTTATATCATCCAAATGTTATTAAATCAATATCAATCTATAATAATTAGAAAATTGTGAATTAATATTAATTATCAATTATTTTATAATCAAATGTTTACTAAATATCATATATATTAAGGGTAATTGCATATTTTGTCTTATCTAAATCATATTTAATAAAATATATTATATTTATATCAATATCAATATATTTATAAATTTATATATGATTTTAAATGATATATAATTTTTTTTTGAAATATACCTTTTATCAGCGCAAAAAAAAGAGTTGACAAAGATACACTTTTATCAACAATTTTTTAGTAATGATAAATGTGTTCTTTATCATCGCTTTTAACAAGCACTAATAAAGGTACTCCTTTATCAGTACTTTTTTTAACACTGGTAAATGGCAGTGCTGATAAAGTCAACCCTTTATCATGACTTTTTTAGCACTGATAAATTGTGGTGCTGAATATAGCCTGATTTGTAGTAGCGAATTATATTTTTTCTAAAACATAGAAAAACTTTGTCTTTTTCAAAATTAAAAAATAAAATCTTTAACCAAATAATGTATAAGGATTTCATTTCCACCTCCTTAAATTATCGACAAATAAAATTCTCTATATCAAATAATTCTTTCGGAATTCAACGATCTCAACTTCTCTGATCTTTATAAAAATGTTAATTCTTAATTCCAAGTCATCAAGGATGGTATGACGTTTACGTGGTTAACTTCTGATAAAAAAAATTCACATCTTCCCATTAGCTAGCACATCAATACTCCTCATTTTTCATATTGAAAACAACATGTTATTCACTGACAACACTTCCTTCTTTATAAAGAACAACTCTACAATCAACACGTGAAAATATTGCTTTATTTAAAGCCACAACTATTCATTTTATTACCATTAACATTTCTCAATATCTTTCGATGATAGTTAATAATCATTGAGAAATTTATCATTACTTATACATTGGCTTTATTCCACCCAATATATTGAAAACAAATACAACACACATCATCAAAATTTATCAACCTTTCACATAAGTTCTTCACATTTATTTATAAAGAATATTTTCAATATATGTAAATAAAATTATTTTTCTATCATTGTAGTAAATATTTTTATGTTAGGTTTTTTTAAAGAGATGGATGTTGTTAAAAATGTAGCTTTTCTTCCAAAACAAACGCATTGAAGCCTTCAATGCACCACATAACTGAATATATTTAAAATATAAACCCAGTAATTTTTTTTAAAACCCTCTTGAAAAAAACTCTTAATAATTATATATATATATATATTATTTTTTTATACTGATATAATATGACATTATATTTATGTTTTATCCATGTTAATATCTTTTTTATTTATATTTATAAATACTATTTTGATTACAATGTTAGGATAAATATAACATTAATTTGATATTATTTTTCAGTGTCAATTGTTATTCATTATTGTTATGTAACTTTTACTATTGTTATTTACTACTAATTATTGTTATGTTTACTGACAATTATTTATTTTTTGGAGTCATCAATAACTACTAAATAATTTCCATTAATATTGTATTAATTATCATCACTCATTGGTAAACTATTAATGATATTTTTTTTAAAACTTACTGTTTTTCATGGTAAATATATAAATTAAAAACTAAAAAAGCAATAATTTTCTTTAATTTTATTACAGAATGTGTGAGGAGAATTCACACTTTATTTAAAAACTTATACAATAAAGAATGAAATTCAAATATGCTTTTTTCAAAAGCCAAAGTCATTGATGAAAAGTCACGGGTAAAAACATATATAAGAAAGAGTGAAATTCCAATACGCTTTTAAAATTAATTTTAACCGACATAATTTTAATAAAAAAATCTTAAAAACACAAAAAAAAATAACTCCCATAAAAATGTAAAGTCAAACATGGATATTTGCATATTTCATCATGCATTGCACGATCTTTATGTAGCTTTCATCACATGAAGCTTATGAAAAAAAACAGAGAGATCGGTTCTACTTTCTCTCTTCTCAACCTTGGCCTTGATCCCCTCAAGTTCTTGTCAGTATTTATTGTAATTCATGTAGTCACGGATATTTATATATTCTTTTCCATCGTCTAAATGCCTATGAAAATCCTGGGGAACCATTTGTTTTGACCAAATTACTTCGCACCATATCATACGCTCTACCCAAGCCATCAACTTTGCAAATCCTCCTCATTCTTTTGAGGCATCAAAAATAGAAATTCTTTTCAAACGACTCAGCAATGGAGTATTAGAATCATAATTTTGATAGGTAGAATCCTTTTGGTCCATACCTAAAAATATATAACAAATATGAGGATCTTATCAAATACATAAACGAAACACAAAAAATACTAACATGTATTAATCAATCGCTTCCATATAATTAATCATCATCTTCACCTCTTTGCTTTATAAGAGTCATAGTCTTTGTGTATTTTAGGGTTTGGGTTTTATGTGATGGGATTGTTGTAAGTCTCTTTTATAGAAAATAGATATATTTATGGACTTCTTTGATAACCCTAATACACATCATAAAAAAACAGGGAAGCAGTTGGGACCGGCCCATATTAAATATAATGACCGCCATGTCCATCAAAGGTCTAGAAATCAAGCCTTACATTATTTTGATGTGGATGCAATGATTTATGGACATGTATCAATTTATCACTAATTTAATCTCACATGCCAAATTACGAATTGAACCCTATCGAGTCCATTGTTCTCTCACATGGCCAAAGGACATAAATGGTCTAATAATAGGTCAATTTACATCTCTTAATAATAATCATGTTGTTCTAAATCACTAAATCACTGAATAAAATCAAGTCTAAATCTAAAAAAACATTCATAAGACTCATCCCATGGTCACAAATTCAGTACCATAGACAACATCGGTCGGAAAAACATGCATAGAGATTTCATGGAATACTCACACCCATCAAACCATGCACCAGATAGATTAGCAACACTTGCAACAGAAAAACACTGGGAATTTTTTTTTTTTTTGGGTTTTACCGGAAAAAAAAATCAGTATACGGGTAATATTTCCAACTCGTAAATTTCCATATGCCCTGGTGTCCCTTTGAGCAAAAGACATGATTTGTATGGGGCCTCTCATATTCAGGTTGTGGAGAAGCATCAAAAGTATCTTAGCTAGCCTACTATTATTGGTCGGTCCAAGAAAGAATACTTTTCTGATATACTTGATATGGTGGCAAAGAGAATCCAGGGATTGTCTTGTAAAAAAATTCTAAGTCTGGCAAGGAAGTTCTTATTAAAGTGATGGACCAAGATTTTCCATCTGACGTCATGTCTATTTTTAAGCTCTCAGACCTCATTATTGATGAGATTTAATCCTTCCTTGCAAAAATTTGGTGGGGCCTTCACAGTGGTAGTAATTCTAAATGCTAGGTTGCATGGGAAAGGCTTTATCCTCTCAATGAATGAGAGGATTGTTTTTTGGGATCTGGGTCAGCTCAATGATGCCATACTTTTCAAGAAGGGATGTAGACTTCTGAATGATCCTGATACCCTTTGTTCTCGAATGATTTGTGCTAAATTTTTTCCTCATTTTGCTTTTTGTGTAGCATGGTGGGGCCTCGACCATGTTTTTTGTGGAGAAGTATTTGGGGTTCCCATGAACTCCTAGAGAATGGGTTGTTTGGGAGAATTAGCAATGGTCTCAATGTTAACATATGGAATAACGCGTGACTATCAGATAATGATAGCTCTAAGGATTCCTCTCGTGTTGTTGAAGGGATGGAGAATGTGAAGGTGAGGGGATTATTTATTGACGATGGGAACAATTGGTGCTTAAAGAATCATTCTTCCTGGTTCAACAAGAGAGATATGGACTTAGTTTTGAGTATCCCTTGAGGTGGTGAATTCCTTCTATATCACCATTTCTTGTCTAAAGAGTCATATGGGGCCCATTCTATCAAATCATGTTATGTTTTGGAATGAAACTTTTCATGTCCTGGAACATATCTTCGATGGGAGAAGTTGTGGAAACTCTTGATCCCCTCGAAAACCTGCTTTTTTGGTGGCAGGTATGCATGGGAATTCTTCCCTTTAAGGAATTCCTCTTCTCTCACCACCGTGTGGATGTTCATACCTGCCCTCTTTTCTAAGAATATGCAGAGACCCCTTCTCATGCTATTATTTCATGTTTCAGGTTGAGAGGCGCATAGTAATTTGTTTGACTTTCTGGAGCATAACGTTGGCCTCCCAGTTTTATGTGACAAATGGATCTCATCTCTCTATATTGAAATGGTATGAGGTCTTTGTGTTTTGGCTTGGAAAATTTGGTTTTGGAGAAACGATCGTGTTTTCAAATTGGTATGTAAACGTGATATGTCATGGATTGATTCCACCATGTTTTGGATGGACTCTGGGATATCAGATGAGAATTAGGGGACCCTGCCGCTGGCTCTCGAAAGGTATTTTGTTGGGTTCCTCCACTACTAAAAATTTGGCCTTTAGCGACTGCCAATGGCGGTCTCTATAGGAGGCCCGAATTTCGGCCTCCAGCGACCGCCAAGCGGTTGCTGCAGGCTCTCTGTCGGGCACCCTAGAGCGACCGCAAATGGTGGTCGCTGTAGGAGGCCCGATTTTAAGCCCTAGAGCGACCGCCTTTGGCGGTCGCTAGATTTAAAAAAAAATTAAAAATTCTCTATTGAAATAAATATATATAAATATATATATATATATTAAAAAAATATTCATATATATACTATTAAATAAAATATTTTAAATATATATATAATATATTTTAAATGTTTTAATATATATAATATTAAATATATATATATAATATCAAATCATTGTGCTATAATAATTTAAAAACTTTGATTCAAGAAATGCATTCATTTCAGGTCGTTCGGAGCACGTTTGCTCCGAATTGGACCGCCGCACGCCGTTTTGCTGTTTTATGGCGCCGGAAACGCGTTTCCGACCGCCACGGTCAAACGGAACCTCCTAATGACGTGTCGTCTGGCCGACCATTTCACAATTCACGCACCGGCTGTTTTCGTACGGTTTCGTGGCATTCGGAGGTCGTTCGGGTGGTTTTGACCCCCCAAAACGCCATTTCAGCGCGCGCCGCGCTGCTTAAAACGACACATTCGGACGTGTCGCGCGCATCGTACGTCCGATGGACGTGCCGCCTCCTCCTGCATCTCAGGAATAATATTTCTATCATTCTCGTGCGGTTTCAGGTCGTTCGGAGCACGTTTGCTACGAATTGGACCGCCGCATGACGTTTTGGTGTTTTGTGGCGCCGGAAACGTGTTTCCGGCCACCGCGGTCAAACGGAACCTCCGAATGACGTGCCGTCTGGCCGACCATTTCAAAATTCACGCACCGGCTGTTTTCGTACGGTTTCGTGGCATTCGGAGGTCGTTCGGGTGGTTTTGACCCCCCAATGCGCCATTTCAGCGCGCGTCGCGCTGCTGAAAACGACACCTTCGGATGTGATGTGCGCACCGCACGTCCGATGGATGTGTCGCCTTCTCCTGCATCTCAGGAATAATATTTCTATCGTTGTCGTGCGGTTTCAGGTCGTTCGGAGCACGTTTGCTCCGAATTGGACAGCCGCACGCCGTTTTGTTGTTTAATGGCACCGGAAATGCGTTTCCGGCCGCCGCAGTAAAACGGAACCTCCGAATGACGTTCTGTCTAGCCGACCATTTCAAAATTCACGCACCAGCTATTTTCGTACAGTTTTGTGGCATTCGAAGGTCGTTCGGGTGGTTTTGACCCCCCAACGCGTCATTTCAGCGCGCGCCGCGCTGCTGAAAACGACACCTTCGGACGTGCCGAGTGCACCGCACGTCCGATGGACATGACGCATCATCCTACATCTCAGGAATAATATTTCTATCATTTTCGTGCGGTTTTAGGTCGTTTGGAGCACGTTTGCTCCGAATTGGACCGCCGCACGCCGTTTTGGTGTTTTGTGGCGCTGGAAACGCGTTTCCGGCCGCCACGGTCAAAAGGCACCTCCGAATGGCATGTCGTATGTCCGACCATTTCAGAATTCACGCACCGGCTGTTGTCGTATGGTTTTGTGGCATTCAGAGGTCGTTCGAGGGGTTTTGACCCCCCAACACGCCATTTCAGCGCGCACCGCGCTGCTGAAAACGACACATTTGGACGTGCCGCGCGCACCGCACGTCCGATTGATGTGCCGCCTCCTCCTGCATCTCAGGAATAATATTTATATCATACTCGTGCGGTTACAGGTTTTTCGGAGCACGGTTGCTCTGAATTCGACCGCTGCACGACGTTTTGGTGTTTTATGGTGCTGGAAACGCGTTTTCGGCCGCCGCAGTCAAACGGCACCTCCGAATGATGTGTCGTCTGGCCGACCATTTCAGAATTTATGCACCGGCTATTGTCGTACAGTTTCGTGGCATTCAGAAGTCGTTCAGATGGTTTTGACCCCCCAACGCGCCATTTCAGCGCGCGCCGCGCTGCTGAAAACGACACATTCAGACGTGCCGCGCACACTGCACGTCCGATGGATGTGTTGCCTCCTCCTGCATCTCAGGAATAATATTTCTATTGTTCTCGTGCGGTTTCAGGTCGTTCGGAGCATGTTTGCTATGAATTCGACCGCCGCACGACGTTTTTGTGTTTTATGGCGCCGGAAACGTGTTTCCGGCCGCCGCGGTCAAACGGCACATCCAAATGATGTGCCGTCTAGCCGACCATTTCATAATTCACGCACCGGCTGTTTTTGTATGGTTTTGTGGCATTCGGAGGTCATTCGAGTGGTTTTGACCTCTCAACACGCCATTTCAGCGCGCGCTGCGCTGCTAAAAACGACACATTCGGACGTGCCGCGCGCACCGCACGTCTGATGAACGTGCTGCCTCCTCCTGCATCTCATGAACAATATTTCTATTATTCCCATGTGGTTTCAGGTTGTTCGGAGCATGTTTTCTCCGAATTCGACTGCCGCACGACGTTTTGGTGTTTTATGGCGCGGGAAACGCGTTTCCGGCCACCGCGGTCAAACGAAACCTCTGAATGACATGTCGTCTAACCGACCAATTCAAAATGCATTCACCGGATGTTGTCGTACGGTTTCGTGGCATTCGGAGGTCGTTCGGGTGGTTTTGACCCCCCAACGCGCCATTTCAGCGCGCGCCGCGCTGCTGAAAACGACACATTCAGACGTGCCATGCGCACCACACGTCCGATGGACGTGCCGCCTCCTCCTGCATCTCAGGAATAATATTTCTATCGTTACTGTGCGGTTTCAGGTCATTCGGAGCACGTTTTCTCCGAATTGAACCGCTGCACGCCGTTTTGGTGTTTTATAGTTCCGAAAACGCGTTTCCAGCCGCCGCTGTCAAACGGCACCTTCGAATGACGTGTTGTCTGGCTGACCATTTCATAATTCACGCACTGGCTTTTGTCGTACGGTTTCGTGGCATTCGGAGGTCGTTCATGTGGCTTTGACCCCCCAACGCGTCATTTCAGCGCGCGCCGCGCTGCTGAAAACGACACATTCGGACGTTCCGCGCGCACCGCATGTCCGATGGACATTCCGCCTCCTCCTTTATCTCAGGACTATCGTTCTCGTGCGATTTCAAGTCGTTCGGAGCACGTTTCCTCCGAATTCGACCGTCGCACGACGTTTCGGTGTTTTATGGCACCGGAAACGCATTTCTGGCCACCGCGGTCAAACGGCACCTCAGAATAAAGTGTCATCTTGCCGAACATTTCAGAATTCACGCACCGGCTGTTGTCGTATGGTTTCGTGTCATTCGGAGGTCGTTCGGGTGGTTTTGACCCCCCAACGCGCCATTTCAGCGCGCGCCGCGCTGCTGAAAACGACACATTCGGACGTGCCGCGCGCACCGCACATCCGATGGACATGCCACCTCCTCCTGCATCTCAGGAATAACATTTATATCATTCTTGTGCGGTTTCAGGTCGTTCGGAGCAAGTTTGCTATGAATTCGACCGTCGCACGACGTTTTGGTGTTTTGTGGCTCCGAAAACGCGTTTCCGTCCGCCGCGGTCAAACGGCACCTCCGAATGACGTGCCGTCTAGCCGACCATTTCAGAATTCACGCACCGGATATTTTTGTACGGTTTCGTGGTATTCGGAAGTCGTTCGGGTGGTTTTGACCCCCAACGCGCCATTTCAGCGCGAGTCGCGCTGCTGAAAACGACACATTCGGACGTGCCGCACACACCGCATGTCTGATGGACATGCCGCCTCCTCCTGCATCTCAGGAATAATATTTTGATTGTTCCCGTATGGTTTCAGGTCATTCGGATCACATTTCCTCCGAATTCGACCGCCGCACGACGTTTTGGTGTTTTATGGCGCCGGAAACGCGTTTCCGGCCACCACGGTCAAACGGCACCTCCGAATGATGTGTCATCTAGCCGACCATTTCAGAATTCATGCACTGACTGTTTTTGTACGGTTTCGTGGCATTCGTAGGTCGTTCGGGTGGTTTTGACCCTCCAACGCGCCATTTCAGCGCGCTCCGCGCTGCTGAAAACGACTCGTTCAGACGTGCCGCGCGCACCGCACGTTCGATGGATGTACCGCCTCCTCCTGCATCTCAGGAATAATATTTTTATCATTTACGTGCAGTTTCAGATCGTTCGGAGCACGTTTGCTCCGAATTGGACCGTCGCACGACGTTTTGGTGTTTTATGGCGCCAGAAACGTGTTTCCAGCCGCCGCGGTCAAACGGCACCTCCGAATGACGTTCCGTCTGGCCGACCATTTCACAATTCACGCACCGGCTGTTGTCATACGGTTTTGTGGCATTCGGAGGTCGTTCGGGTGGTTTTGACCCCCCAACGCGCCATTTCAGCGCGCGCCGCGCTGCTGAAAACGACACATTCGGACGTGCCGCGCGCACCGCACGTTCGATGGACGTGCCGCCTCCTCCTGCATCTCAGAAATAATATTTCTATCGTTCCCGTGCAGTTTCAGGCCGTTCAGAGCACGTTTGCTCCGAATTGGACCGCCGCACGACGTTTTGGTGTTTTATGGCGTCGGAAACACGTTTCCGGCCGCCGCAGTCTAACGGCACCTTTGAATGATGTGCCTTCTGGCCGACCAATTTACAATTCATGCACCGTCTGTTGTAGTACGGTTTCGTGGCATTTGGAGGTTGTTCGGGTGGTTTTTACCCCCAACGCGCCATTTCAGCGCGCGCCACACTGCTGAAAACGACACATTCGGACGTTCTGGGCGCATCGCACGTCCGATGGATGTTCTGCCTCCTCCTGCATCTTAGGAATAATATTTCTATCGTTTTCGTGTGTTTTTAGGTCGTTCGGAGCACGTTTGCTCCGAATTGGACCGCCGCACGACGTTTTGGTGTTTTATGGCGCCTGAAACGCGTTTTCCAGCCGCCGCGGTCAAACAGCACCTCCGAATGACGTGTTGTCTAGCCGACCATTTCACAATTCACGCATCGCCTGTTGTCGTACGGTTTCGTGGCATTCAGAGGTCGTTCGGGTGGTTTTGACCCCCCCAACGCGTCATTTCTTCGCGCGTCGCGCTGCTGAAAACAACACATTTGGACGTGGCGCGCGCACCGCACGTCCGATGGACGTGTCGCCTTCTCCTGAATCTCAGGAATAATATTTCTATCGTTCCCGTGCGGTTTCAGGTCGTTCGGAGCACGTTTCCTCCGAATTGGACCGCCGCACGCCGTTTTGTTGTTTTATGGCGCCGGAAACACTTTTCTGACCGCCGCGGTCAAACGGCACCTCCGAATGACGTGTCGTTTAGCCGACCATTTCAGAATTCACGCACCGGCTGTTGTCGTACAGTTTCGTGGAATTCGGAGGTCATTCGGGTGGTTTTGACCCCCCAACGCGCCATTTGAGCGCGCGCCACGCTTTTGAAAACGACACATTTGGACGTGCTGCGCGCACCGCATGTCCGATGGACGTTCCGCCTCCTCCTACATCTCATGAATAATATTTCTATCGTTCCCGTGCGGTTTCAAATCGTTCGGAGCACGTTTGCACCGAATTCGACCGCTGCACGATGTTTTGGTGTTTTATGGCGCCGGAAACGCGTTTCAGGCCGCTGCGGTCAAACGGCACCTTCGAATGACGTGCCGTCTGGCCGACCATTTCAGAATTCATGCACCGACTGTTGTCGTACGGTTTTGTGGAATTCAGAGGTTTTTCGGGTGGTTTTGACCCCCCAACGCGCCATTTCAGCGCGCGCCGCGCTGCCGAAAACGACACCTTTGGACGTGCCGCGCGCACCGCACGTCCGATGGACGTGCCGCCTCCTCCTTCATCTCAGGAATAATATTTCTATCATTCCCGTGCGGTTTCAGGTTGTTCGGAGCATGTTTTCTATTAATTCGACTGTCGCACGACGTTTTGGTGTTTTATGGCGCCGGAAACGCGTTTCCGGCCACCACGTTTAAACGGAACCTCCGAATGACATGCCGTCTAGCCGACCATTTCATAATTCACGCACCGGCTGTTGTCGTACGGTTTAGTGGCATTCGGAAGTCGTTCGGGTGGTTTTGACCCCCCAACGCGCCATTTGAGCCCGCGCCGCGCTGCTGAAAACGACACATTCGGACGTGCCGCCTCCTCATGCATCTCAGGAATAACATTTCTATCGTTCCTGTATGGTTTCAGGTCGTTCGGAGCACGTTTGCTCCGAATTCGACCGCCACACAACGTTTTGGTGTTTTATGGCGCCGGAAACGCGTTTTCGGCCGCCGCGGTCAAACGGCACCTACGAATGACGTGTCGTCTGGCCGACCATTTCACAATTTACGCACCGGCTGTTTCCGTACTATTTCGTGGAACTCAGAGGTAATTCGGGTGGTTTTTACCCCCCAACGCGTTATTTCAGCGCGCGCCGCACTGCTGAAAACGACATATTCGGACGTGTCGCGCGCACCGCAAGTCCGATGGACGTGCCGCGTGCACCGCACGTTTGATGGACGTGCCACCTCCTCCTTCATCTCAAAAATAATATTTCTATCGTTCTCGTGCATTTTTAGGTCGTTCGGAGTACGTTTGCTCCGAATTGGACCGCCGCACGATGTTTTGGTGTTTTATAGCGCCGGAAACGCGTTTCTGGCCACCGCCGTCAAACGGCACCACCAAATGACATGCCGTCTGGCCAACCATTTCAAAATTCACGCACCCGATGTTTTCGTACGGTTTCGTGGCATTCAGAGGTCGTTCAGATGGTTTTGACCCCCCAACGTGCTATTTCAGCGCGCGCCTCGCTGCTGAAAACGACACATTCGGACGTGCCGCACGCACCGCACGTCCGATGGACGTGCCGCCTCCTTCAACATCTCTGGAATAATATTTTTATCGTTCCCGTGCAGTTTTAGGTTGTTCGGAGCACGTTTTCTCTGAATTGGACCGCCGCACGATGTTTTGGTGTTTTAAAGGCACTGGAAACGCGTTTCCGACCGCCGCGGTCAAACGGCACCTCTGAATGACGTGCCGTCTGGCCGACCATTTCACAATTCATACACCGGCTGTTGTCGTACGGTTTCGTGGTATTCAGAGGTCGTTCCGGTGGTTTTGACCCCCCAACATGGTATTTCAGCGCGCGCAGCGCTGCTGAAAACGACACATTCGGACGTGCCGAGCACACCGCACGTCCAATGGACGTGCCGTCTCCTCCTGCATCTCAGGAATAATATTTCTATCGTTCCCGTGCGGTTTCAGGTCGTTCGGAGCTTGTTTTCTCCGAATTGGACCGTCGCACGCCGTTTTGTTGTTTTATGGCGCCGGAAACGCGTTTCTGGCCGCCGTGGTCAAACGACACCTCCAAATGACGTTCCGTCTAGCCGACCATTTCACAATTTACGCACCGGCTGTTGTCGTACGGTTTCGTTGCATTCGGAGGTCGTTTGGGTGGTTTTGACCCCCCAACGCGTCATTTCAGCGTGCACCGCGCTGCTGAAAACGACACATTCGGACGGGTCGCGCGCACCGCACGTCCGATGGACGTGCTGCCTCCTCCCGCATCTCAGGAATAAAATTTCTATCGTTCCCGTGCGGTTTTAGGTTGTTCGGAGCACGTTTGCTCCAAATTCGACCGTCGCACGACGTTTTGGTGTTTTATGGCACCGGAAACGCGTTTCCAGCCGTCGCGGTCAAACGGCACCTCCGAATGACGTGTCGTCTGACTGGCCATTTCAGAATTCACGCACCGGCTGTTTTCGTACGGTTTCGTGGCATTCAAATGTCGTTCGGTTGGTTTTGACCCCCCAACGCGCCATTTTAGCGCGCGCCGCGCTGCTGAAAACGACACATTTGGACGTGCCGCATGCACCGCACGTCCGATGGATGTGCGGCCTCCTCTTGCATCTCAGAAATAATATTTCTATTGTTTCTGTGCGGTTTCAGGTCGTTCGGATCACGTTTGCTCCGAATTGGACCGCCGCACGACGTTTTGGTGTTTTATGGCGCCGGAAACGCGTTTCCGGTTTCCATGGTCAAACGGCACCTCCGAATGACGTGCCGTCTGGCCGACCATTTTACAATTCACGCACCGGCTGTTGTCGTACGGTTTCGTAACATTCGGAGGTCGTTCAGGTGGTTTTGACCCCCCAACGCGTCATTTCAGCGCACGCCGCGCTGCTTAAAACGACACATTCGAACGTGCCACACGCACCGCATGTCCGATGGATGTGCCGCCTCCTCCTACATCTCAGGAATAATATTTATATCGTTCCTGTGTGGTTTCAGGTCGTTCGGAGCACGTTTGCTCCGAATTGGACCGTCGCACGCTGTTTTGTTGTTTTATGGCGCCGGAAACGCGTTTCCGGCCGCCGCGGTCAAACGGAACCTCCGAATGACATGTCGTCTAGCCGACCATTTCACAATTCACGCACCGTCTGTTTTTGTACGGTTTCGTGGAATTTGGAGGTCGTTCGGGTAGTTTTGACCCGCCAACGCGCCATTTCAGCGCGCGTCGCGCTGCTGAAAACGACACATTCGGACATGCTGTGCGCACCGCACGTCCGATGGATGTGCCCCCTCCTCCTGCATCTCAGGAATAATATTTCTATCATTTCCGTGCGGTTTCAGGTCGTTCGGAGCACGTTTTCTCGGAATTCGGCCGCCGCACGACGTTTTGGTGTTTTATGGTGCCCGAAACGCGTTTCCGGCCGCCGCGGTCAAAAGGCACCTCCGAATGATGTGCCTTCTAGCTGACCATTTTAGAATTCACTCACTGGCTGTTGTCGTACGGTTTTGTGGCATTCGGAGGTCGTTCGGGTGGTTTTGACCCCCCAACGCGCCATTTCAGCGCGCACCGCGCTGCTGAAAACGACACATTCGGACGTGCCGCACACACCGCACGTTTGATGGACGTGCCGCCTCCTCCTGCATCTCAGGAATAATATTTCTATCATTCCCATGCAGTTTCAGGTCGTTCGGAGCACGTTTTCTTTGAATTCGACCGACGCACGACGTTTTGGTGTTTTATGGCGCCGGAAACGCGTTTCCGGCCGCCGCGGTCAAACGGAACCTCCGAATGACGTGCCGTCTGGCCGACCATTTCAAAATTCACGCACCGGCTGTTTTCGTAAGGTTTCGTGGCATTCGAAGGTCGTTCGGGTGGTTTTGACCCCCCAACGCACCATTTCAGCGCGCGCCGCGCTGCTGAAAACGACACATTCGGACGTGCTGCGCGCACCGCACGTTCGATGGATGTGCCGCCTCCTCCTGCATCTCAGGAATAATATTTCTATCGTTCTCGTGCGGTTTTGGGTCGTTCGGAGCACGTTTACTTTGAATTCGACTGCCGCACGACGTTTTGGTGTTTTATGGCGCTGGAAACGCATTTCCGGCCGCCGCGGTCAAACGGCACCTACGAATGAAGTGTTGTCTGGCCAACCATTTCACAATTTATGCACTGGCTGTTTTCATACGGTTTCGTGGAATTCGGAGGTCGTTCTGGTGGTTTTGACCCCCCAACGCGCCATTTGAGCACAGGCCGCGCTGCTGAAAACGACACATTCAGACGTGTCGCGCGCACCGTACGTCCAATGGATGTGTTGCCTCATCATGCATCTCAGGAATAATATTTCTATCATTCCCGTGCGGTTTCAGTTCGTTCAGATCACGTTTTCTCCGAATTGGACCGCCGCACGACGTTTTGGTGTTTTATGGCGCCGGAAACGCGTTTCCAGCCGCTGCGGTCAAACGGAACCTCCGAATGATCTTCCGTCTGGCCTACCATTTCACAATTCACGCACCAGCTGTTGTCGTATGGTTTCGTGGCATTTGGAGGTCGTTCGAGTGGTTTTGACCTCCTAAAACGCCATTTCAGCGCGCGCCGCGCTGCTGAAAACGTCACATTCGGACGTGCCGTGCGCACGGACGTGCCGCCTCCTCCTGCATCTCAGGAATAATATTTCTATCGTTTTCGTGCTGTTTTAGGTCATTCAGAGCACGTTTGCTCTGAACTGGACCGCCGCACGACATTTTGGTGTTTTCTGGCGTCGAAAACGCGTTTTCGGCCGACGCGGTCAAACGGCACCTCCGAATGACGTGCCGTCTGGACGACCATTTCACAATTCACGCGCCGGCTGTTGTCATACGGTTTCGTGGAATTTGGAGGTCGTTCGGGTGGTTTTGACCCCCCAACGCGCCATTTCAGCGTGCGCCGCGCTGCTGAAAACAACACATTCAAACGTGTCGCACGCACCGCATGTGCGATGGATATGCCGCCTTCTCCTTCATCTCAGGAATAATATTTCTATCGTTCCCGTGCAGTTTTAGGTCGTTCGGAGCACGTTTGCTCCGAATTGGACCGCCGCACGCCGTTTTGTTGTTTTATGGCACCGGAAACGCGTTTCCGGCCGCCGCGGTCAAACGGCACCTCCGAATGACGTGCTGTCTAGCTGACCATTTCACAATTCACGAACCGTCTGTTTTCATACGGTTTCGTGGCATTTGGAGGTCGTTCGGGTGGTTTTGACCCCCCAACGCGCCATTTCAGCGCGCGTCGTGCTGCTGAAAATGACACATTCGGACGTGCCACGCGCACCGCACGTCCGATGGACGTGCCGCCTCCTCCTTCATCTCAGGAATAATATTTCTATCGTTCCCGTGCGGTTTCAGGTCATTCAGAGCACGTTTTCTCTGAATTCGACCGCCACACGACGTTTTGGTGTTTTTGGCGCCGGAAATGCGTTTCTGGCCGCCGCGGTCAAACAACACCTCCAAATGACGTTCCGTCTGGCCTAACATTTCAGAATTCATGCACCAGCTGTTTTCGTACGGTTTCGTGGCATTCGGAGGTCGTTCGTGTTGTTTTGACCCCCTAACACGCCATTTCAGCGTGCGCCACGCTGCTGAAAACGACACATTCGGATGTGCCGCCTCCTCCTGCATCTCAGGAATAATATTTCAATCGTTTTCGTGCGGTTTCAAGTAGTTCGAAGCATGTTTCCTCCGAATTCGACCACCGCACGACGTTTTGGTGTTTTATGGCGCCGAAAACGCGTTTCCGGCCGCCGCGGTCAAACGGCACCTCCGAATGACGTGTCGTCTGGCCGACCATTTCACAATTCATGCACCGGCTGTTTTCGTACGGTTTCATGGCATTCGGAGGTCGTTCGGTTGGTTTTGACCCCCCAACGCACCATTTCAGCGCACGCTGTGCTGCTGAAAACGACACATTCGGGCGTGCCACGCGCACCGCACTTCTGATGGACGTGCTGCCTCCTACTGCATCTCAGGAATAATATTTCTATCGTTGCCGTGCAGTTTCAGGTCGTTCGGAGCACGTTTTTTCCGAATTGGACCGCCGCACGCCGTTTTGTTGTTTTATGGCGCCGGAAACACGTTTCCGGCCACCGCGGTCAAACGACACCTCCGAATGACGTGTCGTCTGGCCGACCATTTCAGAATTCACGCACCGGCTGTACAGGGGTGCGGGGGGCTGTAAGGGGGTGCAGGGGGATGTACGGGGGTGCAGGGGGTTGTACGGGGGTGCGGGGGGCTGTAAGGGGGTGCGGGGGGGGGGGGGGGTGGGGGGGGGCTGTACGGGGGTGCGGGGGGCTGTACGGGGGTGAAGGGGGGCTGTACGGGGGGGCGGTGGGTTGTACGGGGGTGCGGGGGGCTGTTCGGGGGTGCGGGGGGCTGTACGGGGGTGCGGGGGGGCTGTCCGGGGGTGCGGGGGGCTGTACGAGGTTGCTGGGGGGGCTGTACGGGGGTACGGGGGGTTGTACGGAGGTGCGAGAGGGCTGTACGGGGGTGCGGGGGGCTGTTCGGGGGTGCGGGGGGGCTATACGGGGGTGCGGGGGGGGGGGGGGGGGGGGGTTGCCCGGGGGTGCGGGGGGCTGTACGGGGGTGCTGGGGGGGGGGGGGGCTGTACGGGGGTGCGGGGGGCTGTACGGAGGTGTGGGAGGGTTGTACGGGGGTGCGGAGGGCTGTACGGGGGTGCAGGGGGGGGGGGGGGGGGGCTTTACGGGGGGCGGGGTGTTGTACGGGGGTGCGGGGGGCTGTTCGGGGGTGCGGGGGGGCTGTACAGGGGTGCGGGGGGCTGTTCGGGGGTGCGGGGGGCTGTACGGGGGTGCCGGGGGGCTGTACGGGGGTGCGGGGGGCTGTACGGGGGTGCGGGGGGGCTATACGGGGGTGCGGGGGGCTGTACGGGGGTGCGAGGGGCTGTACGGGGATGCGGGGGGGGGGGGGGTGTACGGGGGGGGGGGGGGGGGTTGTACGGTTGTGCGGGGGGCTGTTCGGGGGTGCGAGGGGGCTGTACGGGGGTGCGGGGGGTTAGAGTTTTTAAATGCACGCCTTAGATAATATTAGCTATCATATAATAAACAAGAAAAGAAAGAAATTATAAGTACACAACCTTCTAATTTAAATTAAATGAATAAATACAGTACATCAATGTCAACCCCACCAGTAAAAACAAAAAACATATCTTGTGAATATATGATGTGTCACGCATTGTCATCACTGTTACCTCCTTCTGGTGGGCCAGGGGCCTACAAAAACTAAACATTATAAATATTTTAATGACAAAAATAATTTAAATTAAATAAATAAATAAATTTTATACCTACGTCGTATGATCCCCTGCACCATCAGCTCGACGCACATATTCCCGCAGTGCTCTAACCTCAGCTGTCAATTGCGCATTTGCCTACTCGGAAGCGCGCAGCCGTGCCTCAAAATCTGACATCTGCTGTGTCATATGAGCAACAGCAGGACTGAAAACCGCAGCACGTGACACTATAGAACGAGGAATCCCTGCTCCATAGGTCAAACTATAGTCATGCCCGTCCCGACCAATAATGCGATGAAAGATCTCATCCCGTCGCATGGGAAGCTGTCGCTGGTCCTCTGGCAGATGTTCTAACTCAGCTTCAAATTGAGCCTGTGAAATATTTAAATATATATACATATATATATGTTAATATATAGATTTATGTAATTATTGGTAAGTACTGACACTTACTATCAATGCTGCAACCTCTGGATCATTGCGATCACGAGTCCTCATCCACAACGACATTTTATCAGTTGCTGCACCTTGCTCTCGCAACTGTATATTAAAAGAATATAAACACAAAACCATATTAATTAATAAATTAAAAAATGAATAATATATACCTCATGTCGGATCTGAGACACGTGACGAGCCTCAAGCCTGTGAGGTGGTCCCTGCAACGCTCGATTCTCAGAATAGGGTGTTGACACCTCCTACATTCAATTCATTCAAATTTCAAAAAAATCACATATTCTTGAAAATATATATACACCAAAATAATTAATATACAAACCGAAACACCCTTAGTAGACCAATATCCAACCAAGTCACGCCACTGAGCTCGGAGGACACCTCTTGGGACTTTTTCCAAAATGTCTAGGGCACCCACATTTGGCACCCAGTGGTCCCTCTTCACTTTGCCTTTATAATCATTCCACATATTACGGCATTTTCTCACACACATGGGCCGAAACTCTTCAGGTCATACTTTTAAATTTTGCTATAAAGAAAATAATCAAACATATTAGTATTCTTTATACATAGAAAATAAAGTAAAATGATTTTCTTACCTGAACCTCCCTCCATAGACGATCTAATGTGTCCTGAGGGATAGAAGCCCAGTCACACGTGGTCAATGGAAATCGATGTGGGCCACGTATGATATGACCCAGCTGACGAATAAATTCTGGGGCATTCGGTCCCACAGGATGAAATACCTCATCAAATGAAACATCTATCGTCGTGTCGGAATTCCATGATAATATGCCACGACCAGGGCCTCTCCTGCGAGAGGAAGAAGCAGCCGAGTCTGATCCTGTTGAAAACAATTTTATATATAAATTGAAAAATGTTATATATATATATATATATATATATGTAAATTACATAAAAAATATAGACAATAACATTCAAACATACCTCGACCCTGAGACGTAGATGCCTCAGATGGATGATGTAGATCTTCTGCCTCTTCCCCTGATATGTCTGAAGTCATAGAAAACATCAGTAATGAGTCCGAAGTGTTTAAAAGATAAATTGGATTGTTCTTAAATAATCAAACTTGTACAACTGTTAATCAAACAAAAAATGGATTGAATAATTAGTTGTAAATGAATTTTAAAAAATCAGAAATTTAACAAAACAGATATACAAATTATGTACAAAACCAGTCAATGCATAGCCAAATTTCAGATAGAATTAATAAAAATTCAAGCAGCACATGAATCAGATGAATAATACCTCAAAGGGAAGATACACCGACCATAACATCAATAAATCAAGAGTAAAATAAACCTAAATATTTATGACTGAATTAACTTACAAAAGTGAGGATTAAAACTTTTAAGGATTTATAAAATGATTAGATAATTTATGATATCCTAGGACATTCTACTGAATAGCGGGAAAACAATTATACATTTCATTAAGCATGAAAATCGATCGTTTCTCCTTCAACAGCCGCTCTGACCCAATAAATATCTTCTTCACGTTGAACTACGGTATGTTGATCAAGTTTTTGGTAAACAAATAGAACAGTCTCGGGTTCATATTCTTCAAATAAAAACACTCCTCACCGAGACATTTTGATAACAACTTGACAACTTGGATCCGAAGGCAAAGTAACGAATAATACTTGTTCCGCTTGTGATGTCAAAATGAAAGGTTCATTGTCAACTCGTTAATTATTTCTGTATAACATATAGTTAAAATTCACCAATGAAAACTGATATTGATCGACTTTACATCCACGCACTGGATCAACCCAATTACACTTTAACAATATGTACTTCAAACCGTGTGTGTATACAACTTCAATGATGTCTATCAATTGACCATAGTAATAACCAGAATCGAAAAAGGGACAACCTATGCCACTGTTTTGTGTTTCTTGTTTGTCGTCAACATCTTTAATGCGAAATCGAGAATCATTAGCATCAATAGCTTTATAACGACGCGCCGTTATAGATGGACCCTCAGCCAGTTGGATAAATACTTCAGGTAGCGTGGGGTCCCCTAACTCTCTCAGCTTACGAACCTACATAATTTATAAAAATCAATACTGATATATGCAGAAATAATTAGTATAATACTTCAATCATAATGAAAATCAATTTATACATACATAATCCTTGAACCAATCATGAAATGACGCATAATGAGATTGTTGAATTTACAACTCAGTCGCACGATGCATCTCTTCTTTTATCTCATTAATGTGTTTCCTGCAAATGATAACGTGATGTTTAAAAGATCAACTTATGCAAACAAAACATGTAAAAGTTATACAAGAACATTGATAAGATACTTACTGCATTAATGGTGCAACTGATGGAGTATTGAACAAGATATATCGATGTGCTTGTATCCACTCGATGTTGTCCATATCAAATGTGGTTCCTTCCCCAACTGGACCATCATGAATCTGAGAGGGCTTATCTAATTTAGTTTCAACATCAGTAAGATATTCTACACAAAAGGTAGTACACTCATCCATCAAACATTGGTTATTGATGCCTCTAGACGAGCTCTGTTGCGTACAAATCTTTTCAATGTACTCAAATACAGTTCAATAGGATACATCCACCTGAATTGCACTGGACCAGCAGCCATTACTTCATCAGTTAGGTGCACTGTCAAGTGGACCATAACATCGAAAAATGAGGGGGGGGAAGTTTCTCAAAGTGACAAAGCGTAAGTACAATTCGGTCCTGTAAACGTTTTAAATCACTCATTCGTTGATTTCTTAAACAAAGCTGTCTAAAAAATTACTCATCTCAATCAAGGGCTGAACAACATTGGGGGATAAACAATCAAAAATTGCGATTGGAATCAACTGCTGAAGTAATATGTGATTGTCATGACTTTTCAACCCTTGAAATGTCTTGCTCGTCAGATTCACACACTTTGAAATATTAGAAGAGTAACCATCTGGCACCTTGACCATCTTCAAAATGGAAGGAAATGTATCTTTCTCCTCTGTAGTCATCGTATACTGTGCAGCAGGCATATATGCCTTGTTTCCCTCATCTAACTGTAAATGCAACTATTTCCTTAAACCCATTTCTTCCAAATCACAGCGTGCATTAACATGGTCCTTTGATTTTCCACTGACACCTAAAATGGTCCACAATATGTTATCACAAACATTTTTTCAATGTTCATGACATCCAAATTATGCCTCAACATGTTAGTTTTCCAATACGGAAGACTATAAAAAATACTTTTCTTTTTCCAATTGTGATTGTGCTGCCTACCCGCAACACGAATATTACGTACTGGAGGAGCCACCAAATCTTGAATTTCATATACCGTGCGGATGTTTTCTTCCTCAATCTGCGATAACATTTCGACTCCTGTCATGATCTTTGGTGTTGGGCTGAACTCTCTAGAACCATCAAATGCCACTCTGTCCTTTCTGAATCTGTGATGAGGAGGTAGAAAACGCCTGTGACCCATGTATGCCCATTTTTTGGAATGTTTAAGCCATACAAATTTTTTACTTTTATTGCAACAAGGTCAAGAAAATTCCCCTTTTGTACTCCAGTCTGATAAATTTGAATAAGCTAGGAAGTCATTGATTGTCCACAATAAAGCAGCATGCAGTTTGAACATTTCATTCGTTTCGCAGTCATAAGTCATCACACCATCGCCCCAAAATTCATTCAACTCGTCAATCAATGGTTGAAGGTAAACATCAATTTTATCCCCCGGACTTTTAGGTCCATCAATAAGAGTGGAAAGTAATATAAATTGTTGCTTCATACAAAGCCACGGAGGAAGATTATATGGAACCAACACCACGGGCCATGTGCTATGAGTTGCACCAACCATAGACTTGAATGGATTGAAACCATCTTCTACTAATCCCAATCGGACATTACGAACATCTTTAGCAAAGTCGGGATGTCTCTTATCAAAATCCTTCCATGCATGAGAGTCTGCCGGGTGGGTTAACATATCACTTTCATGAAATCTTTCTGCATGCCATCTCATTAAATTAGAAACTTTAGATGACATAAAAAATCTTTTCAACCTCGGTTTAAGTGGAAAGTAACGCATTTTCTTTACGACAATCGGTTTCCCCTGTATCGCAATCTGACTTTGATGAGTATTATTTCCCCTGTTCTCTTTCCACCTGGAAGCACCACAAACCATACAAATATCCAAATGGGCAGTTTCTTTTCTAAACAACATACAATTGTTTGCACATGCATCTATGGTCTCATATGTAAATCATAAGTTCTCTGTCAACTTACGAGCATAGTAATACGACTCAGGAATCTTAGCGTCGACATGAAGAACTTTTTTCAATAAAACCAAAAGCATGTCGAATGATGTGTCTGACCAATTATTCAAAGTCTTCAAATGCAACAACTCCACGATAAACGACAGTTTATTGTAAGAAGTACATCCAGGATATAATTCTATTTTCGCATCATCAAGTGCTTCATAAAACCTCCCCGAATCACGATATGTACCAGAGCGAAGATTTATCTCACCTGTCTCAAGATTCTGGATGTCAATACCTTTAGGATCAAACCCACGTACCATTTCAGTAAGCATTTCATGCATTGGATCAGTCATCCTTGCATCAACATCCATCTGAGCTGCATCTGTATTTTGACAACGAACATATTCTTCTCCATGATGAGTCCAACTCTTATAATTTTTTAGAAATCCATTAAAGAAAAGGTGCTCCCTCACAGTATCTCGTGTGAATTGATATCTGTTAGCACATTTTCTACATGGACAACTAATATAGTCACTTTCAAATCCTCTCGTGAAGTCAATAAACTGCATAATGCCATTGAAATATTCTCTAGACATTCGATTTGGAAGATCAATCCAACTCTTATCCATAATTATATCTGTATAACAAACATTTACACAATACTTATTACATTTAAATTTTTAAAATCAACTATATTTAAATTAAATATTAATCATTTGTTTATGAACCATTGATAAAATAAAAATGTAACTAAAATCCCATGTTACCTGATTGAGCTACAAACCTGAAAGGGAGGGGAGCCGAAGGCGGTGCAGTGAGAGAGAGGAGGCAGCGAAGGGGAGCCGGAGCCAAAGGCGGTGCGGCAAGGGAGGGGACGGGCGGCGGCGGCGGCGGGGAGCTGGAGGAGAGGAGGCGGTGAGAGGACGGGGGACGGGCAGTGAGGGGGGGGGGGGGTTGTCTGGGGTCCGGGGGGGGCTGTCCAAGGTGCAGGGAGGGGTGTCCTGGGTGTCGGGGGGCTGTCAGGGGTGCGGGGAGGGGTGTTCGGGGTGCGGGGGGTGTCCGGGGTGCGGGGGGGGGCTGCCCGGGGTCGGGGGGGGGGGGGCTGTCCGAGGTGCGGGGAGGGGTGTCCGGGGTGCCGGGGGGATGTCTGGGGTGCGGGGAGGGGTGTTCGGGGTGCGGGGAGGGGTGTCCGGGGTGCGGGGGGGGGGGGGGGTGCTGTCCGGGGTGCGGGGAGGGGTGTCCGGGGTGCGGGGGGGTGTCCAGGGTGTCGGGTGGCTGTCCGGGTGCGGGGGGGTTGTCCGGGTGCGGGGGGGGGGGGGGGGCTGAGGTGCGGGGGGGGGGGGGGGGGCGTCCGGGGTGCGGGGGGGGGGGGGGGCGTCCGGGGTGCGGGGGGGGGGGGGGGCTGTCCGGGGTGTCGGAGCCGTCCGGGGTGGGGGGAGGGCTGAGGGGGCGGAGGCCAGAGGGCAGAGGGAACACGGCGGGGGAGGTCGGGCGGCGGGGGAGGCCGGGCGGCGGGGGAGGTCGGGCGGCGGGGGAGGCCAAGTGGCGGGGGCGGCGACGGGGGGGGGGGGGGGGGGCGCAAAAACCCTCGGGTTTTTTTATCAAGGCCAGTGACCGCCATTGGCGGTCGCTATTGGATATCTATAGCGACCGCCAATGGCGGTCGCCCGATTCTGGGGGGGCTTCAATGCCAACTTTTCTAGTAGTGCTCCCCCAATGGAGGACCTAAAAATCAACATCGGCATGTCTCTCAGGAATTATGGGGTGTGGGGTTGCGGCATGATTTTTCGGGATTCCTTCGGATCTTTCATTACTACTGGTCATCTGTCTTTCAATGCCAGGTGGATCCCTCTTATTGCCAAAGCTCAAGTGATATTGTTTGGGCTTAATAATGCCTTGGATAGGGGGTGGAGCTCTATCATTTTGGAGTCTGACTGCAAGATCGTGATCTACTCTTTATGCACGTCGGATATCGGTAGACAGACATGATCGAGAATTGCCCGGGCAGCTTTTTCGGGTATAAATGCATTTGTCTAAATATATTTATAATATAATTACATTTATATTATAATAATCTTAATAAATGTAAAAATAACAAATATATGTATAATTAGGATATAGTTTTATATCTTAAAAAATAAAATGATTAATTAATCATAATCGTATTTTTTTATTATATAAAAATACATATATATTTATGAAATTATTATATGTAAATGGATCTATTAATCTATTAATTATTTAATTAAAGGACGCCGTGTGGAACAAAAACAAAAAACGTATAGTAATTGAATCCGCCTCATGATGATATTTATTATATGTAAACGAATCTAATAATCTATTAATTAATTAATTAAAGGACGGCGTGCGGAACAAAAACAAAAAACTAGTAATTGAATGCGCTTCATGATGATATTTATTATATGTAAACGAATATATTAATCTATTAATTAATTAATTAGGTGCGCGGCATGCATGGAGTTCGATCGTGCGGGGCGATCAACTCCATTGCGGCGTGGAAAACGGAGAGAATGGCAGAGTGGGAGTAAGGGGCCCTTCATTTGATAACCCGTCGAGGGGTCTTCACGAGGAGGACGGAAATGGAGGAAGGGGGGCCTTCAAATAGAGATCTCGTGGAAGGGGTTAAGATCCGTCTAGAAGAAGTAAGCCATCCTCTGTTTATTAATATATGGTTTTTTAAATGTGTGCTGAAACACTTGCTGTTTCAATAGCTCGCATCATTAGAACATCGGCTGAAATAGGAAATAGAACTCCAACCAGGAAGTAAACACGAAATGATTGAGGAAGGGGTAAGTATATTTTATTTGTTTAGTATTGTTTTGATCGTTAAAATTTTTTAACAGTCTTAAATTTTTTTAATACAGCCTGTTCCGGATGATGTTTTCGCTGCTGAGGGTTTTACTAGATTTTTACAAAAACAAATTAATTCACACTCGATGAAACTAAATCAATTAATCAGAAGGAGAGGGAAGCAACCGGTGGTTTCCGGATTTGAAATAGATGAAAATCTGAATGATTCGTCGGTCGAGGGACTAAAACAAAGTATAACTGATATTATTGATGAAAAATTTGCGGAGAAAATGCATGAGATGAAAGTCCAAATCTCTGGTGGGGGGAAGAAAAAGTCGAGTTCGAGTTGTTTTCGACCGTTCCGCGGGCGACGCCACAGGTGATGCGAGGACTGTTCGGTGATGATCGTGAAGAAGCCCAAGAACAACAACTGAGAAAGGCTTCATTCTCAGTGCGTGCCTTTTTGTGATAGGTCATATCAGCCATCCCTTATGTTTTTAACGTTTGTATGCAGATACTTCTCTTTCTTGTGCGTGTTTTTCGGTTATTTTTTTTTTGGGTTTTACCGAAAAAAAATTCGGTATACGGGACTAGGGTGCCAGAAATTTTTAAAATGGGTCTGGGATGCGTGAACGGTGTTCACGCATCACCGATCCCGGGAATATGCGTGAACGCCGTTCACGCAAGAAACATTTTTTTTAATTTTCTTTTAAAATTTTTTATTTTTATTTTGTTTTGTTTTATATATATATATATATATACAACAAAACAAAACAAAACAAAAAAATTCAGCAGAATTTATCTGCTATTTAATATTCAGCAGCACTGCCATTACAGCAGTCTGGATTCTGACAGAAACCCTCACCCAGGGATCTCAAGAGTGCTTGCCCAGGAAATCATTCTTCATTTCCGATGTGAGATTCAGGTTCTCTTTTTCCTACGCAGAACATTCTACATTTCTGATGCGGGATTCTGTTTCAAGTACGTGACTTTGAAAGACTGTAAAATACAAAGTATGCGACCAATATAAATGAAACATAAAACATGGATTAAATATATAAGAAATAGTTGAAAATGAAAAGAATTTCGTAAAAAGGGTTGATGAATAATAATTTATAAGCTTCCAAAACCACCAACTTGAAACTAAAAAATGTTTCAACTACGTGACTTTGAAAGACTATAAAATAAAAACTATAAGACAAATATGAATGAAACTTAAAACGTGGATTAAACATACAAGAAATAGTTGAAAATAAAAAGAATTTCATAAAAAATGTTGATAAATAATAATTTATAAGCTTTCAAAACCACCAACTTGAAACTTAAAAATGTTTCAAGTACGTGACTTTGAAAGATTATAAAATAAAAACTATAAGACCAATATGAATGAAACATAAAATGTGGATTAAACATATAAGAAATAGTTGAAAATAAAAAGAAGTTCGTAAAAAATGTTGATGCAAAATAATTTATAAGCTTTCAAAACCACCAACTTGAAACTTAAAAACGTTTACATGCCATTGAAAGCCTATAAAATACAAACTATAAAACCAATAGAATTGAAAATTAAAACATGGATTAAACATATAAGAAATAGTTAATAATTAATTAGTTAATTAGTATCATAATTATTAATTAGTTAATAATTAATATAATTATTAATTATAAAATAAGTAATTAATTAATTAGTAATATATTTCGTAATTATAATTATTTATTGTAATTATTAATTATTAATTAGTAATTATTAACTATATAATAATTATGTAGCTAATTATTAATATAATTATTAACTATTAAAAATTAATTAGTTAATTCGTAAAATAATTATTAATTATAATTAGAAATATAATTATTAATTATAATTAGTAATATAATTATTAATTATAATTAGTAATTTTTAATTATATAATAATTAATTAGTAATATAATTATTATTTAATTATAAATTAATAATAATTATATTACTAATTAGTAATAATTATATTACTAATTAATAATAATAATAATAAATTAATAATAATAAATAATTAATTAATGATATTACTAATTAATAATAATAGTAATAATTAATTATATTACTAATTAATAATAATTATATTACTAATTAATAACAATTATATAACTAATTTATAATAATTATATTATTAGTAATATAATTATTAATTAGTAATAATATTATTAATTAATTAGTATAATTATTATTAATTAGTAATAATAATAATAATTAATTAATTAAATAATTATATTACTAATTTATAATAATAATTAATTAATTAATTAACTAATTGTATTACTAATTAGTAATAATAATAATAATTAATTGATTAACTAATTATATTACTAATTAATAATAATAATAATAATAATAATAATTAATTAACTAATTATATTACTAATTATTAATAATAATAATAATTAATTAATTATACTAATTAATATTATATTAATAATTACTAATAATTATATTACTAATTAATAATAATTATACTAAACTAATTAATGATAATTATATTACTAATAAATTAGTAATTATTAACTATATAATAATTAAGTAGCTAATTACTAATATAATTATTAATTATTAAAAATTAATTAGTTAATTCGTAAAATAATTATTAATTATAAATATTAATTATAATTAGAAATATAATTATTAATTATAATTAGTAACATAATTATTAATTATAATTAATAATTTTTAATTATATAATAATTAATTAGTAATATAATTATTATTTAATTAAAAATTAATAATAATTATATTACTAATTAGTAATAATTATATTACTAATTAATAATAATAATAATAATTAATTAATTAATGATATTAATAATTAATAATAATAGTAATAATTAATTATGTTACTAATTAATAATAATTATATAACTAATTTATAATAATTATATTATTAGTAATATAATTATTAATTTGTAATATTATTATTAATTAATTAGTATAATTATTATTAATTAGTAATAATTAATTAATTAATTAATTAATTAACTAATTATATTACTAATTAATAATAATAATAATAATTAATTAATTAATTAACTAATTATATTACTAATTAGTAATAATAATAATAATTAATTGATTAACTAATTATATTACTAATTAATAATAATAATAATAATAATAATAATTAATTAACTAATTATATTACAAATTAGTAATAATAATATTAATTAATTAATTATACTAATTAATATTATATTACTAATTACTAATAATTATATTACTAATTAATAATAATTATACTAAACTAATTAATGATAATTATATTACTAATTAATAATAATAATTATATTAATTAATTAATTATATTACTAATTAATAATAATTTATTATATTACTAATTTATAATAATTATATTACTAATTAATAATAATTATATTACAAATTAATAATAATTACATTACTAATTTAAGTTTCAAGTTGATGGTTTTGAAAGCTTATAAATTATTTTTCATCAACATTTTTTACGAACTTCTTTTTATTTTCAACTATTTCTTATATGTTTAATCAACATTTTATGTTTCATTCATATTGGTCTTATAGTTTTTATTTTATAGTCTTTCAAAGTCACGTACTTGAAACATTTTTAAGTTTCAAGTTGGTGGTTTTGAAAGCTTATAAATTATTATTTATCAACATTTTTTATGAAATTATTTTTATTTTCAACTATTTCTTGTATGTTTAATCCATGTTTTAAGTTTCATTCATATTGGTCTTATAGTTTTTATTTTATAGTCTTTCAAAGTCACGTAGTTGTAACATTTTTTAGTTTCAAGTTGGTGGTTTTGGAAGCTTATAAATTATTATTCATCAACCCTTTTACGAAATTATTTTCATTTTCAACTATTTCTTATATATTTAATCCATCTTTTATGTTTCATTTATATTGGTCGCATACTTTGTATTTTACAGTCTTTCATAATCACGTACTTGAAACAGAATCCCGCATCGGAAATGCAGAATGTTCTGCGCAGGAAAAAGAGAACCTGAATCCCACATCGGAAATGAAGAATGATTTGCTGGGCAAGCACTCTTATAAAAGAGATCCCTGGGTGAGAGTTTCTGTCAGAACCCACACTGCTGTAATGGCAGTACTGCTGAATATTAAATAGCAGATAAATTCTGTTGAATTTTTTTGTTTTGTTTTGTTTTATATATATATAAAACAAAACAAAACAAAATAAAAATAAAAAATTTTAAAAGAATATTAAAGAAAAATGTTTCTTGCGTGAACGGCGTTCACGCATCTTCCCGGGATCGGTGATGCGTGAACGCCTTTCACGCATCCCAGACCAATTTTAAAAATTTCCGGCACCCTAGTCCTGTATACCAAATTTTTTTTTCGGTAAAACCCAAAAAAAAAATTAACCGAAAAACACGCACAAGAAAGAGCAGTATCTGCATACAAACGTTAAAAACATAAGAGATGGCTGATATGACCTCTCTCAAAAGCGCACGCACTGAGAATGAAGCCTTTCTCAGTTGTTCTTGGGTTTCTTCACGATCATCACCGAACAGTCCTCGCATCACCTGTGGCGTCGCCCGCGGAACGGTCGAAAACAACTCGAACTCGTCTTTTTCTTCCCCCCACCAGAGATTTGGACTTTCATCTCATGCATTTTCTCCGCAAATTTTTCATCAATAATATCAGTTATACTTTGTTTTAGTCCCTCGGCCGACGGATCATTCGGATTTTCATCTATTTCAAATCCGAAAACAAATGGTTGCTTCCCTCTCCTTCTGACTAATCGATTTAGTTTCATCGAGTGTGAATTAATTTGTTTTTGTAAAAATCTAGTAAAACCCTCAGCAGCGAAAACATCATCCGGATCAGGCTGTATTAAAAAAATTTAAGACTGTGAAAAAAATTTAACGATCAAAACAATACTAAACAAATAAAATATACTTACCGCTTCCTCAATCATTTCGAGTTTACTTCCTGGTTGGAGTTCTATTTCCTCTTTCAGCCAATGTTCTACAGATGCGAGCTATTGAAACAGCAAGTGTTTCAGCACACATTTAAAAAACCATATATTAATAAACAGAGGATGGCTTACTTCTTCTAGACGGATCTTAACCCCTTCCACGAGATCTCTATTTGAAGGCCCCCCTTCCTCCATTTTCGTCCTCCTCGTGAAGACCCCTCAACGGGTTATCAAATGAAGGGCCCGTTACTCCCGCTCTGCCATTCTCTCCGTTTTCCACGCCGCAATGGAGTTGATCGCCCCTGCACGATCGAACGCCATGCATGGCGCGCACTTAATTAATTAATTAATAGATTAATATATTCGTTTACATATAATAAATATCATCATGAGGCGCATTCAATTACTAGTTTTTTGTTTTTGTTCCGCACGCCGTCCTTTAATTAATTAATTAATAGATTATTAGATTCGTTTACATATAATAAATATCATCATGAGGCGGATTCAATTACTATACGTTTTTTGTTTTTGTTCCACACGACGTCTTTTAATTAAATAATTAATAGATTAATAGATCCGTTTACATATAATAATTTAATAAATATATGTGTTTTTATATAATAAAAAAATATGATTATGATTAATTAATCATTTTATTTTTTAAGATATAAAACTATATCCTAATTATACATATATTTGTTATTTTTACATTTATTAAGATTATTATAATATAAATGTAATTATATTATAAATATATTTAGACAAATACATTTATACCCGAAAAAGCTGCCCGGGCAATTCTCGATCATGTCTGTCTACCGATATCCGGCGTGCATAAAGAGTTGATCACGATCTAGCAGTCAGACTCCAAAATGATAGAGCTCCACCCCCTATCCAAGGCATTATTAAGCCCAAACAATATCACTTGAGCCTTGGCAACAAGAGGGATCCACCTGGCATTGAAAGACAGATGACTACCAGTAATGACAGATCCGAAGGAATCCTGAACAATCATGCCGCAACCCCACACCCCATAATTCCTGAGAGACACGCCGATGTTGATTTTTAGGTCCTCCATTGGGGGAGGAACCCAACAAAATACCTTTCGAGAGCCAGCGGCGAGGTCCCTGATTTTCTGTAGAGAGTTCCAGTAGTGAACAATCATCACCTAAAAGTGATGAGGAGATAACTCAATTAGCCAGAATATTCAAGAGATTCTACAAGAAGAATAATTTTTCCAGAAAGCCTAACATCCAGGGAAAATATTATCAAAAAGGAAGTTGGAAGAAGGAATGTAAGAAAAAGTGACAAGACTGATGAGATTTTCTGCTATGAATGTAAGCGCAAAGGATATATCAAGGCTGACTATCCAAAGCTCAAGTATAAAAATAAATATGAGGACAAAGACAAAATAAAAAGACAATGAAAGCAACTGTGAGTGCTTCTGAGGATAGTTCATGTGACTTTGAAATATCACATGATGAACAGGCTAAAAATCCAATATGTGTTTTATGACAAACACATCTGAGGTAACACTGGAATCTCCTATACATAATTCATACTATTCTGGAGATGAGAGTGACTCTGAAAAAAAAGTCTAGTGATGAAATTTTTTAATACTGTAATATGCTTGAAGAAACATGTAATGAACTAAATGATAAATATAAATCCTTAAAGAAAAAACATGTTCTTAATGTGATTGTTAAATCTAAACTCACAACTAAAAAGATAAAAATACTCAACTGCTCAAGGAGAACAATGAATTAAAAATGTCTAATGAACAATTGAAGAATGTTTTAGAAAATTTTTCCTATGGAAAAAGTACTCATACTGAAATTCTAGGTAAATTGATTGCCCCTAAATATAATACTATTATTGGATATCAACCAGGTAAAAGAAATTTTGGAATAAAAAACTTCGTTTCTAAATCTAGGACATACAACTATACTTCTAGTTTAGGAAACAAATCAACTAGTTCAAGTTATGATACACTTTCTATTGTTTCATGTTTTTTTGGACCAAATAGAGTTTATTTTTCAAATAATTTTCATAATGCTTATAGGAAGCCTATAAGGTAGATATGGGATCTTAAAGCACTTATCAGAAATGTTACTATACCCAAACAATTATGGGTACCAAAATCTGTTTTTGCTTGATCATCTTGTAGGAAAGATACTTAAAAAGTTCCTATAAAAATTTATGGTACCTAGATAGTGGGTGTTCAAGACACATGATAGGAGACTACTCTTGCTTCAATAACCTAATAAAAATTGATGGAGGACATGTCACCTTTGGTGACAATGCCAAAGGAAAAATCATTGCACTTGGCGAAATCAGTAACTCTAACTCAGTTTTAATTTCCAAGGTACTTTTTGTTGATCGATTGAAATATAATCTACTTAGTATATAACAATTATGTGATGATTGATTTCATGATAGATTTTAAAATGATGCTTGCAATATTTTTAATTCTAAAAATGGATTAGTGTTTTCTGCATTGAGAAATGAAAATGTTTATTCTTTTAACTTATAATCTTTAGCCTCTCAAAATGCCTCATGTCTAAGTGTATTTCATAGAGAGTATGGGCGATGGCATAGGATACTAGGACACTATAATATCCACTTCCTTAGAAAACTAACTAGAAAAATATTAGTCAAAGACCTACCAAAACTGGAGTTTCCAAATGACAATGTGTGTAATCCCTGTCAAAAGGGAAAGAAACACAAAATTTCCTTCAATCCAAAGAAAGATATTCCAACCTCTCAACCTCTCATATTGGTTCACATGGATTTTTTTGGACCATCTAGAGTTTCCAGTATAAATGTGAAACACTATGTTTATGTTCTTGTAGATGATTTTTTTAGATATACTTGGACCTTATTTTTGGCTCACAAAAGTGAAGCCTGCTCTCTTTTTACTAAATATACCAAGTTTGTAGAAAACCTTAGTGGAATCAAAAATAAATCCTTAAGAAGTAATCATGGACATGAGTTTTAACATCAAGAGTTTGAATCCTTTTGCTCACAAAATGGCCATAGTCACAATTTCTCTGCCCCTAGAACACCTCAACAGAATGGAGTTGTAGAAAGAAGAAATAGAACCCTGTAAGAGATTTCTAGAACCATGCTCAGTGAATATGACCTACCTATTTATTTTTTGGATGAATCTATTAATACAAAATGCTACACACTACTATAAATTTAATCTATAACCACAGACCAATAGCCACAGACCTATAGCCACAGTTTTATAGGTCTGTGGCTATAGCTTGTTTATAGCCACAATTGAGTGATCGGGCGAGGCTAAAATGTGTGGTATGTTTTTCTATAAAATTCACCAGTCTCCTCCTCCCTCTTCCCCAATACACTCTGCACGTGACCCTCAGATATCCTCTAGCACCCTCTTCCCAAATAATCTCTGACCTTCACTGTGGCACCCTCCTCCCTGATACCCTCTGTGTGCGACCCTCCGAACCTGATGGTGCCCATCATGACCTCTCTTGTCCCATATAATCCTCCACCGACGATGCCCCTCATGACAGCGTCCTTCACGAGGGTGCCCTTCGCTGCCACTGAACGATGAAACCCCACCGGGATCTCTCATCTCTGATCCTCCTCCCTCGATGCTGCCACCAAATGTTGGACACCTCAACACTCCACAACGACGCTACTCCTAGGTGGCCTCCCCACCTCCTACAATGTGGCCAACCCCTCTTAGTGATCCTAATCCTCCTTTTTATGAACAATTCTGGGGTTATTTTTTGTTATCAGTTATTTATAGCTATGTTTCATCAAATCTATACAATTTTTTTGTCATTTCATGAAATTCCACCTTTAATATCTCTTCCACAACCAGTTATTCTTGGACAGAGGCAGGTATTTTTGTGTATTTACTTTAATTATCATGTTATTTTGTGCATAGTGTTTTCTAAAACATTTTTTTATCAAAGTAAATCAATATTTAATAGATATAGTGGGTTTAAAAAGTGTTATAAATGTTTTTCTCTCTTGGAATAAAGGTTTTATAATGGTTTTCTAAATTTTAATTAATTGTTTTAAATGAAAAACGTTTGTGGGAATGCATATATGGCTTGTTTAAAATCAATTTATATAACAGAATTTATTTGAACCCATTTGGGTATTGGTATGATTTTCAAGGATTTTTTGAAATAGAATTGGTTTAATGGAATATAAAATGACTTGAATGGAAAGGTAGTTGGTTTTAAAAATGATTTTAAGTGTGGTTGCACATATAATAGATATAAAGAAGGTGATAAAGTTAGTTTTTAAATGGTTGAAATGACTTGGAATTCCTAGTTGGTTTCTGGAAAGGCATATATTCAATTTATATAAGATATTTTTATAATGAATACCAGACCATTGATTATTCCCCTTATTTTGATTATGCCTGATTTGAATTGTGGCTCTCAAGGAGGGATGTTGTATTCTATTTTTGATATGGATGAAGTGAAAGGATTTATTTCTTGTGAGGGAGTTGGAGTTGTAGTTTGAGGTGAGATGAGATTTATTTAAAATAAATTTTTATCGATTATTACGATTCTTTTGATTTTCCACCTCCCATAGATTGATTTATCATGGGAACTTAGGTTAATGATGGAAGGTCTAGCAGCATGTGATTCTAGCTTAGTGTATATTAGATGAATAGTGCCCTAGGAGATTAGCATTCTACCAGGGGTTTATTTTATATGTTGAGAGACCTAAAAGGGGAAGCTGAATGGGATGATCTGATTTCACATAGGGTCCCAATGAGTAATATGATGAACTTGGTCTAGTATCACCCATTCGAGAGCCTAATGAGTTTACCATAATGTCTATAATTCATTGAATATTTATTAGATGATATCATTACATGAATTATTTGTATCCCCAATATTACTTCAATTATTTCTTATTATCAATTTCCCATTGATATCTTGGTGCATGTTATGTTTTTATATTCCATTTCAGTTATGGTTTTGCTTTATATTCAAACTGAATTAAAAAATAGTTTTGGAAGTTTATTATTAAATAAAATAATTATGTTTGATTTAAAGGTGTGGTTTTGAGACATGTATTTGGAAAAAAAATGGAAAAAGGATTAGTTCTCTTTTAATGGATGTGAATCTCCTTTTTTCCTTAGTTTGAAAGAATTTCAATTTAAAATGAAAATGGAAGTTGTTTTATAAAAGAAGTTATGGCATGTTACACTTTTTTCATTACACCCTCTTGTGAAAAACCTATTTACTACTTATATTTTAAATTACAATTAATAAAATGTTTTTTCAAAGGAATTATACAAACCCCTTAATGAAATCCTACTAGGCATAGTTTGATTCACATCATGCATACACCAATGGGTGTATTATAATTTCATGTTTACTTTCAAGATCCCATGTTATGTTCTTTTAACTTGGTTAATGATAAAGTTGGTCTGATGATAGATGGTATAGGATGGTATTGGGGATTGTGGGTCATAAATATGTAGTTAATAGTGATCCAGGTTTGGTTATATTTTTGGATGTTTATATATAATACTTGTTGGCCCAGATATTTCTTTTAGTTTATTATATTCATGGGATTGTTCGTATAACTTTATTACTTGATGATGTGAGGATGTGATTTATGACCTTTTATTATTTATAAAATATTATACTATGTTTGATTGTTTCATTTATATTGAAACTATTTATTTTGTGCATGAGTGACCAATGTATAGATGAGTGATGCTGGATTTATGGGTGGAGTCCTTGATGTGTTTATTAATATTCAGAGGGTGAAACCATTACTAATGGTTATACTTTGATACCATGACACATGTCACCATCCAACAACAATCAAAGACATTCTTTGGGCCTTGTGGAGATCCGCATTTGGTGACATGTCAGGTTGATCTGGGCCAGTTCATTACAAAATGGTATTAGAGGATCCTCTTATTATTTGGAGTGCGTATTAGTATAAAGAAGATATGATCATCATTGGGACTCAATAAGATGTTCATGAGTAGTTTATTTATCACCACTTTTCATAACAAAACTTGAGTTTTCATGGGTAGTTGTTATTTCAATATTTGGTTTGGATTCTAGTTTTACTTATTTTGATAACGATGATTAGATCCCCATTGAGTTATATCAGATACTTTGGGGAATTTCTTTAAGATTTGGGATGAAAGTAGGAAGGAACCAAAGTATCATCATCATCTCACATGGTCATAAAAGATATATGGAGCCTATGCATGTGGTCTCAGAAATTTTTCAGATGATATTATATGATTGGTGTATGGTCACCTAAACCGTGTGGCCAATTCATGCACAACTTTGCATCAATTTTGGATTTATTTTTAAAACCTATTTTGATTTCCAATGGATCCTAAGGAAATTTACACCCTGAGAGATGGATCAAAGGAAGTTTTAGTGATTTTTTGGTGTTAATGTAATGGATTTTGTATTTTGTGCCACAATATGGTTTGCTTATCTTTGGTGCTTCAATTTTTTTTCTACAGAAGTACATTTATTGAAATATTTTGATTCCACTGGTTTTGGGGGATTATTTGTTAAGTATTTTGAATATCATGTATAATTTATTCAAGAGTAGTAAGGTTTAAAAATAAATTGGTAAATGATTTAAAATGAAAATACATTTCATGAAGTATTTTAATTTAAAACATTTTTCATGATTAATTTGAAAATGGGACTCATGGTTGTTTTGGATTAAAAAAAAGGCTTTATGATTTGTTTTGACTTTCACATGATGATTTGAAAGTGTTTGATTACATTATATAATTTGGGAAATTATTTAAAACGAAATTGGATTTTAGGAAATTTTTTGGTCTTATGATGAAATTCATGAGTTGTTTTGAAAATAGAGGAGAACTTTATGAAGTTTTAGTGAGATTTTATTTTAAATAAGTTCATGATTATCCAATTTGGTGCTAATGTTTTTTAAAACTCTATACTTGGGATGTTGTAATTTTACCCTATGAAATGAATTTTGTATTTTTTAAGTAAGTGAGATTCTTTCAAGTGTTCTTTTCTTTTTGAAATGAGCTGTCATACTTCTTTTTAAAATGTGGAGATTTTTAAGAAATATATTTTAAGGCAGGTGGGGGTGAAAGGGTGTGGGGGTGAAAGGGTGTGGGTAAGGTGGGTGCCAGTGCTGGGGTAGGGGGTGTTGGTGTAGGGTCAGGGGGTGCTGGGGCAGGGGGTCCTGGTGCTAGGGCAGGGGGTGCTGGAGTAGGGGAGGGGGTGGTGCTGGGGAAGGGGGCACGAGGTGTGTAGGGGAGGGGGTGTTCTTGGGGGGGTGAAATGGGCATGGGGAGTGGTGTTTTAGGGGCAGGTGGGGTGAAAAGGGGTGGGGGTACTGCTGTAGCGGGGTGGTGTAGGCGGGAGGGGGCAGGGGGTGTGTCGGGGGGATGGGTCAGGGGGAAAGGGGGTTGCAAGGGGTGGGGGAGGGTTCAGGTGGGGTGGAAGGGGTGGAGGGGTGGGGCAGGAGGGAGGGGGTGGGGAAGTTATATAGTGTTGAAACCTTTTGATTAACTGAAACTAGCTTAATACAACACATTATAATAGTGGGTACAAATGGAATACATGGATCCATTTGATCAATCTAACATCATTTTATATATCAAATTATTATAGAGGAAAAATAACCATGTGTCTGCGATCCTAATTCAATTATCATGATGATGTTACCATGCATTATAAGCCACGCCATGTAAACTATTCATTGAGCTGTTGGTGGGATCTAACAACCACAATATTTCAACCATGACCTCTCCTTCTATGCAACAACATTGTGTGGAACACATAGGAACCACGTGCATGCACAATGAATTCCCACAATGGATGATATAAGTTACCACACCTATAAAAATGAGTGACTCCATTATGTTATGCATGGTAAACTACTTAGGATAAGCTACTCAAATGGCTAAATCTGAGTCTCAAATAAATAGATTCATAGGTTGTTTGTATCATTGAAATTTAAATGATGTTTACATAGTTTCACATGATGTGTGACCATACCTGGACACCTGGGAATGCCCTCATCTAGAACTGGCATGGTAATCCTTGTGAAATTACATGGCGTTTACATGTGAAACACATAGTATCTCATCTTCCCAGGGGTATGCTTGTGTACTCCAATCAATGCTTGTTTATTCTCACATATGGTTGTTCACTCTATGTACATATATTGTCTAGACTTGTACAAATACATGACATATACCCTATGGTACAATTATTGTCTATCCACATGGTGTAATTAGTAAACATGCACCATTTCTTAAATTGAATCTTACATTTGGTGATATTTTTTTTCTTGTATTAAAATTTAATTTTTTTGTAACTTTGATGCTTACTCATATTTAATCCACTTTTATAGCCTGAATGGCCCAAAGGACTTCAATTTTTTTTTTATTTTTGATAACCCCCCTTTCAAGGGATTAGGGGGAACACTTACAAGGCCTGTAGGATCAGAGATTACATGGCCTGTAGGCTTAGGAGATTTCATGACCTGAAGGTCTTTAGGGAATTCAACCAGACTATCTACAAGGAATTTCCCCTCCCTAGAATATGCATCCTGATAGTAGCTCTCCACCTTTTCATGACCATCTGGCTAGGAATCTCATGAAAACACAGGCTGGTACTGATGGCATAGCCATACCCTCTCATTCTGACAATCCATTTTGCTCTGCTCTAGTGAGTGCACCTTCTCTAAAATCCTCTTCTGGGGATGCTCCTTTTTTTAGTGTTTCTGGGGCCTGCATTCATGTGGATCGAAGGCCTTGGGGTGGCCCTAAGGCCTTAAGGTGGCCTGAAGGCCTTGAGAATCAACTAGCCCGAAGGCCTTGGGTGGCCCGAAAGCCTTGCAGGACCCGAGGACCAAACCAATGGCCCGAAGGCCCAGATGGATGAATAGTTCTGGCTGCTACAGTACATAATAGTGCTTGCTACATTACCGATATAGTACTAGTACAGTAACCTAGAAAATATGCCTCCGCCTGGATTTGATCTCGGGTCTCTTGGATGCACCTAACGAGTTCTCACCAATTGGGCTGAGGCTCATGTGATTTAATCCACTTTTATTACAATAGTATATAACACAAATGTATGTTTTCAATATATTAATTATAATCAATATTAATGCAGGGTTTCGATCCTACATACACTGTGACAGGGTGTACTAACACTCGATTTTGGAGAAATACACCATCGTGAAAGATTGGAGCAATGGTATATTTTCAAGTAGTGGTTCATTTTATTTTGTTTCAGTTAGTATTTTCTCTTACCTGTATTAAATATGAGTTTTGCTTCATTTTTTAGACTGTATGTACTCTTATTGATCATTGGATGATTTTTTTTAATTTGATCAGTGGATGTTTTTCAGACCATTAGAACATGTATTTTTTTAGCAGTGGGTCATTTACTAGAGCATTGAATTATCACCGTGTGGATGCACATGCGAGGAATACTACAGGGGGTGGGTCTCTCCAGGGGCTGTGCAATGGGGGGAGTGGAGGGGGGGCTTTGAATGGGGGAAAGGGTGTTGTAGGGGATCCTGTCTAGTGGGTCTGTCCAGGGGGTCCTTATTAGGGATTTCTAGCCTAACACTAGAAAAAACAGAATTGAGGGAGAAATTAACAGAGACAGAACTTGATATATTCAAACTTTAGATCATATTATATTATTCCAGAATAGGAAATGTTTATAGTGGTAGTGCGGATACAATTTTTTAGTTAGTTTAAATCATCTTTATAGTAGCAGGCTACGAACTCTCTTGAAGAGTCGAACTAGAAGGACACTTCTAGTTCGGTCCGCCAGCTCTATCTCCTACTCCAGTAGGTGAGCCTCCTGACGTATTCCTCCATTCCTCCACCCGAACACTAGACTCTACTACAAATAGGAAAGGGAAGTAACTAACTTCCCTCACCACGTCAGCCCCACCTGCAATGTCATATTTATACTATTCCTTCCTCATCCTTTGATAAGTGTGAAGGATGGGAGGCCTGGTACAATTGTCAATATCGGACTGACAGCTAAAAATTCTCCCCTCCTTAAAATTCACCTTGTCTTCAAGGTGGAAGTCAAGAAATTGTTCAAGGAAAAAATTGACATCCACCCATGTAGGTTCATTGGACGAGAGGCCCTTCCATCTAACTAAACAAAGACCGTTGGAGGTACCATGTTGGATTTTAAAATCCCAAATTTCAGCAGGAACAATATGAGAAACCATTCCATCTTCAACTACATCAGGCAAGTGTTCATGAACTGGATGGTTCTCAATAGCTCGTTTAAGCTAGGACACATGAAAATGGGATGGATACGGGTTCCCTCTGGTAAAAGAAGTCTTTAGGTAGTAGGACCGAGATGAGACTGCATTGGGTAGGGGCCATAAAACCGAGCAGAAATCATGGGGAAAATTTTTTTAGCTTCCAGAGTTTGAACATGGGAACGCAACTTAACATAGACAAGATCACCCTCCTGAAATTGTTCGTCATGATGGTGTTTATTAGCGTTATGGGCCATCAAATGTTGGGTGTGGAAAAGGTTTCATCGAAGATGTACGAAAACTGTAACTCGATCAGTGAGTACTTGGGCCATAGACACAACAAGAGTCTCCCTAGGAATATAACAAGGTGTAACTGGTGGTTTACATCCATAAACAACATTAAATGGTGTCATTTGGGTTGTCGAATGAGAGGAATTATTATAGAAATATTTTTCCCATGGTATCCAATGGGCCCAAGAAAGGGGATTCTCTAAAGCAAAACATTGAAAATAGGTTTTGAGATAATGATTAACAACCTCGGTCTGGCCATCCATTTGTGGATGGTATGAAGAACTCATCTTCAATGTTTTACCCTCCAAATGAAAGAGTTCCTTACAAAAATTACTAAAAAATAAAGGATCACGATCACTAATGTTCGATCATGGAAAACCATGTAGTCTAATAATTTCTTTGACAAACTGCATCGCCATGACGATAACATTGTAAGGATGGCTGAACAAAATGAAATGGGAATACCTAGAAAGTCTATCCACCACTACCATGATGACATCAAATCCTTGAGAATGAGGTAAACCTAAAATAAAATCCATAGAAATATCCTCCCAAACCTGTTGTGGAATTGGTAAAGGCTGTAACAATCCAGCGGGAAGTTGGGTAGAATATATGTGTCGTTGGCATGTGGCACATTCACAAACATATTTTAAAATGCTCTATGTCATACCTATCTCGAAAAGACCCACCTCCAAGTGATTATAAGTTTTCTAATATCCTACATGACCACCAACAGTATACGAGTGGTAATAGTGTAAAAATTTCAGAATCAGGATGGAAGTTTTGGAATGAACTAGGCGCCCTTTGTAATACAATATGTCTGAATAAAGGGTATACCCTTGTTTGGCCTCTAGGTGGATGAAAATAAGTGAAATAATTTGCTGTAAAGTAGGATTGTTCTGTTGTTTAGATTTTACATGATCAAACTCCAACCATAAGGGTGTGGAAACTGCAGAAAAAACTAGAAATATATAAAATCTATGGCATCTTGGATTTCATGTTGATGGGATAACAAGTCTGCAGCATAATTTTTTCTCCTTGGTTTATATTTCACTTCAAAATCTAGGAAAAGGAGCTTCAATAACCAGAATTGTTGATTCATAGTATGAATGTACTATGTAAGAAAATGTCTAAGCGCCTTGTGATCTGAATATACTATAAAACATTGTTCTAACAAATACTATCTCCAATGAGAAACTTCCAGAACCAAGGCCATGATTTCCTTTTCATATTCCTATTTGGACAAATTAACTTCAGTAAGAGATTTGCTGATACCCCACATTTCATCAAGACTCTGTAAATAGATATTGCTTTCTTCTACATTTAGGTAAACTCTGAATAATAAACAACAACTTTTTGGATTCTTATTTTACTAAAAATAACACGATGTCATGTTTTCAATGTAGGAATAACTTCCAAGAGAGAATATTGATCAAGAAAAGTGTGTCACATATTACGATATCTTGAAACATTCAATATTCCTAATTTATTTTGTTATACAATAACTTTAATTTATTTCCAGATATATGTTTTTGCTGTACTATTTGGTTTTCAATGTATCAACCAAGTCTTTTTGTGCAATGAAATGATAACAGTTTTGATCATTCATACAAGAATGTCTCAACTCTCTATCCCTACAGCAACCTTATCTATAATGAAAATATTATAATTACATATAGTAGCATACAACTGACAATTGACAAGACCATTCCCTAAAACCAAACCACCCCATAGCTTTGAAAATCTGTCCAAGAAGGAGGGGGTCTGTCAAGGGGGGTGGGGGTTCTGTTTTAGGAAGGGGGGGATGTCCAAGGGGGTGTCTAGGGGGGTTCAAGGTGCGTCTGCAGGTGGAGGGGAGGGGGTGCAAGGGGGTCTGAAGGAAGGTGGGAGGGGGGGTATGTCCATTGTGTGTGTGGTTGGGGGGTCGGGGGGGGGGGGGGGGGGGGTCTATATTGGAGGTGTGCAAGGGGGGGAAGAGGGGGGGGAAAGGGGTGCAAGGGGATCCAGTAGGGGGGAAAGGGGGGTGAAAGGGATGTGTAGGGGGTGCTATTTAGGGGGGGTCCAGTAGGGGGACTGCTGTCCAGGGGGTCCAGTAGGGGGGGCTGCTGTCTAGGGGGGTCTAGCAGGGCGGCTGTTGTCCAGGGGGGTCCAGCAGGAGGGGGGGCTACTGTCCAGGGGGTAGGGGGGCTACTATCTAAGGGGGTCTAGCAGGGGGGAAAGGGGTGTGCAATGGGGGTGTGTAAGGGGGTGCAAGAAGGTGTGTGCAAGGGGTGCAATGGATGTGTGTGTGTGTGGGGGGGTGGTGGCTGCTATCTAGGGGTGCAAAGGGGGCATGGGGTTTGCAAGGGATGTGTAGGGAGCTGTTGTCTAGGGGGTCCAACGAGGGGGGCATCTATCCAGGGGGGTCCAGCAAGGAGGGGTTGTTGTCCAGCAGGGGGGGGCTCCTGTCCAGGGGGTCCAGCATGAAGGGCTAGTTTTTTTTATGAAATGGAAGGTTTTTAGTCACAGTTTTAAATCTGGGTAAAACCCTATATCCATAGTTCATTGACCCGTGGCTTGTATTGGAGAGGCTATATGACCAAACCTATAGCCATGGTTCAAACTGTGGCTCTAGGGATATAGTCACGGTTTGAAAACTATGGCTATAGGGCTATAACCACAGTTTCAAACCATAGCTATAGGTTTGGCCCTATAGCCATACCAATACCAGTACCAGTTCAATGAATCGTGGCTATTACCTATAGCTATAATTTTTGGGCTTATAGCCAAGGTTCCAAACCGTGCCTACAGCCTAATTTTCTAGTAGTGACATAATAAATAGAGTGTTGATTAGACCTATTAATTAAATGGAATCCTTATGAGTTATAGAACAATCAAAACCCAAAGTTAGATACTTCATTGTTTTGGTTGAAAATTCTATATCTTTAATACTAAGGAAAATCTTGAAAAAATTGCAAACAAGAGTGATGAAGGAATATTTTTATGATATTCCATATCTAGTAAATCCTATAGAGTGTTTAATAAAAGAACTAAATGTGTGGAAGAATATGTCTGCATAAAATTTGATGAAATAGATCCACATGAGCCTAAAAGCATTCTAAAGAACCTGGTGGATGATGTATCAAATCTAGACATTAATTCAAAATCCTCAAACCATCATGTAAAGAAATTTGTGAAAACATCAAGTTATTGAAATTCCTTATACTCAAGTCACAATGAACCTGAACTTGTTGATGAACTTGGAATCACTAGTCCTTCCTTTTCTAGAGCTGTTAGAACTCTTAAGAATCATTGCTTAGACGTTGTTGTAGGAGACTTAAATAAAGTAACTCAAACTAGAGCTTCTCATAGAAATTAGGTTGAACATCAAGTCTTCTTGTCACAACATGAACCTAAAAACATTAATGATTCTATAAATGATGAATTTTGGGTATTTGCTATGCAAGAAGAACTTAATCAGTTTGAAAGGAAAAAAGTTTGGAAACTTGTCGAAATACCCAAGGACACATTCACCATATGCACTTAATGGGTGTTTAGAAATAAGGTAGATGAAGCTGGTAACATAGTTAGAAATAAGGATTGATTGGTTGCACATGTTTATAGTCAAGAAGAGGGAATTGACTTGAAGAAACCTTTGCACCAGTATCTAGCTTTGAATCCATCAAAATTTTACTTACTTATACCGCACATCTGAATTTTAAACAATATAAAATAGATGTTTAGAGTGCATTCCTAAATGGGTATATAGTTGAGGATGTCTTTGTTGAGAAACCACCTGGTTTTACAAATCCTCATTTTCCAAATAAGTTTTTTAAATTATCAAAAGGTTTATATGGTTTAAAACAAGCTCCAAGAGCTTGGTATGATAGATTAAGTAATTTTCTTATTTACAATGGTTTTACAAAAGGAATAGTTGATCCTACCCTTTTTATAAAACTAATTTCCAATGATGTATTAGTTTTTCAAATCTATGTAGGTAACATTATCTTTGGATCTTTGAGAAATTATTTATATATTGATTTTTCTAAAATGATTCAAAATGAATTTTAAATGAGTCTAATGGGTGAACTAAAACTTCTTCTTGGATTTCAAATCATTCAAAATAATGATGGTATCATTTTAAATCAATGTAAATACACTCGAGATATTCTAAAACATTTTGGATTGAATAGCACTAAAAGTAGTGACACTCAAATGTGTACCACTTGTAAGTTGGATCTTGATGAAGATGAAAAATATGTTGATCAAACCACTTACAGAGGGATTATAGGAATTTTACTCTACTTAACTTCTAGTGTACCTGACATTATTTTTAGTGTGTGTATGTGTGCTGATTTTCAAGAAAATCCTAAGGAATCTCATTTAAATGTTTTTAAGAGAATTTTCAGATATCTCAAGCATACACCCAATCTAGGACTATTCTATCCTAGAGGAAAATCATTTGAATTAGTTAGTTATTTTGATGCTAACTTCAGTGGCTGTAATTTTGATAGAAAAATAAACTCTAGAACATGTCACTTTTTAGGCAAGTCACTAGTATCATGGTGTGGTAAGAAACAAAATTCTGTTTCATTATCTACTACAGAAGATGAATATATAGCTGTTGGTAGTTGTTGTGCACAAATTTTATGGATGAAACACACAATACTAGATTATGGATATCAATTCAGGCATGTACCTATAAATTTTAACAACATGAGTACTATTAACATTTCAAAAAATCCTGTTTCACACTCTAGGACAAAGCATATTGATGTAAGACATAAATTTTTGAGTGATCATTATCAAAAAGGTAATATCACTTTGGAATTCATTGGAAATGAATATTATCCTGTTGATATTTTCACCAAACCATTAAATTATGAAAAAATAGATTACATCATACATGAATTAGGTATGATAAACCTTAAGTAGTTATCTTACTATTTCACACTTTACAGTTTCATAAATCACTATCTTGAGATTACTGTTCAACTTTAAAAGTTCTATAATTTTTATTATCTTAAGTCTTACTATTTCAAGTTTACGGTTTAATAGTTAGTATTTCTTGGTTACTGTCTGACGCTTACTGTCTCAAAAAATACGGTCACACAATCTATAAATCACACTGTTATGGACTCACCGTGAATTCCTGTTATGGACTCACTATGAAGGCCTGTTACTGTCTCACCAAGAGAGTCAGTTACCGTCTCACTATAACAATTCTTTATAAGAATGATTTGTTATTTTATTTATAAATTAGAACCCATATCGTCGAAATTACTTATTTTACCCTTTAAATTTCCCACGCTTTTGTTTTTCTGACGTTTGTTAATCTTAAACGATTATATAAAAGAAGTATCACTTGTTCTTCACTAGATCTTTCTTCTATTCTCTCAAACTATAACCCTTATTCAACCTTTCAACCCTTCTCTCTCGAACCTTCAATACATGCCAGGATGAAGCACCCTTCATCTTCGAATCCTGAGAAATGAAGTTTAAAGAAGATGAAGATCGCACCTATGCTATCACCTGAGGGTCCTCTGAATCCAAATCTGGTGAACAGAATAGTAGTACCTAAGAATGAGATATGCCCTAAGTGGGTTCTGTCGAGTAAGTATCTAGTTTTAAAAGTTTTTAATGAGCCAGGTTGGTTATATTGGTTTGAAAAGGAAGATATACCTATATACCCTAATCTGGTGGCTCAATTTTATTAATATGTTCAAATTTCTTTTGATTCTGAATATTTCTATGCTATAAGAAGTTGGATAAATTTCCAATGATGCACATTTTCTTCGAGGTTATAGGCTGCATGGCTTAGGATACCTCATGAAGGCATCTGTGAGGAATACCAGAGAGGTCCTCCACCTCCTAGTGAATTCTTTGTTTTGGAAGATACTTTGAGAAGTCTAAATGGAAATGGAATCAAGAGAAGATCCATCACTACTGATCTAGATGGAGAATCTAGACTTCTGTTTATGTTTATTCAGAATTTGATTAGTCCCAGAAAATGTGATTTCACTGTACTCAAATATCAGGATGTATTTCTGATACTTCTCATGAAAAATGTACATAAGATCAATCTTTGAAAGTATATCATACACCATAGGTGTGAGTTGATCAAAACCACCTCTATGTAAACCTCCCTATTTTATTTTAGGCTTATTTTGGATATGCATCATGCCAAAGGTATGGTTGGACCAAATGAAGAAGTTATCAAGGATTCTGAGTTTTGTCTTTCAAAAGTTATTATAAAGAGGATGACAATAAATTGGAATCCTTGGAAAAAGGCATGGGTGGAAGATAATGATAGGATCTATGAAAAATTAAATACAGTGGAATATCCTTCAAGACCAAAAGGTATTCCTGATCCGGTTTTGGAGCCAGATTAAATTGTTGAGTATTTTGATGAAGAAAACAAAGAAGAGACTGTTTTGCCTTCTAAAGAAACTGTTCTTGATGAGGAAGACAATACACATTTCCCACAAGTAGTGATTGAGAAGGAAATACCTGTTCCAAAAGATGTTTTTTGTTTTGGAAGATCAACCTAATGCTGAAGAATAATATATTTCTATGGAAACTGAAAGGATGTAGTGGAAGAACTTTTAGAAGAAGATGTCCCTGTTATGCAAGAGGTTGCCCTTGAGGCACTCCCAAAGGAACAAGCCATTCCTGAACTTGTTCTTTCTACTAAAGAGAGGATGGAGCTTGCCTTTCAATTTGCCCGAAAGGAAATGGTTGAGGATGTAAGTGATGAATTCATGGAAATAGATCAAGGTTCTAAGCCTCTGAGTACTGATAAGGATGCACCTGTTGAGGAGGAGAAACCTACCAGTCTAGAATCTATTGAAGTGGCAAATCCGATTGACCCAAACTCAGTGGACACATGGTATAAACTCCCTAGTTATTTTGATGTGAATGACTCATAGGAAGTCTCAGTCAAAGGTCTTGTCTTGTCCACTATGTTTCATTTGAAACTGGAAACTGCTTCGGAAGATATTCCTACCAAAGAACCTGAGCCTGTCCCAGCTTCTATCTCTAAGCCTTAATAAGAGCCTTCAGTCTTGGTGAGTAGGGATGACCTAAAACAATTTTGAGCTAACCTTTTGGCTGGGGTTGAAATTCTCCTGAATACCCAACCAGCTCCTGTCACAAATTTGAGTGAAATATATGCTTCACTGTTGCTAGAGAAAATTATTTGGCAGATTCAACCCAAGATGCTCCATGAGATTCATGAAAAAAGGATTGAAAATAAACAGCTTAGTGATGAAGTAAAGACTCTAAGAGGTATGGTTGAAGACATGCAGAAAGTGTTGAACTCAAGATCAGAGCCTGCTTCTCATCCTGTTGAGACTATTGTTACTCAGACTCCATAGGAAGTAGTTTCCCTGATTCAACCTCATCTAACCTCCTTAGCTAAAAAAGTGGCTAAAAGAAGCTAGCGGATTGTTAAAGAAATGCATGAACCTGTTATTGGTCTTAACAAGTTAATTGATGAGTATAAGGGGTTCCTTCAGAAAGTTCTCAATCAACTGAAATCTTTTACCTCAGCTGTCACTTCTTCTAAAGCCTCTAGTAAATAACCTCAAACTTCCTTTGATAGTGATATGTTTCGAACAGTGGTCAAAGAGGAACTTCAGGCTGTGCTTAGTGGTGTTATTAAAGAATCTCTATCTGAAGTTATCAAGAACAGTGGCAAAGTTCTTGATTTGGTCAGAATCCATTCCAAGATTGCTAATGATTCTCAACATGAAATTACCAAGAAAGAGTACTTCTATCACAACCATATGTTCTCTAAGAATGACATGACCAATCACCTCAAGTACCTTGTAGAAAATACGAGGATTCCACCTATTACTCAAGCTTTCAATACTCAAGTCCAAAAGCTCATAGAGATCACTCGTCTACTTCCTCCTATTATTCAATCTTTCAAGACTCAAGTCCAAAAGCTCACAGAGTTCACTCGTCTACTGGACATGTTTATAGAGAACAAGGTTGATTTCGAAAAAGCTATTCAATATGGTGGAGAGATCATTGCCAACTTCATCATGCTTTTAAGGCCTTATCTTCATGTACATAGTACTACCATTGTTTCTCCTGCGGCTTTACCTCTGAGATCTGGTTTTCCTACCTTCACCTCTTCCCTAGCCTCCACTTCTATGTATGTCAGTCAGGCCTTGAGTCAGACTAGGCATGTAATCCTTGATCAACAGTTGCCTCAGACTTCTACTACACCTACCTTGGATCCTTCTGTCTTTGAAGGTCTTCCTTTACCTTCTCTGTCAACCAGTTCACTCCCTTCTTCCACTTCCACCTATGCTCTTATAGCTTCTTCTTTTGATGCTATTGCTAAGGGAAGGGAGAAGACCAGCCGGTGATGAAGAATAGTGACTACTATCTTTTGATAGGAATCTTGTTACATTTGTTTTACTCTTTGTACTAACACTCTTTTAATCTAATGCATTGTGACATTTTATTGTCTATTTCTTATTAATTTTTTTGATAATCCCAAAATGGGGAGAAATATGCACCATGTAAGATTAGTGACATATGTAGTCCATGTTGGATACATATAGACTCCACATACACATGATTTGTGATCATCAAAAAGGGGGAGATTGTTGGACTCCTCAAGTATTAATCATGTTTTAAGGATAACAAATCCTATTCAGTCTATAAACATTGTCAATCCCGTGTAATCTATCTCACATCATGTGTACAGTTGTTTAGTATCCTTATGATTTAAGTAAATCTATCCAAAGATCATAAGTGATATACATTCAGTTTGATTGCTGCACACTATAGCGGAATAGTGAAAAGCAAGTGTGTGAGCACGACAACGAAGAAAACACTTAGAGCATTTTTGAAGAGAGAATTGACAAATGCAACTTGACACTGCTAAAGAACACACGAAGCATACTCAAAATCCCATAGTTGAGGAAATCTTGGCACCATAAAACACCACGAAGAACACACGCCAGATCTAGCAGACTTGTGACACTCTATTTTCCACACGAAGACTCGATTTCTGCATCTGCTTCATCCCAAAAGTCCAGAGCTGCATAGACAACCACTTAAAGCACTTCTAAACTTATTTCATCATTTCTACTCTGTTGTGTATCATTTTGTTAACTTTCAAGTAGTGTGTGTATCTGTATGAAAACACACTCTGTCTCTTTCATTAAATTGAAGGATACGAGATATCCTTTCTCTGTTTTACGGTTTAACTCAAAATTTACTAAATTTACTTTGATAGTTAATCTTGGAAAGAATTTATCATTGTGCTGCCTTATTAGAATAGCTTCAAAAGTAATATTAAGATTACTAAGAATTATTCAATCTCTTGAGAAGTTATTTAAACAGTCAAACTTTCATAATAGAATAACCTTGATTAACTGGACTGTTTTTAACATTATTGGGGAACCCTTTGGGAAATATTTTTTTTAAAAGAAATTTTAATAGATACTCAATTCACCCCCCCCCCCCCCCGAGTACTCTACTCTGACCAACACATTTTTTGGAAGATAGAAGTATGGATGTTTTTGATGGGTTTTGCTTGGCTTTACTACACAACATGAACCATAGTAATTTTCACTGAAAATCACACACGCATGCATATGTTATCAATATACTTCAAAATATTACATTGTACATTTATAGTTACGTTGTAAATTTCCAGTACATACATGGTAGAATTTTGTAGTGCAAATTTCTGCTGAAAATTTCAAGTGATAGTTTTTAGGGAATATTTGAATAACTAAAAAACAAATATGTATATGTATAAATTTTAATTCAACGGGTAATTTTAGAGAATAAATTTTATTATAAAGGAGGGTACGGAAGAAGAGCATTTGGAGGGTAATTTTTTTTTGGTTTTACAAAAAAAATAAATTGGGGCAGGGGATTAGGGTCCCGAAAATTTTAAAAATGGGTCTGGGATGCGTGAACGGTGTTCACGCATCCTTCTGCGGCAAAAGATGCATGAACGGCATTCATGCATCTTATGCCCACGCAGTAATGCGTGAATGGCGATCACGCTTATTTCCCTGATAAACTAAAGGAAGCGTGGACGCCATTCATGCTTTTTTGCGCAGGAAATGAAGCGTGAACACCGTTCACGCATCCGAGCCGCGATAGTGATGCGTGAACGACGTTCACGCATCCTTCGCGGACTAGATAAAGGATGCATGAACACCATTCACGCATCCGGCCGAGAATTTCTATAAAAGGAGCCCCCCCCCCCAAAAAAAATCATTGTTCTCCTCTGGTTGTTCTTACGAAGCCCTGCAGAAATTCTTTCTCAACAAATATCTGCTGCTTTTATTGAGGTAAATTTTTTATTTAATATTTTAGTTGTTTTAATTGTGTTTATTTATTTCATTTGTATGTTTAATTTTGTGTATTATTTATTTATTTCATATGTTATGCATTATATGTAATATTTTTTATGATTTAGTTTTCTGGATGTTGAATGTTTGTATGATTTAATTTTTTGAATGTATGTTGTCTGAATATTGAATGTTTTATGTTATGTCTAAAATTTTTAATGTTTAGGAAAAGTAATTTATGTTAGAGAAATTTATTTTAATGAATGGTTTTGATGTAAGTGTAAATTATATTACTTTTATTTACTAGTAATAATATTTTTCATCAAAAAACTTTAAAATTTCATAAAATTTGAAATAACAAAAGTGATTATTATGTAAATCTCAATTAGATCAGTTATAATAAAATTTATTAAATGTTATTAATAATTATATATATATATATACACATGAAGTTAAATTTTTGTAAAAGAGGTGTCGCATTTAATATAGATCATTTAGTAATAGATAAAGTTATATAATATGGATAATATAATAAATATACCAAAAAACATGGTATGAGTGATGACTGATCTTGAGATGACCGACCATGCATAAATGAAATTGCATGTTTTATTTTGTGTATGTTGTTATTAAATTTGTAATAATTTCATTTTTTCTGCATTGATGACCTGCGAGTCATCTCTCAATAAGTGTAAGGACCTGCATGTCCGCTTAAAAAAATTTATGTATTTCATACCCCTAGACCCCCTCACTTGCATGTGAGTCAATTTGTAATTAAAAGACAGACACCCCCGAAGATGTGTCCTCAAACAGGCTTCCCCAAAGAGGTGTCGACAAAGAGGCATTCGAGAACTCATTCGAGAGGAGGCGTTGCTGTTTAACAGGAGATTTGCGGTTGCTGAAATATTTGATAATAGAGACAGGAGTTCACCCATAGGTTGTGGTTAGTTTATCAGATAATGATAAACTAATCGTAAGTCTCAAGATCAAGTCATTATTATATTTCATAAGTAATTAAACTTTATGAAACATTATGAAGTCTCAAGTCATGTAATTAAACTTTATGAAACATTATATTAAATTTTCTTTTGTGCAAATATCACAATCACTATACTTAACAGTAATAAATCAATACATAAAAAAGTCTCAAGATAATCAATTATTCAAAACCAAATTAAATAATTTAAAATTTTAATGTAGTGTATAATATTTGTTAAATTATTTTTTTATAGGTAATTATGTCTGCTCAAATATATTGCAACGGTGAGGTAATTTATACCGAGCAGGGTTTTAGCTACAGTGTGCCACCTGTCAAAGTGGTAAATCTCCATGGTTGTATGGCATTAGATGCAGTTCGTAATAAGATTCATAGTCGGTTAAAACTGAGGGCTGGACAAACAATCACTTCAATTAGATACCGACATCTTCAATATCCTGAGCATCTGTGGCACAGCGAGTACCCTATAGTCGATGATGAGGATTGGATGGAGGCTTCTCAGTTATTCAGGCAACAGTGTATTAATGGTTTGATGAAATTATTTATTGTCATTTCTGATATTTATGTAGTGCAATCGATTACTATAGAACCATGCTTTGCGAGCTCTATAGAAGCTGGTCCTTCACATCAGTCTTATTCATTGCCTCCTCCTCATATGACTCCTGTGGAAGAATGTAATGAGGAAGATGATCAAAATTTGGAAGGAAATGTAGATGATATCCCATTGTGTGCTGATATAGTGCATGAAAGTTTATCTGAGGAAGAAGAATCTGGGGAGTCAGCAGAAGATGATGTGGTTGGGAATGAACCTTCTGAGGTTCCTTTGAGATATAGACATCGACTACATCCACTACATCCACCAGTTAGTGGTAATCATCCTTCAGTTTTGAGTTCCTTAGTTGGATGAATGTCTCATGAACAACATTTTGATTGGGATGTCATTACACCAGCTTATGAATTCCCTGGCATTATAGAGAATAGGCCTGCATCAAATGATAATGCCATATATGTTGGGTAGGATTTCGAAAGTAAACAGGTCATGAGAAATGTGATAAAGCACTACCACATTGAGAGAAATTTCAGATTTGTGGTTGATGAATCAAAGAAGACCAAATATCTCATTCGTTGTGAAAAATATGGGTCAGAATGTAAATTTCAATTAAGATCAATATTTGATAAATATTATGGATGTTGGAAGATAACCAAATTATAAGGCCCACACACTTGTTTGCATCCCAGTTTGGCACAAGATCACTCTTCCCTTGATGCAGAGTTTATATCTACTGTTATTTGTGAGATGATACAAACAAGTCAGGATGTTCCTGTTGCCCTTGTTCTGGAAAGAATTCAACATTTTTATAACTATAAGATATCATACAACAAAGCTTGGACTGCAAAATAGAAAGCCATTGTAAAAGTGTATGGTGATTGGGATGAGTCTTATGCGATGTTGCCACAGCTTATGGAATTGTTGTCTCTCAATAATCAGATTGTTTATCATTTGGACAGTGTTGAGTATGTATCCTAGAATCATCGAGTTGATCGGTCAAATGTGAAGTTCAATAGGCTTTTTTGGACATTCAGACCGTGCATTGCTGCATTTCCTTATTGTAAAAAATTTATTCAGGTAGATGGCACATTCCTTTATGGAAAGTATACAGGTGTTCTACTCATTGCTGCCACACAAAATGGTAATCGGGCTCCTATGCCACTTTCTTTCACTATTGTTGAAAAAGAAAATTTTGAATGCTGGAGCTGGTTCTTGGCATGTGTACGTGTTCATGTTGTAGGTTCCGGGCGCAGCGGAAGCGCGTTGGTGGGTTACCCAACATTAATTTTAGCGTTAAACGACGTTCAACCCGAGATCCATCACGATATAAAACGCTGGATCTTCGGATTAGAACGAAGAACGAAAAAGAAAAGAAGAGTCCTAGAACCCTCGAGATAGGATCATCATATGTTGGTTATAATTAATTTAATTAATTCATAAGAATTACCTTAATGAAATTCTTTCATCATTGATGTGTCGGGTCACGATTCGGTGATCTGTCATCGTGTCGTAGAATCCAAGTGTAGGATTCCTCTAGCGGTGATCCACATGCATGCCACGTATCTCCGGACGTCGCCGAAGGGATCTCCGGATGCTAGCACGGAAGAACCTTCGCTTGCGATGTCCGCCTTCGACCGCTATGATCCGTTGGAGGATCTCGCTCTCTTAACTTGAGGGCGTTCTTGGTGGAAAGGAATTCTCTCTTGGCTTGAGAGTATTTCCAAAAACCGTTGTGCACAACAATGGCTCTCCAAAGTATTGGGGTTGTGAGGCTATTTATAATCGGGTTTGGGGTTAATAGAGTTATGACAATAAATAAACGCGTTACGCGTTTTATTTATTTCATTAACTCTCATTGAAACCCCATGTCAAATTATAATTAATATCATTTAATAAAACAATATTATATCCTCAAAACCCCGACTGGAAAACTACATGGCGTGTAATTAATTAATACACGACGTGTAAAACTACACGGCGTGTATATTTAATATACACTGCGTGTACTTTCATTTTCCATTTTTCTCCACCACATTTATTAGACCTTGATTAATGGCTATTTATTTCTTAAATAAATGTAACTGCATTACTCGCTAATAAATATATTATTTCACCCACAATATATTTTCTCGAATAACTAGTGTCGAAATAAATGCGATCAGGCATCCTTAAATAATTATTAAACCACATTCGGGAATAATATTTATTTAACTTTTCAAATTATTATTTGACTGAGATACATGGACACACTTAGTGTGTGACCCTCTAGGCCTCTTTCTCAGTGGAATTAGGCGGAGACTGCCTAAAGTCCAAGGTTAACGTCTAGCAACACGCCAAGGCACCCATAGAGAAAGAAGTTAACACTGCAATGACGTGTCACCTCCTACGAATGCTTACTGTTTAATATAATCCCTTTGTCACGATATCTCCAATCAAGCAGGTTGCATGCTAGTGCCATCAACCCATGTGCTCAATTATTCTTTCTTTGACTTCCCGGAATTGAACTTGCCCATATCTTACCATGGCCATGGATTTATTTAGGCTATATCAATTCCATCAAAGGGCCTGAGATATCTACTTCCGTTATGGAACAGAAGGGACAAATCCTTTCTCGTATTATCTATTAATGCAGTGTTTCTCGTGACGCACCCAACGTATCCTACCTCGCTGCGAACAGTGTGTCGTCACAGTTTTCGTCAATACATCTAAGTGCGCGAGTTGTAATACCCATTAATAATAATCTTGAAGTCTAAGGACCAATACACATGTCCCCAGATAGGAACATCCAATGACACTATGAAATGTGGATTTCCTACTGGCGGGTCTCATTCTCATAATATCCTCCTGGATATTACCGAGGGCGCACACCATGAGAAGGTGCCTCAAAGTTTTATGAGTCCTCACCCCTAATGACCTGTATTATTTGTGTCCCTCAAATAATATCATCCGGCCATAGAACATAAATTCAAGAACAGTGTTATGGAACTTCTGGGTTCTCATCATAGCAGGGATCCACTATGACACTTTAATGCAACAGCTGTCCTTAGGACATTATCACATACATTGTCACGCAGAAGAACAATCAAGATGTGATAAGGATTTTATTAATGAATAAAGTATAAAGTAGTTGGTTCTAGACCACCAACTCCAACAGACTCCCACTTGGACTAGAGCCAACTGCTAACAACCTTTAACCCGCTAGCTCTCACATGATATTCATGCTTCTGCTGAGATAGGCCTTTAGTCATGGGGTCCGCCACGTTCTCCTCTGTGGACACTCTGATCACAGCAACTTCACCCCTCTGATAGAAATCCCTCAAGAGGTGATACTTCCGGAGTATGTGCTTTGTTCGTTGATGTGACCTTGGTTCTTTTGCAAGAGCCACCGCTGCAGTATTATCACAATACAATGTAATGGGATCTTTACTGCTAGGCACCACATCAAGCTCCTGGACAAAGTTCCGAATCCAGACGGCTTCCTTGGCTGCATCAGAAGCCGCTATATATTCAGACTCTGCTGTAGAATCGGCGACAACTGGCTGCTTTGAACTCTTCCAGCTCACAGCTCCTCCATTGAGACAAAAAACATATCCAGATTGCGACGTCAGATCGTTCTGATCTGTCTGAAAACCAGCATCAGCATACCCTCTGATGACAAGCTCCTCATCTCCTCCATACACCAGGAACATATCCTTAGTTCTTCTCAGATACTTAAGGATAGTCTCAACAACAGTCCAATGTTGTTCTCCTGGATCTGCTTGATATCTGCCTACCATGCTCAGTGCATAGGCAACATCAAGCCTGGTACATAACATGGCATACATGATGGATCCTATAGCTGAAGCATATGGGATCTTACTCATTCTATCTTTCTCTTTTTGTGTCTGAGGAAACATTTTCTTAGAAAGATGTAGGCCATGTGACACTGGAACCAATCCCCTCTTGAATTGTTCCATACTAAATCTCTTTAGTATCTGGTCAATGTATGTACCTTGACTTAGTCCAAGCAGCCTCTTGGATCTATCACGAATGATCTTGATCCCTAGAATGTAGGCCGCTTCTCCCAAGTCCTTCATGGAGAAACACTTGTTCAACCAGTCTTTAACTGACTGTAAGACCGGTACATCATTTCCAATAAGTAATATGTCGTCAACATATACTACTAGGATAACGATCGCATTCCCATTAAACCGCTTATAAACACATGGCTCACATTCGTTTTTAATGAAACCATATTCCTTTATAGCTTCATCAAATCGAATGTTCCATGACCTGGATGCTTGCTTCAATCCATAAATGGATCTCTGCAACTTTCAAACCCGTTTGGATTCTCCTGGTGTCACAAACCCTTCTGGTTGTGCCATATAGACATCTTCTTGAAGGTTCCCGTTAAGGAATACTTTTTTGACATCCATTTTCCAAATCTCGTAGTCATGGTAAGCTGCTATGGAAAGTATGATTCTTATGGATTTAAACATGGAAACTGGCGAAAAGGTTTCATCATAGTCAATTCTTTGACGTTGTCTAAATCCTTTAGCCACTAGCCTTGCTTTATAGGTGCTAACTTGACCTTCCATGTTCAGCTTTCTCTTGAATACCCATTTGCATCCAATAGGCTTTACATCAACTGGCTCATCGACCAGAACCCAAACTTGGTTCTGATACATGGAATCCATCTCAGAATTCATAGATTCTAGCCATCTTGCAGCTTCTAAGCTTTCTACTTCTTCCTTGTAGGAGAGAGGTTCATCATTGTCCAACAATAATGATTCATCATCCTCGGTGACTAGGAAACCAAATCTCTCTGGTTCCCTTACCTCTCTTGAACTCCTACGCAGTACTTGTGTTTCTGGAACCTCTTCCATGGGGACCTGTGGAACTTGTTCCTGTACCAACTCTTGTGTATCTTGAGCATCAACTTCATCGAAGTCAATCTTGATCCCACTATCCTTTTTGAGGATGTGCTCCCTCTCAAGAAATACGGCTTGTCTGGCGACAGTCACTTTCTTGTCTTGAGGGTTATATAGGTAATATCCTTTCGTTTCCTTAGGATATCCTATAAATATACACTTCGTGCCCCGGGGTGCTAGTTTGTTTCCCGAGAAGGCCTTAACAAACGCCTCGCATCCCCATACACGTGTATGTGACAAAGTGGGTTTCTTTCCATTTCATAACTCGGAGGGAATCCCATTTTCCGCCTTAGTTGGTACTCAGTTTAATGTGTATGTTGCAGTTTCTAATGCATATCCCCAAAAGGATAATGGAAGATCCGCATGAATCATCATCGACCTCACCATGTCCAACAAGGTGCGGTTCCTCCTTTCACTAACACCATTCCACTGTGGTGTATAAGGAGGGGTGAGCTGAGATAGAATCCCAGACTCCCGTAGAAGATCGATGAACTCTTGGTTTAGATATTCTCCACCTCGATCCGATCGAAGCTTCTTTATCTTCTTACCAAGCTGATTCTCTACTTCATTCTTGAATTCCTTAAATTTCTCTAAGGCTTCTGACTTATACCTCATTAAGTAGACAAATCCGTATCTACTCAAATCATCAGTAAAAGTAATGAAGTAAGAATATCCACCTCTAGCTTCTACTAGAAATGGTCCACATACATCTGTGTGTACCAATCCTAGAAGCTCTGTGGCCCTTTCACCCTGTCCACCAAAAGGCAGCTTGGTCATTTTACCATGTAAACAAGTGTGACATCTATCAAGTGGTTTTAGCTCAGTAGAGTCTAAATAGCCATCTTGACAGAGCATTGTCAAGCGCTTCTCGTTTACATGACCAAGGCGGTGATTCCACAACTGGGTGATGTATGAGTCATGTGAGTTTGTTTCGTTATCGATTGCCAACACTTGGTTTTCGTAATTTAATACATACAAACCATTATTCAAATGTGCCATACCATAACATACGTTGTTCTTATAAAAGAGACAACCCTTATTTCCAAATTTGAAAACAAATCCATCCATATCCAAACAAGATACAGAAATTATGTTCTTGGTAACACTAGAAACAAAATAACAGTTATGTAAAACCAAAATCATCCCAGTCGGCAATGAGAGGTGGTAGTCGCCAATAGACAATACATCCATCCTTGCACCATTGGTAGCTCGAATATCCACCTCTCCTCTGGTGATCTTTCTAAATCTACTTGGTTCCTGCATTTGAATACATATGTGAGCCCCACAAGCTGTATCTAATACCCAATGTGTAGAAATAGAAAGATTGCACTCGATAACGAATGCACCTTTAGTGTCCCCATGCTTCTGGGTGCAGTTCCTCTTCCAGTGGCCCTGCTTGCCACATGCAAAACACACTGCCTCCCGTTCCTTGCCATGCCTCTGGATCTTCCCCTTCTTGGAGGGATGGTGCTCGGAGGCTTCAGACCGTTTATAAGTCTTCAGCCCCTTTTCCTTGTCCTTACTTTTCTTATTCACCATAAGGACTGCGGGTTTGTCATGCCCCATGTCCTTGTCAACCTGGAGAATCAAGGTCAGAAGCTCCGACAGACTCTTCTCATTGCCGCTCATGTTATAGTTGACAATGAAGCTAGAGAAGGTCTTGGGCAGTGATGATAGGATGAGATCTGTATGCAACTCATCCGGGAATTTAATCCCTAAGATGTTCAGGCATTCAATGTAGCCAATAAGCTTGACTACATGAGGCCCAGCTGGCGCAGACTCTCCAAGCTTAGTTGTAAACAAAGCATTGAAGATCTCATATCTCTCTTGTCTCGCCTTCTCTTGGTAGAGATCCTTAAGGTGAGACATCATGCTATACGCGTCCATGTTTTCATGTTGCTTCAAGAGCTCATTAGACATGGCCGATAGCATAAAACACTGGACATCTGTGGCATCATCCATGTGTTTCACATAGAGAGATATTTCCTCATCACTCGCCTCTTTCCCAGGCGCAACTGGAATAGGCTCTTCCAGCACATACAATTTCCTTTCGTGGCGAAGGATGATGCGTAAACGCCTCTGCCACTCTTGGAAATTGGTGCCGGTGAGAAGGTTTTCCTTCTCGAGTATGGTGCGCAATGATATGTTTGAAGTCATTTTTCTTGCCGTTTCTACAAATTAAGAGGGGCAAAGGTTTAGTACTTTATTACAAAAATTGAGACAAATAAATAAATTAATACTTATTAGTCTCCCACTATTTTATCGAAATCTAATAGCCCTCACCATTGATTTCGGAATATTCTGTTGCCTGAATATTCTAGTGGCAAGGATCCATATTGCCCTTCGCATTACCCCAACTAGGGTTTGTCAAGCAACTTGAAGGGTTTTAGGTAGGCATTCCAAATGCCAACTGCATTAACTCGCAGCTCCTTGATCCGCTGAGTGGACTCCCCAATCCTGAAATCATTTTATTTGGATTTCCTCAACCTTTGCCTCTTGGCCACACCAAGTCCTGCTGTGGCAGTCAACCCTTGATGCAAACCAAGTCAAGTCAACCCAAAACCTTCAATTAGAATTCCCCGATAATTGAAAGCACCCCAACTAGGGTTGGTCAAGCACTTTGAACTATGGTTCGATTCTAACCAAGATTATGGAAGGCTATACCGACTTAATATATCTTTTGAGGGATTTTATTCTTTATACATAAATTTCCATTTTATTATCTTTGATTACATTCTTGTTAATATTAAGTGGGATATACTTAATTTATTAACCATGTCTTAAGATAATATTTACGTATAAGACGATTTTATTTTAGTTCCATCTTGCATGTCCATTTAATTCATTAATTGTATGATCATGAAAGCACACCCACAATAAATAAACCATGCAACTGACAGAAATAAAATAAATGGTATGATCATGAGATTTTCTATTGGTTAGTTTATCTAGCAGTTGATAAACTAACCCAAGACCTAGGGGAGAAACACCTTGAACCTTTCGGGTTCATGTTTACAGCTTTCCACCTATCCACCTTTGTATCTCCTTGGATTGGTTTCACCTTGGCTCCTAACTTGAGCCGCCTCCACTAGCTTGGGATCTCCATCCATTACATATGAATTTATCTCACACGCAGGTGAGGGGTAAAAAGGGGGTTTTACATAAAAGAATCCTTGGGCGCGCAGGCCCTACATATTAATGAGGAGATGGCTCGCAGGCCAACAAATTTAATTTAAATAAATAAATTAAAAGAAACCATTCACATACAAAGGTCTCGGTCTAGCTCATGATCATCCATACATGCAACGATATTTATGCATAAATAAAACTAGCATTCAATTCTTTAATCGTTCTTGTTTAAGATAAATCATGCTCGAATTAATTAATTCTCTTTAATTAATCAATCCTTTTATCTTAAACCCTTTTCTGAATTTCCTTGAGATTCTCATCCATAATTTTAAACAAATAAATTCATTTAAAATTATCCTTGTACAAAACTTGTACCTTAGAGGAAACTCGGTGAATTCCCATTCATTACGCAGATGTTAAATTAAACACATATATATAAAACACCTATCACGTGTTGTGCCTCAGCTTTACGCCTGCACTATGGTACACGTATCAAGTGTTTGTATAATATAATAATAAATTTTAATAAATCTGCGTAATTTGGGTAAGTACACGGCGTGTAGTTCCAACTACACGGTGTGTACTTTTCTTCACCGTCCATCCAAAGTACACGCCTGGGGACTCGGCGTGTAAATGTGCTTCGGAAATTTTCAGAGTACACGGCGTGTTCTGTTGGACACACGCTGTGTAGTTTCCGCATTACACGGTTTCCAGCCGGGCGAGCCATGTACGGGGTACACGGCCCAACCCTAACCCGAAGGGGCTACACGCTGTGTTCATTGGACCACACGGCATGTAATCCGGAAACTGTGTGCCATAGTTTCTGGTCAACACACGGTGTATTAAATTCTTAGAAAGAATCCAATACACGACCTGATTTGGAAGATCAGCCAATGCATTGAACCTAGACTACACGACGTGTACTTCCGAATACACGCCGTGTATTCTGGTGTTGTACGGCCAGAAACGTTTGGCTCCTCCGGATGAGTTCCACTATTTTATTTTAATAAAAATTAAAAGAAAAAATTCGTTTTTGTGAGGTGAACGAGAAACAAGGGAGGAGGAACAGATCTCGAGATTCAGATTTCAGAACGATTAAACACGAATTGAAATAACTAAATTATTAAATGCATAAAACACCAACGAAAAACTAAATAATTATAATCAATGATATGACCGCCTCTGATACCACTTGTAGGTTCCGGGCGCAGCGGAAGCGCATTGGTGGGTTACCCAACTTTAATTTTAGCGTTAAACGACGCTCAACCCGAGATCCGTCACGATATAAAACGCCGGATCTTCGGATTAGAACGAAGAACGAAAAAGAAAAGAAGAGTCCCGGAACCCTCAAGATAGGATCATCATATGTTGGTTATAATTAATTTAATTAATTCATAAGAATTACCTTAATGAAATTCTTTCGTCATTGATGTGTTGGGTCATGATTCGGTGATCCGTCGTCGTGTCATAGAATCCAAGTGTAGGATTCCTCTAGCGGTGATCCACACGCGTGCCACGTATCTCCGGACGTCACTGAAGGGATCTCCGGGTGCTAGCGCGGAAGAACCTTTGCTTGCGATGTCCACCTTCGACCGCCTTGATCCGTTGGAGGATCTCGCTCTCGTAACTTGAGGGCGTTCTTGGTGGAAAGGAATTCTCTCTTGGCTTGAGAGTATTTCCAAAAACCATTGTGCACAACAATGGATCTCCAAAGTGTTGGGGTTGTGAGGCTATTTATAATCGGGTTTGGGGTTAATAGAGTTATGACAATAAATAAACGCGTTACGCGTTTTATTTATTTCATTAACTCTCATTGAAACCCCATGTCAAATTATAATTAATATCATTTAATAAAACAATATTATATCCTCAAAACCCCGACTGGAAAACTACACGGCGTGTAATGAATTAATACACGACGTGTAAAACTACACGGCGTGTATATTTAATATACACGGCATGTACTTTCATTTTCCATTTTTCTCCACCACATTTATTAGACCTTGAGTAATGGAAATTTATTTCTTAAATAAATGTAACTGCATTACTCGCTAATAAATATATTATTTCGCCCACAATATATTCTCTCGAATAACTAGTGTCGAAATAAATGCGATCAGGCATCCTTAAATAATTATTAAACCACAGTCGGGAATAATATTTATTTAACTTGTCAAATTATTATTTAACTGAGATACATGGACACACTTAGTGTGTGACCCTCTAGGCCTCTTTCTCAGTGGCATTAGGCGGAGCCTACCTAAAGTCCAAGGTTAGCGTCTAGCAACATTCCAAGGCACCCATAGAGAAAGAAGTTAACGCCGCAATGACGTGTCACCTCCTACGAACGCTTACTGTGTAATATAATCCCTTTGTCACGATATCTCCAATCAAGCGGGTTGCATGCTAGTGCCATCAACCCATGTGCTCAATTATTCTGTCTTTGAATTCCTGGAATTGAACTTTCCCATATCTTACCATGGCCATGGATTTATTTAGGCTATATCAATTCCATCAAAGGGCCTGAGATATCTACTTCTGTTATGGAACAGAAGGGACAAATCCTTTCTCACATTATCTATTAATGCAGTATTACTCGTGACGCACCCAACGTATCCTACCTCGCTGCAAACAGTGTGTCGTCACAGTTTTCGTCAATACATCTAAGTGCGCGAGTTGTAATACCCATTAATAATAATCTTAAAGTCTAAGGACCAATACACATGTCCGCAGATAGGAACATCCAATGACACTATGAAATGTGGATTTCCTACTGGCGGGTCTCGTTCTCATAATATCCTCCTGGATATTACCAAGGGCGCACACCATGAGAAGGTGCCTTAAAGTTTTATGAGTCCTCACACCTAATGACCTGTATTATTTGTGTCCCTCAAATAATATCATCCGGACATAGAACATATATTCAAGAACAGTGTTATGGCACTTCTGGGTTCTCATCATAGCAAGGATCCGCTATGACCCTATAATGCAACATCTGTCCTTAGGACATTATCACATACATTGTCACGCAGAAGAACAATCAAGATGTGATAAGTCTTTTATTAATGAATAAAGTACAAAGTAGTTGGTTCTAGACCACCAACTCCAACACATGTCACGCAAAAACAGGGCGTGTGTCTGATATCTGATCGTCATCGAGCGATTATAGAGGCCGTGAGTAGTGATGGGGTTTTTTTGGACCGAGCCGAATTCTTATCACCATTATTGCATTAGACATATTGCAAGTAATGTGCATAAGCAGTTTAGAGATGAGACCATAAAGAAGGCGATTCTCAAATTAGGTATGGTTTTCTAAACTTGCTTTTTTTTAACAAAATTTAATATCTATTTTAATACATTATTATCTTATGGTTTCATCATTTGAACCCCAACAAGAAAGGTTTGATCGATGTCTTGAAGAGATCCGAACAGTTAATGAGGAGGTATATGAATATATGTTGCAAATTTCAAAGGAAAAATGGTCATTGGCATATGATGGTGGCATGAGATATGGGCATATGACCACCAATACAGTGGAGTGCATAAATGGGGTCCTCAAGGGTGTGCGCAAACTCCTAATCACAGGGTTAGTGCAAGAGACATTTTTTAGATGTGTTCACTACTTTGTTGACCGATCCCAACAGGCCTACCAGAGGATGGAAAATGGAATGATTTTTACTCAGCATTTTCAAACTGATATTGAACAGATACAGAATGAGGCTTCAAGATGGAATGTTATAGCCTTTGACAGGGAAAACAGGAGTTTTCGGGTAAGACAATGCTACGACAAGGGTACATGCACTAATGGTGGAGTGTTTGTCGTGATGTTGGAAAACTGGTACTGTGATTGTGGCAGCTTTCAGGCATTGAGATATCCATGTGTACATGTTATTGCAGCTTGCGCTTCGGTAAATATATCATGGGAGCCATATGTTGACCCGGTGTATCACATGAGCACTTTGGTTAACTGTTATAGTGCTGCTTGGATGCCTGTTGGTGACTTCCATTCTATCACATTGCCTGCTGATCAACCGACCATCATCCCTGATATTTCCAGGTTTTCATAAGTTGGTTTTGGTTTCATTTATGATTTTTTCAATGTCTGTCATTTTTAAAATTATTGGCTTCACGCTACCAGGTTGCGGCCCCGAGGAAGACCGAAGTCAACTCGCATCAGAAATGAGATGGATTGGCCTCAACAACGAGGAGGGAGAATAAGATGCAGTATCTGTCACACAAAAGGACATACTCGTAAGAGATGTCCCCATGTGGAAGGATGGAGTTCCACATCTCATCATCCATGATTGAGTCTGTGTACCTGCTCCATTTTTGTGATAAATATAATTTTCTAGAGAGACAGTTGTACTTTTTTGCAGTTCTCATGTAGGGAATCTAACAAAAAGTGTTCCACTCAATGAGGGATGAAGAATTAAGACATGACAAGAATCACTTCAATAATAAATAGACATAGAGGTAGTGTTGAATGAAAGTAAAATTTTAAACACTCAAACTCTCTGTTTTTATATAATATGTATTGAAAGGGTGAATATCTATTAGTAGTTAATTTTAAAATAAAGAATATACATCAATTAGTTTTACAATGTGTTGAAGCCTCCAGTGGATTTCAAGGAGGAATAAATGGAATCCATTTTATACTTATGCACATATCAATTGAATTTTATGATGATTGAAAAAATTATAAATTAAAAAAACAAACCTTTAGATTCCTCAGGAATCTTCAATACAAATGTACTTGAACCATATATACAATCTATGAATCAAATGAAAGTAAAATTTTAAACACTCAAACTCCTTGTTTTTATATAATATGTATTGAAAGGGTGAATATCTATTAGCAGTTAATTCTAAAATAAATAATATATATCAATTAGTTTTACAATGTATTGAAGCTTCCAGTGGATTCCAAGGAGGAATAAATGGAATCCATTTTATACTTATGCACATATCAATTGAATTTTAAGATGATTGAGAAAATTATAAATTAAAAAAACAAACCTTTAGATTCCTCAGGAATCTTCAATACAGATGTACTTGAACAATATATACAATCTATGAATCAATTACAAGACAACGACTCAAATAAAATGATTCTAAACATCAAACGATACATAAAATTAAACAAGTAAATGGCCCCAAGATAAGTGATTGTTAATGAGGTATACAAATGAAGAAATATATAAACACAACACAAGGACATACAATTTGATTCAAAAATATTTATTTACATAACAAATTAAATATTCATGTAGCATAGATATGATGAAAATGAACATTTTGTGTTCTTCATTCATGTCCCCTTTGCAGATCAAATTATCATGCTTCTACTATTAATAATTAACGATGATATCATGTGTGCAGATGGCAGGTTTTCCATTGCTTACATCTCTGGCTACTCATATATCGCTACTGGTTTTAGAGGGACGTCATGTGCCTCCCTTGAGTGTACGTAGATCTCACCATTTCCATCATACTGCACCACCTCCCGCTATCGTCCCACATCTTCATCGAGTTGGATTCTATGGAGTAGCGATGTGTGACTTCACATTTCTTGATCATCAGCTCATTGCCGCACTTGTAGAGAGATGGAGACCAGAGACACATATTTTCCATTTCAGTGAGGGGGAGATGACCATTATGTTACAGGATGTGGCCATTATGTTGGGCCTCCCTATCGACGGACATGCTTTGACAGACCGAGTTCCATCATATTTGCCTGAGCTTGTTCATAGACTACTGGGCATAGAGGTCCAGGATGATGGCAGGACCATCGTCGGTGGTTAGACCAGCACTTCACACATTTACCAGATGATGCTGATGACGCCACCGTGCTGCGATTTGCACGTGCATATATTTTGAGGCTGATCGGTGGCATGCTTTTTGTTGACCACTCTACTACTTTTGTGCATCTGATGTATTTATCTATTTTGGAGGATTTGGAACAGGCAGGCCGATATAGTTGGGGGTCTGCCTTCCTAGAATATACATATAGGGCCCTATACAGTGCATGTCGCATCGATAAGATGCAGATCACAGGATGCATGGTTCTTCTACAGATGTGGGTATGGGAGCACATCCCTCGTTTAGCTCCACATGCCCGTGCGCCATTACCCGTAGATATTGTAGCAGAGGATCCACGTGGACGTTGGTATGTTAGTAATTCCTTCTAATATCTAACTTAATTGTATAAGACTCTTTTATGAAATGTAAAAATAACAATGTTATCTGCAGGTGGAGTCAGGCGCATCAACATTCAGATTCTCCCAGACATGATGTTCACGCCTACAGACTTATGTTAGACAGCATTCGACCAGACGATGTAAGTGATTATTATTTATATCATTAAATCTTTACTCTTTACTGTATATCTATTCATTTATTAATTGATTATTCATTTTTGCTTTCAGATTACATGGATTCCATATACAGGTGATATCCTTCAGAGTCTGCCCCCATACTGTACAGTGATGCTTCCTATCATCTCCTGCATGGTTCCATTGATTCATTTTCATATAGTCGAGTGGCATCAGACGGATAGGGTTATGAGATAGTTTGGCTTCCTTCAGCCAGTTCCTGACCCGCCCAATCAGTTGGATTCATTACATTCCCTGAAGATGTCAGGGAAGAGAGATTTTGATTGGAGGAGCTACCATGCTAGATATGTTGCGTTATGGGATAGACGACGGGAGTCCCAATTGTGAGGGGCATGGACAATACGTTTTCATTTGACGGAGTAGATGGATTATGCAGGATGGTACATCAGGTCCCGAGTCAGATTTCTGACACGGCACGGACGAGGATTCCATGACTTGGTATGCATTCTTCCTTTCACTGTTCAACGGATTTTTTATTCATATTAGTTAACAATGGAATTTGTTTTCGCAGGATGCTTGTATTTGTCATCTACTTCATATGTCTGATCCAGTGGAGAGAGCTGCCTTTGACCCATCATATTTTCACACCCTTGTAGCACATATGATACCATCGATGGACGAGATTTATCATGGCATTTTCTTTGATCCACCACCTGCTGCGGAGGCCGCAGAGCCTGCTGAGCCTGCTGAGCCTACTGAGCCTCACATAGATGTTCCTGGGAATGACGACCCTGTTATGGATGCTGTTGTTCCACAGAAGGAGGCTGCTCAGCTTGCTCGACCACATGATATTGTTCCACTGGAGGAGGGTGTTCAGCATGATCTGTCAGATGCTCCTCCAGCTTCTCAGGCACAGCCACAGGTACTTACAGATGATGACTGGATTGACTTCGATGTTTTATTGCAGTCAGCCACAGCAGAGCAGCCATATACTTTTTATGTTGGTGAGAGTTCCAGCCAGCTTCCACTATCCTTAGATGCGGGCCAGGGTACAAGCGGTGAGACTGTACATCCACCGCCTGTCACACAGGAGGATGTGGAGATGACTGTCGATGAGGATGCACAGCGTACGCCAGAGCCCAGACGTAGACAGACACGGCGTGGACGCATCCAGTATACGTCTGGCTATGGGACATAGGAGCATCCACGCCAGAGGTATAGATTAGGTTGACATTTGATTTATGATATATTTTGTATGTGTATCACTGTTATGTAGACTTATATTCTTTTTTTAATAAGTGTCTTACTATTATCAAATTATCTACCAATATATATATATATATATATATGTAAAATAGATAATATGATTGAATTAAATGATAAATATTAATTATATTAATTATTTTGAAATCAAATAGATTCTGGATGAAAAGATGTGTGAAGTTGAACAAATCTTGAAAAATATTATTGATCTCAATGATTTAAAATTAGATGTAAAATCCTAGAATATCATGGAACACAATTATTTGTTTACAAAAATTAAATTGCATGAAGAAGAATTTGAATGAATAATGGATAATTGTGAAGAGTTGATGATTATGATTGAAGATCAGAATAACTACAATATGAATTAGAAGTTCATTTGGCCAATTTTGAGAAGATACATATTCAGACTTTATAAAAGGAAACAATTTCTACTGGTACTCAATCTAAAGAGTGAGATTATTGAGTATGCATCTCAAAACATAGTTTTACAGTAAGTAAAGGATGAATGAAAGAGGTAAAAGAGGATGACTACCCATTAAAATATAAAACATCACAATCTAATTCATCATAGGTCTTATAAAAACCTACATTATAAATAATTCCATTCAGTTTATAGTTGATCAACTTACAATGCTTTCTTACTTCATTACTATTTGAGAGTATTTCATACTCTATCAACATACCAATATATAAATAACGAGGTAAGTTGACATTGGTTAAATATTTATATTATATCTAATAGAGACCCAAGGATCTCTATGATGTTTTTGGGAATTATTTAACAAGTATTGGATACAAAAATGAGATTTGAACTACATAAAGATCAGTTGCATGAAGAAATGAGACTTTTGTCCATATAACTAAGTGAGTTATATGAAAAGGAATAATTTGTGTGAAATTTTGGAGTTCCATTAAATAATGAAAATTTTCATTAATGTTGGGCGTTCTGTGACAAACTAAAAAGTTTCCTAAAAGATTATTGAATTGTGAGAAAGGTGCGAAATGGTTGTGTGAAAGTAAAACTTTCATAAACCATATTATAATTGAATGTTTTTAATATCTGTGTTGAGATGAATGTAGGAATTTTGGGTTTAATTTATCTTTAGAATTTATCTGGACAATTGGTGTCATAAAATTTCCACTTTCATTTTGCCAATTTGTATCAACTTGGAAACAATTGAATAGTCTCTGAGGAAAGAAACAAGTTATGGTATATTTGTTGGTATCGTATTTTGAATATAAATGAGTGATTAAATGAGGATATATCATTGAAAATTATTTCTTAAGGATACAAAATATCACTAATAGATGCATTTGGGTGCCCGAGTCAAGTTTTAGGAACAATTAATGGAAAACAAGCATTATACTGGGCCAGGGTACAGGCGGTGAGACTGTACATCCATCGCCTGTCACACAGGAGGATGTGGAGGTGGTTGTCGATGAGATTATTGAGTATTCATCTCAAAACATAGTTTTACAGTAAGTAAAGGATGAATGAAAGAGGTAAAAGAGGATGATTACCCATTAAAATATAAAACATCACAATCTAATTCATCATAGGTCTTATAAAGACCTACATTATAAATAATTCCATTCAGTTTGTAGTTGATCAACTTACAATGCTTTCTTACTTCATTGCTATTTGAGAGTATTTCACACTCTATCAACATACCAATATATAAATAAAGAGGTAAGTTTATAGTTGATCAACTTGTGAAGAGTAGATGATCATGATTAAAGATTAGAATAACTACAATATGAATTAGAAGTTCATTTGGCCAATTTTGAGAAGATACATATTCAGACTTTATAAAAGGAAACAATTTCTACTGGTATGCAACCTAAAGAGTGAGCTTATTGAGTATGCATCTCAAAACATAATTATTTAATGAATATCTGTTATTCATGAATATTTTTTAATAATTATTAACATTATTTCAATATTTTCTTGATCTATTTCAAGAGATATTGTGATCGACAACATTTATTAATGGAATTCATATATAATAACAGTTTCCAATTTAGAATACAAATGGAACCATATGAGGATCTTTATAGAAATAGATGTATACCTACAACTTGTTGAGATGATGTGAGTGAGTGAAAGATGCTAAGATTATATCTTTCTCAATATATGTTAGACAATACTCAAGCCATTCTATTAATAATTATTTAATGAATATCTATTATTCATGAATATTTTTTAATAATTATTAACATTATTTCAATATTTTCTATAATTTAATTGATATTTATTAATATTTCTTAATTTTTACTTTAAGTATATTAGTTTATAAGTAATAGTATTATGTTTTTGGAGGGGATTTGAGCTTTCTGTGAGATGCGTGAACCCCATTCACGAATCCTTTCTCTCGGGGAGATGCGTGAACGGGGTTCACGCATCTTCAGTGGGGTCTGGGATGCGTGAACGCCGTTCACGCATCCTTCGCCGCGGAAGGATGTGTGAACGGCGTTCAGGCATCCCAGACCCAGTTTTAAAAATATTGCAACTCTAATCTCCTACTCCGATTTATTTTTTTTCCTAAAACCCAAAAAAAAAATTACCCGCGTTTGGATGTGGGTCGAAACTGTAGCACCGAATGAACCGCGACTGTCCGAATGCTCAATGTATTTTTGTAAACTGTTCGATCAGAATGAATCCAGGATCCAGGCCGTTCGATCAGCACTGGGTGTCGCCGTCTTCATCAAGCCTCGCCCGACTATTATGCCCATTGTTTTCTCACAGTTGTCGATGTCGTGAAAGGTATGGCGGTTTGCATGTAGAGAGGCGGTGCGCACGACGGAGCTCATTTGCAAATTGAGTTCCGATCTCATCCGAGAGAATCTGATAAAACTAGAGGGAGAAAGAGAGGACCGCGAAAGAATTGTTTTCGCGAGGAGAAGGTTCCGCGAAGCTTTAGCTTTTGCGAAGGAGGTCGCGGACAGACGAAGTGTGATTGGCACACTCGTTCTGCTTCATCGAAGCATTCGGGATAGCTCTTCAGGCGTCTCCCTTTTCATTTTGCGAAGCGCACTTTGTTTCCGCGTACTGTTTTGCGAAGGACACCGTGAACCCGTGCATCCTGATTCTTGCATGAAGACACCGTTGCGCGAAGAGCCTTAAAAAGAATACCTGGTCCGCGTGACTTGTTTGAGATGGCCGCGTACAGTGTGTTGTGCCAAGGATAAGTGGAATCTGTATGTATTATCAGTGACTATATATTCTTGCACGATGAATGGTGAGTATGTGATTGTGACGAGGGTTTGTTTGAGTTGCATGCACACACTCTGAATCTAAGAGGCAGTGTGACATTACTTGTGGGAAGGCACTGATATTGCGCTACACTTGTGTGCAAAAGTATTGTGATTGAATAGGCTGCATGTTTATGTGAACCATGCTGTGAATAACGTGTGTATGCTCATACATGCATGCCAATGCACATGTAAAAAAGGAATTGAAGCATTACGTTTCAAGGACATTGTGCCAAGGTGGTTTGACCGTGGGCGGTGAACTAGAGCAGACTATGCATTGTTTACACATGCATGAAGAGTAAGACATCTGTACTTTGCAAACCATACATGATACACATGTTGATATGCATGCACACACAAGGTAAATTGTGGAGGTAACTGAATCAGTGTGTGTGCGTGGTGGCTTTGTGAGATTTTCTCAAAAGGTTGCACACACACTTATTCAGGTCTCTGCAAAGGCAGACCAAAGACTTCTACAAAGGAGGTCACCCAATATATTTTGGTTGCATGAAGATGTAAGCTTTGTGTACTTGCCTAAAGAAGATCAAAAGTATACACAGTGTCGTGCATTTGTTATTGCACAAAGAAGACAAATCATGTTGATAATTACATGCATTAAATATTTGCATCTGATGTTTAGGGCCCCACCCCGGTTTTCTGTGGAGAAGCTTGCAGTGTTCATAAGAAATTCTCAATAAGAGACTCTACTAGAGGATCAAAGATGGGGTAAATGTTAAGGGTTTGGAAGGACCCATGGCTGGTTGATATAAGTGTTTTTAAAGTGATATCCCATGTGATCACTGGTTTGGAGGACGTAATGATCTTCTCTATGTTTAATGAGGTGCACGATGGCTAGTGCACTAAAACATTAGACACCTAGTTTACTGATAGAAATAAGAACCTTATCATTAGCATCCCTTGTGTGAGAGACTTAGGCCCAAATCATCTGTGTTGTAGTCAAGATGCTTCAGTAGCCTACTCAGTTAAATCTGGTTATAATATTTATTTGGAAATGCTGATCATAGATAACTGTGAGATGTGTAAAACTCTATAGAAGATTGTCATTCCACTCAAGGTTTGTTTTCTTGGTGGAAATCATGCACCATAATTCTCCCATCCAAGGTGTTCCTTATGTTTATTCATGCAGAAGATTACCCTTACTACATGGCAGCTTCTGAATAATCCATTCATGCCATTTTCAATTTCCCCAGGGCCAAGGATGTGTGACACTCTTGGAAATCAAATGCTGATTCTTTTGTAGATTTGCAAGATGTGACTTTGCAATACTTTTGAATAAGTGCGTTTCCTCCCTTCAGCAGATGCAATGAATATTTTATGCTTGTGGCATGGGTGATCTGGGTTAGACATAATGTTTTCATTTTTAACTAGTTGTAAAGATAAAGCTTCTTTTGGGTTGAGTGGGCTTCATCTTGGTTGGCCGTTTGGAACCACAACCAATCACAACAAGATGCCCCTTCCCTGCGGCTCAGTTAAGTTCTTTGGAATCCTCCTCTGATAAGATCCTTAAATATTAATATGGAAACATCCCTTTGTGATAAGGTATTACCATCATTGTCTTGATTGTTTTAGATTCTCTTTAATCAATTATTATTGCTCAAAAATCTTCATTATCCACTTCCTGGACTCCACAGGTTACAGAAGCCCAAGATATTATTGTCAGTTTCAAATTTCTTGTGAAAGATGATGGATATCTATTATCTTGGAGTCAATTTTCCTTATAATCGTCAATGATTTGGTTGCACCAGAAAGTGTTCTTCAACCATTTAATTTTCTGGTCATGAATATTTTTTCTCTTCAACCCCTATTCACTGCATGTTCTTTTTCATTCACTAAAAGGGTGGGTAATAGCACTACTCGCCAGTTGGTGAAAAATGGATTTTTTGGGGTGTCACATGATTGGTTGAATGATTTTTGACCTTGGATTTCTACCCTTGCAATCCCTAATCTTCAATCTTTTAATTTAAATACCTTTCTCTTCAAAAACAAAAACACATGCATGCGTACATACAAAAATTTTAAATTCACACTGGGATTTTATACTTTAAATTTTCACAAAAAAATTTGATTATTAAAATTCTAAAATAAATTCATGTTTAAATTTTCAGTGTGTATATATTGACACATAAATATGTAATGTTAATCTTCACTAAAAATTTGCATATTTGCAGTGTAAATTTCCACTATAAATTTCTAGTGTAGGTTTTCTTTATTTACTATAATTATATATTTATTATTATTAGTTTATATTTTTATTTATCTTTATTATTAATTTTTTATAATAATAGTTTTTATTTAACATTTTATTATTATATTTTAAAATGGTTTACATGATGGAGGATAGGGTATTCTTGTTCAATTATTTAAAATGAAATGGTTTAATTATTAAAAATTATTTTAATCCAAAAAAACATATCTGCTGCCACAATGTGGATGGTCACCCCACCATGTACCTGACCCTCATGTTCACACACATGCCATAGAATATGTTTCTCCCACCCTGCATGCACCCATGATCATTCCATCAATAATATTCATCTTTGATCATTCTTGTAGTTATCAATCTATGTTCGATGATTCTTCACATCAAAAATCTAATTGATTTTTCATATCTCGTCAAAGCTATTAGATTCTCAATTATTCAGAGTTACTAAAATCCATATGCTATTTTCCATCTCCTATCAAAGAGACCTGCATTGTTATTTGTCTTAGTTATCTTCAATATCCCCACTCTCATTCTTTCCTCCAAGCCATTGAATGAAATTATTTATCTATAACCTGGTCAAGACCTTTGTTGTTAATGGAAAGGCTAATAAAAAATTTACACACATTAAAAAGAAAAGAAAATTAATTTTGAATTTTGAATTTACAATGCAATGAGAAATTAAATTTAATTTTTTAAGTATCTCTTATAAATAAGTATATATATAATTTATATTATAATAAAAATAATAAAATAAAAAATTAATTATATAAAATCATTATAATTATACAATGATATATATATATATAATTTATAAAAAGATGTTAATAATAATAATCACTACCATAGATGAGGCCTTTAAGAGTGCTAGAAAATGGCTCTATCAGCACAAAAAAGCATTGACAATCTAAGTGCCGTTAAAAACACAAAATCTCTATCAATGTTAGCAAAAGTTCTGATAGAGGAAGCCTTTATCAACACTTTCTTTTTAATGCACATAATCACATACTTTAAGAGAAATTTTTCTAGCACTAATAAAGTCCATATCTACTGCTGCATTGCTGCATCCCTACAATACCCACACAACAATCCTATAACAAAAAACCCAATTAGAATAAATTAAAAGAAATATAAATATACAAAAAAATATTTGAATTCAAATATTACATTGCACCATCATTTCAATTCAAAATTTACATAAGAAATATTTACAATTAATAAAAAAATACAACCCATATAAAACATCAGAACTCCTGTAGCAGACGTTTTCCAATGATCAACCTTTGTACAAAAGCTTGTCCCTACAATAAAAATAGTTTTTATTTTTGTAACAGAAAATATTTTTTTTAAAAAATTATTTAAATGTTATATAATCCACATATTATAAATTATATTGTTAATTACTATATATATTAATGATATTACTAGTTATACTATTAATTATATTATTAAAATGGAACATTAACATTGAAATCATGCATTTCGAGTCATTCCAACAACATGTTTGTCAGATTGAAGTGTTACCAGTTTCTATATATCACAAATAAATTATGGATCGTTTTTCTAATGTTTGAAAACAATTCAAGCTGGTTTTCTCAGTTTTGGCTATGTAGAACACATTTTAAACATTAATGACACTTCTATTTTGAAAACACACACTTCAAGTCATACCGAACACATCATGTGTCGTATTGAAATAATGTCAATTCCTACACATCATAGATGGATTATAGATTTTCGTCCTATATTTTTAGAACAATTTGAGATCGGTTGATCAGTTTTGGGTATGTGATGCATGTTTTAAAATAAAATGGAACTTTTATATTGAAAACATGAACTTAGAGTCATACCAACCTCATCGTGTGTCGGATTGATGTGTGGTTGATTCCTACAAGTAAAAAATAAATTATAAATTTTGTTTCTAAAGTTTAAAAATAATCTGAGCGCGTTTTCTTGTTTTTGGCTAGTGATGAACATTTTAAACTTAAATAACACCTTTATATTAAAAACATGCATTTCAAGTCATACCAGCTGTAAGAACCCAGTTTTTTCTATAAAAAACTTTGGAATATTCTTGATGTTATTACAGAGCAGAACCTTCAGATGGCGTGCGATTCCGAGCCCCGGTGTGGCTGGAATTAAATTTTCAGTGCGTTCACACAAGTAATGCAAAATAAATGGGATAACTCCTAAACGGCGCTTCAGATCCCAAATCTAAGTGTACAGAAGGATCTGAAATGGATTGGTTACCTTGGGAATGACTTAAAATGAGTTGGTGCGGTACGTTCGGACCCCTCGACCGTTGACGGAACATTAAATGGATTAATTAATTAATTAATTTATTCATTTAACGGTTAAACTCACGTATCTATTAAACGGTGCCACAGATTGGAAAATCGAGGGCACCGTTGAGTTCAGAATGTTCCTTTTCCCCTATGAGGGTTATAAGTTTCACGGGCACGAGCCTTCTTTGAAAATTGGCCTTAGGGGCATTTTCATAATTTGGCAGCCTCAGGCGTTAAGTTTTAATAACTTTTTAAACGGAAGCTTGGAATCAAATTTTGAGACCGCCGCCGTGCTCGAGAGGTGGTGTTTTTCCTAGGGGAGGCTTATCCTCGACCATAATGAGGGTTCTGGTTCGGGCTGACAGGCGGGCGGTTAAGCGTCTTTTCTATTTAAACACCTAACCCCCTCCCTCTTCCCCCCTTGTCCTTCTTCCCTGGCGCAAGGAGCTCCCAACGAAGGAGGAAATCCTCCTCTCTAGCAAGGCGCGATAGCTCCGGCGAGGCGTGGAAGCTCCGGCGGATCGTCGAGAAGCTTCGTGCTACGCCCCTGCAGGTTGGCGATGTTCTTTTTTTTGAGTTTTAAATCCCGAACCCATCATTGAATCCCAATTATACAGTCAAATTGTTGTATTTCATTCGAGAAAATCCCGTAATCATGTAGTATAATTCATGATCTATCCAACACACTTTTTGGATTTTAAATCTGAGTTCATAGGAGGACGGAGTCTTCCGCCGAAGATTGCGGGTCTTTGGTTCTCCGGCGGGTTTGAGCGGCCGGGTGAGGTGGCTTCTGCAGTGGTGGGTCGGTGCTAGTGAGCGCGGTGGCTGGGTGGTAGCCAGGCCTGAACGGAGGGCCTCCTAGGGTGTGGCGGCGTCGGCGGTCGGCTGAGGCGGAGCGCCGCAGGCGAGCTGGGGGGGGGGGGGGGGGTGACGGCGGCTCATAGTCGAGCGGAGGAGCACCAGACGGCTGGGGCATGGGTGTCAGGCGGAGCCGGCGGAGTGGGGACCTCAGAGTGGCGACCATGGCCGGTCGTGGTCGGAAGGTGGAGGCCCGAGGCGGTCAGCGCCTCGGGCGCGCGGAAAGAGCAAGGACCCGCCGAATGCGTGTCCTGCTGCGTGACGCGAAAGACCAGCTAGACGACTGATCCGCGTGGTGAAAAACTGGACCCGCTTGGGTACGGTGCTGAGGGGCGAGCCTCGGCGGTTCGGGCTTGACACGCGGTTGGGCCGCGCCAGGGTGAACCGGCCCGGTTATGCCCCCTTGCATTCGGGGGGTCGTATCATTTAAAAGGCACACCCGTTTGATGCACCGTCTGCAGTTGCAGAATCGTATCAGCAAGGCACTCTTTTTAAGATGAGTCCTGGGGTTTTTAGGTTCCATGCCCAATGCCGTGATCCGAAAAATGTAAAGTTAATAATAATAAATTATTATTAATGTCGCGACGGACGTGGCTCGCAAGCCGGACGTCCGTTTGACGTGCCGTCAGAGGCGCGGTGGCCCCGGAGCTGAGACGGTCCTTCCGTGTTGGTTCGGAACCTTTGTGGGTTGGTTTCATTACTCGGTGGCATGAAACGCGAAATGTGAGTTATTAATTAATTAATTAATTGTTGCGTCGGACCTAACTCCTTCTTGGGATGTCCGATTGATGCGCCGTCAGTGGCATCAGGATCCCAGTCCTCGTGCAGAATTTTTGGGGAGCTTTCCGAAGCGTTCGGGTTGGAGACGAGGTGCGGACCCCACGAGACCTAGTTCGCACGTTTTATTGTGAAACATTACTTTTTCACCCGACATCCGTTTGGGGTGTGTGAGTACTCGCTTTTGAGTGTTTTTCCAAGGGGATTGCAATGGCACAATCGGTCCACCTAAATTCGGGCCTGAGGTGTGGGCCCCATGGGGTCCCGTTTGCGTATAATGTGGGGAGTTGCGGCTTCTGCATTCATAATCCATTTTAGGCGCTGTCAACGGCGTTGTGACCCTGGCATTGAGGTGAAATCGACTGGGGTGGTTTCGGGCATTGAAGCCAGAGTTGAAGTGTGGGTCCCACGAGCCATCTTTTAAGCTGTGAACAGCGTGCTGTTACTTTTTAATTGAGCGTCCGTTCAGGGTGAATAAATAGTCGATCTAATGTGTTTTTCCGAGAGCATCGCGATGACGCAGTTCGCCCGATTTTTTTCGGGATTGTGGTGTGGGTCCCACCCGAGTTGGCGATAGTGAATAGTACATTTTTCACCGGGTGTCCTTTTTGTGTGATTGAGTAGTCAATCACGTGTGTTTTTTCAAGGGTATCGTAGTGGTGTGATCCGTTTGTTCAGTATCAGGATCATGGTGTGGTCCCTACACGGGCTGGCTATGGTGAATAGTACCATATTCACCGGTTGACCGTTTCGGGTGAGTAAGTAGTCTACATCGCGTGTTTTTTCATCAGGATTACAATGGTGTAACCTGTTTAGGTGAGAAGAGCCTCTTACATGATCTTATCTAATGTGGAAATATGAAAGGGCGTTAGTCAGAGGCTTCTTTGGGCGTACTCCGAACCTATGCACGGTAGCGGTGCTAGTGACACCCAATGGTGGCGGGTGATGAACCTCTACTAGGAGAATTGTTCTAGAGTTGGGTGGTTGCGTGATACCCACTCCGTGATTGGTTGGCCAATATTGTACCATCCAGTAGAGATGACTAGAGCAGTTCTGGGTTTACCCTCCAGTGGGGCTAGGCAGTGGGTTACTCATCAACTTCTTCGGGTTTACCCTCCAGCAGGGCTGGGCAGTGGGTTGCTCATTAACATCTTAGGGTTTACCCTATAGCAGAGGCTAGGCAGTGGGTCATCCGATGACTTTTGAGGGTCTACCCTCTAGTAGGGCTGGGCAGTGGGTCGCCCATCGTCTTATTCTAGGTCTACCCTCTAGCGGGGCTGGTCAGTAAGGTCGCCTGTCGATGTATTCTAGGTCTACCCTCCAGTGGGGTTGGGCAGTGGGTCGCATGTCGACGTATTCCAGGTCTACCCTCTAGCAGGGTTGGGCAGTGGGTCGACTATCGACCTCTTAGGGTTTACCCAACAGCAAGGCTGGGCAGTGGGTCACCCGACGACCGCTTAGGGTCTAACCTCCATCAGAGACTGGGCAGTGGGTCCCCCATAGACCTCTTAACGTTTACCCTCCAGCAGGGCTGGGCAGTGGGACACCTGTTGGAATTCCAGACTCAGTCCTTTCTACTAGGCTAGTCTGTGGCTTTTCTTTGTGATTACCGGAGTGGGACCCTTGGTTGTACTGGTCAGTGATGGAACGACCATGACATTGAGCAGACGTCTCGACTGCGAGGTGGTGAGGAGGTGTGGGTTGACTTTCCCTGGAACTCTCAAGTATGAGTGGAACATTCCCCACCGAGACGCATCCTTGTGACGCGACTTAAAACCGTGAGGGAAATTCAGTGCTGCCCAAAGTGGATAGTATCGAGGTGCGGTGATTTGAGCCCCTTGACTTGCAGTTCGGGACAGACGTTCGGGATGCTGGGCATCAATGGTGCTTAATTTTGGGACTGTTGGCGACTCATTTTATTGGGCTGAGCTATGGGATAGAGATCCCCTTACAAGCTTGTTCGGGTTTCTTGACAGAGCACATGAATATATATATACCTTGTTCTAGTATACACTTCTTGGGTTGTGGTTACTCTCCTTTCAGGGGAGGTGATGATGAACATGGTATGCCACGTGCTTTTCGTGTCTAGCTTCTCGTGATTGGACGAGTCTACTCTTCTACTATAGGTAGAGAAAAATCGACTAGATGTTCTTCTTCTCACCGTTTCCAGCTCCTTGTGTCTAGATGAGTCTACCTGCTATTTCTTGTTGGGTTGAGATGGACTCTCTACTGTTACTCTTTTTCACTCTTGGTTGTACTCCTTTACTTTTCCTTGGTTCGATCTACTTCTAACCCTTAGGTAACTTCTTTGTTGCTCCTTCGAGCCTTCGGGGTGTCCTACTGTGTATTTTTATACTCACCTTTGATTGGGCTTTTCCCGAAATTGGTGTGCCCTTGCAGACGACAGACAGGTTGGTCGTGACACCATAGGAGCTTGGGAGATCAATAGATTGGATCTCGTGCGGTGGTCATAGTCGGGTTCCAAGAGTGGGACCCTCCTAGCTGTTTACTTTTGTTTTACTTGTTGCCGGGTTGTGGAACTTTTCTGGTTGGGTGCATGTTTTTTCCCTTTTCCTTTCAGTTACATTCAACTCTTGGTTTGTATTATTTAGAGGCTGAACCACATTTGTGTTTTTTTATATATCAGTTGGTACATTAACTTTCTTTTTTACTCATCAATTCTGCATTGAGTGGGATGCGTGTGTGTGTACAGGTACTTAGGCAAAGGCCATCCCAAGTTATTGTGCCTTCGGCGCTGGTCTCCAGCCCCTGGCCTATGGAGGCGGGCTTGGGGTAGTTGCGGCTCGAGCCCGGGTATGGTTAGGTCGTGAAAAAGTGGTATCAGAGGTGGTTCGTTCACTGGGACATTGTGCAGACGTCCCTAAAAAGGAATTGGTTGGGATTTAGGGCAAAAGTGTCAACATGTATCGAGAGTGGCTCTCCGTCCAGGGAGTCCCGTGATGGTGCGGTGGCCGACGTATCCATTCACCAGGACCCTGATAACCTGCTTGTCAACATGGCATGCTGAGACAGTTGTTGCAGAGAAAATTGGTTTGTGCATCACATAGGATTGAGTCTTTGACTATCCTTCTTGAGTGAGCTCCCCATTGTTGATATTGGTATATACATTATGCTCTTCTGATCATGGAACTCCTTGATAAAATTTATGATGTCTCCGGGAAGACAACTAGCTAGGATACCAGCTTTGGTTCGTGACGACGACCCTGGGAGCTACGAGGCCTCAGTCCAGGACCCATCATACGAGCCCCTTTCTCCAGGTGGGCCGGTAGCAGCACCCCACCCGTTGAGTAGCTGATAGCTTCAGCAGAGCAGACTGGGCTTGAGAGAAGGTTGAACGCGCACCGTGAGTTCCAGTGGCAGAGACCACTGAGGTTCAGTGGTGATCTAGACCCTCAGGCAGTAGAGGTTTGGCTGGAGATAGTGGTTCACCTTTTCAGGCTTGTGCAGAGGCTGACAGATCTTATGGTGGCTTTGGCCGCCAACCTTTTCCGCGGAGCATCTTGGCGTTGGTGGAGTCTGGTGACTCAGTTTCTTGACGAGTCGTCGCTTCTGTGGGGTGACTTTCAGTTGTTGTTTCGTGAAGAAGTTTTTCCCCTCCTGCTTACACTCTATTCAGATTCAGGAGCTCATGCAGTTTCATTAGGGATGGATGACGGTGGCCGAGTACGCAGCTAGGTTCGCAGACCGTGCACACTTTTACCATGACTTGGTCCACGACGAAAACTTCCAAGCACGGATGTTCGAGTAGGGTCTCCACAGAAAGATTCGTGCTGTCATAGTACCCTTGGTCATTACCACATATGCCGGGGTGCTAGAGTAGGTGCAGATGACAGGGAGCTTCCTGTCGTGTTCTACAGTTTGTGGAGGTAGTAGGCTCGACAAAGCTGAGACGGCTGCCGTAGCTAGCGGTCATTGGGTGATAGAACCTCGACGCATTTGGCATTTCAATTACCGGACTCAGGGGCATGGTCATACACCATAGTGGCACCAGAGGGAACCGGTGTAGCCCAGAGAGAGTCGGTGTTATTCTTGCGATGGGTGAGGTCACTTGGCACAGGAATGGCCAACCAGGTACACTGAGAATATCCTGCAGGCAGCCGGTGCACCACCATGGTGGAGGCGGCGCTGTGATCGGAGTGGTACCCAAATAGGTGGTGCTAGTAGAGGAGCAGGAGGAGCCGGTAGTGGGGGACGACATCATGAGGTCTTCCCATCCCCACTAGATGATCCACATCTGGCTCTGGGAGCTGATGGTTGGGACTGCAGACAACTGCGAGTTTTGGAAGTATACGATCTTGCGGAGCATGAGGTGGCAGGAGGTACGCCCTATGACTCATCTACCTTTTGCAGTAGAATTGTCAGACTCTGTGTGTCAAATGATTTCATCCCTGCTTCTTCTTTGAGGTGTTACCAGGACAATGCGGGGCATCGGTGTAACCCTGAGTTGGTAAGGTAAAAGGTGTGGACCTTTTTCTTTAGTTGATGGTGTCGACTCCATCGCTTTCCGAGTGTGTAAGAGAGTCTTGGTTGCGAGCCACCGACTATGGAACCTTGTGTGACCAGATATCCTTGGGTGTTCACCATATTTATATTCTGAAGAGGGGAATCACCGAGACTTGTTCCAGGTGCAGGCGGTGATTCCAGTCGTGGTATGCGATGAAGAGGTACGATCGGGGAAGTGAGTTACCCTCGAGGGCCTTTGGGCCATTTGTGACTATGCGAAGGGATGTCGAGGTTCCCTGCCACCTTTCCCTAACCCCAAAGTCTGGAGGGGGTGCACAATGTCTCCCATGTGACTCACCTGAGAAGAAGTGTGCGTGCTCCTATGCATGTCATCGGCAAGGGCAGACCTCACGTGAACAGATCAAACCCTTTGGTCTATGTGTGGTGGTGCAGGACTGTGCAAGAGTTCTTCTGGGTATGGAAGAGCCAGGTGTGGGCATGGTACCCTGAGTTGTTCCCATAGTTTTTCTTTTCGGGGAAGAAAAACTTGAAGGAGGAAATGATGTAATAACCTGGATTTTTCTATAAAAAACTTTGGAATATTCTCTATGTTTTTCCAGAGCAACACCTTCAGACTGCGTGCGATTCCAAGCCCCGGTGTGGACAAAATTAAATTTTCAGTGCGTTCACACTGGGAATGCCAAATAAATGGGACAAATCTAAAATGGTGCTTCAGATCCTAAATCTGAGTGTACTGATGGATCCAAAATGGGGTGTTTACCATAGGAATGACTTAAAATGACTTGGCGCGGGACGTTCGCACCCCTCACCCATTGATAGAACATTAAACGGATTAATTAATTAATTAATTTATTCGTTTAATGGCTAAACTTAAGTATCTCTTAAACGGTGGGTCAAATTGGAAAACCTAGGGTACTGTTTAGTTTGGAATGTTTCATTTACCCTAGTAGGGGTATAAGTTTCGCGGGCGCGGGCCTTCTATGAAAAATGGCCCCAGAGGGGTTTTCGTAATTTGGCAGCCTCGGGCGTTAAGTTTTAATAACGTTTAAATGGAAGCTCAGAATTAAATTTTGAGACTGCCATGCTTGGGAGGTGGTGTTTTCCTTAAGGGATGCTTAAACTCGAACCTGCTAAGGGTTCGAGTTCGGGCCAACGAGCGGGAGGTTAAGCGTGTTTTCTATTTAAACACTTAACCCCTCCCTCTCACCCCTTGTCCTTCTTCCCTGGCGCAAGGAGCTCCCAACGAAGATGGTGGAACTCCTCCTCTCTGGCGAGGCACGACAGCTCTTGCGAGGCGCGACAGCTCCGACGGATCATCGAGAAAGCATCGGGCTACGCCCCTGTAGGTAGGCGATGTTCTTTTTTTGAGTTTTCAATCCCAAACACCTCTTTGAATCCCAATTATAGCGTCTAATTGTTGCTTTTTTCATTGAGAAAATCCCATACTCGTGTAGTATAATTCCCGAGCTTTTCGGATTTGAAATCCGAGTTCAGAGGAGGACGGAGTCGTCCGCTGAAGATTGCGGTTTTTGGGTTCTCCGAAGGGTTCGAGCGGCGGGGTGATGTGGCTTTGGCAGCAGCGAGTCAGTGCTGGTGATAACGGTGGTCGGGTGAGCAGCCAGGCACAGACGGCGGGGCTCTCAGGGTGAGGCGACGTCGGCGATTGGCCGAGGCGGAGTGCCGCGAGTGAGCTGGGGGGGGGGGTGACGGAGGCTCGTGGTCGAGCGGAGGAGCTCCAGGCGGCTGGGGCGCTGACGTCAGGTGGAGCAGGTGGAGTGGGGACCTCGGAGCAGCAGCCGCGGTTGGTCGCAGTTGGCAGGCGGAGTCCCGAGACAGTCAGCGCCTCGGGCAGGCGGAGTGAGCAAGGACCCACCAAATGCAGGTCCTACTGCACGATGCAGAAGACCGGCCAGACGGTCGGTCCGCATGGAGAAAAACCGAACTCGCTTGGGTTCGATGCTGAGGGGCGGGCCGTGACGATTTGGGCGGGCCGGGGTGAACCGGCCCGGTTAGGCCCCCTTGAATTCGGGGGGCCGTATCTTTTAAACAGCGCATCCGTTTGATGCGCCGTTTATGGCTGTAGAATTGTATCGTCAAGGCGCTATTTTTAAGATGAGTCCCGGGGTTTTTAGGTTCCGTTCCCAAAGGTGAGTGATCTGAAACACTTTAAGTTAATAATAATAAATTATTATTAAAGTTGCAACAGACGTGGCTCACGAGTCGGGCGTTTGTTTGACGTGACATCAGAGGCACGGTGGCCTCAAAGCTGAGACGGTCCTTCTGAGTTGGTTCGGAACCTTTGCGGGTTGGTTTCGTTGCTTGGTGGCACGAAACGTGAAATGTGAGTAATTAATTAATTAATTGTTGAGTCAGACCTAACACCTACTTGGGATGTCCGATTGATGCGCCGTCAGCGGCAGCATGATCCCCATCCTCGTGCGGACTTTTTGGGGAGCCTTCCAAAGCGTTCGGGTTAGAGACGAGGTGCGGACCCCATGGGGCCTAGTTCGGATGTTTTACGGTGAAACACCACTTTTTCAAATGACATCCATCTGGGGTGTGTGAGTACCCACTTTTGAGTGTTTTTCTGAGGGGATTGCAATGGCGCAATCCGCCCGCCTAAATTCGGTCATGAGGTGTGGGCCCTACAGGGTCCCGTTTGCGTATAACTTGGGGATTTGTAGCTTCTGCATTCGGAATCCATTTTAGGTGTCGTCAATGGTGTTGCAACCCTAGAATTGAGGCAAAATTAACCAAGGGTGGGGGGGGGGGGGTCAGGCATTGAAGCCGGAGATGAGTTGTGGGCCCCACGGGCCGTCTTTTAGGCTGTGAACAGCGTGCTGTGACTTTTTCATCGGGCATCCGTTCGGGGTGAATCAATAGTCGATCTAATGTGTTTTTCTAAGATCATCGTGATGGCATAGTTCTCCTGACCTTTTTCGGGATTGTCGTGTGGGTCCCACCCGGGTTGGCGATGGTGAATAATACCTTTTTCACCGGGTCTCCATTTTGGGCGATTGAGTATTCAATCCAGTGTGTTTTTTCGAGGGTATCACAGTGGTGTGATTCGTTTGTTCAGTTTCGGGATCATGGTGTGGTCCCCACATGGGATGACTACGGTGAATAATACCATATTCACCGGTTGACCATTTCGGGTGAGTAAATAGTCTATATCACGTATTTTTCCATGAGGATTACAATGGTGTAACATGTTCAGGAAAGCAGATCCTCTTACTTGATCTTATCAAATGTGAAAATATGAATGGGTGTTAGTTGGAGGCTTCTTTGGGCGTACTCTGAACCTATGCATGGTAGCGGTGCTAGTGACACCCATTGGTGGCGGGTGCTGAACCCTTATTCGGTGAATTGATCTGGAGTTGGGGGGCTGCACGATACCCACTCCTTGTTTGGTTGTCCAATGTTGTAAAATCCAGTAGAGATGGCCAGAGAAGTTTTGGGTTTACCCTCCAGCGGGCCTGGGCAGTGGGTCACTCATCGACTTCTTCGGGTGTAACCTCAACCAAGGCTGGGCAGTTGGTTGCTCATTGACTTCTCAGGGTATACCCTCTATCAGAGACTAGGCAGTGGGTCACCTGACGACTTTTGAGGGTCTACCCTCTAGTATGGCTGGGTAGTGGGTCACCCGTCATCTTATTCCAGGTCTACCCTCCAGAGGGGCTGGGCATTAGGTCGCCTGTCAATGTATTCCAGGTCTACCCTCCAGTGGGGCTGGATAGTGGGTCGTCTATCGATGTATTCCATGTCTACCCTCCATAAGGGCTGGGAAGTGGGTCTCCTATCGAACTTTTAGGGTTTACCCTCCAGTAGGGCTGGCAGTGGGTTTCCCGACGACCGCTTTGGGTCTACACGCCGGCAGAGACTGGGTAGTGGGTCACCCGTGGACCTCTTAAGATTTACCCTCCAGTAGGGCTGGGCAGTGGGTCGCCTGGTGATGTATTACGATTTACCATCCAGCAGGGCTGGGCAGTGGGACACCTGTTGGAATTCTAGACTCATTCCTTTCTACTATGCTAGTTTGTGGCTTTTCTCCGTGATTACCAGAGCGGGACCCTTGATTTTATGGGTTAGTGATGGAACGACATTGACATTGAGCAGACCTCTCGACTGCGGGGCAGTGACGAGGTGTGGTTTGGCTTTTCCCGGAACACTCAAGTATGTGGGGAACATTCCCCACCGAGACACGTCCTTGTGACGTGACTTAAAACCGTGCGGGCGAGTCAGTGCTGCCCAAAGTGGATAGTATTGAGGTGCGGTGATTTCAGCCCCTTAACTTGTAGTTTGGGACAGAAGTGTGAGATGCTGGGCATCGATGGTGATTACTTCGGGGACTGTTGGTGACTCATTTTCTTGGGCTGAGCTACGGGATGGAGATCCCCTTACGAGTTTGTTCGAGTTTCTTGACAGAGCACATGAATATGTATATACCTTATTCTAGTACCCTCTTCTTGGGTTGTGGTTAATCTCCTTCCAGTGGAGGTGAATACACATGGGGTATACCACATTCTTTCCTTGTCTAGCTTCTCGTGGTTGGACGATTCTACTCTCCATCTATAGGTAGAAAAGACTCGACGAGAAGATTATCTTCACACCATTTCTAGCTCATTGTGTCTCGATGAGTCTACCTCTTATTTCTTATTGGGTTGATCTGGACTCTCTACTGTTACTATTTTGCACTCTTGGTTGTACTCCTTTAGTTTTCCTTGGTTCGATCTACAACTCACCCTTCGGTACATCCTTTGTTGATCCCTCGAGCCTTCGGGGTATCCTACTGAGTATTTTTATACTCACCCCTGCTTGGGCTTTTCCTGTACTTGGTGTGCCCTTTCAGATGACAGACAGGTTGGTCGTGACGCTAGAGGATCTTGGGATTTAAGGAGCTTGGACTGCTTGCGGTGGTCGTAGTCGTGTTCCAGGAGTGGGACTCTCCCAGCTGTTTACTTTTGTTTTACCTGTTTCCGGGTTGTAGCACTTTTCTGGTTGGGTGCATGTTTTTCCCCTTTTCCTTTCAGTTACCTTCAGCTCTTGGTTTGTACTGTTTAGAGGTCGATGCACATTTGTGTTTTTTTATATATCAGTTGGTACTTTACCTTTCTTTTTACTCTGCATTTCTTCATTGAGTGGGCTGCCTGTGTGTGTACAGGTACATAGGCAAAGGCCTCCTCGAGTTATTGTGCCTTTGGTGCTGGTCGCCAGCCCATGGCCTATGGAGGCAGGCTTGAGGTAGTTGTGGCTCGAGCCCGAGTAGGGTCGGGTCGTGACACCGGCCATATCATGCGTTGGATTGATGTGCAGTCAGTTCTTATATCTCACAAATTAATTATGAGTCATTTTTATAAGGTTTGAAAATAATCAGAGCTTGTTCTCTTGATTTTGTCTAGTGACACACATTTTAAATTAAAATGACACTTCTATATTGAAAATATGCAAATTAAGTCATACTGGCCACATTGTGTGGTAGATTGATGTGCTGTCAATTCCTACAAGTAAAAAAATGAATTATGAATCATTTTCAAAAATTTAGAATACAATCGAAGAACATTTTCATGGTTTTTTCTATGTGACACGCATTGTAAAATAAAATGACACTTCTATATTGAAATCATACAATTCTAGTCTTAACAATATCATCATGTTTAGGATTGATCATACATGTCATAAATAAATTATAAACCATTCTCATAAATTTAGTAAACAACCTGATCTCATTTTCTTTGTTTTGTCTATGTAACTAATATTTTATACTAAAACGACACTTCTATATTGAAACCACACACTGTGAGTTATACCTTCAACATTGTGTGTCATGTTGACAAATGGTCAATTCATACATGTCAAAAATTAATTAGGGATTACTGTCCTAATGTTTGAAAATAATCCAAGTATTTTTTCTCAATTTTCGCTATGTGATGTGCGTTTTAAATAAAAATGATACTTTTATGTTGAGAACATGAACTTCTAGTCATATCAAATGAATCATTTGTCAGATTTATGTGCGGTCAATTCCTACACATCACAAATTAATTATGAATAATTTTACTAATGTATGAATACAATATTATTTATTTTGATTGGTTTTGGCTATGTGATACAAATTTTAATCTAAATTGGAACTTATATACTGAAAAGAAATCACTTTGAGTAATACCTACCACATAGTTTGATGGATTGATATACAGTCGATTCCTGTACATCGAAAATGAATTGTGGACCATTTTACTAAATTTTGAAAACAATATGATCTCATTTTCTAAGATTTGGATTTGTAATGTGTCATTTAAAATAAAATATAACTTTTATTTTGAAAACATGCACTTCGAGTCATACCGACCATTTTATGTTTAATATTGGTGTTATGTCAATTCCTACATGTCATAAATGAATTATGGATTATTTCTATAAATTTTGGAAATAAACCGAGGTCGTTTTTTCAATTTGGGCTTTGTGATGCAAATTTTAATCTTAAACGACACTTTTATATTGAAAACATGTAATTTGAGTCACATCAACCACATATTGTCTTATATTTATGTGTGGTAAATTCCTACAAATCAAAAATGAATTATGTATGTTTCCCTATATTTTGAAAACAATATGAGTTTTTTTTGATTTTTTCCCGTGACGTGTGTTTTAAAATAAAATGACACTTACATATTGAAAACATGCATTTCAAGTCCAACCGATCACATCATGTGTCAGATTAATGTGCAATCAATTCCTACCCATCAAAAATGATTTATGTGTTGTTTTCCTAAATTTTGAACACAATCCATTCTCATTTTCTTTGTTTGGAAAGTTATAGCGCCCCAAACATTTCATGGTATGTTTCCATTACATACATTCTATTCATCGCTGTGTTCCTTTGATACAACACTATGTTATTTAGGAGATAGTCAAAACCAAGCAATTAAATAAAAATTTTCCACTTCTATGTTTTGAATTTCAAAAAATGGTCATCTTGAGTTGTGATCAGCAAGTCATTTGGAGTCTCATAGAACAAACTAAATTTTTTGTGAATAGTAACATACCCTTATGAATAGTAATATGAATAGTAATATGACCCTTATGAATAGTAAATTATATCATTATTTAATTTTCTTAAGGCAATATGATAATGGGATCTTAATTAATTTTTCAATGTCACATAAAACTAACTGCACATCAAGATTGTTATTTTTCGAATTAACTATGACCTTATTTAAAAATTAAATTAAAAATATTTAGAAAATTATTTTTGAAAATGGATTTCACTTTTGAATTCTACAAGTCGAAAAATGGTAGGGGTGAATTTTTGGGATTTTTCTGAAATTCTTGAATTTTTTATGAATAGTGAAATACGGTAAAATATTGTATATTCAATTTATCAGTTAAATACACTATTTATGAAATCATAGTGATGTAAGGAAACTTGGTTCGAACTCACATGCCATTATTACTATTTGGGGTCACATGAAACAATACTATTGGTTGTCTTGATAGAAATAATAAAATAATGAAATTAAATATTCAAAATTTACCCCCCTCCACTATAAACACCCCCACCTCTTCTCTTCACTATTATAAGCCTTGATGATCCTAAAGGTTCTGCCCAATAATCCTCCCAAGTCTCTTCCCCACGTCCTAGAGCTACTGGTATCACCAAAAGAACAAAACCAAAGCCCGTAAGAAGGATCTCATGGAGAAGAGATCAAGAGGTAAACAACCTCTTTTATTTTCTTTCATTTTATGTTATTCTCTTCCATTCCCATTGGCTTGTGTTAGGATATTTCATTAAATATTTCTCCTTACTGTCTAAATTATGTATGAATGATGAGATATTACATTCTTCTCATCAAAATATTTTTATGAAATTTTATGAGATGTCGTTAGGCTGTCGTATTTTCATGAGAAATTTATCATGTTTTCTTTAATTTTAAGATTACTTTAAATTCTTCTTCTTTCCTCACCTAATCTTAACCAAGAGGAATGTATTGTCCAGAATATTGTATATTCTAGATGTTCTAATGTTTATGGAAAATTCTTCATCATTATCCTTCTCCTCTCCCACTTATTTAAGGAATAAAAACATTGTCCGTGATGTGTCGAATTACCGACATCGTGGACATTGTAATTTCAATTTCCATTAATTTTTTCAAGTCTGGTCATGAAACCAAATATATGGTTGAACCAGGTAATAATATATGTGTTTTATCCTGATTAATATTCTGGAATCTTTATACGTTCATAATATGGAATAATAATACAAAACAAGTTTAGTGAGCACAAAACTACCAAGCCAAATTCAAGCGTCTATTTTTAACTCATTGAATGTGTCATCCTCATGGTATATAGATAGGATCATTATGAGATCATTTATATATCTTTAATTTCACTAATAATTTATATTAACAATTTTTTATGTTTAACTATATTTCAAACCAACATCCATTCATGAATACAAGTAAACGAAACATGAAACCAAGAAAATGCTTCTAAAACAATAAAATTGAATCTCTTAAACCCATCAAAAAGGACATAAATGAACTTAATAAGGTTATATCATATCAATTAAATGTTTATTAGGTTCTGTAATTATTAATTAATGAATCTAAATTTGATTATTCAGGTTTTTAAGAACAATCGAGAACACACTAGAGCAAAAGTTAAGGGGTTTCTCATCTCACATTCATTTCTGTGAGATTTTCATTATTCGCCACTTATTCCTTGTATGTGGTATATGTGTACCACAATTTGATATATAATAACATGATTCTTTTTATATTAATTTTATTAAATGTTTCATTTGATGTTCATTTAGTATTGGTTATATGATTCGACGGATTACATTATGGTAAGGGATTTCGTCTCAACAACCTTTTTGTTGTGACTATCTTTGTATTGTGCAACTAATAATCCTTATGTGGTGTACCTAATTCCCATTTGAGATCACTTGACATTTTAAATTTCATTTATAATAAATATCCATATCCTCATGTCATTGATATGGTTGTTGTCTAAACTATATACCATTTTACATACGATGTTTATTTGGAAAGTTATTATGGAAATATTGGTGAATCTGTATACTCTACTCTATATAGATATTGAAAAGACATATTTCTCTTGTATTGAATCAATTTATAAATAATTCTTGGACATACAGTGGTGGGTGGGGCCTGCTACAACCCCTCTATGCGTCGACAGGTCTCACGAGACAAAACAGTTTGGTGACAAACCCTTCGAGTTTGTTTCCAAAAATCAGACAAGTTTCTACCCACAGAGCTAAACCGTTTCAACGGTATTATGGTTTCATTTTCCAGATACATGATTCCCAATTAAAAATCATTCTCTTTATTCATTATTAGTTAATATTATTATCCATGAGGTTTTCACTATAACAAAATCTATGGATGCAGATTCATTTTCAGTTAATGGCATTAGTTATTCATTTATTCACTATGCCATATTATCTATGTCAGCTTGATTATGATTCAATTATTATTTTACTCATGCATCCACTTTTTTAACCCTTATGGAGTGTTTGAGATCACCCCTTTCATTTTTTACCTTCAATAAGTGATTAAGAGAAGGTCTTTTATTTGAGTTCGTGTGGTTGCTGTTTTTAGTTTTGTTATGTATTGTATCTTGTAACCTTTTTCAATGAAATTTATGTTACATCTATGTATCTAGTTTCATCAACCATTCAAATATCACAAGTAATGCACCAGCTCCAGCCTAGTGGGGTTGAGGTGTTACAGTTGGAATCAGAGGAAGTTTAGTAAGAAACATGGAGACTAGAGTAGGATATATATATTAGGGAACAAAGCACTAAGGTATCATTTGAGGATAAGATTACATGAACGTCCTTGTATTTCGGTAGGGAATAGATTATGTGGATCTTTCAAGAAATACATCCCTGTTTGGATAAGAGCTAGTAGAGGCGGCTCTGGCACAAATGTATCTAGGTGTAAAACCCGAAAACAACGCTTTTAGCTAGACTCGAACGGGAACTGGTACATGACAATGGGCCTTGCTGCACTCTTGGTTATGACACTCTCATAGGATATGCTTAGGATAATTCATATTTTCATTACAAGCCACTGTGAAGAAGGTTAATGTAAATTTTACTTTATAGAAACCATGTTTATAAGATTAGCTATGCATAGAATTTAAATCTATGTTGAGTGCTTTTTCTATTTAATATTCGTAAACTACTCTAGATTATCCCATTATTTAGAAATGGTGTCTAATGGAAGAATGGGAATCAATACTCGTGGGAAAGGTAGGGCTCTCCCTACTAAGCAAGTCAACACAGTGAACATTGGAGCAGATTTGTTCTTGACCATATTGGGACAACTTACTCAAGTTGTAACGAATAACCCTAAAACACCTATGTTGGATTATTTCATTCGGCAGAAGACCCCATCTTTTACTGGGACTACTAATCTAGTTGTTTATGAGCAATGGATCAAGTCCCTTGAAAAGATATTCATGGCATTAAGAAGCAATGAAAATGAAAAGGTAGTACTGGCAGTATATTGTCTCAAGGGCGACGCTGATCAATGGTGGTCCTTGATTAAAAATACCATGGAGGAAGAAGAGATAGAGGATATGGAATAGAGGAATTTTATTGAAATATTCTTCAAAAAATATTTCCCTCGTGAGAAATGAACCTAAATGAAGAGGAAATTCCTTGGCTTGAAACAAAGGGAAGAAGACAGTGTTGCAAAGTATGAGGCTACCTTCGCAAGGCTAGCCAGGTATTCCGTGGATTGCGTTTGTGACTCAGCGGACAAGATTGATCATTTAATTAAAGATTTTAAGCCAATTCTTTGAAGGGCACTAGCTTCTCAATCATTTTTATCATATGATGAAATTGTATGAAGTGCCATCAAAACAGAGAAGGAATTTTCTAGATCAAATTTTTTCAAAGGAAACCAAGATAAGATGCGACATTCTGATAACAAAGGAAAAGGAGAAGCACCAAAGAAGATAAAGGGAATGAATATATTCCTATTATGTGAGAACTGTGGAAAGAATCATCCCGAGAAATGCTTGAAAATAAAGGGTGTCTGCTATAACTGCAGAGAAAAGGGTCATCGATCTGATGAATGGAAGGGGAAGAATCAATTCCATGATGTTCAATTCTACAATTGCAGAGAGATGGGACACTATGCAAATGAGTGTCCTATGTGCCAAGGAAACATGCCTCGGAAAAATCCAAGAGAGCACGGGAGAGCCTATGCGATTACAACCGTGGAAGTTGAAGTTCCTAGTGACGTGGTTGCAGGTACTTTAATTGTTTCCTCAAACTTAGCCAACACTTTATTTGATTTGGGATCATCACATTCATTTATATCCTCTCAGTTTTACAAGAAAATTAGATATGTCCAATTTGATTTAAGAAAGGAGTTGTCAGTCAAAACTCCCATGGGATGCATCATTTAAACAAAGCCATGTCGACTAGACCCCCTTCAAATACTATAACGTGCCTTAGTTTCTAGCCTTATCATCATACCCATGATTGAATTTGATTTAATTCTCGGTATGGATTGGCTATCAAATTATGATGCGAGGATTTATTGCAAGAAAGAGGAAGTTACAATTTTTGGAAATGCTGTAGAATCCCTTGTCTTTAGGGAAGAAACATCTCCACCTGATTCTTATCTAGAACCACCCCCAGTAGCTCTGATGAATGTAATACATGGAGAGGAAGATAAACTAATATCTATAGGAGAGGAATGAAATATTCAAATTGAAGATGTGCATATAGTGAAAGTGTACATTGATGTATTTTCAGAGTATTTTCCTTGACATCCTCTAGAGAGGGAAGTTGAGTTCTCTATTGATTTAATTACTGATGCAAGACCTATATCAAAGACCCCATATAGGATGTCAACTGTGGAGTTAGTGGAGATGAAGAAACAACTAGAAGAGTTGAGTGACAAAAGATTTATTCGACCTAGTGTTTCTCTATGGGGATCCCCAGTCTTGATTGTAAAGAAGAATGATCGATCCACGAGGCTTTGAATTGAAAACTGATAAATAAATGCTATTACAATAAAGAATATGTATCCTCTGCCTCAGATTGATGATTTAGTTGACCAAATTCATGTATCTCAATACTTTTCGAAGATTGACCTTCGATTCGGATATCATCTACTACGTGTGAGGTAGGAAGATATTCCGAAGACAGTATTTCAAACAAGGTGTGGGCATTATGAGTTTACAGTGATACCTTTTGGACTGACAAACACACCCTCTGTTTTCATGGATTTAATGAATAGTGTTTTCAAGGAATATATTGATAAATTTGTTGTGGTATTTATCGATGATATCATGGTATACTCAAAAAGCTATGAAGACCATGGGGATCATTTGCGAACTATTCTAAAAACTCTGAGAAGAAATCAATTATATGTGAAGTTTAGAAAGTGCGAGTTCTGGCTTCAGTCAATTTCTTTTCTTGGCCATAATGTCTCTATGGATGGAATCCTAGTTGATGCTGCAAAGACAAAGGAAATCCATGAATGGACCACGCCAACAAACATAACAGAGGTATGACGTTTTATTGGCTTAGCAGGTTATTATCGACGTTTCATTTAGAATTTGGCCCGACTGGCTAACCCGCTAACCAAGCTCACACGTAAAGGAGTTATGTTTGTGTGGACAAATGAATGTACAAAATGATTCGATGAATTCAAAAGAAAATTGGTCAATGCTCCAATTTTAGCTCTGCGATCTGGAAGTGATGGATTTTTAATATACAGTGATGCATCAAAGATTGGACTGGGTTTCATCCTTATGAAAAATGATAAAGTTATTTCTTATGCATCAAGGAAATTGAAGACTCCTGATAAAAATTATCCAACTCATGATCTTGAGTTAGCAGCTGTAATCATTGCTCTGAAAATATGGAGGCATTTTCTCTATGGAGAGAGATGTGAGATTTATACGGACCAGAAGAGTTTGAAATTTATTTTCACTCAAAAAGAACTCAATATGAGGCAAAGAAGATGGATCGAGTTACTCAAAGATTATGATTGTCCAATACACTATGACCTAGGAAAGGAAAATAAGGTGGAAGATGCATTAATCAGGAAAGATCATGGCCTTCTGACTGAAATGAGGATTGAAAGACATCTTATGTTTATGGATCTACTAAAGATGGATATGGGAATTGTTAAACAAGGGGGAAAATCACTCCTATTTAAAATGATTGCTAAACCATGTTTACTAGAGAAGATAAAAATTTCTCAATCTGATGATGAGAATCTGCATAGGAAAATTAATGCAGTTAAGGATGGAAGACTGGCTGACTTTGTGTAGGAAGAAGGAGTTCTGAAGTTTGGGAAGAGGTTATGCGTTCCATTAGTACCTGAGCTAAAAAGGGAACTATTAGACTATGCTCATAACTCAAATTTCTCTATACACCCGGGTATCAAAAGATGTATAGAGATCTGACGGAATATTTTTGGTGGGATAATATGAAGCGAGAAATTGTTGACTATGTGTCAAGGTGTTTAGTTTGTCAACAAGTGATGGCAGAGAGAAAACATCCCAAAGAAGTGATGCAACCTCTACCTATTCTTATGTGGATGTGGGATAACATTAAGATGGATTTTGTCACCGGACTACCAAGGAAACCTAGAAAGAATGATGCAATATGGGTAATTGTTGATTGTCTCACTAAAACAACACATTTCCTTCCAATAAGAGAGGATTTACCACTTGAAATCCTAGAAAGACTTTACATTAATGAATTTGTGAGACTTAATGGTGCACCTCTATCAATTGTCTCTGATCAAGATCCCCAGTTTACATCAAAATTCTGGAAAAGTCTCCAGAAGGCTTCGAATACTGAGCATCATATGAGTACCACATATAACCCCCAAACTGACGGACAATCTGAATGGACTATTCAAACTCTAGAAGATATGTTGTGGTCATGTTATCTTGACTTCAAATTCATATGGGATCCATACTTTCCTTTGGTGGAATTTTCATACAATAATAGTTTCCATTCTAGTATTCAAATGTCTCCATATGAAGCATTATATGGAAAGAGATGTTGAACTCCAACTTGTTGGGATGGAGTTGGTGAGAGGAAACTTATAGGCCCAAAACTTATTGAAGAGACCATGACTAAGATAAATAAAATACAAGCCCATACTAAAGCAGCCCAAAGTAGGCAGAAGAGTTATGTTGACAACTGGAGAAAGGATCTAGAATTTCAAGTGAGAGATAATGTATTTCTGAAAGTATCTCCATGGAAAGGCGTCTTAAGGTTCGGTAAGAAAGGGAAACTGAGCCCCAGGTACATAATACCATTTGAAATTTTGGGAAGAATCAGAGCTGTAGCTTACTGTTTAGAAATGCCGCCAAATCTCTCCAATGATCATGATGAGTTCCACGTATCGTTGTTAAAGAAGTACATGCCGACCCAACGCTTGTACTCACATATGAATAAATAGAACTAGAACATGATTTATAATACTGTGAAAAGCCAATCAGGATTGTTGAAACAAGGGAGCATGTATTGAGAAATCGAATAACTCGTTTAGTAAAGGTTCTTTGGAGAAATCAGAATATGGAGGAAGCAACATGGGAACTAGAGGATTTCATGATGAAGAACCACCCACACTTTTTTAGTGGGCTTTATTCATAAAATTTTGAGGATGAAATTTCTGAAGGTGGGAATAATATAGCACCCCAAATATTTTATGGTATGATTCCATTAAATACATTCTATTCATCACTGTGTTCCTTTGAAGAAACACTATGTTATTTATGAGATAGTCAAAACCTAGCGATTAAATAAAACTTTTCCACTTCTATGTTTTGAATTTTGAAAAATGGCCATCTTGAGTTGTGATCAGAATGTCATTTGGAGTCTGATAGAACAAACATGATTTTTGGTGAATAGTAACATACCCTTATGAATAGTAATATGAATTATTATATTACCATTATTAATAGTAAATTATAATATTATTTTATTTTCTAAAGTCAATATGATAATGAGATCTTAATTAATTTTTCAATGTCACATAAAACTAACTGCACTTCAAGATTATTATTTTTCGAATTAACTATGACCTTATTTAAAAATTAAATTAATAATATTTAGAAAATTATTTTTGAAAAATGGATTTCACTATTTAATTCAACACATCAAAAAATTGTTGGGGTAAATTTTTGGGATTTTTCTGAAATTCTTGAGTTTTTGATGGATAGTGAAATACGGTAAAATACCGTATATTCAATTTATCAGTTAAATACACTATTTATGACATCATAAGTGATGTCAGGACACTTGGTTAGAACTCACAAGACATTATTACTATTAGGGGTCAAATGATACAATACTATTGGTTGTCTTGATGGAAATAATAAAATAATGAAATTTAATATTCAAAATTTACCCCTCTCCTCCACTATAAACCCCCACCTCTTCTCTTCACTACTCTAAGCCTTGAAGATCCTCAAAGTTCGACCCAATAATCCTCCCAAGACTCCTACCCATGTCTTAGAGCTTATGGTCTCACAAAAAGTCCAAAACCGAAGCCCTTAAGAAGGAACTCAAGGAGAAGAGATCAAGAGGTACACAACCACTTTTATTTTCTTTCTTTTCTATCATTTTATGTTATTCTCTTCCATTCCCATTGGCTTGTGTTAGGATATTTCATTAAATATTTCTCCTTACTGTCTATATTATGTATGAATGATGAGATATTACATTACTCTCATCAAAATAGTTTTATGAAATTTTAAGAGATGCCGTTAGGCTGTCGTATTTTCATGAGAAATTTATCATGTTTTCTTTAATTTTAAGATTACTTAAAATTCATCTTCTTTCCACACATAATCTTAAACAAGAGGAATGTATTGTCCAGAATATTTTATATTATAGATGTTATAATGTTTATGGAAAATTCTTCATCATTATCCTTCTCCTCTCCCACTTATTTAAGGAATAAAAACATTGTCCGTGATGTGTCGAATTACCGACATCGTGGACATTGTAATTTCAATTTCCATTAATTTTTTCAAGTCTGGTCATGAAAACAAATATATGGTTGAACCATGTAATAATATATGTGTTTTATCTTGATTAATATTCTGGAATCTTTATACGTTCATAATATGGAATAATAATACAAAACAAGTTTAGTGAGCACAAAACTGCCAAGCCAAATTCAAGCGTTAATTTTTAACTCATCGAATGAGTCATCCTCATGGTATATAATCCGAATCATTATGAGATAATTTATATCTCTTTAATGTCACTAGTAATATATATTAATAAATCTTGGATGTTTGACAATATTTCAAACCAACTTCCATTCCTGAATACAAGTAAACGAAGCATGGAACCGAGAAAGAAAATGCTTCCAAAACAATAAAATTGAATCTCTTAATTCGATAGAAAAGGACATTAATGAACATAATAAGGTTATATCATATAAATTAAATGTTTATTAGGTTCTGTAATTAATAATTAATTAATCTAAATTTGATTATTAAGGTTGTTAAGAACAATCAAGAACACACTAGAGAAAAAGGTAAGGGGTTTCTCATCTCACTTACATTTCTGTGAGATTTTTATTGTTCACCACTTATTCCTTGTATGTGGTATATGTCTACATCAATTTGATATATAATAACATGATTCTATTTATATTAATGTTATTAAATGTTTCATTTGATGTTTATTAAGTATTGGTCATATGATTCAACGGATTACATTGTGGTAAGGGACTTCGTCTCAACTACCATTTTGTTGTGACTAACTTTGTATTGTGCACCTAATAATCCTTATGTGGTGTACCTACTGAAAATTTGAGATCACTTTACATTTAAAATTGCATTTATATTAAATATCCATAATCTCATGTCATGGATATGATTTTTGTCTAAACCGTATACCATTTTACATATAGTGTTTATTTGGAATGTTATTATGGAAATATTAGTGAATCTGTATACTCTACTCTATACGGATATTGAAAAGTCATATTGCTATTGTATTGAACCAATGTATAAATAATGGTTGAAAATACAATGGTGGGTGGGGCCCGCTACAGCCCCTCAATGCATCAATAGGTCTCATGAGACAAAACAGTTTGGGGACAAACCCTTCGAGTTTGTTTCTAAAAATCAGTCAGGTTTCTACCCATAGAGCTAAACCATTTCAATGGTATTATGGTTTTAAGTGCTAGATACATGACGTAAAATTAATAAGAATTCTCTTTATTCATTATCATTTACTATTATTATCCATAAGGTTTTCACTATGACAAAATCTATGGATGCCGATTCATTTTTAGTTTATTAATGGCATTAGTTATTCATTTATTCACTATGCCATATTGATTATGTCATCTTGATTATGATTCAATTATTATTGTACTCATGCTTCTCTTTTTGTAACCCTTAATGATATTTTGATCTCACCCCTTTCATTGTTTACCTTCAACAGGTGATAAAGATAAGGAGTTTTATTGAGTTCTTGTCGTTGCAGTTTTGAGTTTTGTTATGTATTGTATCTTGTAACCTTTTTCAATGTAATTTTTATTACATCTATGTATCTAGTTTCTTCAAGAATACTAAATAGATCGTTCCTTCAGGATTTTCATTCCATCTAACCATTCTAATATCACAAGTAATGCACCAGCTCTAGCCTAGAGGGGTCGGGGTGTTACAAATGTGACGTGCATTTTAAACTAAAATGACACTTTTATATTGAAAACATGCACTTAGAGTAATACCAGCCACATAAGTTTTTAGATAGATGTTTTATTGATTCCTAAATGTCAAAAATGAATTATGTATCATTTTATTAAAGTTTTAAAACAATCCAAGAACATTTTATATGTTTTGTCTTTGTGAAATGCATTTTAAACTAAAATAAAACTTTTATATTGAAAAAAATCACTTTGAGTCTTACTGACCAAATCACTTTTTTTATTAAAATTTGGTCAATTCATACACATCAAAAATAAATCATGGACCATTATCCTAAATATTGAAAACAAGATAAGATCATTTTCTTAGCTCTGGATATGTGATGAGCATTTTAAACTAAAATGAAACCCCAATATTGAAAACACACAGTTCGAGTCATATCAACCAAAGAGTCTATCAGATTTATGTACAATAAATTAATACACATAAGAAATTAATTATGGATCCTTTTTCTAAATTTTTAAATCAATTTGATCTTGTTATTTTGGTTTTGGGTAGTGACATGTGTTTTTTACTAAAATGAAACTTTTATATTGAAAACAACCACGTTGAGTCATACTAACCGCATAGTGTGTAATATTAACATGATGTTAATTCCTATACATTGAAAATAAATTATGAATCATTTTTCTGAAGTTTGAAAATAACTTGAGCTCATTTTCCCAATTTAGGCAATGTAACACATGTTAAAACAATAATTAAAATTCTATATTGAAACAACGCACTTCGATTCATATCTTCCACATAGTGTGTTGGATTGAAATGTGTTCGATTCCTACACATCAAAAATTAATTATGGATTGTTTTCCTAAATATTGAAAATAATCATAGCTCATTTTCCTTGTTTTGTTTATACACCATTTGTTTTAAACTAAAATGGAACTTTTATATTTAAAACACACACTTCGACTCATACCGACCACATCATGTGTTGGATTGACGTTTTTTAGTTCCAAAAGTTCACAAATTAATTATGGATCATTTTACTAAATTATTAAAACAATTTGACCTTATTTTCATGGGTTTGGATAGTGAAGTGTGTTTTAAAATAAAATGACACCTTAATATTGAAAACATGTACATCGAGTCATATTGGACACATCATGTGTCATAATGATGTGAAGATGATTCCTACATGTCATAAATTAATTAAGGATCATTGCATTAAATTTTGAAAACAATTAAAGATATTTTTATCAGTTTTGGATATTTAACGGGCATTTTAAACTAAAATGACAGTTTTATATTGATGACAAAAAATACAAATTATGAGGCTATGAGCATGGAAGAACCATACCTATAAGTTGTTAATAAATATTAATATTTGTGGGTAGAAGTATCCTTGACACATTTTCATGTTTCAATTATCTCATTTGTAGCCTCAAAGTCCAGTCTCACATGAGCACGACCAACTTTGGACATGTTACTGGATCTACCAATATTCACAGAGTTTCACCCTTCATCATACATATCCTTAAAAAATAGGTCCAAAATAATATTTAAGGATTACGATATGTATTTTCCACATCTCAATTGTATCTCTAAGGTTATAGATTTTACATGATCACAAACACAATAGTTAATCACCAAAACTTGATGTCGTGAAACATTCTGACACCATATACTCTTCCCAATCATCTTTAAACAAATTTACTTCTTCTTTTGAGTATTTATATTGTTGTAAATCTTGATAGTATTGAGAAAATGTAGAAAAATGATTTTTTTAATGAATATGTAATTACATTTGGAAATTACCTGTTCGGGGATTCCAGTTTTTTGAGGTATATGATATCTTTCATAAATTTTCAAATATGATACCCACAATTGTTGTTATTTTTCTTCAGACACCACAAAAACATAGAAAAATATAAGTAAATTGTTTTGGAATATTTTTTGATAGTTAAATATTTCTATATATACCTTATTTTTATTCCTTTTGTAGAATTCCATAAGCTTCTTATGTTCTGTCACTGACCTCATACCATGATTAGGCCTATATTTATAGATCGCTCTACCATAAAAAATCTCATTGCAAAACAAAATACAAGATGTAATTCAATTTTTTATGTAAAGTGTTGATTTCAATGCATTAAAAATTCACAATAAACATCATGTGTGGTCAGTATTATGGGAATACATACATTGGATCTAAATAATAAATATTTGGGGTATCTAAATTAATTATGATGATAATTTAGTGATTCCTAGAAAAAACAAAAAAAATAAGTAATGAAAAAAATAAAAATATATTTCATATGATTAGATTGTAAAGTTTTACCCCTACATTATATGAATTAAGAAGTGTCTACCTTTTATTATTTTCTTCTCAAACACCTCACATAAAATATCTTTTTTTTCTTTTCAATTTCTTGAATTTCATAGAATTTTTTTCATCGAATTGATACAAGGATTAGTGAGACTAAATCACAATTTGTAGGGTTTTCCCATTATATTATAGTAACACATAAGCCTATGGAATATATGAATATTTATTAACTATAATGAATATAGGAGATCATTTTTTGGATAAACAGATTTTGAAAATGTACCTCAGGTATATATTCACAACTGAGCCTCCGAACCATTCAGACTTGATAATTTCATTTATACACATTGGACCAATCGTGTCTATAATAAAATCTCTAAATATTTATTATTCATATTCAATATAGGAAATATTTTTTTAAATGTTATATCTTCATGATCATGTAATGTTAATATATGCCGAAGTGTAACTGGTGAGGTGAAGGCATTCTCGAAAGATCATTTTGATTTCCTTGTTTATCCATGAGATTGTCTTGATCCAACCTCCCATTTCTCCACCATTATATCTATCGATAATATCATTCCTCATTTTAGACTTTTTTCACCAAATATTAAAGGTCTATCATTTGAAAACATTGTTAAGGACATATCTCATGTATCTTTATAAGATTAGATAGCCATGATATGAAAGTACCAATGGCATTATCAATCATGAAAACATCCATATTATTAAGAGGAATAAGAAACTCAATGATTGAATAGTGATCTACTTTCATCATCATTATTATTTAAATTATTAATAAAATCATGAGAATAAGAATAGGCAAACATAGTAGTATAAAAAACTCGGGTTCTTGAAATAGTGGAGTCCTAGATAATTCCCTCTTACAATATTCTCCCCCTTCATTCTTAAGAAGTTTAGTCTAGAGTAGTAGGTGACACTGAATCCTTGAACTTACATGTAAGCGAGATGGTATACTACCATATTACTCTCACAATAGGTGTTGAGAACATGAATGTTGTTGTTGACGAGGCTTCTGCATTTCCTGATTATATACAAGATCAACCATGGTATTGTGCATGTTCCCTTCAAAGACATATGTAGAATGGTAGTCATTTTCCAATTCTGTCAGGTCAATATTCCTATAGTGGCATGGGCATAAACCTATGAGAGTTTCCTTGGCTTCAGCCTAGAGGGAGTATCTGATACCGTAATGTGCTGTAAAAGATAGCATAATAGAACCTCTGGAGTCAAAGACGACCCCCCCTCACATGTCACCCAAATTACTAAAACCATTCATGTTAAATTTGAGCCCTGTGAGTGGTGGACACTAGTGAACCTAGTTACCTTAGGAGTCCATGTGGATAGAGTGATCGAGGGGCCTGATCACTTGCAATGGTCTAAGGGTTGTAGTTGTGTGATAGTTTTTTAAAAGATTAACCATGTCAATGATCTTGTTCTTCATTCTGGTAATGAGATACTTCCTTGTTGCATGAATCCCCTCATAGTGGGCCATATTCCTTACCCTCCAGATGCACCAACAACCTGAATTTAGCACGATTGCGCATGGAATTTTTCAGGGATTGCATTTTCCACACTATGAAACCATCGTTCTCTGAAGGAGATGCTGATTGAATCATAAACCAATTCAATACCCACATTCATGTGATATTTTGGGAGTTGTTTTATGTATCATGTTTTCTAGGATATTATACACCATACCCCTTCCAATAAGGATATGTGTGGTTATTGACAGATATAAATCACATACAACTTCACCCTATAGAATTTTAGTAATATAAAATTCATTAAAGTTATACAATTCACATTTGGAGAATTAATAATGAAAAATTTGATTAAATCAGTTATAATAGCTAGTTTATGGGAATAGACAACCTCAAAGTTGTTGGGGTTAATTGGGTCTTCAAGTATTGGTCATCATGTTGTTGACACTTTGGAATGGAAATGGATTTAGATTTTGATTCACCAATATTCACATAAACAAATGAACTCATGTTGTTTCATATCAAATATAAATTTTATTATTGATTTAAAACAAATACTATTTTCTTTTCAAGTGAAGCATACCCCATCCTTGATTTATAGTAGGGGTACATTGGTTTTCCCCATGTTTTATATTTTCATCACTCCTATGTTGTTTAATAAATTAACAATATTTAATCAATGCCGATAAAATAAATAATTTCAAATAAAAACATTATTGACTATAAAGAACCTGAAACAATTTCTCATTATGAGAACTAATGAAATCCTTCCATGTTTCTAGGTTTATAATGTGAGTATATATAATTAGTGTCTGGGGGTTTACTTTCTCCTCAACATCCCTGAGACAATGCTTTGTATGAAATTTCAGGAATCCTCTAAGAGATTTTTTGATTACCATTAAGACATATTTATTAAAAAAATCATCTAAAATAAAAAAAATCTATATGGGATACTGAAAATCAAATTAATGTTTTATTATATAAATTATCACTAAAATAGAGAATGTTATTTATTAAATTACCCAAACAAATTCCCAAAGGGTTTCTTTCAATGAAAGAACAACACAGTGACACATAACTATATCTATTGGCACATGAATTGTCATTATGATTCTAACACAGCTAATGAACTTTTACTTGTTAGAGTTAATGGGTTAGCCACATTGATTCCATCCAACCTCAAATTTTATACCTTTGTTTATTTCCTTGATAATATTAGTTAACATGGTGATGTTATATCATTCTTATTTTTTCATCAATATGTTGTTGATCCCATAATAATTCTAAAGTGTCGACATCAATCATATTCTAATACATGGGACTGATAACATCATAATGTGTAGAAGTCACTATCTACCAAAGTAGTCAAATATTTAATTTAGACTATGTAAATGTAATAGATAATACATACTATTATGTGGAAAAGAATAGTATATTAAAAAACACTTTAACCTGCTCATTGAATTTTTTTCTTAAAAGGTTGATGGGATTTGGATCCTCTATCGAGCATCCAAATCCCCTATTTGAGGTCTCCTACAATGCACAAGGAATTATCTTCATTGGAACAACCATGAAATTATTTTTATGTCCCAATAAAAGGATCATCCTAAATTGAATTTTCATCTAACACTACAATTGTTCAAGTCACCAACATTAAAATTAACCAATTCTTGTTTTCTAAATTTGTGACATAAAATACCCACACTTCTTGTGATTCCATTATGAATAGATCATCCTTATACCCTTCCATACTAAAATTCACCTTCAAAAATCCAAATTCATTGACCTTTACATCACTTCTATTATCAACCCATTTTTAATTGAAAATCAGCACTTGAAATGTCATATAGTATAACATGTATATATGTTCGATGATACCAAAATATTACAAATTCACATAAATTGTGATTTTATCCTTAGAAGTAGATACATTCATCAATTATTTCAAAAGAATAACTCCACTATTTTTCATTGTAATTCTTTATTATTGTTCTTTTATATGGATTGTATAACCCTTAATTAAAAAAATAGAGTAAAATTTAAAATTTAAATTTAGTCCCCTGTCTATCCATCAATGTTGTTGAATGATTGAATTTAAATTTTTATATAAATACATATAAATATGATCTCAAAACAATATTATAAACTTTTGATTATGTGTATTTGATATCCATCCTTCAACCCTTGATGGATTCAAATTTCTAAAAATTACTTCATGGGATTAAACGTTTGAATAATCCTATGCACTATTATGTAAAATGTAATGGTGATCTTGATCCCTATATGTGGTTGTAATTGTAACAAAATATTTTTTGTAAATACATTCTCCCATAAGGAGTCCAATATTATGTAAATTTTTGGAGACCAATTCTATAAACACTTAATAAGTAATCAGTACAAAATTCAATAGCTTCTTCAACAATATAGTTTTCTCCATTACAAACTCATGTCTAACTTCAAGTCTTGACATACACATTCAAAATATGAATATACAGTTCAATGGGGGTATATCCATCTGTAATAGACATGACCACATAGTTGAACCTATCTAACCAAGTGAATCATTTGGTGGACCATTATATCAATGAATAATGGTGGGAATAAAATCTCTAATTTATATAATATGACTAAAATATCATTATTCTCAATTGAAAACTCCTCCATGTATATATATTTACTACATATAGATTTGAAAAAGAAGTAGTGTCTCATTAATGTATGTCATATATTTTTAGGATGAATGTAATGTAAAGTAATGGGAATTAAATCATGCATAAAAACATGATTATTGTGTGGTTTTATACCCTATAAATTCATATTACCCATTGGCATGACAATCATGATATATTAGGAATACCCCTATGGAACTTTTACACCATTAAGGAAATTGATTTTTTTTTAATTTTTCTTATTTGGATATTGTAAGGAGATGGATTAAGAAAAGTCCCCCTTTCACCCTTCACTAATGCCAACTCTTCACTTATCCCCATGTCAATCATCTCCAACCTAGCCTTGATACCATCTTTTATTTTGTTAATAACATTTATAAATGTTCTAATAACAATATCAAATATATTGTTTCTCTACATGCATGACATCAAGAAAAATTATGGCTTATAAAAAATTCCAATATGGTAATTCAAAGAATATTAATCTATTTTTATAACCAAATTTTATATGTTTTTTCCAAAAAGGATTACCAAAAACAGTTTCAATATATTTAACTTTCTCGAAATGTTGATCACCTATTTGTTGAGATCATGTTGTACCTTGTTCTATATTCCCATTGAGTAATATCATCTAGGATCAATATTTATGTCACCTGGAAAATTTTTTTGTTTTCCTAAAGAAAAAGTTTTGAGTAATGTTTCATCCTAACAGAGTTTTTGAATTCTTCACAAATGGGATACCCTAACATTTCTTTAATGCTATAGCCTAAAAATTTTCCATAAGCAGGGATGTTATTTATCATACCACATAACATGGTTCTCAATGTGAATTATTCACTTCTATTAGAATCATGAAATGTAACAACTGTATCCCACATAAATTTATGATATTCGATAAATTGATCCAAATAGATATTAATATCATTACTGAGTTTTTTTGGTTCAGATATAAATAGAGACAACATAATGAGTCTTCACATCATGAATAACCATATTGGAATGTTATAATTTACCAACATAACAAGCCATGTACTTTAAGTACTACTCTTCACACCAAAAAGTTTTATTTCATCTGTAGATAATGCATGGAGGAGGTTTCTCAACTCCTTTCTAAATTCAGGATACTCAATAAAAATTGTCTTATACTAAGGAGAGTTTTCCATGTGATGTAGTTTCCCATATTCAATTATTGTATTCATGTTTCATTTAAATTTTCTACCTATTTTCTGGTATCCATATAGGCATCTAATCATTGGAATGATTAGAGAGTACCATATAATTTTTAAAGGACTTGATTCATCTTTATTGTATTGATTCATGCCACACTTAGGGTATTTTCCGAGTGACTCATGGCCCTTTAGAAACAATATAAAATCATTTGTATAAACATGTATTTTTTAGAGATCATTCCCATTGAACATAGTATTGGTTTAACATCATATGCTCGATAATGATGCTCATTTTCTTCTGGTAGCATATCATTCAAGAGAAAAATTAGTTCTATAAGGCACATGTCTCTCCATTCGTGACAAGGATTCAAATTATTTAACTTCAATACAATTGGAAATGTTGTATAATTAGTAATATTGGTATACAATGGTCTCTTAGAATAGTTATTTAACTACTCTAATATCTTTGTAAAATCACAAAGGTCATCTTCAAATTCCATTGTAATTTAATCCATACGATATTAATCATCATTTACATTGGTATTCCTATCAAATGATCCATAAATCTTAGTATCATCCCTATCTGTATGTATGTTTAATTTCTCCCCATGTTTATTCCAATATTTATATCTCTGATCTATTCTATAAAAAATAAAATCTTATTCTAACTCTTCTGAATGAATTTTTTTAATAAAAACAATGTAAACACAAACAAAGGATTTGATAAGGGTCGTATACATAATCTATTAAAAAACTCGACGAACTATTTAACTCCTTCCTCATACTATTTTTTCATATGATTAACATCCATATATTTTTTTATTCATATCCATCTTATTATGTTCATAAAATATTAATATTTTATAAAAAATACATAAATACACATAAGTTATTCATAATAAAAAGAAAAAATTTATAGAAACTTCTAAAAAGGGGAACCCAACATTTTAATGTTATTGGAGATGATTTCTAAAAAGTTATCATTTTACACAAGGGTGACATGAAATTAATCAACCAGGGTTAAACTTGGGGCAATTGATCCTGGTTATTGATTTGATATTTTTTAGAAAAAATGTGGTAATTCTAGGTTGGTTTTTGTAACTTTTCTAGGAAGGAGTACAAAAATAGGGATGAGTTGATGTTTATTCATTTATTCACTTAGTATGTGGTTGTCCAGGTGGTTTTTTGGTGATAGGGTGCTTTGGAATTGAAGTTGATGATCTTTTATTAGATTATGAAACAATCAAATTCAAAACAAAATGAATAAGTGTCCTAATTGAATCAGTAGAAATCCGCATCTCAAACTAATGATTAGAGTATAAACCCAATAACATGGGATCACCTAAAAACAAAAAATCAACCTCATTGGTACTAATAAGAGAATCGAGTATGGAAAAATTTCAAAGTGGAATTTGGGAGTGTGGCTTAAGAAAGTTGAAAAAAATTATGGATGATTTGAATGCTAGTCACGATACCAAATTAATGAGTGAAGGATAGTCTGAGCATAGCTTTCAAGAGTGTTATGGGATCCCTCCTCCCAAACTAATGTTGTTCACAATTCCAATTTTTTTATGGGTGTATGTACTCAAAAACCTCAATAATATCAATGTTTTCTCAATAATATTACCATTTTTCACTCAATAACTCTTTAATGGTTAATGTAACTTTTCGAGGTGGGATTACAGTAAGAGGAAGTAGGTGATGTTTATTCATTCTTCACATGGTAAGTGGTGGGATGGGTGGTGTTTCATTGAAAGGGTTCTTAAGAGATGAATTTGTCCTTTTTGTTTTTCAGATGATGAAAATGTTTATAGGGCCCAATCACATGGTCTTAAGAATCTAGAAATTGAATAAACACTTGATTTAAATCTAATGAACCTGAAGTCCTCGGCTGGGTTTCTCAAGCTACTGGAAACACTGAAGAACAATATTATTGGAGTTTCATGAATTCATTAAATTTAAAAAATTCATAGAGGTGGGATGAATCCTCAAAGAAAAAAAAATGAAAATTCATATTGGTTTCAGAAGGAACATTCAACATCAATAAAAGTTAAAGAAGTATCCTGGTGGGATTAACAGAAATCCTCATCTCAAACTAAGGATTATAGTATAAGACCAAATACCTAGGATAACTTGAAAAAAAATATCAACCTCAGTGGAACCAATAATGAGAATCAACTTTGTAATAATCTTAGAGTGAAAACTGGGAACAAGGTATAAATAATATCAAATATGATATAGATGTTTTGAATGAAAGAGGAAATAATCCTTAATGGGGTTAGCAGGGGGAAGAAACTACTATGAGCGAACACTTATAAAACAAAAGTACTACGAAAGAAAAATTAGGTGAATTAACCTACTTAATAATGATACAAAACTTTCTATTGTGTACTTTTACTTTTTGTATCATTCTTATAAGAATGAATTTTAACTGATCAGGAGGATAGCGGTTTGTGTTGCGAAATACCGATCATAGATGTTCACAGAAATGAAAATATTGAAAGGATAGAGGTTATCATATTTATTAATGTAAGAAAATAGGTTGAATTGTTATATTTTAATCCAAGTGAGTAGGAATGATATCTAGAACATGGATTCTTCTCCCTCGCATTTGATGTTCGATCTAATCCTTTGCTCCAAAATTACCTCATTATGCAGGGGGAGTGGGAAAATTTGGGTGATTGATACTTGTTAGTGGCCAAATGTCATGTAATATTAACTAGAAGATATCTCATATGATTAAATAGACATACAAGATCCATAAAAATTAGCGATAAATTTAAATTATATGTGAAATTTGTCTATTAACAAGTTTTAGTCATATGAAATTGAAGTCAAATGAAAATAGTGAGACTAAGAAGAATCGAGCGAACCGACAGAAGCATGAGTTTGATGGTGAACCAGGTGATAGCCTCACTTGATGAGGATGTTGCAGGGACTGTAGGAATTAGTTTATGATGATGGTTCCATATTAGTAATTCATGAGGGAAGTGAATTGAATCATGTAAAAAATAATCATGGTAAAGATGTAGATAAAGTAGAACATGTGATAAATTAGTAAAATATAAGATCTCTAAATATATTTTTAGTAATGGGGTATTTTTAAAAAATGATTTAAATTAGAATATAATATCATATATACTTATGAAATTAATCAAATTGATTTTAAAAAAATAATATTCATCATATTTAAAGGTGAAATCTATATAAATTGGATAAATTCCAATTTAAAACTATTTTTTATAATGTTTGACCGAATAATGAATACATATTTCAATTAGTATTAATTAAATTGACTGGATAAATTTAATAGTTAGAGATATTTAAAAAAATTATTAATATTATATATATCTTCATAAAGGATTTTTAAAAACATTTTTCTAAATATATCAATTTCTAAATTGCACAGTATCATATTAAAGTAGCTAAAATGAATATACTCTTTGTTTTAATCTCTCTAGAATCAACTATTTTTTTTTGTATTTTTAAATAAGTCTCTAATTTTAAGGGTCAATTGGAGTCATACAGAGCAGTGGATTAGGGATGAAGAGTATAAAGGATTGTAGAGGAAGGAGGTAGCATCTAAAAATCAGTTAGAAGGTAAAATATAGGTTGATTGAGGAAAAATAAACATGAGGGTGAGGAAGGGGATGAAACAATATTGGCTCGAGGTGAGGGAGATTGGGTGGAGAATTCAAGATGTAGGCAGAGGAAAAACAATATCACATATGGCATTTAAACCTTTTGGGAAAATTAAAAACACACAAAGAAGAAAAAAAATGCTGAAACATTGTAAGAGCAGGAATAGAAGATCATAAGTCACATATCTTGGGGTTTTAAAAGTGTAGATTCATCGGAGAAGTTTGATGGGGAGCAATGATAAAGATTCAGTTCCATGAGTGATTGAACAACATGAGTGATGAGGTCATTTGTTAGGGTTCTATTTAAATGATCGGAATGGTTTCATTAGAACTTTTTAAAAAGGGTTGATAACTATAGGTTTTAGCAGTTCTATAATAGTAAGCGCTCACAAAACAACTCTTTATCAACACTATGATTTTAGCACTTATAAAGATAGGTGTTTTCAGTTATTTTTTATTTTAGTGATGACAAAACCTATATTTATCAGTGAATTATGAAATGATTTGATACAATCTATATAAAATGAATTAAAAAAATATTTAATGAATATATATTAAAAATTAATAAATAAAAAAATATAAAAATTAATTAACATTATTAATGAAAATATAATCTTAAATGCATGAATGTTATAAATGCGTGAAAATTAATAACTTGAAATGAATTGAATTCAAAAATATTTAAAAAATGAATGAGTTTTATTGAATATATAAATTATTAAAAAAATTAAAAAATAATTTATATTAAAATGAAATGAATACAAATTAAATATTCACATTACAACCATGTTAAAAATATTAAATATAAATGAATAAATATTTATAAATAAATAATAAAAATGAAAAAAATTAAAAAATTATTTAAAGAATAAATATTAAAAATGAATAAATTATAATGAGAAGTAGGAAATAAGTAACATTATTAGTGGGTTGACCATATTATTATAAAAAAATGGGAACTTCTCATATAGAGCTCTAGCTATCAGTGATCTAGGTTTTCTTCATTCTCACCTTCATCTTCTTATCCATCTACGGTGCTCCAAAATTTCTTATTCGATGCCACACATTTCCTTCTTCTCCATCAGCGATGTTCCTGATTTTCCTCCTTAAAGTCTCTCGTGACCTCAAGACAATCCGGATTTGCTGGCTCCCTTTTGGTTGATTCCTTGCCGATTTTTGGCCCCTGACTGCCGCTACCGCATCTCTTATTGCCCAAACCATTATGATAAAACCCCATATTTGTTTGTCACAATGGATCTTCAGTAGTTTGGGATTTTTTGGTAGCTTTTTTGGGAAGAACTTCCACGTTGGACTGTTTTCCTCCTCTGCTCTTACTACCCACGCCACTAGGAAAGTCCACTTTTTAGGTCAATATAAGGTGTCTGTGGTGGATTGGGATGGTTATGGGGGATATGTTAGTGTTGAGGGTTTGTTTGGGCTAGTGTCATCCACCAATTCGGTTTCTGGTTGAATCAGACGGTCTGGTTGTGGTGCGGTGTTTAATCCTCATCAACGATGATTATTGCTAGTTTATTTCCTTTTTAGTGTTTCTTCAAAGTGTACAAAGTTTCAATGATTTTGTTGACGATGATGAGTCAAAGGTCAAGACCCATTGGTAGGCTTGTACACTTAAATATCTGCTCTTGCTTCTTATTATTTATCCCCAAGCCTGGTCAGTTCGGTGCGATGCTTCTTGTGGGCGGTTTTGGATTTTGCTGTTTGAGTGGTAGTCAGTGTTCTGAGAAGTGCAACCTTGAGTTAGTGTTTGTGTTGCTCCTAGATTGTTGGATTCAGTGTTCCCCACGAAGTTGTAGTCTGCTCCTGTTTTCATGGTCGATCCCACCGAGGGTGATTCATGATGGCTGGGAATTCCGATGTTGGTTTGTTTCTTCATGATGGCGATGGTGGTTTCTGGTTGACATGTTTCATTGCAACCTTTGAATTTTTGTGTTCTTATAAATTTGTAAAGTGATTCTGACGATCTTCAACCAAGCCCTCACTAATGATGGGGGTAGGTGATGATGTTATTGACTGGTGTTTCAGGGTTTGCAACTCAATATGTCTTGCTGTCTGTGGTCATGATGTCTCATGTTTTTTTTTGAAATTTGATTTTGTTGGATTGGGTGTTGTTTTTCGAGTTGTGGATTTTATGTTTTATGGTGTTCTAATGATGTTTATGGCGTTTAAATTTTGTAACTAATAATTTAGGAGGTTCCTGCTAAACTAGAAAGTAGTTTAGTGAATAAATAATAGTAAATAATATTAAATGGATGAATCTTAACAAAGAGTGAAATTTAATAATTAAAAAGTCATAGACTGCAAAAATATTAAAAAATAAACATGTTTTATTAATTATATAAATTATTAAAAAAAGTTAAAATGGATATATGTAAAAATGAAAATGAATGCATATTAATTATATAAATTACCACCCTATTAAAAACATTAAATGTTAATGAATAAAAATGTTTTTAATAAATATAAAAATTGTCCAAATTACAAAAAATATTAATGAATGAAAAATTGAAAATTTATAGATTACAAAAAATTAAATGACAATTAATATTATTTATGAATAAATAATATTAAAAATGAATAAATTTGAAAAGACATTAAAAATTAATAAGTAGTATATATTGAATAAGAATATAAAAAATGAATAATATTTTCTGATTAACAACATAATAAATAATAAATTTATTATGTTAATGAATGAAATTATAAAATAAATATTCAAAATCGAATAAAATATAGAAATATTATATGTGTGTTCATTCTATATAAAATTGTGTTAACTACATATATGCATGTGTGAAATTAATGTAACGAAAATTTGATATATGTTAAATTGAAAAAAATGACAGTTTATTAAACATCCATTTCTCAATACAATTATTCAATATTTTTAATTAATATTAATTTTTAATTCTAAATAATTTTTCAATAAATATATGACTTATTTAACGTAATTATACATATTTTTTATTATATAAATACTATTTAAAAAAATATTATATATATATATGAATATATGAATATATTAAAAATATGAAACATATTAATGAAAAAATATGTATAAAAACATTAAAAATGATTAAATTACAGAAAATATTAAATGAATAAATATTTAAAATATATAAATTAATTTTTTTTAAAAACACTTAAAATTATTAATGAATAAATAATGATAAATTTATGCATGTTAAAAATCAGTGAAATTTAATTAAAAGATGAATAAATGGAAAATAATATCAAAAAAATGAATAAGAGATTACATAGATTTTTTAAAAATAAAAAAATGAATATATGTATAAATGAAAATGAATATATATTAATTATTTAAATTACAACTATATTAAATGTTAATCAATAGATATAAATAAACATTAAAAATGAATAAAATTAAAAAATATTAAACAAATAATAATTAAAAATGAATAAATTATAAAAATACTAAAAAATGTATAAATGAAATAATATTAATAAAAATGAATAAATAATATATATATAAATTAAAGTGTAATAAATTATAGATATTTAATATAAAAATAAAAAATGAATATAATTTAATAATTAAAAACATATTTTATTAAATATTAAATATTAATAAATAAAAATATAAAATGATAATATTAAAAATTTATATTATTTGTGTATGTTTGTATATATAAAATTGAATTAATTTCATATATATATATATGTGTGTGTGTGAAATTATTGTATGACAAATTAAGTGTAAGATATTTAGTCAACTATTTCAATTAATAATTAAATATTTATTAGTTGATACATATGTCAAATTGAAAAAACAAATGACATTGATAAAACAAAATTTATTAATAACCAATTTTTAAATTAATATTAAATATTTTTAAATAAATTAGTATACAATTTTTCACTAAAAATATGACATATAAATTTTTATGTTTTAAAATAAACCTTTAGTATCATATAAATAATATTTAATAAAATTATATATATATATATAATTTTTATTTTATATGTTAATTTTAACTAAATATCATATATATCAAGTGAATAATTCATATTTAGTTATATATAAATCTAATTTAATAAAATATGATATATTTTTATCAATATAAATATAGTTATATATTAATATTTCATTTTTATCGACACACTTTTTATAATGAAATATACCCTTTATCAGTACTGGATAAAAGTGATGATAAAAGATACCCTTTATTAGCACTTTTATATAGGGGTGATAATGTCCGACCTTTATCAGTACTTATATTTAGCCATGATAATGGCTATCATTGTTTATCACAGGTTTTGTAGTAATGAATAATAATAATTACCATTACATTAAAAATCTATTATAATCATTGTTTAAACCAGGAATTTATATGTTTGAATTGTTACAATATATGGTGAGATTCATTAAAGAAATTATTTGATAATATATATATATATATATATATATATATATATATAAATATTATTTTTATTTAAAGTGCCCAATGAATCATGTATCCACACTAAGAGGGGGGAGGAGTGAATCAGGTGTGACTTGTTTCACCGAATTATTTTCCTTTTATTTTAACTTCTTCTGATGAAAATCTCTGCAACCTGTTAATATGGGCAGATATTTTATGAAAGGTAAACAGTAAATGCAACACACCGTGCAATATTTTTACATAGTTTGGTACCAAGACATACTCCTCAAAGCATCCAGTTATACTCCTCAGTTATAGATTCTCCACTATAATCTTATTATCAATTACAATGGTTTATGTAGAAAATGTTTATACACCCCTATAGTTTCCCCTTTAGTATATCTTGGTTATAACCACAAAAATAAAACTCTTCTGACCTGGTTGGTTAGACCCCAACCATGGCTCATTAGACCGCTTAGTCTCTCAAGCCTCTTCGAAACATGGTTAAACCCCCCAGTGAAACCCCCTTATTCTTCTTATTGATCATGTAGTAAAAAGTAATATTTATTCTTTAGAGTAATCTTCCTCCACAATCTACTAGATCTACTCTTCTTATGTACAACTTCAAGTACCTTAAACAACTGCTGATCATGTATGTTAGTCTTGTTCAATAATTCTAATCATCAATATTTGATCAGTTTTCTTCATGAAACAATGCTCAAGTAAAAATACTTCCTTCTTCTGAAGTCCCAACCTCACTTATTTAAGAACATAACAATTTATAAACAACTATTTGATCTCGCTCAATGAAAACCTCAGATATGAATTTTTTCTAAAACACTGATCGAAATTCCATCCCGACTTCAATCTCAAATAAACTACACATTATTAATGCAATGTATATTTAATTTGATTCATAAAACTTCATGAAAATAAATATAATTCATTGTATTATCATATTAATTATGCATTATTTAATGCACATGGAAAATTCCTCATTTACTTCTTCATGACTATATTTGTAGCACACTTTATTTGAGTCCACATACACTTTAATACTTCATGAAATCCTAGCCTTCTGCTTCACTATTTCACTTAGGGATAACCTCATAGTTTTTATTTTATGTATGCCAACAGAGAATGAAAAATTTACAGAAAATCATTAGATTACTTCATGAAATTTTATCATGTGATACCTACTTCTTCTCATAAGGTCACTACTACAAATTTTCCCTTCAACAATGTGAAAAAAGGATTTATAAGCGCTAATAATCCCTATTATCATAATCACCCTTGAATTCCTCCAAATTTTTATCAACACTAAATACAGTGTTGATAAAATACCCCTTTATCAGTGTTAGTTTAGTGTTGATAAAGGGCACCCTTTATCATTACTAAACTGCTGCTACTAAAAGACATGCTGCTATAGTGTGGTGATAAAATTACACCACACTACAACAACAAATAGAAATTTTAAATTAAATTGAATTTAAATCACACGATACAAGGAAAAATACCCAATTATATACATTTCTAACATAGGGGGTTGTATGTTACATTTATAATTTCAATTTATCAAAAAAATTCAAAAACATCAATATTACATTATCGTTGGTCCTAGACCCCCTCTTAAAAGAGCATGATCATTGTACCAGTTGTTGAACAAACCACTCTAGCTATAGAAAAATAGTACACCAATATAAAAAACAATTCTTATATTATTAATAGTATAATGAAATAAATTAAACTTAAATGTGAAACAATATATTAATAAAATGTCATTTTTAAACTAGAATCACACCTTTTGAGTGATGTCAGTCACCCCATGTATCGTGTTCATGTGTGGTTGGTTCCTACCCTTCAGAAATGAATTATGGGTCATTAATCTAAAGTACACAAACAATATAAAAGTTTTTGATATGTTTTGAATATGTGACAAGTGATTTGAACTAAAATGTTAATTTTAAACTGATAATATACACTTTGAGTCATATCGTGTATCAGATTGATTTGAAGATAATTCCTATAAATCACAAATTACTTATGGATAATTTTTCTAAATTATCAAAACAATATAAAACATGTTTTCCTAGTTTTGAGAATATGACATGTGTATTGAACTAAAATGTCAATTTTTAAAAAAACTCACACATGGAATCATATCGATGAGGCCGTGCATTAGATTAATGTGCATTCAATTCCTACACGTCACAAATCACATAAGGACTATTTTTCAATATTATCAAATCAATATCAATATGTTTTTTCTTTTTTTAGTGTTCCATATGTATTTTTTTACTAAAATTTAAATTTAAATTGAAAACACACACTTTGAGTCATAGTGACCACATCATGTGTCAGTTTTCCGTGTGATTAATTCCTACATATCAAAAATGACTTATGATTTTTTTTAAAGTATCAAGACAATCTAAGTTCATTTTCTTAGTTTTCAGTAAGAAACACATGTTTTGAACAAAAATTTCAATTTTAAACAAATAACATACACTTTGAGTCATATCGGGAACACCATGTTTCAAATTGAGGTTTGACTGATTCATACACACCAGAAATGACATATGGGTCATTTTACTAATGTATCAAAAAAATCTGAATGTGTTTTCTCAATTTTGAGTATGTGACATGTGTTTTGATCAAAAATGTTTATTTGAAATAAAAACACACACATGGAGTTATATCGATCACACAGTGTGTCAGATTTTTGTGTGGTTGATTCTTACACATCCCAAATGGCATAAGAATAATTTTCCTAAAGTATCAAAACAATATGAATGCATTTTATCAATTTTGAGTATGTCACATGTTTTTTTTACTAAAATTTCAATTAAAAGTAAAAACACACACTTTGAGTCATACCAAGTATTGGTTTGACATGCACCTGATTCCTATTCATAAAAAATAAAATATGAATAATTTCCCTAAAGTATTAAGAAACTTTGAGTACATTTTCTCAATTTTTATCGAGTGACACATGTTTTCAACTAAAATGATAATTTTAAACCGATAACATACACTTTGAGTCATACCAAGAACACCATGTATCAGACTAACGTGTGGATAATTCATACACATCAAAAACAACTTATGGATAATTTTTCTAAAGTATAAAAACATTCTAAAAGTGTTTTCTCAGTTTTGAGTATGTGATGTGTGTTTTGAACTAAAATGTCAAGTTTAAATAAAAACACACACTTAGAGTCATACCAATCATACCATGCATCAAATTGATGTACGATTGATTCCTGCCTGTCAAGAATAAATTATGGATCATTATACCAATTTATCAAAAAGAACACAAATGCATTATCTAATTTTTGAGTATGTTTTGTGTCTTTTTTACTTAAATTTCAATTAAAACTGAAAACACACACATTGAGTCAAACTTTTCACATTCTATATTAGTTTGATGTGAGATTAATTCCTACATATAAAAAATGAATTACAAATCAACCTACTAATTTATCAAGAACATCCAAGTGAGTTTTTTTAATTTTTAGTGAGTGACACATGTTTTGAACTAAAATGTTAATTTAAAATGATAACATACACATTGATTCATATAGAGAAGACTATATATTAGATTGAGGTACAAATAATTCCTTCACATCAGAAATTATTTATAGATCATTGTATTAAATTATAAAAAAAATCCAAATGTGTTTTCTTGGATTAGAGTATGTGATGTGTTTTTGAAATAAAATGTCAATTTTAAACAAAAATACACACTTGGAGTCATACTGGTCACACCAACTGTCATATTGACACGAAGTTGATTCCTATATGTCAAAAGTGACTTATGAAACATTTTAATAAATTATAAAAACAACCCAAATGTGTTTTCTTGATTTTGAGTATATTATGTATCTTTTTTACTAAAATGTCAATTAAAACTAAAAACACATACTTTGAGTTTTACTGGTCACATCATGTGTTGGTTTTATGTGAGACTAATTCGTACATATCAAAAATCACTTATGAATATTTATCCTAAAGTATCTAGAAAATCCGATCATGTATTCTGGATTTTCATTGAGTGACACACATTTTTAACTAAAATGTCTATTTTAAATTGATATCATACACATTGAGTCATATCAAGAACACCATGTATCAGATTGAGGTGAGACTGATTTAATCAAATCAAAAATGAATTATGTATCATTATCATAAAATATCAAAACAATACAAACATATTTGATAAGTTTTGAGTATGTGAAATTGTTTTAATCAAAAAATTATTGTTTTAAATAAAAACACACACTTGGAGTCATACCAGTCACACTGTACATTAGATTGATGAGCGGTTGATTTCTACATGTCAAAAATGATGTATGAATCATTAAGCTTATATATCATAACAATAAAAGTTTATTTAATTGGGTTTGGGTATGTGACATGTATTTTGATAAGGAAATTTGCTAAAATAATATTAGATAACAATTATAGGGGAATTAAATAAAAAATTATAGATAAAATGATTAGAAAATTAACAACATATATAGTAGGAACTCACCTCATCATGAATTATGTAAAAATTCCTACACCTTGTATTCTACCCATTCATTTCTAAACAAATATATTTCACCTTTTGAATATGATGAATGTTGATAGTTCTGGTAGTACTGAAAAATATAAATAAGAAAAGGATTAATTAGTATTTTAAATGAAATTGTAATTATCATCAGAAATATCATATTGTTTATATTGGTTTGTTGATGGAATACGATATATCTCATAAATTTACAAATGTGATAACCATAATATTTATCATTAGGTTGTTTTAATAATTTCAAAAAAATTGATAAAAATAAGTAATTTTTCTTGATATATGTTTTGATAACGTAATCTTATTACATATATCCTAATACTTATGTAGTTATATAATTCATAGGCTTCTTGTGTGCATGGACTATCCTCATGTTGTGGTTTTGAATATATTTAAACACCTCTATATCAGAATAAAATTTTCATTAAAACATAATATAAAATGTATAACTTGATGTTTATCTATAAAATATTTCATGTAGTGTACTAAGAATTGATAGAATTCATCACATGTGGTCAATTTGTTGGGTATTCACTAATTAAATAAAAAAAAATTAATATTTGGAGTGTCAAAATTGATTACATTGTGTACCCAATGATTCTTAAAAAAAGGAATATGTAATGAAATGAATAAATATATATTTGATATGATATATTTATAGAGTCTTACCCATGTATCCTGTGTACAAAGAAGTGTCTGTCATCTGTAAGTTTACTTTCAAAAATTGTATCCAATTTTTCCATGATTTCTTCATATTACTTTGGTTCCAATGAGAATTTTTATGTAGAAGTTATGCGAGGAATAATGAGTCTAAATTTTTCTTCACAGTGTTTCCCCTTAAAATAGTAATAATATATATGATAGTAAGAAATATGAAATTTATTTAGTCATAATTAACATAGTATGTTATCTATTGAACCGAAAAATTATGAAAACACATATCATGCATACATTTACAACTGAGAATCCTAGACATTCATGATTAAGGATTTCATTTACATTTTTAGGACCACGATAGTTTGCAATGATCTCTCTATATATTTTTTCTTCAACATCAATAATGGTTAGACCACAATTTTTTAACATTTTATGCACATGAAATTATAATGTTAGTAAATGAGGAAGTTAAAATGGTGAGGTAAAGCTACTATCTAAATATATTTTTTATTGAATGGTTGATCAATTAGAATATTTTGGATAGAACATTCATTTAACCCCTTCTCTTTATCCTTATGTAATAAAATTCTTCAATTTCTGGCAATTTTCATTAATTGTTAAAGGATTATCCAAAAAAGGAATTGAATACCACCTTGTCTAGACGTATTTTTACAAGATCAAATGGCCATACTATGTAGGTTGTAATAGAAATATCCACCATATGAACATCCATATCATGAAGTGGAACATGTTTCTCGATACTCAACTCACGATCTACATGAATCCCCAATCTCTCAAGAACTATTGGAATTTATTTGTTGTATAAAATATCTCCATGGACATTTTACATTGTTCCCCTCATAACACGACGATGAGTGGTTGTTGATAGATATAAATCAGAATCGTTTTCACACTATATAATATTAGTACAAGAATTCTATCAGTGTTTTTTAGATTCACATTTTAGAGAATCAGTTGTGAATAAATTTTTTACCTCTTATAATGAATCCCCACTACTAAAAATAAGGCTGTTAATAGTGCCAAAAATAGCCTTTAATATCACAAGAAAAGTGCAGTTAATCACGACGAAGATGGGGGGTGTAAGGACCCGACCCCAATTTCCTGGAGTTGGTGTCTTATTTGTTTTCGTTGGCATACATACAAGGAATACAAATCCCAAAGACCGAGTAGTTTAGTATTATTGGAAACAAGATACATACATAAGTTCAACATTACATATGGAAATGAAAAACAACACTAATTTATTCCACTAGAGCCATCACATCTCCTAGATTATGCTTGCAAGTCATTCATAAATTACTTATAGATGACCAAATAAAATGAAACATAAGAAAGGGATGAGGTCAAATTCTCATTAAGAGTAATCAATACAACATAAGATAACATAAAAATTAGACATGGTGAATAATTGAAAACACATGCCGTTAATAATAAACTTGAACTCATTATGGCAAGAATATGTGCTGAGTAAATAATGCCATAATAAAACATAATCATGGGTATTATAATAGTCAAATAACCACATGATCTTTCAACTAAAAGCTTCATAATGAGATAAGTTCATATGCTGGACATTCTGAAACATTTTTTCATGGCCTCATCCAAGACGTCAAGTGATTAAGGTCTCAGCCAAAATCCATATCACATTGGGAAAAGCCTCGGACAATTCCTCATCTAGTTGTCTCATGAGACTTACCAATAAATCAAGGGGAAATAGTGGGACCCACCCATCACATAATAAGTCCAATGAATTACTCATATGAGAAAGGATCAACATAAAAACATATACATTCATATTGAAACTATCATATGATATGTAACCAACATTACCCAATCATTAAACATAAAACAATAACAATTTGGAATAATATGGTGAATGGTTTTAAGATATATCATCCACAATAGTGTTAGTCAGAAAACATTAAATAAAATATGGTAGATGAATTCATAAATTATTTATGCCAATAATACCATGGAATCATCAATAGTGTTGAATTAGATGAAAACACTCTTATAAAATTATTAAGCAATTCTGGAGATAAATACTCTTTTATTTTCAGAAGAATAGTTATTTTGGAAAAATCAATATATAAAACAAGAAGTTAAGTAAGATTTTATTTTTATAATAAAATGAGTGATTTTATAATGATAATGTTTTCCAAAAATAGATTATAGAGTGCCCTTTAAAATTGGTAAGAATTTGAGAAATTCCCTTGAATCGGGCTTGTATTTTTGAAACAATTTTGAAATTTCCTTTTAAAATGTGTAACTACCCATAAAATAAGGAATTATTATGGTTTTTATACATATATATGACACTCAAACAGAAAATAGGATGAGTAAATAACAATACATAATAATTACATTGAGGTAATTAGACAATGAAAGTATTCCGAATGAAAGTGGAAGTTCGGATGGAAAAACCCTTACCTTAACTTTAATCTTGTTCCACTCTTGTACTTAAGATTTTGTAATATGAAATTATAATTGTTAATAACTTATTTGAGAACCTATTAGACATGTCTTTAGTTTACCATAATTCTGGTTAGTTCATTTATGTCTTTATTGATAAGTTATTATTTTGAATTTCGTTGTTCTAGAGTGTTCGTTTCCTTTATTTTCATATTTGGTTCACTTGTTTTTAAGTAATGAAGTTCATGTGGAATGGTTATAAATCTAGAGAATTGGAATTATATTTTATTACTGAAAATAATGTATTAATAATGGTCATTTCTATCATTTTGTTACATGTAATGTGGATGAATCATTAGATGATAACCACTTCAATTATTCTGTGGTATTTGGAATATTATGAACTAGTTTTGTCATATAACTTAACTATATTTACATATTATGGTTTCTGAATATTAATTAGGTAATCAAACATATATTATAGTCTGGTTCTACAATTAATAAGGTTTCATGACCTGTAATGAAGAAGAAATTAAAGAATTAATCTTCATCGTCCACAAAGGTTTTAAATGAGAACCTCATGGACGTTGATTTCGTTTATAAAAATAAAAGGCAGGGAGTAAGAATATTTATGATGGTTATTCCATTAACATGAAATAAATCCAGTATATAGATGTTACTAGAGATATCATGGTCATTTGGACATATGAGGTGAGGAGAAGATAGGAAAAGAAGATAAATCGAAATGAAACCAAATGAAAAAGAAAGGTGCTTTACCTCTTGAAATGAACTCCTTGAAAAACTCCTTAAGGGAAGGGGTTTTGGTCTTTTGTGAAGACTAGAAGATTTTTGGACGTGGGGAGAGACTAGGGAAGGGTAATTGGGCAGAACATTATAGAGTTTCATGGCTTAGAGGAGTGATGAGAAGAGGGAGTGATGAGGGGTTTTTATAGTGGAGGAGAGGTGTAAATTTTGAATATTTAATTCATTATTTTATTATTTCACTCAAGACAACCAATAGTGTGGTTTCATGTGACCCCTAATAGTAATAAGTGCATGTGAGTTCGAACCAAGTGGACTTTCATCACTTGTGATGTAATAAATTGTTTATTTAACTGATAATTTGTATATACGGTATTTTATCGTATTTCATTATTCATAAAAAATTCACGAATTTTAGAATAATCCCAAAAATTCACCCCTACTATTTTTTAATGTGTATAATTAAAACTACAGAGGTAGAGATAAGTGGTACACCACCTCAAAAACTATATATAGTATCTGGAAAGGTCCGATGAACCTCAAATATAGCTTGCCACCCCGACCAAAATCTCCATAATCCACATTGAGGTGAAACCCATATGATCACATGGTCACTTTCCTTGAACTCCAAAGTCCTCTATCATCCATACACATAAGACTTATGATGGATCTATGCAATCATCATATGATCCATAATGATTTACATCTTCTTGGTAGTAGATCACACCAACTCTGGGCCCATGAGTACCAACTCTCCTAGGTTAGTCCAGAAAATTGGTGACCTACACAGTCACTCAAACAAAGACACAAATAGTGCCATACTTATGGTGGAATAGTAAATGTTGTTTTACAAAAACTCTAATAGTTATAGGTTATCCACCCAACTACGTCCAAATTTGAACATGCAACCTCACTGCATTTCCTCTATAACCTGAATAGTCTACTCAATCTGACCATTAGTTTAGTGGTGAAATGTAGTGTTCATGTATAACTGAGTCCTAAATTGATCCTGTAATCCCTTACAAAACTTGGATATGAAAAGATCATCATGGTTAGAAATTATCATCGATGGAACTATATGGTGTCATAATATCTCCTGAATATGGAGGCATCCCAATCCTTCTACTAAAATCTTCTCCCGAATTTATAATATGTATGCCAACTTTGTGAGTTGGTCTACGATCACCCATATGGAATCGTTTCCCCTAGATTTATGTGGTAAGACAATGATTAAGTACTTGGATATACCATTCCACTTCCACTACGGAACATCAATGGGTTGAGTTAAAGCTGATGCAATTGGTGCACAACCTTCACTAGCTGATAAGTAAGGCATCGAGAGACAAACTCTGCAACTCTCCTCTTTATCCATTACCACCAAAACAGAATTCAGATGTCCTAGTAAATCTTTTCCTCACCTAGGTGTACCACCAAAAGATATTTATGAAACTATATCAGCACCTCCTCCCACAAAGTCACTGGTATCATCATGCATCCTTGGAAAATAATGTCATGATTCCCACCTTAAAAAACCCATCAAGAGCATGTCCAATGGATATCTGAGTATGTAGGGTCTCAAAGTCGGTATCCCCAAGCTATTCCAACCTAACTCACTGTAAAATAAAGGGGAGAAAACCATAAAATGGAGGTAAGCTGATCCATCTCCATCCACAAAATATAACTTCAATGAGTCAAACTGCATCGACACCTCATTTAGTAACTGCAAACAAGATCTCTTGCTGAGATAATTTTCGACCACATTCCCCTTCCAATGAGTATAGACAATATCATAGTCATAATCATTGAGAACCTCTATCCATAGACTATGATTTAAGTTAAGATCCTTCTAAGAGAAGATATACTGGAGACTCTTGTGATCAGAATAGATGATAAATCGTTCACCCATTTGGTAGTGTCACCACATATTTTGTGTGGAGAATACCACTACTAACTCAAGATCATGGGTCATGTAGATATAATCTTGGGGTCACAACTGATGTGAACCATAGGCAATCACCACCTTCCTCTGCATCAGAACATAACCATGCTCGGTTCATGATGCATCACAGAACACTACGTACTGAACACCCTCAATTAGAAATATCAAGATGGGTGCGCTCATAAAACTCTACCTTAACTACTAAAAAGTATGTTGTAACATCTATATCCACATGAAAGGCTACCACTTACAGGTCAAAGCTATTATGGGTGTTGATATCCTATTGAAAATAGGTATAAATCTCTATTAATAGTCTGCCAACCTATGGAAGCTCTGCACCTCCGTCATGCTCTTGGGTGGATCCCAAGATAACACTACCTCAACCATGTATAGGTCCACTACCACTATATATTATGAGATAACAAGTCCCAAAAATTGGACCACCTAGATCTAGAACTGAATCTTCAAGATATTTACTTAAATATGGTGCTCTAGTAGTATGTCTAGAACTATCCCCAAGTGTCTCACATGCTCCTCCTCAGATACTGAGGACATAAGGATATCATTAATAAAGAATACCATGAAATGGTATAAGAAAAGATGAAATACATAGTTCATGATTCCCATGAACATTGCTGGGGCATTCATCACACCTAAGGGCATCACCAAGTAATTATAGTAATCACAGCAGCATCAAAATGGCATCTTTATTATATCCCCATCTTATACTGGAAACTTGTGGAAGCTTGACTTGAGTCAAACCTTCAAGAACCATCGTTACCCTCTCAAATAATCGAAGAGGTCATCAATTCATGTTAGTAAATACTTTTTCTTCATATTCACCAAATTCAAGCGCTAGTGGTCCACACATAACATCAAGCTCCCATTCGACTTCTTGGTGAATAGAACTAGGGCTACCCAGGGTGAATAACTGGGTCTAACAAAACCCTTTTCTCTATAAGTACTCAAAATACACCCTTAGTTAATGATGATCCATATGATCCTTCAAATATTCTGGCATAAATATTAGTGTCATCCAAAGGTGTAGATCAATGCAAAAGTCTACATCTCAATGGGAAGGTAAAACTAGAACATCCTCAGAATATATGTCCTCATACTCCACCACCATTGCAGGGAACTGAAAAATAATAACATCCACTACACCATAGGTTAGGCTAGCCAACTAATGAGTAATCACTTACACCCTCCTATATTTCCCGAATTTCCTTTTCACCCACAAAGGAAAACCTAGTTCTGTTACTACAAACACACTACATCCTCCACATGAAATAGATAATATGGGAATGGATTATAGATAACCAATCCACACATAAGATGATATCATAAGGCATCATCACTGCTACAAAGAGATCTCAATCGAAAATATCATCTCTATGAGTCAGGTCACACTATCGGCATAAGTGTGTGATTACTGAGTCATATCTAGTTGGAGTATTCTAGCACAAGGGGAAAACCAAGGGATCAATTGAAATCTCCAAGTCTCAAGCAAGATATGTGAAGAAAAGGAATGATTATAACTTGTGTTTAGCAGTACTACAACTAAGGTATAAGAGACATATATCATACCTAGAATCATTCCCAGAGCCTCTGGATCATAAACATTGACCACCTACAGCTATTCCCACCCCTATACTGCAACTCCATGATCCTGGTGTAGAACACATGGGGGTGGTGGTGGTAACAAGTTAAAGAATCTACCACCTCCTACTTCTCTCCCAACTCCTCTTCTACATCCTTCGTCTTGAAAACCTGCCTACTCCTACTGGTTTTTCTACCTTGATGGCCCATCAACGATCTCTCTGTTAGCTCTATGACAGGTTAGAAAATATCATGAAAGATTTCCCCTACCATCACATGAGTATCACCACCTCTCTCTAGGTTGACATGACCCACCCTGTGAGCCCTGAACCATATATCCTCCATCATGGGGCCTCCTCTAAAAACCTATTTGACACCCAGGTCCCTGACACTGAAATCAACTCCCTGATTCTGTGGTCTCTACTATTACTTTCCCACTTCCAGTGAGTACTGGATATATATTCTAATATAAGAAACTCTCTACCATAAAAGATCGATCTAGCACCCCCAAAAATGTAGGAATGAATAGATGGATAAAATATCCTCAATTGTCTCTATGTAGACCTCGTTCGAAGGTTCAATCCCTAAAGAACTGTTCAAAAACCATATCCCTCATGTACTTGGAGTTGTCAGTAAACCTCAATGAATAATCCCTTACTATTGTGATGCCTTGATGGAGTTGAAAAATCTCACGGATACATACATGCATCATCGTAGCTACAGAGAAATCCTCTCGAAAAAGGTTTTGAAAATATATTCACACAAGATTTGCCTCATTGTAAGACTGGGTCACTAACCCCCACCATTTCCTTGCTCCAGCATAATGAAGGATCACTTCCATGAACACTATCAACTCTATTAGTGTTCAGGATAGACAAAAAACTCAGGTCAATACCTCAAGCCAGTCCTCGATCACCTATGGGTCGAGTTCAACTTCGAAACTAAGGGGTCTCCATCACTGAAACCTATGAAGTGTTCTCATCCTATGAAAATCATCCTCTGGTAATGCAGGTACCATCAGCTTCCCAACAGGTGGTATAGATTTTTTACCACCAGGAGGTACCATATCTAAAACTGGTCCTTGTATCAATGCCTCATCACAGAAGGGGATCATCCTCATGATCAAGACATCGAATATTAACTGACATACATCAGAGGGGAATACTAAAATAAACAATATGTACCAAGGAAAATGAGTATATCTAGAGAGTTGAATCAAGAATAACATGTAAACCAGAACCAATTCCTTTTAAATTCTTGCACCAATTTTTTAATTTCATGAATTTTTCACACATACTAAGTAGAAAAGAAGGTGATCAAAGTCCTGGTGCATAGATAAGTCATCCACCACACCGAAACTGGATTCCCTAGCCTAAAATATGATCTTGAAATACTTAACATCGTTTACCTAAACTAAAATCATAGAATCTAGTCCTATGGTAGAACTAAATGTGCTCTGATACCACTCTTTCATGACCCATACTAGTGAGACCCATTCTACGACTCCTCAATTCCATCTCTAGTTGTCTATGGGTTGGAAACTAGTTCTGAGTAGGCATATCACTAACATGGGAGGCGTTATCCTATGTAACTATACACATGAACACATATCCAATCCTATAAAATGATGGAATGTAAAAAAAATAGAAAAAATGTATGAATACAACAAATACCCACAACCAAATTACAATAGGAAGTAAAGGAAAGTAAAAAGGGCCACATACAAGCCCACCACAAAGATCCTGAAATTAGTCCAACCTAAAAGTAAAACTGGGACTACTATTAGAATACTATAGGAAAACACCTTGGTCTGTCCGGTCTCACTAATAACCATCTGGTCTTGGTCTTTCAAGGACTCTATCAAAAGTTCAATCATCTTCACAAGACACAACAGATGTGGGAAAATCCTATGAAAGGGTGAGTACAACAATACCCAGTAAGGCACCCTGAAACCAAAAATCATACAAAAAAGGAAAATACAATCATATCTATAATATTTTAGGTCTAAATGTAAGCCTCAATAATAGTATGCCAACCTAGGATTCCAGATAAAATATTCCACATAGCACTCCTCTTAGAGAACACACTCTAGAGTCTGATAACATTGATGACATCATTCTGAGAGGTAATGATTATTGGGTCTCCCTATTTGATGTACACAATGAAATTATAAATAGATACAATATGCAGATGATGATCACTCCCAAGGCCATGTGGTATACCAAAAAATAATTTTGGATTAACCCATTAAGTAGAGGATAAATAACCTTATAGTGTTTTTCAAGATGATACTAAGAACTTCACCTAGGGCATGAATATGAATAGACGATCTTACTTCAGGCATCATAGGAGGATTACAATAACTCTATCCAAGAAGTCCCACTGAAGAGATCACTATCCTGTGTTTAGGAGGAGACTCCATTATAACCCTCAAGAAATAGATATAGGTAATGAACCGTAAAAAAACATTTCCAAGATAAAAATGAGAAGGGATCTAATCCATCATTTAGAAAGTAAATGGTGTGTAGAAGGGTTAAAAACTGTGTCCCTCGACCCTGAGTCCTGCCCATGTAAACAGATTGTGTCACATGATCGTGTCGATGTAACAATACACAAAGTGTTGGCTACTCGTGCACTATGATGTGTACAAGTACATGGTTTAGGCCATGTACAGGTCTAGGCCGTGGCCATATAGGGGAGTACACGGATTACTCCAACCTATGTACCACAACCCGTGTCCATGTATCCTTAGAGGAAAATGTGGATCCATCAAGAAGAGACCACATTCCATGTGATAGGGTGACACACTGTGTGATAATTAACTTTCTCTGAAACCCTATCCACCACTAGGAGGGATCAACACAGTGTGTGGATCTAAGTTACACTCCAAGTAGCTTAGGTATCACTAGAAACTCAGATATAGTTTCCACATCCTTGGTCATTACTCTGACCTTCAATCCCATAACATCCTCACCGGGAAATTATGAACTGAGCCCCATAGAGTCAGTCCATTTCTAAACAATAGGATTCATTCCTTTTATTCATTCTAAAAATTAGATCATTCTTCATTCTTAATTGCATGCCGAATAATATGAAATTGAGTGTCCAAAACTATTTGATTCACTTCCAATTCCATCACGATGCCCCCTCTGTGTCATGCCTATTCTAGATCTATGATATCAGATCATTGTGAAAAAAATGGGTGCACAATAATCAATTCTTCAGGATATGTCAAACTATGGTCCAAATGAAGAATGCCAAGGATGAATGAAGAATTGGGAGAGAAAATCAAAAGAATAATCAAGTTGAAAGAATATCATTTTATAATTGTATTGACCTTGATTTGTTGTTATTAGAACAATAAATGAAGAGATTACAGTTAATCACGAATAATTTCTCCCAATTATTGATTAATATAACCCATCCCAAAATACGCATGTTCTATCGATCAATTTTTTGGTTGATTGATTCATTTTCAACATAGAAACCTAATCATTGAAAGAAAACCAAATAAAAAACATGATACCTTAATTTTGATTGATAAATAACAAAGAACGAAGCCGCTTTGTGATCATTGTAATGATCCTTCGATTCCATCCCACATCTGTCGTTGATATTTGATTTAGTCATAATACACCAGCAGAATCTCCTCCAACAACTCTAATGGATCTCATCAATTCACAGGGTTATGACGCTAACCCTCCAAATTTTATATAAGCACATATTTAAAGAAGGAAATTAGGTTACTGCATCAACAAACAAACAAAATAATTTATTTAATTATTTTATTCATTTTATGTCTGTGATAACTTTTCCCCAAATTCCCCACACTAACTAATTTACGTCACACCTAGGGTAAAACCCATTTTATGAATTGAATGATACCCTCATATTTTTGATATGGGACCTCATTTATATGTCATTTCACATTTTTAGGAAAATTTCACACATGTGCTATTTAATATATTTAATATATGTAAATCATTTATTTCAGGAACACTGGGCCTTATAATCGCACGCCGTCTCGTTTCCTAGTCTTGAAAATAATCCATACAATATCGAAAAATAATACAAAAAAAATAAAATTCATTATAATAAAATTATAGGACGTACTTGTGGAGACTGGACCGAGATTGTACAATGATTTCTAGGTCTCAACATTGTGGGGGATGATGATGCTACAAATGGTGGGTTGATATCTATGAGATGGATTGAGATTCACTTTGAACATTTACCCACGGATGACGATTATAATATTGTCATGCATTACACCCATGTATATATCATTCGGGTCATTGGAGGGACACTATGCATTGATCACTCTGGTATGAATGGGCACATGGTGTATTTGGAGATACTAGAGTATTTGGATTAGGTTGGGAGATACAGCTAGGGATCTACGTGTTCGACATACACATACAGATCATTATGAACAACATGCTGATCATATCACACTGATCTTAGAGGATGTGTCATCCTTATTTAGATGTGGGCATGGGAGAACATCCCTCCCCACTCACTTATTGTTAATGGTTAGGAGATTTATATAGATGTTTTATTTGTTGCTCTATGTGGAAGATGGTATAATCACCAATCATTAATATTTTCTAATGATATTATGAGTTATTAAATTTAATTTATTATTATTTATCACTTTCTGTGTTGTATATTACAGGTGGATTTTGGAACACACCTTTGTTAGGGTGCTAAGGCACAACTTGGGTGCGTATCCTCTCATGCTAGACAATCTAGTCCCCACTGATGCAAGTATATAAAATATTTCCTTGACTAATCAATTTCATAATATTATTTAATTTTTTAGTAACAATTTTTTTAAAAAATGTCATATCATTTCAGATTGTATGGATGCCATACTAGGCTCTATTAGACTAGTTTCCCATATACTACACTAATGGGATTCATGATTCTATGGATGTAATCCATCTCATTCACTTTAATATTGTTGATTGGAATCATCCTGATAGAGTCATGTTATGGTTTGGATTTGTTTAGTGTATTCCCTTTCCACCTAGAAAATCAGTAGAACTTCAATCCATAATGATGATAAAGAGGAAGGAAGTCAGTTGGGGATGATGACATGTAGAGCATTTGGTCCTCTAGGATAGACGAGCATCATTTCGTATTGAGGTTATGCGTATGATATGATTCTCTCTAGAAAATCATCTTTATTATGAGACATGTTATATAATGAGGTCTATATTTCATCTTACTCCTCAGGGGAGAGGGCATCAGTATCTAGTAAGTTATTAAATTTACATTTGTTTGTTTGCTGTAAATTTTTTAATTCATTATGAATCTATTTACAACATACTTGATGAAAACATATTATCTTATTGTATGATCTAGAGGGGGGGGGTTATCTTGGCAGCATACCATGCTGCAGTATAGGGGATGATTCCAAAGTATCATGTTCTACATGATAGTATGTTTGATCATCCACCTAAAGGAGACGATATTCCTAAAAAGATAGAGAAGATTCATTCTTAGGAACCACCTTTAGTAGTTGTTGATGTTGAGGATCCATGGTGGAGATGACATATTAGAAGGGGAGCTCTCGAGGGCACTCTACTCTCAGAAGTGACCTAATGTTTTTTTTGATGGAATGTGCAACACAGACAATGGGCTCTCCAACATCATCGGTGAGTGGTAGGTGAGTGGATCTCACCAGGCATTGTTGCAATGGGTGGATAGATGTGGATGAACGATCTCTTCATATGGCGGTGGCCTCGTGGACATCATCGTTCTTTTCTCCCATCATCATTTCTTTTCTTCCTTGATAGTGTCTACTCTAGAAGTGGGATGGGATTAGTCCTTGATATTTTTCTGGACGATGACCTTCCAATGCTTAGGTAGTGGCTTCTCTACAAGGCAAGCAACATCACAATTTGAATATCATCTGAATGGAGATCAAAGATTTTGGAAGAAGCTTTCTGATGTTCTAGATCTAAGATCAACACTTCAATCAAATCAATCCTCTTTGGATTTTGAGGACATTCCCACATTCCATTTCGATTTGATCATCCTTGCTATCGTGGATCTAGTCGAAGCCACAACACTCAAGATCCATCTGAGATTGTTTAACACACACCATGTCTTGGTCGTTGTGGTGAGTTGGTGTTTTTTTGTGATATGTTTTTCAATTTTTTTTGTTTGGGATTGGTCGACATGGGGTTCATTTTTGAGGATGGATAACCTCAGTGTTTGGTTTCGGAGATGGTTATGTGTGATATACAGACTTTGAGTTTCCTTCAATTACCTTCCGTATTTTGAGTGGAATTTTAGTCTCTTCCATTAGCATTAGTGTCAGATATGAATGTGTTTTCTTCATTATGAACTAGTGGTGTCCTGATTGTTGATTTACATTATTGCTGGCGAGTCAAACTACTTCTGTTTGTTTAGTGCTCTACTATAGTTCTCAGATTCCTCATTTCTCCCCAAGGAGGAGAAACACGGTTGTATCTTTGGTACTTTGGAATGTGAGTTCGAGTAGCCAGTTTAGGGATATCGAAGATGATTTTTAGTTTTATAGATTTTTGGTGACTTTTTGGATTATCATTTTTGAAAATTTCTATGGTGGTTTTTGAAATCTTTAATGTACACGGTTTGAGGTAGTTTTTGGAATTTTGTTTTACTATGGTTTTTGATGGTGAAGCAACCAACACTCTTCAAGGATCAGATCTAGATGAGGATTTAGAGTAGGAATATTTCATATGATCATGGCCATTCAGATTTGGGTGAAAAAGAAGGTATGGATTTTCCATCAGTACCAAGGCTGTGAAACCAAGCGTGAGAAAACTTGGTGAGAAGTCATGTGAGGTGGAGGGTTGATATAACGATATGGTTTTTAGGAAGGGGTAGTTCCTTGTAGTGATTTGGGTTACTTTGTATATGAATCTATTTCAGGTTTTCCACTTTTTCCTCAAAAGTTATTTTGAAATAAAAAATTTAATTTTCAATCATGGTGGAGATGACATAGATCACGCTATGCTGCACATGAGGCCTCACCTATTTCACAGGCATAATGTTCACCTCTGGTAGTCCATCCCCAGATGACTGCAGATGTGTACCAAGAGGCATGAGATTCATTTTTATTTTTAGGATATCTATTGTTTTCCCTGGGTATATCTAATACGAGATTTTATAAGGGCTCATTTCCCATGCCTCCAACTTTCATGACTAAGACTTTATAGACCTTATGGTTCCCTGAGTAGATCATGACAGGTCATTCCACATATATAGTAGGGGAAGGACAATGTGCACTTAAAGAAATACAGATTCCACCACCTCCTAACAAGTCAATGATAGAGCATCATACAAATGAGGCTCTAGTTCTTTTGGAATATCCCTCTCCAGGTCATCATACTCCACCCTATCACAGAGGTCAATGATCTCAATACAAGCAACCTATTCGCACAATATCATTTGGTATATGACCTCGTTATAGATAGTGATTGTACTTGTTCATTTATATGTTGTTTCCTTAACTTAAAGTATTTTAAACATCATTGTATTCTATCCTCTATTTGATTGTCTATCTATTAAATTGATTAAATTATTTTTATTGTCAACCATTTTTTACACGTGTAACCACTTTTTAATTTTCATTTATATTTTACTTATACTTTAACTTCTATAAGCTGTCAAAGTCAACTACTTGAAACATATAACACTTATTAAATTTCAAATAGGTAACTTTAAAATCTTATGAAACATGAACTATAAAAACAATCTAATTTAAACATAAAACATAGCCTAAACATCTAAGAATTTGTTGAAAATAAAAATAATTTCATCATTATAGTAAACAAAAAATTAATTTACATGAAACAAAAATTATTGATAAAAAACATACTATTTACAAACTAAAAAATAAATACACTTAAATTATAGTATGATTAAAATCTAAATGAAATTTATAACATTGACTAAACATATAAAAAATAATTGAAAATGAATGGAATGTAAATTTTTTTATAAATACAAATGTAATACTTTAAAAAACAATATATTGTGCCTCTAAAATTACTTTTCATTAATCGGTTTTAGGAAATTTTGTTTATTTTAAATTATTTTTATATTTTCAGTATGTTTTTCAAATTTTATTTAGATTGAATTTTTACTTTATTATTAATAAACGTTCAAAGCCACCTACTTGAAACATTATTGCGATTCTTTGAGGTTAATTTGAAAAGGTAGAAATTATAAAATTTAAATATAATCATAATGAAATTGGAAAAAATGAATGAACATAAAAACATAATTTAAAATAAAAAAATTATAAATATAATAAAAAAGTCTAACGTACATGTTAAAAAATTTATTACTTAAAAACATAGCATTTTCACTTTTAAATATCCATGGACAAAATTCTTATTAATTATTATGTTATTAATTACATTACAACAAAGTATTATTAATTATGTTATTAAAATTAAATGTTATTAATTACATTATTAATATATATTTATTATAGCATTAAATATTTATAGTAATTAAAATAATAAATCAAAATAATGATATAAATAATATAATTATTATCATAACTAATAAAGAACATAATAATATGTTTTTAAATAAATATTATTTATATTAGTAATATAAAAAATTTAGTTACTAATAATAATAGTATTATTAATAAACTATTTGTATATATATGTGTCTAAAAAAATAAAATATATATAAAATATATATTAAATATACAAACATTTATGTTTGTAAATTTTCAATTGTTCTTTTAATTTGGGTAAATGTGGCATCGACCTTTCCACATTTAGACTAAAACCCAAAGGTAATAAGAACGATTTTGCAATTGTGTATTTGTTTTAAAAATATTTTTAACCTAGTATTATTTTAATAATTTTTTTCTTCAAAAAATGCAATCTTGATGAATTTTGGCATCACTAAGTTCTTGGAAACCATGTATAAATAGCTATAACCACATCATTTGTAGGAGAGAGAAATAAATATAGGAATATCGAAACCAAGATCCTGAGGGTGAAAATAATGAGAGAAATCTGAATAGAGACACGTTATTTTTTCATAGAGATAATGAAAACCATGAAAGAATCTATGTCTGCATGAGGATAGATAATTTCACTAAAACTAGTAGCATGATGTCTAGAGAAGTTCTGAATACTTTAATGTTCACGTGCAAAGTAATTGTGAATTATAGATTTTATGTAGAGGCCATGCAACTTAAAAAGAGTAGAAGTTATGAAAAATAGATTTTTCACGAATTAGGGTTTAAAATAGGTTTTCCAGAAACATGCATTGAAATCAGAGTTGGAAAAAGTTTTTGAACAAATATGTATTGATAATATAGAAGAAAATAATTGAAATATCAGTTTTGTAAAATGAAATATTAGATAGTGGAAGCAGATCATATTGAATATCTCAGATAGTTTGTGAATATTAAAAGATCCCAAATTTGGAGAAGAAGAAAAGGATATCACAATTGTTGAAATTATTATCATGTTCGGTTTAATGAAAGAGAATGCTCATTAGAACAAGGGAAGAAGTATCATATGTTTATCTGGCTGTAGAAGGAGTTCTGAAAGTGATAATTCAAATCATGTAATTATCATCATCCAATAGAAAGTGTTCCTGGAGTAGAGTTAAGAAGAGGGGGTGACCATTAAGTGAGGTGTCACTGAAGCATAAATCTTGTAAATTTAGTTTTCCTAGCATGAAGTGGCCATGGAAAAAACATTACATCCAATTAACTAGTGATTCATAGTATATATTAGCACATTAACACATCATTTGTGTTCTCAACTTAGACATATCCCTTTTTTGTGAACCAAGTAAAATATTTATGTTTTGCGCATGCTTTACTTTCCCATATATTTTCGTTTGTTTTGGTTATTAGAACTTCAATAGTTAAAGGTCAAACAATATTTTTGTTTGTACATGTGTTGTATCCCTCACCCTCTTAGATATTTTAAGGATCAAAACCCATTTATGATTTTTACCTTTTCAACATATGCTATTCTATTTGTTATGTTTGGTTGTCTTTTTAGGAAATAGAATGATCATTTGAAGGATATTAAAGAAGTGTGGAGGGCCATTTTGAAGGCCCTCACTGGGTAGAGCTAGCAGCTTAGACCCACTGGCCAAGAATTGAGCCACCAACAGCTACTCGATGGAGTCAAAAAGTGGTACCTACATTGCACAAAATCCACAGACTAGTTGGTGAAATCTAGTTCCTAGTAGGTGGTTCCATTCCAAAATGTTTAATTATTCATTGTGGGTACTCCACTATAGACTCTCCCAGATCCCAATGGATCCATTGGATTTAAAAAATGTTATAAATTATCATGGTACATCCAGAGGCTATAAATACACCCCTAGGAATCTTTGGACAATATTTGTTACTATTATGCCTTCATTTGAGCTTTGTTTTGAGTGTCCTGGTTGTATTAAATTACTCTGTCTTTCTTATATCTCCATTTCTATCATTTTTATATTTTCATATTCATAATATAATATAGAGTGTTATGTAAAGGTGTGGTATTAAAAAAACCGCTCCTTACTATTCTTATTCTTGGGTACTCAATACCACTAATGTGATTGATTTTAGTTTCCTACTATAACCATTAAAAACTGTTGTCTTCCTTGTATTTGGTTTCTTAATACAACCAATTAAAACCAAGTTTTTTGGACTATTGGCTTCCATTAAATTTATGTATCAATTAGAACCCTAAATTCATTAAGGGTAGAAAATTTACGCACTCATACTGAGTTTTTGGCTAAATTCCATTATCAAAATTCATTTACGTTTATTTTTATTTCACTTCACTTATACACTTAATTTTTAGTTATCACTTAATATTTGTATTAAATTTCTTAAATTTTTAAAAAAGAAATGCCTCCCCTATTCCCATCCTAGTATGTTCAATATTTGGTATTATATAAATAATTTATTTCTAAACCTTAACCTATTTCAAGGGTTGACCAATAAGGATGGTCTCTACCTCTGACGCCCAAGAAGCTCCCAAGGAATACTCAATGGTACAATATCCATTCTTTAATATCTTAGATTATGGTTAATCTAAAACTCACATGTCTAAATTTACTAAAAATATAGGTTATCTAATTTGGAAAATATTCAGAAATATTTACACAGCCACTAAGGAATTAAGGGATAAATGTACTCTTAATGATATTTCATCCTTTAATATTAATGCAAATTCCAAGCACACTATTGATTTTTTGGTTGACCACAATGAATTTAATCATACTTTCACATGTAAAACTGCACATAAAATTTTGAAACTCCTTTATGTCAAACACGGGGGTATAAAATAATTTAAGGACACTAGATGTGACATTTATCATTATGACTTTGAAGGTTTTACCATATATTTTATTTAATCTATTATTGAGATATTTAATAGTTTTATTGATCTTTATAGTTGTTGAAAAATATATCCATGTTATTATTACTGTAGATATTATTATGTAGAAGATAAATTGGTTATTTCCATGTTCTTAATCACAAAAGTTAATTACAATTCAAGAAGAAAAGGATAATGAAAACATGTTGGTAGAAGAACTCATTGGGTCACTCAAGACCTATGAGATTACCAAGAAGTCAAAATATGAATAGAAATCAGAAGAAGTCCAAAAAAAGAACACTATTTTCATAAAGAAAATAAATGATGTCTCTTATAGATGTTATGCCAAAAATTTTCACATAACCAAGAATACGAAACAATTCATGACGAATAATAAATCACTTCATCGTACCAAAATAGAGAATCAACATGGAGAAGTTGAATTAACTTTCTATAAATGCAAGTAAAAGGGAAACATCAAAGAAGAGTACTCCATATTAAAAAAATATGGTGATGTAAATTAATAAAAGAAATAAATCCATCAAATATTTTACATGGGGTGCTAGTGATAACTCTATCTCCTCAACCGAATCTAGTGATAATACTGCCAAATTTCTTATAGTCGAAATTAATGGAAATGATGAGGTAAATTATTCTACTTCCTCTTCTTCTTCAAGTTCATCATGTAATTTAAATTTTGAATACATTAAATATGATAGATATTAATTAGAGGATGTTTTTTTTTGAATATATATCATGTCTTCAAGATTATATCAAATTAAAATATTTTGTTGGACACCAAGTCAAAACCTTTAAGCTCTGACACCACATGTTGTTACTTAACACACCCTAAGAGTCGTGTAAATTAGGTGAGGAGTATCGTTACAAACAGAGGGTTGTGTACGAGAACTGGATCGACTTCTGTGGTTCTTGCAAGAGGTTGGGTCACACAGATGAATTCTGTCAAGGAAGATCTCGGTTCCAATCGAGGGTTGTTCGTAATAATGGGAAGGATGTTACTGCGAGCGCTGTGGAGGTCTCAGGGAGCATGGTGCTGGACCAGGGTGCAAAGGGGGGACTTGCTCAGACTTTTGAAGGACCTGCTGTCGGAGGGAGAGGCTCTCGGATGGCTGTACCTGATGGGGAGGTTGCTGCTACTGGACATCGGAAGGTCTGTTTTGATGAGGGTGTAACTGCTGGACCTCCCAATTTATGAGGGTCTCGGGAGATGGAGAGGAATGCTGGGACTCCTGCTGCTATGGAAAGGGAACAAGTGGGAGATGTTCAAGGGTCTGTTTTTGTGGAGGATTCTAACAGGGACAGGGCTAAGGCTGTTCTGGATTCTTTGGCCAGACCCTTTGTTCCCATAAGTAACAGGTTTGAAGGGCTTGTTGTGGACCGGCTATGTGAGGACCGGGAGGAGGAGGACTGTGCAGGAGATGATGGGGAGGCAGAAGCCTTGGGAGATAGGCAGATTGTTTGCCAGGAGCAGGCCCCTGTTTCTAGCTATGGGGAAGTCACAAATAATGGTTCAATGCCTTATCTATTTTTGGAAGGTTCTGGACAGAGGCTGGGAGAAGGAAGCAGCAAGGATGTCTATGTGGCTTCGGTCCAGGCTGATCAAGTGTAGAAAGGAATTGGAAGTGGTACTGACTTGGAGGGTTCTATGGCTGAGGGCAAGGGGTTGGATCCAGATTCTATGGTTGGGGGAGATGATATCTCTACTGATCAGGGGCCGAGGCATATTTCAGAGGGCATAGGGTCTCCTTTGAGAGAACAGACTGGGGGAAGAAGGGAGATGTTTGGGGGAGGAAAGGAAAACTTGAGTCCCTCTGTCAATCGTTCTTTCAGCGAAATTGTTCAAAGTGGAACTCATAAGATGTCTGCGGGCGAAAAAGCAATATCTGCACCTCTAGGCCGATGCAGACAAGGTCTGCTTCCAAACGGAATGGTGGATTGATCATTGCGGTCAAGAAGGGCAGCAGAGTCAAGAAGGCATCCACGGAAATGCGTGTCCTGGATCCGCTGAGGAATAGAGTACAAAGTGCAGGTTTTTGGAGGCATCCAGAGTGGGAATCGGCTACCGGGGAAGAAGAATCCTGCTTGGGATGCGGGGATGACTATGGGTACTATGATTTGCAAGTCTTTGCTCTTCTCTTGTTGTTTCTGTTTGATTGTCTTTGATTTTCGTTGGATGTGGGACACCGGGCCCTTTAACCGGCTTTATGAAATGGGAAAAAAATGATTTGCAGACTATAAAAAACCATTATCAACCTATAAATTTTGATTTTAAAATCACCAAACCAACAAAAATATGCAGTAAAGCAAATCATGAACAACACATAATGAATTCAGTTGGTTCAAAACAAAGGTTTCTTTACCTGGAGAAAGCACCAACGATGTGTAGATGTTCCAAAACACCCTAGGATTCATTATTTTTATGGATATGATGTTTTATATATAACAAATTTTTGCTAGGAACACTTCATTTACAAGTTTTAGGGTTTATTTGCTCCTCTACCAAAATACACTCCCTTTTCATTACCTTCACACACTATGTTGATGAATGATAATAGAAATTTATATACTTGAGGTATCTTAATTAATGTAGTTTATGGTAAACAAGAATTGCTTACATATCCGTATCCACATAAATTCATGGTAAACCCAAATATGATTTACACTTCCTTCTTTAAACTAAATGAAATCGACACATTATTAATGATACTTGAGTTTGTTTCTTCCCTCAAACTGTGACAACACTTTCTCTTAGATGATGAAAATTCCTCGATATAAATTAACATCAAAAATAAAATTTCTCTTAACTTTTAAATAAATAAATTATAAGCCACATTATCTTAATACTTCTTCTATAGAAATATATTGGATGTAATCCCCTGAATTTATTCTACTTATTCAATTTATATTTAGAAAATGTTAATATTTCATTATGAAACATTATTTGAGAAACATTCTCCACAAAAAAAAGTATATTGAACTTTATTCATGTAAGAAACACAGTAAGTGATTCATTCAATGTTTTCTCAGACTATTGAACGATATCGTCAATGTTCTCCTCCGGAAAACTGCATTTTTCACAATTACATAGATTCTTTTAAAACAACTATGTCTTTCTTTCCATCCACCTTCATACAAATGATATTGGATATTATTTACACAACTACTATAACTTCAAAAAAAAAACTCATCTCAACTCTTCTTTATGATATACTCTCATTTATTCTTCTTATTTGAATTATTATTCAGGTGCAGGTCAGTCTTCATGAAATATTTTCACATCGCATGTGTTTTATGCACTCTATTCATAGTCATAAAATGATGCATCAATATGGAATAACCTTCTACTCACAAAAAAATCACCACCTTCATCACAAAACTATTCATTGTATGAAGAACCTACCTCATGTGAAGTGTTTTTATGGGTATTTAGGAAAAAAATAATTTAAATAGTTTTATTTTTTTTTATTTTAAAAAATGGGTTACAATGACATTTATGTCGTCAATTCTTTTATGATTTTTTAAAAAGGCACTGAGAGAATAAACACCTTTTCCACAAACCAATGACATGGAAAAGGTGTTGAAAGAGGGAAATACTTTTTCATTTTTAAAGGTGAAAGTCATTTCCTCCTCCAATTATTTTCAGTAAATAAAACATGAAAGGTGATTAGTGGGATAATGTCATTGCCCCTATAAAATTAGACCCCTCAGTCTATTCTCACATTTCCCCCTCATTCTCTTTTATGTTGAAATATAGTCGGTGGTGGATCTTTATAAATAGCCTTTAGGGATGAAAAATTTACCATGATTCATTTAAAGGTATTTTTCATCATTATTTCATTTTGTTGATTTATTTAATTTACTAATTAATTAGATGTAAATTAATAATTAGTAATTATAATGTTTATTTATTTTATGGTAAGATACATAATATTAATAAAAATATTGGTTAATTAATTATTATTAATATGTTTTATATTAGTAATAATAGAGGTCAATAATTAATAATAGATATTAATAATAATAATAATTTAATTTAATATTATTTTAATTAGTTAATAATTACATGTTTAGTATTATGAATTATAATGGTTAGTAGTAATATTGGGTAATTACCACTAATATTTTAATTTAATATTAATTTAATTAGTTACTATTTAATGTAACAATATCAACTATTCTTTTAATCAAAATTTTCTCAAGATTTATCTAGTGTGAGAAATTTGGTTTATTGGTTATCACTTTGGGCTTCTCTTATGTCCACCTAGGAGATTTTTCCTAACTAAGGTGGGAAGGATGTATAATGTTCAATCCACCAGACTCACGCTTCATAATATCATTAGTAGTTGTTAATTAAAAGAGTAAACTTTTTAGGAAAATGAAAACTAAAAAATTCCAAAATTCGTTTAATTAAATTTTTTCAATATTACTATAATTATTTTTTTCTCTATTAAATTAACTAATTGATTAAATATAATTTAATAATTAGTAATAATAATGTTTAATTAGATAGTAATAAGATGTTTAATGTTAGCAATAATAATTGATTGTAACTAATAATAATATAATTTTGTTTTATTTTAAATATTTTAATAATTAGTTGTTAAGTATTACTAATAATAATTTTTAGAAACAATGATATTTAGTAACCAATAATAATGTAATTTAATATTATTTTAATTATTAGCAACTAATGTAATAATATCACTAATTTTTTAAAAAATTTCTCTAGATTTGTTCAGTTTGGGATATTTGTATAGTGGGGAATCACTTTGTACATCTCTTATGTCCACCTGAGGGATTTTCCCTGACTAAGGTTAGTGAGATTTCTTATTTTTACTCTATAAGACTCCCATTGTATTATATCTTTAAAGGCTATTAATTAAAAGAATTAACTTTTTCTAAAAATATAAAGCAATTTACCATTATTTATACTAAATAGTTTGTAAAAATAAATTGTAATCGTATCAAGTTTGAGTTATTTAAGGGTTTATTTGAAGAAAGGAGTGGATAAGAATTTTGATTTTTTTAATTTTGAATTATGGGTTTGAAGCATGTAGAGAGAATCAATGAGTTTTAGATTTCCAATATCGAGGAAGGTGGAATATTCATTCATGAGGTATATTATGCTGTAGCACAAGACATGTCACCTTAGCTTGGTTATATACATTATGGTATATTCGATCATCCACTGGAGGTAGAGGATGTTCTTGTTGCTGAACCTCTTGTAGTAGATGCTGATGTTGATGAGCCATGACATTGACAATGTACTCTTGTTGAGAAACACATGATGCCTCACCTATTTTACAAGAAGACAGATCACAATAATAATATGAGCCACGACTGATTATTGATGTGTTCTAGGAGATTTAGATCCAATTTTTTTATCAAGATATCCACTGTATTTTCTCGATGTAGTGGATCCGAGCTTATATCTGAGGTCATATCTCAATTCTTCACCATTTATGACCGAGCTATCATATAACCAATGTATTCTTTATAGGATTTCTTGTTCTTCCACCTTTACATATAAAAATAGAAGGATTAGGTGGAGCATGATCACATCTCAACAACCTAGATGCATGAGAGGCACCTCATCCTGAGAAGAGCAATAGGAAAACAAGTTTCTTGTACATGAGGAAGATCCCCATCCAATTAAACATACTTTACCACATCATTAAGATCAACAGTCTTGATGCATGCATCTCATTTAAACATAGGACTATGGAAAAGGAGCCTATCAGTGAAAAAAATGAAAATTAATTATAACAATTAATTTTATATGGTTTCTATGACATAAATTATATAATGTTTCATAAACTTATCTATATTATAGAAAATGTACAAATTTTTATATGGAAATTATCAAACTAATTAAAATTCAGAAATATATTTCATGAAAATAAACAGCCAAAGAATATTTAAATTATAATTAATATTAAGAAATATATATATATATATATATAATTTCCTTAATACTATTAATTTTTATTAAAACCAATTATTTATAATTTTTAATTTGAATATATATAATCCAAATTATTTTTTTATAATTTAATTAATTATTATTAAGACTGGTTTTCTAAAATCATTATATTTTTTAACAAAAGCATCTTTACTTCCTTAATAGGTCTGTCGAATCCCTCAATGCAATAGAAAACTAACAATATTTAAAACCAGACCCATTTGTGTTTTCTAAAATCCCACTTGCAGAAAAATTCTTAACAACTATATGAATAGATTATATATATATGTAATATGTATTTCATATAACCATATATATATATTATATCAATATTAATAAATATTTTATTAATATTTATAAACTTTATTTGAATTATAACTTTAATATAAATATAATGTTAATATAACATTAATTTTCTATTACTATATAGTGTCGATTGCTCTTCGGTGTGGTTAAGTGACCTTTTTTATTATAATTTATTACCAATTATTTTTAATTATTACTAACTATTATTTATTATTATGAATTATTAATAACTACTAAATAATTAAAATTGATAATGTATTAAATTTCAATACATATTTATAAAATATTTTTAATAATTTGTTATAACTTATTATATGTCAGTATATATATATATAATAAAAAAATAATTTTTTTTATTTTTGAAACAGAATGAGTTAGGGGATTTTACACATTCTCTAAAAACTTATAAAACAATGTGTGAAATTACTTCATGATCTTCATTGTAGCCAAAGGCGTTAGGGGATTCAATTCTTTTAAGATCCAATATCAAAATTAATTATAACATTGATATTTTTTTATATTATTTTTTTAATATATGCATTAAAATAACTCCCATAAAGATCTAAAGTCAAAAATAATCATCCAATATTGCATCATCTATTTCCCAGTCTTCATATTGATTTCAACACATGGAGATTATATAAAAATAGAGAGATCACTATTTCACATTCTCTCTTCTCAACCTTAGTCTTGATCTCTCATGAGTTATTATCTATGTATACTATAAATAATATATTCACAAGTATTTATTGTAATTTTACACTGCCTTAGTGTTTAAAATAATAATAGAGAACCACTCATTTCCACTGACTTACATCATAGCAGCTCATTCACTCTGCTCAAGACATCAACTTTATATAGCCTCCATTTTTTATGAAACTGAATATAACAACCCTTCAAAAATGACTTATCAATAATAAAACAACCACTATGTAGAAGTCCATTATCTCCTTTACCCATTGTGGTGTTTACATATCATTGAGAGCGTATTTTCAAATTCATGCATGCAAGATCAACTTATTTCAATATCACTCAACTCATATCAGACCATCTTCATCATATCACTTTTGGCTCATGAGAATCACCACTACTCTATGATGTGTTATGTTTCACATGATTATATCATTGGATTTCTTATATGTGTGGTATGAACTAAATGAACATAAACCATAGCAAGTTGCAAATTTAGAAGATTTTGTGAGTAATCTATTGTAGTTATGAACTCTCACTTGGGGGGATCTATTGTCTGTCAAGGGCACATCAAGAACTCGGACTGATACGACATGAAACTAATATTCATTATTATGAAAGATATACATGGAAAATAAAGAATATTATGACACCATGACATCATTTTATCATGATATAGTGAATGCATTTTATTTTTGAATACTGTCATTATAACATGAAACCATAAATTTTTTTTTGATTGTGTGTCATGTGGTTTATTATGAAAAATATGCTAGAGACACACCCTAAATTACATTGGGATCTCTTTGTGATGGGTAATGTGTACTAAATAGAAATAACACAGGTAACCTAGAGGGCATAATTTTGGATTTTGTTCTAATAATTCAAGTTCAACAGAAACCAATCATTAAAGATGCAAGAAATAAATAAATCAGTCATGAACGCAAGGATTTAACATGATTTGGTCTTATTGGTGCCTTTGCGTATAGAAATAACACCACCCACACAATCCCATGTCTTATTAATTCTTATAAGAGCAATATTATAGAATACATTCTAATAAAAACTAAGATACTGAAATAATATTTTAATAAATAAATCTACAAAATGAGAAGTATGGTTGAATGGAATACAATTATAGACACACATGTTCGATAGTACTATTGTCTTAAATCCATCATCAATAGTCTTTGTTGATCTTATGCTCGGGGAGGTTGTGGTACTCACCTATTAATGAAATTTGTATTACATCACTTAGAAAATTAGCCACACAACTTTAGGATTGAAGGATTCCATCATTGGAACTCCACTATAAGATGTACACTTAAATTATATGCTGGAGGACATAAGGAACAAATAATCACCATCGAGAAATAAAAATCCAAATCTAGGGTATCAAAACTAGAGAGAGAGAAAACCCTCATCAATTAAGAGAATGATAAATCTATAATTACAAAGAGATTTAGGGGTAGGGGTCATCAAGTCCCCTGACACCCATAGAGCCTCAAAATGATAAAAAAACCAATGAGTACCACAAATACTGCCAAACAGAAATAAAACAATTCCACACATTTAGACAAATAAGATCAAACTTATCATAATAGAAATCATTGACTAGGAATAAAATCAAAAAAATTCAATAATATGACATCCAAATCTTGAAGGAAAACACAGGAAGCCCAAATTGGCCAACCCAGCTGCCTAAGCAATAGGCCCATCCATAAATCTGAAATCCCAAAAGAAAAATTGATCTAGAAAGATAATAATGACCATAATAATAAATCTAAAATAAGTTTTTTCAACATTTAAATAATTGAATTTACATTTAAGATAAATAAATATGGAATTTCAATATGAAAACACATGAAATCACCTAATTTAGAAATCTATACAATTTTCAATTGAAATTGGCAGTGTTATTACACCTAAGGTTATAGAATGGGAACCAAACTCATTATATCTAAGTATAATTGAATTTAGATAATACCATATCTTTGGACAAACTCTCAACCGAGTTATCATCAGTCTGTATCGAATTGAAAAACATGGTTTTAGATTCTATAAAATATCTAATGAAATACAATCTAATATCCATGTTTTTGGATTCATCATGGATTAATAAATTATTGGATAAATTTAATGTAGACTGTCTATCTATTGGGACAAATATGAATGAAGTTGAAGGAAGTTTAAGGAAGAGTTGGGTTTCTTAGGGTGTCTTTTGTTGATCTTAAGGAAGTTTTCATAATGGAGAGACATCATAAAATTCAGATGCTGGAAGTTTAAGGAAGTTGGAAGTTCAGAAACAAGAATCCTGAACCGGGAGTTTAGAACCTGGTGTCTGATATTCGGAGTCTGGGAATAAAGATGTTTGGAATAGGGAATTGCACATTCGGAATCTGGTGACTCGAAGTATTCAGAGTCTGGAATATGAGAAGTTCAGAACCGATAATTCGGTGTCTAGAATTTGGACTCATAAAATGTGACGATGCTTTGCTGATTCGTAACTCTCAACTGTGGGTATATGCAAGTACTCACATGCAAGAAAAATTTGGTGTGAAAAGTTCATAAAGAGATGATCGTAAACAGAAGAAGTGATGTCAATAAACTGGAGAAGTTGTTACAAAAGTCAGGAGTTCGGAGTGGGCTTGACTTCCTGGATGAGAAGTTTGTATCAAGGAAGATCATACCGAGAAGATTCGTACTGAGATGTTTGTACCGAGGATGATAATAATGAGAAGACTGTACCGAAGAAGTTCAGAGTTGACAAGCGGAGACAGATGTTTGGAGTTGATGTACTGAGCCATATGATCGGAGTCGACTTGCTTTGTCAGAAGTTCGGAGTCGACCAACTGATGAAGAAGTTCGTAATGGAGAAGTTCAGAGTCGACCAGCTGATGAAGAAGTTCGTAATGGATAAGTTCGGAGTCGATCTGTCGAGTTATAATGTTCAGAGCTACAAAGTTCATAGCCGACTTCATTAGTTAGAAGTTCTGAGTTACAACATTCGGAGTCGACTTCCTAAACCTGAAGTCTGTAGCCAGATGTGCGGAGTCTTGCTGAGATTTGGTGAAGCTGTTCTGAGAATGAAGAAGCTAATATTTCCAGAAGTGACGAAGGGAATTATGGAGATATGAAATTGTATCATATCGTAGAAGAAGTGAAGAGAATTACTGAGAGTTTCATGTGATGCTGAGAATCATGAAAAGTGGATCCGGAGTTTGTGATGCCGAAAATCCAAAAGAGTGGATCCGGAGAATGCGGTATTGAGAGACATGTGTAACAAAGTCAAATCCAGAAAGTTCCAATGCTCTGAATCAAATTATGTTTAAGAAGATTTGAGAGGAATCCAGAAGCATTGTCAAAGTCTTAATTGCTCTGAGATTTCAGGAGTAAATTGTGATTTGGTTGAATTTGTTTGAGTAGGAAAATATTTGGTTTCCTGCCTAAGCATATTCTAGAACCTATAAAAGGGGATTAGTGTGCAAAGTTTTTGATTGATGAAAATATAGAGAGAGAATCTCTGATAATCTAGAGAGAATAAGAAGTTGGTAGACAATTGAGTTTCATTACTGTTTCAATCATTATGAGAACTTGATACTGGTTGAAACCGTGTGGAGTTTCTCTGATTGAAGAATTCAGAGTGGTGAAGAATCGGTGTGAAGAAGAATTCTGAGTGAAGATTTGGAGTTGTGAAGAATTAGTAGTGGTTGAAACCGTACTGAGTTTCTCATAATGAAGAAGAATTCGGAGTGACGAATTCAGAGTAGAGAATCCGGATTGAAGAATTCAGAGTGGAGAAGATATTCAGAGAAAAGAAGAAGTTCATAGTGAAGAAGAGTTCGGAGTGGACAATTTGGAGTGGAGATTCGTAGTGTAGATTTGGAATGAGGAATCGTACTGGTTGACATCGTATTGTGTTTCTCAGACCGAGGAAGACTAGGATTGAAGAATTCTGAGTGAAGAATAGATTTCAGAATTATGAATTCGTAATGGAGCTTCGGAATGGGATTTGGAATGGGATGTTCGGACTACAACTGATATATCTCAAGTCCAAAGATTCTTTACCTATCTTATTTGTTAGGAATTGAAGATTCGTGAGGAATTTTCTTACACTTGTGTATATTAAAATAAGTGCCAGCAACATAAGTTGTTACAAAGAAAAGAAACATTACACTATTGTGCTATGAGGGTGCAGACGCGCTGATGGATTGTTTCATAGTGTTTCATGAGGGTAAGGGTATATCCTACTCATTGTAATCGAAGGATTGTTTTCTTAGTGGATTGTATGGTGCTGGATTGTTTCCAACCATACCATGGACGTAGCTATTCTTATTGAATAGTGAACCATGCAAATAACTGTGTTCCTTTGGATGTGTGCATGATTGTTTCTCAGTAGGGATGTTTATCCTTAATAAGAAAACAAAGGTTATTCTCTTATAAGGGAACTTAAATGAAAAGGGGTAAAAAGAAGTACCACTGATAAACCCCCCCTCTCAGTGGGTCATTATCTCAATTGGGTCCTTACAAGTGGTATCAAAGGTAGGTTCCTTTGTTTTTCTTGCTGATGGAGAATCTGAATTGTGTGAACAGCAAAGACATTCTGGTATTTAATGGGGAGATCAATCACATCTGGAAGGATAGAATGTTACCGTATCTCATGTCTATCAGTTATGAATTTCTTGAAGCTGCAATAGTTGGGTTTCCCCCCATTGAAGAAAATGTTCCACTTACATCTATTGACAAAAAGTTACTTGAGAATGATGGAAGATCCAAGAATGCTACACTATCATCACTTTCTGAAAGTTAATTCTTGAGGGTAAAATGAGTGGCCATAGCCAATGGTATATGGGAAAAATTGCAAAACATATATGAAGGCAATACAAAAGTCTTGAAGGAAAAACTTCAAATATGGAGATTGAAGTATGAAAACTTGAATATGGGAGAACATGAATCTGTTGTAGATTTATCCACCAGGGTAAACAATATTGTTATCACCATCAAATGTCTTAGGGAAGAACTGAAAGACTCTACTGTGGTGGAAAAGTTCCTGAGGATTCTTCCTGACAAATTTGATGCTAAGGTATCCTCATTAGAAGATAGAGACTCAAAGACTCTATCTCTTGATGATTTGTGTAGCACACTCATTAATTATGAGATGGGAAGAGAAAAGAATATGATGACCAAGGAAAAGGTTGACATGGAACTATCTTTCAAAGCCATGAAGAAGGAAAAGTCTAAGAAAATATTGTTTGAAGAAGATGGTGGTGACCCCGACTCTGAAAGTGAGGTATGTAAAATCCTTAATGATATTTTATCCTTGTTTTTGAAAAATTTTAAAAGAGGCAAAGATAAATACAAGGGAAAACATCCCTTGAAGTGTTTGAATGTGGAGGCATTGGGAACTTTGCGGAAAACTGACCTCGAAGGGAGAATGAAGAAGAAAGAAAGACAAGGAAGTTATTGATGAAGCATGGTGGTAAAGGAAAGTCAGGGAAAGATAATAAGTTCTTCAAATCTAGGAGAAAAATATTGCTATCTGTAAATGAAGAAGATGAAGAAAGTGATGCTGAATCCAAAAAATCTGTTGAGCATGGTGTGGAAAATACATTCATTGCAACATTGAATGATGAAGATTTCGGATGCAGCAGCTTGGAAGAAGAAGAAACTCATTTTGAGCTGTATCTGAAAGAAGAACAGAAAGAATGCATAAGGAAAATCAAAAGGCTGGAAAAGCTTAAAAAAAGTTGGAAGATGAATGTTCCTCATCATGAAACCAAGCTAGTGATAAGGAAGAACTTGAGAAAGAACTTGAAATATTGAAGATGTCTCTTGAAGATGAGAAAAACCAGAAAGATCACATGGTAGTTAAGCTGAAGGAAAAAGAGGATGAATTAGAGCTCATTCAGAAAAAGCTCTCAGAAGTTGAGTTAAGAAACATATGTTTCCAAAACTAAACTACTGTTGTCGATGAAAGCTCCCAATAAGCAAATCCTGAGAAAATCCAACAGAAGAGTAAAGTGGTTTCTGTGAAGAATAAAGATGAGAAAGCAATTTTTGTGGCCAAGACCATTGTTGATGGGAACTCTGAAGTTTCAAGGAAACCTAAGTCTAACCAAAAAATGCCTGGTGGGCTTGATGAAAGAACAACAAAGAAGTATCAGTACAAAATCATTAGAGGAAGTTACTCCTTTTATGGGTATTTTTGGTATTGTGGTGGATTTGGGCATACAAAAAATATGTGTTTGTTCAACCAACATTATTATTATCATCCCACGAGTTATGAAAGGCAGAGATTGAGGGGGAGTCAATCTCATCAAAGGAGGAAGTGTAAGAATGTTTTCCTTAAGAATGTTGAGAAGAATGAAGTGAAGACATAAAATAGGTTCCATCTTCTGGAAAATATATGTGAAAGGTGTGAACAACTTGGACACCTTGCAAAAGGATGTATTGTGATGTTACTAGCTCAATAAAAAGTTCATAATCTTTCGAAGCCAAAGGTGATGAAAGACGTGAAAGAAGAAAAATCTCTTGTTGTTGAAACTGCTCTAAAAGTTACAAAATAAGAACGACCTTGGATACTTGATAGTGGGTGTTATTCACACATGATAGGAGACATGAAGTTGTTTAAGAATGAGAAAAAGTTCAAAGAAGGCACTGTGTCATTTGGAAATGATGAGTCCTTAAAAATCAAAGGTGTTGGTTCAACCATCATTGGGAAAAAAATTGAAGTCTAAGAAAACTTTGTATGTTGATGAACTGAAGCAAAACTTTCTATGTGTATCACAATTGTGTGATGATGGTAACAAAGTTATCTTTAATAAAGATGGTTTTGTTTTGAAAAGTGAAGAAGATGTGGAAATTGTTACAAGTGGACAACGAACTAAAGGAAATCTGTTTCAGGTTGGAAATTCACAAAACTCTTGTTACATGAGAAGAGTGGAAGAAAATTAGTTGTAAAATAGAAGGCTTGGGAACATGTGTTAGAGAAATATGAGCAAGTTATCTCTAAGGTAAAGTGTTCGAGATATTCCAGATTTTCCTATAAGAAGAGATTGGTGTTGCACTACCTGTCAGAAAAGAAACGATTACAAATGTTGTGCATAAGAAGGTTGAAATTTGTTCTAAACAACCCTTTGACCTAATACATTCTGATATTTGTAGCTTGATGAGAAACCAATAAAAAAATAGAGACAGGTACTTCATCACTTTCATTGATGATTTTACACACATTACATGTTTTATGTTTATGAAGCACAAGTCAGATGCACTGAAAATGTTTAAAAGCTTCAGAAGGAAAGCTGAGAAAGAATGTGAGTGCTCTGTGAAGAAGTTGAGAACAGATAATGGTAGTGAGTATAGAAGTGAAGAATTTGAATACTATCTTGAGAAGCATGGGATTCATCATGAATATAGTTCTCCATTTACACCTCAACAAAATGAGGTTGCTAAAAGGAAAAACAGATGTTTGGTGGAGATGGGAAGAACCATGTTGCTTGAACATGGCCTTACTCATTACTTTTGGAGGCAAGCTACAAGTACAACTGTTTATATTCAAAATCAATGCTTCTATAGGCCTCAATCAAACAAAACCCCATATGAAATTTTCTATGGAATTGCTCCATGTATGAAGTATGCTAAAGTTTTTGGGAGCCCATGCATCATAAAGAAGAAAGGTGGAAGCAGTGGAAAATTTGAACAGAAAGGGGAAGACTGAATTTTCCTTGGATATGCACCAGAAAAAAGAGGTTATAGATGATTTAACAAAGAAACAAGAAAAATTGTGGATGCAGTTGATGTAAAAGTCATTGAAACTCTGGGAAAAGATAAGCTTGTCCAGACTGATAAGGAAGATGAGGAAGATGAAGCTAAAAATTCTGATACAATGAAGTGTAACTCTAATCATAATGATGAATTAGATTCAACCATATCACGTGATGTGGAAGGCACAAGAAAAATTTATCCAATGCTAATGAAATAGGTGCAAGCTCAGAATATTATTGGTGATCAACATCACATGGTTCGAACAAGAAGAACAAGCAATTCCATAACACATACTTCCTTGTATTCCAAATTGGAACCAAATGATGTTAAAGAATCCTTTGAGAATCCGGAATGGGTTCAAGCCATGAATGAAGAGTTGGATCAGATTGAAAAGAATGATACATGGGAACTAGTACCCATTCCTGAATGTAAGAACATTATTGGTACAAAATGGGTCTTCTGTAACATGTTCAATGAAGATGGTGAAGTTATCAGAAACAAATCAAGATTGGTTTGTAATGGATACTATCAGATTGAAGGAATTGACTTTGAAGACACTTTTACTCCAGTACCCCAATTAGAAACTATCAGAATCATTCTTTCTATTGCTGCACAACGAGGCTACACGATATTTCAAATGGATATTAAATATGCTTTTCTTAATGGTGATCTCAAGGCAGAATTTTATATTGAGCAACCATGTGACTTTGTTGTTGGGAAGAATTATTGTTATGCGTGCACGTTGAAGAAAGCCTTGTATGGGCTTAACCAAACTCCAAGAGCATGGTACTCCAAATTGGATACTTGCTTAAAGGAGATGAACTTCAAGAAAGGGAGAATTGACAACAATCTGTACATTAAGGAAAGTAAAAATCATTCTCTCATTGTGATTGTCTATGTTGACAACATTATTTTTGATGGTAATGATGATAGAAGCTATGAAAGGTTTTCTGAAGAAATGAAAAATGTCTTTGAGATGTCCATGTTGGGTGAAATGAGATACTATCTTGGGATACAAATTATGCAACAGGAAAAATTGATTTTTCTTTCTCATGAAAAATATGCAAAGGAACTTCTTAAGAAGTTTGGAATGGAATATTCAAAGCCTGTATCAACTCCTATCTCAATGGAAACTAAGATAAGAAAAAATGATGAAGGAAAAGAAGTTGATCAGAAATAGTATTGAAAGCTAATTAGAAGTTTGTTATATCTGACTGCATCATGACCAGACATTGTGTATGCAATTACCTTATGTGCAAGATTTTAGAGTGCTCCTAAAGAAGCACATCTTTTTGCTTGAAAAAGAATTCTCAGATATGTAAAAGGCACATCAAATTTCGGAATCAAGTATAGTGGGTCTAATAACATTTATCTTTTTGGCTACTCAGATGAAGATTGGGTAGGGAATGTTGATGATAGAAGATCCACATCTGGTGGAGTGTTCTTTATGGGAAAAAGTTATGTTTCCTGGCACTCTAGGTAGAAAAATTCTGTTACACTTAGTACGGCTAAAGCTAAATATGTTGTTTCCACCATGGCTGCCACTGAACTTATCTGAATGAAGACACAGTTGGAAGATTTGTTATTTGATGTAATGTTGCCCTTGCTCTTGTGCTGTGATAATCAAAGCACAATTAATCGAACCAAAAATCCAGTCCAACATTATCTTTCCAAGAACATTGATATCAAATATCATTTCATCAAAGAGCATGTGGAGAAGAATGAACATAAACTTGAATATGTTTCATCTGCTGAACAAGTTGCTGATATCTCCACAAAACCTCTACAAAAGGAATTATTCTCAAGATTGAGGTTGAACATGGGCGTACATCCTCTTTTTCTTCAAGGATAAGGTATGTTGTTCCATCCCCTCTCTCTTCTTACCTTTGGATTGTTTTGTCAAGGGGGAGAAATTGTTTGTATAATAAATATTTTGCTTAAAGGGAGAGTTGTGGTTATGTTGTAAATTCAGCATTTTTTGTGTGTGTGAACTTTTCTAACTATTTATTGGAGTGGTTGTAGGAAAAGTTCTTGAATTTTCTTACAGGGAAAATGAAGTTTTTAGAGAAGGAAGATGAATAAGTTGTCATATTCACTACCTATGAACATCATGGTTTTGCTGTCAATGATTCTTGTTTCCTACAATGAGTTAGCTCACGTAGGCTTAGAATTATTGATTAGTAATCCTTTTCTTGAGGTTAGGAAGTTTGGTGATTTATGAAAACATGGTTGACAACAAAATCCAAAGGAGGAGATTGTTGGGACCAAGCTAAAGGAAGTTGAAGGATGTTGAAGGAAGAGTTGGTTTGCTTAGGGTTGTATTTTTTTTGATCTTAAGGAAGTTTTAATAAATGATAGAAATCAAAGAATTCGGATGCTGGAAGTTTAAGAAAGTTGGATGTTCGGAACCAAGAATTCAACACCGGGAGTTGAGAACCTGGTGTCTGATATTCAGAGTCTCGGAATCGAGAAGTTCGGAATTGGGAATTGCACATTCAGAATCTGGTGACTCGAAGTATTCAGAGTCTGGAATATGAGAAGATCGGAACCAATAATTTAGTTTCTGGAATTTTGACTCATAAAATGTGATGATGCTTTGCTGATTCATAACTCTCAACTGCAGGTATATGCAAGTACTCACATGAAAGAAAAAGTTAGTGTGAGAAGTTCGTAATGAGAAGATTGTCATCATGAGAAGCGATGTCGAGAAACTGGAGAAGTTGTTACGAAAGACAAGAGTTTGGAGTGGAATTGACTTCATGACTGAGAAGTTCTTATCTAGGAAGATCATACCGATAGGATTCGTATTGAGAAGTTTGTACAGAGGAAGATCGTAATGAGAAGATCGTAGCGAAGAAGTTCGGAGTCGACATGCGGAGACAGAAGTTCAAAGTTGATGTACTGCGCCAGAAGATCAGAGTCGACTTTCTTTGTTAGAAGTTCAGAGTCGGCCAGTTGATGAAGAAGTTCATAATGGAGAAGTTCGCAGTCGACCAGCTGATGAAGAAGTTCATAATGGAGAAGTTCGAAGTCAATCTGCCGAGTTAGAAAGTTCGAAGATACAAAGTTCATATCCTACATGCTGTGTTAGATGTTCGGAGTTACAACATTCGGAGTCGACTTCCTGAACCTAAAGTCCGTAGCCAGAAGTGCAGAGTCTTGATGAGATTTGGTGAAGCTGTTCTAAGAATGACGAAGCTGATATTTCGAGAAGTGACGAAGGGCATTATGGAGATCTGAAATGGTATCATATCGTAGAAGTAGTGAAGAGACTTACCAAGAGTTTCATGTGATGCCGAGAATCAAGAAGAGTGGATCCGGAGTTTGTGATGCCGAAAATCCAGAATAGTGGATCTGGAGGATGCGTTATTGAGAGACATGTGTAACAAAGTCAAATCTGGAAAGGGCCAAAGTTCTGAATCATGTGAAGTTGAAGAAGATTCGAGAAGAATCCAGAAGTGTTGAAAATTCCTTAATTGCTCCGAGATTTCAGGAGTAAATTGAGATTTTGGTGAATTTGTTTGAGAGAGAAAATATTTGGTTTCCCGCCTAAGAATATTCTGGAGAGACTATAAAAGGAGATCAGTGTGCAACGTTTTTGATTGATGAAAATCTAGAGAGAGATACTCTGATAATCTAGATTGAAGAAGAAGTTGGTAGCCGATTGAGTTTCATTGCTGTTTCAGTCATTACGAGAACTTGATACTGGTTGACAATGTGTGGAGTTTCTCAGATTGAAGAATTAGGAGTTCTGAAGAATCTGTGTGAAGACGAATTCCAATTGAAGATTAAGAGTTGTGAAGAATCTGTAGTGGTTGACACCATACTGAGTTTTTCATACTGAAGATGAATTTGGAGTGATGAATTCAGAGTGGAGAATCCGGATTGAAAAATTCGGAGTGGGGAAGATATTTAGAGCAAAAAAGAAGTTCGGAGTGAAGAAGAGTTCGAAGTGAAGAATTCGGAGTCGAGATTCGTAGTGGAGATTCAGAATGGGGAATCATACTGGTTGACACCTTACTGTGTTTATCAGACTGCGGAATAATCGGATTGAAGAATTCGGAGTGAAGAAGAGATTTCGGAATGATGAATTCGGAATGGAGTTTCGGAATGGGATTGGGAATGAGAAGTTCGGACTACAACTAATATATCTCAAGTCCAATGTTTCCTTACCTCTCTTTTGGTTAAGGAAGTGAAGATTGGTGGTGGATTTGTTTACACTTGTGTATCTGAAATGAAGTGCAGGTAATATAAGTTGTTACAAAGAAAATAAACATACCCTATTGTGCTAAGAGGGTGGACACGCGTTGGAGGATTGTTTCACAATGCTTTACGAGTGTATGGGTATATCCAACTCGTTTTAATCCAAGGATTGTTTTCTTAGTGGATTTTATGGTGCTGGATTGTTTCCAACCATACCATGGACATAATTATTGGTATTGAATAGTGAACCTTGTAAATACCTGTGTTCCTTTGGATGTGTTCTTGATTGTTTCTCAACCGAGAAGTTTATCCTTAATAGGAAACAAATGTTGTTCTCTTTTAAGGGAACTTAAAATAAAAGGTTGAAAAAGATGAACCACTGATTCACCCCCTCTCAGTGGGTCATTACCTCAACTAGGTCCTTACACTATCACTTTATACAGTAATAGAATAATTGTAAATTTTTAGTTCAATAGACAAACCCTTGATCTATAAGGCCTCATTAACAGCCACAGTCAAGGATATATATTCTGATTATATGATTAAAAGAGAAAACATAGACTTCACATTAAATTTTTAGGAAATAGGGCTTCCACCAGAAGTGAATACCCACCTATTAAATGAATTTTAGGTATCAATGTTCCCTATATAGTTAGTTATGTAACAATTAATTCCGTAGTATCCACATTCTTACCATAACACGAAGAAAAATTAATAATATATGACAAATATCGTAACATCCACTTCAGATCATGCCACCTAGGCTTCCCTGGGCTGGCCATAAATCTACTAAGGGTGGAGAATGAAAAGGCTATTTCTCGACTATAGTTTAGATCATACAATACCTGATGCTTCCACCTATATTTTCATAGGTAATTTTTAACATAATCTCAATATTAACAACAATAGTTGGTTCATGACTTAATTAATGTTTAAAGTACTATTAGAATTCTATACATACAGGTTTATGAGATTAAAATAGGTATATTTTAAGGATTTTTAGAATATATGCATGTTGTGAAAGATATAATAGTTTATTTGGTTGATCCATTATAATTTCTACACCTAGAATTTTCTTAGATGACCATAAGTCCTTCATTTCAAACATTCATTTTAATTGATATTTAATAGAAATAATGAGCTTCAAATTATTGAAAACAATAAGAATTTATTCAATATAAAACAATAGTTAAAGCAAGATATTTTTATTGACGTAAAATAAACACAAGCATCGTACTGTCTCCTAACAAAATTTTTATCAAGTATAAAAGAATCAAATTTTATATACCATTGTCTTGAGGCATGTCTTAAACCATATAATTATTTATTTAAAAAGAAAAATTGGTTATATTTTAATTCTTTAGAGTAACCATTTGGTGACTTCATGTAATGGTTCTCAATTAGGTCACTATGAATGAAATAAGTTTTCATATAATGTTGTTCAATGTAAATGTCACTATACATAAAAAAAGAAAGTAGAAGCCTTATTGATGAGTTCTTAACAACCGATTTTTTAGAATAGTCTATTCCTTTTATTTATAAGATTCCATTAGTAACTAAAATTTCATTGAATTAAATTTTGTTTCCATTATTGTTAACTTCCTTTATTTTTTAAATAAAGTTACATCCAATTAATTTTGTATTGGGTGGTTTATCTATGATAGATCAAGTGTCATATTTTCTTAATGAATAAATCTTCTCATCCATGAAAAAATCCACTATTTTGATTTTTTTCCATTCAAGAATTTCATATTGGTATGAGGATAATCATCAGTAAGATCCTGGAAAATATGAAAGGAATAAGAGGACATATAATATTAGTTAACCCCAGAAGGAGGTCTGGGGACCCTCCTAACTCTATATTGGGTTAACTAATAGAATGCATTATTTCTAAGAGGTTCAAATTATGAATCTAAATTCGAACTAGAGATTGAATTATCTCATGAAAAAATCTCAGTATCAGGTGGAGGGGGCTGAAAAGGAGCCTCAAAATGAGTTAGAGGATTAGTTTTAATAGCATCCAGTATGGATGGATTATAACTGTTAGGTGTGACAGATTTAGATTTCGGAGAACATGACTCATGGAACACTACATAGCTATTAATGATTCATTTTTGTTAACCACGTTCTTCAATCGAATGTATATAAACTTTTACACCCTTAAGAAATCTGAAAAAGATACATTTAAGAGCTTAAGGCTCTAGCTTATTAGTTTCTGCATTAGAATAAATAGTGTATTCGAATACTCTTAAGTAATTATAGGAGGGTGGTTTTCTATTCCAATGTTATTTCATTGTTTTAAAGTGATTTTAAGAGGAATGAAATCTATTTTTAAGCTACACTACCATGGTGTAATTTTCTTCCCGGAATGTTTTAAGGATACCCAAGCCTGATTTTTTTTCAAACTCCCTCTAAAATGGTTATATTCATTTTGTAGTAAGACCAATACATTGGGTGTTTCCCTATCTGTCAGATATCTTGAATTACAATCATATTAACAGAAATGGTTAAAATTCAGTAGATAGTTACTCTAAGACACCATATATTCTCATTATTTTAATCTATTTCCGAACTTGATTCTCTACTAGGATTTTCCAAGATTTGATGGTATTAAAAACATAATATTTATTTTTTGATATTTAAATCCACACCTTTCTTGAGAAGTCATATATAAAAGTATCAAAATAAGAACCCCCATCATGGGAAGGGGTCCTATTTAGTCCCCATAGGCCCGAATGTATGTATTATATGGGGTAATCAACACTAATGTTAAACCTATTAAAGGTAGATCTCATAAGCTTACCCATCACACAATCATTATAAAATAGAAGGCTATTAGATGTGATGTCAATCAACATCCCTTATTTGTTAAGTTCTTCTACACCATTGGAGCCTACATTCCCCAATATCCTATTCCATAAAAGGGTGTCATTTTTCAAAGTGGTATAAAAACAACCCAACTATATAGAATGGGTATTATGATTAAAAACATACAACCCATTATTAATGGAACCCTTAATGATAGTTCTAGAGCCTGTAGAGATTTTTAGATAGCCCGATTCAGACCTAAAGGTGTAGCCCTTTTGTTTTATAATCCATAAGAAAATTAGGTTTATATAGAGGTTAGAAATCCACATACCATCTAAACAAGTAATGATAGTGTGGTTATAAATTTCTATTAAAATATTACCACTTCCCTCCACTTTACACCTCCAACTATTAACTAATAATAAATCTCCTTCTATTATTTCTATAAAATAAAGTAATAACTCCCTAATGGGAAACATGTGGAATGAGGAGACCATGTCTAGGATCCACTCATGGTTAAGGGAATGCCTAAAAACAATCAAAGCATCAGATTTGTCATAACCAAATCCCATATGATGGCACTGTTTAGTGGGCTATTTGTTCTCATGTTCTTGCTTAATCTTCTTACACCTGGTCTTAGTCTTCCCTGGATTTCCACAAAGGTAGAAAATGATTTTCCCCTAGACTTAGACTTAGGCATGTTCTGTTTATTTTTATTGAATTTTTCCTTTTCTAAAATCGTTTTTTAACCCTAGACTGTGGTTTACTTCTAGTGAAATGAATCTCTGCCTCAGATTTATCTCAAGGTCTAGAATGTAGTTATTTAGAGAGTAGGACAGATTTAAACTCTTCTAGGGTTAAAAAGTCATGTCCATACAACATTTTTTACAATAAAGGGTTGTATTCATTATCTATATAAATTAAAAGGATCATTCATTGATATTTATTATCAATTGTTACATTTATGTTGGATATATCTAACATAAACTTATTGAATTAATCTATAGGGAATTCAATTGAAATATCATGTTTCATTTTAAATGTAAACATTCTATGTTTCCAATAAATCCTACTAAATAATAATACTCCATTTATAATTTCTCTTGATTAATCCTTATACCAGCAATATAAGTTTTATAGGCTACTTCTATAAGATCTTTATTACCAAATTAAAGAAGCACACGACCGTGTTCCCTAACAAGAACATCAAGGGATATATCATGATAAAAATAAGAGGTCTACCTAGTTTTATATATATTTATAATAGGTTTATTAGGAATTAAAATTGAATCAATTAATCCTTACTCATCTACCAAGTCTCTCATCTTAATCTATCATAATTTAAATTCATTTTCACGATTGAATTTCTTGGTTTGAAACCTATTTTTTTTGACATTTTTACCCAAATGATTAGATAAAATCTTATCATATACAAAAAAAGTGTATGTCCCCAAGAATTGGATAATATAAAAGGTTATACATGGTTATCCAATAAATGTTTACAATATAAAATAATTATAGAGGTTACAGTGTCATCAATTAAAAATAAAATAGGAAAGGTGTGAATTAAGACAAGATTGAAGTGTATAAATTTAAAACAGATACCAGAATTGAAACCAAGAAATACATTTGATAATAAGAGAGAACTAAGGCTCTCATACCATTTTGTGAGTTGTAAGGTTCATTGTATAGGGAATAACACACAAACCCTGAAGGACTGAATTGAGTGTTTTTTTCACAGATGTTGAATTCAGTGGAAATAATCCATTCAAGATAAAATAAAGAAATAAATCAACAAATAACACAAGGATTTATTATGATTCAGCCCCATTAGGCTCGACATGCACTGTAATAACACTACTCGCACACTCACACATTTCATTAATGCCTAAAATTATAAGATTACATAATATAGTAACATCAAAATAGATACAAAATGGAATCTTTGAATACATAATGATATAAAATGAGAAGCAAGATTGAAATACTTACAATGTAAAACACATGGGTCTTAAATCATATTCTCTTCATGATTTCATCAGAATCCATTGTTGATATTGTGCTCAGAAAGGTAGTGGTACTCGCTTGGTCTAGAAATTGGTCATAAATCTATTGGAAACTTAGTGACACATATTCTTGATCGAAATATTCCATCTTCAGAACTCTACAAAAAGTAGTACACCAGTAGTGAACACCGAAAGATGACAAGAATGAATAATCACCACCAAGAAACCACACATCAAATCTTGGGTATCATAACCAGAGTGAGATAACACCCTAAATAGTGAGGTGAATGAATAATTCATAATGTCACAGATACATGGGGGAATAGGACCTCAATCCCCTTGACACCTACAGAGCCTTTAAATGGAACAAATAACAAAAGAGAACCATAAATCCATGCCAAAAAAATATAGTGACATATTGAACAAAGCAGAATAGGAGGAAAATGAAGATAAAATAGGTTCTAGTAGTGATCAATGACCAGGAATAGAAGTCACAAAGATTAATGATGTGGAAGTTGTGTCCTGAAGGAAAACACAAGTGGGACGAATGAGCCAACCCAACAACAAGACCAAGAAACATGCCCATGCGATATCAAATAGCCCAAAAAAACAACCGACCTAATTAGATAAAATTTATCATAATAATAAATCTAAAATTCATTTTCATTAATGTATATAAATGAATTTAAATGAAAGATAAATAAACATGGATTTTAAATTTGAAGATAAATTAAAGATCCTAATCTCACACCCTCCCTTCCTGATTGTCCTTCATGTGTAATCCTATACCTCTACTACCATTTCCATCCTTCACTAGATCTACCAATAGCCTATCTCCTTTGTGTGAAGTGGGTGTTAATATTGGTGACCGACCTTCAATAATCATTGGACACTTTATCATACATACTAAAGCCAATATTCTGATAGTTATAACATTTATGACTTTTCTAAAATACCAACATCCTGTAATACTTTAAAAAAATTATTAATTCATAAAAAATAAATATTCTGAACATGTTATATATTCGAAATAAATCCTTGAAATCAATTCAATAATCCATTTAATGAATCCGATCATATATTTTCAACAAATATGACATATAAAACTCATGGTTATAATAATATATCAAATTATTTTGTTGAATTTAAAATATTAAAATAAGTAATTATTTATAGTATGAACATTATAATTATTGATGAATAATCATATATAATTTCATGTTTAATAAATATTGTTTTAATATATTGAATGTATAATATTATTCATTATAAAATAATAATACATTAATAAAAACATATAATTATTTTTTAATATTTTTTTGTATCATTGAATATTAAATCATAGTAGGAAATAAATTCATAATTTTTGTAACAAAAACACAAATACTAATTAATGTAATTGTAATAATAATATTGAAATTATGATCCATTTCTAACAATTATAACATGTATTATTCACACACCAATAATTTATTATTACGAATATTAAAAATAATAACCAGTATTTATAATATTAATTATAATTATTTACTAGGTTTAAAAAATCATTTAATATTAATTATTTTATATATTGATAATTTTATAAATTATTGACATAAAAAAATAAAAAAATCCAAAAAATATCATAACGTGTCATATGTGATGACAAATATTTGGAAAATGGTATCTCAAAATAATATGTGATGGTGACTTTGTGAAAATAAATATCAAAATAAACTTATATTAGTAATAACAAAGTACTAATGTTGTATTTTTTGACAATAATGTTGGTCAACATTGGGGAAAATAATGTTGGTCAACATTGTTGAAAATGAGCATAGTCAAGGTTGATGACCAAGATGAATAATGATGAACACCAATATGTGTTTTGAATTCTCAATGAACAATGTTGGATTTGTTAAAAATAGCCTTTTTAAAAACACATGTTGAAGGCATGTTCTAGATGACCAAAGTGGTGAAGTGGTGCTGAGAGTTTGGTATTTTCCCAATCAAGGACCCAGTAGAAGATTCTTGTAGAATTAGTATGAAATCATTAATTCCATAAGGCTTATCAAAGTAGGCTAAAGTGATGTTTTTTCAAGTGGAGAGCCAAGTGGAGATGTCCTGAGACATGTTAGAAGTGAAATTTGTGGAATTATAAAATAATATTTGCTGGAGGTTATGAGAGGTGATGAATTATTTTCCTTGGGTAAGGATAATAAAAGAATATAGAATCCTTGTATAAGGGTTTCATGAAAAGTACATAAAGGTAAGTCCTAAAGACTCTGTAAGGTTACATGCAGCAGATGTAGGTTCATGTATGGGTATCAATACAACCTCTTATAGGTATAAGCAGCCTACGTAAGGGTAAAGAGACATGTGTAAGGGTACATCAATCTATGTAAGGGTCCACACTTTGCATAAGGGTACCTGGTTGACCGATGAATGGGTATAAAAACATGCATAAGGGTAACCAATGTTGCACAAGGGTATCTGTCCATCCTATGTAAGGGTAAATCCTAATATGAGTTTTCACGACTCACATAAGGGTAAGAAGAAAATCATATGAAATAAGAACATTTCAAGATGAAACTTATGTGAAGTCAAGATTGTGAGAGTCTTCTCTGGACATAGAGGCATGGATTACACTGTGGAAGAGTTTTGAAATGATTATATAGTGATGGATGTACTATAAATAAACAACCACATCTCAAGAGAATGGGTTTTACACCGTCGATAATATTTTTATGCCAAAAATGTTAGTGTGGATTTTGTATTTTTATTCTTCCAGTTAATATGTATTCACACCATGGATAATAATTTTAACTATAGCTGTGGATGTTTCCAAATATTTGGAGGTCCTTGAATAATAGAGGAAAAAGTTACACTATAGTTTCCTTGCATGAATACAAGAGTAGATTTTTGGATACTCTTATCTATCCAAAAATTCATTGAATATATGTGGTTATTATTTAATGAATGGTTAGTCACATTTGATGGAGGCTTATGATCCTAGTCTATGAAGTGTTAAAAACAGATTACCATGGTCATTGTTGGAGTAAATTCAGTTTTCCGTATTTAGAGATATGGAAATACTTTCTAGAAGAATCATAAAGTCTTAGAAAATTATATATTACAAATTTATCCATTCAATTACAACCTGAGACACATGAAGAATTTAAGAGTCATTTATGAATATTAAAATGATAGTTACATCATATGCATTAATGAATGTATAAGAGTAAAAAATTTGTATCCCATGTGAAATATCTTAGGAGAAAAACATGAGGGGTGATTTTATTTGAGGGATCTAAAATATAGTTAGAGATATACATGGAGAACACATTTCCATATCTAATTATTAGAGAGAAATGATATTTTTTTCCAGTGAGGGGATATAATTCTAAAAAAATTGGTAACTATTGAAACTCATTAAAGGTATAAGAAGGTGTTTTGTTTACCTATAGAAAATAAGATATTGTTCAAGAGATATTCTGGAAAGTATAAGGTGTTGTATCCAAGTTTTTTCAAAATAGGTGAAGAAGAAACACATCAAGACTCCAATATAGAATCTATAGTTATGGATTCATTTCTTACTAGTGATGATGGAGAAGGGAACAACATATCCATAAACTATGAAGGTGATATTTTCCACTAGTAGTGAGTTAAAAAAAGAACATTGAAGGAAGTGACCCTTGGGTAGTAGTGAACTATCACTAAGGTAATGAGAATAATAATTATAGTGACCTAGAACAAAACCTTATAAGTAGTGTGATTCATAGTGTTTTTAGTGTATGGGATAAAGTCAATGCATGCTCCTTTGACATAGCCTAGTGAGGGTGAACTAAGTATTTACTCATATCCATATTTACTTAATGCATGTACAACAAAACGAATCAATAAACCCTAAGAATATCAGGTTAAAGTGAATAATAGAGTGACCCTCAAGGTTGAGAGGTGAAGATACTACTGGGATAGAGAGACTTTAAAGTAGTACGAGTTTTAATTTTTAATTAATCTGCATACCCTAGTTTACCCCTCTCAGAGAAGTCTCTCTCTAAGTTAATTATATAAGTCCAACAAGTGGTACTGAAGGGACAATATCAATTTTAGATTTTTTATTACTTTGAATTGATATGAATTTGTGTAGAATATGTCATTAACAATGAAGAATCAATTATTTTATAGAAATTATTTTAAATCTTCTCAAAATGAGTTCATCCATTTCTTGGAATGTTATCATTGATTTTTACAATAAGTACTAGAAGATGGAATTATGTTATTAATATGAAACAGAGTCTCCTTTGAGATAGATCAATGAAAAATTTCAATTCTGATTTAATAAAATAAGAATTAAAGGGGGATCTATAGGATGACTTATAAGAAGATTTGAATTATTCCAATTCCTCTAAATACATGTGGATGAAATTGGAAGATTTATTTAGAAGATAAGAAAGTCAAAGTGTCAGTTTCCTTATATAAAAAGAAAATTATAAGAAGAATAAGGGAAATTCATTCCATAATTTGTGTTCTCCAGCCAAGGTAAAATATTAACCTAATGATATTTCTAATTTTTACCATCATTTGAATAATGGATGTGAAATTTTATACTCTCTCTTGGTGTTGAAAAGGATATGTGATTTTGGTGATGAAATGAAAACAAAATCAGATATAATTCTCAAGAAATGGTGACCATGGTTGATGGAGTATCACACATGAAGTATGTAACTCAATGATAAAATAAATTTCCTTTGAAAATAGAAGATTTAATAATGAATAATAGTTATTGAATTTCAACATGAAAAAATGGGAATGAAGAGGAGAAATAAAAGAGACATTATTCAAAATATTTCCTTTGATATCATAAAGAAAATGGACATGGAGAAGGAGTTTAAGGATAACACAATACCTATAAAAACTCAATTTTATGAAAGGTAATAATTAGGTACATATTATAAATTAAATATAAAGGTGATGGATGCTCAGTTGAAAGATAAATATATAAAAGTCAGACAACTTAAAGATAAGATAAAAATCCATCAAAAAAAGCCCTGTTGGAAAGAAAGGTTCTAGATATGAAATCATGAAGAAAAGATTAATTGTCTAACAAATTGGGAAGTGTGGTTCCACAAATGGAGGTGGCACCCAAGTTCTTTTATTGAAGGTGTTTTGGGCACATCATGATTAGATTATTTGATACCAACAAGCGCAAAAATTTTAAATGAAATCCAACTATGCTAACTTATAAATAAAGGGGATATGAAATGTGGTATGGTTCTTATGGATGATCCTTCATTTGTTCTAACCTCAATCATATGGAAAATAATTGTGATTGAAAAAATTCATGTAAGGGTAAAGAAATCATAAAAAAAATCCAGTCCTATGAATTATAGGAAGATTACTTATCCTAGAAAAATAAATATTAAGATGGATAAAAGGTTTAATGTTTTGGAGGATGAAATTGAGACGCAAAAAGGATGAATCAAGAATCAAAATATGTGCTCTCACAATAACTCTATTGGAGGTAAATAAGATAAATTTGGAAGCAAAAATAAGTGGTTGTTCTAGCTCTAATAAAGGTGGAAGAGAATGTGAAGTTGACTCCACCATTAAAGATGTATTCCAAGATAGAACTTTTGTATATCAAGGAAGTGGTTTTAAAAATTATTTCTATACAAACCACAATGAATAAACATATGTAGATAAAATAGAGAATAAAGCTTGAGGTGAGATCCATTAGTGGTGAAACTCAAGAAGATTTTTATTCATGTGTGATTGATTCGACAATTGTAGAAAATCCTAAGCAAAGGAGGGATGAAAATGTTCAAATTCATGTAAATAAGATTGTAATAGGTATCCCAAAAAGGATATACTTTGAAAATGAGTTTTTTTAGTTATAAGTGACGATGAATAATTTGAAGCGTTGATTATATTCATTTCCCAAAATCTGAAAACGGGATTGGGAAATATAAAAGGTGATGGGTTGGTTCATCTTGACTAACCCTATTACCCAACATGAGGAACTTGAGTTCAAAACTCTACAAATATGATTTATTATGTATAATGTTTTTTGAAGTTGTGTAAAATTAAGGGGGAGATATGATCCATGATGTTATTTTTCTTTAAATTAACATAAATGATTGTGTTAGAAAAGTGTAAGTGGGTAGAGCTTAATGACTATATGGAAAAAAAATTGTGCCACCATTTTGTACATAAATAAGTGATATAAAAAATGGAGTCAAGATAAATTGTCTTTGGGGGATTTGTATAAAACATCGATGTATTTTAAGAGTTTTCATAAGATTTTGAAGTCTGTAATTATCTGAAAGGCTTGGAGTTCAAGTGATATGATTTGTTCAATTTGAGCCGCTCTTACAAAAAGTGTTTTCAAATGTTTATAATGTAGTATCAATTAATTTATCATGTGGTATGCTTATCACAATATTAATTTAATGTTATAAACTAATTGTTTGATTATAAGTGATGAGATCACATGTTGTGTTTTGAAAGTTGAAAATACAAAGATAGTATGTGTTTTTTTGTTATTCATGACTGACATGGAAATATTTTTTGTTGTCTATAAAAACTATCATTTTATATATGACTCTCCATATTAGTAGAATTAGAGGATTTAATGATACCCCAAGAACCCTATGTTAAATCCACTTAGTGAATCTCTTATAAAAATATAGTAGGAAAGGATATTTTATTATATAATATGTGGTTTTGAAGGATTTGGCTAATCAACATATAGTTGATGAAAAAGAAACATTTTTTGAAATTGGGTTTGAAAATAACCTCATGTGGGGAAGATATATCTAAAGGGAAATATGATTTGAAGATTATGTCTCTTCCAATAATAAGGAGAAGAAATAAAAATGCACCCCTATATTTTTTGTGGAATTTTTGAAATACCCTTTGCATTTAAAAGTCATTTTGTATTTACATGACAATAAAGAGGTGAAGAAAATTTATTGAGAGGAGGAAGATATTATTAAGGAGAAGAAAATACTTCCAAATGTGTATTGAATAAGGGGGAGAAAAAGTTATGTATTTTCAAAAAAATATAAAGGGGGAGATTATTAGAAATCCTAAAGAATTAATGTTGTATGTGTTTATAATAAGGCTACTAATGACAATAAATATGGTCAAGGTTGGTGACATTGAGAACATTCAAGGATGAATGGAAAGATGAATAATGATTATTTCTAATACGTGTGTTGGAATCTCATTGACGAATGTTGGATTTGATGATAATAACATTTTTGATGAAACATGATGAATGATTGTTCAAGATGGATAATGTGTTTAAGTGATTATTGAGATATTTTTTGTTCCCTAAGATAAGAACAAGAGTAATATTATTAGGGAATTATTAGTGTTATAAATTCCATAAGTCTTCTTAATGTAGGTTGAATTGATGGTTGTCCAAGTGAATATCTTAGTGAATATTTCTAGAGACATTAAATAAGTGATGTTCATGGAATTATGGAATTACATATTCTAGTGGGAATGAGAAATAATGATTTACTTACCTTTTGTAAGGATAGTGAATGAATATAGAAGTGTTGCATAGGGTTAGTATGCCCATTGTATAAAGGTAAGTCTTGAAGGCTATGAAAGGGTAAAAAAACATATGGAAATACACATAAGTGTATCTATACAGCTACGTGTAGGTACATAAATCCTATTTAAGGGTAATGTGACATAAATAAGGGTAATGTGACCTACGTAAGGGAATCCCACATTGTGTATGGGTATCAAAATTACCTACGTAAGGAAAAACCATGAGCTGAGTTTTCATTACTCACATAAGGGTAAGAAGAAAAGTCTATGATGTAGAATAACTTTTCAGTGAACAAACTAAGTGAAGTTGATGTTGTGAGAGTCTTCACATGCTGTAGAGACAAGGCTTGAACCAAATAAGTTGTTTGAAATGAGTTTATGGTGATGGATGCACCACCAAGAAAGAACCACGATGCATGAAGAAGTGTTTTCCTTAATGACATTATGCCTACAATGCAAAGGTGATTGTGGATTTTATATCAGTATTATTCATTTTAATAAGTAACCACACTATAGAGAATAATATACACTGTAGTAGTGAGTGTTTTTAAATACATGTAGGTCACTACACTATGGAGGATAAGGCTACCACGTAGTAGCCATGTGTGAATATAGAAGAAGATTTCAAGAGACACTTATCTATCAAAAATGTGGTGAACATGTGTAGTTACACATAAATTGAGGTTCAAGTACATTTGATAAAGGGTTTAAGATTTTCAGTTACAAAGAGTTAAAAACTAATGACCATGATCATCATGGGTGCATATTTTGTTTTCCATATTTATAGATATAGAAATACTTACTAGAATCAGTATAATATCTTAGACAGCTATATCTTTATGATATATCCATGTAGTTACAACCTAAAACACATGGAGAATTTAGGATTCATTTATGACTAATAAAATGGAAGTTACATCATAAATGATAATAACAGTATAAGAGAAAAATATTTGTATCACATGTGATATCTCTCAGTAGAGGGAAATGTGAGGAGTATTTTCTTTGAGAGATCTGAAATATTTAGATATCTCTATACATAGATAAAATTTATTTCCAACGAGCCTATACTCGAGTGGTAATGGCTCTTGCTTGGCATCCAAGAGACCCGTGTTCAAAACCAGGTGGAGGCGAATTCTTGGGTTATTATAACAGTACTGTAGCAGTTACTGTTCGGAACTATAGAAGCCGAAACTATTCACCCGATTTGGGTTTTTAGGCCATTGGTTTGATCCTAAGGGTCTTAAAGTCCTTCAGGTCATCAATGTTTTTCGGGCCATAGGGACTTCAGGTCATGTAGACCATAGAGTATCCCAGTTCACATAGAACATGCCCCAAAAGAGGATTAGAGCAACATAAGTAGCAGCCACCAGATGCGGATCTAACCAGATTGGAAGAATGAGAGGGTATGGCAGCCGCCATCGGGACCAGGCATCATGCAACTTTGTATGGGGAAATTCTAGACAATCAGCAATTCAAGGTTGGGTGGTAGGTGATCAATGGCGTAGAATGCTAGGGAGTGGCAGTTCAAGTGGGATGGGCCTACGGGTCATGTATTGGGCATGGTATGCCTCTGGGCCTTTGGGTCATGTATTGTAGGTTGTCGGGCCTTGTGCCTTGGGCCTACGGGTCATGTACGGGATCCCCTTCAACCCTTCAAAAGGGTGATTATCTATAATAATAAAAAAAGGACTTCGGGCCATTCAGGTCAGGTAGATAAAATTTCCTCATCTAATTCTCAAAGAGAAAATAGAGTTTGTTTTATTGAGGGTCTTGAAGTCTTGAAGAATTGTAAAACATTAATGATATATCCAAATTATAAAAATGTGTTTACTATTCCTATAATAACAATGTTTTCAATAGATATTTTGTAAAGAAGAAGGTGTTACATCAAGGTGATTTCACAAAAGGTGAAGAAGCATCCCAATAGGACTTTAATAGAGAATTTATCTATAGTGAGAGATGAATTCCATATAAATGATACTGGAGAATTGACCTGCATATCTATAAAATGTAAAGGTGATCCTTTCAACCAATAGTGATCCAATGAAGGAACATTTGAGGGAGTGACCCTTGATAAGTAGTGAGATGACCCTAAACCTTGTAACGTAGTGATCTTAGGCATAAGAGTGACATAGATAAAATGTTTTTAAGCAGTGAGCATCAAAGAAATTTTGGTGCCTAATACAATGCTGATGCATGCTGTTTGAACGTAGCCCAGTGCCAATGAACCAAGTAAATAATCATGCTTATAATTACTTTATGCATTAAAATAAAAAAATCAAGAAACCTTAAGAATATTTGATAAAATAAAATAACAAAGTGACCCTCAAGGTTAGAGGTTGCCATCCTATTTGGCATGTGAGATTTTAAAACAATAAGAGTTTTAATAATTAAAGAGATTTTATACCCTGATTCACCCCTCTTAGTGTAATCTCACTCTAATTTTCTTGTATAATTCCAAAAAATTATGATAAATTTATAACAAGAATTAAATATATTGTTTTTTAGAATTAGTCAAAAATTAATTACAATATATAATTAATAATAATTATTATTTTGTTTTAATTATTCAATATTAAATTATATTTTGAAATAAATTAAGACACACACAATTAAAATAAATCATTTTTTTGAAACATATAAGTAAAACATTTACCACTCAAAACCAAGGTCAAAGATGCCATTCATTTTTTGAGGAATGCCGCACAACAACAGCATTTAATATCCCAGATGATCACCTAGACACACTCTCCAAAAATGAAAACCTGATTTTTGTTTCGAATGGTTTAGTAAAAATAAAGTGTAATACTAAAATACATAATCATTTACATATATACTGTAGAAATTTTAATATTTAATTACTTATTTAATTTTATCATTTCGATATTATATTTAATGATTTATAGTTTTATAAAAGTCATTTATTTTATTGTTTGAAAAAGTGACATCCCTTTAGTAACCGAGGGATCTATGATTATGTGAAGCCAAAATAGTTAATTGAACCACTTTTATCTAATTTATTTTTATAAATTTTTAATGAAAACTAATTTTAGGGTCAGTGGGAACACTTACATCCTCTAAGCCAAATATTTATTTCAAAATAATACACTTTTAGATAGGTATTTAAATGGGGACCACATCTAAAAAAAATGAAGAATCTCATACTCAAAACCCATTTAATAAACATGATGACTGAACCTGATTAATACATATTATATAATATCCAAATACAAACCTAGTTATAATTGTATCAGATATCCTTTTCAACTTTACCCATTTACATCTCTACTATTATTTAGTGGAACCTCACATGAACATGGAAAATATGAATACAAGTGTTCATCAAAAAACAATCACCACATCCAAACATCGAATCATTTTTTAAGATGCATTATAATAATTTCCACAACAAGCCACTACTTCTATAATATAATTATGTTCAAAACTAAAACTAACAATGTTAACTCAACACCACTCATCTATCCACCAAAACAATCAACCCAATCAAAGAATTATCTAATTATAATAAGACATAGAATAATATGAAAATAGTAATCATCCTTAAATATCATAAAAACACAGACATCATAGAATAAAACAATGGTCATCGATTTCATTTAAATAATATTTTTTGTTAAATAGTTTATGTGTTTCTTAGATTTAGGTATGAATGATTTATAGATCCCCACATTATCATATAAAATTTCCATATTTACAATATTTATCAATTATGAACAAGATAAACATATCACCAATATTTAAAGGGATCTCTGTAATAACAAAACATTAAAATACATCTTTTCTAAAACATTTAATAATTTCAGACAATGATTATAATAAAAATAGAATCAACTAATACATGGACAAACACACTACACACCATCAATTTATTTATGTATGATTAATTTTATTATAAATTGAATTAAAATGATACACCCATTGAAAAATGAAGAAATGTTGATCCAAAAAGTACTTAATAAAATAAAAGACAGTGTTGGAATCTAATTCTCTAGACGATAAATTAATGAATTCATTGAAAAAATAGTAATAATCCATTAATTAATCAATATGAAATTCATAAGGATTCCATAAAAGACCAAACCACATAAAACCTCCATAGACACCTTGACCTAACATATACCAAACCTAAGAAAAATATTTCTTCCTAACTTCTATGAATATACGAAGTATGACGAATAAGAGTGAAAGAGAAGAGAGGGTTCATTAAATCAGATGGAAATTGATTTCATTAAACAAGGGGGTTAAATCCCCATAAATATGGCACTTTGAACCAATGGGGATCCAAATGATTAATTATTTTTGAAAAATAAAAAATAAATCAATCCAAAAAAAATGGGGGAAAATGTATTTACAAAATATTTACAATCCAATTTTAGCATGGTGAATCCCCCACTAAACGTTATTTTTCAATGTAAAAATGAGGTATGGATTTACAAGATTTTAAAATAACCACACCCCCCATATGTCATGAAAAATTCCCCATTTTAAAAATTGTATTAGACACCTCTATCATATAAGACCTTTTGAAGTAGGGATTTGAGACTATGAAATCAAGCTCGTCTAAGAACAACCATGCAATTACCACCACAACCTATCCATATCCACCATGACTCCCCTAAGATACTGCAATGCACAGCTCCCCTAAATATGGTATAGAGGATAAATAACCTCTGAAATAGGCTTTTATTTTTCCCAATTTTTACTAATAAATCCACTAAGACTGTAAAGACCCCGACTCTAGTAGCCAAGTGTTAGTGGTTACATTATTACATTGTAACTAGATACAAGAGATCACATCCCAAAGGAATCAATAGTTTATTAGAATTGGAAAATTAGATACATACATAAATCCCAAATTATATTGAAAACATAAAAATACACCATGGTATTTTATTTGGGATTATAATTATTTCCTCTAGCATATCCCTTAATATAATTAATGATACACTTATTAGAATAATGGAAAAAGGAAACATAATAAACGAGAGAGATAAAATGCTCAGTAAGGGTATATATAAAATGAAATATATCATAAATAAATCAGAAATAAACAATATGGAATAGTAAATATTTTAAAACACCTTTCATTTAATATATAACTTGAGAATAATATGGAAGGATTAAATAATGATCAAATAATTCCATATATATAATCACATGATCTTGAATCTAATCCATTGATATCATAACATATCAAATAATCACATCGAAATTAATAGTTATTTTCTTAATAATAGAACGCATACTTTTTTACATCTGAAACATACCGTTGAGACCTTATGTGAAGAAACTTGAAAGTACCATCAAGGCCTCGTGCCAAGAAATCTATATAAATGAGTTAGGCCTGGAAAAAATACACAATCTAATTTCTGTCATGGGACCTACTAGGTCATCTAGGGGATACATAATTATAGTCCCCACCCATAACATAATAAGTCCAATGAATTCCTCATATGAAAGGGGATAAACATAATCAATGTAAACATTCATATTAAAATATAACATACAAAATGTTAATAATTTCATAATAAATGAACAAAATCATAGACCATTCAATTTAATATAGAGAATAGTATCAAAATAGGACATCAAATGGATCATAAAAAATCTTGAGAAATAAAATGATAGTATCATTATAACATATCACCAATGGAGAATAAGTATAATAAGGGTTGATGTTATTGATGAATATAAATAAAATAGAAATACCATTAAAACATTCTTGATAAAAATAAAATTTTCATTTTAAAAATCATCTTATAAAATAAAAAAAATTTAAAAATATTATTGTAAACATTTTCATTGTAAATAACTTGTAAAATTATAAACGAAGCTTAAAAGCAATGATGAAAGGTAATTCTATACATCTCGTATAAGTTAAAAAATATTTCATTCACTATGCTGTAAAAAAGACAAAAATTAGCTCATTTTGAAAATGATAAATATATTCCTTTCATCTAGGGGAGAATGTAGTAGCCCCAGATTTTACAGTATGTTTTTTTAAATTTAACTTTTTCGATAACTTACATGCTTAAAAAATTATTAAATATTATTATTATTGTTATCTCTAAGATGTTGGTAATTATGGTAATTCATGAGATTAGGAATTATAAAAAAAAATTAAAATATTTTTACAAAACATGGATATGAAGTAAATTGGATTTTTGACTGATAAGGGAAATATAGTTGATTTAATATAAAAAAATATTTTCAATCTATTGAGTTCTTAATGTGAGAAAAATGGAAGGAAAAATTAAAATTTCCAAAAATAACCTGATAATAAAAAAAATATATGGTTTAAGATAGTATGATAAAATAATTCCCCTAATGAATACTAAAACGTAAACAATCCTAAATAATAATGAGATTGCAAAATAAACCATTACAACATTTGTAACTTATGAATCATAAGCCCCATGAAATAAATACCTTAAAATGATACTTTATATATGATTAATATAACTAGATTAATGATATAACATAGAAAAGGATAAATATATATACATTACATAAAATAAATAATTTGTAAATATTACACATGTCTCATGAAAGTAGAAGTTAGATGAGAAAACCCTTTGCTCAGGTCTGATTTCATTCATATGTGTTTTAACCTCATTTATAATCAATATATACTTTTTATAAATCTGTTAAAAACCCATAATAATATATATACCACCATTTATGGTTTACTTACAGTATTTTATTACCTGTTTATTAAAAATTCAATGACAAAATCTCTATTATAGGCATTAACTACTCTGTTTTTTATGTATGTTTTAGTTCGATAGTTTTGGTCCTTGTATATTAATAATGGTTCCATCATCTAAATATTGTTAAAAATTAATTTAAAATCATATATATTCATTATATATGTATATATTTATATTAATCCATAATATTTATATATGGTAATATGAAATTCACCGTTAATGGAGACAGTAAGCCATACATATGCATGAACTCAATTTTAATTTTCCTTCGGGGGATGGAATAAAATAAAGGTAAATTTTAATTCAGATTTATAGAGTCATTATAATGTTATATATAGGTCATATATAAATCAATTTTATCATTAATACATTCTATGTAAAGTGTATGTGAAAAAAATTACATCACTTCATGAAATAATAGTCCACCGTGCGAATGAGGGACACTATCGTATTCCCCACAAAATGAAAAATAATAAGTTAAATATGATGTTATAATTATATAAATATATTTATTTAATAAAAATTATATATTAATATATATATATATATATAATTTATATATCTATCTTTATTACAAGTCATGAAAGACAGTGATCTAAAATGATCTTTGTCGGTTTGTGATGCGGTTGTACTGCGTACACATGATCAACAATTTAATTTTGCAGTTTTGAGAAGAGGAGATGGATATAGGTCCTAAAATTACCATAAAAAATCTTTATATATATAATATACCAATAATATTATATCATTATATTTTAATATTAATTTAATGTTTTGGAATAAGAAATAAAATAAAAATTCTCTTTTAAGAATGTTACCTCTTCTTCAGACAACTCCTTTAGGTTCAAATAAAAAGCCTTCCGATGATGGATTTCCAATCAAAACAAGGGATATAGGTAATTTTTAGATATTTAACGAAGATATTTTTTCATGATTGGATGAAACAAAAGGATATTGGAGTGTGTAAAGAAGAGGATAAGAGAGCTCCTTTTTTATGTGGGGAAAGTAGCCCACTTGGAAACAATATGGAAATTTCACAGAATAATCCAAAATGATAAAGTTATTCATAAAAAAAAGATTCCAAATTAGCATAGATTATAAATTTATATAGTAAAATATCTAAAAATGACTATAAAATAGAATTAAATAAGTTTTAATGACAATCATACCCTTATCTTTTCAGTTTAACCCAGGGTAAACCCATTATAACCTTAACCACATCAATTGATTCTTATTATTTTAAATATTCGTTTTATTTAAAAATTATGTTGATGTTATTTAATAATAATAAGAATTAATAAAAATATTTAATCAAATTTTCATAATTCAATTCACATAATTGGAATAATTTAATTTAAAATTAGACCCGCATACGTGACTAAAAACGATTTCCAAAGAAAAAGTTCATATAAGTTTAAAAGGTTTTAATAATAAAATTCAATAGGGAGTTGATTATAATGAACTAAATTGGATTAAATATAATATAATAGAATTAATATTACTTTTAAAACCATTTTAAAACAAATTTTATCATTATAAATTCTTTAAATGAAATGAAAATATTGAATAAAAATCAATATATTTCACTATTTGTCAAAAAATGATTTTTCTTAGAAAAATACAAAACATTAACCCTAAGATAAATTTGAAATGATAATTTATAAAATTATGTTTATCTTTCAAAAATTACCTTAATAAATTTTTAAAAATATATTAGAATAAGTGTGTAAAATGCATTGAAACCGCTTATTAGAAAAATATTTTTTTTATAAAATAAATCTTTTATTTTAATTTATAATTAATTTATAACCAAATAAATAATTTTATAAATGTGTGAAACATAAATTTTTACAATATAGTTTAAATTTTTCATACTCACTATAAAAATGAATTGGCAACAACTGTAATATTAAATAATAAATCTTTAATAGAATATTACAGTTCATTAAAAATCAGTGTTACATGTATCATAAGATATCATAGATATTAAATTATTTAAAGTGAAATATAGTATAATATATTTGGTTTTTACATTATAACCTTTTAAATAAATATTTACCGCTCAATTATTCTCTATCATCAAAGGTTTAATATTTGAACATTCTTTTTTTGAAACCCACATCGTAGAATGGAGTAAAAAAAACACCTTAAAATGGGAATGTTGGAAACATAAAGGTTACATAAACTGACAATTAAGAAGGTTTCTAGATATTGATATCATTTGTGAGAAATTAAAATATGTAAATGGAGGAGAAAACTAAATTCCAAGGACAAAATAGAGTGATAGAAAAAAAGGTAAAGAGAATGTAAATGAAAAAAACTTTAAATACATGATGGGTTGAAAGACCATCAGTTCATCAAAAAATGAATGTTATAGGATTTTTTTTCTCTAACTCCTTTTCCAAAAGTTAAAAAATTCCTTCATTGTCTAATAACATAAGGAAATATAATGACTTGATATATTTCTATTTCATAAGCATAACATCATTCTTTGGTTGTTCTTTAATCACTTTCCACTTCATCTCTTACTATAGGAAATGAATATCCAATATAATTTTTTTATGAAGCACTAAAATTTACTTTTAACGGATCATAATAACAATAAACAAGTGAAATTTCATTCCTTATATCTCTAGATATTTTACAAAAACAAAATTGTTAGCACAAGTTATCCATTATAATATAGTAATATAAAAAAACAATAATTACACCCAAAGATCAACTTAATCCATTATATAAGTATTTATCCATTAAATCATTTAAGTAAAAATTAGGTCATATTATCCTAGATATCCAAATGGCCAGTGTTAGATGCCACACCCTTATCACCCATTGATTGTGGGTTCATGCCTCACGACCTTGTCATATGTGTTAATTTGTCACCAGGCATTTGGGTTGTCCTTTTTCCAAAAAACCATTAATATAATTTTTATAAATTTATAAAATTTTAATAACCCATAGTTATTTCAACATCAATGATAAGATAATCCTTAACGGTTAACAATACTAGACTGTTTACTTTATCAAAATCAGACTTCACATTTTATCACTATTATCTAAATATCATGAAAATAATATGTGTTATCTTTCCCTTAATGATGTGTTCTAAAATAACATCAACTTACCAATAATTAAATTTTTTTTTATTGGTACCATTCAACATATAATTTAAAATTCATTAACAAAACCATTACAGTAATATCTTTATTTGATTCTTGATTCTTATAAAAATAACTTCATTAATAAAATACTTCTACAACAAAATTCTTGATTCCAAATACACAAGCACTTTAATCATTCCACTTCATCCGTAGTAACAACATAGGAATGTCCTTGTTTCCTTAGATTTTTCCAAGGTATATTCCCATGACACATGGGATATTTTTTGAATAGTTCCCCATATCTTTATAGTTGAATAATTAACCATTAGAATCTTTATTCTTTCCATTTAAATAATGAGCATAGTGGTATTTCTCTCCATACATGTAACATAATTCAATTCTCTTAAAGAAATTACCCAGGAATTTCTTTCCAAAATTGTCACATGGGGTAAAATACTTATTCACCTTATTCCCCTAATCTATTTTTGACATGTTGTACTCTTCTTATATTTATTTCCTTCAAATTAACATAACATGGTGAATTATTTCTCTATCTTGATAGGACATGATACTATATCTTTATATGATAAGAATGTTTGGGAGACTAGTTCACTTCAAAATATTGTATTTAACCCATTAATGAAACAATCAATCTTAATCTATAGATTATATAAAAATATTGCTATATACCTTTGTAATCTTGTAAAGTTTTCTTCATACATAGAAACATTTTCCAAATTTTTTCTCAGAATCAAGAATTGTCTCTCCATATCTGCTAATTTCTAACAAGTAAAATATATTTCCAAGAAGGGTACATTAAAATCCTTCAACTACATGTTTTCTATTTATTTTTCATAATTAGTGTTTTGTATGAATGAACATAATTGAACTATATATACTGAGATATGATAACATACCACAACAACCTTTTCCATTTCATTACATCCTAGAGTGAGATATATCATATCTAAAGAACTTATCTATTTATCAAATACAAATAGATTTGTAGTCCCATTTAATTATAAAGTTTTCTTATGCATGAAAATTATAACATTGTCACACCACATGGTGGATAAACATGACACTCCATATGGGAAAGGTTATTTCTCTTAACGTGAGTTGGCTTCCCCAGTATGGTTATAAGTTGTTAATTTCTAACTGTATCTTCATTTTCCTTCTCAGGAGGTAAATCCCTATATGATGTATGTGTATTAAAATTGTTTTGATTCCTTACACTATGATCCATTTATAAACAATGCAATACACTATATTAGTTCATAAAATTAAGGAATTTAAAGTACAATTCCTAAACTAGTGAAAAAATAACATAAATTGAAATATTTATACATGTGTTATCTAGTAATCATAAACATGGTCCCTTTGTGAAAATTTTCAAATCATAAAAATATTTTCGTATCCTTCATAATGGTTCTTAAATAAAATTTGGATTATCCAAATAAAATCTCCCTAGAGTGTCAAATGAGGTGCATAATAAGTCCTGTTGTAATATACCAGGTAATGATCAATTCAATCCCAACATTCTTTTTTAATAGTTATTACTCCTAGGTATAACTATTATAGAACTACATCCACTTTTAGTATCCAGATATGGATATATTTCTTGGAAAATCACATAATATCTTCCTTACTAATAATTTTATAATGTTATCTTATACATTAAATTATCATTAAAGTTAGTCTTAAGGATATATTCCATAGTCTATATTTCCCTAAATTTAGTTCATAAGGTTTCTACTAAATATTCTTTATATTACAACTATAATGTACCTGACCCTAGTAGTCTAGATTCGATGGTTTAGTTTATTACATTGAAACTAGATACATGTGACCACATCCTAAAGTACCAGATAATTTAGTATTCTTGGTAAACTAGATACATACATAAATCCTAAATTACATTGAAAAAATAAAGATAAAACATAATATTTTCTTTGGTATCATAATAAATAACTTTAGAATATCTCTTCATATCAATCATAATACTTCTCTTGGAATCATTGGGAAAGGAAACATAAGAAAAGGATGAGCTCATATTCTTAGTAATGGTATACATATAGTTAAATCGATCATGAATAAATAAGGCATAAACAATATGGAAAGGTAAATATTTGAAAACACATTCCATTTAATCAATAACTTGGTCATAATATGAAAAATTAGATAATGATTAAACAATTACATATAAATAATCACATGAACATGAAAATAATCCATGGATCATAACAAGTCACTTCATCACAAGGACACTAATAATTGATTTCATAATAAATGAATGCCTAATTCCAACATATGATAATTACTATTGAGGACTTGTGCTAAGAAACATAAAAATACCATGAAATACTCATTCCAATAAATATATATAAATGTGTAAGGACTTATAGAAATACCCAATCTAATTTCTCTCGTGAAACCCACTGATAAATTGAGGGGATATATAATTCCAGGACACACCTGTCACAAAATAAGTCTAATGTATTCCTCATATAAAATAGGAAAAACACAATCAACAAAAACATTTATATTAGAAACTAACAGATGAAAATTTAATAAATTCCCCAATCAATAAACATAATCATATACCATTCAGAGTAATATGGAAAATTGTATCAAAATAGTGAATCAAACTGATAATAAACTATCTATAGAAATAAAAAATATGGTTTCATTATAATATATACCTAACAGAGAAAATGTGGAATAGGGTTTGATGTCATTGATGAAAATAAATTTCAAAAAAAATATGATTAAAATAATTTTTATAAAAATAACCTTTCTATTTTGAAAACCCTTTTATAATATACAAATATTTCTAAGATATTATGGGAAAAAATTTCTTTGAAACTAACTTATGCACCTATAAAAGAAAATTCAATTAAATAAAGTTAGGTATTTCTATAAATGTCATAAAATATAAAAAAACATTCTTTTCACACATTTTTAAAATGGTTAAAAAGTAACACGTTTAGAAAATGACAAGAAAATTCATTTCCACAATTTAGTAAAAAGTTAGTCATGGGTAAACATTTCTATAATAAATAACATAAATAATGTAAAATAAAATTGAAAATAATTTTAGAAAACATGGATATGGAAAAAAATGTATTTTCAAACAAATATATAAATAAAGTTTATTTTATATTGTTAGAATTGAAAAATCATTTGATGAACTTTTATTTATGACCCATGAAACTATCCTAACTTGGAAAACACATGTTGAGTTTTAGTAAAGATATTTCTCCATGATGGAAGAATAAGTAGATTAAATTTCCATGTGCCACATGGTTGCTCATACATCAATAGATAGAGATTCCTTAGAAATGATTTCCAATATGATGGTTAGAACCCCCTTCGGGAGTAAGCTGTGGATTTTTCAAATTTTTGATTAAAGGTATAGATATCTTAAAACCCATTTTTAGAGTGTCTAGAACTTTTTTTGTAATTCCCCAACCATAGTTACCCAGAGTCGGTGCATTATTACATAATTGGCATGATCACAAAGGATCAAATCTCAAAAGACCAATTGGTTTAGTAGCATTGGAAACACTAGATATAATCATATGTATTACATTACATTATAAATTGAATAAAACTATAACAACAACTTGTCTTCACATCCCCAGAGACTATTCATGCATGTCAGTCATAATACACTTCTTCACATCCTTGGAAAAATAAATCATTGAAAGGGGTGAGCTCAAATGCTCAGTAAGGATTAAAATATAGCAGAAACATCTATAAGTAAACATAATCATTTAAGGCAATGTATAACTAAAACAAAATCATTATTAAACATGAACTTAAGAATAATATGGAAAAGATAAAATCAAATAATTCCATTTACTTACTCACATGGATATTCTACTAGTCAAATAACACATTCAATATCAATAACAGCTATCATAATAAGGGAATGCATAATGCTAGACTATCATAACCACATAGTCAAGGCCTTATGCCAAGACTACAAATAATATTTTGTCAAGGCCTTGTGCCAAGACACTAGTTTGTCTCATGAGACCTACCGATGCATCGAGGAGCTATAGAAGGCTCCACCCGTCACTTATTAAGTCCAATGCATTCCTCATATGAACAGGTTTAAACATAACATAAACATTCGTATTAAAACTAGCATAAGATATGTCAATACTTTCTTTATAAACCATGAATGGTATAAAAATAACACATCCACAGTCAAACATACCACAAAACGTTAAATAAAATATGGATGTTTCGTACCTTAATGAATCAACTTCAAATAAGCTTAAAATTCATCAAAGGATGTTGACATAGATGAAATAAAAAACTATTTGAGAGAAATATCTCTTTTTTGAAATCATTTAAAAGTCACATAATTATAAAATAATACAATTAATTTGAAAATATTTTTATAATCTTGTAATGGAAGCTTTGACAAAGTTATAACAACAAAAAATAGCCGCACCCGCCGTATAAGTTAAAAAAACATTCTTACCTTAAATTTTCTGAAAAAGACAAAAAGTAACTTGTTTGGAAAATGACAGAAAGATTTCTTTCCAAAATGTATGATGGTATAAATGACTTTAACCCATTTTCTATTGAATAGTAAAAATGTTTTGAAAGTCATTTTTAAGAAACATGGATGTGGATGATAACGAGGTCCCAATAGATAAATACGTATAAACAAACTCGGATAAGGAAGAGATTGTGAAGTAAACCCCTTACCTTGTAAATTTCCTTAGTCAATGGTATGTTAAACTCCTGTATAATAGTTAAAACATTGTTATTAAATTATACAATAATCATATACATCAATATGATATCATATACGATCTTTTAACATTGCTTTATTAATAATATCTTAGTATTATCGTGGTTTTGGGTGATAACCGATTCGTTCTCCTTATATGTTTGGTTAGATAAGACATGTTTGAAATGGATAGGTTGTATATTATTCATATTCATAATGATATTAATTCTATATACATTATTTTTAACCATCAAATGATAATTATTCTTGAATGGATATGATGGGGAATGAATCTTATCACGTTCGTGGAGATGGTATTCCTTATGTACGAACGAGAGACAATATATATTTTTTGATATTAAAATATAATTGAATGATAAATTATATATACAGAATAATTATAATGTCATATTAATTATTTACATCATTTATACTCATTATTATACCCATAGAAATAATAATGTATTGAATAACAATTAAACCACGATGTGGAGACAGTAAGCCGTACGTACACACGTACGGTGAAATGTCAATCATGTGATGGGTAGAATACTGAATATGGTTGTGCCATATTTATAATAACATCACAGTATATATAATATACTGGAGTTATTATTTTATAATGGAAATAATAAACAAAGTGTAAGTGGAAGATGAAAGAAACATGAAAGAGGGTGGTGAAAACGTTACCTCTTCTTCGAGTTCTTCCTTTTGATTTGATCAAAAGGACTCCATATAATGTCTTTCTGAGTAAAGGAGGACTTCTAGGATGAAGGGAGAGAATTTTAGAGGATAATTTGGTAGACGTTGGCCGAGCCAAAAGGCTTTGAAGGTGTGAGATTGAGAGAAGGGGGAGGGCCCTTTTATAAGAGGGGTGAGGGGCACCTTAGGAAAAGCTAGAAATATTATTTTATAATAAATTCATATTCGGTTTCTAAGGGAAAAAAAGTGATTTATTTAGATTCTATGGTGGGGATGGGTTGAAAAAAACTCAACCAATAGGATTTAGACATGTTTGGGTCACTAAATTAACCTTATCTTTAAGTATTAACTCTTAGTTAATTAGTTTCACTTTTACTATGTCTCTTTGTATTTTTATATTATATGGTTAATAAACATACTATAAACATCCAAGAGAACCTCATGTGGTTCATTAATGTTATATATAATAATATTTGAGCCCTTTGGCCGAACCTTAGATTCTTAGGAATAGAATATCAAATAATAATATAATATTTTTTTAAAAACTATTTTATGTCAATTTTGACACTATTTAGAAAATTGATTTTTTTGAAAATCATAACAGAATGATTACTTCAAAAAAAGTTAACTAAATCAATCATAATATGTCATATTAACCTATAAAATTAGTGGAATTTATAAAAAGTCTCAAATTATATTTATTTGGGTATTTAAAATATCAATTATCTTAAATTTTCACTGTTATGGTAATTACTGCATCACCATTGTGTCATAAATAAATTAAATTATTTAATGTATAAAAATTATAAATAAAATATCATTATGTATGAAATATTTTTATCCTTCTAATTAATATTTAAAATCGAATTTATCTTATGTGTAACCCTTTGTTAAGAATGTTTTTGTTATTAATCATTGATTTTAACTCTTTTAACTTTTCTTTGTATTAAATAATAATAAATGTTCTAATCTAATCCCAGTAGACCAAAGAGGTTCATATTTTATTCCTATGTTTATTTTTGGTCGAATTATGCTTACCCAATAGAATTAGGACATGTGTCAGGGTAAAAATAACATCATTCTTACATTTAATTACACTATTTACTTTTAACCGTGGTAAATAAAAGTAAAAAGTTACTATTCACCAAAAATTATTTTAATCTCATTGAACCACATTTTACGTACTGATATCAACCGTTTCTCTTGGATTTTAGAAATTTAACTCACAAAAGTGGTAAAATTATGTTTTTTGAAAAATTCAGTTTTTTAACTACCACTTAGTTGTTTCACTATTCATCAAAAAATGAAGTTTTTAAGAAAAATATCAATAATTCACCCTAGGCTAATTGTAATATTCTAAATCCAAAAATGAAGTCCATTTTGATAAATTAAATTTATAAAATTTCAAAAATTTGGTATTACTATTCATAACGACTATTTTAATTAGTTGTGGTGTGTTAGAACTCGAGGTTGCGTACAACACACGCTATTGCATTATTCTAAGGGAAACATACCATGGAAGCATGGGGTGTTACATTCTCCCCTCCTTAAAATAATTGCATACTTGTAATTTATAAGGTATTACAGCATAAAAAGACTCGGGTGGTTCTTCATCATAAGTTCTTCGGGTTCCCACGTTGCCTCTTCCATCTTATCGTTTCTCCATAGTACTTTTACCAGACGAGTTGTCTGGTTTCTCAGTACTTGCTCTTGGGTGTCAAGGATCCTGACGGGCTCTTCGCAAAAAGGCAGATCAGGTTCCAGTTCCAATTCCTCATAGGTCAGTACATGCATTGGATCAAGCATGTATTTTCTCAACAGTGATACGTGGAACACATTGTGAACTTTAGAGAGACTTGGCAGCATTGCCAAATGGTAAGCTATAGCCCCAATACTATCTAGAATTTCAAAAGGTCCTATGTACATGGGACTCAATTTGCCTTTCTTACTGAAATGTATAACTCCATTCCATGGAGATACCTTTAAGAAAACATGATCTCCCAACTGGAACTCCAAATCTTTTCTTCGGTTATCGGCATAGCTCTTTTGCCTACTTTGAGCTGCTTTGATGTGGTTTTGGATTACCTTCACCTTTTCTATCATTTCCTCCACCAATTCTAGGCCTAAAAGTTTCTTTCACCAACGTCATCCCAACAGGTTGGTGTGCAACATCTCTTTTCATATAACGCTTTATATAGTGCCATCTGAAAGCTTGAATGAAAGCTATTGTTATAAGAAAATTCCACCAGAGGTAAATATTGATCCCACATAACCTGGAAGTCAAGTGAGCATGATCTCAACATGTCTTCTAAGGTTTTAATAGTCTGTTCTGATTTTCCATCTATTTGAGGGTGGTAGGCAGTTCTCAAATGATGTTCGGTATCCAAGGCCTTCTGAAGACTCTTCCAGAATCTTGAAGTAAAATAGGGATCACGATCAGAAACAATCTATATGGGTACTCGATGAAGTCTCACAACTTCATTAATATATAGTGTTGCTAGATGTTCAAGTGGTAAATCCTCCCTTATAGCAAGACAATGTGATGACTTAGTAAGAAGATCAACAATGACCCATATTTCATCATTCCTTCTAGGAGTCTTTGGTAGTCCTATGACAAAGTCCATGGTAATATTATCCCATTTCCACTCAGGTATGGGAAGAGGTTGCGTGACCCCTCCAGGATGTTGCCTTCTATCTTTCACTTGTTGAAAAACCATACATCTTGACACAAAATTAGCATTCTCTCTCTTCATGTTGTCCCACCAGAAATGTTCTTTAAAATCTCTATACATTTTTGTGCTCCCAGGGTGTATAGAGAAATTGGAACGATGAGCATCATATAACAATTCCCTCTTTAAATCAGGTATACTGGGAACACAAAGTCTCTTCCCAAACATCAAAATTCCATCTTCATACACAAATTAACTCAATCTCCCATCATTCACAACTTTAATCTTCTTTTTGAACTCTTCATCATTAGCTTGAGAACTCTTATCTTTTCTAGTAAAGATTGTTTGGCAACCATTTGAAAATGTTTTGATGTTTCACCTTCCTTGGTGATTCCCATATCCATCATTACTAGATCCATGAAAATAGGATATCTTTCCACTCTCATCATGTTCAAAACTCCATGATCTTTTCTACTAAAAGCATCTTCCACCTTATTTGCCTTCTCAGGGTGGTAGTGTATCATGCAATCATAATCCTTGAGTAGTTCAAGCCATCACCTTTGCCTCATGTTGAGTTATTCTTGTGAGAAGATATACTTCAAACTTTTGTGATTGGTATATATATCACATTATTCACCATAGAAATAATGTCTTCATATCATCAAATCAAAGATTACAGCAGCTAACTCAAGATCATGAGTAGGATAGTTTTGCTCATGAATTTTCAGCTGTTGTGATGCATAGGCAATGACCCTATCATTCTGCATAAGGACACATCCAAGTCCTTTCTTCGATACATCACTATAAATTACGAACCTATCATTCCTTGATGGTAGAGTCAATATAAGAGCATTGACTAATCTTCTCTTCAGTTCTTCGAAACATTCTTCACACTATTTTTTCCAATCAAATTTAACCTCTTTACGTGTGAGCTTCGTTAATTGGTTAGCCAATTGGGAAAAATTCTTGATGAAGCGTCAATAATAACCTGCTAAACCTATAAAACTACATTCTTCGGTTATAATCGTAGGTGCTGGCCATTATTGGATTGATCTTGTCTTAGAAGGATCAACAGAGATTCCATTGTTTGTAACAATATGGTCAAGAAAAGAAATCTCTTGAAGCTATAATTCACACTTTCTAAACTTCCCTCTTTAAATCAGGTATACTGGGAACACAAAGTCTCTTCCCAAACATCAAAATTCCATCTTCATACACAAATTAACTCAATCTCCCATCATTCACAACTTTAATCTTCTTTTTGAACTCTTCATCATTAGCTTGAGAACTCTTTATCTTTTCTAGTAAATATTGTTTTGCAACCATTTGAAAATGTTTTGATGTTTCACCTTCCTTGGTGATTCCCATATCCATCATTACTAGATCCACGAAAATAGGATCTCTTTCCACTCTCATCATGTTCAAAACTCCATGATCTTTTCTACTAAAAGCATCTTCTACCTTATTTTCCTTCTCTGGGTGGTAGTGTATCATGCAATCATAATCCTTGAGTAGTTCAAGCCATCACCTTTGCCTCATGGTGAGTTCTTCTTGTGAGAATATATACTTTAAACTTTTGTGATCGGTATATATCTCACATTATTCACCATAGAAATAATGTCTTCATATCATCAATGCAAATATTACAGCAGCTAACTCAAGATCATGAGTAGGATAGTTTTTCTCATGAATTTTCATCTGTCGTGATTCATAGGCAATGACCCTATCATTCTGCATAAGGACACATCCAAGTCCTTTCTTCGATGCATCACTATAAATTACGAACCCATCATTCCCTGATGGTAGAGTCAATATAGGAGCATTGACTAATCTTCTCTTCAGTTCTTCGAAACATTCTTCACACTCTTTTGTCCAATCAAATTTAACCTCTTTACGTGTGAGCTTCGTTAATGGGTTAGCCAATTGGGAAAAATTCTTGATGAAGCGTCAATAATAACCTTCTAAACCTATAAAACGACATTCTTCGGTTATACTCGTCGGTGCTAGCCATTCTTGGATTGATCTTGTCTTAGAAGGATCAACAGAGATTCCATTGTTTGTGACAATATGGTCAAGAAAAGAAATCTCTTGAAGCTAGAATTCACACTTTCTAAACTTCCCATATAATTCATGTCTTCTAAGAGTCTTCAAGATAAAGCGCAAGTGATTTTCATGATCTTAGTAGCTTTTAGAGTATACTAAGATATCATCAATAAATACTACCACAAAATCATCGAGATATTCCATAAAAAAACTATTCAATAGATCCATGAATACAGAGGGCGCATTAGTCAATCCAAAAGGCATTACTGTAAATTCATAACGCCCGTACCTTGTTTGGAACGCTGTCTTCGGAATGTCTTCCTTCTTAAAACAGAACTGATGATATCCAGATCGAAGTTCAATCTTTGAAAAGTATTTAGCTCTATGCAGTTGGTCAAATAAATTATCAATGCAAGGTAGGGGATACTTGTTCTTTATTGTTATAGCATTGATCTCCCTATAATCGATACATAACCTCATAGATCCATCTTTCTTTTTAACGAAAAGAACAAGGACTTCCCATGGAGAAACACTAGGGAGAATAAATCCCTTATTACTCAATTCCTATATTTGTTTCTTTAGTTCAACTAATTCCACAGAGGCCATTTTATAAGGGGTCTTCGATATGGACCTTGATCCAGGAATTAAATCAATGGAATACTCAAATTCTCATTCTGAAGGATGTCCAGGTAAATATTCTAAAAAAACATCAACATATTCTTTCACAATAGGCACATCCTCCATTAGAACATTCTTTTCCTCACCCACATCAATTTCACACTCTTCCTCCCCAATAATTGAATTTAGTTGAGCTACTGGGGGTGGATCTAGATAAGAATTAGGTGGTGATGATTCTGCTCTAAAGATAAGGTTTTCCTTATCATCATCATCAAGAATCATAACCTCCTTCTTCTTTCAATAAATCTTCGTATCATGGTCCAGAAGCCAATCCATACTGAGGATTATATCAAATTCAGTCATGGGTATAACGATGAGATCAACAGATAAAGAACATTTATATGCCCTAAGGGGAACGGATCCACTAAACTTTGTAGAAATGATACTTCCTTTAGGGGTTTTTACTGACAACTCTCTTGTTAAATCAAATTGGATATATCTAATTTTCTTAGCAAACTAGGAAGATATGAAAAATTGTGATGATCCAAAATCAAATAATTCATTTTCTAAACTTGAGGAAACCATTAAATTACCTGCCACCACATCTTTCGGAGCTTTTACATTAGCGGTAGTGATAACATATTCTTGGCCTTGATCCACTAGCCTCTTCTGAGGTAAGTTCCCTTGATGCATTGGACATTTATTTGAATAATGTCCCATCTCTCTGCAATTGTAGCACTGAACATCAGTTGCTTCTTTCTTCCCCTGGTAATCATGAGTATGGTGGCCTTTTTCACCACACTTGTAAAAGACTACCATTCCCTTCAAGAAAGTACCAGGGTGTTTCTTCCCACATTTACTACAAGATGGATATTCAACATTTCCCTTCTTTCCGTTTATTTCTGTTTCTAGAGTGATCAGAAGATCTCTTCTTCTCCTGCTTTTCTTTAAATTCATAAGACTTAGATAATTTCTTTTCCATCTTGATAGAACATGAGATAATGTCTTCGTATGAAGAGAAGAATTTTGATACTAAAGCTCGATGGAGAAATGGTTTTAACCCATCAAATAAACGATCAATATTACTTCTTGGGTTATGTATATAATCAGCTGCATGCCTTGCTAATCTTTTAAAGTAGGCTCATACTTCACAACATTCTCATCCTCCTTTTACCTCAGATTGAGAAACTACCTTTCCATATCTGCTCGATGGTAATGAGGAATGTATGTTTCTAAGAAAATCTCTTTAAACTCACTCTATTACATACATGATACTTCTTCATCGTCATTTGTATTTTGAATCAAGGACCACTATTGATCAGCATCTTCAGTGAGGCAGTAAAATACCATGAAAACTTTTTCCCTTTCACTACACCCCAAGGCGTGGAATATTTTTTCTGTGGAATTGATCCATTGCTCAGCTACTAGTGGATTTGTACCCCCATTAAATGTTGGTGGTTGTTGCCTCATAAATAAATTTAACATTGATCCTCCACTCCGTGGATTAGGGTGCTCCATACGAGTATGGTTATTATTCAAAACCTGAGTGAGTTGTCCCAGTATAGTGAGAAGCTGATAAGAACCAGTTGTATCACCAACTCCACTATAATTATCTTGAGAAGGAGGGAAATCCCTACATAGATACTGTGCATTGATACAGTTTCCATTTCTTCTACTAGGCTCCATTTTAAAACAATAGAATAAACTAGATTAGTTTATGAATCGAAATATATAATTCCATACTCATAAAAAACATAACATAAATTGTACAGTATATGAATATAATCCATAATCATAAAAAATTGTTTTCCTTGAAAAATTATATACTCATAACCCTTCATAATAAATTTTAATGAAAATGAGAATTATCCTAAGGATATCCCCCGGGAGTTTCGTAACCAAGAGTGTAGCAAGGCCCATTGTTGTGTACCAGGATACCCCAGGTCAAGCCGGAAACTCTTTGTCAGAGTTTTCACTCCTAGGTACATCTCTGCCAGAGCCGCCTCTACCTGCTCGTATCCAAACAGGGATGTATTTCTTGGAAAATACAAAAAATCTATACCTTACCAAAATTCTAGGATTTTCTTCTATACTAATACTCAAAGAATATCTTAAGGCTACATGGTCTAATCAGAGTTTATCTAAATATAGATTCCATGTTTTGTACTAAACCTCCTCTGATACCAACTATAACGCCCCGACCACTGTTACCCAGAGTCTGTGCATTATTACATAATTGTCATGATCACAAAGGATCAAATCTCAAAAGACCAATTGGTTTAGTAGCCTTGGAAACAGTAGATATATTCATATGTCTTACAATACATTATAAATTGAATAAAACTATAAAAACAACTTGTCTTCACATCCCCATAGACTATTCCTGCATATCAGTCATAATACACTTCTTCACATCCTCAGAAAAATAAAACATTGAAATGGGTGAGCTCAAATGCTCAGTAAGAATTAAAATATAGCGGAATCTTCCATAAGTAAACATAAGCATTTAAGGCAATGTATAACTAAAAAAAATCCTTATTAAACATGAACTTAAGAATAATATGGAAAAGATAAAATAAAATACTTTCATTTACTTACTCACATGGATATTCTACTAGTCGAATACTCACATTCAATATTAATAACAACTTTCATAATAAGGGAATGCATAATGCTAGACTATCATAACCACATAGTCAAGGCCTTGTGCGAAGACTACAAATAAGATTTTGTCAAGGCCTTGTGCCAAGGAACTTGTTTGTCTCAAGATACGTAACGATGCATCGAGGAGCTATAGTGGGCTCCACCCATTACTTATTAAGTCCAATACAGTTCTCATATGAACAAGTTTAAACATAACAAAAACATTCATTTTAAAAATAGCATACGAAATGTCAATACATTCTTCATAAACCATGAATGGTATAAAAATAACACATCCATAGTCAAACATACCACAAAACCTTAAATATAATATGGATGTTTTGTATCATAATGGATCAACTTCAAATAAGCGTAAAATTCATCAAAGGATGTTGACATAGATGAAATCAAAACTATTTGAGAGAAATATCTCTTATTTTGAAATCATTTAAAAGTCACATAATTATAAAATAATACATTTAATTTGAAAATATTCTTATAAGAATGTAAGGTAAGCTTCAAAAAAGTTATAATGGTGGAAAATAGCCACACCCACCGTATAAGTTAAAAAAACATTCTTACCTTAAATTTGACGAAAAGGTCAAAAAGTTCCTCATTTGGGAAATGATAGAAATATTACTTTCCAAATAGTATGAGGGTATAAATGACTTTAACACATTTTCTATTGAATAGTAAAAATGTTTTGAAAGACATTTTTATGAAACATGAATGTGGATGATAACGAGATCCCACTAGATAAATACGTATAAACAACCTCGGATAAGGAAGAGATTATGAAGTAAACCCTTACATTGTAATTTTCCTTAGTAGATTGTATGTTAACCTCCTATATTATATTTAAAACATTATTATTTAATAATACAATATTCTTATACATCAATATGATGTCATGTATGATCTTTTAACATTGCTTTATTAATAATATCTTAGTATTATCGTTGTTTCGGGTGATAACCGATTCGTTCTTCTTATATGTTTGGCTAGGTAAGACATGTTTGTAATGGATATGTTGTATCTTATTAATATTCAGAATTATATTAATTCTATAAACATTATTTTTAACTATCAAATGAAAATTAGTCTTGAATGGATAAGATGGGGAATGAATCTTATCGCGTTCGTGGAGACGGTATTCCGTACATACGCAAGAGCGAAAATATCATTTTTTTGATATTAAAATATAATTGAATGGTATATTATATATACAAAATCATTATAATGTCATATTAATTATTTACATCATTTATACTCATTATTATACCAATACAAATAATAATGTATTGAATAACAATTATGCCACGACGTGGAGACGGTAAGTCGTACGTACACACGTATGGTGACATGTCATTAAAATGATGGGTAGAATACTAAATATGTTTGTTCCATATTTAACATAAATGTATATAGAAGATACTGGAGTTATTATTTTATAATGGAAATAATAAACAAAGATGAAGTGAAAGAAGAAAGGAACTTGAAAGAGGGTGGTGAAAATGTTACATCTTCTTCGGGTTCTTCCTTTTGATTTGATCAAAAAGAATCCTTAAGATGGCTTTCTGACTAATGTAGGGATTCTAGGATTAAGGGAGAGAATTTTAAAGGATTATTGGGTAGTGGTTGGCCGAGAAAAAAGGCTTTGAAGGTGAGATATTGAGAGAAGGGAGAGTGCCCTTTTATAAGATGGGTGAAGGGAACCTTAGGAAAAGCTAGAAATATTATTTTATAATAAATTTATATTCAGTTTCTAATGGATAAAAAGTGATTTATTTCGAGGCTATGGTGGGGATGGGTCGAACAAAACTCATCCAATAGAATTTAGATAGGTTTGGGCCACTAAATTATCCTTATATTAAGCATTAACTCTTAGTTAATTAGTTTCACTTCTACTATGTCTCTTTGTATTTTTATATTATATATTTAATAAAGTTACTATAAACATCCAAGAAAACCTCAAGTGGTTCATTAATGTTATATATAACAATATTTAACCCCTTTTTCTGATCCTTATATTTTTAGGAATAGAATATCAATTAATAATATAATATTTTTTTCAAAAACTCTTTTATGTCAATTTTGACAATATTTAGAAAATTTCTTTTTTTTTTGAAAATCATAACAGAATTATTACTACAAAAAAAGTTAATTAAATAAATCATAACATGACATATTAAACTATAAAATCAGTGGAATTTATAAAAAGTCTCAAATTATATTTATTTGGGTATTTTTAATATCAATTATCTTAATTTTTCACTATTATGGTAATTACTGCATCACCATTGTGTCATAAATAAATTGAATTATTTAATGTCTAAAAATTATAAATAAAATATCATTATGTATGAAATCTTTTTATATTTATAATTAATATTTATAATCGAATTTATCATATGTGTAACAATATGTTAAAAATGTTTTAGTTATTAATATTTAATTTTAACTCTTTCAACTCTTCTTTGAATTAAATAATATTAAATGTCCTAATCTAATCCATGTGGACCAAAGAGGATCATAATTTATTCCTAAGGTTATTTTTGGTCGAATTATTCTCATAAAATAGAATTAGGACATGTGTTAGTGTAAAAATAACATCATTATTACCTTTAATTACATTATTTACTTTTAACCGTGGTAAATAAAAGTAAAAAGTTACTATTTGAAAAAATTTATTTTCATATCATTGAACCACATTTTACTTACTCATATCAACCGTTTCTATTAGATTTTATAAATTCATATCACAGAAGCGGTAAAATTAAGTTTTATGAAAAATTCAGTTTTTATCTACCACATAGTGGTTTCACTATTAAACAAAAAATGATGTTTTCAGAAAAATACCAAAAAATCACTCTAGGATAATTTTCATATTTTGAATCCAAAAATGAAGTCCAATTTGATAAAACAAATTATAAAATTTCAAAAAGTAGGTATTACTATTTATAACAGCTAGTTTAATTAGTTGTGGTGTGTTAGAACTCCAGGTTGCGTACAACACACGCTATTGCATTATTCTAAGGGAAACGTACTTTGGAAGCGTGGGGTGTTACATTTATGGAATTTTAAAAAATCCAAATAGGGTGAATACACATTTTCAATGGTTTGTGTTTTTTATAGGCATTTATTTGACTATTCAAAAAGCCCAAACAGACTTACGAATCAAAAGATATGGTTGTTCTAAGTTGGATTTCATTTTAACCTAAATGAAATTTGAAAAAAATCCAGAATCCCACATAGTGCTTTTCTTCGACCAGATAACTCTTTGATTTGAACATAAATAAGTAAAAAGATTTTGTGGATCCACTTTCATTTTTAGATCATAGGCGGTGGTATTATCTAATGAAAAACAATTTTCCATCATTGCATGTCACCCTGAACTTTTAACGAAACACTCATACTATAAAATGAATTCTTTAGTACTCTGAGGCGGTGAATTTCAGCCTCCCACCAAATAAAGTTGTTTTTAGTCTCAGGTGTTATTTTACATAGTTAAGTAATCAATTCAAAAACATCCTTTATGGATAGACCTATTTAGAAACTGCTTTGTGAAACTCCTATGTGAAGCATCTATGTGGCATCCCTCATTTGTGAACTACAATGCATACTTTTTTTTTCTAAAGAGGTGAATATTTTGTAAAAATAGTTATTTACCACTGAATATAAATACTAACATGGACTTTTGGAATGGGGTGTTGAAACCTAGAGGGAGATGGGAATAGATACTGGGGATGCCCTCAGATGCTCCACCTATGCATACTCTCTAGGAATCACTCAAGTAAACCTCTTGAATTTAAAATTAGAGAGGGTATTTTCAATATAGCCCCACAAAGGACCTTCATAAGGAAATACCTCCACAAATTAGTACTATTGAAAGGAAACTCTGTTAAGATGTTATGTATCTCGCACTATGTGAAAATCTTTGATGCCAGCCTCTATGAGAAAACACTACGCGGTCTACCCTTCATAAAAATCCTACTCAGAAGGCCCTATGAAGATGAACCTATGAAAATATCTTATGTGGATTTCCTTTTATGATGCCTAATGTGGGTTTCCTTTTCCAAAGCTCATATTCAGGTACCCCATCACGAATCACTATACAAATAACCATTTTCAAAGAGCCTATATAGACTCCCCTTCGTGAAGCCCTATATAGATAACCCTATGTGAATGAAATATATGGATACCCTTTAAAAATTCCCATGAGGCCAATTCATTATGGTGTTACTATGAAGAAACCCTTTCTTGAATCCCTATTTGAAGGTCCTATGCATACACCCCTTGGAAAATCCCAATGCATCCAATGCTATGTGGAGATCCATTGTAGACCCCCATTCATAATGAATTATGCAGAAACTCATATTAAAGTATGTGATCTTACACAAACTCACATTTCAGGAATCCATCTATGTGTAATCCTTAACCGAATCTTTAATTAACCACAGAGGCAATATTCTCTTTTTTTATTAATTCATCACTAGTTAAGATAGTTATCATGATTCCAAAAATATGGACATCATATTAGGTGTAATCCCAAACCAAATATTTATTAACCATTGAGTAGAGATACTCCTCATGGTTCCAAAAACATGGGAATCCTCCTTAGTATAAGCCCCAACCAAGTATATAATTATGCACCGAGTTGAGATACTCTTCATGGTTATCAATTAACTACGAGTCGAGATACTCCTCATGGTTTCAGAAACATGGGCATCCTCCTAGGTGTAATCCCAAACTAAATATTTAAGTAACCATTGATTCAAGATACTCCTCATGGTTATAAATTCACCAATAGTTGAAATACTTCTCATGGATCCAGAAACACAATCATCCTCTTATGTGTATGCTCCAACAAAATATTTAATTAACCATATAGTTGAGATACTCCTCAGGTTTATCAATTTACCATGATCCGAGATAGTCTTTATTGTTCCAAAAACCTTGGAATACTCCTAAGTGTAAGCCCTAACCAAATGTTTAATTAACCACTATGTCAAGATACTCTTCATGGTTATCAATTAACCATGAGTCGAGAAACTCCTCATGGATCCAGAAACAAGGTAATCCTCCTAGGTGTAATCCCAACTAAATCTTTAATTAACAATTGAGATGAGATAATCCTCCTGGTTATCAATTTACCATGATTTGAGATACTTATCATGAATCAAAAAACAAGGGAATACTCATCATTTAATTCACCCAAAAAATATTTAATTATCCATTGAGTTGAGATACACCTCATGGTTATGAATATTCACCTTGATTTGAGATACTCCTCTTGGTTCCCAAATATGGGAATCCTCTTGGGTGTAATCCCCAAACAAATCTTCAATTACCATTGAGTTGAGATACTCCACTAGGTTCTAAACTATGGGGCTCTTCCTAGGCATAATCCCCAGAATATACCCTAACCTGACCCACCTATTAAATCATGTATATCAGGGAAATTCATATTATTTCTTATTATCTCCTCTTTTACAACACAAGAATCTTCTCAGGAAATACTTAGTGTACAATACCTATATTATAATCTAATTTAATGCTATCACACAATGTGTATGATCTTATTATGTCTTTTATTCCTTACACTGACCATGACTCACAAGGGATTATAGTTTAAAAATGATCCTCCCATCAACATGGTGAAAGTACCTCCCTTACCAACTACCTTTTATGGTCCAATCCCTGATCATTCCACCAAACATTTTGGGCTATGACTCATATTATTAGTAGTATACGTAGGATGCCTCATTGAGGTTCAAATCCAATATCATTTCCTTCTTTACCCATTCCATCAAACTACGTGGTCTTTGATTCCTATTTTCATAAGATACATAGGAATCCTCTGAAAGGTTCAATACCAACTCTATAACTCCAACCACCACCATGTATATTGATAAACATTAGAGTTACTCGCTAGAAATCTTTAAATCAAGGTATCAAAAATTAATAAGAGAAAGATGAGGAATCTATAATATATTTAGAGTTTTACATCAATCACTTGGTGTTGATCATATCATTAGAATAGGGGTAACTGGTCCCACTTTAAGATTTATGAAGGATTCACTAATATGTCTTAAATTTATAATAGAGTCATGGAGTGGGAAAAAACCTTCCCAAAAAGGGTGTGGTGAGACCAACCTCCCATACTCTTAACTAACACAATTCCTTTGATGTCACTGGTAAATTCCTATTGATTTATTACTTTTGTAAAGAAGGTATTCATTGACTAAAAAAAATAAATGTGTGAAATATATCATAGTTTTAATGTGAAACAAAAAATGGTGATCCCAATTTGAATGATTGTGTAACCATTCTTAACCCCCCCATTGTAACACCCGAGACTTTTATGTTATATGAATCATCAATGGAATCTTTTTCTACACAACACTTACTTGGCTTGCTTTACACGCAATCGCGACCTTCCTCGATAGCTTGCGTCGTATGCAATACCGAGTTTCACTAAACAACAATATGCTATTAAAACTAGCCGTTATGAATAGTAATAACTACTTTTTGAAATTTTATAAATTTTATTTTTCAAAATGGACTTCATTTTTGGACTCAGAATATCGAAATTCGCCTAGGGTTAAATTTTGGTATTTTTCTGAAAACTTTCAATTTTTGATGAATAGTGAAACCACTAAGTGGTAGGTTAAAAACTAAATTTTGCATAAAACATAATTTTACCGCTTCTGTGAATGGAATTTCAAAAATCCGACAGACACGGTTGATATCAGTAAGTAAAATGTGGTTCAATGAGATAAAAATAATTTTTTGGTGAATAGTAACTTTTTACTTTTTTTTTACCGCGGTTAATAGTAAATAGGGTAACTAAGGGTAAATATGATATTAATATTACCCTAACACATGTCATAATTCTATTGGACAAGTGTAATTCGACCAAAAACAAACTTAGAAATAAAATATGACCATTTAGGCCCACTTGGATTAGATTAGGACATTTATTATTAATTTATTTAAAGAAGGGGTAAAATAGTTAAAATCAATGTTTAATAAGTAAATCATTTTTTATATGGGGTTATACATAAGATAAATTAGACTATAAATATTCATTAGAAAGCTAAAAAGATTTCCTACATAATGGTATTTTATTTGTAATTTTTAGACATTAAATAAGTTAATTTATGTATGACACAATGATGATGCAGTAATTATCTTATTAATGAAATATTGACATAATTGATGTTATAAACACCAAAATAAATGTAATTTGAGACTTTTTATGAATTACACTAATTTTCTAGGTTACTATAATATATTAGTGTTGATTTGATCAACTTGGTTCGAACATATAATTCTGTTATGACTTTCACAAAAATCATATATCAAATAGTGTCAAAATTGACACAAAATAGTTTTTAAATCAAATATTATATTATTAATTGTTATTTTATTCCTAAAAATCTAAGGTTCGGCCAAATGACTTATATAAGGATATATATATTAATAATAAAAAATTTGGGGTTCGTTTGGCATGTTATATTAAGTGTATTAACCATATAGTGAAAGAAAACAAAAGACATGGTAAAAGTTAAATTATTTAACTTAGAGTTAAATCTAATTGATAAGGTTAACATAATACCCTAAACTTGTATAAATCCTATTGGTTGATAGGATTTCGACCCATCCCCACTTTAGCTTCGAAATAAGACCCTTTGGAACCATTATAAACCGATTTTTACTTTAATATAAAATAATATTTTGAGATATTCCTAAGGTGCCCCTCTCCTCCCTTATAAAAGGGCACCTCCTCCCCCTCCTCCTCACACCAATTTGAGCACTCAAGCTCGGAAAAACCATGTCATTTTCCCCTCTCCACTTCCCTAGAATAATCCTAGAGGTCCTGGTCTTCTTCAAAGACCAATCTTAGTTCCCTAAGTGGAGGATTCAAAGAGGCGTTCCAAAGAAGAGGTAATATCCATTACCGATCTTTTCAATTTCTTTCTTCTTCAACTTTTTATTCTTTAGTTGTTTCATGATAAAGTAATAACATCAGTATTACTTACATACTGATATGTTATTATAAATATGAAACAACCCTAATTCACCTTCTATCCATCCCACGGAAAAATGAAATCACCGCGCGTGCGTACGTACGGAATACCGTCTCCACGCCGTGGTGTAATCTATTTTCCACCATCACTTTACAAGGATGATTATAATGGTGTAATGAGTAACTATTTATGATTATTATAAAGTAATATTGATACTGAAATAATATATATATACTCCAATACAGTTCCACGATCATAGGAACGATATCATCACTCGTGCGTACGTACGGAATACCGTCTCCACGATGTGATGCGACTCGTTCTACATGATCATCATTACATAGTAATTATATAAATGAATTGAATGAATAAATATGATATATGTTACACTAATACCATTCTGGATATAAGGTATCTATAACGTTAAAAGAAGAATAAGAATGTATTCGGCAAAACACGCATAAGAACAAAAGGCAATAAAGACCCGAGTAACAAGTAACAATGAAATATTACTATCAAGAAGCTAAGAATATGACCATATATGATATAATATCAATATGTATGATTCTGGAATAAGTCAATAACATTATTTAAACCATTATACAGGAGCTTCGGACACGTACAAAGCAAATTGGACCTAAGGCAAGGGAAATATCACAATCTCACTTTTATCCGAGATTGTTTTTACTTTGGTAATTACTGGGGTGTATTTTATCATCCACATCCATGTTCCCCCAATATGTAATATTATTTCCATCCTTCTACAATATTTTATATCCAATTTTACCCTTTGGTGAGTTTTTAGTAAACGATATGAAAGGAATCTTTTGTCGTTTTTCGTACGAGGTACTTTTTGACTTTTCCGACAAAAGTACGAAGAATGTTTTTTTAACTTATACGGCATGAATGGATTTTTAAAACATTATTTCCAAGAAACTTCATTTACATGTTTTCTAGTTTATCTTTAATAAACTTCTTTTATTTTAAAGTTGTATGACATGTTATGAAAGGAAAAATGTTTTTGAAGAAGAAAGGATATTTTCCTCAAGAATGGAGTTCAAGTGTTTTATCAAAATTATTTTCCATATAAGATAATAAAGGGTTGTGTTTTTATCCCTATTATTAAATTGATTTGATCATGTTGTGATGGAATTATTTTTATGAATTCCTTTATCTTATATGAATTGATTTATGATGTCATGATGTTTCAAAAGCCCATTTTTGTTACATGTGTTATGAAATGATGTATGTTTTATGATTATGTGGCACACATAAGAAAGGATTCATTATAAGATGGGTGGGACCTATATCTCCCTATAATGCATTGGGTAAAGATTTTATATCTCATGAGATAGACATGGCTGGAACAGTAGGTTATACCGGTTCAGTGAAACAGGACTGGAATGAGGGTGACTCGGTTCAGAAAGGGACTTTGTCCACTAAGATAGTCTTGGAAATGAGTCATGACTAACAAGAAATGATTTTCCATGATTATGTGTGCATGCCACAAAGTTTCAAGTTTTATGTTATGATTATGGGGATCTCATTTTCACTTCTATGATTTATTCCATGTTAAGATATTATGATCTCTTTTGCAGGTTTTGATTTTCAAAAAGATATGATATGATTTTCATTTCCTTTATTTTCCCTTGCTGAGAATTTGAGCTCACCCTTTTATGTTTTCTTTCCCCCAGGTCAGGAAGATGGATATTAAGTAGAATATGCTAAAAGGGACCCTAGATATGATGAAATAAATGGGAGACACTGTAGAAGATTTATGAACCAATTGTTTATGTTTCCCAGTTTCTAAAGACACTATACCTATACGGTCCTTTGTGGTTCTGTCATATGTTGTAATAAGTGTGCTTCAATTTTGAAGTATTAACAATGTATGTAAAGTATGGGTCGCTATAGTTGGTATCAGAGGAAAGGTATAGTCAACCTTTGGAAACTAGGATGTGAAAGCCTTAGTAAGAACCCTAAGGATAAGTCTAAGCATAGAACACAATCTTAGTGTTTTAGAAATGGCCTTGAATAACCTAGGATAAGACCTTAAGCATGAAAATTTTATTCTTGAATTATGTGGTTTTCCTATTATAATTAGTGTTGCTCACACTATTCTTCTTGGTTTTAGTCAATGGCTGGAACCTGAAGGAACCGTGTTAATGCGGAATGCGATGGGCAATGCAATGATTGTCCCCCTGAGCAACCCAACGATATGGGAGATGGAATGAAAAATCTTATAGCCATGCTCACACAACTTTCTCAAGCTATGAATCATGCAGGACTTCCAAACGAGCAAAGGAAGGAGCAACATTCTGTTGAATCCTTCATGAGGCAGCGTCCACCTTCTTTCAGTGGGTCTACTGATCCATTAGTTGCTGAACAATGGATTAGTACAACTGAAAAGATATTTTCAGTTCTTCAATGTTCTGAACATGATAAAGTCATCCTAGAAGTGTATCGTTTGAAAGGAGATGCTGATCAATGGTGGAATCTTATTAAGAATATGAGGCAAAGGGATGAAATTGAGTCTATGGAATGGGATGAGTTCAAGAACTTATTTTTCAATAAGTACTTCCCTCGTATTCTCCGAACAAAGATGGAGAAAGAGTTTCTTGAACTGAAGCAAAGGGATGATGAATCTGTTGGTACCTATGAAGCACATTTTACAAGACTTGCAAGGTACACTTCTGGTATTATTATCCAACCTGAGAGTAAGATCGATCGATTCTTTAGTGGCTTAAAACCAAGTTTTCGAAGGGCGTTAGCCATAAGGGACTTCAATAGCTACGAGGAAATCGTTCGATGTGCTCTCAAAGTCGAGATGGAGATTGAAGTAACCCATCAGTCACATGGGTTTGATAAGAAGAGGAAGATGGAATTCAAAGGAAAATCTAAAGAGCACACGGAAAAGAAGATTAGCTTTTCCTTATGCTCAAAGTGTGGAAAGAAACATGGAGGGAGTTGTCTTAAAGGGACAAGTAAATGTTTTAAATGTGGAAAGGAAGGTCATCAGGCATTTGAATGCCATGATAATGGGAAGAAGATGTCTAATGATGCAAACAAAGGAAGGGATACACATAATGAACCTACTACACTTCAATGTTTCAAGTGCAAGGAGATGGGGCATTATGCCAATCAATGCCCAAATCCAAGGGTTGATGATGATGGTCGACGTCAACAAAATCTTAAGGCTAAAGACAAAGGAAAGTCACATGCAATTTCTATCAGCGATGTGGAGTACGATAACGAAGTGGTGAAAGGTACACTTACCATCCACTCTAAAGTATCAAATGTTTTATTTGATTCTGGATCCACCCACTCTTTTATTTCTGAAAAATTTTCTAAGGTTATCACCGTACCACCTCAACAATTAGATGTTGAGTTAGCTGTGACAACACCTAATGGCACAACAGTCGCATCAAAAGTTTATAATTCTTCTCCGATCGAAGTTTGTGGGAAAGTGCTTCCTGCAAATCTTGTGATCCTTCCTTTAGTGGAATTTGATGTGATTCTTGGCATGGATTGGCTTTCTCTACATGGAGCTCATATCAATTGACAAAGAATGGAAGTCACATTTCATATTCCAGATCAATCTACGATTGTCTATCAATGCAAGGATGCACATAACCTTCCAGTGGAAATTCCTTCCATCTTATGGGTCTCGATTCCACTAAATGAAGGTTATTTATCTCAAATGGTTGGTGAGAAACTCACGATTAAGAATATTCCCATTGTACGGGAGTTTGATGATGTCTTTCCGGAGGAATTACCGGGTCTTCCACCAAATCGTGAAGTTGAGTTTTCAATAGAACTCGTACCGGGTGCATTGTCTATTTTAAAGACACCTTATAGAATGGCCCCAATTGAGTTGCAGGAATTGAAGAGCAACTCCAAGAGAATCTTGATAAGGGATTCATACACCCTAGTGCGTCACCTTGGGGAGCACCTGTTCTATTTGAAAGATGGATCAATGAGACTCTGCATTGATTATCGAGAACTTAACAAGATCACTATCAAGAACAAATATCCTCTCCCATGCATTGATGTCTTATTTGACCAACTACGCATAGCTCAATACTTTTCCAAGATTGATCTTCGTTCAGGGTATCATCAATTAAGGGTCAAAAGGGAGGATATACCAAATACGGCTTTCCGTACAAGGTATAGACACTACGAATTTATAGTGATGCCATTTGGTCTTACTAATTCCCCTGCTATCTTCATGGATCTAATGAATAGAGTCTTTAGAGACTACCTTGATCAATTTGTGGTAGTCTTTATAGACGACATTATTGTCTATTCAAAGAGCAAGGAAGAGCATGAAGATCACTTGAGAATTATATTGAAGACCCTGAGAAAGGAGAAGCTTTATTCCAAATTTACCAAGTGTGAATTTTGGCTTCAAAAAGTTGCATTTTTGGGTCACATAATCTCAAAAGAGGGGATATTTGTGGATCCAGCAAAAACAGAGGTTATCGAAAGATGGTCGAGACCAACAACAGTAACTGAGATCCGAAGTTTTCTTGGTTTGGCTGGATATTATCGACGTTTTGTAAAAGATTTTTCACGATTATCTAATCCACTCACCAAGTTGACTCAGAAAGGAGTTAAGTTTGTCTGGACAGAGGAATGCGAAGAGGATTTCAAGGAGTTGAAAAGAAGGTTATCCAGTGCACCTGTGCTCACACTGCCTTGTAGTGGAGAAAGGTTTGTGATCTACAGTGATGCATCCAAGAAGGGATTGGGGTGTGTTCTTATGAAAAATGATATGGTGATAGCTTATGCCTCACGACAGTTGAAAATCCATGAGCAAAATTACCCAACTCATGATTTGGAGTTGGCTGCGGTAATCTTTGCATTAAAGATTTGGAGGCATTACCTTTATGGTGAAAGGTGTGATATTTATACTGATCATAAAAGTTTAAAGTATATTTTCACACAAAAGGAGTTGAATATGCGTCAAAGAAGATGGTTGGAGCTGATTAAGGATTATGACTGCTCAATCCATTACCACCCTGGGAAAGCAAACAAGGTGGCAGATGCATTAAGTCGACAAGACCATGCTAGTTTATCCATGATGAGGATCACAAAAGATCCAATATTTATGGATTTACAAAGGATGGATCTTGGAATTATAATGGAAGGGGAAAAATCTTATCTTTCTCAAATGAATGTTCAACCATCTATACATGTGAAGATTAAAGAGGCACAAAAAGAAGATGTCGAGTTACAAAAGAAGGTGAGAAATGTTCCTGAATTCAACCTTGATTGTGATGGGATAATAATGTTCAGGAATCAGGTTTGTGTTCCTTCCATCCCCGAATTAAAGAAGGAGCTGGTGGATGAGGCTCATAGTTCTTCATTCTCTATTCATCCTGGAAGCACGAAGATGTATAGGGACCTGAAAGAGTACTTCTGGTGGGATGACATGAAAAGAGATGTTGCTGAATATGTCTCTCGATGCTTGGTTTGTCAACAAGTTAAAGCTGAGAGACAGAAGTCTAAGGGGATGTTACAACCATTACCCATACCCGAATGGAAATGGGAAAAAATCACTATGGACATTGTCAGAGGACTTCCTAAAACATCCAAAGGCCATAATTCTATCTGGGTCATAGTTGATCGTCTTACAAAGTCTGCACACTTCATTGCTATTAGAGAGGATTTCACTCTAGATCAGCTTGCCAGGATATATGTAAAAGAAGTGGTAAGATTACATGGAGTACCACTTTCTATTATACCTGATCGGGATCCGAGATTTACCTCGAAGTTCTGGCGAAGTCTTCAACATACTCTGGATACAGAGTTGAGTTTCAGCACTGCTTATCATCCCCAGACAGATGGTCAGTCTGAGAGAACAATTCAAACCCTAGAAGATATGTTGAGAGCTTGCTCTATGGATTTCAAAGGAGGTTGGGATCAACACCTACCTTTGGTGGAATTTTCTTATAATAATATCTTTCACTCCAGTATTCAGATGGCTCCTTATGAAGCTCTCTATGGAAAGAAATGCAGGACTCCAACTTGCTGGGATGAAGTTGGGGAAAGAAAGCTATTAGGACCCGATCTCGCTGATGAAATGGCAGAAAAGGTCAGATCTATTCAACAACACATAAGAGCAGCTCAGAGTTGACAGAAAAGTTATGCCAACAACCGAAGAAAAGACCTAGAGTTTGAAGTGGGTGATAAAGTGTTCTTACGAATATCTCCCTGGAAGAGGGTTATGAGATTTGGAAAGAAGGGGAAGTTGAGCCCTAGATATATCGGTCCTTTCAAAATACTGGATCGTGTTGGGAAGGTAGCTTACCGATTGGAGCTTCCACCGAATCTCTCTCAAGTTCACGATGTGTTCCATGTATCTCTCCTGAGAAAGTACATACCAGATCCTTCACATGTACTCAGCTCAGAAGTTGTACCACTGGAGCAAGATCTTTCTTATGAAGAACAGCCGATAGAGATTCTGGATCGTAGCGAAAAATTCCTACGAAACAAGACCACTCGATTGGTGAAAGTTTTATGGAGGAACCACCAACTTGAAGAAGCTACATGGGAGCTTGAGGATATGATGAGGGAGAAGTATCCTCATCTGTTTGTTACAAAGTGACGAATTTCGAGGGAGAAATTCTTTTTAAGGGGGGTAGAATGTAACACCCGAGAATTTTATGTTATATGAATCATCAATGGAATCTTTTTCTACACAACACTTTCTTGGCTTTCTTTACACGCAATCGTGACCTTCCTCGATAGCTTGCGTCGTACGCAATACCGAGTTTCACTAAACAACAATATGCTATTAAAACTAGCCGTTATGAATAGTAATAACTACTTTTTGAAATTTTATAAATTTTATTTTTCAAAATGAACTTCATTTTTGGACTCAGAATATCGAAATTAGCCTAGGGTGAAATTTTGGTATTTTTCTGAAAACTTTCAATTTTTGATGAATAGTGAAACCACTAAGTGGTAGGTTAAAAACTAAATTTTGCATAAAACATAATTTTACCGCTTCTGTGAATGGAATTTCAAAAATCCGACAGACATGGTTGATATCAGTAAGTAAAATGTGGTTCAATGAGATAAAAATAATTTTTTGTTGAATAGTAACTTTTTACTTTTTTTTTACCGCGGTTAATAGTAAATAGGGTAACTAAGGGTAAATATGATATTAATATTACCGTAACACATGTCCTAATTCTATTGGACAAGTGTAATTCGACCAAAAACAAACTTAGGAATAAAATATGACCATTTAGGCCCACTTGAATTAGATTAGGACATTTATTATTAATTTATTTAAAGAAGGGTTAAAATAGTTAAAATCAAAGTCTAATAAGTAAATCATTTTTAATATGGGGTTATACATAAGATAAATTAGACTATAAATATTCATTAGAAAGATAAAAATATTTCCTACATAATGGTATTTTATTTGTAATTTTTAGACATTAAATATGTTAATTTATGTATGACACAATGATGATGCAGTAATTATCTTATTAATGAAATATTGACATAATTGATGTTATAAACACCAAAATAAATGTAATTTGAGACTTTTTATGAATTACACTAATTTTCTAGGTTACTATGATATATTAGTGTTGATTTAATCAACTTGGTTCGAACATATAATTCTGTTATGACTTTCACAAAAATCATATATCAAATAGTGTCAAAATTGACACAAAATAGTTTTTAAATCAAATATTATATTATTAATTGTTATTTTATTCCTAAAAATCTAAGGTTCGGTCAAATGACTTAGATAAGGATATATATATTAATAATAAACAATTTGGGGTTCGTTTGGCATGTTATAGTAAGTGTATTAACCATATAGTGAAAGAAAACAAAAGACATGGTAAAAGTTAAATTATTTAACTTAGAGTTAAATCTAGTTGATAAGGTTAAAATAATACCCTAAACTTGTCTAAATCCTATTGGTTGATAGTCTTTAGACCCATCCCCACTTTAGCTTCTAAATAAGACCCTTTGGAACCATTATAAACCGATTTTGACTTTAATATAAAATAATATTTTGAGATATTCCTAAGGTGCCCCTCCCCTCCCTTATAAAAGGGCACCTCCTCCCCCTCCTCCTCACACCAATTTGAGCACTCAAGCTCGGCCAACCCCTGCCATTTTATCCTCTCCACTTACCTAGAATAATCCTAGAGGTTCTGGTCTTCTTCAAAGACCAATCTTAGTTCCCTAAGTGGAGGATTCAAAGAGGCGTTCCAAAGAAGAGGTAATATCCATTACCGATCTTTTCAATTTCTTTCTTCTTGAACTTCTTCTTCTTTAGTTGTTTCATGATAAAGTAATAACATCAGTATTACTTACATAATGATATGTTATTATAAATATGAAACAACCCTAATTCACCTTCTATCCATCCCATGGAAAAATGAAATCACCGCGCGTGCGTACGTACGGAATACCGTCTCCATGCCGTGGTGTAATCTATTTTCCACCATCAATTTACAAGGATGGGTATAATGGGGTAATGAGTAACTATTTATGATTATTATAAAGTAATATTGATACTGAAATAATATATATATACTCCAATACAGTTCCATGATCATAGGAACGATATCATCACTCGTGCGTACGTACGGAATACCGTCTCCACGATGTGATGCGACTCGTTCTACATGATCATCATTACATAGTAATTATATAAATGAATTGAATGAATAAATATGATATATTTTACACTAATACCATTCTGGATATAAGGTATCTATAACCTTAAAAGAAGAATAAGAATGTATTCGGCAAAACACGCATAAGAACAAAAGGCAATAAAGACCCGAGTAACAAGTAACAATGAAATATTACTATCAAGAAGCTAAGAATATGACCATATATGATATCATATCAATATGTATGATTCTGGAATAAGTCAATAACATTATTTAAACCATTATACAGGAGTTTCGGACACGTACAAAGCAAATTGGACCTAAGGTAAGGGAAATATCACAATCTCACTTTTATCCGAGATTGTTTTTTCTTTGGTAATTACTGGGGTGTATTTTATCATCCACATCCATGTTCCCCCAATATGTAATATTATTTCCATCCTTCTACAATAGTTTATATAAAATTTTACCCTTTGGTGAGTTTTTAGTAAAAGATATGAAAGGAATCTTTTGTCGTTTTTCGTACGAGGTAATTTTTGACTTTTCCGACAAAAGTACGAAGAATGTTTTTTTTAACTTATACGGCATGAATGGATTTTTAAAACATTATTTCCAAGAAACTTCCTTTAAAAGTTTTCAAGTTTATTTTTAATCAACTTATTTTATTTTAAAGTTGTATGAAATGTTATGAAAGGAAAAATGTTTTTGAAGAAGAAAGGATATTTTCCTCAAGAATGGAGTTCAAGTGTTTTATCAAAATTATTTTCCATCTAAGATAATAAAGGGTTTTTTTTTATCCCTATTATTACATTGATTTGATCATGTTGTGATGGAATTATTTTTATGAATTCCTTTATCTTATATGAATTGATGTATGATGTCATGATGTGTCAAAAATCCCATTTTTGTTACATGTGTTATGCGATGATGTATGTTTTATGATTATGTGGCACACATAAGAAAGGATTCATTATAAGATGGGTGGGACCTATATCTCCCTCCAATGCATTGGGTAAAGATTTTATATCTCATGAGATAGACATGGCTGGAACGGTAGGTTATACCGGTTCAGTGAAACAGGACTGGAACGAGGGTGACGCGGTTTAGAAAGGGACTTTGTCCACTAAGATAGTCTTGGCAATGAGTCATGACTAACAAGAAATGATATTCCATGATTATGTGTGCATTCCACAAAGTTTCAAGTTTTATGTTATGATTATGGGGATCTCATTTTCACTTCTATGATTTATTCCATGTTAATATATTATGATCTCTTTTGCAGGTTTTGATTTTCAAAAAGATATGATATGATTTTCATTTCCTTTATTTTCCCTTGCTGAGAATTTGAGCTCACCCTTTTATGTTTTCTTTTCCCTAGGTCAGGAAGATGGATATTAAGTAGAATATGCTAAAAGGGACCCTAGATATGATGAAATAAATGGGAGACACTGTAGAAGATTTATGAACCAGTTGTTTATGTTTCCCAGTTTCTAAAGACACTATACCTATATGGTCCTTTGTGGTTTTGTCATATGTTGTAATAAGTGTGCTTCAATTTTGAAGTATTAAAAATGTATGTAAAGTATGGGTCGTTATACCCATAATCATCTGGCAACCATTTATTATTTGTCTGGGGACATCCTTAAAAACATATTTTCAGTGTCATGAGTTATTAAAGTCAGTGAAATGGAAGGAAAATATATACTTTATAGAAATAAAAATAGTATAATAAAGTATATAGGGTTTATGATATTAATATAAAATAATTACCCCAATGGATAATTAAACAAAAACAATCCTGAAAAATAATGAGATTGTGAAATAAATACTTAACACTTTGGTAACATCTGAATCATAATCCCCCTGAAGGAAATAAATTAAAATAAAACATTAAATACCATGTAGATAAATATATTCTTGATATTAAAAACAAATATGCAGTATATATACACCACATAAAATAAATTATTTTTGAATATGGGTTTTGTCTCACGAAAGTAAAAGTGAGACGAGAAAACCCTTACCATTGGTCTAATTTCCTTTGTACGAGTATGCACAACCAGTATAATAAATATATACTTATTATAATTATATTTATGAACCATAATCATATATATCCTACCATATATGGTTTAATTATAGTATTATATTACCTGTTTATTAATAATTCTTTTTAAAAATAACTATTCCATGTAGTAACTACTTCATTTTTTCATGTATATTTTTGGTTGGATAGTTCTTATTGTAGTAAGATAATCATGGTTCCATCATATCCAAAAATTTTAAACATGATATTAATATCATATATACTCATTATATATAAAAATATATTCATCTATAATAGTTATAGATAGAATGATGAAACACATCATTCATGGAGACGGTAGGCCGTACGTACGCATGAACACTGTTTTCATTTGTCATCGATGAATGGATTGAAATAAAGGTAAATATTAATTAAACATTATAGAATCATTATTATTTTATATATATGAAATATATATTCAAAATTTATCCTCAATACATTCCATGTAAAACATATGTGAAAAATGAATTACATCACTTTTTGTGGTGGTAATCTGCCATACCCATGAGCGACATTACCGTATTCTCAAAAGAAGGAAAAGTAAGATAATAAAATTTATGTCATAATTCTATAAGTATATTTATTTCATAAAAATTATATATAAAATCTATATACATATTTTTAATAATACATGATAGGTAGTGATGGAAAAAAACTACATCGGTTTGCGAGGCGGTTGTCCACCATACATAGGATCAATAGTTTCATTTCCCATTTGAGGGAAGATGAGATGGATATAGGTCATACCCTTAACATTAAAACATCTATGTATATGAAATATACCAATTTTATCATATCATTAATTTTTAATATTCATTTAAAGAGATTTTAGAATAAATAAAAAAATATCATTTAACAACGTTTCATATTCTTCATACAACTCCTTTATGTTCACACGAAAAGCCTTTATAGGATGGATATATGATAAAAAAAGAGCTCTAGGAAATGGGTATAGATGTAAGGAAGATATTTTTAGAAATTATGGGATGAATCAAATTTTTATTGGATTGTAGAAATGATAGGATAAGATAGGTCTTTTTATAAGTGGGGAAAGGAACCCACTGGGAAACAATATGGAAATTTCCCAAAAGAATCCAAAATGATATAGTAATTCCAAAGAAAAAAGCTTTAAAATGACCATATATTTGAAATTGATATAATATATGTTCTAAATATGACCATACAATAGGATTTAGACAATATTTAATGGCAATAATACCCTTATAGTTTTTTTATTTTAACCCCCACTAAACCCATTTTAACCTTTATCGCAGTAATTGTTTTTAATATTTTCAAAATTCATTATGGTCAAAAATTTAGTTGAACTTATTATATAATAATTGTATTTATGACCAAAAATACTTAATATAATTTTATAAATTCAATTCATATAATTGGAATAATTTAATTTAAAAATAGACCAGTAGACATGAAAAAAGGAAAATGTTTTCCAAAGGAAAATTTCTAATAAATTTTAAACGATTTTATATAAAAAGTCAACTAGGAACTGATTATAATTACCATAATTTGTTTAAAAATATTTTAATTTAACTAATTTAACTTTTAAAAACATTTGAAAAGAATGTAAATTTATTAATTCTTTAAATGAAATGACGGTTTTTAATAAAAATCCGCATTTTCACTATTCATTGAAAAATGAAACTTTTCAGAAAAATCCCAAAACCTCACACAAAGATAATTTTTATATAATGATCTTTTAAATTAAGTTTTCTTTTCCATATTAAGTTTCTATGGGTGACACAAATTAATTTTAAAATACATGCACAAAATGCATCAAAATGGCTTTTTAGAAAATATATTTTTTTAGAAATCTTTTCCTTTATTTTCAATTGGTTTTTAATTTAATTTATAAATAATTAGTAAAAAATAATTAATTTTTTAAATATAAAAACTACATTTTTTTAAAATCTATGTAATTATATTCATTTCCTCCATTCAAACAGTTAGGCGGTAACGATAATATTAAATAATTTTTTAATAGTATATCATGGTTCGTTAAAACATAGTATTTCACGTATCGAAAGCTATAAAAGAGTTTATATTATTTAAAAACAAATATATTATAAAATTTCAGATGTTAATAAGATTATTTTGTAAAATTAACACCAAAACAGTAATCCATACGACGTGGATAACCAATATATTGTAACCCAAATAAAAAAATGGTCATTTTAGACCTCAACTCACCAAACCACAAAAACAAAAAGGCTATTATACCCACAACTAAACCATGACAAATGAAATCTCTATAATATTTAACAAAAATGATCATTTTAGTCCCAACATGATGAGACTCCTAAATAGACCAAGCACTATGGCACAATCCTCCTTAAAAATTCTAATTTTGGCCTCCAAAATATGAAAAAAACACTTTTCTCCCTCTAACTCCTCAAAAACTCCACTATGACACCCAAAAAAATCTCATACATGATGTATAGTACTGGGAAACATTTTCAAAACTCAAGAAAATAATATCAATAGAAAATTACTTTGAAAATTTTCATTGATTTTTTTTTAAAAAAGTTCTAAAAAAAGACACTACAAAAATACTAGTGAAAAATATCATTTTAAAATTACAAGGAAAAGTTACATTGAAAAAATAACTATAAAATACATAGGGAAAATGTAACAAAAAAATCATTATAAAATTACACTCATAAATTTTATTACAAACATGTATGGATAATTTCTTTTGAATAATTAAACTATAAAAAAATAGTGGAAAAATTCTCTAGAAAAATTCACTAAAAAATATACTAAAAAAATAAATTGAAAATCATATATAAAAGTTTCAGAGAATAAATCAAAATGAAATTTCTAGTTAAATATTCCATCATAAAACTCAACGTGAAAATTACATTGAGAACATTTGTAATGACCCAAAGTTTCATTAATGGAAAATTCCTCTTGATCTAGTTAAAAGTGTCTTTATGTAAAATGTTATTATAAAATTCTTTGGTTTTATGTTATGAATTTTGACCATTGCTAATATAGTCATTGAACAGTGATCACATGATTAGTATAAATATAGGGCTTTAACAAATCCAATTTACTCAGACCAACAAAGCGATGGCCTCATCCAGTAGAATTGCTCCTTACGAAGCCCATTTATCGGGGCTCGGAAAGGAGGTGGCGTCATTGGACTTCTCTCTTGACAAAGTACAAGCTGAGCTTCATCATGTCAAGCTCGAACGGGATCGTCTACGGGAAAAGTGGAAGTTGATAGAGATTACCACTCGAGCGATGTTATCCGAGCCACCCCAAGAGTCTGTCACCATCGCACACCTTACCCTTAGGTCTTATGCGGCTGTTTGAAGGGGTTATGTAACAAGTGTCTAGTACTATGTTCATGTATATTTTTTTTAATATAATAGTGAATATACCTTCTTGTCATTTTTGATACATTTTAAATAGTTTTTAATGTTCAAACAGTGTTTTTAATTATTACTTAATTAAGAATTCTATTTTATTAAATTAATGGATTTTTTTAATTAAATAATATTTTAATAAAATAATAATAATATTATTATTAAATTAATTTTTATTAAATATAAATGATCTTATAATTTTATGAAATGCAATTATAATTTTTATTAAGGTTTAAAAGCCATTTTTGTCAAAACCCATGAATTTTTGATAAATGTCGTTTTTTATTTTAAAAGTAACATTTAACATATTTAAAAAATTATTTAGATAAAATAAATGTTATTTTAGGAATCAGGACGTCGAAATTATCCAACGGTGAATTTTTCATAATTTTATGAGACAATCAAATTTTTGGGTAAAAATTAACTGGATTTTAAATATATAATGTGTTTTATGACATCATAATGTCCCAATAGTGATGTAATAAAATACTATAAGCCTTATGTTCGGCCAATATATGTTTTAACATTAAAATAATGTGGTTTTCGGTTTGTTTAACTGACTTTTCAAAGCATTAATTGAACCCTCAAGACATATTCAACACTTTGTCTTTTTAAATTGATTTCCATGGGAGTGTGACTCACCTCCACATAAGCAACCCTATTATTTTAATATTTTCTGACTTTGGACTTATAAAATATTGTTTTCCTATTCCCTTTTCCAAAAACCATGGGATGGTTTGTGGTTTTGATTAATTTAATATAAGGGGTTCCAAACCTTTATAATAAAGAATTCCCTCACCTTTCCTATATAAACCCACCCAAGCTCCCACTTCCTCCTCACTCAAAGCCTTTGGAGTTCATCCAACCTTTGCCCTACTCTCTCTATAATCCTCTCAAGGTTCCCCAAGCTCTCAAGAAGCCTCTCTCTAGCCTCTCTCTAGCCTTTTGAAGCACACTTCCAAGTAAGGGTTTTTCTTCCTTTCTCTTTTTTGTCCAATTTTATTTAAGTTGTTTTTCCCTTTTAATTTCAATTATTAATGTTGGGGTATGGTTTTTCACCTTCCTAATACTGTCCTCTTTATGTTTGAATGATGGGAGACCCTTTCTCTCTCATTAAATTCCTCCCATGTATACCCGTTACTATGCCGGAATTCTGAAAGGAACTTCTCTCCCTCTTTTACTTTCAAGCAATACTTTTGTATCATGAATCTAAATTCCATTACAATTGTTGGGAAATGTATCTATATGAACTCCTTACTGTCCATTACATGTAAATATGATGAGGAACCCCTTTCTCTCTCATCAACCCTTTTTATGACTTCTTATGTCACGCCGTTACGCAGCTGAAATTGTACCGATTTTCTAAGCTAATGCCATTGTGTAGTGAATACCATTCCCATTTCTCCATCAAGGGTATTCACCTTTATGAACATTTACATATTGATTATAAAGTTTCATTTATGAATTCAACATTCCTTTATTGTGGAATAAATGATTATGTTTAATGATTCCATGTTTTATGATCCATGTGGCACACTTATGCATGAAATGAAATGTCTAAGAAGGGTGCACCCTTATAGCGCTCCAATGCATTGGGTAAAGTATAGTATCATGATACGTTATGTGCAATGAGTGTTGACTCATTCTAATTCAATTTCAATGAGGGTTTACTCGTGCTTCAAGTGCAATGAGGATTTACTCATGCTCCATGTGCAATGAGGCTTGGCTCATGCTAATTCCATGTTAAGTGATGTTGCCACATTTCCATGTTATGATTGTCATGCTTTATCATGCCTTTATGTTCCTGTTCCTCTTGTGCTCTATTGTTACATCTATTTTCTAACATGTATTGTACTCCTCATGTATTCCATGTGTATTCCCTTACGGGTATTTGTAGCTCACCCTTTTCTTATGCATGTCCTCAGGTTATCCCATGCAATGCTAAGTACGAGGGAATGATGTGGTCATGTTAAAGATATTTTTATTAAAGATGTTGTATTTCATGTTTTATGTTTTTATGTAATGATCCTAATCCCCAAAGACACTAAAACTCTCGATCTTCTTTGTTGTATCAAGTGATGTTTTATGTAATAAATCATGTTTAAGTTGTGATAAAAAGCAGGGTTGTCATAGTTGGTATCAGAGGATAGGTTTAGTTATTTTTGGGATTAGGATTAGAAAACCCTAGTAAAGACTTAGATACAAGACTATGTGAAATAAAAACATCCCTAAGTTTTGGTGAGTATTGAGTAAGTGGGTTATCAAGCAAGTACATCCCTGTCTGGATACGAGCAGGTAGAGGCGGCTCTGGCACAGATATATCTTAGTGGTAAAACCTGAAAACACCGCTTTGAGCTAGACTCGAACAGGAACTGGTGCACGACAACGGGCCTTGCTGCACTCTTGGTTACGACACTCCCCGGGGATATGTTTTTATTAATTCACAAGCTTAGTATGAATCCTTATTAAGGAAAAAAAAAATTTCCCCTAAGAATAATGTTAGAAAGTAGATCATGAAAAGCCTAGATTGAATCCTGTAGACTCATGAGTTAAGGAAAGTTTATTTATAAGTCATAAACTTTTTTTTATCCTTTATGTGTTATCCCTAACATTCCTTTTTATTCCAGCCAATGGCCGGTAATAGGAGGTCTTGGGCTAACAACGAATGCGAAGATCAGTGTAATGACTGTATTAATGAGATGCCCAATCCAATGGGAGAGGGAATCGCAGACTTTGTCACGATTCTATCTCAGCTAACTCATGCTTTGAATAGAAACACGGGTCAAGAGGAACGTCCAACCCCCCCCCCCTAAGAAAGAACAAGTAACTGTCGAGAGATTCATGAGACAAAGGTCTCCAACTTTTAGTGGATCATCCGATCCCACGATCGCTGAACAATGGATCAACTCCATTGAAAAGTTCTTCTCCATCCTTCAATGTTCTGAACAAGAGAAGGTTCTCCTGGCGTCTTATCATATGGAGGGTGAAGCCGATCAATGGTGGACGATGATCAAAAATACGAAGCCTGAGGGAGAGATCGAGGCTTTGGAATGGAAGGATTTCCGGAAGATGTTTTTCGATAAATATTTTCCGCGAACCCTCCGGCTTAAGATGGAAAGGGACTTTCTTTCCCTCAAGCAGAAAGAAGAAGAATCTATTGGAGCATACGAGGAAACCTTCACAAGGCTTGCATGATACACTTCTGGCTTTTTCGTTACCCCCGAATGCAAAGTTGATCACTTCTTTGGTGGGCTGAAGCCTAGCCTACGTAAATCATTAGCGATCCATGACTTTGAAAGCTATGAGGAAATTGTCCGATGTGCCCTCAAGGTCGAAATGGAGATCAGAGAATCACATGGGTATCATGGGGATAAGAAGCGAAGGGTGGACTTCAATACTAGAGGCCCGATGGATAAATCCAACGGTGCTAAGAAGATCCAGCACCCCACATGCCAAAAGTGCGGGAAGAAGCACCCTAGAGATTTCCTCAAGGGGACGAGGAGATGCTTTAGGTGCGGAAGAGAAGGGAACCTAGCCGTTAACTGTCGGAAATAAAGACTTGCAACTGCGATAGAGGAGAGGAACGCTTCGTTCGAAACTCAACACATTTTTCATTGCTACAAATGGAATGAACCAGGGAATTTTGCAAATTAGTGACCTAATCCAAGGGTTTTTGGAGGCAACCAACAACCTCCAAGGCAGCAAGGGCGAGCTTTTGCCATCACTACTGCCTAAGTGAACCCCGAAAACGAAGTGGTGATAGGAATGCTAGTTATTAATTCAAGAATAGTGAACATACTTTTTGATTCAGGTTCTACGCATTTTTTTATATCTCGAAAGTTTAGTAGAACAATCCCAGCACCACCCAAATCTTGGAAGTGAAGATGTCGGTGAGTACGGAAAATGGGGAAATCATTGCATCCCATGAATTTAAGTCCTCCCCTATTACAATCTGTGGATTGAATTTCCCAGCGAACCTCGTCATACTCTCTCTGGTGGAATTTGATGCAATTCTTGGCATGGATTGGCTTTCCTTATATAGAGGCAACATAAATTGTCGGGAGAGGGAAATCACTCTTCATTTGAAGAATCGACCCCTGATTCATTACAAGTGTAAGTAGGAAGATGAATCTCCTTTAGCTCTATCATCTCAAGCATGGATATTACTGCCCTATGAGCACGCGTATCTGGCTCATATGGTTGAGTCTAAGGAAGAAACCGTCCTTGAAAAAATGCCTATTGTGAGGGAATTCGCTGAAGTTTTTCTCGAGGAACTGCCTAGCCTTCCTGCCAGGAGAGATGTTGAATTCTAAATTGAACTTATACTAGGGGCTCTACCAATATCCAATACTCCATATAGAATGGCTGTTGTGGAGCTTGAAGAGCTGAAGAAACAACTACAGGAGAATCCGGATAAAGGGTTTATACGCCCAAGTGCTTCACCATGGGGTGCACCAGTCCTCTTCGTCAAGAAGAAGGATGGGTCAATGCGCCTTTGCATCGATTATCGTGAGCTCCACAAAATCACGATAAAGAACAAGTATCCTCTCCCATGATTTGATGACTTGTTCGACCAACTGTGTGGAGCACAATACTTCTCCAAGGTGGACTTGCAGTCGGGATATTATCAAGTAAGGGTGAAGAAGGAAGATATCCCCAAGACTTCTTTTCACACAAGATATGGGCACTATGAATTCATATTAATGCCTTTCGGACTCACTAATGATCCATCAATCTTCATGGACTTGAGGAATAGAGTCTTTAGAGATTACCTCGACAAATTTGTGGTACTCTTTATAAATGAAATTCTAATATACTACAAAACCAAGGAGGATTATGAGGAGCATTTAAGAACTGTATTGGAGACTTTGTGCAAGGAGAAGCTCTATGAAAAGTACTGCAAGTGTGAGTTATGGTTAAATAAGGTCTCATTCTTGGGCCATATCATCACAAGCAATGGGATATCTGTGGATCCCTCCAAAACAGATGCAATTGATGGATGGCTGAGGCCAACATCGGTAATGGATATCCATAGATTCTTGGGGTTAGCTGGATATTATCAACGATTTGTGAGAAATTTATCAAGATTATCCAACCCTATTACCAAGCTAACTCGAAAGGGATTAATGTTTTCTTGGAGTGATGAATGTGAAGAAAGCTTCAAGGAGTTTAAAAAGAGGCTTGTCACTGCGCCCGTTCTCACTTTACCCACAAGTGGGGAACCTTTTGTGGTATTTAGTGATTCTTAGAAGAAAGGAATAGGCTGTGTGCTAATGAAGAATGATAAAGTGATATCCTATGCCTCAAGATAGTTCAAAATCCATGAGTGAAACTATCCAACTCATGATCTGGAGTTGGCAGCGGTGATCTTTGCCTTGAAAATCTGGCGGCATTATCTCTATGGGGAGAAATGTGAGATATATACTGACCACAAGAGTCTTAAATATATATTCACACAGAAAGAGCTTAATATGCGCCAGAGAAGATGGATAGAGCTCATCAAGGATTATGACTATTCGATACATTACCACCATGGGAAAGCGAACAAGGTGGCTGATGCCCTAAGTAGAAAGGACCCAACAATTCTATCAATGATGAGAATTGAAAAGGATCCAATATTCTTAGACATGATAATGATAGACATGGGAATCATAGAGAAGGGAATATCATCAATCCTTTTGTAAATAATTGCTCAACCGTCTCTTTTGGAAAAGTTAAAAGATGCTCAAAGGGATGATGTGGGAATTCAGGAAAAAGTGGAAGCTATGAAAAAAGGGAAATCCTCAGAGTTTAATGTTAATGAAGAAGGAATTGTGCGGTATGGGAAAAGACTATGTGTTCCATCATTTTCAGAGCTGAAGAAAGAACTTTTGGATGATGCGCATAGTTCAAATTTCTCTATTCATCCAGGGAGCACAAAGATGTATCGAGATCCTCAAGAAAACTTTTGGTGGGATAATATGAAGAAAGAGATCGCTGAATATACATCAAAGTGCCTGGTGTGTCAGCAAGTAAAGGAAGAAAGGCAAAAGTCTAAGGGAATGATGCAACCATTGCCCATTCCAGAATGGAAATGGGAGAACATAACCATGGACTTTGCCACCGGACTTCCAAGGACATCCAAAGGCAACAATGCAATCTTGGTTGTTATGGATCGTCTTACAAAGACTGCACACTACAATTCTATTCGGGAGGATTTCTCATTGGATAAACTGGAACAGATATATATCAGAGAAGTGGTAAGGCTGCATGGTGTACCACTATCTATTGTGTCTGATCGAGATCCAAGATTAACCTCTATGTTTTGGAAGAGTATTCAACACGATCTAAATACTAAACTGAACTTTAGTACGGCCTATCATCCTCAAACTGATGGCCAATCTAAGCGGACTATCCAAACACTTGAGGACATGTTGAGAGCATGCTCAATGGACTTTAAATGAGGATGGGATCAACATCTCCCTTTGGTTGAGTTCTCTTATAATAATAGTTTCCACTCGAGCATCCAAATGGCACCATATGAAGCACTTTATGGGAAAAGGTGTAGAACATCGGCGTGTTGGGATGAGGTCGGTGAACGTAGGCTGATTGGACCAGAAATGGTCGATGAAATGGTGGAGAAGGTGAAAACCATTCAGCAGCATATCAAGGTAGCCCAGAGTCGACAAAAGAGTTATGTAGATAACCGTCAATGAGACCTTGAGTTTAAAGTTGGAGACATGGTTTTTCTACGCATATCTCCATGGAAGAAGGTCATGAGATTTGGAAAGAAAGGGATGTTGAGTCCAAGGTACATCGGCCCCTCCGAGATCCTTGATCGTGTCGTGGCTGTGGCCTATCTACCAGCACTTCCACCTACCATGGCCAATGTACATGACGTCTTTCACGTATCCCTCTTAAGGCAGTACATACCAGACCCTTCACATGTACTCTCTTCTGAGGTGGTACAGTTGGAAGATGATATTTCTTATGAGGAGAAACCCATGAAGATCTTAGATCGTAGAGATAAAGTTCTACGAAATAAGACAATGCCCCTCATCAAGGTGTTGTGGAGAAACCACAAGTTTGAAGAAGCGACATGGGAATCGTAATAAATGATGAAGCTGAGTTACCCACATCTGTTTTAGTGTGGGAAAAGAAAAATTTCGAGGGCGAAATTTCTTTAAGGGGGGAATATTGTAACGACCCAAAGTTTCATTAATGGAAAATTCCTCTTGATCTAGTTAAAAGTGTCTTTATGTAAAATGTTTTTATAAAATTCATTGGTTTTATGTTATGAATTTTGACCGTTTCTAATATATCCATTGAATAGTGATCACATGATTAGTATAAATATAGGGTTTTAAGAAATCCAATTTACTCAGAACAAAGAAGCGATGACCTCATCTAGTAGAATTACTTCTTACGAAGCTCATTTATCGGAGCTCAGAAAGGAGGTGGCATCCTTGGGCTTCACTCTTGACCAAGTCCATGCTGAGCTTCATCATGTCAAGATCGAACAGGACCGTCTATGGGAAAAGTGGAAGTTGATAGAGATTACCACTCATGCGATGTTATCCGAGCCATCCCAAGAGTCTGTCACCATCGCACACCTTACCATTAGGTCTTATGCGGCTGTTTTAAGGGGTTATGTAACAATTGGCTAGAACTATGTTCATGTATATTATTTTTTTTAATATAATAGTGAATATACATTCTTGTCATTTTTGATACATTTTAAATAGTTTTTAAAGTTCAAAGAGTGTTTTTAATTATTACTTAATTAAGAATTCTATTTTATTAAATTAATGGATTTTTTAATTAAATAATATTTTAATAAAATAACAATAATATTTTTATAAAATTAATTTTTATTAAATATAAATTATCTTATAATTTTATGAAATGCAATTATAATTTTTATTAAGGTTTGAAATCCATTTTTGTCAAAACCTGTGAATTTTTGATAAATGTCAGTTTTTATTTTAAAAGTAAAATTTAACATATTTATAAAATTATTTACATAAAATAAATGTTATTTTTGGAATCAGGACGTCGAAATTATCCAACGGTGAATTTTTCATAATTTTCAGAGACAATCAAATTTTTGGGTAAAAATTAAATGGATTTTAAATATATAATGTGTTTTATGACATCATAATTAACCAATAGTGATGTAATAAAATACTATAAGCCTTATGTTCGGCCAATATATGTTTTAACATTAAAATAATGTGGTTTTGGGTTTTTTTAACTAAACTTTCAAAGCATTAATTGAACCCTCAAGACTTATTCAACAATTTGTATTTTTAAATTGATTTCCATGGGAGTGTGACTCACCTCCACATAAGAAACCCTATTATTTTAAAAAGTTAGGACTTTGGCCTTATAAAATATTGTTTTACTCTTCCCTTTTCCAAAAACTATGGGCTAAAATCATGGGATGGTTTGTGGTTTTGATTAATTTAATATACGGGGTCCCAAACCTTAATAATAAAGAATTCCCTCACCTTTCCTATATAAACCCACCCAAGCTCCCACTTCCTCCTCACTCAATGCCTTTGGAGTTCGTCCAACCTCTGGCCTACTCTCTCTAGAATCCTCCCAAGGTGCCCCAAGATCTCAAGAAGCCTCTCTCTAGCCTCTCTTTAGCCTTTGGAAGCACACTTCCAAGTAAGGGGTTTTCTTCCTTTATCTTTTTTTGTCCAATTTTCTTTAAGTTGTTTTGCCCTTTTAATTTCAATTATTAATGTTGGGGTATGTTTTTTCACCTTTTTAATACTGTCCTTTTTATGTTTGAATTACGGGAGACCCTTTCTCTCTCATTAAATTCCTCCCATGTATACCCGTTACTATGCCGAAATTCCGAAAGGAACTTCTCACCCCTCTTTTACTTTCAAGCAATACTTTTGTATCATGAATCTAAATTCCATTACAAATGTTGGGACATGTATCTATATGACCTCCTTACTGTCCATTACATGTAAATATGATGAGGAACCCCTTTCTCTCTCATCAAACCTTTTTATGAATTCTTATGTCACGCCGTTACGCTGCCGAAATTGTACCGATTTTCTAAGCTAATGCCATTGTGTAGTGAATACCATGCCCATTTCTCCGTCAAGGGTATTCACATTTATGAAAATTTACGTATTGATTATAAAGTTTCATGTATGAATTCCACATTCCTTTATCATGTAATAAATGATTATGTTTAATGATTCCATGTTTTATGATCCATGTGGCACACTTATGCATGAAATGATATGTTTAAGAAGGGTGCGCCCTTATAGCGCTCCAATGCATTGGGTAAAGTATAGTATCATTATACGTTATGTGCAATGAGTGTTGACTCATGCTAATTCAAGTGAAACGAGGGTTTAATCGTGCTTCTAGTGCAATGAGGATTTACTCATGCTCTATGTGCAATGAGCCTTGGCTCATGCTAATTCCATGTTAAGTGATGTTGCCACATTCCCATGTTATGGTTGTCATGCTTTATCATGCCTTTATGTTTCTGTTCCTCTTGTGCTCTATTGTTACACCTATTTTCTAACATGTATTGTACTCCTCATGTATTCCATGTGTATTCCCTTACTAGGCTTTGTAGCTCACCCTTTTCTTATGCATGTCCTCAGGTTATCCCATGCAATGCTAAGTACGAGGGAATGATGTGGTCATGTTAAAGATGTTTTTATTAAAGATGTTGTATTTCATGTTTTATGTTTTTATGTAATGATATTAAGCCACAAAGACACTAAACCTCTTGATCTTCTTTGTTGTATCAAGTGAAGTTTTATGTAATAAATCATGTTTAAGTTGTGATAAAAAGCAGGGTTGTCATAACATTAACTCAAAAAATTGAACTAAAAATATTCAATATGAAATTTTAATGTAAAACTAAAGGAATAGTGTTTACTACAAAAAATATAAAATTAAATTGGAATGTTTTAATGTAAAATTACTTTAGAATATTCCATAAAAATTTTCTGGTGGTAATTTACACCTAAATTATCGTGTAGAATATTTACTCTATAAAATTCAATTGGAATATTTCAATAGAAAATTATATTGAAATATTTCAATAGAATATCCCAGTTTAATTTTATCTATAAATTATCAACTAAAATAGAAAAGTGAGAAACAACATTTTACTACTATATTTAAATATTTTAGTCGTAAAATATTAATATGAAATTTTATTATAATATTACAATGAAATTTATTGTGAATTTTTTATTTTCATAAAATGATCTATTAGATTTTTTGGTGGTATTTATTATTGTAATTATCCACTAAAATATTTTAATAGAAAATTTTAGTGTAAGACCCCATTGGAAATTTTTACTGATTACCCATTTTAATATATTAGTGGAATATTTCACTAAATTTCCATTATAAACTGTTGACCCAAAATTTTAAAAAAAATTACTCAAGAGTTCTATCAGGGAAAAATCTATCAAAAAATTCCCATAAAAATTCTGTAAATATATTTCAAAAGGAAACTTCATTTGAAAAATTCAAAATTTAATTCTAGTTGAAAATATCAATACAAAATTATTGTTAAACTCTAAAATTTTTAAAAGAAATATCAACAGAAACATTCATTTCAATTTTCATTTCAAATTTGCCACTAATGTTTTCATTGAAAATTTTTATGTATATTTTTTATTGTAATTTTTAGTAGGATTTCCCATTAAATATTTCAATAAAATTTTTTAATTTATTTTTTTATGAATTTTGTTGTGAAATTATTTATGTATACTATTTATATACAATTGAATAAAATAGTAATTTTTGAGTCATTTAAAAGCTAAATCTTTTTAAATAAATGTAGTGATAACTTATGGCATAAAAAGGTATATTTAGTAAATATTAAATAATATTACTATTTTTTGAATGAAAAATGAAATATTTTAGTTTTCTTCAAAAATAATAATTTTTTTTAAAAACTCATAATATTATTTTTACATTAAAAAATTTATTTTTAATTATAATATATTTTCTATCGGTAGATATTTTTCATAACATAGAAATTATTATACTTTTTAAAATATTATTAGTTTTTAAATTATAACTTATTTTGTAATTTTTCGTAAAAAATCTATTTTAAAAAATAATTTGATTAAAAAATATATCAATTAAAAAATAAATCTCATATCTTGTTAAAAAAATATTTTCATATATTTTAAAAAACCATGTTTCTTTTGAATATAATAAAAATGTTAAAAATTAATTAATGGAACCATTTAGGGAAACCCAAATATTTATTATAACATTAAATAATAAATTATTTAATTTAAATAGTACAAAAAATTTATTTTTAACAAAAAAATAATTATTATTTAAAAAATATTTTTTTAAATCAATGAAAATCATTATTTTTTTTGTCATTGTATAATCATTAGAGACACACCTTATTTTAATATTAAAGTCGGAGTTTAATTTTTTTACTAGAAAAACATATCCCTATTATATTATTTAAATAATAAATATTTAAAATTATATTTATATTTATAATATAATTACCACCCCATATTATCGAACCAATTGCTATCACTACCTTGTAGTTTCCATTAGAGTACATAGAATGCCCCCATTACCGACTATGAGAAGTAAAGCATAGAGGTTGGTCGGGGCCTAATTCAGTGATATGAGTATTTTTAAAATACAGATTATGAATAAGCATTGAAGGGTGACATGCAGGATCCAACTAAATCACTATTAACCATTTGGTTGTAATTAATTCTTTTATATGGGTTTTATTTAAAATAATTACTAAGAATCATTGCACTGCAGTTTAATATTTATTTATTCACTCAAAATATATTCATTTAAAATGAAATTCCATAAATTTACAAAAACAAAAATTAATAAATTACACAAATAATTATACAACTTAAAATAAATGTATATACTAAAAAATGTATGCATATTTATATAAGAAAAATGTATGATTATAATTAATAAATCATTTTATTTTTTAAGATATAAAATTCTATCTTTTATGTACTTTATTATATATGTGTGTATATTTTATATTTATTACAACTATTATTGTAGAAATGTAATTATATTTTAAATATACTTATATTTTTAAGTATATAAATTTATTTATATTCATATAGATAAAATTAAAAATATTTTTATTTTTATAATGTAATTAAATTTAAAATATAATTACCTTTATAATAAATATAATTATATTTACATCACATATATATGTATACTGATTCATTTCTAAAAATTAATTTAATTATAGTTGTATTTTTATTTACATAATACCAATATTTACATCTCTATAAATATAATTATATTATTAAATAATAAAAATAAATATATAATTAATATTATAAATAAGATTATATATTTAATAAATATATTATATGTATAATAATCTATACTTATTTAAAATCCTATATTTATGTAATAGTGTCACTCCAGTATTCCCCCCTCATTTTTCTCCTCTACCTATATATTATTCCTTGCAGTATTCAGTGAGTGATGAGAAACCTATTTGATTCTCTCCATGTATGTATCTACAATCATTCCAGGAACCTTATTCATCTTTGATCATTCCTCATATAATCAATCTTTGATTATTGATTCTTCACATCAAATCCCTAATCGATTTTGTATCCCCAGTCGAACCTACCTGATTCTCAATTTTTCAAAGTCACTCAAATTCCGACATGATTTTCTTGTTCCTTTCAATGCCATCTACATTGTTATTATACTTTGTTATCTTCAATATCCACACTCTCATTCTTTACTCCAAGAAAAAATACACAAGAGGCTTTTTAATAGCACATTAAAAGATATTTTTCAGTGAAAAAGTAGTGATAATCTAAGAAATTTTAAAAGTATGTAGCCTTTATCAGAGCTACTAAAAGTGTTGATAAAATACCGCTTTAAAGGGCACTAAAAGAAAGTCCCAATAAAAAACCCATTTATCTGTTTTTTTATTAGCATTGATAAAGGTAACCCTTTAGTAGTGTTAGGGAAATCACGAATAAAGGACTCCTTTTTTAGTTCTTCTATAAGCATTGATAAAGGAGAACTTTATCAATTCTTTTGGTAGTGATGATAAAGTCCTTACAACCATTGCATGGCTGCAACAACCCTGAAGCAGCACAATAACAACAAACCCAATCAGAAAAAAAATTGACAGAAATACAAATAGATAATAAATCATATTGAAATACATATATAACATTTCACTATTATTTTAAATCAAAATTTATGTAAAACATATTTACATTGATGTGATATTTAAAATTTATCCAAAATGATTACAACCAATATATACAATTATAAATCAAAAATTAGTATTTCCTCAAAGTTTAACCTTCATAAATATTGTTTTCCCTTTAGTAAAACCAATATCAATTTTATTAATAGTAAATAAAAAAATAAGAAAACATTATAATTTTAATGTTATATAATTCACATATGATAAATTACATTATTAATTAATATATATATATATTAATGATATTATTAGTTAATCACAAATTAAATTTATGTACAGTCAATTACTACATGTTGAAAATGAATTATAGATCATTTTCCTAAATCATCAAAACAATTCAAGATCCTTTTCTCTATTTTGGATATGTGATATATGTTTCAAACTAAAATGGAAATTTCATATTGGAAATAAGTATCGTTGAGACATACCAGACACAACATGAATAAAATTTACATGTGATCAATTCCAATGTGTCAAAAATAAACTTTGAATCATCTTCATAATGTTTGAAAATATTCCAAGCATGTTTTCTCGATTTTGGATATGTGATGAACATTTTTAACTAAAATGACACTTTTATACTAAAAACATGCACTTTGATTCATAATGAACACATCGTGTGTCAGATTGATGTACGGTTAATTACAACATATAAAAAATTAATTATGGATCATTTTACTATAGTTTGAAAACAATCCAAGTCCAACTTTTGAATTTTGGCTATATGATGCCTATTTTAAACAAAAATGGAACATCTATTTTGAAAACATGAAGTTTGATTCATATATACCACATAATGTGTTTTATTTACATGTGGTTTATTTACACATATCAAAAATAAATAATGGATCAGTTTAAAAAAGTATGAAAATAATATGATCTCATATTTATAGTGTTATATATGTGATTCATGTTTTAAACTAATGTGGCACTTTCATATTGAAAACACATACTTTGAGTCATACCAACCACATAAGGTGTCAGATTTATGTGAACTAAATTCCTATACATCATAAATGAATTATGAATCACTTTACTAAAATTATAAAACAACACAAACTTTTTTCGTGGTTTTTTCTATGTGTTGCACTCTCTAAACTAAAATGACACTTTTATATTTAAAACACGCACTTTGAGGCATACCAACCACATCGTGTGTTTTATTGATGTGCAATCAATTATTGAATGTCAAAAATTATGTATGGACAAATTTAATAATTTTAAAACTAATATATGTCTGTTCACTTAGTTTTAGCTATTTAATTCAAGTTTTAAACAAAAATGGAACTTTTATATTGAAAACAATAACTTTGATTCATACTAGCCACAACATGAATCAAAATGAAATGATGTTAATTATGAAACATAAAACATGATTTTTTGATCATTTTACTGACATTTAAAATCATTACAATCTCATTTTATTTTTTTGTCTATTTGATGCGTGTTTTAAGCTGACACATTTATATTAAAAACACTTACTTTGAGTCAGAATAAACATATCATTTTTTCTATTGATTTGTGTTTAATTAATACACATAATAAATGATTTTTGTATTGTTTTAGTAATGTTTAAAATAAATTTGAGATGGAATTATTAGTTTTTGTTATGTGATGTTCGTTTTAAACTGAAATGACACTTTTAGATTGAAAACATAGACTTCAAGTCATACTGAAAACATTTTTTTTTAGATTGATGTGTGGTCAATTCAAACACATTAAAAATTGATTTTGAATAGTTTAATAATTTTTAAAAATGATCAAGGAACATTTTTTTGGTGTTGGATATTTGATGAATGTTTTAAAATGAAATCGCACTTTTATAGTTAGAATGTGCACTTTGAGTCATACTGAACACATTGTGTATTATATTGATATGTGATTGATTCTTATATTTCAAAAATGAATTATATATATATATATATACATTATTAATGTTTTAAAACAACATAATCTTGTTTTATTGGTTTTGAATATGTACAAATCATTTTAAAAAATTACACTTTTATATTGAAAACATGAACTTTTATTCTTAGCCATCACATCGCGTGTTGGATTGAAATGCGGTAAATTCTTATATGTCACAAATGAATTATGGAAAAATTTACTAAATTTTGAAAAAATTCCTAGATTATTTTCTGATTTAGTCTAGTTATTGGTATTTTAAACTAAATTGACACATTTATATTAAAATCACATACTTCTAGTCATCCCATCAACATAATGTTCCTGTTTGACGTATGGTCAATTCCTACTCATCAAAAATGAATTATGGATTTTATTCCTAATGTTCGGATCCAATTTTAGGTTAATTTCCTAGTTTTGGATATGTGATACAATTTTCAAACTTAAATGGAACTTCTATATTGAAAACACGCAATTTAAGTCATACTGTCCATGTTGTGTGTTGTATTGATGCACAGTTGATTCCTACACTCCAAAAAATAAACTTCTTATTATTTTCATATATTTTAAAACAATCCAAGACCATTCTCTCCATTTTGGGCATGCGATATTTGTTTTAAACAAAAATGAAAATTTTATATTGAACACACGCACTTCAACTCATACTGACCACAACGTGGGTCATATTGATGTGTGTTCAATTACTTCATGTCATAAATGAATTATGAATTGTTTTTTTCCAATGTTTGAAAACAATACAATATCTTTTTCTTGGTGTTGTCCAGTGACACATTTTTTAAACTAAAATAACACTTATATATTAAAAAAACTCTGAGTCTTATTGACCACATCAAATGTCAAATTGAAATGCAATCTATTATGACATATACAAAATAAATTATGGATAATTATCCTAAAGTATAAATATATTATGAGTTAGTTTGATCCATTTTTGGATAGTAACACTTGTTTTAGACTAAAATGACACTTTTTTTAAAACATGTACTTAGGTTCATATTGATCACATCATGTACCCTATTAACATGTGGTAGATTCTTATAAGTCATAAATGAATTATAGAAAAATTTAATAATGTTTTAAAAAAATCCAAACCCTTTTTCTTGGTTTTGGTTATTTGATGTGTGTTTAAAAAAAATGGTACTTTTATATTAAAAACACAACCTTTGAGTCATATAGACCACATCGCATGTTAGATAGACATTTGGTCGATTCCTAAACATTAATAATGAATTATGAATCGTTTTCATAAAGTGTGAAAACAATACTAACATGTTTTCTCTGGTTTAGCTATGTGAAACACATTTTAATCAAAAATGTTGCTTTTATATTGAAAACACACACTTTGACTCATAGAAATAACATCATGGGTCAAATTAACATGAATTTTGTTTCTATATGTCACAAATTAATTATGGATCACATTTCTAATTTTTGAAATTAATAAAATATCATTTTCTCATTTTTGTCTTATGAAGCACGTTTTAAACTAAAACAAAACCTTTATATTGAAAACATGAACTACAAGTAATACCAACCACATTCCATGTCAATTTGATGTGCAGTTGACTCCTATACAAATGAAATAAATTATGGAATATTATCCTAAATTTTGAAATCATCCTAGATCATTTTCTATGTTTTGGCTATATGATGCATATTTTATACTACAATGGAACATATATTAAAGGCAAAAAATGAAAATGATGAGGTTATGGAAATGAAAATAACTTCTCTAGTAGTTGGTAATATACCTTTATATTTTTTGGTAGACAAATCATTGACCCATTTCCATGTCACTTTTATCTCATTTCTAGCCTCCAATTCTAGTCTCTAATAAGCAAGAACAACTTCAGACATGTTACTGGCTCTGCCAAAACATTTATAGTGTAACCTTCCATTTTACTTCTTCTTGAGAAATAGGTCTAAATTAATATATAAGAATTATTATAATATTTTTTTAAATCCGAAATTTATCTCTAAGGACATAACTTGTACATGATCTCAAACATAATAGGTAATCAACTAAATTTGATGTTGGAAAACATTATGACACCATGTACAATGAAAACTCATCCCTAAACAAATTTTATTCTTCTTGTGAGTATGTTGATTATTGAAAATCATGTTAGTACTAAGATAATATATAAAAATAAATTATTAATAAATATGTATAATGAAATTGAAATTTTCATCAGAAATTACATGTTCATGGATGCTATTATTTTTATGGTATATGATATCTTTCATAAATTTGCAAACATAATATCCACATTTGTTGTTGTTATTTTGTTTCAAACACTTTAGAAAAATTGACCAAAATAAGTAAATTGTTTTGAAATATGTTTTGATAGTTAAATAAAACTATATATATAACATGATGTGTTTACTTTTTAATAAATTTATAGTCTTATTATGTATAGTAATATACCTCATACCATGAGTTACCCTATATTTATAGAATTAACTATCACAAAAAGTTTTCATTAAAACATAAAACAACACATATAATTACAAATTTATCTGTTAAATATTTATTTTAGTGTATTAAGAATTAACAATAAACATCATGTGTGGTCGTTTTGATGGAAATGAATGCATTGGATATAAAAAAACATTTTTGGTGTCCAAATTGATTTATATGAGTATCTAGTGATTCTAGAAAATGTAATTAAAAACTAAAATTTTGTTTTATATGATTTGATTGTAGAGGTCCCCCTACATTGTAGGCATCAAGTGGAGTTTACCCTATTCTATTTTTTTCTCAAGTCCCTCTCTTAGGTAATATATTTTCTCTCTAATTTCTTCCAATTCCATTTAAAGTTCAGACATAGAAATGATATAGGGTTTAATGAGTCCAAATCATGCTTCATGGGGTTTTACCTTTATAAATTAGTAATATATATTACTCTAGAAAGAATGAATAGCTGTTAACATTAATTTACATTGTTGATCATTTTTTCGAATGATGGACTATGAAAATTCAACTCATTTATGTATTCAAAATTTAGATTTCACACATTCAAACTAGTTAATTTAATTTAAACTCTCTATATAAATAGGATCTGTAATGGATTATACAAATATGTATTTGTCATATTAAATAATACATATTTCTATCCCTGAATGTTGTGTCTGCATGAACCTATAATGTTAACATATGCAGCTGTGGAACTGGCATGGAGAAGGTGCTCCTGGACGATCATTTTGATTTCATAGTTGATTTGTGGTTTTTCATGATACTATCTTCCATTTCCCCATCATTTTATGCATCTATAATACCATACCACATTTTTGACCTTTTCTCATCAACAGTTAATAGTTTTTCATTTGAAAACAAATTATCTAGGACATACCATATGTATATTTATTAAATTAGATGGCCATGCTATAAAAGATCCAATAGTATTAGAAAATGTGGTAACATCTAGATCATTTTTCGGAATATGAAATTCAGTGATCGATTCATGTGATACTTCAGTCCCTACTCTCATGTAATATTTTGGCAGTTCATTATTGTATATCATGTCTCCAATGATTTTATAAACCATACCCATCACAACATAGTGATGATTGGGTGTTGATAGATATAGATCACATATAATGTCACCCCATATAATTTTAGTAATATAAATTAACAAAAAGTAATTTGATTCAGATTTAGGAGAAACAATAAATTAAAAAAATGACCACCTTGGACATAGTAAGTTGTTGAGGGGAATAACTAGCCTCAAATATATTAGGTCTTTTGGATCTTCTTATAATGATCTATTTTCCACTACCAATTCTATTTGATCCTTTCACATATACTGATACACCAAGCTAGAATGAAGAATAATATATTTAAATGGATTTTTCTGCACCTATAATCCTTTCATCATCTTATATGTATCTTCTTGTGGATTTGTATTCTCAAAATATCATTCTAAAATACAACCTTCTGGATGAATTCAATTCTTGATATGCCATTTCAAAATATTCTTTAATCATTCAATGGTGTATATCTATCAGTAATGGATATAACCATAGTGTTGAACCTCTATAACCAAGTGAACCATCTACAGAATCGTTATATCAAAGAATGACTGTGTGAAGAACATCTTAATTAACATAATATGACTACAATCATATTATTTATGATTGGAAACTTCATTGGGATAATAATTTTACTAAATATGTCTTTGAAAAAAATAGATTCTGGTTATTGAATGTTATACATTTTTAGAAAGAATAAAAAAAATTGAGGGACATCAAATCTTTTATAAAAAATGATGGTCATGTTATTTTAGACTTTGTAAATTCAGATGAGTCATTTAAACAATATTCTTTATATTTTATGTACACCCCTCTATAACTTTTACACCATGAATGAAATTGAAAAATTGTATTTTTTTATCTTGATAGAGTTTAAGCTATTGGAGGAAGAAAAGTCTACCTTTCACCCTTCATCAATGCCAAATATTCCTTTATACCCATTTATATCATGTCCAACCTATCCCTAATTCTATATTTTTTAGGAATATTTATTAATGTCCAATGACACTATGAAATACATTTTTTTTCTACTTGCATGATATCAAGTACATGTCCAACGTGAAAAAAATTCTAGTATGGTAATTCCAAGGAAATTGATATATTTTTCCAGCACGATCTCATAAGTTTTTTTTGAAATATGTTTACTGAAATTAGTTTCAATATGTTTTTCTTTTTTGAAGAGATCCCCTATTAGTGCAGATAGTGGTCTAACTTGTTCTATATTCCCATTGAATATTGTTATCCAAGATTAGTATTTATATCATAGAGGTAAAATTTTCTTATGTTTAAATACAACATCTTCGAGGGATGTTTCACCTAAAATGAGTGTGTAAATTCTTCACATATGGGACACCCCAAAATTCTATTAATGTTATAGCCCAAAAAATTTCTATAAGAATGAATTTAATTTATTATTCTATGCAACATGGGTCTCAATGTGTATTCTTCACTTTTATGAGCATCATGTAATATAACACTGATATCACAAAACAATTTTAGATCTTTGATCAATGGATCAATGTAGCCATCAATATCATTACTGGGATGTTTTTGTATCGACATAAAAAGAGTCAATATAATATAGTTGAGCTTCTTGAATAACCATTGTGGAATGTTTTAATTTACCAACAGAACTGGCCATGTTCTATGAGTACTATTTTTCACACACAAAGGATTTATCGCATCTGTAGTCACCACAAGATGATGTTTTCTCAACTCATTTATAAATACAAGATACTTATAATAAAATTTCATCCACTATGGAATGTCTACTAAGAAAGGTGATTTCCCATATTTAATTATTGTATCTATTTTCCATTTCAAATTTCTAGCAATTTCTTGATATCTATATAGTCGTTTAATCTTTAGAATGATAAGAAAATACCATAAAAACTTTGAAGGGATTGATTAAACATTTTTGTATGGACTCCTTCCACATTTATGAAATATTATGAGGGATTCATAGTCCTTGAAAAACAATATGATTTTTTTTGAGAATTCATGTATTTATTTCGAAGATCAAGCCCTTTGGACATAAAACTCATTCAGTATCATAAGTTTGACAAGGAAGCTCATTTTATTTTGGCATAATACCAATACAGCGAGCAAGTAGTTATGTAAATATGGCGTCAATCCATATGCTTCCACCATACAGATTATATAACACTGATACAACTGATAATGTTGTATATTTAGCACAAATTATATACAATGGCCTGACATATGTTCTCCATCATTATTTACACTGGTATTTATATCAAATGATCCATAAAACATAATATCATCTCAATTAGTGTACACATTCTATTTATGTTCTTGTTTAGTCCAACAATTATAGCTCTGATCTATTCTAGGACAAATGATATCTTCTTTAAACTCTTCCAGAATAATTTCTATTGAATAAAAACAATATAAACCCAAACAAAGGATTCGAAAAGGGTCATATTCATGCTCTATTACCAAATTTATGAACTCTTTAACTCCATCCTTATAATGTTTTATCATATGATTACTTCCCATCCATTTTAGAATAATATCTATATTATTAGGTTAATATAATATATATTTCATAAAAAAATTAATTAATACTCACTAGGTAATCAAAATCAAAGAAGAATATTATTATCATCTGACATGGGGAACATGAAATTTTAATGTTATTTGTGATTATTCCAAACAAGTTATCATTTTACATAATAGTAACATGAAAATAAACAACCTGGGTAAAACATGTTTTCATTGGTATAGGTTCTTCATGAGATATTTTGTGGGATAAAAGATGGTAATTTTAGGGAAGATTCAATAAATTTTCAAGGTGGGAGTCCAACAAGAGGAAGGAGTTGATATCTATTCATTACTACAATTGAAATGTTGTGGGTTAGGTGGTGTTTCAATGATAGGGTGTTAAGAAACTAAAGTTGATGATCTTTTATCATATGATGAAACAATCAAATTCAACACAACTTGAAGAAGTTTCCCATTGTGATTAGCATAAAGCCTCATCAAAAAATAATGATTGGAATAAAAGACCAACTACCTTGGGTAAACTGAAATCAAAACCCAATATCAATAGAACCAATATTGATAATGAAATCTAGAAAAATGTTATAGTGGAAACAATGAGTGAGGTTTAAACTTGACAAAATTAGATAAGGATTTTGTGTCAGTAGGGGAAGAAACTACTACCAGTGAAAATTTAAAGAAACGAGGACATATGAATGTTAAATATGTTGAATTAAGAAACATAATAATAATATAATATTATCTATGCTATACACTAAATTTTTTGTATGAATCATACAATATTTTTTTTAAATAAACATGAGGTTAATAATTTGTTTTGAAAAATGTCTATCATAGATGTCCACGACAATGAAATTATTAAATAGTTTAAGTCATATTAATTAATGGAAATGAGCAGAAATATTCGATTTTAATCAATGTGAGTAGGAAGGATACCTAGAACTTAGCCTTTTCTTCCTCGCATGTGAAGCTCAACCCAAGATCTCACAATAAAATTACCAGATGATACAGAATGAGTGAGAAATTTTAGCTAACCAACACTTCTAAATGAAAAAATGTCAGATGTTATTAATTTTACATTTGTACTCTGAATATATTGGTCAATTGAACACGAAATTAAAATAAAACAATGAGTCAAAGAAGAATTGATTAGAGCAGCAGAAGCGTGAGTTTGGTAGTGAACAAGGTGATAACACCACTTGAAGACCAAATTCTTATGATAGAATGAATTAGTGTGTGATGATATTTTCATACTAGGTATGCATAAGGGAGGTGATCCACATAATGGATAATATCATAAGGATAGAGACATAAATAAATGAGAATAGGTGATTCAAGTTAAAGATATATTTTTTAAATAAAATGTATACATCAATATAAATCAATTTAAATGATGTTATAAGAAATATAATAATAAAATATTAAAAAATAGTATTCCCATAAATTAGTAAAAAATAAGATCCCAAAATAGTATTTTTGGCATGGGGTATTTTAAAAAAATATTTAAGTCAGCAAATAATACCATATTAACTTCTTATGAAATCAATCAATATTAATTTTTTTTAAAAAAATTATCTTATTTAAATGTGCACTCTATATAAATTGGAAAAATTATGTAAGAACCCGGTTCTTATTCTTAAGGTATGGGTTTATTCTTTTCCATTTTCCTTAATTTTTTTTTGAGAAAATATGGAAAATGGGGTAAAATCCCAATTTTTTTGGGTACACACCGCGTACATTTCCACAGGACATGTACTTTGGCTGTGTGGGACAAGTACACATGGCGTTTAGGCCTGTCGGCGATGAATGGTGTAAAAAATGACTACCCCCAATGTACTTGGTATTTGCACGATAAGAAATCAGTCGGCAGGTGAACCATAAGTCAGTGGGAGTAGCCAATAGCAGAGCGATAGTAAATGCCATGTATTATGAAATACACACCGTGTAATCATGTCTAAAAATGAACAGTGAGGTAGAGGAAAGTGGATGAAGAAGGAACAGTTAAAAAAATGAATGTACACGCTGTGCACTTGAGAGTAAATGTCGTGTAGTTATTTTTTTCACTTAAAATAGGTAGTAGCCTCCTCATTTGACAGAGGAGGAAGAGTACTCCCTTTTGAGCTTAGGGGAGAGGGACGAGGCTTGGAGGAGCTCTCGATAGAACACCGGTAATCCGTTTCTTCCACTGTCAGTCACGTTTAGACAGTACAGGTAAGCCCTTCCTTCTACTTGAGTGTTTCTTTCCAATTCTTTTCCGAGTGGATTTAATTTGAGTTTGATTGGGTGAACTTTTATCCATGATCTACACCTTTCTCGGTTGTTTCAGGAGTCGTCATTCGCATATATCGATCAGTGGACATCGAAGTAGGTGGGCTAGTGTTTAATTCCAACTGTTGAGTGATTTTGTGTACCGTTGTGCTACGCACCCATGTTTGGGGTGTCGTATGGCTGAGGCCTTGACTGATTGAATTCCTAGAATTTCATAGGTAATTTATTGAAAATGTGTAACTGCTGTTTGGGATCATTTCTTGGATCCAGGGCCACTCCATGGGTGTATTTCCCTTATTTAGCCATTTAGCCAAGTTACTTGAGGGTATGCTAAGATAGCATGTTTTGGGTTTTCTTGAGAGGAAACATATTTATTACTTTCTTAGCTTGAGGGAAGTGTTTTTCTTATCTTGAGGGCAGTGTTTTTTTTAGCCTGAGGGCATTGTTCTGTTTAGCATGAGTGAAACTTTTCTTATGCCTGTGGGCAGTAGCTTTTGTTCCTGAGGGCAATTTGTCGTATGCTTGGGGGCAATATTAGTTATGTCTGAGGGCAATCACCTGAGGGTTTCGATTCATATTACCAAAGGGTATGGTTTTTCATATCTGGGGACTCTGTTTTCTTTGAATATTCCTTGAGGTGATTTCATATGTTATACCTCCCAATCTAAAGCACAGACTTGGTATTGTTTTACCTTCTACTAGTTAGATACCCTATTGTGGTTTTCTCTATGGAACTGAATGGTAGATTTTCAGCTAAGGATGAGTCTCAAAAACGTATAATTCAATTATATAGAATTTTTAAATATAAATTAAATTGAAATGGAACTGGTAATAATGTTTACTTTTGAGTACTTTCTAGTTTTCTATATTTTATTACTGCACACTACTGTTGCACATTTTCACTGATAGTTGGGCACATGCCATTGGCGGTTGCCTACTCGGATTTATTTCTCACAGCATGCTTGTGTCATATCTTGGGCACAAACAAATTATATTTCTGTAGGTGTTGATAAGGGTAAGGGCCCCTATACAGGTACTTGATTGTTGCAGAGGAGTAAGAGAACATGAGACCGAGCATAGGCTTGCGATGCTACTAAGTTCCTGTTGCACTACTTTCTCTTCTTTTGTTGTACCATGTACTTGGCACTGTATTTCAATATATTGCAGTGTATCCTATTTTGGATTCTTTCTTAGATTAGAGGCTTGCTGCATCATTATATATATAACTGTTGGTTATCTTTTACTACAGTTTCATTTGCTATTTTAGTTCTATATTGTCACTTCTTCCGCTTTTGGGTATGTTTATATTTTCTGCTATACTACACTTTGTTAAATGAAGGAATTGATTCCCCACTATCAGACCTAGTCCCTCGCTACTAGTTGGCAGCCTATGGTGTCTGGGGAAATACGCTTGAGGTCATGTGACCTACTGGGTTCGGGGCACCCGTTGTGTGACACCCAGATCCGGGACATTACAAAGTGGTATCAGAGGAGTTTCTTTTCTTTGACTTACTGTTTGGAGACTATATTCAGGGATAGAACATGATTGTTATTTGGTAATAAGCTATGCCCAAGAGTAGCTAACCCATGTACAGGGAAAATCCAATTTACCTCGTGTTGTTATTTTTAATGATTTTTCACTTTACAGTTGATCTGATTTCCACCTTTGGGTGACAAACATATGATGTGTTGTTAATATTTATATACTTGGGGTTCTATTTAGATTCAAATTGATAAGATGAGGTTATACCATCTCATTCATCATTTAGGCACATGTTATAATCACATGTCGTGCATAGTTTCCTTGCCATGTAGGTGCATTAGAAATTGCATGTTGTTGTGATATATGTTGTGCTAGAAAATGCATGCTGTTATGATAGATGCCTTGATAAAATACCTGATATTTGATAGGGTATTGTTATGTATGGTTTTGTGAATGAATGCCAAACTTTGGTTCTTAAGGAGTATGAGACCTCATCAACTAGAATTTTGTGGATCATCGACTTGTTTACTTTATTATAACACATATAAGATGCCAAGAATTGTTTCGCGGAGAGTATGGGCTCTCACAGATCAGAATTTTTCACTTTGGTGTTCGTTCAGTGGTTTTCTAGACTCCAGAGTAGTTTTTGAGGTCTACTATCTGGAAGCCTAGACAACACGGTGTGTGGATCTATGAATACATGCCATGTACTCTTCTGTTAGAGAAGAAATGAAAAATATTTAAGTACATGCTGTGTACCCTAAGTACATGTCGTGTAGTCTCTAACCATGTCATAGGCCATGTGGGTAGAGACATGGGATGGGGAAGTTCTAGAGGGAACATGCTATGTACCGACTGTATACACCGTTTCATGTTGATCATATGTCTGCCTGTGTAACTAACAATACAGACAAAAGAATCTTTATTTATACACTTTGTATCAATGCCGAACATGCCGTGTAGTATAACCTAGGATTCTGGTCGTGTAACTAACAACATGGGTCGATGTTATCCTTCCTTATACACTCCATGTGCCTGTGGTACATGTCCTGTAGTCTTGATCAGTGAAATACCATGTAGACTTGGCCGTGTGGTTGGGGAAATGGGTGGTGTACACACCGTGTGCAGGTGTGATAGGCCATGTAGTGCCATCCGAGTAGCCGACCATTTCACTAACAACACAGGTAGCAATAATTTAAGCCGTACACGCAGTGTCTATCTAGAACAGAACGTGTGGTTTGAGTAGTGTACCCGGCCGTGTAACGAATAATATGGGTATGTGAAGCTCGTTTAGTACACGCTGTGTAGACCTTATACACACACAGTGTAGTCTCGTTCTAAGGAGATCTGTGTGGCTATGCCATGTAGATGGACTCAGTAAGGGGAATAAAATTGAAGTACACACTGTGTGTGTGGAAAAAATTCCATGTGTTTGGGGTTTTACACGACCAGTGCTGGAAAAGTACAAACCCATGTAAAAGACTTAATGGAACCCAGTGTGTAGTTATTATACACATCATGTAATCTTGATCTGTAAAACATGAGTGATTTATTTATCCCATTCCCTTCTTACCTTCCTTGTTTTCAGTCCTTGATGATCATAATCTAAGGCGTGCGTTTGACCTTGTAGAGTCATGCCACCGAGACAAACATGAGTTGTTCCCTAAGAGAGAGGCAACAATTATACTCAAGAGATAGTAGTCCACGGGATACGAATGGATAATACATCATTGCCATATGTGGAGCTAACCATTATACATAACAGAGGCGCAGAGGCACAGATTAGTGAAGGCTTCACGAGGTTTATGCAAACCTTCCACAGATCACCACCGGATTCCACATCTATGGCATAAGTGACATGCATATTTCAGCAGCAGCATCCGCCTATGTTTTCAGGGGATGGTGGACCACAAGCAACAGAGTCATGGATGGATCCATTTTAGACTCTCTTCAAGCATCTTGAGATGCCTCTAGGGAGGAGGGACAAGATCACTACTTATATGCAGCGTGATTCCGCCAAGACGTTGTGGGATGTTACCACCCAGACTGAGCATCACCGAGACATGGTTTGGGAATATTTTCAGGTAATCTTCAATGAATTTTTAATTCCTGAGATGCTAAGGGTAGATCGAGCTCGAGAGTTCCTGAATCAAATGCATGGTGAAATGTCAGTGATGTGCTATTCTTCCCGCTTCATAGAGCTGCATCGCTTCACACCTATTTAGGTGGGTGACGAGATGCTGAGGTCTAGAAGATTTAAGGATGGTCTTTGAAATTATATCCAAGCACTGATGAATGTTATCAGGTTGCCTACAGTGCATGCTATTGTGAACAAGGAACTGATTACTGAGCAGAACCTGTGAGAAGCTAGTGGTGTAGACCAGGGTGGTTCAACACCAGTTTCTGGTACTATTTCCACTGACAAGAGGAAAATATAGATGGATTTTATCTCATGGTGGTAGTACTAGCCAGATAAAATCTTCGGGTGGCCATGTAATATGCTACTAGTGTGGTAAAGAAGGCCATAAGAGACCTCAGTTTCCACATGACCTGGTTGAGAGTCGAGATTGCAGCAAGGTGGGCCATCTATAGTGTTTTTGCAGGGATATTCCAACAGTGACTAGTGAGAGGGGTTCTGTTTAGACTCCGTGTGCAAGAGATGGGCCAACATCTTCCTACCAGTCAGGGAATTGGAACACCTCCGGACATTCATGCTGAGGTGGTGGTCGTGGTCGTGGTAGCCAGAAACAAGGATCTTAGAGACATGACAGTGGGTTAGCTCAGGGTATCCAGGCTGTGTCGTAGGGCCGCGACACTAAACAGGCATATGCAGTGCAACAAACCCAACAAGAGAAGGATCCCGGACCATCCACTGTTAGAGGTACTATTCTAGTTTCTTCTATTTTGTCTTCAGAACTTTTTGATACTGGTGCTACACATAGATTTATATCCGTGTGTGTTATGGAGATCCTTGGGCCATGTGTTACTTCTACTTCTGATATTATGAGGCCAGACACTCCGTTGGGAAATTGAATGGCAAGTTAGTGTCACTTCAAGGAGTGCCTCCTAGAGGATGGTGGGTGTCACTTTCTATGGTACCTCTATGTCTTAGAGATGACGAGATATGATTTCATTCTTGGAATGGGCTGGTTGGTAACCTTACGAGCCTTTGTAGATTTCTATCTTCACAGGGTGAGTTTCACGTCACCAGAGGGTGGAGTGTTTTTATAAAAGTTCAAGTGGGATGTCTAGGCGAGCCGAGCTGGACCTGAGCATCATGGGCGAGGGGGAGTGACATCCTATATTGTGAGTTTATATCTAGATGACCAGGGAACTTTTCAGAAGGATTTCCCTCTAATGGGTGAACATTTTAGGGATATCTTCCTGAACAAGTTTTCAAGTCTACCTCCAGAGAAAGAGGTGTATTTCTTTATTGAGCTTGTGTCAAGAGTGGAACTGGTGTCCATTCCTCTTTACTGAATGGCTACACCAGAGTTGCAGGAGCTCAAGAGGTAGTTAGAGGAGTTATAGACTAAGGGTTTCATTCAACCTAGAACTTCTCTTTAGAGTTCTCTTATCCGATTTGCGAAGAAGGTGGACAAGACCCTATGACTTTGTATGGATTATCAAAAGCTGAACCAGTTGAAGGTTAAGAACCGATATCCCTTGCCAAGGATTGATGATATTTTGATCAAATTCAGTGATCAAGAGTGTTCTTGAAGATTTTCTTGAGAACAGGATATCATCAGTTGCGTGTTAGACCATCAGACACACCGCTTACATCTTTTCGGAGCAGATATGGTCTATACCAGTACTTGGAAATGTCGTTTGGACTCAAAAACGCGCCAAATGATTTCATGGATCTGATGAATCGTGTGATCCACCCTTATCTGGATTATTTTGTGGTAGTATTCATGGATGATATCTTTATGTACTCTCACACCCGACATGACCATGCCACCTATCTTGAGATCATATTGTGTACACTGATAGAGCATCAGTTATATTCAAATCTCTCCAACTGACACTTTTGGATGGACTAGATACACTCCTGGGTCATATTATCTCAGAGGAAGAAGTTTCAGTAGACCCATATAAAGTGATAGTAGTAGTTTCTTGGGAGAAACATAAGAACATGTTTGAGATACGGAGTTTCTTTGGACTGGCTGGTTACTACATGCGCTTTATATAGGACATATCCCACTTAAAAGCACCATTGATGGGTTTGAATAAGATGGGTGTGAAGTATATTTGTTCAGAAGCTTGCGAGACATCTTTTTAGAAGCTGAAGGGAAGGTTGACATCAACACCAGTCTTGATTCTTCCAGATCATGGTAGGAGATATACAATTTACTGTGATGCATCATGTATTGGGCTAGGAGCAGTGTTGTTCTAGGGAGATCAAGTATTTGCATACGGGTCTCGGTAGTTGAGGCCATATGAGAAGAATTACCCAATGCATGATCTCGAGTTGGCTGTAGTTCTTCATGCATTACACTGTTGGGGACATTATCTCTTGGGAGAACATTTTGTCGTGTTTATGGACCACAATAGTCTTAAATATAGCTTTACCCGGTGTGACTTAAGCTTGAGACAGCAAAGGTGGGCTGAATACCTTCAGTCTTTCGACATTGATCATGCCTATACACCTGGTAAGGGTAATTCAGTAGCTGATACACTGAGTAGGAGGACTCAGATATAGGTAGTTCAGGAGGCCAATAGTGAGAGGAAACTTATGGATTTTTTCTCTGAGATGCATTTGGAGGTGCACAATAGTTAAGGGATAGCTTATCTTTCATCCTTAGCTGTGACTTCTACCCTCCTGGATAAAGTGAGGATGAGACATCTATCAGATTCAGAAGGCCAAGTTCTACTGGAGTCGATGGAAATTGAGGACCCTCCTATGGGTTGGACGATATACGATGGCAAGGTACTTCATATCCATGGACGAGTGTGGGTTCTAGGGGATATACATGAGAAGTTGATTCAAGAATTTCAAGCTTCAGCTGGGAAGTGCATCCTAGAGTTATCAAAATGTACTGTGACTCGAGACGTCCGTATTGGTGGCCGAGTATGAAAAGAGAGGTAGTTAGTTTTGTTACGAGATGTTCCACCTATCAGTAGGTAAATGAGGATCATCAGAGGCCAGCCGAACTATTACAATAGTTACCCATTTCAGAGTGGAAATGGGATAATGTCGCGATAGACTTCATGACCAGGTTTCCAAGGTCACCTCAATGCAGTGATGCCATGTGGGTTGTTTTGGACAGACTTATGAAGGTATCTCACTTTTTTACGATCAAGGAGACCATCAGTGTTGATGAGCTCGGGATGTTGTATATCAGAGAGATAATACATCTTTATGGGGTCCCTCGTTCTATCATTTCATATAGGGAAGCCCATTTTACATCTCGCTTCAAGAAGAGTTTTCAGAGGGAACTGGGTACACAAGTTCTTTTGAGCACTGCTAACCACCCTTAGACCGATGACCAGTCAGATCTTACAATACAGGTACTATAGGACATGATTCATGCATGCGTCCAAGACTTTGGGGGCTCTTGGGTGAACCACATACCCCTAGTCGGGTTTTCTGACAACAACAGTTTTCAGGAAACTATTGAGATGACACCTTATGAGGCTTTATATGGTAGGCCATGATAATCCCCATTGGGCGGGTTGGAGGTAGGTGAGGCAGTTTTCTAGGACCACGTTTCATGTAGAAGACTTCAGAGAAGGTCCAATTGATTTAGAAGTAGATGGATACTGCACAGTCAGGTTAGAAATCTTATGCTGATTGCCGTAGATGACACATGGAGTTTGTGATAGGTGATCAGGTTTTCTTGCATATTTCATCGATGTTGGGACACATGCTGATCAGGAGACGGGGTAATCTTTAACCGAGGTATGTGGGTACATTTGAGATTCTGGAGAGAGTCAAGTCGTTTTCCTATTGGTTATAGTTATAGTAGAGGTACCGGGCCACGCACGGTGTCTACCACGTATCTCAGCTATGTCGTTATCATTCAGACCCATCTCATGCTTTTCAGCCCAAGGAGGTTGAACTTAATGTTGATGCATCCTTTGAGGAGTATCCGATTCGTATTGTTGATAAGAGCACGAAGGTTCTTTGAGGTAGGTCCATTCCTCTCGTATGGGTGCCATGGTAGCATGGATGAGTGTAGGACGAGTCCTAGGAATGAGAGATTGACATTCATGCCCAGTGGCCATATTTGTTCTCAACATTATTTTCACCACCCATGGAAGGGAAATCGGGGACGAATTGCTTTAAGGGGTGATGTTTTTAAGAACTCAGTTCTTATTCTTGAGGTACAAGTTTCTTATTTTCCCTCTTCCTTATGTTTTTTGAGAAAATAAGGAAAATGGGGTACAATCCCAAATATTTTCGGTACACGCCATGTACATTTCTACACACTATTTACTTCGGCTGCGTGGGACAATCACACGGGGCATGTAGGCCTGTCAGTGATGAAGAGTGTAAAAAATGATTACACTCCATGTACATGGTATTTACACACCGTGTAATCAGTTGGTAGGTGAACAGTAAGGTGGTAGGACTAGCCGCTAGAAGATCTATAGTACATGCAGTCTATTCAGAAATAAACGTCATGTAATCATATAGACAAATGAATAGTGAGGCGGTGGAAAGTGGCTGCCAGAGTAACAGTTAAAAAAATGGAAATTACACACCGTGTACTTGAGAGTACACACCACGTAGTTATGTTTTTTTGATAAAAATAAGAAGTATCCTCCTCATTCTGTAGAGGAGGTAGAGAACTCACATAGGAGTTTGGGAGAGAGGGCTAAGGTTTGGAGGAGCTCCCAATGTCACACCTGAAATTTGTTTCTTCCACTTTCGATAACATTTGGACTGTACGAGTAAGCCCTTCCCTCTCCTAGAGCGCTTTTTTCCAATTATTTCTCGAGGGGAAGTTTTTTGAGGTTTATTGGGTGAAAATTTATACCATATCTACACCATTCTAGATTGTTTTAGGAGGTTTCATTTTCATATATCGATCAGTGGAGATCGAGGTTGGTGGTTTGGTGTTTAATTCTAACTTTTGAGTGTTTTTTGTACCGTTGTGCTACGCGCCCATGTTAGGGGTATCATATGGCTAAGGCCTTGACTGATTGAATACCTATAATTGAATAGGAAATTTAATAAATATGTGTAACTGCTATTTGGGATCATTACTTGGATCCAAGGCCACCCCGTGGGTGCATTTCCCTTGTTTAGCTGTTTGGCCTAGTAACCCGAGTGTATGCTGAGATAGAATATTTTGGGTTTTCTTGATAGGAAACATATATATTACTTGATTAGCTTGAGGGTAGTGTTTTCATTTCCTGAGGGTAGTGTTTTGTTTATCATGAGATCAATTTTCTATTTAGACAGAGGGAAAATTTTCTTATGCCTGTGGGCAATAGCTTCTTTTCCTAAGTGAACTATCTCATATGCCTGAGGGAAATAATTGTTATGCCTGAGGGAAATCAACCAAGGGTTTTGATTATAATTACCAGAGGGTCAGGTTCTACATGTATGAGGACTATGTTTACTTTCAATATTCCCTGAGGTGATTTCTTATGTTATACATGCCAAGCTATAACACAAGCTCGGTATTGTTTTACCTTCTACTTGTTAGATAGCCTGTTGTGGTTTTTACTGCAGCACTGAATTAGAAATTTTCGGTTGAGGCTGAGTCTCAGAAACTTATAATTCAAATATATTGAAGTGTTAAATAATAATTAAATGGAAATGGAACTGGTAGGAATGTTTACTTTTGAGTACATCCTAGTTTACTGTATTTCATTACTCCACACTTCTATTACACATTATCACTGACAGTTGGGAACATGCCTCTTGTGGTTGCCTACTAGGATATATTTATCACACCCTGTTTTGGTCATGTCTTGGGCTCAAAGAGATTATATTTCTACAGGTTTTGATAAGGGTAAGAGTCCCTCTAATTGTACTTGATTGTTACAGAGGAGTAAGAGAGCATGGGACCGAGCTTAGGCTTACGATGCTGCTGAGTTCACATTGCACTACAGTCTCTTGTTTTGATGTATCTTGTACGTTGTGCTATATTACAGTAGATTGCAATGTATCTTATTTTTTCTACTTTCATAGATAAAAGGCATAATGCATCATTATATATATGATTGTTGATTATATTTTACTGCAATTTCATTTTCTATTTTAGTTCTATATTGTCACATCTTCCTCAATTGGGTATGTTTATATTTTCCGCTGTGCTGTACTTTGAAAAATGATGGAATAGTTTCCCCACTATCAGACCTAGGCCGTCACTGCTAGTCGACAGCCTATGTCGTTTGGAGAAATGCGCTTGAGGTCATGTGACCAATCGGGTTCGGGGCACCCGTTGTGTGGCACTGGGATCCAGGATGTTACAAATTAAAATTTAAATCTATTTTTAAAAGACATATTTAAGAACCCCAGCCAATTCTTTAAGGAAAAAAATCATTTAATATGTAAAAAAATTCAACTTGTCTTCAAAGGATACATTTAGTAAAAATCCCACCACATAAAACTTTAAAAAAAGATTAATTATCTTTTATCATTTTAAATTATGCATAAATATATTTCCAAAAATGCACATGTACTCCTCATACAATTTCAATAGATCAATTTGAAATTTTTATATAAAAAAAATTAACACATAACAACACAACCATGTGTAAATCTAGAACATATATACACTTATAGAAAATATTCTAGAAACATAAAATAATTATAGGTTTATACACCTCCTAATTAGATAGATCAATAACATGTATAATAATGTATTCAAACAAAACATAGCCTCATTTTAGATTAATAGTTAATAAACACAAGGGTGGAGGAGATGGTGATGAAATAGTGGATTGAGGTGTGTGAGATTGGTTAGAGAATCATTGAGATAGATCGAGGTAAAATTGTCTCCACATGCCATTTAGATACATAGGTAAAATAAAAAACACCCAAATAATATATAAAAATGATAAAATTGTGAAATATCATGAATGGTGAATCAGTAGTAACATAATGTGATTTTTGAAACTACCGATCATCTGAGGAGTTCATGGGAGAGTGGTTGTGAAGTTTTAGTTCCATGAGTGCTTGAACTGCGAGAGTTATAGAGTCCTCTATTAGAGTTCTATTTAAAAGATAACAAAGGTTTTATCAGTGTTGAAAAACCCAATCTTTATTAGCACTTTCCAAAAAGAATTGATAATGAACCATCTTAAATAATATAAAAAGGAAAAAATCAATTAATATTATAAATGAATAGATAATCTTAACTGCTTGAATGTTATTAATGAGTGAACATTAAAAAGTAATAATGAATTTAATTCAAAAAAATTTTAAAAAATAAATGAGTTTTATTAATTACATAAAATATTAAAAAAATTTAAAAATGATTATTTATTTAAAATGAATAAATAAATTTTAAACAAGTATATTACACCCATATTAAAAAACATAATTGTTAATGAATAAATATGTGTAAATTAATATTAAAAATGAAGACATTACAAAAAAATTAAAAAAATTAAAATTAAATCTAAATATATTATACTGAAAAGTTAGAAATATGTAACATTGTTAGTGAATAAACAAAACTAAATAATATAAAATGAATGACTTTTTTAAAAAGCTACGACCAAAGTCTCTTTTTATTGTGAATGAAAAATACCCATTTCAATTTGGATAGTGGGGGACATATTACACAACTCGTATTCTCAAGGCTATGTGATCCATGAACATGGCCTCAAGGCCTATTGCATCATCATGCCTGCATCATCATGCATGCATCATCATTCCTGCATCACCACCTTCCTACATCATGTTTGCGTCATGCTTGTGTCACCGCCCACATCGTAAATCCCCTACGGGGATTTCCAAGATTTAAAACCTGGTATTTTTGGATGTAGGATTATATGATTTACCACTCAATTTCCACCCCAATTGTATGAAATGAATTATTTTTAAAAAAGAGGGAAATTTAATAATTAAAAAATTAGTATATTTTCAAGAAAGGTTAAAATGTATCTATGTTAAAATGAAAACGAATACCTATTAATGATATAAAACATAACCATACTAAAACCATTAAATATTAATGAATAAAAATGCATAAATAAATATTATAAATGGGTAAAATTACAAAATATTAAACAATGAAAAATTAAAAATGAATAAATTATAAAAATATTAAACTACAATTAAGATTATTAGTGAATAAATAATATAAAAAATGAATAAATTTGAAAAAATATTAAAAAGTAATAAATAATATATATCAAATAAATATATTATAAAAAATGAATAAAATATACTATTTAGAAACCTAATATATATTAAATATATTATGTTAATAAATATAATTCTAAAATGAATATTAAAAATTTAATAAATTATAGATATATTAGGTGTGTGTTCAATCTACGTAAAAATGCATCAATTGTGTATATGCATGTGTTAAATTAATATAACACACATTTGATATAAGATAAATTGAAAAAAGTGAAATTTAATTAAACATGAATTACTCGGTATAATTAGTAAATATTTTAAATTAATATTAATTTTAAATTTTAAACCATTATTTAAAAAATATATGACTAATTTAATATAAATATACATATTATGTATTATATAAATCATATTTTAGGAAATAATAAATATTGATATATACATATATATGAATATATTTATATAAAAATAATATTAAATATATTAATGAATTATTATGTATAAAAAAATTCAAAAAATCAATTTAAGAAAATATTCAACACATAAATAAATAAAATATATAATTTATAAAAAAGTAAAAAACACTTAAAATTATTAATGAATAAATAATATTAAATGAATGTAAGAAAAAATGAGATAAATTTAATTAAATGATGAAAATATTGGAAAAAATATTTAACAAATGAATAAGTGTTTAATTATATTAATTTTCAAAAAATAAAAATGAATATATGTTTGATTGAAAATGAATATATATTAATTATGTAAACGAAAACTATATTTATAACATTCAATGTTAATAAATAAATAATAAGAAAAATTAAAAATGAATATAATTAACAAAATATTAAACAAAAAAATAAATAAATAATGAATAAAATAGAAAAATATTAAAAAATCTATCACTAAAATAAATATTAATAAAAATGAAAAAATTAATTTATATATTATTTATAAATTATAAAAAATAGTATATATTAAATTTTAATATTTAAAATAAAAAATGTAATAATTATAACCATATTAAATTAAATATCAAATATTATTAAATAGAAATTTAAAATGATAATATTAATAATTTACATTATTTTGGTATATTTGTCTCTAAAAATTGAATTATTGTTTTATATGTATACTTATGAAATTATTTCATGACATATTAATTGTAACATATCTTATAAATTTATTAATTATTAATTAAATATTTATTATTTTATATATATGTCAAATTGATAAAACAAATGGCACTCATAAAACAAAATATCTTTATTAGTAATTTTTTAATTGATAATAACTATTTTTAAACTAATTAATAATTTTTTTTACTTAATACATTACATATAAATTTATGCGATTTAAATTACATATTTTTTATTATATAAATAATATTTAAGAAAATTATATATATATATATATATAAACATAATTTTTTTAATATGAAAATTTTATGTAAATATCTTATATATCGTGTGAAGATTTATATTTAGTCATATAAAAATAATATTTAATAAAATACATTATATTTTTATGAATATAAATATATTTATATATTAATATATGAGTTTTATTGCTATAATTTTTTTAATGGAATAAACCATTTATCAGTGATAAAAAAGTATTGATAATGGGTGACCCTTATGAGTGCTAAATAAAAGAGCAGATATAGGGTGATCTTTTTGAGTGCTTAAAAAACCTTAATAAAGGTTATGTTTTATCAACGCTTTTTTAAGTGTTGAAAAAGGCTACCCCTTTTTATTGCACATTTTGTAATGAAGCTATTGAATTCATTTTTTTAGATCTACTAGTCATGCCATTTTTTTAATGTGAATGGTGATTCACAATTTACACAGATTAAAAAGAAAAGAAAACTAATTTTCAATATTGAATTTACAGTGTATTGGGAAATTAAATTTATAACAAATTTTAGTATATCTTATATATAAGTGTATATATATATATATATAATTTTAGCGTCTCTTTTTAGCACTAATAGAAGATTAATTTTTCAACACTATTTCTAGTATTGATAAATTTTATATCATCTACTACATTATTGCAGCCCTACATCAGTCAGATAACAACCCTATAATAACAAACCCAAATAAAACACATTAACAAGAATAATGATATACATAAAATCAAAAGGGAATACAAATTTTATATTTCACCAATATTTCAATTAAAAATTTGTATATAAAATCATTATGTTGATGTTATATATACAATTAAAAAAAATACAACCCATATACAAAATCATAACTCTTATAACATACTATTTTGAATGTTTATACTCTATAAAAAATCATGTCTCTACAATAAAACCAATGTTTATTTAATCAACAGTAAATAAAAAAACACAAAAATAAAACTTTTAATGTTATATAACCCATATATGATATATCATATTGTTAATTACTATATATATTAATGATATTATCAGTTATAATATTAATTATATTATTAAAATGAGACTTTTTTATTGAAAAAAGATTTTAAATTCATACCAACCACATCATGCTTCAGATTGACATGCGGTCAATTCTGACATGTCACAATTGAACTGTGGATCGTTTTACTTATGTTTTAGAATAATTCAAGAATGTTTTCTTAGTTTTTTCTCTATGACGTGTGTTTCAAACATAATTAACACATTTAAATTGAAAGTATGTACTTTGATTCATACCAGCCACATCTTGTATTATATCGATGCACGATTGATTCCTACATGTCACAAATGAATTATGGATCACTTTCCTAATGTTTATGAATATTTTGAGATCATTTTATCCATTTTTGATATGTAATGCATGTTTTAAACTAAATTGACACTTTTATATTGAAAATATACACTTTGAGTCATACCCACCACATCAACTGTAAGATTGACATGCGATCGAATCCTAAGGGTAAAAAATATATTATGGATTACGATTTTAATGTTTCAAAATAAACTGATATCCTTTGATTATTTTTGGCTAGTGACACATTTTTTAAACTAAAATGACACTTTTATTTTGAAAACATACACTTTCTTGTCATATCAAACAAATTTTGTGTCAGATTGACATATGGTCAATTCCTACAAATCAAAAACGTATTGAGGATCTTTTTTCAAATGTCTAAATCTAATACGAGATTTTTGGCCTTTTTTATACTAGTGATGTGCTTTTTAGACTAAAATGATACTTCTGTATTGAAAACTTTCACTTTGATTTATACCAGCCACACCATGTTCAATGTTGCTGTGAGGTTGATTCCTATAAGTCAAAAAATAAATTATGGATCATTTTTTGAATTTTTAAAAATAATATAAAATTGTTTTCTTGGTTTTCTCTATGTGACATGAATTATAATCTAAAATGGAACTTTTATATTGAAAACACACACTTCAAGTCATACAGACCACATCTTGTGATAGATTGATATGCGTTCAATTAATACATGTCAAAAATTAATTATGGATAAATTTTAGAAATTTTGAAAAAATATTATCCCTTTCACTCAGTTTTGGATAAGTGGAAAATATTTTAAACTAAAATGGATTCTATATTGAAAACATAAATTGTGAATCATACCCACCACATCGTGCAACATATTGACATGTGGTTGATTATTACATTTCAAAAATGAATTATTTACTTTTTTACAAATGTTTGAAAACAATATGAGATTCTTTTCTTGTGTTTGGATATATGATGCACATTTTAAACTAAAACACCACTTGTATATTGAAAATAAACACTTCATGTCTTACCGAATTTATCATGTGTCAAATTAATTTTTAGTATATTCTTACATTTCATAGATGATTTATGAATCAGAATCCTAATGTTTGAAACCAATCTGACTTTGTTTTCTTGATTTTTGGTTTGTGATGTTCATTCTACACTAAAATGTCACATCTATATTGAAAACATTAATTTCAAGTCATAACTATCACATCATGTGTCATATTGACATAAGAGTAATCCCTACATGTCAGAAATGAATCATTGACTATTTTAAAAATGTTTGAACACAATATGATCTTGTTTTATATATTTTTCCTATTTGACCCACGTTTAAAAATAAAATGACACTTTTACATTTAAAACATGCACTTAGTGTTATACTAACAACATCATGTATCATTTTGATTTGCGGTTAATTCCTACATGTCAGAAATGAATTATGGACTATTTTCCTATATTTTAGTAACAATTTGAGATCATTCTCTTAGTTTTGGATATATGACAAGCATTTTAAACATAAATTGTACTTATATATTGAAAACATTCACTTTGATTTATACCGACTACATTGTGTATCAAATGGATGTGAGGTCGATTACTATACATCAAAAATAAATTATGGATCATTTTTTTTAAAATTTGGAAACAATGTGAGTTTGTTTTCTTAGTTTTTACTTGGAACACATGTTTGGAACTAAAATAACACTTATATATATTGAAAGAAGAAACTTTGATTCCTACTGACTACATCATGTGCTGGATTGATCTGAGATCAATTACTACACATCAATAATAAATTATGGATCATTTTCAGAAATTTTGAAAATAATTCGATATATTTTTCTTAGTTTTGGATGGCGATACATGTTTTAAACTAAAATGACACTTTTATATTGAAATCACACACTTAGAGTCATACTATCCACATCATGTCTTAGTTTTAAGTGAGTTCGATTCATCAAATTCCTAAAGAAATTATGGATCACTATCCCAATGTTTTAGAATAATACATGATTATTTTCTTATTTTGGCAATGTGACGTGTGTTTTAAACTAAAATGGTTCTTTTTTACTAAAAAAGAACACTTCAAGTCATAATGACATCATCACATGTCAGATTAATGTGACATTGATTCCTACACATCAAAAATGAATTATGGATTCTTTTACTAATGTTTGAAAACAATATGATCTCATTTTCTCTATTTTGGCTATATGACACGTGTTTTAAACTAAAATATAACATCTATATTTTAGGAATTCATAATTAGAGTAATACTAGTCACATTATCAATCATATTAACACGTGGCCAATCCCTATATATTAAAAATAAATTATGGATCATTTTCTTATATTCCAAAAAATATGAAATTTTTTCCTTGGTTTTTGGATAGTGATGCATGTTTCAAACTAAAATTGTAATTTTATATTGAAGGCTTGAAATTCGAGTCATAACAATCATATCAGGTGTTAAATTTTTGTAAGATCAATTACTACACATTGAAAATGAATTATGGATTATGTTTTGAAATAATATGGGCTAGATTTATCAGTTTTTGAATTCTGATGGATGTTTTAAACTAAAATGGCACTTCTGTATTGAAAACACTCACTTTATGACATATCTAACACATAATATTCTGGATTTAGGTGCGATTAATTCCTACATATTAAAAATTAAATATTTCATATATATATATATATTGTATACTTATGACTTTAATTAAAAAGCACAACAGAAGTAACCAAGTGGTTCAGTCTCAAGCCGAGACTTAGTCCTCTCAACAATTTATATAAATTGAACCACAACCTGTATCGGGGTTGACAACAGTGAGCACACTGACCAGGTACAAAGACCTCTACCATAGTTCTTCGTGGGAAAACAAACAACAGCTTACAGCTGTCCAGGTCTTACTCGACTTTTACCACTATTCAGAGTGGGAAATAAAAGAGTTACAGAGTTTGAATGAGGATTTGAAAATCCTCCAACATAGCACAGGGGACAGTGTGTGTAAAATAATAGGGTACACACACTACTCGAAATGTAAATTAAAGAATCACTAAATAAACTATGAAAGAGTTTATAAGAGCTTTAGTTATTGGCAGTGCTGATCTGGACTTGTTTGGTTGGTCAGAAAAGTTTCTGAGTCTTTCTCTAGTTTTTGTCTAGAAAACAGAGTGTCGTTTTCTTCTTTGGTTTCAGTTTCAACTTGTCACCCTGAGTGCATGAAGTGTTTGTTGTAGTTCTTCATTCAAGATACAGCTTGTGTTCTCCTCAAGCAAGGATTTATTTTATGTATGTTAAGTGTTTTTGGAGTTTGGATGTCGTATTTCTGCATGCACCACTTTTTCAGTTCTTACATCTTTCATTAAGCACCTTCTTGATATCTTTTTAATGATCCTCTTTTCATGCCCGTATCAACCCTTCTCTTTCTATCTTTTTTTGTATTGTCTGGTGTGTATGTTGTATCTTTTGTTCAGTGTGGTTCTCTGTTGTTCTTTATATTTCTCTTTACTTCCCATTATAGCTTTTAGCTTCGGAAAAAAGGAATGATCACATTTTTCATGGGTACTAGGTATGGTTTCCTGACATGGCAACATAAATCATTAAATAAAATTAACTGCAATAAAAACATCAAATGTAACCGTTATCTTAATAAAAAAAATAGTATTGTGAGTATAGTGTTTGACTAATTGGTCAATCATTAGTAGCCTTTTGTTGGTAGAAGTGTACGGTTGACTTTGTGTAGCAGAACCTTCCTTCGGAAGCTCTATATACAAGTGACTTCATTCCATCAGTTTCTCTAGCTGCATCGGTAGCTCTTGGATATCGGTAGCTCGATGAATCAATGACTTGTACTTGTATCAGTAGGTCTTGTTATCAGTAGCTTGTTGCATCGGTAGCTGTTAGCACTTCTATCAGTAGCTGTTAGCACTTGTATCGGTAGCTCAACTTCTATCGGTGACTGTTAGAAAATTGGTTCTATCTGTAGACTTCTGTCTAGCGGTAGCTCTGGTCTATGCTTGTTGGTAGCTCTGGTCTGTTTGTCTGTCGGTAGCTCTGGTCCATTTTTTCTATCGGTAGCTCTGGTCTATTTGTCTGTCGGTAGCTCTATACATATCAGTGACATTATTTTATCGGCGACTCTATGTATCGGTAGACTAAGTCTATCTGTATACCAAGTACCGATAGCTCGGTATTAGTAGCTATATGCAGATCAATCACTTAACACTTGTCTGTTTAATGAAAAACACATCCAATTGGGATAGAAAAACATCAGAACTCATATAAACATAGATAAACAATTATTAACATATTTCAGAGACTATTTTAATATTATTATCATCTTGATCAGAGAATATAATAGATTTTAATGAAATGATATATAGAAAAACATTAATTGGGATTATCAAAGTATATGAAAGCATAATTGGGATTATAAAAACTGGTGAGGTAAACAATATCCCCCTTTTTGGTAATCAAAACATATGATATGGTCATTTTAAAATAGTGAGAAATTATATCAGAGGATATATCATGAAATGAAATTTTCTCAGAGAAAATAGTATGTCAGATAACATAATATATAAGATGTAGAATTAAGTGTTATAGTATCAGAGATAAAACTAAAAGCAATGCTATCAAAGAAGTAAACGCAAGAGTATCAGAGGGACAAAGTCGGATAGCTCTTCCTTAGATAAAATTTCTCCCCCTTGGTTAATATGTCTTCCCCTTTATAGAATTTTGCAGAATATTTCTCCCCTTTTGATAATTTCTGTAATATCTCTTCCCCTTTGGGATAATCAAAAAGTGGGAAACAACAAAGATAAGAAGAATAAAATGAGAAATAAAATAATGCCACTTGTATTAAATGTTAAAAAAAGTTTCAAAGACAGAATATAAAAGACAAATGATTTTTATCAAACATCTTTGCTACTTGATCAATCTAAATATTTAATGTGAGATTTTCTTTTTGGATCAGAAGAAGATTTAGGTGGTGAGGATGTTGGTGAAGGCTTAGGAATTCCGGAAATGATCTTAGGAGGCTGAGAAACTAACACTGTTCCTGGCCTGTACTAATAAGTTCTTTGAGTGATCATAGGTGTGAGGCTTCGAATAACCTGAGTAGGAGTCATCTGAACTGGAGAAGCAGTAGAGGTAGAGGTAAGAAAAGAAGGAGGTACAATAACCGGTCTAGCAGCAATATGCATGAAAGGCAGTTACAGATTTATGAAATCCATAATTATTCCTCCTCCTCCTTCCATAGAAGATATGAAGTCATCCTTTTATTCCATGAATTTTTTCAAGGTAGGAGTCAATTTCCATAGCTTTCTAACTTGTTCTCTAAAGGCTTGTGTGATAAGAGGTAATTTCATGTTTTCTAACAGATGTTTGAATTGATTCTTCAGTTTATGTTTGGTGTAAATCCGTTGGAAATAGTTGTCCACCTTTTCTTTCACTTCTTTTTGATAGGAAGAGGCTTGTCGCATAAAATCTCGGACTATCTTTATTATTTCTCTAGCTGAATCTCTGGTAGAAATCACAACTCGACTCATGTCGGATGAGTCCATAGAGACACTAGATGATGCTGATCCAAGCTCCTCCTTCATCATAACTTTAATTTAATTCAAATCCACTGAGGGTTTAGAAGCAAGAGAACCAACAGAGAAAGATATAGTCTTTTTGATGATTTTGGATAACCCACTAATAAGATTTTGAACATGGGAATCCTGGTTTTTGACATGATCTTTCATGGACGTTTTGAAAACATCAAACACTGAAACCATATGTCTTACAACACTTTTTACATAGTCGAAGTCTTTATTTGCTTGGTATTTTGAGCTCATGTACGAGTCTAATGAAATAAAAGATTTCTTTAGAGCTTCAAGATCTTATTCAAGTCTAGAAACTTGACTTTGACAGTCTGTAACATCTTCCATCATTTCACTCATAAAGATTGACAAATTACAACCAAGAGAAAGCTCAAAAGATCTTTCCAACATACTCATTTCTTCAGAAAAACTGTGCTTCATCTCAGTTACTAAGGCACTAAAAGATTCTTTCAGCTCATCCTTTAAGGAATCAAGATCAGTCTTGGTAACCAAATCAGTAGGTGCAACTGCAACAGGTACTCTTTCAGAGGCTAAACTGACCATTGATTCAGTCATGATTGATTGAATTGAAGATACCAGTGAAACCTCCATATTCTTTACTTCTTCCACAAAAATGTTCTTGAGATTTTCCATCAACTTATCCAGGTCATGCATTCTGAACCCATCTTCAGGAAACAACTCATACCCAATATCATAAAATATTTTTTGTCTATTTAGAGAGGCCTCATTATCTGAATCAGGAGAGTCTAAACCACAGACTACAAAACCTGGCTCTTCTTCCCAATCTTCAAATCCAAAAGCCACTGTAACACTTACAAACTAATTTTGGTGATCCACCTCAAAGGGTACATTCCCATGTACAGCAACAACATTCTCAGCTGGTCTTTCTTCATCAGAAGAATCCTCTACTATTACTTCCTCTTCTGCAACCATAGGAAGGTTCACTGGAATATGTACAACTTCTTCCCTTTCTCATGCCGCATCCTCAGTAGGTACAACTGAACATCCCATTAATGGACTCAGTCTTAAACTCATAGAATCAGATTCTTCAGAGACATTCCCACTTTCTTCTTCATGCTCAAGGACTGGCTGGTCTTCCTCATCAGCAGGTGTTTCTTTCTCTTATAAAGCTTCCTTTTCTAAAGATACAGTTTCAGCAACAGGACTTGGAGGTAAGTCCGGATCTCCTCCATCATCTATAAGAGTCTCTTCTTCTTCTTCTTCTTCTTCTTCTTCAGTCTCAACACTGTATTCAGGTTCCTCTTCATCAGATCCTAGACCTGGATCCCTCACATACTTAGGTCTTGAAGGATGATTCACAGGATTAAATTTGTCATATACCTTCTGGTCATCATTGACCCATTCTCCTCTCCATGGGTTCCAAATGATCATCATGTATTTGAATACTATAGAAGTGATACAAAAGTTATTCTTAACTACTACTGTCTCATCTTGAGACTAAACTACCTCTTTTACTTTGATCATCACAGAGATCAACTTAGCAATGAATAGTGCATTAGTCTTTGATTTCGGCCTTATCATGTCTTTTATTTGTATCATCAGTAATCTGCACAGATTAACTTTTACACAATGTATTAGGAGATTTAGGAGATAGATATCTTGATATATCAAATTATCAAAGTCTCCTCTCCTCAGTATCAAGACACACTGAACAAATTTGAACAACAATTTGCTCCTTTCATCCATTTCTGTAGCAACTACTTGTCTTTGACTTCCATCACTAGTCAGTTCTTCCAAAGCAGTTTCATAATCAAAAATATCACTGGTAGGTGGAATAGATCTTGAGACATATCCTGACACACCTTCGTGTGGATCCTTCAAGAACTCAGCCCACTCAACAGATTAAAATGACATCTCATTTACATTCACAAAAGAAGTCACTCGGTATTCATTCTCAGATTTTTCAAAGCTTACATACTTGTAAAACTATTTCACTAACTTTGGATAGCAGGGACCGTTGTTGTTTGAAAAACAATCTACCCATATTTGATCTTCTAGCACTTCGAGCACTAATGACTTGCTAGGCAGCAACCATTCTACTCACAGCTCTTTTTCAATCACAATAACTCTATTCTGCAGATGAGAATTCATTGGTCGCTTCACTAACCTAGTTCTACCAGCACTACCACTTTCTTCTTGCTCTAACTTCTGCTTCATGGATTTAGGCTCATCAGATTCATTTCTAATAGTAGGAAGTTTAGTTTTTTCCATCCCTAGTTCGAGGGATTTAAGGTTCTCAAGCGATTCGAGAGCTAAGGTTTGAGGGTAACGGGTTTGAGGTTCGGTGGATTGAGAAGTATCTAGCACATAGTTTTTATCATTTAGGAATCATAAAAAAAATGAATAAAACAGAATAAAGAAAAAACAATTCAGATTCTGGCGGCGGACGAAGTTTTTAAAACAGTGCACTATCAGCGCAGTCTCAATAGAGTTTATCAGTGATAATTCATATCAGTGAGGTCCGTTGGTGAGGATTCAAATTGTTGAGAATTTACATCGGTGAGGATTCACATCAGTGAGGATTCACATCGGTGAGGATTCACATCGGTGAGAATTTACATCGGCGAGAATTTCACATCAGTGAGAATAGCTACCGGTCGTGGTTAAGCATTCCTAACTCGTGTCTAATGTAACTTAACCTATCTAAACTTAAAGGTTTTGTAAAAATGTTTGCTAATTGATGTTGAGTACCTATAAACTCAAGAGTAATATCACCCTTTTGATAATGATCTCTCAAGAAATGGTGCCGTACATCAATGTGTTTTGTCCCAGAGTGAGATACAGGGTTCATCGAAATATTAATTGCAGTAGTGTTGTCACAATTGATAGAAACATGCTTAAAATAATATCCATAGTCTAAAAGAGTGTGTTTCATAAATAGAATTTGTGTACAACAACTACCAGTAGCTATATACTCTTCTTCGGCAGTGGACAAAGCTACATAATTCTGCTTTGTAAAACACCAAGATACTAAGGATTTTTCCAATAAATGACATGTTCCTGATGTGCTTTTTCTATCCAGCTTGCAACCATCAAAGTCAGCATCTGAGTAACTCATTAACTCAATGGATTCTCCTTTTGGGTAAAACAATCTTAAGATTACAGTGTGTTTAAGATATGTAAAAATTCTTTTAACAGAAAGTAAATGAGATTCCATTGGGTTAGATTGAAATATTTCACACATACATACACTAAACATAATATCTGGTCGACTAGAAGTAAGGTAATGTAAGCTTCCAGTCATACCTCTATAATTGGTTTGATCCACTGGTTTCCCAGTTTCATTTGTATCCAATTTACAGACTGTACTCATAGGAGTATCACTTTCCTTAATAACATCCAAACCAAAAATTTTTAAATAATCCTTTGTATATTTAATTTGATTAAAAATAATACCATTTTCATTTTGAAACACTTGAAATCCAAGAAAATATATAATTTTTCCCATTAAACTCATTTCAAATTCATTTTTCATACTCTTTGAAAAATCAATACATAAAGAGTGTTTGGAAGATCCGAAAATAATATCATCAACATATATTTATACTATCAAAACATCTTTAGAAATTATTTTAATAAAAACAGTTGGATCAGCAATCCATTTAGTAAAACTTTTTAAAATAAGAAAATTACTATGTTTTTCTTACCAAGCTCTTGGATATTGTCTCTAACCATATAAATCTTTAGAAAGTTTAAAAAATTTATTTGGAACATGAGGATTAATAAATCCAGGACGTTGTTCTACAAAAAAATCTTCAATTATAAAACCATTTAGAAAAGCACTTTTGACATCCATTTGATATAAATTGACATTCAGATGAGCAACGCAGGCATGTAAGATCTTAATGGATTCTAATCTGGATACAGTAGGAATGGTTTCCTCATAGTCTATATGTATTGAACCGGGTTTTTGGGTCCATTAATTTGTAAAAATCTGATCTGGGAAGGTTATCGAGGCTCTTGGAAAAGTAGGACCCCAAATGTTAAGACTACGGTAGCATGAGCCTACCGATAGCTCGGCCTACTGGTATCTCAGTCTACTGATAGCTGCAGCCTACAGGTAGCTCGACCTACCGATAGCTCAGTCTACCGGTTGCCGCAGCCTACCGGTAGCTCGGCCTACCTGTAGCTCGGTATACCGGTAGCCGCCGCCTATTAGTAGCTCGGTCTACCGGTAGCCAAAGCCTACCGGTATCTTGGCCTACCGGTAGCTCGGTCTACTGTCTGTCAAAGCATACCGGTAGCTCGGTCCACCGGTAGACACAGCCTACCGGTGGCTCGGCCTACCGGTAGCTGTCATCCACCAGTATCTCTCAACTACCGGTCGCTCATTCCCCCCTCCTACAGGTTTTCTAGTAGCACCTCATTTTTTGCATGTATTAAATTTTAAACCATGTTTTAACCTGTTTTAGATCCCATTAATGGTGTTTAATTAATTGATTAATAGGTACCCTGGAGTGCGTTGGTTTAAACCGCCCCAAAAGGCGAGGACACTTTAATAACGTGTGGGGTTGTGTGGTCAACGCACGACCCCGGTCCTTACGCGGTTTCGAATTCTTATCTCAAACGTCCCTGGACCTAATAAACTAAAAGTTTTATGCCTTGTGAATCCCCCATAATTTCTTGTGATTGTGTTTCTAAGGCCCAGTTTACGCATCCCCTATTCCTCATGTGTGAACAATGGCTTTGATCATTGATCAATCAAGTAGAGAATTTCACCTTCGCCTCTCTTTTCTGTGTATCTTGTGGGGTGGTTATGCTACTGTTTTTTGTAGAATTGGACGAACCAAACTCTAATAAAGATAATAAACCGATTATAAAGAATTAAAGGGAGGGATGTGATCGATGATGCAGATTTGTTTTTATCATCTTTCTTTATTAATGATTTATGAATTGTGCGAGCTTAAGACTACTAAAAATCATGGCCGTTGGTGGTCTTTCTCTGTGAACTAACGAACCCGTATCTCTGGTGATGATTAAATGGATTGTATTGTGGTTGTGAACCCATTATGTGTAAAGGAATTTGGTTAATTATGTATATTCAGCTAAATAAATTAAAAGCACTAGGATCAATCCCTTCTGTGATAACCCCGGTTAAAGCACAAAAAAAATTTGAAATCACGAAGCGTGTTAAATCTAAATCTGAAAAAACCGGCTTGGGCCTGCTTTGTGTTTGTGTTAGGGGTTGGGTTGTTTTTCTTTCACAGGCTGATTTCTAGGTGATGTGGGTGGGGATGAGATCCCCTGTTGGTATGGTTTCAGTGGCTGTGAATGTTTGGCAGTGTGGTTACTTTGTTTATATCACGAATTGGGGTGGGATCCTATGTTGTTGGGAAGGCAATGGCTCCTGGGGTTTGGGAACAAGGGGCTGGATCTTGCGGTTTTCTTTGGTTCTAGTACTTTGAGGGATCTCACTTATCCCTTTTTGTGGTTGTGACTTTACAAGAGAACCGGGTGTGAATGTTGAAGATGATGTTTGATTGTTTTCTTTCCTTGGCTTGTGCTTATGCTTTCTAGTTGCCCAATTAGTTGCAGAAACTTATTTAAACATGAAAACATGAATGGGAAAAAGGGGTTTTTGGTTCATTTTGGTGTGAGTTTTGACTTGGGGATAGTGTTATTTAGTTTTCTAAAGGAAATCCTAGTTTTGGGTGAGTGCTGGATACTTATACATATACTTGTCGTTTTTTTGTTTCTTATTCACGCCCCACCCAAGTTGAGCACTTAGTGCCAAACACCCCCATACCATGGGGGAGGGTGTTTTTCCGAACACTTCTATTATTGGATGGTTACTAGCTCCATTCTGCTCCATTTCCCGGATATCCCAGGTATCTTCGGGTAGGCTGTGATGGCCTGAAGTCCGTTTTTAGCCCATGAATCTTCGGGCATGGTAGTGTGGTGGTTGGCCCATGTGTGTGCGGGAAGGTGGTTTCCCAAGAACCTTCGGGATGAGGCTGGTGGTTTCCCAAGAATCTTCGAGATGATGCCTAGGTGTCTTCAGGCATGGCAGTAGATCTTCTAGCCCAGGTATCTTCGGGCATGTCAGTATATCTTCTAGCCCAGGTGTCTTTGGGCATGGCAGTGGTTGTTTTGGCCTAGGTGTTTGTAGGCATGGTTACGTGTTATAATTGTGGACCATGTGTCTATGGATGAGATAGTGGTTGTGGCCCTGGTGTTTGCAGGTGGGTTTTGGAAGTGGGATTGTGTGAGGGTATGGCCCAGGTGTGTGCATGCTGGGTTTGGCAGTGGGACTGCGGTGACAGAATGGTGGGATTGGTTTGATGCGTAGGATCTCTTCAATAACCAGTTGGAAAGTGGCGCGGGGTACCCAAAAATTGATGTGATATTACTATACATTACTTGACTTGCGTTATTTAGGGAGGGTTCCTTGGTGAATTTTGGGTGGTTAGCTTCCTTGATAAGTGTTTGGTTATCTCTTTTCTCACAGGTCTTTTGTATGTCTCCCCACTTTTGCCTGAGAGTTTTTGGTTTTTCCCTACTGAGTATACTTGTATGCTCACCCTACAAATATAAAATTGCTTTCAGGTTTCCTGGAGGACTTCGAGGATCATGTGGTACCATACTAGTGTGGACCTTTGGGATAGTTATTGTTCCTACTTTTTCATTTCTTGGTATTCTTTAGTTTTTGGGGTTTTGTAAATTGTATCTTTTACTTTTGAAAATGCATATTGTAATGGTTTATTTTCAGTCATATTTAGGCTTTCAGTTTTGGTGTTGTGGGATTTACTATCTTATCTCCCGATCCTATTAAAAGAAAAAGGGTAATACCTTCCATTTAGTGTTAAATTATATTCCCTTGGCATTGGTCGCCACTCTTGGACCTATTGAGGGTGGGTTTTGAGGGTCATTATCTCTCCTTCAACTTAATGAATTAAGGGCCTGGTAATCTGCTGACCCTTCCCTCCTTTTGGTGAAGTCGGGTCGTGATATAATGGTATCAAATAGAGGTTAAGAGATAGGATGGAATCTGGAGTTCGACACAGTAAGGATTGCATGGGATGGTAGGGAAATGGTGTTCGGTGACCTTGGTGTGTGAAATACGCCAGGGAAGACTGGCTAGGACATAGGATTTTTGGGTCCCTCGTGATCCAATGCAAGGACTCTAGACCTACCGAATGACCAAGTGAGGCCACACTGATTGCAGGGTAGAAACCCTAGGAACGGTACATGCATCTTAATAACTTTGGTTCTCGTATCTCATGGGTGTTTTGGGAATTGAAATAAATAAGAAGTTTAAGAAATTTTACGAACAAACATTCTGCACTACTTGGGCTTAGGCATTACTGTTTACCTTGTAGCTATGGAACCAGGGAGGTGACCATGGGTGGTGCAGGTGATCGAGGCCCAGAAGATTACCTTGGAAAATCAGCAGAGAGCTGATAGAGAGGAGGAGGACGACCAGTGGCAAAAGATGCTTTGGGACTTCTAGCGGCAGACCCTCAAGTAGTATGGGGGAAACACCTCTAACATGAAGACGGAGAGTTGGCTAGAGGATCTAGTGATAGTTTTCGGCCTGATTTGGGCTCCGACTGAGTACTGGGTTCCTCTAGGAGTCAGCCAGATATGGGGAGCATCACTTCAGTGGTGGGCACTTTGCCTGGGAGAGAGGAGAGAGGCTGAGGTGGCATGGGCTGATTTTGAGAGGGAGTTTCGGGGGGGATTCATTTCTTCTATGAGGAAGGAGGAGAAGAGGCAGGATCTACTCTCCCTCCAGTAGGGGGTATGTTAGTATGAGAGCTGGGAATAAAGTTCAAGGACCTCCTATGTTTTTCTCCGGACCTCTTTTCGGATGAGGAGTCTCGAGTGAGTTGCTTAGAGGAGGTGCTCTGACCCTCCCTCCAGTACGTTGTTACCGCCTTCACCCTGACGATGTACTTAGAGGTCCAGAAGAAGGCCGAAGTGGTGTAGAGGATGCACACTCTAGGGTGTGTGTCAAGAGAAGGGATCCAGCTGGGATCATCGAAGGGGAAGGCCGTCAGCACCAGGCCCCCAGCGTTAGGACCCTCCAGGTTCCGACCAGCAGGGAGCAGGCCACACCAATTCCAGTTCCGATCCCCAGGTCCTCGCCCCCTTCCTTTGGGTCCAGGACCGAGGTGCTTCATCTATGGGAGATATGAACATCTCTGGAGTCAGTTCCCGAACTGAGTATAGTACGGCGGTGGCGGAGATACCCAACACCCACCCTATCAGCAGCTTCTAGCTAGGCCTTTCCAGCAACAGCAGTAGGGGTAGAAAGTTCCCGCTCCTCCAATGGTAGACGTTGCAGGAGGATGTCGACCTTAGGGCACTCCTAAAAGGCCTTGACCAGGGCGTGGTCATGGAGGTGGCCGACAGCTGGGGGGCAGGGCAGATGGGCGTGGATAGTGGCACACTGCCGAGGCAGTAGTTCTAGCAGGACCAGAGGTCGTTCGAGGTACGATCAGTTTGTTAAGCACCCTTGGTTATGCCTTGTTTGATACCGGAGCTCTGAACACCTTCGTTGCACCCAGTCTAGCCCGTTCCTTGGGTCTAGATGCCAAGATACTTCCAGTTCCCCTAGTGCTTAGTATATTGGTCAGAGGTCAGACTGACTTGTTATATGTCTATGGAGGATGCAAACTGATGATAGGGCCACAACAGTCGGTCCAGAATTTACTACTTCTATAGATACAACCATACAATGTCATCCTCGGCATCGACTGGATGTTCTCTGTTTGTGTCATTATTGACTACTTCCAAGGAAGGGTTGTGTTCTCAGACATGGGCAGCTGACGTGTTACTTTCACTGGTGACCGTAGTGGCCAGAAGGGAAGCAGGCGAGAGGAATCCCTCCTCTCTTTGTTAGCCGATCACTCAGTAGATTCAGTAGATGCTGAGATGGTGGAAGTTCCAGGGATCGTCACTGATTATATAGACATCTTCTTTGAGTAGGAAACGACTATACCCCCTTGACGTGATATCGAGTTTGGTATAGACTTATAGCCTGGTGCTCACCTGATTTCGATGGATCCCTACCCGATGGCACCTTCAGAGCTATGGGAGATGCGGATTCAGATTGAAGATCTGATGAAGAGTAGTTATGTTCGACCAAGTAAATCACCATGGGGTACTCTAGTCTTGTTCACAAAGAAGAAAGATGGTGGCCTCAGGTTGTGCATAGACTACAGGAGGCTGAACCAGGTGACGATCAAGAATCACTACCATCTTCCAAGGATAGAAAATCTTTTCGACCAGCTGAAAGGGGCAGGATGGTTCTCGAAGATCGACCTGCAGTCTGGTTATCAGCAGTTGAGGGTGAAAGAAGGTGATATCCTGAAGATAGACTTCAGGTGCAGATATGGACACTTCGAGTTTGTAGTCATGCCTTTCGGTGTTACAAATTCCCCGGCTATGTTTACGGGGCTTATAAAATCCATCTTCCGGTAGTACATGGATCAGTTCGTAGTTGTGTTCATCGACGATATCCTGATCTATTCAAGATCAGAGGAGGACCACACGGAGCACCTGAGAATAATTTTAGAGGTCCTCTGACAGCACCAGCTCTATGGGAAGCTGTCAAAATGCATGTTTTGGACACAAAAAGTTCACTTCCTTGGGAACATGGTGTCTAAGCGGGGGGTAGCAGTGGTCCCATGAAAGGTTGAGGTAGTTGTTTCTTGGGAAGCTCCCAAGAATGTGGCAGAGGTTCGTAGTTTCCTCGTGCTGGAAGGTTACTATCGGAGGTTCGTACCCAACTTCTCCCGAGTTGCAGACCCTTTTACAGCTTTGACCAAGAAGGACAAGGTTTTCATGTGGAGTGAGAAGTGTGAGGTAGCCTTCATCTATCTGAAGGAGAAGTTGGTTAGTGCCCCCGGGCCGAGACTACCAGTAGAAAGGGCAGCGCACGAGGTGTTCTGTGATGCTTCAAGACAAGACCTAGGATGTGTTTTGATACATCAGCAAGGGGTGATCTCTTATGGGTCTAAGAAGCTATGCCCTAATGGGCATAATTACTCCACCCACGATCTAGAGCTTGAAGCGGTCGTTTTCGAACTAAAGTTATGGCTGCACTACCTCATCAGAGAATGCTGTGTGGTCTTCACAGATCATAAAATCCTGAGGTATATCTTCTCCCAGCGGGACCTAAACTTATGTCAGTGAAGGTGGGAGGAGTTCCTCCAGGATTGCAACTTCGAGATTTCCTACACTTCAGGAAAGGGGAATGTAGTGGTCGATGCCATGAGCAGGAGGTCGCAGAAGGATGCGGTCAGAGAGTCGACAGATGCTCAGAAGGCAATGTAAGAATTTTCCGCCTTACACCTGGATGCAAGGACAGATGGTGGTAGAGGTTGCTTGTATCAGATGACAGTGCAGTCTTCTCTATTTCAGCAAGTGGAGGAGTCTCAGTGGGGAGACCCAGAGTGCGAAGTGATGCGTTACTGAGTTGACCAGGGAAATGCTCTAGAAGGGTGGATAGATGATGGTCAGAACCAGATGCTTTTCTAGGGAAAGCTATTTGTTCTAGAGGCGGTGTGTGGTAGGGTTCTTAGTGAGTTCTACAACTCACCCCTAGCAGTGCACCTGGGTGTTTCCAAGATGTAACAGGGTTTGAAGAGAGAGTTCTGGTGGACCGGAGTAAATCAAGAAGTGGTAGAGTTTGTGGCCAAGTGCCTAGTGTGTCAGTAGGTGAAGGCTGAACACCGAGTTCCATGTAGCCAGCTGCAGTCTGTAGATGTCCCCAAGTAAAAATGGGAGGACATCACGATGGATTTCTTCACAAAACTATCCATGGGTCAAGGGGGATATGACTCCATTTGGGTAGTAGTGGAACGATTGACGAAATCGGCTCACTTTCTTGCGATTAAGGAGTCAAGTGCAGTGGATGCTTGTTTCCCTTTCTTGGAATTGGGAATGAACTCGTTGATTTAAGATTCAAACATTCCAATCGGTTTCTAATAGGTTGTTTGTAGTACTGGAAAACATCCAATGATTTTATATCCAGTTGGACCTACTTTCCAAAGGTAGGCACCCATTAGTTGTGGACTGATGAGGCTTAGGAATTTACATTGGTTGAGAGGATGGGAGGTCAGACTCATCACACCTTTTTGAGGGAAATTATTGTCTACTCCGGGACTCTCTTTGTATATTTAAGTTAAGTTTGTGAATCCTTTTTAAAGTACCAAGTACAAGAATGATCTTTCCCTTAGAACTTGCAATCAATGATTGATGTGTAGAAATTTAGAGAATCTTTTTATATTTATTCGAGGTTCTTCATCGATAGAGAATCGTCTGTTTTTGACAGAGATCCTTAGCCAATGGTATCCTTTGAAACATTATATAGATGTCTCCTGGTCATGATGATGACCATACTGGTTTTGAGCCACTCAGTGGGGCACTTGAAGTTTATTGTCATTCAGGAGTACATTTATTATTTCATACTTGGGATCGTACCCGCAGAGGGGCTACCTACGTATCCTTGTTTAGAGAAGGAATCTGAACCCACGTAGTTTGAGAAGTTGTATGAATTTATGCATTATTGATGGCCCAATGAATGATTTCATAATTACTTTTACACTCTAAGCTCACGTGAGTTATACTTGGTGTCAGAAACAATAGGTATTGGTAAAACTACACAATTATGCCAAGAAAGATGCAATCATGAGAAATATAATGGGGCTTAGGTATGTGTGACTGCCCAGATATTTGTAGAGTAGGATTACTTCAGGGAAGAAAACCCGGGAATGATGTCCATAAAGGTATATGTGATTCATGGAGATTTGAATACTCTAACTTGGGGCCTACTCCTGAGGAAGATGCCCAAATTAGGAGGGGACTTATGATTGGGTTTTATTCCAGAGAAAGAGACCCAGATCAAAATGAAATTAGGACTGGTTAAGGGAAATATGATAATTGGGACTTACTCCTGAAAAGGAGGCCCAAGTTAAAAAGGGACTTGCGGCTTACTCTTATGAAGGATGCCCAAATTTAGATAACTTGGACTTGAACTTACTCCTGAGAAGGAGGCCCAGATTTGGGAACTTTTGAGGACTTAGGGCTTAATCCTTAAAAGGAGGCCTAAGTTAAATGAAATTATGTGTGGGGCTTACTCCAAAAGAGGATGCCCAAAATTTAGGGAACATAGGGCTTACTCTTGAAAAGGAAGCCTAAATTAGGGGACTTGGGGCTTACTCACGAGAAAGAGGCCCAGGTGAGGGGGACTAGACTAGGACTTAATCTTGAAAAGGAGGTCCAAATCTAGGAATTTTATAATTGAGGACTGGGGCTTATTCCTGAAAAGGAGGCCCAGGTTAAGGGAACTTTGGATTAGGGCTTACTCCTGAGGAGGAGGCCTAAATTATAGATCCTCTCATCTTTAAATAATGAGGTTTGAATGAGATATTCCATAGAATTATTTTTAAATAAGGAATTCAATCATGGAAACATGTCAAAAATAGCTTTGAAGAGTATCTTCAAGACTGAATCTTGAATAGGAGAGGTGGAATAGCATAAGAGAAGTGAAATAAGTAGGAAAGGCACCCAAAAGGCAAGGGAGCGCAAGTCCTGATGGGCCGCGCAAGTGTTGCGTGGGCATGCAAGTTTGGGTTGCGCAAGTGTACTTGTGCGACACAAGGGGACTTGCGCGACTTTAAAGCCTTAGGGTAGAACGTGGGTGAGCCATTGCTCAAGACCTTAGATCAATCCCTAGAGTCTTCCAGATGGGTGGCGCGCAAGTATTAGAGGAAAAAAATAAGGAGGCACGCCAGTGTTGTGCATTTCCCTTAATGGTACACCACTTAGGCGTGCAAGTGTTAGTTAAATCCAACACCTAGGCCCTATTTCCCTTGTTTAAACCTTTCATTATATGTAAAGAATTACCTTAGAAGTGCTTGGAAGACATAAGGAGGAGACTTGGGTGCCATGAGCTCAATTCTGGAATTTGGAAATTTTTTCCGTCCTGAATGGGGGGCCCACCAAGTGTATTTATAGGAAAGAGGAGGCGCCTGCACGGAAAAAAGTTGGGCGCTCAAGTGACTTGCACGACCCTTTGGGTCGCGCAATTATACTTGCGCGACCTTACTGAAACTTGCGCACCGTCCCATTCTTGGACTCCTTGGATATGTCATTGTTGATTTTTCATATTTCCTTCAAAGGATGAATCAATTCTTCAAAATTTTAATCCCTTTCCCTTCCTTTGAAAAATGTGAAGAAAAAGGAGCGTCAACAAAAGTCCCCCATCAGAGTTGGATCTGAAAGAAATAAGGGTTTAACTCTGAGGAAAAGAAGAAAATCAAAGGGAAAGGGGCGCGCAAGTTCTGGGTGCACAGACTTCATCACGCAGGTGCAACCGCACAGGCTGGGGCACGCTGGCTTGAGCGCGCAGGGACGCGGCGCGCAGGTGGGTGGCCCAGTCTATAAATAGACGTTCATTTGTCGCGTAAAGCACCAGTTTACGGAATTCTTGCTCTCGCCGCGCAAGTATACTATCGCCGCGCAAGTCTCCCGAGTTTTGCTGATTTTCTTCTGTCGCGCAGCTATCAAGGTATAAGGACTTGCGCGGTGACACTTGCACGATCCAAACTTGCGCGACACATTTAGACTTGCACGACATAAACTTGCGCGCCAGAAAACATACTTGCTTGAATTTCATGCCTTTGCAAATTTTCTGAATTCTTTCACAATTTTATGAAAAATAAACCCACTAAAGAGTAATTTTTTCAACTTTTGTGCAGATTTAATGGCTCCTCCGAAATGAATTGGAACTCCTGATGAACTTGCGTGCAAAAGACTTGAAGACATGATGGAGATCATTGGCCACGATTATTTCACTGTCTGCGATACCACTCTTCCAGAACATGCCAAGTTTCTCCAGAAATATCATGTTGATTTCCCATAGAGCATCTACCTGCCTTTGTATGGCCATGGTTATCTGCGAGAAGTCAACGTTCCAGATGCAAAGAACTATACGTCCGAGATGCAGATTGATGGTGAAGAGAAGACTATCATGTCATTAGAACATTATTTGAAAAGAGTACTCTCTCCAAATGGATCTTTACTTCCAATGCTCCATTCTCAAATCCATGTATCCATCTTCCAAGTATCTTGGATAGAAACAGAGTCATTGTTTGATCAGCAGAAAATTTTTTCAAACTGCACTCAAGAATATTCTTTTACAATTGTTCCAAGAAGAGCTGGTATCACTGCATCTCTTATTGTATCCAGTTGAAGGAATGAACTCTAGGTGGCTGCTGATGAAGCTCAAGATGTTATACACTAAGTGAAGACTCATGTTGACAACCTTCTGTAATTATTTAAAAAAGAGAAGAGAATCCAATCTGTGGATATCCTTCTAATCCCTGTGCATCAATGAATGATTTTTCATCCTCAATCTTTGTGCATGCCTACTTTGAATTACTTGCTTTGAATTTTACCTAAGCCAATGGGCCTAGTAAGCATAGTTTGATTTTTACTAGGATTATTATGAATAATCCCACAAACTTGGAATCTCTTAATTGCTCAATATTACCTAAATCATACAAAATGCATGTTTAGTAATCTGGGACCTGACTTTTATTCAAATCTCCCTTGTATTTTGTGGGTAGTTTAAAGTCATGCACACAGACATAAAAAGTAATAATGTTTAAAGTTGAAATAGCTTTGACCAAATGGATAAGGAATGACTCAATTCCTTGGTAATTTGTCTGAAAACATATTACCATATTCAAGTATGAAGGGAAATGTGTAAACTATGACTTAAGAAATTTAGAATCTGAGGAATGATATGGAAAAGAGCTAAAAGGCATTAGAAGAAGTAGTTTCCAAAAATGAAGTTACTATGATTTGAAAAATCCGTTAGGGGGTTGAATTATGCAGTGCCACCTAAGGGCTTTGGCTGCATAGTCAAATAAATAGTATCTTTTGGCTAACAGGTCCGTTATGTAGACAACTTTATACAAGGCTGCCTATGGGCACGTGCTGTATAGTCAGGCAAAAGAACTCTCATAAATTTACTTTTCTAGTGCTAGAAATCCAATGAAGGTTTATGGAGATTCAAATTTTTCCAAAGCATAGAGTTTGTTGTATGGAAAGAGGTGCTTGAATATGAAGAAGATATTCCAAACAAGATTATTTAGGAACTGGATGAATATACTCCTATGAAGTTCTGACCCAAGTGTAGGGAAGGAAATTTATAAACCATAAACTTAAATATCTTCAGATCATGATAGGGGAATATGGGACAAATATGTTGAGGAAGACCATTTGTGCAGATCCTTACATATTGTCATTAAGACCAATAAGGACAAAAGAGGTTTTCCTCCCAAGAATGGAGTTACTATTATTTAACAAACCCGTTAGGGGGTTGATTGATGCAGGGCCACCTAAGGGCTTTGGCTGCATAGTCAAATAAATAATATCTTTTGGATGACAGGTCCGTTATGTAGACAACGTTATGCAAGGCCGCCTATGGGCACGTGCTGCATAGTCAGACAAAATAACTCTCAGAAATCAAACATTTTGCGACCAGAATTCAAGAAAAGGATGTGAGGATCTGAAGATATTTTAGGGTGAAGGTTCTAAAACATGAAAATGGGTATTGTCTAATGTATGTGAAGATACACAAACGAATATAACCAAAATCATGTGGTGGCTGGGTCCTGAACTAGGGTGTTGGACTTCACTACGTATCCCATAAGGATAAAAATCAAGCCATACGTAGTTCATGAAATACCTTTTAACGTCGTGTTGGATGGTAGTGTTGAAGATCTTAGTTTATGGTCGTAGAACTCAGACCATGATAAGGAATACACATTGTGTGTCTTATAGGGACTTTTCAGCCAAGGGACTAAAAGTAGAATTTGGGGTTAGGCTCAAAGACTTGGGGCTGGATTTGAGGGATGCTCGAATGTTCCTACGTATCCCATGAGGATGGGAATCAAGCCCACATAGTTCTATAAATACCCTCTGTATAGATTTAGTTCGTACATACGAAGGGTGACAAGGGGACTTTAGTGCAATGATGGTTTACCAAAGATAAAAAGTTTGGGTGTTACCATGTATGCATGTAATCGTTGGAATATGATTAAAAATCAATGTAAAGTAATGATCCCCTCTCAGGTGAGGGCATCAAAGAATGTCGTAGTTTATTGTCATACAGGACAAAAAAGAGTGCTGTATAGTTTAATGTCATATAGAAAGGACAATGGTGAACCAATATGAGGATATTAGTTCTGGGAGCGGTTTCACAAGTCAAAATTATATGAGACAAAAGTGAACCAATATAAAAATATATTTTTCAGGCTTGAACCTTAGGTGGTTGCCTATGTACCCAGCCTAGAAGGCAAGGATGAAAGTCCGCGTAGTTCAATTAAGGAACGAAGTGTTATGGTTGAAGTTTTCTCTAAGCTCACGTGAGTTAAACTCGGTGTGAGAAACAAGAGGCAACAAAAACCCTAACGATGCATAGTTTAATGTCATGTAGGACACAAAAAGGGACTGTGCAGTTTAAAGTATTACAGTGAGGACTATTGGTGCTGCACAGTTTAATGCCATGTAGCAGGGACAAAATATAGTTTAATGTCATGCCAGACAAAAAGGAACTTCTATACAGTTTAGCGTCATGTAGCTAGGACGATAGGGGACTGTGCAGTTTAATGTCATGCAGTAAGGACAAAAGAGGACACAGTTTATTGTCACGTTGGACGAAAGAACATGAAAATAGTTTAAGGTCGTATGCATAGACCGCATAGTTTAATGCCACTTTGGACGAATTAAGGACTTTTGCACAGTTTAACGTCGTGTTGGATGATAAGGTTTTCGTACAGTTTAGCGTCATGTAGCTAGGACGAAATATAGTTTAGTGTCATGATGGACAATTTAAGGGAACTGATATAGTTTAGTGTCATCTCGGATAAAATACAGTTTAACGTCATGTTGGATGATAGTGCATGCAAATAGTTTAAGGTCATATGCGTGGACTGCATAGTTTAATGTCATGTGGCTAGGACGCTGACGACATAGTTTAACGTCATGTTTGGACAAATAGGAGACAATACAATTTAACATCATGTGGGACGATGATACTGTTGTACAGTTTTAAGTCATGTAGCTAGGACTAAGGTGAATCAATATGAGGATATTGGTTCTGGGGAATTTTACATTTTAATGTCTTGTTGGACAATGATAGTGCCACACATTTTAACATCATGTTGATAGAACATTGCACAGTTTAATGTCATGTTGGACATTATACAGTTTATTGTCATGTAAGACATTGCACAGTTTAATGTCGTGATGTACATAATACAGTTTAATGTCATGTTAGACATTGCATAGTTTAACGTCGTGTTGGACATTGCACAGTTTAACGTCGTGTTGGACATTATACAGTTTAATGTCATGTAGGACATTTCAGGAACCAATGTAAATGTATTAATTCTGGGAACAATATTTTGTGTTTATAAAAAATACTTCTTCAGAAATCTAGCATTGGTTGGAGTCGTGATGAGTTATCCATCCATTGAGATTAAAGAATACGCTCCATTGGAATAGACCTTATGTATTGAATAAGGTCCTTCCCATTTTGGTTCAAGCTTGGGAGGTTTCTTTCCTGGTATCATTGGAGTTCTGATAACCAATACCAATTCTCCCTGAGTGAATGAATGAAGGAGAACTTTTTTGTTGAAAGATCGTGCAATTCGATTCTGATAGACTTCTATGTGATGCAGAGTGCATAATCTTTTGTCATCTAATCATTCCAACTCATCCAATGGCTTCTGAGATTGTTCATCTGTAGATGACTGATCACAAATAGAAACTCTGAGTGAAGGTAACTGAACCTCAATGGGAAAAAATGCTTCTGTTCCATATATCAATGAATAAGGAGTTGACCGCGTTGCAGTGCGGGTGGTGGTACGATAAGCCCATAAAGCATGAAAGAGTTTGTCAGGCCATGATTTCTTATCTTTATCCACCATCTTCTGTAGTATGTTTGATAGAGTCTTGTTGAAGGCTTCTATCTGGCCATTAGTCGCTTCATGATATCGAGATGAATGACTGGACTTGATATAGTATTCTTGATACAATTTCTTCACCTCTAATGAATAGAAATTGGTGCCATTGTCCGTCAAAATGGTATGAGGGACACCAAATCTGGTGATGATGTTAGAATTGATAAAGCTAACAATGATTTTAGAACTGACTTCTTTGATAGGTATTGCCTTTGCCAATTTGGAAAAGAAGTCAGTAGAAGTAGGAATATAATTGAACTGCTTAGCCATAGCGGAATGGTAAGGTCCCACCACATCCATTCCCCACATGGCAAATGGCCACGAGTATTTGGCTGTATGAAGCAAATCTAGGAGCTGATTAATGAAATTGGCATATACCTGGCATGAATGACATTTCTTTGTGAAATCAACACAATCTTGTATCATTGAAGGCCAAAAGTACCCAAGCCTTCGAATCTGATCAGACAGTCTATGTCCAGCCTGGTGGTCACCACATACTTCTGCATGCACTTCTTTCATGACAACCATTGTCTCTTCACCATCAATGCATCTGAAGAGAACCACATCAAAACCACGCTTGTAGAGAATTTTCTCTAAGTGATACGGGACATCATAAAGAGTAAAATTGACCACACGTCACCAGATTTTCTCTTTCTCGGCCCTATCAGGTGGTAGTGTTCCATTTTAAACGTACTCCCTGATAGGTGTCATTCATCCTGTATTATGAACATACGGCTCACGAATGGGACTAATTTAATTAATTTCTTATGTTCTGGTTCAAACATAAGGTGAAATTGTACGACGGTAGGCAATGCTGATGCTTGTCTCACCCCGATCTGGATCTGATAAAGCTGTGGCTATATTATCCAATGCATTGGCCTGGGGATTCTGTGATCGAGGTACATAAGAAAATGTCGGTTCCGTAAGAAATTCCGCAATTAACTCTATGACATAATCATACAAAGGGATCAATTCTTCTTTTCTAATTGCATAATCCCCATTGATTTTTTTGAATACCAGATCTGAATCCCCTTTCACTTTCAAGTGATTCACTTTTTCTTGAAGCGCTAATTCCAAGCCTGTAATGAGAGCTTGGTATTCTGCTTCATTGTTGGTACCACCTTCATGCAATAAAAAGGAGTAAGGTAATACTGCCTTTTCTGGGAAAATAAGAACAACTCCTAATCCAACTTTGTTGAATTTAATATCTTCCATTTTCTTCCCTGTTGGACTTCTGGAAACACCATCAAAATACATTTCCCAGACATGAGGACTATCCTGAATAGATATGACTTCTTCATCAGGGTGTTCAATATCTGAAGATGTATCTTCCACTGAAGGGTGTCAGCCAGGAAATCAGCCAGAGCTTGGACCTTTATTTCCTTTTGAGACACATACTAAATATCAAATTGTTGCAGAATAACCGCCCTCCTTGCCAGACGTCCTGTAAGCATTGGACGACTGAGGATGAATTTGAGCGGGTTATTGCGAGATACCAATTGGACCTTATGATGTTGTAGATAGTGTCTCAATTTCTGAACTGCAAAGATTAATTCAAGGCAGCACTTCTCAATACTCGAATATCGGGTTTCTGCTTCTAGCATAGTCTGACTGAGGTAGTAGAGGCTGTTTTCATTCCCAGCATCGTTCTTCTGAGAAAGAAAAGCTCCCAATGATCGCTCTAAGGCTGTCACATAGAGGATAAGTGGTCTTCCTTCAACAGGTGGCATTAATACCAGTGGACTCAAGAGGTATTTCGTGAGAATGTTAAATGCTTCATGACAATCTTCAGTCCACTAGTACGTGACTCCCTTCTTCATCAATTTGGTGAAGGGTAGACTCTTGCTTTCCAAATTGGCAATGAACCACCGAATATAGGCTAAGTGTCCCTGGAGCCCTCTCAATTCTTTCAAATTTCGAGGAGGGGACATACCAAGGATTGACTTGGTCTTCTCAGTATTGACTTCAATACCACGATGACGTACAAGAAAGCCGAGGAATGTTCCTAAGGTAACCCCAAAAGAACATTTTAAGGGGTTCATCTTCAAATTATGCTGTCGAATCTTGCAGAATATGGTTTCCAAATCATCCAAGTGATTATATCATTGCTTGTATTTGACCACCAAATCATCCACATAGAATTCAAGGAACTTCCCTAAAAAGGGTTTGAAGATGCGATGCATGGCATGCTGATATGTTGCGCCAACATTCTTTAGACCAAAGGGCATCACCCGATAGCAAAACACACCCTGAGGGTCTCTGAAGGCTGTATATTCTTCATCTTATAGAGCCATTTGAATTTGATTATATCCAGAATATGCATCCATGAAAGAAAGTGCTTCATAGCCAGCCGTTGCATCAATCATGAGTTCTGTAATTGGAACTAGAAAATCATCTTTGGGAAAATGCCGATTAAGATCTCTGAAATCAATGCAAACTCTAATTTTCCCATTTTTCTTCTTCACAGGGACAATATTACCCAAGCATTTGGGATATTGAACTTCTCTAACGAAGTTATCTTTGATAAGCTTATCCACTTCAGCTTTAATTTTGGAAGCAAGGGTTGGGTGTTTTCTTATCGCGGCTTGCTTAAATCCTCGATGTTCTTCTGGAAAACCCAAATGATGGGAAGAAACATCAGGATCTAGACCTGGAATCTCTGTATAATTCCAAGAAAATAGGTCTCGATTATTCTTTATAAAGGAAATATACATATTTTTTTCTTCAAGAGTCATGGCCGCACTGATTAAAGTGGGGCGTGGATCTTCTTCAGTGCCCAGATTTATCTCTCTGAGTGTATCCACAGTAGTAGAGATGCCTTCCTCAAATGCTGGGGGAGCCTCCCTGAGATCCTCTTCTTCTTCTTCTTCAACATGTGCTATCTCTTCTGTTTCCACTTGCATTGTAGATGATGAAGCATAATTTTTACAATCAAAAGAAATGTGAAAATTTGAACATTTTGAAGAAGAAGCTTCCATTTCTGACCCAATTGATGATGGAGGGTCTTCCCTGGGTATTATGGAGGTGATTATGGATAGAGAATTTCCATAATTGTGCACCTCAGATGTTGCTATAACTTCTTCTGGCCTGATTGGAGAAGTATAAACTTGTTGAATTTCAGTAGACGAAACAAAGACATCCCCTTTCGGGCTTTCGTCACTGCTTGGTGGATTACCAACTTGTCCCATGTTTCCTAGCTCAATTTCCATAATTGACAGTATGGTTATTTCCATAAGAGTATGTTGATTTGTGTCTACCCTGTCAATTTGACTGATAGGTAGCACATAATCTGAACTCACATGTGCAAATGGATTTACTGGAATCTTTTCCAAACCAAATGAAGCATTAATCTTGGTAACCTCTTTTGGTGTGGATTTCCCTTCTCCCTATGTGTGATATAATTCTGCCTCAATGTACTGAGATTCACATGTCTCGAACGGAAATTTGTCACCATACAATGTCCCAATATGACCATTGAAACAATATTTAAGACATTGATGGTATGATGAAGGGATAGCTTCATGTTGATGTAACCAGGGTCTTCCAAGAAAAATATTGAAAGCTGTGTCATGGTTAACCACCATGAAAACTAAATTGGATACATGATCTCCAAACTGGGTTCTGAGTGTAACCTCACCCAGTGGTTCTTGCTCATTTTTATCACACCCTTGAAACATTAAAGTAGAGGGAGATAGATCAGAATCGGTGAGTCCCAATCGACGAAGTGTACGAATGGGGATGAGGTTGACCCTTGAACCATTATCAATAGAAGCTCTTGAGATATCCACACCATTGACCTTCTCAGATAAGTACAACGGTTTGATATGCTTGTGCACGACATCATCTTCATCTTCATCTGTGAATGATATCACTGCATGACATTCCTCATGACTGTTCTCTACATGGTCGACTTCAGCAACAGCAATTTCAGTTTCAAACTCCTGAGGACTTGACAAAGCCTCAATGAGTGCCTCCCGAAGATCCTTCGACAGATTCAGTGCTTTCCAGAATTGATAAATTGGCCGGTACATGGTCCAAGTGTTTCAATACATCATACTTCTGATCCAGAGGTCTGCGTTTCCCAAAAGGAATATGTGGTTTAGCAGGTGCCTTGGAAGTTGATGCCTCTTGTAACAGAATAGGAGTTGGCAATACTCCTGGCTTAGGAAGATTGAATCGATTGGAACCAATTTCTCACTGAGAGGATAAAGGTGGAACCTCTAACCGATCTTCCAAAATGACTGTTCCAGGGTTGAATATGTAATTGGTGGAAGAACTTGCCTGTTCTTGTTGAGCTCGCTGAAGTGCTCTACCACGATTTTCCACTGCTTACACTATTCTGGTAGGGGTAGAATTGAAATAGTGGTTTCTAGGATATCCACGTCTTCCTCTGTATCCCAGACCCCTAGAACTCTCTTTACCTCCTCTGTTTTATAGAGGGAATTCAGGCTCATCAAAATTGAAGCTACAACCATCATAAGGATCTGTTAAGTTAATCATATTAACAGAACCAAAGATTAGTTCTTCATCCGATGAAGACTCTACCTGACTAGCCAACTTAGGTTTTGCCGTTTTATGGGGCGGTGCCCATTGCTTTGAAGTAGATGGCATGAAATCCGCCAGAGTCAAAGACAACTTAGGCTTTGATACATGCTCATCTTCTTCTGATTCCTCTTTCTTCTTTGAATTACGCTGCCCTTCTGAGGATTTGTCTTTTGATGGAAGCTTCACCGCGACATTAGTATATGACACAATTGGCTTCTTCAATTGTGCTCGCAAAATGGCATGAGTCTGGTTGATCATTTTTTTGACCATCCAATCATCATATTTTTGCACAGTTTTGCTTTTGACTTCTTTCCACTCACGTCCTTCCTCTGGATCTGTAGTGGTAACACACGCTACATGAGCTAAAGAACCCTTCAATTTGACTTTCCCTGAGTCAACCATCTTTTTCAGGAGGTCCTTGAAGACGAAACACTTCTGGATGGGATGCCCCAACATCTGATGAAATGGGAAATAATTGGGATGGTCTTCATCTCCCTCCATGTTTGGAATTTTGGGCCTTGGCAGGTGAACCAAGTTATTTTCCAGGGTTGAAATGAAATAGCCAGGAACCTGTTCATTTCTGAAAGAATAGATCTTTCTCTTCATTTCATCAAACTGTTTTCGTCTTTGATCTCTTTGATCATTTTGACAAAACGTTCTCTGTTGCTGATGCTCAGGAGGTGGAGACCTTTGAGAGGATGAAGGCTTTGAGGTAGAAACAGGTATAGGTTCTTGCTTGAGCATAACTGTAGCAGTCTCTGCTCTACCCATTCTCCTTCCTGGAGCTGATGGAATTACACGAGATTTGTCCTTGGTCTTCATAAGAGAATCATCAATTTGTTGAGCAATTGAAGTAAGGCCTCGAAACCCTTCTGTGTATTTCACAGGGATCAATGGTGTGCGTAGTTCATCAAGCAAATTTGACACACAGATCGACAACAGTTCTTCCTAAGGGAGTGCCAGACTTAGGGAATATGTCAATCCCTTCCAGCGTGCAATGAAATCTAAAACCCTTTCATTTTCCCCTTTCTTACAGTTTGTAAGATCAAAAACTATTGTCTTTGGCAATGTGGAACTGAACTGAAGCAGAAATTGTTGACAAATATCCTCCCATCTTGTAATTGACCGGGATTTCAAGCTTGTATACTAGACAAAAGCAGGTCCTCGTAATGACTGTACGAAGCACCAGAGCTTAACTGCTTCTTGTTGCTGAGGAGTTCCCATCATAGTATCGCAATGAGAAACAAAATGTGTTAAGTGCTCCTCTGGATCTTCCGAACCATTAATAATTGGGAATGTGATACTTGAAAAATTTTATGGGGGAGTAATATCGTCAACCCATTCAGGATAAGCTCTCTTCTCTGGTTGAATTTGAGCTCGCTTTCCCTTCATAGCCTCCAACCGAGCTGTCAATGACTCAGTAGTAGTTATCAACTTTTGAGAGACATCTGGTTGGGCTTGGACCTGAACATGTGCACTGACTGGAGCTTGGATAGGTACAGCGGCTGGTACTGCAACTGACGATAGCACCACCGGCTGTTGTTGCACTTGACCCATAAGGTTAGACCTGTGAGGGTGTATTGATAAAGGACGATATTTTTGATCTATCTCAGTAGCGACAACAAATTCCATCGGCTGACTGGCTCCAACACGTTTAGGAGGAAGACTACCTTGGAGTAGTTCTTTATTCATCCTCTTTAATTCTTTCATTTCTTCTTCCTACTGTGCAAACCTTTTCTCTAATGAGAGAGACTGGCCTTCTCCAGAGGAAGGGTGATAAGTAACCTAATTATTTCCTTTTCCCTTATTGGATCCCTTTAGAAAAGGGGGAAGTTTGTCACTTGAAGGAATACCCAGATTTTGGGTGAGTCTTTGATTTCGTGTACGCACACCTTCATCATTTACATCTGTGTGCACAACTTCTTGAACATGAACCTCTTCATCTGATCCCTCAGAATGAGCCTCATCTGGTGGATCAGTAACAACAGAATTTATGACATTAATGGATGCATAATGCATGGCATCCCTTCTATCAACATTCTTGTGATATTTTCTTCTTCCATGTCCTTGACGAGACATGGATTTCTACTGACTTGATCCCTCAAGAACTTCTTGACGAACCGTTACTTGGAGAGAATCTCCTAATAACTTGGCACTTCGTTCCTCTTGGGGATTCTTCCCTAATCTAGAGTAGACTGACTTTCTCTGTGGGAGGGAATGAGGATTTAAAAAAGTCCCCAGACTGGTGGACTGGGGCTGTTCCTGCTGTTCCCGCTCAACTCCTTGAATTCTATTTGATGATTCTGAGGGTTGGTTTGAAAGAGTCCTCAGTATGGAAAGCTGGGGTGGTTCCTGACATGCAATGTCTGAATCTTTCTTAAAAGTCCTTCTGATTTTTCGGATCATGGTCCGGAAGTTGGCATGATGCATCAATCAACATCCACTTTTATCACCTGGTTTATAAGACCGTTGGATGATTTCAGACACTTCCGTCACCTGACAATGCCCTTCCTCCATACGAGATGCCTGTTCAATATTATAGTTTGCCTGATGCAGGATCATTTGAACAACTTCTTCTATGTACACTTGATTTTGAGAAGAACTAGTTGTGGCTTGTTCTTGGTCAAGCCTTTGATTTCAAGAAAAGCCAATTGACTGAGGCCGACCATTGGCAATAACATTGCACGAGACCATTTTCGGTGGGCTTTGCTATTTGGAGAGCGCAATGAAATGCAATGCTCCATGAACGCCCCACCCTCTGATGTGAGTACCATATTGGGCATTGGCAATTAACTGGCGCAATCTTATGAGTGTGAAAGGCATGAACGCTGAAGGGATCTCTGCTGCTTTTCAGCCTTCGGATATCGAGAGGCTGATAGAGATGCCAAATCAATCTGGCGTTGTAACCCTTCTATTATCATAATATGATTTTCATAATCACCATAAGATAATACTTTCTTCTTCAGTTGACAAAGATTCTTCCATATGTTGAGACGAATGTCATGAATTCCATCTTCCGTCAAAATGTCTGGAATGTCGTTCTGAGAATCAGCCAAAGGCCAGAACATAACCGGCACTTCACCTTTCGCCAGTTGTTTTCTCATATTTAGAACTTCATCTTTATCATTCACTGAGGATTATTCTACCTATTTGGACCAGAGCTGGTGCTTCCTTGTTGCTTCATCGGTTTCAACAAGACTGGTAGAAAGTCCACTATTCATGCTAGAAGATGAATGACCCAGGGATGGTTCGGAGAATAACCTGAACCCCAGGCTATCTTCTGATGGGGAAAGAGTTTCACCTGCCAATGGTAAAACATCAGACATGACTGGCTTCACATTTGCAAGTGCCTCGAGATAAGAGGGCTTTCTCGTCGCTACATTTCCTTCTGAATACTTTTCAAGACAATATGAATCACTACTACGGAGAGGTCTTTCGCAGTGAAATTCATCACCATGAGGAGGACCATCATGATGGGTTACAATAAAAGATGGAATCTCTTGCTCCATGATCTTCTAACCACATAGAGGGTTGATGTGGCTCACATCTGAAGATGAAGCTTCAAGATCGATCAAATTGTCATGAAGCAAGCCTTCATGAGGATGAGTATGGTGCAGACCTTCGGAATTAACATCCCCACTATTGGGAACTAAGAGAGTAGACTCTTGAACTCCAACATATAGTTGTCTGAGGGCTTCAAGAACTCCATCATCGAGTAAGGCCTGATCACAGATGGGCCCCTTGTTTCTTGACTGTGTTGGGCGGGTCTTTTTTTTAGACGCCTTCTTACTCGCCTTGGCAGGTGTGTGTGCCTGCATAGGAGAAATGGTCAGGTTAGGCTGATTACCTCCGCTCAAACTAGGTGTATGTACATGGCTTGGATGTCCGTATGATATGGGGTAGTACGCCCCATAACCCTCTTGGACTGGAACGGATGTGTATGTCTATTCCGGAGTGAGATGTTGATGCGTCACTCCACTGGTTGGGAAAGATTTATGTGTCTTCCCCTGAGATGATGCTGAAGTTGTTATGATATTCTCACAGGTATCCAGGATATGAGCATGGATTTTCTTCTGCTCTTTCACCATTGACAAAATGTGCTTGGTGACTTCAGCCGCTGGAACGAGGATATACGTCCATTCCGAGCTTGGAGCAGGTGTATGTTTCTGCTCCTGTCCTCCTTTTCCTGCCAGTGAATCCTGACAGTACTCAAGTGTGGGGGCCGAGAGTTTAGTCTGCCTCCTGCTTGTCGTCGGAGCTTTCTGACTGACTTCTCCGGTTGCTACCAAGCGAGACTGTTGGTAGACTTCATTAATGCCAGCAGGTGTATGTGCCTTCTGATTTCACTCCGCCAAAGGTGGATGATGGGATTCATCATATGTAGCCGGACGAGACTTCCAACTAGCTGATGACTTATAAGTAGGTGTATGTTTCTGCCTATAGTACTCCATAGGAATTTCCTGACGGGACTGGCGTTGTGCTGCCAGACGAGTCTTCTAGACAACTGAATTAAAACGGACGGGTGTATGTGCCCGCTCGTTTCTCTCCACCATGTTAGGTTGGTGGGTTTCTCCGAAAATAGCAGAGATGAGAATCTATTTGCTGTTAATTGGGTTCCTCCTCTGGCAGTTTTTCTTGCCTGCCCTAGTTCGAGGAACATGGGCTGGACGCTTGGAGACGGTGCCCTCATCATGTTGGGGGCGCACTGTCGCACGAGTCTGGCGGCGATTGTTGGTTGGAGCCCTCGGGAAGGACTCTTGTCTTGCATTCAGGCCCTGATGGACCTGCTCATTCACCTCCCCAGCATATGAGAGTGAATGGTGATTGCGTTTCGGGGATAACGACCCAAAACGGTTGAATACAGTGGTTGGCACCACCTGCTTCTTGATCGCTGGCCGTCGTTGTCCGGAAGACCAGGTAGAGTTGTTAATCTGGAGGTCTTGATGAGCGGCCTCCAGAGTTGGGATAGTACCGTTCTGACGGTACTCCTTAACCAGTGCGTTAGATACCCAGCATTGAAGACACTGATTTGGTGATGTCGTCCTCAGAGCGGACGACGATCCAGTAGGAGTAGCAGCATTGGTTTTCAAAGCAGCAAACCTCACAGTAGAGGTGTTCACGGTAGCAGTATTCACAGGGGTGAATTTTAGGAAATCCGTTTTAGGAAATGCAAGAGATCTTGAAAAAGATAGTTCCTATTTCATATAACAGACATAATAAAGATGAATCCAGCCACTACATCTTTTGGGTGAGCACATAGGTCAATGAATGATATGTTGGACCACTCATTGCGTTAAAACAAGGGCCTAACAAATAAGAAGAACATCATTTTAACTTGGCTAAGGATTCATGTTGGGTTCACCATTTTTTTCCCTTGCTTGGAATTGGGAATGACCTCGTTGATTTGAGATTCAAACTTTCCAATCGGTTTCTAACGGGTTGTTCGTAGAACTGGAAAACATCCAATGATTCCATATTCAGTTGGACCTACTATCCAAAGGTAGGCGCCCATTAGTTGTGGACTGATGAGGCTTAGGAATTTACATTGGTCGAGAGGATGGGAGGTCAGACTCATCACACCTTTTTGAGGGGAATTATTTTCTACTCCAGGACTCTCTTTGTAGATTTAAGTTAAGTTTGTGAATCCTTATTAAAGTACCAATTATAAGAATGAGATTTCCCTTAGAACTTCAAATCAATTATTTATGTGTAGAAATTTAGAGAATCTTTTTATATGTATTTGAGGTTCTTCATCGATAGAGAATCATCTGTTTTTGACAGAGATCCTTAGCCCATGGTATCCTTCTAAACATTATATAGATGTCTCCTGGTCATGATGATGACCATAATAGTTTTGATCCACTCAGTGGGGCACTTGAAGTTTATTTTCATTCAGGAGGACATTGATTATTTCATACTTGGGATCATACCCACAGAGGGGCTAACTACGTATCCTTGTTTAGAGAAGGAATCAGAACCCACGTAGTTCGAGAAGGTGTATGAAGTTATGCATCATTGATTGCCCAATGAAAGATGTCATAATTACTTTTACACTCTCAGCTCACGTGAGTTATACTCGTTGTGAGAAACAAGAGGTATTGGTAAAACTAGACAATTGTGCCAAGAACGATGCAATCATGAAAAATATGATGGGGCTTATGTATGTGTGACTGCCCAGATATTTGAAGAGTAGGAGTTACTTCAGGGAAGAAAACCCGGGAATGATGTCCATAAAGGTATATGTGCTTCATGGATATTTAAATACTCTAACTTGGGGCTTACTCCTGAGGAAGATTCCCAAATTAAGAGGGGACTTATGATTGGGTTTTATTCTTGAGAAGGAGACCCAGATCAAATGGAAATTAGGTCTGGTTAAGGGAAATATGATAATTGGGACTTCCTCCTGAAAATAAGGCCCAGGTTAAAAAGGGACTTGGGGATTACTCCTATAGAGGATGCCCAAATTTAGATAACTTGGACTGGGACATACTCCTGAGAAGGAGGCCCAGATTTGGGAACATTTGAGGACATAGGGCTTAATCCTGAAAAGGAGGCCTATGTTAAATGAAATTATGTGTGGGGCTTACACCTAAAGAGGATGCCCAAAATTTAGGGAACATAGGGATTACTTTTGAAAAGGAAGCCTAAATTAGGGGACTTGGGGCTTACTCATGAGAAAGAGGCCCAGGTGAGGGGGACTAGACTAGGAATTAATCCTAAAAAGGAGATCCAAATCTAGGAATTTGATAATTGATGACTGGGGCTTATTCCTAAAAAGGAGGCCCAGATTAAGGGAACTTTGGATTAGGGCTTACTGCTGGGGAGGAGGCCTAAATTATAGATCCTATCATCTTTAAATGATGAGGTTTGAATGAAATATTCCACAGAATTCTTTTTAGATAAATAAGTCAATCATGGAAACATGCCAAAAATGGCTTTGAAGAGTTTCTTGAAGACTGAATCTTGAATAGGAGAGGTGGAATGGCATAAGAGAAGTGAAATAAGTAGGAAATGCACCCAAAAAGGCAGGGGCACGCAAGTCCTGAAGGGCCGCACAAGTGTTGTGTGGGCTCACAAGTGTACATGTGCGACACAAGGGGACTTGCGCGACTTTCAAGCCTTAGGGTAGAACTTGGGCGAGCCATTGCTCAATCCCTAGAGACTTCTAGATGGGTGGCGCGCAAGTATTAGAAGAAAAAATAAGGAGGCGTGCAAGTGTTATGCATTTCCCTTAAGGGTACAACACTTAGGCATACAAGTGTTAGTTAAATCCACCAGTTAGTCCCTATTTCCCTTTTTTAAACCTTCCATTCTAGGTAAAGAATTTCCTTAGAAGTGCTTGGAAGACTTAAGGAGGAGACTTGGGCGCCGGGAGCTCAATTCTAGGATTTCAAAATTTTTTCCATCCTGAATGGGGTGCCCACCAGGGGTATTTATAGGGTGGAGGAGGCCCCAACAAGAATAACAAGTTGGGCCCGCAAGTTACTTGCGCGCCATCCTTCAGTGCGCAAGTATACTTGCGCGACCTTAATGAAACTTGCGCGCCGTCCCATTCATGGACTCCTTGGATATGACTTTGTTGATTTTTCATATTTCCTTCAAAGGATGAATCAATTCTTCAAAATTTTAATCCCTTTCCCTTCCTTTGAAAAATGTGGCGAAAAAAGAGCATCAACAATGCTTTAGCACGAAGTTATATGGATGAGGTGGTGCAGTTGCATGGAGTCCATGTTCCATAGTCTTGGATAGGGATGCACGGTTTACCTCACGAGTCTGGAAAGGATTTCAGCATGCTTTTGGAACCCAGCTATGTCTTAGCACTACTTTCCATCCCAAGACATATGGACAGACAGAGTGCACAATCTAGACCTTGGAGGATATGTTGCAGGCATGTGTTCTGGACTCGAGAGGATCGCGGATGCAACACTTGCCTTTGGTAGAGTTTTACTACAATAATATCTATCAGTATACCATTGGTATGGCCCCTTCTGAAGCTTAGTATGGGAGGCCATGCCGCTCACCTGTGTGTTGGACCGAATTCGGAGAGGTGGGCATCCTTGGCCCGGAGGTGGTGCAGAGCACGATAGAGAAGGTATAGCTTATACGGGAAAGGATGAAGGTGGCCCAAGACCGACATAAGTCATATGCTGATAGTAGGAGAAGGACCTTGGATTTTGAGGTTGGAGACCACGTGTTCTTGAAGGTCTCCCCTCGGCATGGACAACAGAGATTTAGTAAGGAGAGTATGATTTCCCCCATGTTTATTGGACGCTTCGAAGTGTTGCGGCGGGTCAGCGAGGTGGTTTATCAGCTGGCGTTATCACCGCCGCTACTTAGGATACATGTTGTCTTCCATGTGTTCCAGCTCCGTCGGTATCTACATGAAGATTCACACATCCTTGACTGGGGAGAGCTAGAAATTGGGGATGGCATGACCTTTGTGGAAATACCAGTGATGATCGAGGATCATGTGGAGAAGGTGCTTCGTGGGGGAACCATTCCCTTGGTTCATGTGTTATGGAGACATGGTGGGCTTGAGGAGAGTAAGTGGGAGAGGGAAGCACAGATGCGAGCCCAGTACCCAGAGTTGTTTTTAGTTTTTTGCTTTTCTGTTTATACTTGTTGTAGTATAATGTTTAACCTCATTGGCTATGAAATATGTGGTTATCTTTCCTCCGAGTGTGTGTGAAATTTCTTTGCTATGGGAAGGGGAGGACCCAACCTCTAATCAAGACGAATTAAGGTGGATGTGATTAAACCCGTGCAGGCGAGTCAGTTCCGCCCAAAGCGGACAGTATCTTGACATGGGGGAAGAGACACCCCAACCCATATGGCTGGATAGTTTTTCCTGGTATGTTGCATTGTTCATGACAGGAAGGAGTTTTTAGTTAGTAATGAAGATCACTCTTGTGAGGTATCTTTCAAGGTGTTGTTCGGACCCTATCTTTCCTTTTGGGTTGTTTTAATTCCCTTAGGGGAGAATAGTTTGAGAGGTATCTGATGTAATGACTTGGGTTTTTGGGTCTATTACATTGTAAAACTATGATTTGAGAAGGTTATCGAGGCTCACAGAAATGTTGGACCCCTAACTATAGGCGTACAAGTAGCCTTAGCCTACCGGTAGCTCGACCTACTAGTATCTCGGTCTACCGGTAGCCACAACCTACCAGTAGCTCGACGTACTAGTAGATGGTATTCTGGTAGCCGCCGCCTACTGGTAGCTTGGCCTACCGGTAGATCGGTTTACCGGTAGCCGCAGCCTACTGGTAGCTCGGTCTACAGGTAGTCGCAGCCTACTGGTAGCTCGGTCTACCGATAGCCGCATCCTACTAGTAGCTCGGCCTACCGGTAGCTCGGTCTACCGGTAGTCGCCGCCTATCGATAGCTCGGCCTACCGGTAGCTCAGTCTTCTGATAGCCGCAGCCTACTAGGAGCTCTGTCTAATAGTAGTCATAGTATACCAGTGGTTCGGCCTACCGGTAGCTGTCGGCCACCGGTAGCACTCAACTACCAGTAGCTCATGCCCCCCTCCTACGGGTTTTCCAGTAGCACCTCCTTTTTGCACGTATTGTATTTTAAACCCTGTTTTAACCTATTTTAAATCCCATTAATGGTGTTTAATCAATTGATTAATGGGTACCCAGGCGTGCATCAGTTTAAATCGCCCCAAAGGGCGGGGACCCTTTAATAACGTGTTGGGCCGCATGGTCAACCCATGACCCCGGTCCTTACACGGTTTCACGTTATTATCTCAACTGTCCCTGGCCCTTATAATCTAAAAGGGTTATCCCTGGTGCATCTGCCAACATTTTGTCTGATTGTGTTTCCGAGGCCCAGTTTGCGCATCCCATGTTCCTCGCGCGTGAATAGAAGCTTAAATCGTTGAACAATCAAGTAAGGAATTTCACCTTCGGCTCTCATTTCTGTGTATCTTGCGGGGTGGTTATGCTTCTATTTCTATAGAATTGGATGAACCAAACTCTAATAAATTTAATATACCGATTCTAATGAATGAAAGGGAGGGATGTGATCGATGATGCTGCTCTGTTTTTATCATATTTCTTGATTAATGATTTATGAATTGTTTGGGATTAACACTACTGAAAATCCTGGCGGTTGGTGGTCTTTCTATGTGCACTAACGAACCCTTATCTCTAGTGATGATTAAATGGCTTGTGTTGTGGTTGTGAACCCATACTTTGTAAAGGAATTTGGTTAATTATGTATATCCAACTAAATAAATTGAAAGCACCAGGATCAATCCCTTCTATGATAACCCCAGTTAAAGCACAATGGAACTTTGAATTCACAGAGCGTGTTAAATCTAAATATAAAAATACCGGCTTGGGCCTCCTTTGTGTTGGTGTTAGTGGCTAGTTTGCTTTTCCTTCACGGGCCAATTGCTGGGTGATGTTGGTGGGGATGGGATCCCTTGTTGGTATGGTTTCAGTGGCTATGAATGTTCAATTATTTTCTCAATGATTTAATAGTTCTCAGTTAACATAATCTCAAGATTAAATTGACTTTTTAAACTAACATACTGGTTTACAATAAATATAAACACTTGCGAATTTAACTATCAAAGTATCATTAAAACAAATTATTTTTCAAAGTAGACATCAAAAAAATATGAAATGTATATATATAGTATACTTATGACTTACATTAAATGGCACATCAGATGTAACCAAGAGGTTTAGTCTCAAGAGGATACTTAGTCCTCTCAGCAATTTATATAAATTGATCCACACCCTGGGTCGGGGTTAACAAAAGTGAGCACAATGTCCAGGTATAAAGACCTCTACCATAGTTCTTCATGGGAAAACAAACAACAGCTTACAGCTATCCAGGACTTACTCAACCTCTACCACTATCCACTGTGGAAAATAAAAGAGTTACAGAGTTTGAATGAGGATTTGAAAATCCTTCAGCTTAGCACATGAGATAGTGTCTATGTAAAATAATAGTGTACACACACTACTTGAAATGTAAATGAAAGAATCACTAAATAAAGTGTGAAAGAGTTTAGAAGAGCTTTAGTGATTGGCAGTGCTTCTCTGGACTCGTTTGGTTGGGCAGAAAAGCTTCTGAGTCTTTCTCTGGTTTCTATCAGGAAAAGAGAGTGTCATTTTCTTCTTTGGTTTCAGGTTCATCTTGTCACCCTGAGTTGATGAAGTGTTTGTTTTAGTTATTTACTCAATATGTAGCTTGCGTTCTCCCCAATCAAGGATTGATTTTATGTATGTTTAGTGTTCTTGGAGTCTGGATGTTGTATTTCTGTCTGCACCACTTTTTCAGTTCTTGCTTCTCGCGTTAATCACTTTCTTGATATCGTTCTAATGATCCTATTCTCATGCCCATATAAACCCTTCTATTTCTATATTTTTGGTAATTGTTTGGTGTGTATGTTGTCTCTTTCATTCAGTGCGGTTCTCTGTTGTTCTTCGTATTTCTCTTCCCTTCCCTTTATTGCTTTCATCTCAAAAAAAAAAGTAATGATTTCCTTTTGCAAGGGTACTAGGTACAGTTTCTTGACATGGAAATAGAAATCATTAAATAACATTAACTGCATTAAAAACATCAAATGTAACCTTTAGCTTAATAAAAAATAGTATTGAGAGTATAGAGATTGATTAATCGGTCAATCATTAGTAGCCTTTTGTTGGTAGAAGTGTACGGTTGACTTTGTGTAGCAGAACCTTCCATCAGTAGCTCTATATACCAGTGACCTCATTCTATCGGTCACAATAACTCCATCAGTAGCTCTTGGCTATCGGCAAGTTGATGAATCAGTGACTTGTACTTGTATTGGTAGATATTGTTATCAGTAGCTTGTTGCATCAGTAGCTGTTAGCACTTGTATCGGTAGCTGTTAACACTTGTATCGGTAGTTCTACTTCTATCAGTGACTATCAGCAGATTGGTTATATCGGTAGACTTTTTTCTATCGGTAGCTCTGGTCTATGTCTGTCAGTAGCTCTGGTCTGTCTGTTTGTCAGTAGCTTTGGTCTGTTTGTCTGTCGGTAGCTCTAGTCTATTTGTCTGTCGGTAGCTCTATACATATCAGTGACCTTAGTGTATCAGTGACTCTGTCTATCAGTAAACTAAGTCTACCGGTAGACCAAGTACCAGTAGATATGTATGAGTAGCTATATGAAGATAAGTGACTTATCACTTGTCTGTTTTATCCAAAACACATCTAATTGGGTTAGAAAAATATCAGAACTCATATAAACATAGAAAAACAATGATTAACATATTTTAGAGACTATTTTAATATTATTATCATCTTGATCATAGAATATCATATATTTTAATGAATTTAAATATAGAAAAACATTAATTGGGATTATCAAAGTATATGAAAGCATAACTGGGATTATCAAAACAGGTTTGGTAAACACTAATGTTTCACATCCCAAATGTATCTCTATGGTCCTAGCCTATAAATGGATGTGAACATAATAGGTAATCACATCAACTTGTTGTACACAAACATTCTCACACTATGCACTTTTCCCACGCTTCTTGAAAAAAATTATCTTCTTCTTTTGAGTATATAGATTTTTTGAAATATTGGTAATTTTGATAAAAATAGAAATTTTTTTATTAATAAATGTTTTTAATGTAATTGTAACAAACTTCAAAAATTACAAATTTTGGGAAACTTTTCTTTGAATAGAATATGATATATTTTATAAATTTCCAAATATAATATCCAAAATTATTTTTATTATTTTTTTCTATACACTACAAAAACATTAACAAAAATATATAATTTTTTTTGAATTTTTTTGACAGTTAAATATTAATTTATATACTTTAATATATTTCGATTTAAGGAAATATATTGGTTTCTTATTTTTAGTCATTGACCTTATTCTATTATTTATCCAAAATTTATAAATCTCCCTTTCATAACACAATTATTGTTAAAATACAAAGAAAAACATATAATTTGGAGTTCATATGAAAAATGTTGATTTTAGTGCATTTTAAATTCCCAAAAGACATCATGTGTGGTTGGTTTGAAATAAATGCATGCATTGGGTCCAAAAAATAATCCTTGGGGGTATCCAAATTGATTGCGATGAGAATCGAGTGCTTCCTGAAAAAAAAAAAATTGTAGTGAAAATAATAAAAATATGTTTTATATTATTAGGTTTTACTTTGTACCCCTATATTGTAGGAATCATTAAGAGTCTGTATTATCAAATCTGTCACTTAGTACATATTTGTTCTTTTAAATTTCTTCCAATTCTAAAGATTTTTTTGTATAAATGATACAGGGATTAAGGAGTCCAAATTGCAATTCATCGGGTTTTCATTTTATATATTAGTAGTATATAGACCTATAGAATATATGAATAGTTATTAACTTTAATAAACATAATAGATAATTTTTTGGAAAGATGAATTATTGAAATGTACCCCATGTATATATTCACAATTGAGACTGTCAACCATTCAAACTTGATAATCTCATTTATAATCTCTATAAAAACCATTCCTGTAATGGAATATATAATTATTTCAACAAAATATTCAACGTAGGACATATTTCCATATTTTAATGTTGTATCTACATGAACTTGTAATGATAATATACGCAGATGTTGAACTGGCATGGTGAAGGTACTATCAGAATGTCCTTTTTATTTCTTGGTTGATCCATTGATTTTTCTTGATTTTACCTTCCATTTATCCTTTGTTTTATTAGTCTATAATACCATAGATCATTTTAATCCATTTTTCATTAAATATTAATGGTTTTACATTTGAATGAAATTGTTAAGGAAATACCACATGTATATTTATAAGATTATAAGGACATGATACAAAAGTTACAATAACATTATCGACTATGGTAACATCCATATCATCAAGTGAAATAGAAAACGTAGCCCTAAACCCATGTGCTACTTCAATTCACACTCTCATGTGATATTTTGAGAGTTTTTTTTAATATTTTAGCATGTCTTTTGGGATATTTTACGTTGTACCACTTGCAACAAGGAGATGCATGGGTGTTAATATACATAAATCACATACATCTTCACCCTACATAATATTAGTAATATAATGTAATCAAAAGTTGTTTGATTCACAATTTGGATAAAGAGTAATAAATAAATTTATTACCTTGAGTAGGTTAGGTGGTTGATGGGAATATATAGCCTTAAATATAGTGGAGTCAATTCGCTCTTCATGAACTTATCATTGTTCCACAATCAGTTCTATTTGATTCTTTCACGTATATCGGTCCTTAAAACAATACCAAATAATAAAAACATTCAAAGAATCTATACACACTAGCTTTACCTTAATCATCTCACATATATCTTCTTGTGTTTGTGTTTTATTGAAATATGACTGAGGTGACACTTCAAAACCTACACCTCTAGCGCAGTTATATTTTTCTGGCCGTTAAAAGCTACTGAAAGTAGTTTTTTATTAAGGTAGAGTCGATTTCAATTATTATGTCTAAACCTTTTAAAAATTATATAGAAATAAATATATATTTTTTTATAATACTATTATAATTAATAATGAATTACTATTATGGCATACTTACACATGATTTCCATACAGATTTTGTATTTTTATCAATTAGTTTACCTTCATTATTTAAGTGGGCCTCATTTCATGGAACATGCCATTGGATGGAATTGGTTTTATTTTTTGATTCATTAATCATAATATAAAAAAAGGAAAATATGTTGTTTCATATTACATAAAGCTTTAATCATATATTTAAAATTCATATCATTTTCTTTTCAAATGATGAATACCACATCCTTTCTTTATGGTTGGGGTACATCGATTTTGTTGAACTTTGCTTATTTTCTGCAGTACTTTTCTATTTCAAAAATTAAAAATCATGAATCAATGTGGATAAAATAAATAATATAAAATAAAATATTATCAACTAAAATTCACCTAAAATGATTTCTCATTGAGACAACTAAGGAAATATTTCCATGTATCCTATTTTATAGCATGTGAATATATAACTGGTGGGTTGGGGTTTACTTTCCCCATACCATCCATGAGATGATGCTTTGTAAGAAGAGTTTAGAATCATTTATGAGATTTTACAGCAACTATTAAGACACATTTCTTATTAAAATCATCTAAAATAATTGAAATATTCATGGGATCATTAAAATTAAATCAACATTTCATTATATAATTTTTCAGTATAATGTAGGAAGTATATCATAACATTACACCAATATCTTCCAAAAAGTTTTCTTTCAATGAATCCATGACATGGTGCCACACATCTATATCAATTGTAATATTAATTCTCATTATGAGCCCAATATAACTAATAAACATTGACTAGTTGGGGTTAATTGGTTGGATATGTTGAGTCCACCTGAACTCAAAATTTTTCTCTTTACTTGTTTCCTAGAAAATTTTAGTTCACATGACGATGTTATGTGACTATTTTTTTCGTGAACATGTTATTGATCCCCTAATAAATTCATAGTTTCAACATCAATTTTCAGTTCTTCCTCAAGACTAGTAACATCAACAAATGCAGAATTCATTATATACATGATTAGTCAAACACTTAATTTAGATTACATAATTACAAACGATAACACATAATATTATAAGTAAAATCGTAGTTTATTAACAATGAACTTTTACATTCTCATTGAACTATATTTTTTTCATTAAAGGTTGATGGGATTTGGATCTTCGATAGAGTATCCAAATCCTCTATTTTTATTCCCCTATAACATAGAAAGAATTGTCTACATTGGTACCATTGTGAAATTATTATTATCTCCTAATGAAAGGGCCATCCTCATTGAAATTTTTATATGACCCTGGAGTTTTTTTAGTCACCAATGAGATAATTTTCCAATTCATGTTTACTGAATCTGATTTGAGACATTAATTTCCTACACTGTTTGTGATTCTATTATAATCATCCTTATACCCTTCCAGACTAAAACACACCTTTATGAATATCAAATCATCGATATTTATTGAAATCATGTTTTCATCCCATTTTGAACAAAAAATAATCACTTTAAATGTTATATAATCCATCTATTAGATCTATTCAATCATATTGAAATATGACATGTTTATGTAAATTTTATTTCTATCATTGGATCTGGATACATGTGTCACTTCTGTCACAAGTGTAACTCCACTATTTTTCATGGTACTATATTTATCTTGTTCCTTTTTTATAAAATGTATAATCATTAATTAGAAATCCCATGTAAGATATATCATTTACATTTTGTCCCCTGGTTTTCTGTCAATGTTGTTCGATAATTGAAATTGGATTTTCAGTCAACACAATATAAATATGATCTCAAAACTATTTTATAATCTATACATTTTATATATTTGATTTCCATCCTTCAACTTTTGATAGATTAAAATGCCTAGTAATTACTTTTCGGGCTTCATCATATGGAGAAACCTCTACACTACTATTCAAAATATATTGGTGAGATTTCTACCACTCTATTATGGTAATTGTAACAACATCTCTTCCGAAAATCCCATTACCAAAAATTTCCTGATGTGATGAGATCTTGGGAGACAGATGCTATCCAAATATAATAGGTAATCAATGTAGAATTCAGAAACTTCTTCAATAATATAGTGTTCTTTATTAATACCTTTTGGTCAAATTCATTTCTTAATTCACCCTTTCAAAACAATTATATACCTTTCAATGGGGAACATCCATCTATAATGGATAGGACCACATAGTTGAGCCTATATAACCAATTGAACCATTAGGTGGACCATTATATCAAATAATTATAGTGGTAATAATATCTTACTCACATAACATGGATTAAATATTCTTATTCATGATTGGAAAATTTACCAGGTCTATAAATATACTAAATATGAATTTGAAATAGAATTAGAGTCTATTTAATGTATTTCAATTTTTTAAGTATAATGAAATGTACTGTGATGGGTATCAAATATTTCATTAAAACATGACATTCATGTGACTTTATACCCTATACCATAAATGTAGTCATTGAAATGAACTTCTTGATATTTTATGAATACAACTATGGAACTTTTACACCATTATGGAAATTTTAAAATTGAAATTTTTCTAGTACATATAGAGTGTAAGCAGTTGGAGGAAGATAATTCCACTATTCACCCTTCACTAGTTCCAATTCTTTAATTATCCCATTTTTAATCATGTAAAAATTAGCCTTGATGCCATATTTTTTTAAGAATATTTATGAATGTAAGAATAAAACTATGAAACAAATTTTTTCCACATGCATGAAATCAAGAAAAATTGTGATGTAACACCCCTAGTTTCCAAAGTACGTTTCTCTTTGAATAATGCAATAGCTTGCATTGTACACAACTTCGAGATTCTAACACACCGCGACCAGTCAAACTAGACATTATGAATAGTAATACCCACTTTTTGAAATTTGATAAATTTTGTCATTAAAAATTTACTTTATTTTTGGATTTGGAATATCGAAATTATCTCAGGGTGAATTTTTGGTATTTTTATGAAAATATCAATATTTGATGATTAGTGAAAAACACTGAGTTATAGTTTAAAATTGGATATTTATTTAAATAATTAATTATTTTATTTAAATTTATTTTAGGTCAAAATAGATATATAATACCTATATATGTTCAATGTAATTCAATCATGCCATTTTGAAATAATATTATATATATAAAATTTTGTTGAACTTTTCCCCGTCTTTTACCCACCTCCTAGGAGCATTTGAAAATTTTAATAAAACATAATTTTACCACTTTTTGTGAGTTGAATTTCAAAAATCCTAGATACACAGTTAATATCAAGGAGTTTTATGTGGTTCAATAAGATAAAAATAATTTGTCGTGAATAGTAACTATTAACTTTAATTTATCACGGTTAAAAGTAATTAGGTTAATTAAAGCTAAAAATGATATTATTATTACCCTAAAAAATGTCTTAATTATATTTGATAAGTATAATTCAACCAAAAAAACCTTATGAATAAAATATGATCCTCATTGGTCCACTTGGATGAGATTTGGGCATTTATTACTATTTAATTCAAAGAAGATTTAAAAGAGTTAAAATCAAAGTTCAATAACTAAAGCATTTTTAATATAGGGTTACACATAAGATAAATTCAACTATAAATAATAATTAGAAATCTAAAAATATTTCAAACATAATGGTATTTTATTTATATTTTTTTAAACTAACTAATTTAATTTATTTATAACACAATGATGATGTTCTAATTACCTAATTAGTAAAATATTAAAATAATTGATATTATATATATCCAAATAAATTTAATTTGAGACTTTTTATGAATTAAACTAATTTTATAGGTTAATATGACATATTAGGGTTGATTGGTTGAATTTATTTAGAAGTAATATTGCTGTTATGAATTTATCAAAAACAAAATACAAAATAGTGTCAAAATTGACATAAAAGAATTTTTAAAACAATTACTATATTATTAATTGAAATTATATTCCTAAAAATCTAATGATCTTCCAAAATACATAAATAATGATAGATTTTTAATTAATTAACATCTTTGGGTTCTCATGGAATTATATAGTCAGTTTAGTAACCATATAATATAAAAATACAAAGAGACATGGTAAATGTCAAACCATTTAACTTAGAGTTAAATCTTAATGAGAAGGTTAATATAGTGACCCAAACCTATCTAAAACCTACTGGTTGAGTGGTTTTCTACCCATCCCAACATTAGACTTTAAATAATCCACTTTTTAGCCATTATAAACCGAAAATGATTTTATTATAAAATAATATTTCTAGCTTTTCCTAAGGTTCCCCTCACCCCTCTTATAAAAGGGCACTCTCCCTTCCCTCAAATTCACACCTTCGAATCCTTTTTTCTCAGATAACCTCTACCCAAATACCCTCTAAACTGTCCTCAAATCATCCTAGAGGCCTTACGGTAGTCATAAATCCAACCTATGGAGCCCTTTTGATCAAATCAGAAGGAAGAACCGGAAGAAGAGGTAAATATTTCATCACCTCTTTCAAGTTCCTTTCATCTTCCACTTCCTATTTCTTTGCTATTTACATTCTAGAATAATAAATCTAGTATAATCAATAAAATGTGATTTTATTTTAATTATGGTACAACCATATTCATTATTCTATACATCCTTTGAATTACATGTCACCATACGTGCGTACGTACGGATTACCGTCTCCACGTCGTGGTGTAATTGTTATTCAATACATTATTATTTTGATGGGAATAATAATGATGTGTAATTGATGTAAATAATAAATATAACATGATAATGATTCTGTATATATGATATACATTCCATTTATATATTATTTTAACATAAAAAAAATGATATTGTCGCTCGTGCGTACGTATGGATTACCGTCTCCACGAACACAATGAGATTAATTCCCCATCGTAATCCATTCAAAACAAAAATTCATTAGATGATTAAAAATAATGTTTAAAGACTTAATATAATTTTTAATATGAATAAGATAAATTTTATTCATAACAAAAACTATTTACGAAACAAAGCATATAATGGAAAACGAATCAGTTAACACCCGAAACGATGATAATACTACAATATTATTAACAAAGAAATATTAAAAGATCATATATGATATAATATTAATATAAATGATTATTGAATAATTTAATAACAATTATTTTACCATTATAATGGAGGTTAACCATTCATCGACCAAGGAAATGTACAATGTAAGGGGTTTCTTATCTCACTTTCAATTCTGGGAGATATCCATTGTTCGCCACTTATTTAATGAACGTGGTGTATTGTGTATGGAAATATGATATATATTATCCTGAATATCTTTATATTAATGGTATTATAGCATTAATTTTGTGGTTATTATCTTTTGGTCATACGAATCGATTGATTACAACGAAGTAAGCATTTTTCATATCACTTTTTATTCCCGTGAGATTAATTCTATATTGGCCACTATTTCTTTTTGTGTGGCATATGTACTATCTATGATTTTATTATTGGTGTAATATACTTTAATTTATGGGTATTTACATTTTCATTGTATGAACCTTCTTTCATGGGTTGTATGTTTCATAAGATACTAAATCAGTAAGGGAATTTCAAATTTCATCTTCCACTCAGTGGGCTTTATGAAGACATCATTGATTATATTACTCCAAGATTATGTGTGGAATCACTATTTATTATTTATTTAGTAATTTCCAATCCCCTTTGTGTGGATATACTTTTGATACACATAATCACTCCCTTGAAAATTTCTCATGTCATTGATATAAACTTGATCTTAACTCAATTTCCATTCATTGAGTTAAACATCCAAGTCATTGGTATTGTTTTTAAAATAATATATGTGAATGTCCTATAATTGATTTACATTGAATATCCAATCATATTTAGTGTATTTTTATTTTTCACACATAATTATGTCATTGATGTTTCCTTTACCTAAGGATACTATCTTTATAAGGGATTTCATCTCAATTTACATTCCTTCGTGACTTCTTTGTTGTTATGCACCAATTCACTTTTATATGGTGTATATACTATCCTTAGACAAATTATATAATGAAATAAATTATTCTCATGGTATTATAATGTTTTTATTACCTCAATTATTTGTATTCAAACGTCTCTCATTTGAATATTAACTATAACTAAAATACCATTTTAAATATTTTAAAAATTTCTACTTATAAATCATTCTCATTAATGTCCAAGTTTTAAAAATGGTTTTAAGGTTTTATTTATATAGACATTAATTTTTTGAAATTAAAATTCTTTTTAAAAGTTTCAATGTGGTATGGGAAACTTTGATTCAAAAATCTATTTTTAAATGGCTTCTTGACAAATAGTGTGACTTTTATATGTTTTCATAAAAAAGGTGGAAATTTATCTCAAATAGTTTTGATGACTATTTTCTTCTATGTCAATATCCTTCATTATTTAGATTGAGGTTAATCTGTTATAATACAATATTTCATATTGTATTGAATGAGTTACGTTTTACTGTGGATGTGCTATTTATAAACCATTCATGGTTCAAGGAAAAAGTATTGAAATATCGTATTCTAGTTTTAATACGAATGTTTATTTTATGTTTCAAACTTTTTATATGAGGAATGAATTGGACTTAGTAAGTGATGGGTAGATCCCACTATAGATCATCGATGCATCGGTAAGTATAATGAGGCAAATGAGTGCCTTGACACAAGGCCCTGACAAAATCTTTTTTGTAGTCTTGGGAGAGGGCCTTGACTCTGTGGTTTTGAAAGTCTATCATTATGCATTCCATCATTATGAAAGTGTCTATTTGCATTGCATGTGATTATTATACTAGTAGAATATCTATATGAGTAAGTACATGGAATTATTATGATTTATATTTTCCATATTATGATGATGTTTATGTTGAAAAAGATTTTGATTTAGTTCTATACATTGCCTTAAATGTTTATGCTTATTTATCAATGTTTCCGATATATTTTTATCATTACTGAGCATCTGAGGTCACCCCTTTACATGTTTTGTTTTTCCCAGGATGCGAAGAAGTATATTATGATTGACCTGTAGAGATAGACTATGGGATCTCAATGTTGTCTATGGAAACAATGTTATTGTTTTTTTCTATTTTATGATGTAATTTAATCCTTATGAATGTATCTAGTACTTACAAGTATACTAAACTAATCAGTCTTTCGAGACTTGATCTTTTGTGATCATGCCAATGATAATCAATAATGCACCAAATTTGTGTTTTTGGGGCCGGGGCGTTACATTTGACATACAATTGATTCCATTTTAGTAACTCAAAGAAAACTGATATATTTTTCCAACTTGATTTCATAATGTTTTTTGAAAATGGTTTATAGAAAACAATGTATTTATCTTTTACATTACTGAAAAGTTGACCACATGTTAGTGGAGATCGTGTTGTACCTTGTTATGTATTCCCATTTAATAAGGTCATCCTGGATTGATATTCATGTCTCCAGGGTAAAAATTGATATTTCCTAAAAAACACATTGAAGGAATGTTTGAAAGTAATTTACTGTTTTCATTATTCACAAATGGGACACCCCAACATTCCATTAATTATATATAATGAAAATGTTTTAGCAATAAATTCATTTATCATTCCATAAAACATTGATCTCAATGTGAATTCATCAGTACTTTGAGAATCATAAAATCTACCAACAGTATCCCACATCAATTTTAAATCTTTGATCAATGGATCCAAATATAAATCAATATCATTACTATTTTTATTCTAGATTTAAGTAGAGACAACATAATGTATTTTTTCTTCTTGAAAAACCACAGTTTCTAGTTATAATTTTCCAAAATTGTTGTACATGTACTATTATTTATACTCTTTACACTAAAAGGATTTATTCAATATGTTGATGACATAAGACATGGGTTTCTTGTTTCATCTCAAAATACAAGATAATCAGAATATATTTTCTTCCACTGAGGAGAGTCCACTATGCGACGTAGCTTCCCATCTTCAATTCATGAATTCATATGCTATGTAAATTTTCTTGTGGTTTCCTAGAATCCATATAATTGTCTAAAACATATAATGATAGGTTAGTACAATAAATTTTTTGATGGATTTGATTCATCCTTTTTTTATCATTTCTCACCACACATAGGGAATTTTTGAGTGATTCATGGACCTTACTAAACAATATTAACTGATTTAGACATGATTGTATTTTTTCAGAGATCATGACCATTTAACATATAATTCATTTAAAATAATTTGTTTGAAAAGAGAGCATATTTTATATTCGTAACATAAAATTTGGGAGACCAAGTAGTTCTGTAAAGCTATTTTTTCTCCATCCGCTATGAGCTTTCAAATTATATTACTTTGATACCGCTAAAAATGTTGTATATTTAGTATAAATAGTATATAGTGGTCTCTTAGTACAACTATTTAAATTGTCAAATAAATTTGGGAAATCAAAAAGGTTATCTTTAATTTTTATTTTCATTTCCTCTATATGATCTACATTATTATTCACATTGGAATTCATATAAAATGATCAATAAACCATAGTATCACCCCAAAAATTATGCAGATTCAGTTTCTACCTATTTTTATTCCAACATTTATAGATATGATGAATCTTTTAAAAAACAAAATTTTCTTCCATCTCTACCCGATGAATTTTTCTTTAAAAAAACAATGAAAAAATAAAGAGGACTTGCTAAGGGTTTGTATGCATGCTCTGTTGAAAACGTGATGAACCTTTCAACTATATCCTCATACACTTTTTTCAAATAATTAGTTTTCATCCATTTTGGATTCATAACTAACTTATTAGGGTCATAAAATATTCATTTTTTATAAAAAATAAATAAATACACATAAATTATTGATAATCAAAGGAAAATGTTATTGATACTTCTAAAAAGGATAACCCAACATTTGAATGATATTGGTGACAATTCCTAAAAAGTTATCATTTTACAAAAGGTTGATATGAAATGAAAAAACATTCAGTAAACATGTGGTAGTTGGTTCAAGTTATTAAATTTAATTTTTATGGGAAAAAATATAGTAATTCTAGGATGGTTTCTGTGAAATTAATTGGTGAGAGTCCAACAAGAGGGAGAATTTGATGTTTATAAATTTCATCAATTGGTATGTCGTGGGACAGGTGGTGTTTTAGTGAGAGGGTGGATCAAAACTTAAGTTGATGATGTATTATTATATTATGAAACAATCAACATCAAAAAAGTTTAAGAAGTGTCCCAATTGGATTAGTTGAAATCTTCATCTCAAACTAATGATTGGAGTTTAATCCCAACTACCTATGATTTCCTGGAAACAAAAACCAACCTTAGTGGAACCAACAAAGAGAATCATGTCTATAAAAATATTATAGTGAAAACTGTGTGTGTTTTTTAAAGAATGTGGAAGTAGATAAAAAAATATATATTTTAATAGTTTTTAATGATACCAATTTAAATGGTTAAGATCAATATGATCAGATATTTCAATAGAGTTCCGGGATTCCACATCTCAATCAAATACTGGTCCCAAATCCAATAATTTTCTAGGGGGTTTAGTATCCTCACACCTCAATCATATCAAATTTATCTCAATAATCTTACCATTGTTGATTCAATAAATATGATATTATTTTTGTAACTTTTCGAGGTGATAGTACAAAAAGAGGGTGGAGTTGATGTTTTATCATTTCTTCACTTGGTATGTGGTGTTCCAGGTGGTGTTTCCATTATAAGATTCTTAGGATCCAAAGTAGATTTTTTTTCAGACTATAAAAACATTTATAGGGCCCAATCATATGGTCTTGAGAAACCAAAATTTTAATAAACTCTCAAATTTAAATATAATGGACTAGAAGTCTCGGTATAGAGTTATCGAGCTATAGAAAAAACAATTGAACAATCGAATAGGTATTTGAAGAATTCTTAACATTTAATGAATTAAAATTTATAGGATGAATCCTAAAAAAATTAATGAAAATTACTAATTGGGATTGAAGTGACGACTATATTTTACAAAAGTTGATGAAGTGTACTAGTGGGATTAGTAGAAAGCCTCATCACGATCTATGGATTGCAGTATAATCCAAACTACCTTGGATAACCTAAATACAAAACCCAGTGTCAATGGAACAAATAATGAGAATCAAAATTGAAAATATATTAGAGTGGAAACTAGGAGTGATGTTTAGACAAGATAAAACTAGAATGGGATGTTTTGGATGAAAGTGGAAGGAATTCTTAATGGGGTTAGTAGGGTGAATCCACTGCTAAAAGTGAAAATATACATAACTAGGGAACTATGAATGAAAAAAGAGATGAAATAACTACTTAATAATGATCTAAATTATTCTATTGTGTACTCTCACGTTTTGAATAATTCATACAAGAAGATGGTGTTTACTGAACAAGAGGTCAGTGGTTTAAATTGATAAATTTCTATCATAGATGTTTATATTTTAACATCCCAACTCATGTACCACACACTGGTGCCCCTAGATGATTGGTCAAATGAACTAAACCCTGCCTCCCTATACGCCATAGGCTTCCGACTAGTAGTGAGTGTCTAATATTAATCATAGGGAGACTCTACCCTCTTTATCATAGAAATAAAATAGAAAAACTAACCAACTGGTATAACCATAAACAAACCAAATATGGCATGAAGAAATACAAAGAAATAAAATATCCAAAATAGATATTTAGATATTCCATTCCAAAAATATGTTCCATGTTTCAAAATGAAAATCAAAAGTAAAGAACATTAAAAATACCCAGATATTCTCGACACCAAGTCTGGTTCCATCATTCAGGCTCTATCATGACTCAAACATCTAACATATGTCCCTTTCCCATTACATATCCAGCAACCATGCAATATATTCAGGTATAGATCTAGTTAACCGAGTATGGTGTGAGTAAATCTAGTAGGCCACCACCAATAGTGTCTAAAACAAAATCCAATAAATAACAGTTTATTCAGTTGTCTAAATAGTAAAGAAAGATTAGTAAGTAATAAAGTTATCCCAATTATTATTCTTTAAATTAACAACATAAGCTTCAGGGTTCCCGAGGACACCCGAACTCTCAATACCTGCTTTGGGCCATGTTGGAGTCTGATCCATACCACATAATCATTTAAAAAATCATTTGATTTCACATTTTATAACAACCAATTAGAACCATAGTCCAATTCCAACTCATGTGCGTGGAAAGTCATTTCCAAAATCCTGTGGGTATTTGGATCCTCAATCCTTGTCCCACAACCCAATTATCACTATGGGATTTTGAACCAACAGTATGTGGATGAAACACATTCATCACTATATTATTCTAATGTAAAATATTGTGCCCCACACACAAATACCAATTTATTACTATGGGCTTTTGATGCAGTAGACCATGTCCCATAAACAAATATCAATTTACCTCTATGGGATTTTGATATAGAAGACCATGACCCAGATATGAATATCACAAAGTAACATGTATCACAATATCACATGTATCGCACAATCAAATCAGTCAAGGTTAATCAACATTAATACACTTTCACATGTCATAATCACCACATTCCATTAATTAATCCTCATTTATTTAATCCAATTCCATAAATTTCATATACAAAACAATCAATTATTTAATCCATCAATTAATTTAATCAATCCCATAATAACAAAAATCCATTAATTAATTCAATAATTAACTTATCTCATTAATTCAATTGAATAATCACAACAATCAATTCATCAATTCATCAATTAATTTATTCAATCCCACAATCACAATAATCCACTAATTAATTCAACAATTAATTAATCCCATTCAATAAATCGAATAAACACAAAATATCCATTAATTAATTAAAAAATTAATTAAAATATTCATAATATCAATATAACATTGAATAATTTAATAGTAAATTAATTAATTTCCACAATCCTAATAGTTCACCTTAATTGACCAAACACAACAATACTTTAATTTAACCAATTTCATAACCCCATTAATTAACCAATTCCATGATTCTTTAATTAATCAATTAACCAAAATAACTAATTGAATTTTATAAAATCAATTTCTAAACATTAATTAGAAATTCTTCAATCACATACACATAATTGAAATAAATACTTTAGGATTTTAATTGTAGACCACCTACCTCAAATCGTTGATGAGCGATTGCCCATTGAAAATCCCCCAAATTGATTTGAAAAGTTCATTCCCATGATGAATGAAAAGATCATAAATAAAATCCTAGAAACAATATCAAATAGATCAAGATCCATAAAACCTAGATCTAGATCTGAACCCTTTCCCACAGTAGATAGAACATCCCTCTTTTATACTGAAATAGGAGATGGAGAGAGGGGGTTATCTAAATGGGAAGAGCTATATACATAGGAAGGTTTAGATCTTCCATTATGGATTTAAATTGTCAATAAATGAGTTTATAAGGGCTTGAAATCAATCTGGGTGCCTACAAAAAATAGATAAATAGGATAGGTATGAGTTATGAATGATCTAGGGTGAGTTTCAAGGGTTTGGATATTTTTACGCAAATTTTCGGGGGATTAAATTACCCATATGAACAATTTCTAGTATAAGTTGCAAGGTTTACCCTAACCATGCACCCTAACCATGCACATCACCAAGGGGTGTTATACAGATTCTCCTATGATGGAACAAGGTTTGGAAAACGGTGCACCAGCCGTGAAAATCCCCTCTATTTGGGTTTGCCTGGTTTTCTGGGCTGGGTGCATGGTTTGGGAAAACCGTGCGCCAACCGTGAACAACCCATATTTCTTTCAAAAGCATTAAATTTCTACCCAAAAACACCCAATATAAAACCAAAATAAAAATTAATCAAATCATGAAAAATAGTATGGATACAAGATCTCGAGTCATCTTCAAAAAAGTTTGGGATCTAACAATCTCCTCACCTTATAACAACTCATCATCATGTTGTACTCCAAAACATCTCTAAGACTCCATGTCATAAAGATAAGGTAATTGAACCTACATATCCTCTTACCTCTCCCAAGTATCCACCTAAACACATGAAGGTTTCCATAATACATAAAATATCAGTACAATATTTTCCAATAACACTTTATCATTATGGTACAACATAAGCATCAGATGCTCCTCAATGTAAACATTGGTCTCAAACACAACATCATCCACATCGATCACATGAGATGGGTTGGGGTGATACCACTAAAATTATGACACATAAAAAACATCATTAATAGAACTGTATCTTTATGGAAGAGTTGATTGATACTCAACCGGCCCAATTCACTCCACAACTTCAAATGGTTCAACAAACACGGGTGACATCTTGCCTTATCTCTGTAGCCAAAAATGATCCAATATATGCGTTACCCAAAGGTATACATGATCACTCTCTGTAAACTCTAGGGGTATTAAATGTTTATCAGTGAATGACTTATCTCTACTATGAGCCATATCCATAGAAATTTGAATCAACTAAACCTACTTCAATGTATTCTGCATAAGTCTTGGTCAAAACAAGTCTAACTTACCTACCTCTTATTGGAACCATGGTTGTTCGTTGATAATAATAGAGTTTTGATTGAATTTGTTGTCAATTGGCACATGTATGAACTGTGAGTTTAAAAAGACTAAGGTCATCATATTTTCATCCTATGTACAATTTCTACATCTCATATCCTAGAGACATACATCAAATTAAAGGGTGAGTAGAAGGCCTAGTAAGGGTAATCAATGGAATCGGTTTACTTGTGATACCAATAAGAACATGAATAAAAACATAATGTCAAAAGTAATGGAAATATAGGCATATCTTAATGAAAATAACTTGAAACATAACATGAATTTGTGGCTACAAAATTTATTTTATACATTCATGAAAATATCACTGAGGTTCATACTCAAGGTGTCATGATAATTACAAAGGTTATTCACCAAGGTATCGTCAAACTTCTCATCTCTGGAGATTAATTCTTTACACAATGAATTAATTTCTTATTAGGGTGCACCCTTAATATGACATTATTTTAATTTGAGCCACATATATAATAATCAAATATTTCATAAATAACCCATAGAGAATAAAAGAAATAGGTTTCATTTCAAAATCGTGACATTTTAAAAGTTCTTAAAAATAAGATCATTATATCATTTATAACCCATGGAAAGGGAGTGAGGGTTATATGTATGTAAATTCCAGAATAAAATATATCATTTTTATATATTTATTAACACCCATAGAAACTAAATAGGTCTGGGTATTCACATAAATAAATAAGAGAATTTCTTGAGAGAATGAGATAGAAATTTTGAGATGAAATTTCTGCAGCATAATGGCTATATAACATGTTTTTAGAAAACATTGAAAAGAGAGAAGACAAGGGTCACCCACTAATAAAGAATTTATAATACAGTATGAGTATAGAATAATATCATGTTATGGATATTTTATTGACATAACACATGAAATGAAACATTAAAGAAAATAGAAGATGTGATTTCTTTTATGAGAATTTCGGAACCCTAACGATGTAACATTGAAATTCAAAAATCATATTAATGAGATAGAAAAGGGTATATAAAAATTTGACATGAAATGTAATGTAATGAGACCATATAAGAACATTCACTCAACATAAATATATGGAAACTATAAGACACAACATAAAGGAAGTCATGACTTAAAAGTGGAGGGTGAAAGGATCCCTTACCTTGAAGATTAACTTCGAAAACAAGAAGGTCGAGACCTTGAGAGACTTGAGGGAACCTTGGGAGGACTCCTTGGGAGGACTAATTGGGAGGTAAAAATAATTTCGTTGTAGAGGATTTTGGAATGAAATGGATGTGGTAATGGCTTGGTATCTATAGGAGAAGTGAGGGAATTAATTATTAATTTCCAAGGGACACCTCATCAGTGGTATGGGAAAAACCATGGGCTTGCCCATAGTATTTCCCATTGTATTGATCAATTGAGACACATCATAGCATATATTAATTTTCATAAGTCTACCATAATTATTACAAAATTATTACATCATTAATGATATCATTAAACACCTGAAACTCAAAATTGTATTTTTTACTATTCACAAAAATTCAACTGTTTCAGAAAAATCCCAAAATTTCACCTTATCCTAATATTGATTCTCTGAATTCAAAAATCAACTCCATTTTTTAAAAATAATTTTCTAAATATTTTTAATTTAATTTTTAAATAAATACACTATTTACTCGAAAAAAATAATACTTAACTAATAATTTCCGAAACAGTTATTTACTTATTTTATTGAATCACATTACCTAATAAAGGTGCCTAAATTATATTAATACTTTATTAAGTGAGGTTACTAATCCATTTGGTCACATTATAATTCATAAGTGTAAAATTTCTATTCATAAATCACTATTCACCAAAAATTATGTTGATCTTATTAGACTCTAAATTTCTTACTGAACACAACTGTAGAAGACCATTTTTTGAATATCAATACACATTATTAATTATTTAAGGTTTACATAAATATTTTAAAATATCCTTTTTTCCAAAATTCACCAATAATATACATCCTATATTTTTCTGGATATTTGAAATTCCAAACATTATCATAATAAAATAAATTATTTATATCAAAGTATTATACAAAGCAGCTAAGGTCTTATTACGTATCCCCTTATAACACCGACATAGGACCTATGTTTAAGGTGTGCTAAGGTGACAAAATCATGGGGCAGCTTAGCCAACATTTCCTAATTTTTGATTTCTATAAGCTTGAACATCTCCCATAGGTGATTCAATTCATGCTTCACACAATGAATTTTGGATTGGGCTTTGTTTAGAAGAAAGCCTAGTGGTGATACCTCCTTCCGATGTTCCGTCAGATGGGCGTCGAACAACCCGAGTCTACTGGATGAGGCTGTAAAATCTTTTTTCTATATTAATTTACTAAATCATTTTTATTGATAGACAATAATCAAAACATTAAGAGTTTAGTTTCCAATGGTCATATTGATCAATGGTCATATAACATTTGAAACCCAATAATATCATTTTAATTATACCCATTTCACTAAATAAATGAAATAGTTTTGTTGAGTATAAAATAAAATAACACACAAAAATAAGAAACACAATTTATGAAAAAGTTTAGGTCATTACTATGAATAATGTTGAAGTAAATTGGTAAAGGGTGAGAACCATGTACCATAATACATGGGCTGCATACCATGTTCTTGGAACGATATGCAAAGCGGTGGAGGCATTACACAGGTGAGGTTCGTGGAACCAAAAACGGTCTGAAGCTAAGCTGCAGTGTGATACACGGATGGGCTGAAGTCAAAGGAGTAAATCAACCGCATAGGAGCAAACTTGGTACATAGAGTGCATAGGAAAATGGTTCAAGGGTGAGATGCAGTTTGTGGTGGATGAAGATTTAGTAAGCGGTGGAGGCTGGATTACAGATTTGGATAATCTTGATTTAGCAGATTAAGCGGGTATCGTTTTATATATAAGAATTTCTTACCCCATCTATTAAAAAAATATTAATACACTATTAGAGGATACATTTTTCTCTGGGATTTAGGAAAAGGCCTAAGGTACTTTGGGAAGGGAGGTTTGTGATGGCTAAAGTTTTTTGCGCTAATGGTGTTTGAGGGAATTCATAACCCACAAAGAATGTCTAGTACACGAAAGAGGATGTTTTGTATATGGAGGGAGTTGACTCAATATGCAGAGGAGGAATTTCTAGTATGAGAGGGTGAGGGTTCCACATGTGGTATGAAAAGAGGGAGCTACGGTACGCGGAAGCAAAGGAAATATGTGAATAGAGAACAATTCACAAATTGGAGGGGTTTCATAGAGGAGGTTTGTAGAATCAGTAAGTAGCAGTCGTACGAGGTTGTGAAGGAGGAGGTAGTCTGCGGGCAAAGGATGGTTCGCAGCGGTAGCAGTGGTACAAAAAGAAGGTGTCTTATAAACCAAACCTAGTACTCAGTATGTAGGAGGATTGGGTGGTTCACTGTTTTCATAAGGATGCTTGCAAAAGCTTCAAATTGGTTTGCAAAGGAATTTTCCAGTACTAAGTAGTACTAGAGAAGGATGAATTCATCTATGGGTCTAAAAGGCAATTCAAAATAGGATCCATTTATAGTTGAGGATGCATGATTTGATGCTAAACCATTGATGCAACCTTCAAATCCATAAACTGAGTGAAGATTCTTTAAATGTAGTGAGAAAGGGGGAGTCAACAGAAGTAATCCGAGGGACGCAGTGGTCTATCTATAAAACTTGTTAAGGTAGTGAACCTAGCACAGAGTGAATGTGCTAAAATATTGTGTTCTACAAATTGTAAAGATTAGTGGTTTTTGTATGACTGACAGACTATAGGCGTATGCTCCTTGGATGTATCCCTTAGTGGTGAACAATGTAATATTGATGTGTCATTGCTTTGAATGTGATTGTTTATTTTCTCATCCTCCTCGTCACATAGGTTTAACAAGTTCCTACCAATGTTGGGAAAAGATATATTAGTTTAATATAAAAAGTTGATACACTGATTCACCCTTCCCCTCTTAGGGTGTTTTGGGGTCTTTCAAGTTTAATCAGATCAAAAAATGTTTATGGTATTGAATTTGTCTTCTGCTGTCATGGAGAATACATTCAACGTTAGGGGATTTCCCCTCTTCAATGGAAGTAATTTTCAAATATGGGAAAAATAGGATGAGATCTCACCTATGATCTCCTGGAATATAAGTCTTATTTTCTACTATATAGGGAATAAATGTTACTGATCCTGCAGGAATTTCAATGATTGATATAGAAAGAAAATTGTTAGATACTGATGAAAAAGAACAAAATTCTCCCACTACAACACTTTCTAATCAGATTTATCTAAAGGTAATGAGTTGAACATATGCCAAGTCAATGTGGGATAATTTGAAGAATATTTATGAAGGATATAGAAATGTGAAGGAGGAAAAAAATAATGTATGACACAACAGGTTTGATGATCTGAAGATGCATTCTGTTGAGAATGAAAACTCATTTTTCAATCAAATTACTAATGTTGTATGAGAAATCCATGGGTTGGGAGAAGAGATCAAAGAAATTGACATAGTGAAGAAAATATTGAGAAGACATCCAACCATTTACAATGCAATGGTGTCCTCCCTTGAGGATAGATATATCTCCACAAACTCAGTGGATGATTATCTGAGCAATCTATCAGCTTATGAGATGAGAATCAAACCAGAAGAAGCTACAACTCGCGTGAGAAAAGAAATTAAATTAAAATCCAAGAAGAACTAAAATTTTCCGGAGATAGCAGTGATATAGATGATGAGGAAAATGAAACTCTCTATCTAATTTCCTAGAAGCTCAAGAAGGGAACATGTAAATTTGAAGTCAAGATACCTCTAACATGTTTTTTCTGCGGAAGTGTTGGGAACATTGCTTCTCTGTGCTCAAGAAACATTGCTGATGAAGAGAGAGAAGTTGAAAACAAAAAGAATCCTTCAAAAATATTCTTCAAAAAGGGAAATTTAAAATTTTCAAAGAATATAAAGAAGAATTTTTTGGTCTCTGAGGAGAAAATTGATTATAATGATTTCTATGTGGATTATGAAATAGAATTTAAGACTGGAAACCATGCTTCCATGATGGCTACCAATGAAAATTCAGAACCATTGATAGATAAATGTGGAGATAATTAGTTGAATACTAATGTAGATCCCAAGTTCCAACTTAATGATGATTTTGGTAAGATTGACATTAAATTTAAGAGATGTAATAAGTGGAAAGAAATGGTTGAGGAATCATCAGAATATATTGATCAATTTGAAGTAGAAATTGAACGACTGAAAAAACTGGTGAAAGTTCAATCATCAATCCTTGAAAACACTAATGATGTTGTGGAACTAAAACTCAAAATTGAATTACAAGAAAAGGTCATAAATGACCTTACCTCATTATTGGAAGATAAGTCCAAGTCCGTTGAAGGACTAGAAGAATATTTTGTTACTCTAAGAAGAAATCTCAAAAGTGAATCAATTACAAATGAAGAAAAGAAGAAAATACAATTTGGAAGGTTCTCAGATGATGAGATGCTAGAGAGAGAAACATGTTTTTGATAGAGTTGAAAAGATCTTGAGTGATCTAAGATCCACATTCATGGGAAATAGTGGAATTGGTTGTGATACCGAAATGCCTAATGGTCTAAATATAGTGAAACAGAATAAAGGAAAGATTAAAGTTGATCATGTTAAAAAGCCACCAGAAGTGCTGAAAAAGAAACCCTTAAATCAAACTGAAAGGAGAAATGAAAATTATCCTCGATTTTACAGAAATGATAGGTAGTCAAAATATTTTCATGAGGAAGAAGGATTGAGGATAAATAGAATTGAGAATACATTTCCTTTTGTGAAGTTTCAGTTTTGTGGCTATCTGGGCCATACCATGTCATACTACGAAGAGGAAATGAGCTATATGAATGGAGGAGAGTTAGGTGTTCAAAAATGGAAAACAGATTCATATCCTAATTATTATATAATAAATAATTACTATTGATATTGTTTTTATTGTTCTAACTTTGGCCATAAGGTTGTGCAATACAGGCAGAGGTATGACCGGAGAAAGACTATCTATTCTCAGAGATGAGTCAATACTCATCGACAAGACGGTATAGCTATTTCAAACAGGTTTTCTCCTCTGGAAGAAGAATTTGAATATTAATATCCCATATACACTGAAGAGAGAATTGAAATTCCATCAGCATCGTACACTCAATCCAATATCTCATGGAATGTAAAGAGGAAATTTGGAAAGTCCAATTTTTCAGTAGCCCTCAAGGAATCAAAGAAAAAAGAACCTAGATTCTTGATAGTGGATGTTCATCACACATGATAGGTAATACAGACGTATTAACGAATGTAATGAAAAAGTTTGATGGAATAGTGAGGTTTTTTAATGATGGTTCTCTGAAGATAATAGGTAGTGGAAGTACTGAGCTAGACAATAAAGAGCCGAAGAAAACTGATGTCCATTATGTGGACGGTCTGCATCACAATCTTCTTAGTGTGAGTCAACTCTATGACTTGGATCTTATTTTGACATTCAATCAGAATGGTTGTACTATTAGAGGAGCTTATGGGATTTTTATCATGAAAGGATATAGAACATATGGAAACTTATATCAAGTTCATAGCAAAGAGAACACATGCTACTATAAAATTGAAGAGGAAACCAACTTATGACATCGAAAATCGGCTCACATCAATCAGAAATACATGGAAAATATATCTATTCTAAAGATAGTTATTGATATCCCTAATCTAAATCATGAATGAGAAAAGACCTCTGATGGATTCATGTGAGGGAAAGTGGTCTTTTGTTCCTACCGACCAAAGAATAAATGTAACACCCCAAGATTTCATAGTGTGTTACTTCTTCAAAAATAAATCAATAACTTTCACTACACGCAACACCGAGTTCAAGTGCACCATGACATACCAAACAAGATGGATGTAACATCCCAGGTAAATGAAGAATAATCAATTTTCATATTTATTAATATTTGTGAATTAAATATTAATTTTAGTTTAAAGGGGTCTCTATGTTCGATAGCGTGCCCGATACGCAAGAATGAGTTTTTTTAATCTTACGTCGTACACTGATAATATAATATTATTATTTTAAATGGTCGTTAACACCTAGCCGTTGTATTGGCGGGACTGAACAAAACTAACTACAATATGATTATACATGTATTTACAAGTTAGAGGCTTAAAATGTGACTGAATATAAATTTAAGCATAATTTACATTAAAAGGTTGATTTACCGCCTTTTTATGGTGAACCATTTTTAAATCTAGTTTTTTCCACTTTAATACATTATATATGAACAAATAAAATCATTCTTTTGAATGGGGACATCAAAATTTACTTTGGGTAATTTTTTGGTATTTTTCTGATAAAGTTCATTTTTTGATGAATAGTGAAAATTACTAAATTTTAATTAAAAACAAAATTTTTAATCAAAATAATTAATAATGATAAATTATGAATTTGAGTGTTTTTAAATTATATTTAGAATATATTTTTACCATTTAATACAATGTTGGTCATTATACATAATTTCACAATTAAATCGGACAAAAACAAGTGTCAATCTTTTGATAGTTATTATATCTTAAAAACACGTTTTTTGTTTTAACAACGGGAATTAATTTTAAATTAATTTCTGCCACTTCTGTGTTTTGAATTTGGAAAAATGGATTCCATATTTGGAATCAGGATGTCCAAATTATGTAAATAGGTAACTTTTATTTTTACACATTTTGAATAATTACTTCAGTAAATATTTTATTTACCATGGTTAAAGGGTAAATCCGGTAAATAAGGGTAACAAAATAATATTATAATAATCATAAATTACCCTAAAACGTGTCCTAACCTTATTGGTGGACACATACCCGACCATGGGCATCCTTGGGTCGATTTTGGGACCCCATGGAGCCACTTCTATGTGGTAGGGACACATTATATTAATAAAGTTAAAATAAAAATAAAAAAGACATAATATTACATCTTTTAGAAGAACAATTTTTACATAGGGTTATACATGTTGTAGTTTCAATTATAAATATTCATTAGAAATCTAAAAATATTTCCTACATAATGATATTTTATTTATAATTTTTAGACATAAAATAATTTAAATTATTAATGACACAATAATGATGCAATGTTTACCTCATTAATGAATCATTTAAATAAATAAGATTATAATGATTACCATATTATCTAAAACCTATCCAATTACTATTGGATGATTTTATTTCTAATATGAGTCATCTTATCTTCGACCTCAATGATTTTTGGACCATTATAAACCGAATATCATTATATTATAAAGTAATACTTTCACTCTTTCCTAAAGAGCCCCTCCTCTCCCTTACAAAAGGAGACCACTTCTACTAATTTCCTCACACCTCTCAAGCCACTTGGCTCGTCCAAAATCTGCCCAAATAAGCTCCTTACATCCCTCTACTCCCCCTAGAAGCCTTACCTTAGGCAGAAGAAACTTCAAGAAGCCCTTTGGTTCAAACCAAAGGAAGTTACCCAAATTAAAGGTAATGGTTTCTCTTAAGTTGTTTTCTTTTATTTTGCTTCTCCTACCCATAAACTCATTTTATTTAATTTATTTTGTAACAACACCAGTATCCTCAATATACTAGGATTTTGTTATAATAATGATTCTAACTACACTTACACACACCTCCATCTAATTGATGAAGAACATAATGTTTCTGTGATGGAAAACGAACACCTAACGAAACGATGATTGTTCAATTACATCTTACCACCTTTCATGGTGGCCATTATGATGGCACTGTAATTAAATATGATATTAATGATATATATTATATATATAAGCTTCTGTAATTCCATTTTATATCATACCATTATTCGTTTCATGTTGTATATGCATACTATAATTTCATTTGAGGAAGTGCAGACTACCGCCCCCTTAAAATGATATGACTCGTTCATACCATACATGGAACGTATAAAGGATGGTGTTAATGAACATAAATAACATATATAAAATATTATATTATACTGTAATTATAATATACCTATGTATCATTTTGTTTTAATTACATTAAAGTAAGAAAAATAAATGAATGTAGCGTTCATGCGTACGTACGGCTTACCGTCTCCATGAACGGTGCATTTCATTTCTTACCTCTAAATGTTATGTACTATTATAAATACATGTATATACTGGATATATATGATATATATGATATATAAATCATGAATACCATTCTGGTTATAATGAACTATTGACCACATGGACAACGTGTAATTATAAGAAGTCCATTTTGACTAAAGTACCAAATATCGACAAAATAAACGTTATTGACTTAAATGTTTACATAATGGTTATAACATAGTAATAATTGATATAAAAGGAATAATAAACATGAAAAATGTTCTTAAGCAAGTAGAAATTAACTTTAGTTTATTATTCAGTATATTAAAGAAGGAACGGGACAAGTTGGACACGAGGTAAGGGGTTTTCATCTCACTCTTTATTTCCGTGAGATTCATGCCATATTGCCACTATTACCTTTTGTGTGGTGTATGTAATTCCCATAATTGTATTCATTGTGTAATACAATTTACCTTATGTGTATTTACATATTCATTGTATGATACCTCTTTCATGGGTGGTATGTTTCATAAGTTACCAAATTGGTAAGGGTTAATTCCTCAATCTCATTATTATCCGAGATTGTTTATGTGTGTGAATTTACTGGGACATTTTTATCGTCCATGACCATTTTTCATAAAAATGATTTCAAAATGATAATTTTAAGGATTTTGATAGGTACTCTTTATCAAGATCATAATTTCAAATGTTTTAAAGATTTTTATTTCTAAATCTTTTAACTAATGTCCATATTTTCAAAATGGTTTTTAAGGATTTATTTATATGGACAAGAATGTTTTCAAAATGTTAATTCCTTTCAAAAGATTCAAAGTGGTATGGGACAATTTGATTCAAAAATGTTTTTAAATGACTTCTTTTCTAAATAGAGTGACTTTTAAATGTTTTCATGAAAAAGGGGTATTTCTCTCAAAGAGTTTTACCAATCATTTTCATCTATGTAAAAATCCTTTAATGGATTTAAAACTTGTTTTGATGTTGATTTATCATGATACAAATATTCCATATTTTGTTGAAGGTTTTGTGGTATGTTTGACTATGGATGTGTTATTTTTATACCGTTCATGGTTTATGGAGAAAGTATTGACAATTCGTATGCTAGTTTTAATATGAATGTTTATGTTATGTTTAAACCTATTCATATGAGAAATGCATTGGACTTAATAAGTGACAGGTGGAGCCCGCTATAGCTCCTCGATGCATCGGCAGGTCTCACGAGACAAACTAGTGTCTTGGCACAAGGCCTTGACAAAATTTTATTTGTAGTCTTGGCATGAGGCCTTGGCTACGTGGTGATGATAGTATGGCATTATGCATTCCCTTAATATGAAAGTGGTTATTGATATTGCATGTGATTATTCGACTAGTAGAATATCCATGTGAGTAAGTAAATGGCATTATTTGATTTTATCTTTTCCATATTATGATGAAGTTCAGGTTTAAAAGGCTTTTTTTAGTTATACATTGCATTAAATGTTAATGTTTACTTATGAAAGTTTCCGCTGCATTATTATCCTTACTGAGCATCTGAGCTCACCCTTTTCAATGTTTTATTTTTCCAGGACCCCAAGAAGTGTATTGTGATTCATATGCAGGGTTAAGCCAAAGGAATAATGGCATTCTAAAAGCACTATATATGTTTTATTCTATGTTTGAATTGTAATGTAAAGTTCATGAATGTAAACTATTTTCCAAGACTTCTAAACTGATTGGTCCTTCGGGACTTGATTCCTTGTAATCATTCCAATGTATTAAAATAATGCACCAACTCTGGGTAACTGGGGTCGGGGCGTTACAATAAAAGAGCATCAAATCTCCTTAACCTCATCTCTATAGATGTATGTGGCCCAATAAATATTTCTAGAACACATGGAGAAAGGTACTTTAATATTTTTATAGATGATTATTGTAGAATGGAATGTGTAATGGTTATACACGAAAAACACCAAGTTCATGACTTCTTGAAAACACATCGTCGAATCATCAAAAATGATAATGGATGAACAATAAAAGTGATGCAATCTGACAATAGAGAGGAATACATGTCCATTATGTTTGAAAATTACATGGATAATCATGGGATACAATGAGGTAGCTGCTGAGAGAACTCCACAAAAAAATGGAGTTGTTGAGTGTAGGAATCAACATGTAATCAACATGGACACGACTATGCTGATCGAGAGTCGTATTCCTCAACATTACTGGAAAGAGGTTGTTTAATATACAGTGTATATTCAAAACTGTAGAAGGCTATATATTGGTGTGACAAAGACAACATATGAATTGTGGCATTGAAGGAATCCCTCCTAGAAATATTTTCTTGTTTTTGGATGAAAGTGTTTCATCTGAATCAAAGATGGAAATCAAGGGAAGTATGGTGGTAATGTTGATGAAAGAATATTTCATGGATACATCATGAACATAAATTCCTTCAAGTGTTTCAATATGCACTCATGAAGAATTGTAGAAATTTGTGATGTCAAGATCATTGAAAAGAAAAACAAAAATGATTCAAGGAATTCTTTTACTGACGTGATAAATGATGAGGAAGAATGAGAACATAGAACAAATGCTAGTACAGAGGTTGAGGATCATGTTGAAAACTCTTAGGAGTCACATCATGATGTTGACTCGGAAGAGGAATCAATAGAGGAAGCTATAAATAGAGATAATGTGGTTCAAACCTAAAGAGTAAATTTAAGAGCAGAAATTGATCAGTCCAACATTATTGGGGATCAGAATGCACCTACATATACAGGGAAAATGAGGATTAATTCACAATCTGCATTTCATTCAGTTGTGGGACCATAATCATTTAAATAGTTTGGAAAGGATGTGTTTTGGGTGATTGAAATTAATACTGATTTAGACCAAATTTAAATAAATTAGACTTGGGATCTTGTTAGATGACATGAAGGTCACAATGTGATTGGTACGAATTGGATTTCCAAGAATTCATTTGATGATCACGGAAATGTGATAAAAAATAAGGTGTGCATGGTCTGTAAGGGATATTCAAAAATTAAAGGTGTTGATGTTGAAGAGACATTTTATCCATTAGACAGACTAGATTCAATCATAATATTTATTGCCTTGAAAATACAAATAAGTTATAAAGTGTATCAAATGGATGACAAGACAAAATTCTTAAATGGTGTAGTGGAAGAAGAAGTCTACATTGAACAACCCGTGGGGTTTTTTCTTGGAAATGATTAACTGAAGGTCTGAATATTAATGAATGCTCTCTATTGATTGAAACATGCACCACAGTCATGGTATTCTCAGTTGGACTCTAATATGAGAATGCTTGAGTTTAAAAGAGGCGGAGTGGATCACAATCTCTATGTGAAGAAATCTAAAAAGGATTAGTTCATGGAATTAGTATACATGGATGATATTATTTTTGATTCAAATAGATAATGATCAGTGGATGAATTTTCCAATCGCAATATATTTGAATTTGAAATGTCCATGATTGGTGAACTGTCATACATTTTAGGGTTGCAGGTACTTAAGAAGAATAAATACACTTTCATTTACTAGGAAAATTATGCAATAGATCTGCTAAATAAATTTAACATGCATGATTATAAACCAATGAAGACTCTGATTTTAGTTGGATAAAAGCTATGAAAGCATGAGTAAGGGACTTCTGTGGATCCCACCATATACAGAGGAATCATTGTAATCCTATTGTACCTGACGGTGACATGGCCGAATATTGTCTTTGAAACTTGCCTTGTGGCTTGTTTTTATAGTAATCCAAAAGAATAATATATGGTGGTAGTGAAAATAATCATGAGATACATTCAAGGTACACATAATCATGAGATATACATTGCTGGAGGAAGAGATAGTGAACAATCAGCATTTTCTAATATTGAGTAGGCTAGAGATGTAGTGGATAGAAAGTCTACCGGTGGTGGAGCATTATATATTCGGAATAAATGTGTGGGTTGGTTAAGAAAGAAATAGGAATGTATTTCTATTAGTACTACTGATGATGAATATATATCTGCTACCAAGGCATGAACTCATTTACTTTGGATGAGGCAACAACTGAATGACATATGTAATAAGGTGAAACAACCAATGGTGATTTATTTTGATAACAAGAGTGCAATTGATCTTACAAAGAATCCTATTCAGCATTATTGTATGAAACATATTGATATTAGAAATCACTTTATCAAGGAAAATGTTGAACAAGGTGTGATCAAAATGGACCATGTTGGAACTGATGAACAAGTGGATGACATTATGACCAAGCCATTATCTACAGCTGTGTTTGAGAATCATCGGTTGAACATTGGTGTTTAGCCACATCCTAGTACATAAGGAGGTTATGCGATTCCCCTCTCCCCAGTCGTTTTTACTGGGAAAATTTGTTTGTGAATGTGTTGTAGGTTTAAGGGGGAGATACAATCCAGGGGAGTATGTTCTGAGTTCGGTAATGTTCATATACAAGTCATCGTGTTTATTGCCAATAGGGGAGAATAGATATATTCAATAAAAAACTGTAACATCAATAATGAAGGCGAAGAAAAGAAAAGTATGAGAATTTAATTCATGTCCTCAATCTTGTTTTCTACACCAAGAACTGCTCACATGGAATTAGAGTGATCACTGAGTTGTTTCTCGAAGATTCATGTTTTGATCATGGCTGGCACTTCAGTTAATTTATCTGAGATTGCCAATAAACCCAAATGTAGAGATTGTTAGATCCAAGGTTGGTTTTTGATAACAATAAAGTTTGGATTGTGTTTATTTTCAATCCGAACAAGGATGACAAGGGAGTTTACACGGATTGAGGTTATACGATTGGCGCCGAAAGTAGTATTGAATGTGGCATAGTTTCCCAGTGTTTGCCATATTTTTGTCCCTCAAAATAGAGATTTTGATGTTGGTAAAGGAATGATTTTTTCATAAGAGTTAATTGAATGAAGAATGTTGCATAAAATCAATGAAGGATGACATCCAAGTACCATAATACATGGGCCACATACCATGTTCTCGGAATGGTAAGTGGAGTGGTGGAAGCGGTACGTCGGTGAGGTTCGTGTAACCAAAAATGGTTCATGGATGAGTGGTAGTGTAGTATGAGGATGTGCTGAAGTCGTTGGAGGTAATTTAATGTGTAGGAGAAAAGAAGGTATGCGGATCACATATGAAAATGATTCATGGGTGGCCTGTAGTAAGCAGTGGCTGAAGAATCAGGAAGGAGTGGAGGCTGGATTAAAGATTTGGTAAATATTGATTTATGAGATTAAGAGGGTAAATTTTTCTATATATGAATCACTAACCCCACTGATTAAAAAAAATATTAAAACATTTCTAGAGGATACATTTACCTCTGGGTTTTCAGAAAAAGATGAAGGTTGTTTGCGAATAGAGGTTTGTGAAGGACAAAGTGGTTCACGATGATGGTGTTTGAGGAAATTCATAACCCCCCAAGGAAGTCGGGTATGCGAAGGGGGAAGTTTGTTATGCGGAAGGAGGTGAATCAGTACCCATAGTAGGAATCTCTAGTATGCGAGTGTGAGGGTTCCGTAGGCGATACATGGAGGGGGAGCTCTGGTATGTGGGAAAAAGTTAGTCCGTGAATAGATAATAGTTTGAGGAAAGTATGGTTTTCGTATAGGAGGTTTTCAGAATCAGTACGGGGCAACAATAAGCAATCATGAAGGCGGAGATAGTATATGTATGAAGGGCGGTTCATGGTGGTAGAATTGGTACGCAAATAAGGTGTCCCATGTACCAAACCTGGGAATCAGTATGTGGGAGGATTTGGTGGTTTGTGATTTTTATAAGGAAGCTTTCAAAAGATTCAAATCAGATTGTGAATGAATTTTTTGATGCTTAATAGTACTCAGGAAGGAGGGCTTCATCTACAAGTGAAAGAAGGAACTTCAATAGATCATCCATTTATAGTTTAGGAAGCATGATTTGATTCTAAATCATTTAAGTGACCATCATGTTGATAAACTGAGTGAAGATTCTTCCAACGCAGTGAGTAAGTAGGAGTCAACGGAAGTAATCCAAGGGACGCAATGTGGTATCCCTGAACCTTGTAATGGCAGTGCACCTAGTACATAGTGACTGTTATAAAATATTTTATTCCAAAACATATGAATATTATTGGGTTTGGTATGACCGACACACTGTTGGTGTATTCTCCTTGGATTTAGCCCTTAGTGGTGAACCAAGAAAAATTGTTGTGTCATTCCATTGAATGTGATTTTTTATTTTCTACTCTTTAACAGACAGGTTTAACAGGTTCCTACCAATGTGGGAATAAGATCCATAAGTTTAAAAGAAAAATTTGACACCCTTATTCACCCCTCCCCTCTTAGGGTGTTCTAGGGTCCTTCACCTCCTTCCATCATATATTTGATCTGCATTTCATTTCATAAAGATCCTCAAATGGTTCCATCTAAATAGTTTCCTAATAATAGTAGTTATAGGAAAACTCCACCAATTCTAGGTGCTTCTCCCAGGACCCAAAAAAGTCAAGAACACAAGATCATAGAATATCCTCAACCACATTAATAATATGCTTCTACTTAACATATGTTTGTGTGTGGACTTCCATACTTAGTAGAAATTGTATACACACAATATTCTAAAGAACATACCAGAAGCATGATGTATAGAGTGAGTAACGGTATAAATAAATTTTCTACGGCACTTCGTGCAGGCTGAAAATTTCCCAAACGCACATATCTCCCAACTGATTTACTAATAAAGTGTCCTGTTCTGGTATGTAATGCACTACCTTTATCTACCTATTCACAATCACCCAAATGGACTCATTCTTTTGATGTGTCATTGAGAGACACCCCGAAATGTCTATAGTAATGTCCTCCCACTTCCATTATGGAATGGGGAATAGGTGTAACAAACTACCTGGTCTTTGATACTCATCATTTACCTGTTGATAGGTGTAGAATCATGTTCCAAACCATGATATCTCATTCTTCACACCCAACTATCAAAAAAGTTGATGTAGGTCATGGTATATCATGGTCACAACTAGATTCAATGACCACATTAAGGAATGAAATCCACCCATCATCTCTTATCATATGAACATAGACATAACAACCTAGTTCCCGACATAGATAATCTCATCCTCATATATTATCCAATCTAAAGGTGACTCCCCACCTTTGAGAATTTTCATCAAGGCCAAACATTCTAGATCCTCATACTTCCTATCTGTAATCAATCTCAAAAGTGTATAATCTAATGAAATTAATATGAGCCTCATTTGATCCTAAATACCCTAAGCCGCAACATGCATCTCATCTAGAGAAATCAACATTTTCCACTCATCACTAGACTCATAAACTATATGAGTCTGAGTTTTTCTGCTTAAAGAGTTATCTAAACAATTTCCTTTCCTAAATATATACGCTATATCAAATTTGAATGAAATTATATACTCATCTCAACTCTACTACTAGAGATTCATGTATCACTAAAAAAAGATATAATTTAATCCCTTGTGATTAGTATACACAATAAATTTCTCACCAAATAGATAATTCCACCAACACTTCAAAGCATAAAAAACTACCTCCAACTTGAGGTCTTGCATAGGGTAGTTTTATTTATGTGGCCTCAATGCTGAGAACTATATTGCATGATTCAATCTACCTACATCAACTCTACTCCAATAAAAATTCTTGAAGAATCAAAAAACACTATATACTCCTCACATGGCTTTAGTAGGTTTAAGATCAATGTCGATGTCATGTTCTTCTTCAACTTTTAGAAAGCATTCTCACATCCTCAAAACTATTCAATGTTTACTACATTCTTGTTCTGGAACGAAAGTGGTGATTCCAAATTGGAAATGTCTGGAATGAACCTCCAATTATATCCTACCATCCCAAAAAATCTATGGATATAAAATAAATTATTAGGTTTCTCCCAAGAAACCATTGTATAAATCGTCACTAAGTTCACTGAAAAACCTTTCTTTGAGATGATGTAACCCTGGATGTCTACCAAATCAATCTAGAATTTACACTTAGATTAGTGTATAATCGATTCTCTCTCAGTGTAATCAGAAGGATTTCAAGGTTTTGGGCTTGATCTTCTTGAGTCTTGGAGTAATTCAAGATGTCATCGATACACAAAAACACAAATTCATCCAGGTACAGATGCATGATTTGATTCATCGTGGAAATAAACTTTGATAGATAATTCTTTATCCCAAACGACATCATAATGAACTAATAATGTCCGTACCTACTTCTGAATGAAGTCCTCAGTAAATGAAATGGTAGAACTATTAAATGATGATACCCAGATCTCATGTCAAAACTAGAGAAAACACAATCTCACCTCAACTAGTTAAAAATATCATTGATATGTGGAAGATGATACCATTTTTTCACAGTCATTTGATTCAACTTCCAATAATCATAATATAAGAACAGATTCATGCCAGCCATCTTAAAAAATAGAACTGGATAACCACAAAATGATGTACTCATATAGATAAACCCTCTATCCTCCCCTATAAGATTCATTCAGGTTCCCTCCGTATATGAGAGTATGACCCAACACTACAGAAAACATCTTCTTCCAAAATATATTAACTTGAGACTTAATCTCACATTTAATTCCATCCTAGAAATGCCTTTCCAAAATGTTCTCGTCTCCTTCCAGTGTGAGAAAAAAGCACTATAGGATAGTAAAGAAACCATAATAGTACATCATGAACATATTCCTCTATGTAAATCACATGAACTCGTATGCTCTCTCCCATCTTAGTGTATCTAGATAAAAGTTCTCTAGTAACTTCTATGAAAATAAATTCATTACTATACCCTCAGCCTAACTGGTCTAAGAATGGATATCCCAACAACGCTTCAATGATCCTTGTAACATATAAACATCCATCTTGACCCTCATTTCAGTATGACTCTCTAAATAGTGATGTATAGTCTATATGGGCTCAATCCATAACTCAGTTGCCTAAGGTCCACCCTCTACAGTGAAACTTGGAGGGTGTTGCAGCTGAAACTCCAATGTTAGGTCGGGAATACTCTTTAAAACCCACTATGGGTCTCTATCCATAATCTTCATGAAGTGATAAAATTTCTCAAGGAACTTGTCCCCATCTTCCTCAAACAACACTATCAGTTTCTGAGGTTCTACTATTGGAGAATCATTTCCATTCATTTCCTCTTGTCTTCCTCTCAACAAACATCATTATGGAGGCATATATCTTCAATTACAAACACATATCTTAAGACACATAACATACATTGGTACATTTAACCAGTTGGTTTCAAGAAATCCATAACAAATCATTCCACTAAACACCTCCACTTAGTCAAAAAATTAGGCACTATCACTAACATTAACCATCATACATCTTGGTCATGGTTAAGAAAGGGTAAACACATTCTCATTTTCAAGATTCACATTAGACACCCATTTTTCACATATTACATCATTTCAAAAAATTTAGGTTCATGTTAGCAAACTTTTTAATTTAAAACACACAATAAAGGAAAACCATTTCATGTAAAACACTTACCCAAACCCCATTTTCCTGTTCATACCAAAAATGATGCATGTCATAATATTTCCTAAGTTCCTAGAATGACGCATGAAAACTCAAATCCCATGATGTACTAGTCTATGAGTTAAATCATAGAAAATATCAAATAAAATCACATTACACAACATGTTCATCACTCGAGGTGAAATAGAATCAACTACAATAGCACACTTCGATATCAATAATCCAACCCTGGGTACTTGGGTTTTCCTCCATAGATGGTTTAGCTACTCCCAAGCATGAGCTTATGTCTAAGGCCAAAATCTTCCTAGTCTCTTGTCTACCTTTCAAAAATTGTAATACAAAAGAAAAGAAAATAAATTTGGTCTTTAATAAAACGTTGTAATGTCCATACCTGGGTACCACACACGGATGCCTCAAGGCGGTTGGTCACATGACCTATCGGGAACATCCCCATATTCCAAATGCTAATACTAGTAGTGAAGGCCTAATATCAATCCTACTGATAGTATGCCCTCTTTATCAGAGTAATAAAGTAGTGGGAATAAATAAAAAATAACCAAGTGATATAACCATAACCTAGACCAATATCCGAAAATGAATAAAACATAAAATATAGTACCCAAAATAAAATAGTAGAAATGCCATGCGAAAAATACATGCCAACTGTCAAAATTAAACACCAAATTAAGGACACTAATAACACCCAAGAAGGTCTCGACACAAAGTCTAGTTCCCTCATCTATGATCCATATTGACTCATGCACCAAACATAGGGCCATTTCCCTTAACATGGCCTGCAACCATGAAATATATTCGAGTACCGATCAAGAATCCCAAGTATGATGTGAGTATAACTAAGAAGGCCACAACCAACGACATCTAAAACAATATACAATCAATTATAGTGTATATAGTTGTATAAATAATATATTAGAATGTATATATAAATTGTTGTCACATTTATTATTCTTTAACTTAACCATATAAGCTCCAGGGTTACCGATGACAACATAAATCTCAATAACTTCTTCGACCTATACCATAGTATGAACCATATCATATAATAAATTCACAATTCATTTAATTTCATATTTTATCATGGACAATTAAAACCATAGTCTAATGCCAACTCATGGTCATAAAATATCATGTATAACACCCTGTGGGTATTTAGATCCTTAGCCCCTGTCCCACACACCAATAATGACTATGGTGTTTTGAAGTAGCAGTTTATGTCCCACACTCATTCATCACTAAGGGATTTTGATGCAGTATACCATGTCCCACACACGAATATAAATTCATCACTATGGGATTTTGATGCAACAAACCATGTTCCACACATGAATATCAATTTATCACTATAGGATTTTGATGCATCATACCATGTCCCACAAAAAATATCCATATATCACAATGGTATTTTGATGTAGTAGACCATGTCCAATACACTAATATCACTCCATCACTTGTATCACAATATCATTGGTATCACAATATCACATATATCACCTTATCACATCAATGAAGGTTAATTAGAATTAATCCTTTTCACATTTTACAATCACCACATTCTATTAATTAATTTAAAATTAATTAATCAAATTCAATCAATTATTTAATCCTAATAATCAGTTAATTAATTCATCAATCAATTAATTAATCCCCATAATCAAAATAATCAAATAATTAATTAATCCCATTCAATCAATTGCATAATCATAATAATAAATCAATTAACTCATTAATTAATCGATCTAGTCACATAATCATAATAATCCATTAATTAATTCAACAATTAATTAATCATATTCAATAAATTACATAAACACAAAAATAACCATTAATTAATTCGAAAATAATTAATCCATTCACAATCCCAATATCCCATTTTTTTAATTCAAAATATAATTAATCAATTTCTAAAATCATAACAACCCCCTTAATTGACCAAATACAATTAATTAACCAATTTTATAATCTTTTCAATCATTCAATTCCATGACTCTTAATTAATTAATTAATTAATTAATTAATTAATTCAATATAAGAAAATAAATTACCAAACGTTCATTTGAAAATATACAATCACATTCGCATAATTGAAATCAAGACATTAAGATTTGAATAATAGACCAACTACCTTGAATCGCTGATGAGTGATTTCCCAATGAAAATTAACCAAATTGAATCAGAATGGTCAAACTTATGAAAGAGAATGAGATCTTAAATAAAATCCAAGAAACCAGATCAAACAGATCATGAGCCATAAAACCATGATCTAGATTTAAACCCATTCCAATAGTTGATAGAACAACCCTATTTTATCTGGAAAGAAGAGATATAGAGATAGAGAGATATAATCGAGAAAAAACAATACTAGGGAAGGTGAAGATCTTGAATATGGGCTTTGAATCATCATGAACGGAGGTCAGAAAGCATTGGAATCTATATAGGAGCCTCAGAAAATGAGATAAATAAGTTAGTTCTAAGATATGATCTATTTAGGGTGTGTAATGAGGGTTCAGGTATTTCTATGTTATTTTTCAGAGGATTAAAATCTCATTCACATGGTTTTCAGTAATGGGTGCATGGTTTCCCTGATCCATTCAACCTAACCATGTCCCTCACCTTGGGGTGTCTCCTGGTTTCTCATAAGAGGGAACACATTTTTTAAAACAAATTTTTAGCTATGTGAATCCCCTATATTCGGGTTTAAACATTTTCATGGTCTAGGTGAACAGTTTGGGAAAACCGTGCACCATTTGTGCACACCCCCTCCTTTAAAAACATAAAATTTATATCCAAACACACCAAAGATAAAACTTAAAAAATACTCAAAATGTGGAAAAAGAGTACGTTTAAACGATCTCTATTTTTATATAGAAAAGGTTGGGATATTACACATATAAATGAAAATATTAAAAGGATTAGGTTCCTTCATTCTATTAATGGAAGAAAATGGGAAGAATCATTTGATTTTTTTCCATGGGAGTAGGATGGTTAGCTAGAACCCAAATTCTTCTCCCCCACAGTTGAAGTTCGATCCAAGACCTCACTCCAAAATGAATTCAGGATCTGAAAGTAGTGGGATTGTTTGGGTGACCAATACTTTTCAGTGGTCAAATTCCATGTATGATTAATTCAAAGATATATCATATGAGAAAATAGACATAGAATATCCAAAAAAATGTAGCGAGAAAATGAAATCCTATGCAACATTTGGACACTGAAAAGTATCGGTCACCAGAAATTGAAATCAATAGAAAACAACAACTCTAACACAAGTCATGTGAACTATATAAAAATGAGTTTAGTGGTGAACTAGGTTATATCCCCACTTGATAAGGATATTTTTGGGACTGCAGTTAGTAGTATGCGATGGTGGTTCCATAATTGGTATGCATGAGGGAGGTGTCATTCATCAAGGACAATATCACAAGCATAAATACATGGATAAAAGAGAATATGTGATAAATTATTAATAAAATAACATCTTCAAGTGTCTTAAAAAATTGGTATTTTTAAAAATGTTTCAACATTGAAAACAATTCAATATAAACTTACAAAATTAATCAAAATGATTTAAAATAATAATATCCACTATATCTACTAAGGCTGGGTACCTCCATGCTTACGTGTCGCCCAAACAGCCTCCCACATCACCACTTCCATACCTCCAATTACCAATACACCATCCATGTTCCTCCAAAATCCCGGCCGTGCCCTAGCCGATATCGCGGCCTTCGGCTCCCACCAAACCTGTTACCTCTTTCGCTTCGCCTCCTCCCGCGTCTCTTCCATTAGGTTACCCTACGCCGGCTAATTGCTCCCGCATCTCCCCGCGTACAGAAACCTTCTCCAATGACGACCGTCATCTCCCACAGCCGGTAGGATCTTCCTCCCTGCTCCTTCCTCCCTGTTCTCACGATTTCGATTATTTGCAGCCCGCTATGCGCGAACCAGCTCCAACAGTAGACATCCGTTCTGGGGCTTCCCTGTTCCGGCCAGTGCTACAATTCCAACTAAGTCCGGTAGGATATTTGAACCTGCTACCTCCTCCCGCTGCTCCCGATTTCAACCTTCTCGAACCCGCAGCGAGTGTACCATCTTCCTCCATTAATTTCTCTCCCGTAGCAAATTCTTTCGCCCCGCAACGCGCCAGCGACGACGACCATATCACCACCCGACTTGCGCCGTGCAGTTTCCGTGTTCCGGCGACTACTACAGCTTGCACCGGAACAACCGACAACCCTATTTTCACTAAGGTAAAAGTATTCTTAAAGTAAACTAAATCATGCAACCTACATCATTCAACTGACTATGAATCCTGTATTACCCAGTAACCTGACAACGATTTCCTCCTGACAACGATCCATCTTCTGCTGCTGCTTATTTTCACAATGTGAGTATACCTTACACATTATACGGGCCTCGTACTTTTATCCATTTGGATTTCTTTTCCAATAAGTGCAATCGGCACCTTCCACAAAATCATACAGGCATGTTTTGTTTATAAATTTCTGACAGTTACATATAGTTGCACACATATATCTTTAGCAAATTCTGAGTCTTCAATCACAATTTGAACTATAATTTATTTAATGCTCTCCTTCCATACAATGGTGTTAGTACACTCCTTTACATTAATATATAAAGATATAGAACCAAACAATTCACTCCTCGAAAACCTCTACGAATGATGTGTTGCAGAGAAGAGTGCTAACAATGGAACAATGGAACTGTGAGTTTACTGTCGACTTAGTTTTATACATGTTTCTTTCATAGCTTTATTCCATCATATGGACAACCTAATTTTGTCACGCTTGCAGTGTCAACAACTTCAAGTCCATCAATGACGTCTAAAAATCTCTCTCCTGCACTAACAAGTGAACCGTATTCTATAAATGGCGGTGCAGATGGAGTTATACGGACGCCCCTAACACCATTGTCTGTCAATGGTCTGTTATATTTACATTATATTATCTATATCCATACTTTCTTTATTACTCTTCATAATAACTAAGGACATGAATTCTATAAATGGGAGTGCAGTTGGAGTCACACTAACACCACTAACAGCAGCGTCTATACCGGGTCTGTTCTGTTTACATTGCACTGCAGAAATCGCTCACTTACTAAATACTTTGCATATTAATTGAATATATCGCTCTCTAACTACTTTGTCAGTAGTTCAACAACAGTCCGATACAGGGAGAACAGCTATCGCAAATGAAAAGAAGCGGAAGCAAACATCATATTCCTTCAAACAGTCTCCTATCCTTTCTGTAAGTATAATGACCATTATCTACAATTTTCATAATGCACACCGCATGAAAACCAAGACATGGTCTAACTATTCCATTCACACTTTCAATAGCGCTCATAACGAACGAAAACCTCCACTGCTCGTCGACCTCTAGAGATGCAAGGTTCCAAAGACGATTGCACATGAAGGAACGACACAATTGTGAGTTCACTAATACCTTCACCCGATACTTCTTTCAATTATGTAATAATACAATAATTATTATAACCAACTGATGACACAGTTCCAATTTCATCATCTACCGGAAGTGCTTCATTGACATCTACACATGGCGGTGAAAATGGAGTCACACGCACGCCATTACAACCATTGTCTATCAATGGTTACTTCTGTTCAAATTTTAGTATGTAAGTACATAAATTTAAAATCCACTATATCTACTAACATAAGCTATTTGTCTTCAATTACTTCGTCTACAGTGCAACCTTAATCATCAGGTACAACATCATCCGTCGTGGGAGCGAACAATCAAAGGCAAAGAACAAATTCCCTCATACACACTCCTATTCCATATTGTAAGTCTGGTGACACATATCTGCTAAAACCATTCTGTACACCACAATACTGGGCTATTATTCATCTAACTATTTCCTTCACACTTTCGGTAGCGATCGTGACTGATGATACCAATCTGTCAAATTCATCGTCGAGATCGTTGACAATGTAAGCACATAATTCAGCATTTAAATATTACTATAATTTTTATGGAATCTTCAAAAATTAACAATTTACTTTCCCATTTGTTACAGGTTGAGTCGACCAAATAACATGAAATATAGTAATATATCATCTACAGGTTCAACGTTGTATTTAACACAAATATACAGCATCACACGCACCCACACTTCAATTAGCTTACATTTTTTTTCTTATACTGTTTTATAAAAAAAATAACAGACCATCATACAGTGCTGTTTTGTCCACAAACAGTAGTTTCTAACAGTTCAGAAACAAATTACGACATCAATGGTGGAATACAGCGTACATGAAGCACTACAGGTATTTAACGAATAACCCTAAATACTAACAACAATAATATCTTATTTATACTTGGTGATTTCGGTATTAAACGGGTTACTGTTGTAGGCTGCTCTGTACAACAGGTGATTACAGATAACACAGGTCAGCGTACTAATTTTTTCAACATTAATAGTAACAAAATACTGGAGGCAAATACCGCGCACGTTATCTACTTTTTAAGTACTGACAGCTACTATATATTTTTATTCAACCAGGATATTTAGATATTGGTCATCCATCTTACGTCTGTCAGTACTTTCATGCTTTAATGTGGTTCGATGGAAGAAACAGAAAATGTAGCAACCGACAAAGCCAACGTTTCTCTGCATGTTGTGCTATGGGAAAGATTTCTTTGAGCTTTATTCCAGCGTCTCCACCGTATCTAGAAATGTTGCTCTTCAATACAACATCCACAGTAGCAAGAGCATTCCAGGAAAACTTACATATTTACAACTCCATGTTTTCTTTCACTTCTATGGGTGGTAAGATTGATAGGTATATCAACAAGGGTGGAGCTCCATGTATATTCAGATTGAATGGACAAAACTACCATCGTATTGGAAGTTTATGTCCACCAGATGGTCACTGACCGAGATTTGCACAAATATACGTGTATGACACAACACATGAATGTCAGAATAGGGTTCGCGAGTTTAGGTATCGCTACATTTATCTGTTGTTGACTTATTTCTCATTGTGGCTTATTTCTGTATTAACATACCTATTGCCTGCAGCTCAGAAAATCAGAATGTCCAATCTCGTATTTACAACGACATAGTCGAAAACCTGCAACAAATGCTTCATGACAACAACGGTTTAGCTAGACACTTCAGAAGTGCAAGGGATGTTCTTCAACATCAGGATGTGCAGAATTTGAAACTACGTCTGCTGAAGAGAAGAGAAACTAATCCCAGTACATATAACATACCAAATAATTTTGAGATTGCAATGCTTATCGTCGGTGATGTTGAAGATCTCAACCAAGAGCGTGATATAATTATTCATACCAAAACTGGTGATTTTCAACGAATTGATGAGCAGCACCCACTATATCTTCCATTGCAATATCCCTTGATATTCACAGATGCCAGTGATGGATATGTCGACAACATTCTACATATCCCAACTTCTTTCACAACAAGTACAAAATTTAAGAAGTTTACCATGAGAGAGTACTTCTCTTTCCACCTTCAATTCTGTGAGAATCAATCCTCAACACTTCTACATTCAAGAAGACTTTTGCAGTAGTTTGTTGTTGATGCTTATACGATGATAGAGTCTCAGAGACTATCATTCATTCACTTTAATCAAAAGAGATTGAGGGTAGATATATACAACGGCTTGCAAGATGCATTTCTACGAGGCGACATAGAATGTTCTTCATGCGGCAAACGGATCATTTTGCCTTCATCCTTCACAGGTGGTCCAAGGTATATGATCCAAAATCAAAAAGATGCAATATCTATTTGTAATTGGGCAGGGTATCCAGATTTGTTTTAACCTTTACATGTAACCCAATGTGGCCTGAGATCACTCGGTATCTAAGATACAAGAACCTTCGACCAGTAGACTCACCTCAAATTCTATCTCGAGTTTTCAATATGAAGCTTGAATATCTAATGAGAGATTTACGAGAAGGATGTTTCTTTAGAAATTCAAGGGTAGGTAACCATCTACTTGCATATATCAAATAATATTTTCCATGCAATTTGCAATTTTATCATCAGTTACTGACTATGGAACTTTTGTTTCCATTTAGTAGTTCGAACTGTAGAATTTCAGAAACGCGGCTTGCCTCACGTTCACATCTTATTATTTCTCTGACGTGAAAATAAAGTGAACACTCTGTCGGCTATAAACAAATACGTCAGAGCTGAAATCCTGGATAAAGATGCCTGCCCAAACCTACATGAAGTTGTCAAAAGATTTATGCTCCACGGCCCCTGCGGTGCTGCCAACAGATCATCACCTTGCATGAAACATGATAAATGTGCTAAATTTTTTCCAAAACAAATTGCTGAAAATACGACAGTAGATGAGGATGGCTGTGTCGTTTATCGAAGAAGGGATGACAAAAGAACTATTCTGAAAAATAACATTCCTCTGGATAATTGCTATGTAGTCCCATACAATCCAGTGTTGCTATTAAAGTACCATGCACATCTCAACATTGAAGTTTGTAATCAGTCGTTTTCAATCAAATACCTGTTTAAGTATATTAGCAAAGGAAATGACCGAGTAACGACAGCACTCTATGACGGAAACAACGAACAGTCCACACATAATACGGTAGATGAGATAAAAATGTATTATGACTGTCGTTACATATCTCCTTGTGAGGCATGTTGGAGGATTTTTTCATATGATATCCATTACAGATATCCACAAGTTGAGAGGTTGCATTTCCATTTGCCACAACATAATTGTATCACCTTCTTGGACTCCGATATCATTGAAGATGTATTGAATCATAGAAACAGCTCTCAGTCAATGTTAACCTCTTGGTTCGAAGCAAATATTAACTACCCGGAAGGAAGAGGATTAACTTTTGCAGAGTATCCAACTAGATTTGTTTTCCACTCTCAAGATAGAAAATGGCATCCCCGGAAACAAGGATTCTGTATTGGAAGACTGTACTATGTGCCTCAAACCACATGTGAACTCTACTACTTGAGAATACTTCTAACAAAAATCAAAGGTGCAACTTCTTTTGAGTATATCAGGACTGTAAACAGCATCACGCATGGTACATTTTGAGAGGCTTGCTCTGCTATGGGACTACTGACAGATGACAGAGAGTTTGTTGAAGCAATAAAAGAAGTGTCTGCTTGGGGAATGGGACAACATGTACGCATAAAATTCGCCAACATGTTAATCTGTAATAACATATCTCGCCCAGATATGGTCTGGGATGAAACCAAAGACATACTATCAGAAGACATTTTATATATATAGAGAAGGACCCAAGAAATTCCAGGTGCACATTTAGTCATGTTCCTGCTTCATATTTTTCTTTTTATGTCTTCCCACTATCTAATTATTTCTTCCCTCTGATCAGCATTCTTATATTTCAATTGACTTTATTTATTCTGCTCTGTAAACACTCAAAAAACAAATTCAGTGCACTAATTCACATAAGTATATTGTCCACAGTTTGTGACAACAAAGATTACAACCTTTATTTTCAAATACAATTACAGTAATTCTTGCATACTTAAAATCTGTACGATGTTGTACAGAAATTTGGCACTTTAATGTATAATTTAGTAACATTAAATAGCCTTCTGTACCGAAATTCTTGAATCTGTATAAATATTCTGCATTATCAAACATTAAAAAAACACGTAATACTTCGTAGTAAATTGAATATGCATTCATTGTAAATTAATCACTTCTATAAATTTGTTTATATTCAATATAATCCAGTACTTCAAAGTTTACAGCCCTGCTGTTCAGATATATTTTCAATATATTTTAAATTGTACAAATCCGTACACATAATGCACATATACTTATATCGTTTCTTCACATTACATTGCCTTCTGTACTGCAATATTGGATTCCGTACAGTAATTCTGCATTTTTTTAAATTCAATAAACATATATGTTTTATTCAGTATAATCCAGTACATCATAATTTACAGCCTTGATGTTCAAATATAATTTGAATATATATTAAACTGTACAATTCTGTACACATAATCCGCATATTCATATATCATTTGTTCAGATGATAGTGCCATTTTTACTACAATATAAGAATCTATACAAATATTCTGAAATTTAATAAATTCAAATAGCCTATATGTTTTATTCACATTTCATTTCCATATGTACTGATGTTTTCTATCAACTTTTTTCAGCTTCAACTATTTTTCTTATATTCAATTAAATGTAAGATGTTGTAATGACTTCGTTAGCGGTTACTCGTACTACTGTTTAACATTATTCCTCAACATTGTAGATTTGACACTCATAGATCACCAGATACAAACGTATGCTTTGAGAGAGATAGACCGCATTTTACAGAGCAATGGAAGAGCACTTTATTTATTTCTTCATATGCCACTTCCAGATTCAGATTCTGATGCCACTGCAAATCGTTTAATTGCAGAAGAATTGAATTACAATAGAGAAACACTTCTAGAAGAGGGAAACCGTTTACAATGTATGCTTACAGATGAACAGAAAGATGTTATGTCTACCATCCTCTCTTCACTGAATACCAACTCAGGGGGGTTCTTCTTCTTGCATGGTTATGGAGGCACAGGTAAAACGTTCATCTGGAGAGTATTAACATCAATGCTGCGAGCACAGGGATCAATTGTACTTGTAGTTGCATCGAGTGGAATAGCTTCACTACTGTTTCCTGGTGGACGAACATCGCATTCCAAGTTCCGTATTCCAATCTCCATTACTGAACAATCAGTTTGTAATATTTAGAAGGGGAGTCACGTAACAGAACTTCTGCAAATGACTAAGCTCATCATTTGGGATGAGGCATCTATGATTCATAAATTCTGTTTTGAGGCTCTAGACCGTACTCTTAGGGACATTATGACTGTCAGGAATGATAATGCTAAGAATTTGCCATTCGGTGGATTAACAGTTGTCCTCGGAGGAGATTTTAGGCAAATACTGCCAGTTATACTGGGAGGAAACAGATGTGACATTGTATACGCAAGTGTGAAGTCATCGTTTCTTTGGAAACACTGTCGGGTGTTGTCTCTTACAAAAAACCTGAGATTGCATAGTACTACTAGAACTCCTGATGCGGCTGTGTTACATGATTTTGCAAAATGGACCTTAGATATTGGTGAAGGTCGAATTGGAGAACCAAATGATGGTGAAGCACTCATTCCAATTCCTTCAATGTTTCTTCTTACAGACAGTGTTAATGCCATGGCTGCAATCGTCAACCATACATACCCGGGTTTCCCTGGAAGACATGGAGACAGATCATATCTACAAGTCCGTGCAATTTTAGCTCCAACCCGAGATGTCGTACAAGAAGTAAATGAATATATGTTGAGCCTCACTGGCGGTGAAAACAAATATTACTTCAGCTCAGACTCTGTTTGCAATGCACGTTTTGATACAGACAAACCAGAAAAGATTTACACATCTGACATGTTAAATTGTATAAACGTCTCTGGGTTACCAGCGCACAAAATTACACTTCAACTTGGTGTTCCTATTATGTTACTCCGAAATGTGGACCAATCTGTTGGTTTGTGTAATGGAACTCGAATGATAGTAACACACTTGGGTGAACATGTTGTTGGCACTGAAGTATTAAATGGGTGCCATTCGAGAAATTCAGCATTCATTCCAAGATTAACTATGACTCACTCTGATAGTAAATGGCCATTCAAACTACAAAGAAGACAATATCCTTTGACAGTTTCTTATGCGATGACTATTAATAAAAGTCAGGGTCAATCACTGTCTTCCGTTGGGCTTTATCTTCGAAAACCAGTGTTTTCTCATGGTCAATTATATGTTGCAGTGTCTAGAGTCACATCGGCTACTGGGATGAAAATTGTAGTTGAAGGTACCAGTCCTGAGTCCAACAATTACACAGAAAATATTGTCTACAAGGAAATCTTTCATAATTTGTCTTAGGTATCATTTAAATTTATTTCTATGTGATTTATTCTACGCTGGAAAATTATTTTGTTTACTGTCATGGAGTTTTTACATGCTTAATTTGTATTATTTGAACACTGAATGATTATGTACAGTAAGAAATATGTCACACTCAATAACCATGCTGAATGAGATCAGCCCAGACGACGATGAAACACTACGAATACAAGTTCGTCTCCTCAACATGTGGTTCAATTCGTCTTCCAAATACTCCAATGAAGTTGTTATTGTTGATCTTGTACTCTGCGACATCCAGGTTAGTTTTCCTTACAACAAGACATTACTATTTATTTTCACTGTTTGTCACCTACGATGAGAACATTTATATATATATATAAATAATGTTATTGTTCCTTGCAATTTGTAATGATTCCTCATTAACCAACAGTGAAACATACTATATGCAGGGTACCAAGATTCAATGTACCATTACGAATCGTCAACTTATCTCTAAGTACAAACAACTATTGGTTGAGGGACTATGCTATATTGTACAGAACTTCCAAATAGCTTCCAATCTAGGAAGTTACCTTGCAACAAGACACCCGTGTCGAATCATGTTCACATCGACGACTTTTGTTCGTCCGTGTGAAGTACAACTACCTCTTTTTAGTTTTCATTTTACTTCGTTTGATGACATAATTCAGGACAAAGTCCCTGAGGAACATCGAATAGGTACATGTGGTTAATACGACCTATTTACACTAACTTTGACCAAGTTTTGTTAAATTAACATGCAGAATGTATTTCCCTTCAGCCAATTGTTTTTCACAAAAACATTGTTTCTTTGTACTGTGATTTATGAAATAATTGGAGTCCTACATTACTCACATCCAATGCAATCAATGGGCACTTCGAACCACAGAATGCAGATTGTTTTAGAATATGACCGGTACTTTTTTTGGACTGATTTCATTTCACAACTGTATTAGAAAAAAATTACTAATTTACTCACTTTGTTTTATTTGCAGACGCTTGCGAATTACCTGCATCTTATGGGGAAATTTTGCATTTGAAATGTCACTGTACATGGAAAACAACTCAGACCCCACCACCATATTGATATTACAGCTTGTCCGGGTTAAGAAATTGACGAGTATGTTTTCTGTCTATAGTTCATAATCTCAATCTATCTACTTGGTGTTTTCAAAATTGCGGTTTTAATGTACAAAAATATAATCCTGACTTCATACGGCTTTTAGCCTCTGTTCTTGTCACATCAACTGCTAATGCAACCAGAATTCTCTACAACCCAAACCTTCCACCAGTTGAGGACTTCAAAAACAGGTAACTGTGTATCTTAATTTTCTTTGGAAGTACAATATTTTATTTATCTCATCATCAAAACTGTACTACCGACATTCTTTTAGTGTTTACTTACATTATTCTAGATCGGATTTTTCTAGGCTTATTGTGATAATAGCATCACCAGCACATACCACATCACCAACAACTCCCAACCAAACAATGGAAATACCGTATTGGAATAACAAGAAAACCATTTTTGATGTGAAAACCTATCTACAGGTTAGCAATATTCAATTATTTTCCATTTTTGATTATGCAATATTATTATGTGATAACTACTGTCCTGTACAAAATACTATATTAACATGTAATTAATCTACTGCAGAGTACTAGGTGCTTAATTGCAGTTACATTTCAGAAAATTCAAAGCACCCACAACTAGTTCTATGAATCATTCCATATGTGCATGAAGAAAGTGTAGATTATAGATGGAAGCATTTGCTGCATGTCCTGCAAGTCCTCACCTACAAGCATTATTCCAAGGTTTGAATGTATTCAATGCTGGAAAAATAACTTTTTATCATTATGCTACTTTATTAAGCAGCACATTCCAAATGATACTGAAACTGTAGTCATGATAACAATTGCAACAGGTTTAGAGTTCAACTAATGGTTACAGACAAGACAGACTCTTTTTCTGTGGTGTTGTTTGAAAAACATGTCATGCAATACATACAAAAAACAGCAGCGCAACTGAGAGCTAATTTGTTACAGGTAAATCCATATCCTTATGTCTTCTCTTTTAAAATTATTTGAAATATTTAAAATTACACTGACAATGGGTTTTTTTATTAGGACGATGACGAGTTTGGTTTCCCTTAGGAATTGAACTTCTTCAAAAGCAGAAATTTTCTATTGGGAATTGACCCAACAGATTATAATATTAAGAATCGTCATCGCCCATCTGAGCAAAACTGTTACAAAGTCATTTATATGAATGATAATGAGAAGTACATCAACCTCTTCAATGACGTCTTAGAACATAAACACGTCAGTCTGTATTTAATTCACGTTATCTATAAACCCAACAACTCAGAATACCTTACAATTTTAGTCAATAATATGCAGGCTGATCAAAGAAGTTCTTCTTCTACAATAAGTAGTGTAGATCATTATATGCAGGTAACTTTTTTTCAATTACATTACTATGTGTTTCTAACAATGGATTTTAGATTAATTATATATTCCTTTTACATTTCCTCGTAGGCTCATCAAACAGTTGGGTCTTCTCGTGGCACTTTAAACATTGATACAGGATTATATACTTCACCCTTCAACCCGTGTTCTACTAGGGTATACATATGTTATCTTCTATTACTCCTAAATTATTTCCATTACTATAAAAACAAAATGCATTACTGTTGTTCAATCTGATTTTTAAATATTTATAAATCATAGATGTACGTAGTTATTACATATATGTGCTGATAAAAAACAGTCTACAGATTCAGGTTGCACAACTCTTAATTTTACTGCTTTTAATTGCTCTACTTTATAGTTTCAAGTTATTCTAACATGAAACCTCTCTGTAGAAAAATATGTCGCGTTCTTTTGATATTGATAATGGTGTGGAAGATACCGTCCAGACATTTCCAGACGTCGTGCCTACAACATGTCCATCTACTGATTTGCAGAGCATGCCGAAGGGATATATAAACAAGAGAACCAAAAAAACAGACTGAAAACTCATCCTGGAAATAGAAGGTAAACATACATCTACACTGATGAAATACTTCCCATTAATGTGATCATAATTCTTGAGGTTTCTGCTACTAGAAGTTAATGCTGTAGGTTTCTAATGCTGCACTGTTTCTTATGTTTTTTACAGATTGCTTAGGTTGGTGATTTAATGCTGGACATTACTTCAATCTGGGCATTTTGTTGTATTCTGCATTTCCCAATATGTTGGACGGTTTTCTTCACTTCTTGATTACTAATTTATCGGATTTTCATGGACTCAATAGATTTTGGTACAACATAAGTTTACTGTCATTTTATGGTGTGCATGATCATTATATTTTATTTGAGTTGTTAGTTACATTTAGTTATACTAAATGTGAATTTACATTAATTATACCAGTGGATTGTTTTTTTAGTAGTGGATCTTACATTTTCTGAGCAGTAGATTGGAGCATGTATTTTTCTTCAGTAGTGGAACATGTTTTCCCTGTAAGCAGTGGAACATTCAGTTTTTTGGGTATTGGATCATGATTTTTCTAGTAGATCATTTTTTATAGTAGTGGATCGTGTATTTTAGAGTAGGGGATCATGTAATGTATAAATTGGACATGCTAATCTCATCAGACGTCCTACAATCCAAACATCGGGGCATAACGACTTCCAGTTTCCCTTTAGGGGCGACCATTGCTGATTTGAAGGTGATGTTTCTGTTGCATCTTCTTCATGTACTTCCCACCTCTAGGGTATTATTCATCAAAATTTCAATTTTTTTGTATAAAATGTTTGATCATATGCTTTTAAGTTTTTTTCTATGATTAATTCTAGGTGGGAACCTATGGGTCATCCTTTTGACGTGCCTAACATTGGAAAACTGCAGCAACTAGGTGAGGGTTTGGAAATCTGCCCACTAACAGCCTCTGCCCTCCCCAGCCCCTCCCCTCCCCTCCCCTCCAGCACAGCCAGCCCCTGCCCCTCCCCTCCCCCCCAGCCCAGAAACTACCTCTCCCCTCCCCTCCCCCCTGGCCAACCGTTTCCCCCTACCATCACCCTCCCCTCCGCGCCCCTCCAGCCTCTCCAGCCCCAGCCCCTCCCCTCCCCTCCTGCCCAACCTTTTCCCCCAGCAACCCCCTACCCCTGCCATCACCCTCTCCTCCCCTCCCCCTGCCTCTAACCTGCCCAGCCCCTCTCTCCCTCTCCCCTCCCCTCTAGCCTACCCCAACTGAGAACATAACTTATTTCATTCTTCATGTTCAATAATTACTCAAATTTCTAACAATCATATTGTTTAATGATAGGGTCATTGACATAAAATTGAGGAGAAGAAACCATCATGGAAGACTGCAGCAAGGGTATATTTTCAAGAATTAGGTATTTTTTACAATTATTAGTTTATTTTACTTGTATTAAATGTGAGATGTCATTCATTGTTTATACTTCATGTACTCTCATTAAAGTAGTGGATGTTTTTGACCTTAAACCTAGGGCTGAACCTGTTGTTTTATCCATTGAGGCATGTCGTTTTTTTGTTTGAGGGAAGTGGGGCCTGGTGGGGGAAGCGGTTGGGCAGGGGGGAAGTGGTGGGCGAAGGGGCTGGGCAGGGGGGGGGGGGTTGTTGGAAGATGGGGCTGGAAGGGGGGGGGGGTCTGCTGGAGGGGCGGAGGGAGCTGGGGGGCTGGAGGGGGGGGGGGGAGCTGGGGGCTGGGGGCTGGAGGGGGGGGGGGAGCTGGGGGGACTGCTGGAAGGGGGGGATGCGGATGGGGCTGGAGGGGGGGGGGGAGCTGGGGGGACTGCTGGAAGGGGGGGGGGCTGCGAATGGGGCTGGAAGGGGGGGGGGTCTGGGGATGGGTCTGGAAGGGGGGGGGAGCTAGGGATGGATCTGGAGGGGGGGGGGGTGGCTGGAGGGGAGAGTAAGTGGATGGAGGGGGGGAGTCCTGGGGGGATGGATCTGGAGGGGGGAGGAGTGCTGGATGTTAAGGAGTCCGCTGTAACAGTGAAATTGGATTTCTTTCAACTACTAATATTTCATCTATTCATAATATTTTTGTATTTTCATCACTTTTTTTTATATTCATTACATCATTAGAGTATAAATGAATATTTTTTCAGTTTTATTTACAATGTTTATATTATTAAAACACATTGCATTTGTTGCTGTCATATGAAAATAGGTAAACATCAGAATTCTGAAGTATTTTTCTTTTTTAATCAGTATATACTTTACACTGAACCAAAATCTCTGCTTTGTTTTTCTCAGATATTATTAATTGTTGTAGGGATTGACATCACTATCAACCAACATCCAGAAGTGTTGGTCTAGTGCAGCAAAACCACACAACATTCATGCTAGGCTATTATTGTGACAACTCATATTTCTTAATTACACACCATACCATGGGAAGATATAACCAGGAAAACTGAAAAAATAGACTGATATATGCTGCTTCAAACACAAGGTAACCATATATATTCACATGGTAACCTTATATATTCACTGTTTCTATTATTTTCATTATTGTTTTCAGAATTACAATTGTAGTGCAAAACGTATTACATTATATAGATGACAGAAAATTCATTTAAAATGTATTCTACTGCTCATTTTCTATTTTGATTTTATTATTATATCCTGTGTCATGTAAAATAACACTGTACCTGAAATTTTTCCACTTTTCAAGCTATAAAATATTATTTTTCTAACTGTTAGAGGGGGGGGGGGGACTGTTGGAGGGGGGGGGGGTGCTGGGGGAGTGCTGGAGGGGGGGGGGTGCTGGGGGGGGAGTGTTGGAAGGTGGGGGGGGGGGGGGGGCGTGCTGGGGGGGGGGGGGTGGGGGGGTGCTGGAAAGGGGGGGGGCTGCTGGGGGGACTGGGGGGGGGGGGGTGGGCGGGGGGGGGGTGGGGGGGGGTGCTGCGGATGGGGGGGGGGGGCTGGGGATGGGTCTGGAAAGGGGGGGGGGGGGAGCTGGGGGGACTGCTGGAAGGTGGGGGGGGCTGCGGATGGGGCTGGAAGGGGGGGGGGGCTGGGGATGGGTCTGGAAAGTGGGGGGGGGGTGCTGGAAAGGGGGGGGGGTGCTGCGGATGGGGCTGGATGGGGGGGGGGCTGAGGATGGGTCTAGAAAGGCGGGGGGGGGGGGGGTGAGCTGGGGGGACTACTGGAAGGTGGGGGGGGGCTGCAGATGGGGCTAGAAGGGGGGGGGGGGGCTGGGGATGGGTCTAGAAAGGGGGGGGGGGTTGGGGGGACTGCTGGAAGGGTGGGGGGGGGGGGGGGGCTGCGGATGGGGCTAGAAGGGGGGGGGGGGTTGGGGCTGTGGATGGGTCTGGAAAGTGGGGGGAGCTGGGGATGGGGCTGGAGGGGGGGGTGGCTGGAGGGGAGAGGAAGTGGCTGGAGGGGGGGAGTCCTGGGGGGGACTGCTGGAGGGGGGGGGGATAGGGGGTGCTGGAAGGGGGGGGGGTGCGGATGGGGCTGGAGGGGGGGGGGGGGGCTGGGGGGACTGCTGGAAGGGGGGGGGGGCTGCGGATGGGGCTGGAAGGGGGGGGGGGGGGGGCTGGGGATGGGCCTGGAAGGGGGAGGGGGAGCTGGGGGGACTGCTGGAAGGGGGGAGGGGGGTGCGGATGGGGCTGGAAGGGGGGGGGGGGGGCTGGGGATGGGTCTGGAAGGGGGGGGGGGGGAGCTGGGGATGGGGCTGCAGGGGGGGCTGGGGGGGGGGGGGTGCTGCGGATGGGGCTGGAAGGGGAGGTGGGGATGGGTCTGGAAAGGGGGGGAGCTGGGGATGGGGCTGCTGGGGGGGGGGGTGGGGGGACTGCTGGAAGGGGGGGATAGTGCTTCTATTATGCATTGGTTATAACCCACCAGCAGTTGGGTTTGCTGATTTATGAAACCAAAAGTATGATGAAATTGCATGGTATTTGATAATCAAGCATTAATCAGTTATTTTCAACATTGTTTCTTAATTTTTCATTCCTCTATTGTCTATACTGGTAAGAGATTATGTAGATATTCTTAACATGTTTTATTCGCAGTTTTTTTGAAACTGTTTTTTCCATTCAATGAATTATATCTACTTTAATTAGGTTACTAATGACCATCCATTGTACAGTTAACAACTTTTCCAGTTTATTTTATTATTCCAAAATATTTTATTGCCTCTATAAAAGTAGTGAACCATATCGTCTGGAGAACGCATGAACTAAGAATTCTGTTATATCACCGTGCAAGTGCACGGGCGAGTACTAGTTCATCCTATTTAAAGGTGCTGTCTATATAAATAAAGAAAATATACAATTTAAAACATTTTTTTGAAATGTATTTTATGGTAATAAATAAATATTTTAACTAGTATAAATTTAATTAATATGATAAATTTAATTTTACTTGGGGTGGATCATGAGTGGTAAACCTCTTAATCAAATATCTAATAGACTTGGGTTTGAATTTTAGAAAGCCCCTTGGTGGATTGATGATACAGTCACTAATGTATGCATGGACATTGGGGGTGGTGATTTGAGTATGATGTATATAACTTTTTCTTGGGCCTACGAGCTATGTAATGGGTCACCCTCTACCTAGATATAAATATTTTTTTTGCTTTCTTAATAAAAATGGACTTTGTCTGCGACTTGAAAAATGATAAATTTAATAATTTGAAATATTTACAAACCTGATTAATATAATATATGTTCCAATAATATTTTTGTAATTTTTTTCTAAATACATAAATAGTAAAGTATATAGTAACAAATTCAATTAACTAAAATAAATTTACTCTTTATCTTAATCTCTCTTTAATCAAAATTTTTTAATTTTTAAATATCTGTCAAATTTTAATGGCCAATCAAAGTCATAATGCGTAGTGTATTAGGGATACATGGTAAAGGGGGTTGTAGAGTAAGGAGGTTTTATATACAAGCCTAGGAGATGGGGAGGTATAGGTTGATTAAGGAAAAATAAACTTGACAGGAGGAGAGAGGGTGAAACAATAATGGATCGACGTGAGGGAGATTAAATTGATCATCTGAGAGGTAGATCAAGAAAAAACAAGATCTCTCATTCCATTTAAAACCTTTGGGAAAATAAAAAGAACAAAACGAGGAACTAAAAATGATGAAATATTTCAATAACCTAAATGGTGGATCACAAGTCACATACCTTGGGTTTTGAAAGCGTAAATTCGTCTGATATGTTTGAGGGCAAGCGATGAAAAAACATCAGTTCATTTAAGATCTTGAAAGATGCGAGAGACGTGGTCCTTTGTTATGGTTATATTTAAAAGATCAGAATGGTTTTATCAATGCTTTCTAAAAGTTTCTGATTAATATAGTTTTTATCAGCACTAAAATAGAAGAGCTGATTAACCAACTCTTTATCAAAGTTAGGATTTTAATGCTTATTAAGAAAGGATTGGTCAGTGATTTTTATTTTAGTCCCAACAAAACCTATTTTATCCATGCTTTTTGGAAAGCACTGATCAAAACATTATAAAATAAATAAAAAAATATTAAACGAATATGTATTCAAAATTAATAAATAATAAAAACTATAAAATTTAAATAGAATTACTAATGAATAGATAATATTAATTGCATAAATTTTATAGTTGATTGAAATTTAATAAAAAAAATTTACAAACATTAAAAATATTAAAAAATGATTGAGTTTTATTAATTATATAAATCATTATTATTTTTTAAAAAAATATATCAAAATGAAATGAATATATATTAAAAATGTATATTATACCCATATTATAAACCATAAATGTTAACGAATAAAGATGTATAAATAAATATTAAAAATGAAGAAATTATAAAAAATATTAATACTAAATAAATTATAAATGAACGTAGAAAATACGTAAAATTATTGTTGACTAAATAATACTAAAAAATATTAAATGGATCAATGTTAAAAAAGAGTGAAATTTAATTATTAAAAATTAATTAATTTGAAAAATATTAAAAAATGGACAAATATTATTATTTATATAGATTATTAAAAATGTAAAAAAGAATATCGGAAAAAATGAAAATGAATACATAATAATTATATAAATTAAAACCATATTAAAAAAATTAAATCTTAATGAATAAACATGTATAATTAATTATAAAAAATAGATAACATTCCTAAAATATTAAACAATGAAAAATTAAAAATGAATAAATTATAAAAGTAATAAAAAAATTAATATTATTAAAGATTAAATAATATTAAAAAATAATAAATTGGATTTTTTTAAAAGGCAATAAATAGCATATATTTGAATAAAAATATAAAAAATGAATAAAATTTACCAATTAAAAACATAATAAATAATAATTATATTATTTTAATAAAAAAAATTCTAAATTAAAAACTAAAATTTGAATAAATTGTTGAAATATTATGTGTGGATATGTTCTTTATAAAATTGAAATAATTACGTATATGTATTTATGAAATTAATGTAACACAATTTTAATATATGTTAAATTGAGAAAAAATTAAATTTTATTAAATGTCTAATACTCGATATAATCAGTTAATTTTTTAGTTAATATTAATTTTTATTTATAAACAATTTTAAGAAAATATATGTCTTATTTATTGCAAACTTATTTATTTTTTGTTATATAAATCATATTTAAGGAAGTAATATATATATATATATATATATAATACTGTATTAAAAATATTAAATATATAAATAAAAAATTTTGTATAAAAAATTAAAAAATGAGTAAATTACAGAAATATTAAGCGACGAATAATTAAAATCTATAGATTATAAAAAAAGTAGAAAAAAACTCAAAATTATTAAGGAATGAATAATATTAAATGAATACATATTAAAAATGGTTGAAATTTAATTAAATGATGAATAGATTTAAAAAATATCAAAAACATGATCATGAGATTAATTATATATATTTATTTTTTTTGAGAAATGAATATATGTTTAAAATAAAATCAATATACATTTATTATGTAAATTATAAATCTGTTAAAAAAATAAAGGTTAATCAATAAATATATATAAATACTAAAAATGAGTAAAATTAAAAAAATATGAAAAAAATATAAATAAAAAATGAATAAATTACAAAATTAATAAAAAAATTATCAATGAACTAATTATTAATAAAATCAATATATTTATATATATTAATTAAAAATTAGTATATAGTATATATTAAATATATATATATATATAGGAAATGAAAATAATGATATAATAGAAAACATATTTTTTAAATATTAATTATTAAATATTATATATTAATAAATAAAAACAATTACAAGAAAAAAATTTATATTATTTATGTATGTTTGTATCTAGAAAATTGAATTAATTTCGTATATGTATACATGTGAAATTGTTGTATAACATTTTAAGTGTAACATATTTATTAATTTTTATTAATAATAATTAAATATTTATTATTTTATATATATGTCAACTTTAAAAAATGGCATTGGTAAACCCAAATTTTACAATTAATAAATATTTTTTTAATTCATATTTAATATATTTATTTAAATGAATAAACTTTTTTTCATTAAACATATAATATAACTTTTTTATGATTTAAAATAAATGTTTAGTGTTACAGAAATAATATTTATGAAATATATATATATATATATTTATTAATTTATATGATATTTTTAACTAAATAACTTATATATGAAGTGGAAATGTATATTTAGTTGTATATCCATCATATTTAAAAAAAATGTGAAATTTTATTCAACATAAATATATTTATATATTATAGTATGATTTTTAATGTTATGATTTTTTAATGAAATATACCCTCTATCAGTGCTTTTATCTAGCACTAATAAAGGATATAACTATTTATCACGTATTTTTTAGTATTGAATAATAATAATAACCACTATATCATTGAACCATTATTATAATAATTGTAGCAACTATGAGTTTATATGTTTGATTTCTTATAATATATGGTGATATTCCTTAATGGAATTATTTGATATATATATATATATATATTATTTTTATATGAAGTGCCTAATGGATCCTGTAGTTGCACTCAGAGGAGGATGAATTAGTTGTGACTTGTTTTACTGAATTCTTTTCTTTTTATTATTCTATCTTCTAATTAAACCCTATTTCACCTATTAAGATGCATCGATCTTGTATGCATTATTGAAAGTAAGGGAAATAGAATACATTTTATTTTTTCAATGCTTGGTACTAAGACCTAATAACTGCTACAACCGGTTATCCCCATAGTTACAGATTTTCCCATATAATCTTGTTATCAATTTCAATGGTTTAGGTAGAAACTGGTTATACAACTCAGTAGTTGATCCTCCACTTGATCCTGATTATTCCCACAAGCAATCCAACTATTATTCCTCGATTAATTAAACCCACAAAACTATTCAACTGGATAGAATCCCAATCCCTCAAGCCTCTTTATCAACTGGTTAGAGCCCCCAGTCAAATGATATTTCTTCTTCATGTTGACCATGTAGTAGAAAGTCCTCTTTCTTCTTTAGAGTACTAACTATAAAAAATCATTGAGTCACAGTGGTTATTTTTACTAATGGCGATGATTTAAATCATTACAACATTTTTTTACCAGTGGTTATATAAACTGCTACATATTTCATGAGTGATAATCTTTTTGTAGGGGTTTTCTAGTTTGGATACAATTTTTATAAGATTCATTTTTAGGAACTTATTGGGGGTTATTTATTTAGTTGATGGTGGGTTTTTAGTAAAAATTTGAATAATGTTAAATGTGGGAAATTAACATAACCATTTCCATGTACTTAGTGGTTGTTATGTTCAACTACAGTTATCCAAAACCACTGTAAAATAAATTTTACTTTATCAAATTAGCGATTGTTTTCAAAAACCACCACTAAATAAATTATATATATATATATATTATATTAATATTATTTTATAAAAATAATATTTATTTAAAAAAATCAGTCATATAATAAACAAATCCATAAGTGAACAATAAACTCATCATACATACACAACCATACATCCACATCCATATATATACATCCTCAGTCAATCAATATCCTCAATAATCAATAAATAAATAAAATATGTTCAATAACCACTATTAAGTCATGGAAAATACAACAATCCCATGACCTCTATTGCATCCATAAACCACCATAGCTACATCCATTATATGTGAAATTGACTACATCATGTCATCAATTGGAACAAAATGAAGATATAAATCATAGCTAAACATTATTAATCAAAATTATAGTAGAATAATTGATAATATTTAATCATACCATATAAATAAAGAATATCTTGAATTTATTATGAAGAATGTCATGGATCTGAATGGTCAACCTCCTACCTACTTAAAGCATCTGTCACTTGCAATAAATAACAAGAACATTTAATAAAATGAGTGCGATAGAGAATTGACACATAATATATTCAGAATTTCACAAAAAATATTTATCATTTTAGTATTGAAATATAATACATTTTAATATAATAAAATAATATATCATGAAAAAAACTTTGAAAACATAAAATTACCTATTTAAGAGATGAATCTACAATTATAATTAAAAAGTGATAAGTATATAACTATCTTATCAATTTTTAAATTGACATTTGGTGTGCTTGAAATTACACAATAATTTTTTTAAATAATTTGAAATAAAATGATGTACTATATTTCAATAATAATTAAATGTTTTTTTACCATGATTTCACATCAATACGAGGTTTATAATTATTATTTTTCTGTTACAAAATATGATTTATTATTTTTTAATGGGAGAATTATAGTTAAATAAATGATCAGATATTGCGAAATAAAAGATAATTAATCCAAATAAGAAAATCATCCAACCAAACCAATGAGTCACTTGAAAGGATATGAGTCACCAAAAGGTGTGAAAACGTATTACCACCTCTCATGGATAATAAAAAGAAGCATGATGAAATTTGTGGCATAAAGAGAGAATGTTCCCCAAAAGTAGACTAAACAGTTGAAGGTCATTATCTGAAATGTGATGGATCAATGAATAGTAAGAAAATCCTATTCGAGGATGACTAAAATCCATCTTCTATCAATAAAATTCTAAATACCAATAATAATTGACTGTTAATTAGCAACCAGTGGAGTCCAATTGGGTTAAAAATGATTTTTGGAAAGCTATGACAGTCAAACCATAAGAGTCCTATATAAAAACATTGACACCATTAAAAGACCACCCTAGACAAGAGATTGATAGAATATTTTCATCATTTCAATTAGAGGATGTTTCCAAGATCCTGAGAAATATTTCACACTTCCATCATTGTTTGTTGTGAAATCCACCCAGGAGACATCCTGATCCTCTCAAAAAATAATTTAGTCTTTCCATATGATTAATGATTACATCACTTATTCTAACACATATATACCAAGAAATAGTACAGTAGTTGGTCACCAATTCCATGGGTACGGAAGAATACCACTTCACCAATATCATAGATAAATGAGATTTCAACTCTGGGAGAAAACCATAATTAACATTGCAGTCATGCTAAATATCCATACCATTGAGGTAATAAATATTAGAATGCTTGGAAGATTCCAAAGTAGCTAGGAAGAGTGGGCGTATTGAGTCCCTTGAAGCATGAAAAACATGAGGAAATCTATGTCATGTATAATTTTAGAGAATGCTTTGCATAAAAAATATCATTCCATAGGAGGGGTTTATCTCATTTCCTTGAAACATATGACTTTATTTTAAGAATAACTATTTTTGGAAGTTTCCATTATATTTATTCATAGAATAGGAATCATACAAATGTTCTTTATCTAAAGAGGACCTACTTTCCAAATGTAGGAGTTCGTTATGCTTTTAACTTTACGATACTTAGGAACATGCATTAGTTGAGAGTATGGGAGGTTGGACTCATCACACCCTTTTGGGGGGAATTATTTCCTACTCCGGGACTCTCTTTGTAAAATTAAAATATTTTCATGAATCCTTATTAATTAACCAATTATATCATAAGTATCCAATGAAATTTATAATCACTTATTATCATGTGTAAAACTTTAGAGTCATCAGTATATATTCAAGGATTCCCATCAATGGTATCCTCTAATATAATGATTAAAAATTCTTTTAATCATGATTGTGAATATACTTGTTTTTAAGCCACCCAATAGGGAACTCTAAAATTTATTGTCATCTTGGGAGAAGAAGGTTTGTTTTCATCTTGGGATCATGCCCGTAAAATGGGTTACCTATGTATCCTTGTGAAAGGAATTAGAACCCTCGTAGTTCGATGTCTCTCAATAGGACACATTATACCTTTTATGGTCATGTGATAAGGACCTCTATGAGGAAAGTGTTTAGTTGCATCTTAGTGTGGGACTGATGTTGAAGCATCCCAAGGAACATGAAAAGGATATGTGTTTCCAAGTAAGATCATACACTGTTGGGAATATGGCCCAAAGAGAAAGGGTTGATTTGAAGTTTTGGGTTTGAACCTCAAGGAATATTCCTACGTATCCCATATGGATGGGAATCAAAGCCCATATTGTTTGATAAGTCTCATAGATGAGTATAGTCCTCTAAGAGAAATTATTTTGGGCTTACTTATTGAAACGGATGCCATTATGATTTGAAGATTGAATTTGGGGATTATTTCTTATGGAAGATGCCCAAATTTGGGGAATTAGGGTTGGATTTCTAAGGAGGATATCCAGCAATCTTGGGCCTTGAGAAGGTTTCCTACGTATCCTGGTTTTAAACAAGAATCATAGTTCCCATAGTTTATTCAAATGAGTGTTTGTGATTATGTTGTAACAATAACATATCTCTAAGCTCATGTGAGTCATGATCGGTGTGATAATAAAGAAGATGTGAAAGATAAAACTATGAAACTTCACACTTTCAATTTTTTCCTCCATGATGATGGAGGAGGGCACACCTACGATGAAAACAATGGAAGAGGGAGATGTGACAAGCCTTTCCAGTATTCTCTTCAATTTGGATAAGGGTCCAAATGGAAGGAATAAGGGGTGAAGGTGAGGGTCTTATACTAGAATGGATGCCCTAAAATTTTATCTTGGTAGGAGAGGGAGACTTCTCCTATGATTTCATGGAATGGAATGTGGGATGTGTACCTTATCTACCATAGACCTAAGGTTTCGGGTCATCTCTTAGAAAAGGGAGAGGTTAGAACCCAAATATTCCTTCAAATCGAGAAATTCACAACACTGTTCCAAGGAGAAAGGCCCATGTGACTGGGGATATATAAACCCACAAAAATTCATGAATCCTAACCTCATTGTGGAAAAAATTTGGGAAACCTCTAACTGTGGATATACAAACCCAAATTGGATACAAAATGATGTGCCTTACCCAATGGTTTGAGAAGTTAGAAGATTCTGGTGGAGGTTTCTACTTAGCCCCTTTCAGATAAGGGAACCACAGAAAAAGATACCCTACCATGAATGGCCTTTAAGAAGGGTACTTGAACTAGTCACGTAGGTAACTCACACAAGTATGTCTTGTAGGTACCCCATGTTGCTATATCACACTGTTATGGCACACAGGTATCCCATGCAGTTGTACCACGTAGATATTGTTGATGACTGGAGAATGTGAAGATCTTCAAGATATGCCTATTCCTTTTAATTATCTCTTCTCTCATAGTTTAGAGAGGTACTTGAGATGATTTGGGAGATCTAGAAAAAAGATTTACTCAATGGGAGCTTCAAATATTCATTCACATTTATTAGTCCTGAAATGGGGAGCCCAAGGGTTCAATTTATAGGCACAGATGAGGCCTAGATGAAGATACGTTTCCCACGCATGTACGTCATGTAGGTCTTCCATGCAGGTGCTCCACGTAGGAACATCAAAATTGTTATGGCATGTAGCTTGGCCGCATATCTCAGTCACGAATCTTGGCCGTGAAGTTCAGAAGTGAAGTTAGGTCATGAATCTCTTAGATGCTACATTCCCGTGTAGAGATTTGGGAGCATTTGTTGATTTTACCCTATATTATTTGAGTCTTTTTGTTAGATTTGAAATATCCATAGTTCACTTTAGAGTATTTTTTTGTTACACTCTCATGTAGTGTCAACAAAATCCCTCTTCGGGATTGGATACAAAAATCTAAAAGGACGATCAAGTCCTGAGGTGAATGTCTAGGAAAAAGATAAGGATAGATTACTGTACAACAATGTTTTGTCGCACAATTATTTGACATAGGTACATCACACAAGTATTGCACATAAGTCATCAGCTTCTTATAAATAGGTCTCAACCTTTTGTTATTTTTTCTTCACCTGTGCTTTCTCCAAAACTTGGAGCTCTCGTTGTGTAGCTCATTCACCTAGATGCATTGTAACACCCGAGACTTTTATGTTATATGAATCATCAATGGAATATTTTTCTACACAACACTTGCTTGGCTTGATTTACACGCAATTGCGGCCTTCCTCGATAGCTTGCGTCGTACACAATACCGAGTTTCACTAAACAACAATATGCTATTAAAACTAGCCGTTATGAATAGTATTAACTACTTTTTGAAATTTTATAAATTTTATTTTTCAAAATGGACTTCATTTTTGGACTCAGAATATCGAAATTAGCCTAGGGTTAAATTTTGGTATTTTTCTGAAAACTTTCAATTTTTGATGAATAGTGAAACCACTAAGTGGTAGGTTAAAAACTAAATTTTGCATAAAACTTAATTTTACCGCTTCTGTGAATGGAATTTCAAAAATCAGACAGACACGGTTGATATCAGTAAGTAAAATGTGGTTCAATGAGATAAAAATAATTTTTTGGTGAATAGTAACTTTTTACTTTTTTACCGCGGTTAATAGTAAATAGGGTAACTAAGGGTAAATATGATATTATTATTACCCTAACACATGTCCTAATTCTATTGGACAAGTGTAATTCGACCAAAAACAAACTTAGGAATAAAATATGACCATTTAGGCCCACTTGGATTAGATTAGGACATTTATTATTAATTTATTTAAAGAAGGGTTAAAATAGTTAAAATCAAAGTTTAATAAGTAAATCATTTTTAATATGGGGTTATACATAAGATAAATTAGACTATAAATATTCATTAGAAAGATAAAAAGATTTCCTACATAATGGTATTTTATTTGTAATTTTTAGACATTAAATAAGTTAATTTATGTATGACACAATGATGATGCAGTAATTATCTTATTAATGAAATATTGACATAATTGATGTTATAAACACCAAAATAAATGTAATTTGAGACTTTTTATGAATTACACTAATTTTATAGGTTACTATGATATATTAATGTTGATTTAATCAACTTTTTTGGAACATATAATTCTGTTATGACTTTCACAAAAATCATATATCAAATAGTGTCAAAATTGACACAAAATTGTTTTTAAATCAAATATTATATTATTAATTGTTATTTTATTCCTAAAAATCTAAGGTTCGGCCAAATGATTTATATAAGAATATATATATTCATAATAAACAATTTGGGGTTCGTTTGGCATGTTATAGTAAGTGTATTAACCATATAGTGAAAGAAAACAAAAGACATGGTAAAAGTTAAATTATTTAACATAGAGTTAAATCTAATTGATAAGGTTAAAATAATACCATAAACTTGTCTAAATCCTTTTTGTTGATAGGATTGCGACCCATCCCCACTTTAGCTTCGAAATAAGACCCTTTGGAACCATTATAAACCGATTTTGACTTTAATATAAAATAATATTTTGAGATATTCCTAAGGTGCCCCTCTCCTCCCTTATAAAAGGGCACCTCCTCCCCCTCCTCCTCACACCAATTTGAGCCCTCAAGCTTGGCCAAACCCTTCCATTTTTTCCTCTCCACTTCCCTAGAATAATCCTAGAGGTCCTGGTCTTCTTCAAAGACCAATCTTAGTTCCCTAAGTGGAGGATTCGAAGATGCGTTCCAAAGAAGAGGTAATATCCATTACCGATCTTTTCAATTTCTTTCTTCTTCAACTTCTTCTTCTTTAGTTGTTTCATGATAAAGTAATAACATCAATATTACTTACATACTGATATGTTATTATAAATATGAAACAACCCTAATTCACCTTCTATCCATCCTACGGAAAAATGAAATTACCGCGCGTGCGTACGTACGGAATACCGTCTCCACGCCGTGGTGTAATCTATTTTCCACCATCACTTTACAAGGATGGGTATAATGGTGTAATGAGTAACTATTTATGATTATTATAAAGTAATATTGATACTAAAATAATATATATATACTCTAATACAGTTCCACGATCATAGGAACGATATCATCACTCGTGCGTACGTACGGAATACCGTCTCCACGATGTGATGCGACTCGTTCTACATGATCATAATTACATAGTAATTATATAAATGAATTTAATGAATAAATATGATATATGTTACACTAATACCATTCTGGATATAAGGTATCTATAACCTTAAAATAAGAATAAGAATGTATTCGGCAAAACACGCATAAGAACAAAAGGCAATAAAGACCCGAGTAACAAGTAACAACGAAATATTACTATCAAGAAGCTAAGAATATGACCATATATGATATCATATCAATATGTATGATTCTGGAATAAGTCAATAACATTATTTAAACCATTATACAGGAGCTTTGGACATGTACAAAGCAAATTGGACCTAAGGTAAGGGAAATATCACAATCTCATTTTTATCCGAGATTGTTTACACTTTAGTATTTACTAGGGTGTATTTTATTATCCACATCCATTTTTCCTCAATGTGTAATATTATTTCCATCCTTATACAATAGTTTATATCCAATTTTACCCTTCGGTAAGTTTTTGTAAAAGATATGAAAGGAATCTTTTGTCGTTTTTCGTACGAGCTACTTTTTGACTTTTCCGAAAAAAGTACGAAGAATGTTTTTTTAACTTATACGGCATGAATGGATTTCTAAAACATTATTTCCAAGAAGCTTCCTTTACAAGTATTCAAGTTTATTTTTAATCAACTTCTTTTAGTTTAAAATTGTATGGCATGTTAAGAAAGGAAAAGTGTTTTTGAAGTAGAAAGGATATTTTCCTCAAGAATGAAGTTCAAGTATTTTATCAAAATTATTTTCCATCTAAGATAATAAAAGGGTTCTGTTTTTATCCCTATTATTACATGGATTTGATTATGTTGTGATGGAAACATTTTTATGAATTCCTTTATCTTATATGAATTGTTTTATGATGTCATGTTGCTTAAGAATCCCATTTTTATTACATGGGTTATGCGATGATGTATGATTTATGATTATGTGGCACACATAAGAAAGGATTCATTATAAGATGGGTGGGACCGATATCTCCCTCCAATGCATTGGGTAAAGATTTTATATCTCATGATATAGACATGGCTGGAACGGTAGGTTATACCGGTTCAGTAAAACAGGACTGGAACGAGGGTGACTCGGTTCAGAAAGGGACTTTGTCCACTAAGATAGTCTTGGAAATGAGTCATGACTAACAAGAAATGATTTTCCATGATTATGTGTGCATGCCACAAAGTTTCATGTTTTATGTTATGATTATGGGGATCTCATTTTCACTTCTATGATTTATTCCATGTTAAGATATTATGATCTCTTTTGCAGGTTATGATTTTCAAAAAGATATGATATGATTTTTATTTCCTTTATTTGCCCTTGCTGAGCATTTGAGATCACCCTTTTATGTTTTCTTTTCCCCAGGTCAAGAAGATGGATATTAAGTAGAATATGCTAAAAGGGACCCTAGATATGATGAAATAAATGGGAGACACTGTAGAAGATTTATGAACCAGTTGTTTATGTTTCCCAGTTTCTAAAGACACTATACCTATACGGTCCTTTGTGGTTTTGTCATATGTTGTAATAAGTGTGCTTCAATTTTGAAGTATTAACAATGTATGTAAAGTATGGGTCGTTATAGTTGGTATCAAAGGGAAGGTATAGTCAACCTTTGGAAACTAGGATGTGAAAGCCTTAGTAAGAAGCCTAAGGATAAATCTAAGCATAGAACACAATCTTAGTGTTTTAGAAATGGCCATGAATAACCTAGGATAAGACCTTAAGCATGAAAATTTTATTCTTCAATTATGTGGTTTTCCTATTATAATTAGTGTTGATCACACTATTCTTCTTGGTTTTAGTCAATGGCTGGAACCCGAAGGAACCGTGTTAATGTGGAATGCGATGGGAAACGCAATGATTGTCCCCCTGAGCAACCAAACGATATGGGAGCTAGAATGAAAAATATTGTAGCCATGCTCACACAACTTTCTCAAGCTATGAATCATGCAGGACTTCCAAACGAGCAAAGGAAGGAGCAACATTCTGTTGAATCCTTCATGAGGCAGCGTCCACCTTCTTTCAGTGGGTCTACTGATCCATTAGTTGCTGAACAATGGATTAGTAATACTGAAAAGATATTTTCAGTTCTTCAATGTTCTGATCATGATAAAGTCATCCTAGTAGTGTATCGTTTGGAAGGAGATTCTAATCAATGGTGGAATCTTATTAAGAATACGAGGGAAAGGGATGAAATTGAGTCTATGGAATGGGACGCGTTCAAGAACTTATTTTTCAATAAGTACTTCCCTCGTATTCTCCGAACAAAGATGGAGAAAGAGTTTCTTGAACTGAAGCAAAGGGATGATGAATCTGTTGGTACCTATGAAGCAAATTTTACAAGACTTGCAAGGTACGCTTCTGGTATTATTATCCAACCTGAGAGTAAGATCGATCGATTCTTTAGTGGCTTAAAACCAAGTCTTCGAAGGGCGTTAGCCATAAGGGACTTCAATAGCTACGAGGAAATCGTTCGATGTGCTCTCAAAGTCGAGATGGAGATTGGAGTAACCCATCAGTCACATGGGTTTGATAAGAAGAGGAAGATGGAATGCAAAGGAAAATCTAAAGAGCACACGGAAAAGAAGATGAGCTTTTCCTTATGCTCAAAGTGTGGAAAGAAACATGGAGGGAGTTGTCTTAAAGGGACAAGTAAATGTTTTAAATGTGGAAAGGAAGGTCATCGGGCATTTTAATGCCGTGATAATGGGAAGAAGATGTCTAATGACGCAAACAAAGGAAGGGATACACAGAATGAACCTACTACACTTTAATGTTTCAAGTGCAAGGAGATGGGGAATTATGCCAATCAATGCCCAAATCCAAGGGTTGATGATGATGGTCGACGTCAACAAAATCTTAAGGCTAAAGACAAAGGAAAGTCACATGCAATTTCTATCAGCGATGTGGAGTACGATAACGAAGTGGTGAGAGGTACACTTACCATCCACTCTAAAGTAGAAAATGTTTTATTTGATTCTGGATCCACCCACTCTTTTATTTCTAAAGAATTTTCTAAGGGTATCACCGTATTACCTCAACAATTAAATGTTGAGTTAGCTGTGACAACACCTAATGGCACAACAGTCGCATCAAAAGTTTATAATTCTTCTCCGATCGAAGTTTGTGGGAAAGTGCTTCCTGCAAATCTTGTGATCCTTCCTTTAGTGGAATTTGATGTGATTCTTGGCATGGATTGGCTTTCTCTACATGGAGTGCATATCAATTGCAAAATAAGGGAAGTCACATTTCATATTCCAGATCAATCTACGATCGTCTATCAATGCAAGGATGAACATAACCTTCCAGTGGAAATTCCTTCCATCTTATGGGTCTTGATTCCACTAAATAAAGGTTATTTATCTCAAATGGTTTGTGATAAACTCACGATTAAGAATATGCCCATTGTACGGGATTTTGATGATGTCTTTTTGGAGGAATTACCGGGTCTTCCACCAAATCGTGAAGTTGAGTTTTCAATAGAACTCGTACCGGGTGCTTTGCCTATTTCAAAGACACCATATAGAATGGCCCCAAATGAGTTGCAGAAATTGAAGAAGAAACTCCAAGAGAATCTTGAAAAGGGATTCATATGCCCTAGTGCGTCACCTTGGGGAGAACCTGTTCAATTTTTTAAGAAGAAAGATGGATCAATGAGACTCTGCATTGATTATCGAGAACTTAACAAGATCACTATCAAGAACAAATATCCTCTCCCACGCATTGATGACTTATTTGACCAACTACACGGAGCTCAATACTTTTCCAAGATTGATCTTCGTTCAGGGTATCATCAATTAAGGGTCAAAAGGGAGGATATACCAAAGATAGATTTCCGTACAAGGTATGGACACTATGAATTTATAGTGATGCCATTTGGTCTTACTAATGCCCCTGCTATCTTCATGGATCTAATGAATAGAGTCTTTAGAGACTATCTTGATCAATTTGTGGTAGTCTTTATAGACGATATTCTTGTCTATTCAAAGAGCAAGGAAGAGCATGAAGATCACTTGAGAATTATATTGAAGACCCTGAGAAAGGAGAAGCTTTATGCCAAATTTACCAAGTGTAAATTTTGGCTTCAAAAAGTTTCATTTTTGGGTCACATAATCTCAAAAGAGGGGATATCTGTGGATCCAGCAAAAACAGAGGTTATCGAAAGATGGTCGAGACCAACAACAGTAACTGAGATCCAAAGTTTTCTTGGTTTGGCTGTATATTATCGACGTTTTGTAAAAGATTTTTCATAATTATCTAATCCACTCACCATGTTGACTCGGAAAGGAGTTAAGTTTGTCTGGACAGAGGAATGTGAAGAGAATTTCAAGGAGTTGAAATGAAGGTTATCCAGTGCACCTGTGCTCACACTGCCTTGTAGTGGAGAAAGGTTTGTGATCTACAGTGATGCATCCAAGAAGGGATTGGGGTGTGTTCTTATGCAAAATGATATGGTGATAGCTTATGCCTCATGAAAGTTGAAAATACATGAGCAAAATTACCCAACACATGATTTGGAGTAGGCTGCGGTAATCTTTGCATTAAAGATTTGGAGGCATTACCTTTATGGTGAAAGGTGTGATATTTATACTGATCATAAATGTTTAAAGTATATTTTCACACAAAAGGAGTTGAATATGCGTCAAAGAAGATGGTTGGAGCTGATTAAGGATTATGACTGCTCAATCCATTACCACCCTGGGAAAGCAAACAAGGTGGCAGATGCATTAAGTCGACAAGACCATGCTAGTTTATCCAGGATGAGGATCACAAAAGATCCAATATTTATGGATTTACAAAGGATGGATCTTGGAATTATAATGGAAGGGGAAAAATCTTATCTTTCTCAAATGAATGTTCAACCATCTATACATGTGAAGATTAAAGAGGCACAAAAAGAAGATGTCGAGTTATAAAAGAAGGTGAGAAATGTTCCTGAATTCAACCTTGATTGTGATGGGATAATAAAGTTCAGGAATCGGGTTTGTGTTCCTTCCATCCCCGAATTAAAGAAGGAGATGCTGGATGAGGCTCATAGTTCTTCATTCTCTATTCATCTTGGAAGCACGAAGATGTATAGGGACCTGAAAGAGTACTTCTGGTGGGATGGAATGAAAAGAGATGTTGCTGAATATGTCTCTCTATGCTTGGTTTGTCAACAAGTTAATGCTGAGAGACAGAAGTCTAAGGGGATGTTACAACCATTACCCATACCCGAATGGAAATGGGAAAACATCACTATGGACTTTGTCACAGGAATTCCTAAAACATCCAAAGGCAATAATGCTATCTGGGTCATAGTTGATCGTCTTACAAAGTCTGCACACTTCATTGCTATTAGAGAGGATTTATCTCTAGATCAGATTGCCAAGATATATGTAAAGGAAGTGGTAAGATTGCATGGAGTACCACTTTCTATTATATCTGATCGAGAACCGAGATTTATCTCGAAGTTCTGGCGAAGTCTTCAGCATACTCTGGATACAGAGTTGAGTTTCAGCACTGCTTATCATCCCCAGACAGACGGTCAGTCTGAGAGAACAATTCAAACCCTAGAAGATATGTTGAGAGCTTGCTCTATGGATTTCAAAGGAGGTTGGGATCAACACCTACCTTTGGTGGAATTTTCTTATAATAATAGCTTTCACTCCAGTATTCAGATGGCTCCTTATGAAGCTCTCTATGGAAAGAAATGCAGGACTCCAACTTGCTGGGATGAAGTTGGGGAAAGAAAGCTATTAGGACCTGATCTCGCTGATGAAATGGCAGAAAAGGTCAGATCTATTCAACAACACATAAGAGCAGCTCAGAGTCGACAGAAAAGTTATGCCGACAACCGAAGAAAAGACCTAGAGTTTGAAGTGGGTGATAAAGTGTTCTTACGAATATCTCCATGGAAGAGGGTTATGAGATTTGGAAAGAAGGGGAAGTTGAGCCCTAGATATATCGGTCCTTTCGAAATACTGGATCGTGTTGGGAAGATAGCTTACCGATTGGCGCTTCCACCGAATCTCTCTCAAGTTCACGATTTGTTCCATGTATCTCTCCTGAGAAAGTACATACCAGATCCTTCACATGTACTCAGCTCAGAAGTTGTACCGCTGGAGCAAGATCTTTCTTATGAAGAACAACCGATAGAGATTCTGGATCGTAGTGAAAAAGTCCTACGAAATAAGACCACTCGATTGGTGAAAGTTTTATGGAGGGACCACCAACTTGAAGAAGCTACATGGGAGCTTGAGGATATGATGAGGGAGAAGTATCCTCATCTGTTTGTTACAAAGTGACGAATTTCGAGGGCAAAATTCTTTTTAAAGGGGGTAGAATGTAACACCCGAGACTTTTATGTTATATGAATCATCAATGGAATCTTTTTCTACACAACACTTTCTTGGCTTGCTTTACACGCAATCGCGACCTTCCTCGATAGCTTGCGTCGTACGCAATACCGAGTTTCACTAAACAAAAATATGCTATTAAAACTAGCTGTTATGAATAGTAATAACTACTTTTTGAAATTTTATAAATTTTATTTTTCAAAATGGAATTCATTTTTGGACTCAGAATATCGAAATTAGCCTAGGGTGAAATTTTGGTATTTTTCTGAAAACTTTCAATTTTTGATGAATAGTGAAACCACTAAGTGGTTGGTTAAAAACTAAATTTTGCTTAAAACTTAATTTTACCGCTTCTGTGAATGGAATTTCAAAAATCCGACAGACACAGTTGATATCAGTAAGTAAAATGTGGTACAATGAGATAAAAATAATTTTTTGGCGAATAGTAACTTTTTACATTTTTTACTGCGGTTAATAGTAAATAGGGTAACTAAGGGTAAATATGATATTATTATTACCCTAACACAAGTACTAATTCTATTGGACAAGTGTAATTCGACCCAAAACAAACTTAGGAATAAAATATGACCATTTAGGCCCACTTGGATTAGATTAGGACATTTATTATTAATTTATTTAAAGAAGGGTTAAAATAGTTAAAATCAAAGTTTAATACGTAAATCATTTTTAATATGGGGTTATACATAAGATAAATTAGACTATAAATATTCATTAGAAAGATAAAAAGATTTCCTACATAATGGTATTTTATTTGTAATTTTTAGACATTAAATAAGTTAATTTATGTATGACACAATGATGATGCAGTAATTATCTTATTAATGAAATATTGACATAATTGATGTTATAAACACCAAAATAAATGTAATTTTAGACTTTTTATGAATTAAACTAATTTTCTAGGTTACTATGATATATTAGTGTTGATTTAATCAACTTGTTTCGAACATATAATTCTGTTATGACTTTCACAAAAATCATATATCAAATAGTGTCAAAATTGACACAAAATAGTTTTTAAATAAAATAAAATATTATTAATTGTTATTTTATTCCTAAAAATCTAAGGTTCGGCCAAATGACTTAGATAAGGATATATATATTAATAATAAACAATTTGGGGTTCGTTTGGCATGTTATAGTAAGTGTATTAACCATATAGTGAAAGAAAACAAAAGACATGGTAAAAGTTAAATTATTTAACTTAGAGTTAAATCTAATTGATAAGGTTAAAATAATACCCTAAACTTGTCTAAATCCTATTGGTTGGTATGATTTCGACCCATCCCCACTTTAGCTTCGAAATAAGACCATTTGGAACCATTATAAACCTATTTTGACTTTAATATAAAATAATATTTTGAGATATTCCTAAGGTGCCCCTCTCCTCCCTTATAAAAGGGAACCTCCTCCCCCTCCTCCTCACACCAATTTGAGCACTCAAGCTCGGCCAACCCCTGCCATTTTCTCCTCTCCACTTCCCTAGAATAATCCTAGAGGTCCTGGTCTTCTTCAAAGACCAATCTTAGTTCCCAAAGTGGAGGATTCAAAGAGGCGTTCCAAAGAAGAGGTAATATCCATTACCGATCTTTTCAATTTCTTTCTTCTTCAACTTCTTCTTCTTTAGTTGTTTCATGATAAAGTAATAACATAAGTATTACTTACATACTTATATGTTATTATAAATATTAAAAAACCCTAATTCACCTTCTATCCATCCTACGGAAAAATGAAATCACCGCGCGTGCGTACGTACGGAATACCGTCTCCACGCTGTGGTGTAATCTATTTTCCACCATCACTTTACAAGGATGGGTATAATGGTGTAATGAGTAACTATTTATGATTATTATAAAGTAATATTGATACTGAAATAATATATATATACTCCAATACAGTTCCACGATCATAGGAACGATATCATCACTCGTGCGTACGTACGAAATACCGTCTCCACGATGTGATGTGACTCGTTCTACATGATCATCATTACATAGTAATTATATAAATGAATTGAATGAATAAATATGATATATGTTACACTAATACCATTCTGGATATAAGGTATCTATAACCTTAAAATAATAATAAGAATGTATTCGGAAAAACACGCATAAGAACAAAAGGCAATAAAGACCCGAGTAACAAGTAACAATGAAATATTACTATCAAGAAGCTAAGAATATGACCATATATGATATCATATCAATATGTATGATTCTGGAATAAGTCAATAACATTATTTAAACCATTATACAGGAGCTTCATACACGTACAAAGCAAATTGGACCTAAGGTAAGGGAAATATCACAATCTCATTTTTATCCGAGATTGTTTATACTTTAGTATTTACTAGGGTGTATTTTATTATCCACATCCATTTTTCCTCAATGTGTAATATTATTTCCATCCTTATACAATAGTTTATATCCAATTTTACCCTTCGGTAAGTTTTTGTAAAAGATATGAAAGGAATCTTTTGTCGTTTTTCGTAAGAGGTACTTTTTGACTTTTCCGACAAAAGTACGAAGAATGTTTTTTTAACTTATACGGAATGAATGGATTTCTAAAACATTATTTCCAAGAAGCTTCCTTTACAAGTATTCAAGTTTATTTTTAATCAACTTATTTTAGTTTAAAATTTTATGGCATGTTAAGAAAGGAAAATTGTTTTTGAAGTAGAAAGGATATTTTCCTCAAGAATGAAGATCAAGTATTTTATCAAAATTATTTTCCATCTAAGATAATAAAAGGGTTCTGTTTTTATCCCTATTATTACATGGATTTGATTATTTTGTGATGGAAACATTTTTATGAATTCATTTATCTTATATGAATTGTTTTATGATGTCATGTTTATTAAGAATCCCATTTTTATTACATGGGTTATGCGATGATGTATGATTTATGATTATGTGGCACACATAAGAAAGGATTCATTATAAGATGGGTGGGACCTATATCTCTCTCCAATGCATTGGGTAAAGATTTTATATCTCATGATATAGACATGGCTGGAACGGTAGGTTATACCGGTTCAGTAAAACAGGACTGGAACGAGGGTGACTCGGTTCAGAAAGGGACTTTGTCCACTAATATAGTCTTGGCAATGAGTCATGACTAACAAGAAATGATTTTCCATGATTATGTGTGCATGCCACAAAGTTTCAAGTTTTATGTTATGATTATGGGGATCTCATTTTCACTTCTATGATTTATTCCATGTTAAGATATTATGATCTCTTTTGTAGGTTATGATTTTCAAAAAGATATGATATGATTTTTATTTCCTTTATTTGCCCTTGCTGAGCATTTGAGCTCACCCTTTTATGTTTTCTTTTCCCCAGGTCAGGAAGATGGATATTAAGTAGAATATGCTAAAAGGGACCCTAGATATGATGAAATAAATGGGAGACACTGTAGAATATTTATGAACCCGTTGTTTATGTTTCCCAGTTTCTAAAGACACTATACCTATATGGTCCTTTGTGGTTTTGTCATATGTTGTAATAAGTGTGCTTCAATTTTGAAGTATTAACAATGTATGTAAAGTATGGGTCATTATATGCATCGCGTTGTTCTCTCATGTAATTCTCTTGAAACTTATTCAAGGTAAAATTGTTTATGTGATTGAGCTACACCAAAAGGACTTCACCAATGGAGTTGCGCTAGGATCCTCATCGAAGGAACTACGCGACTGACTTCATCGAAGGACCTTGTTGAAGGACCGACGCAAGCAATGTCCTTTGAAAAAATTCCACTTTCTTCTTTATTAATCTAACCTAGAAATTTGGTAAATCTTTTCGTTGGATAAAATGACTCATTTGACGACCCATAACGAAGAAAATAATTCTCTCCAAAATGAACTGATGAAGATCATCGGGCTAGAATATTATGAAATTGTAGAAATTAATCATCCTAGACTAGGGAAGGGTCTGATTATGTACTAGCTTGACTATCCACAAAGTTATTACATATTCCTTTATAGAAGTGGGATTTTGCATGACTCCCATGTTCCATATATTAAGAAGTACATTCCAAAGAATTGTTTTCATTAGTATTATAACTATAATTGCATGAATATTAGTTCAAGGGGGTTCCGATACAAGAAGGAACAATCTCTATTAGTTTCATCCTTCATCATAGTGGTTGCACTCCAGATATTGAGGATCATGTTGTAGATCAATGACCACATAGTTATGATTCCACTTTTTGGGCTTCTCAAATAGATCAATATAATGGTTGGAAAAGATATTTGGACCTTCATTCTGGAGGGGGTGTAAAACCCGAGAGGATGTGGTCATTTTGGGTACATCAGACTTGTGTAGAATTCAAAAAATATTATTAGACGTTCATATCTATGAAGCTATCTGGATGGGGAAAATTTATATTTACAAAAATTAATTCATTCCTGAATTACTGAGCTGATGAAGTCCACAAATGAATTCCTTTCATTTTTCGCATGGTAAATTTGGCATTAGTCTCTGGGACATTTACCAAATAGCTATAATTCTCATTCTTGGAGAAATGTATGATGAATTCATCCCTCCTACTACAACATGGGGTGATGTTACTAGAACACCACCACTGGCCCATGAATTATTTACGATAGTGAATAATTTACTCAAGGATAAGAAATATATCCATACTAGTGTCTAGATGGAAGACTTCTTAGAACCAACAGCAGAGAAATGTCCAACCTATGGCCATCCTATTGTTCTTCCTTCTGTAGATAACCAAGCATGTTCAGGCACATATTAGCCTACACAGGAAAGAGGCGACTATAAGCACTAAGGCTATAAAGTCAACCCCTATATAGATGCAAAAGTACTCTTAGCTTCCTTCCATTCCATGTGGATAAGCATTTATTTTCTTCCAGTCTGTGAATCCATAGGAGGTGTAAGATCACTGACATTCATCATAACATCTAAATTGGTAGAGGGAAAGTATATTGGGTTAGAAACCCCTATTTTGGCAAGAATTTAACACCTCCTGCTGAATTTATACAATGAGAAAGATCCATTTAGAATTGAGGGGACATTCCAAATGTTGTGGTGCTGGATTGGAGAACATTTTTCTTCACACTCAGTGTTGAACTTAGTCATAGTTCCTAATGGTCGATTCACCCCGTTTTTACAGAAAGTTTCTGTTATTAAACCTCTGAACTTGAGACCTGATGAGGTACTGAAGGTATTAAATTTCTTTGGAGAATTAAACTTCTTTCATTTTGGTTACCCACCAATTGAAACATTTATTGATGATGGTAATGAAAATAATTATGTGATGAGATATTATATGATGGAATATTATAAATCATGATTGATGGTGAAATTATATGCGTGGCTTATGTCACCTATTGTTTTTCTTGTTAGTTCATATGTCTTCAATAGTCAAATACCTTCTCACCCACATATGTTAGACATGAGAAGCACCCATGGGTTGCATGAAAATTATAAATTATAACAACTTTAGAGGTATCTAAATTGTCAATTACATTACCTTCACTAGATGAATCAATTGGATAGGAAGCTGGGTATGCCAAAGCTTGGGTTTCTTCATATCCCCAAGGGGTTCTGACAAAAGAAATATATTGAGTGGCAGCTACAATGATAGTTGCATGTAGAAATCATGGAAAGAAGGCCAAGGCCAGAGATGACACATAAATTTCATAGTTTTTAGATCCCTCAAAACGTCTTCACAAGAAGAATAACAAAAAGACCAAGGATAAAAAAGCAATACCTACAACGCCAAGGCGATCTAGTCGCCACCATCAAACAGAGATTCCTATTCCATCTGTTGAACATTTTGAGGAAGAGAAGTCTAAAGAAGATCTTCAATCAGAAGGTGTTGAATCTCTTCCATAGTCAACCAATCCATGATCGAATTATGTGAGACCTTTGGCCATTCATCATTAGGAGAGTGTAACCCGTGATCTTAGGGAAGCCTGGGAATTTCTTCAGCATGAAATTCGAATACCAGATATTGGTTACATCAACGCACCTTTTGATTGCAATCTGAATAGTACATTGGCTGAATTAATGAAGTATATTTTGGAGTTAGATAATTTTATATATGAAACTGATGATCAAATCACTGCCTCAAAATGTTTATCTCATACACTGGACTTATGAGTCTGTGAAGGTTTAATTATCAAATCTAAGGAGGAGTGGGATATTTATCTTAATACTAAGAATGTATTTCTCTTTTTTATTTCCTCTCAACTCTACATTATCATTTATCATCATTAATCTTCATAAAAATGTATTTCTCAAGCTTGAATGTTGAGATGGAAGATCCAGACCGATTCTTGAATTGCCTCAGTATTGTCATGCATGATCTCCCATTGATACAACGAATGATCCTTTCAAGTTTCCAAAACGTTCTCCAGGAGCAAGAATCATGACTGGGGTAATGGAGATAGATAATCCTCAACCATTACCACATGTTTACCCTAACAAGAGAAGTGTTTCAATCTCTTTCCAAACTTTTGAACTAAAATGTAAAATAACAATGAGATTTCTTCGAAGCATTCACCGAAGGAGTAAGTATTTATACAATATTTAAGGCATGTAATTTTCTCAAGACATTCTGGTAAACACATTTTATCCTCTTGTATGATCTATGTATATCTCCTCTCTCAAGAGATTAAGAGTTGATTCATCGATATTAGAAAAAATAAGCCCAAGGGGAAACCCAGGTTCATGCTGACGAATCTGCAATTTCAGAAGATAAATCATAAATAGATTTAGTTATACATGATCCTAGATCTATTGAGGGAGAGGAATTCCATGGTAAGATGAAATACATTCCTTAGTGGATTTTTTCAAATAATCATGAAATAATCAACACAGATATTCTTATCACTTCAGAATAAGGGAATGAAGATCCAGGGCAATCTAAGACAGATGCTGATGTTGACCCAAATCTAGAAATACCTGATACTACTGTATCAATTGAAGATACAATGGAACAAAATTTCTATGGAGCCAATTTTGATATCATCCAAAAATTGTTGGATACCTTAAATGACTACGATGATTTAACATTTTAGGTTGTATACACTGAAATGATGTACACCCTTAATCTAAATGTTTATATTCCAGGTTTCATCAAGAAGTATGGGGATTTTCATGAGGAATTTTAATGGATTAAGTCCCAATTCTTTCATTTTCCATAAATAGTTTTTTCTTTAAATTGATTCTTTACATCAAAATTCACCCCATGCAGCTTTATCTTTAGAAAATGTCACAGAATCTTCCAGAACGGGGTATTCCACTTTATCCTTCTACTAGAGTTGGGGAAATACCAAGAGAGGATATTTCCCCAAGAGATGTTCCTGAGCCAACAAATTACATAAATGCAAGAATTCATGGAAATACCCCGTCTTAAGAAATATCTTTTTAAAACACTAGAGTTGAGAAAACAGGGGATGAATCCAATCAAGTAGCTGACTTATTATTGGGTAAATATAATAAGCCATATGAATCATATTTTTTTCATCAATTTGAAACTAAGAATGACCTTGATTTATCATTTAAGGTTATCGGCTTCTATATCAAAAGGTGAATCTTCTACAAACCCAAGAGAAGTAGAACAAGGCACTTCTCTAAGAGACCTGTTTCAGAGTACATTTTACCTCATGGTAGTGACTCAGATTCAGACATAGAGATGCAATATGCTCTTAGCGTGGCACGTAAAAAGATATGGTGGTAGATCTGAAGCATAATTGATGAAAATCCTTTAAATGAAATGTTATCCCTTTTTTCAAAACTCCCATCATTATTCTGCATGTTGGGATTTGGTGGGTTCAATTATCGGCCAGTCTACAATGCCATGAAAGAGACTATTCACCTACAAGAGATGGAGCATAAGTTATGACAAGGTTTTGAAGAGGCTAAATGACTCATCAATATTGTGGGCTTTCAAGTTGCAATTGTTGAGGTAGAGGAAAACCATAAAAATAAATCACTTGAGATTAGCCAAAAAATCAAAGAAACCATCAAGGAGTTGTAATATCTTCAACAACAATAGGATTTTGTTCATAAAAACATGAGAATTTAAATCAGTCATTAGAAGAAACCCAATTTGAGGGGATAACTGCCATTTAAACTACTAAAGAAGCACTTCTTCAGGTAGAGAAGGTTAGAGTTGCTCAACTATCTCAACATCAATAGGCAGCTGATAGAGCTAATGAAGCAATCCAACAATTGAAAAGTCATGTTTTGAGTTTATTCTAAAACATGATAGAGGTGATCTAGTTTGTGGATGGCCCTCCATTTTCATATAAATGAATGAAATTTTGTTTTTAATCATATATGCATTTTTTCCTATTCTTCTTCGTTGATTACAATATGAATGGTAAATTATGATAATTATCGCTTTATATTAAACAATATTTATTATAATAAGCAGAATGAAGTGTTCAAAATTTTATTATTAAGTCGAGGGACCTAATAAGCATAATTTTATTATTTCTAGGGTTATATGGATAAACCCACAAATAATATATCTTTTTATTTTTCATATTGCTCAATATTACAAAAATCATACAAAAATATATGTTTTAGTGAGCTAGAACTCAACTTTTGTTCAGAGTCCCCTTTGTGGGTTGTCAATATGATGAGTACCTGGCTGAAGTTATATGCGTCCCAAATTAATTAACCATTCTTAAAACTTTAGTATAGAATATGTTCGGGGTTGACCCACAGGGAGCAATGGCGTGCATGAATTCAATTGAGATGAATATTAATTAGGTGAAGTATGCAGAATTTAGAGTTGATTGGTTTGATTTTGATTTTGGATTAAAAATATATTATTTTACTTTAAAGAAATGATTAACAGTTTCAAAGAAAACAATGAGTGAATTTTAAGAGTTTAAATGGGGAGAAAAAGTTGTGTTGGGGTTGTGGTGATTAAGGAGTTCTTATGAAGATTGTTTAAATGGTGATGTTTTTCATAATAACTCAATCATTATAGATTTTATTTTGTTGCAAGATTTCCTTGGTCCAGTTCATCTTGTTTGGAATTAGAGATATAGACTCCTTGGTCCAGTAGTTAGGATTCATTAATTCTTCATTAAGATCAGTCCATTATTTAAATTGGTGAAATATTTCCAATGGTCATGGATGTTTTCACTTTTACTTCTCTTTTGTATCGCTGAGAATTATTCGCTTGGTCCGGCTCAGAATTCTCAGTAATTTTCAGCAAAGATTTAAGAGTAAGAAGAACTAAGAAGAATGAACACAACTATCTAAATTAATACGTCATAATGCAATCCTTCATCGCCACAACCCCAACACAAGGGGTTTAGTTACACATGAAGAGAATAATAGGGATAAAAAACGTGATACCTGATGAATTAATCGTTTAAACTTCGAGGATAGATGTCAGTAGGTGTAATGGTGGAACTACGGCACTACAATGGCTCATGAACGGCGGCAGCAGAACTTCTCCCTTCCATCAATGGTTTTTCAACTCTAAATTCCGGATTCCAAGGCTTCCATTTATAGAATAATAAATTAAATGACATATATAGATAGTACACGTCGTGTACTTCTGTCCACTCACTTTGGGGACTGTTTTTCTTCACTGGTAGGTGGCCTAACATGCCATCTTTGACTTGAGTATGGCGCAGCTTGGTAAGAGTCTGTACACGGCGTGTAGCGCCACCCCACAAGACGCGTAGTATCAAAACATTGGCCGACACCACTTCTAGAATAGAAGACACAAAATATAGAAATGGAACACGCCATGTCTCTTTCAACGGCCACATGGGCATGTAGACTCTTCTCGGCAAAAACCGCTTCTAGATTGTAGTACACAACATGTAGCCCCATCCCACATGGTGTGTAGCTTTCGCCTGGAAACATGGGCATGTACTCCCTCCTCCGGTCCATGTCCCTATCTGGATGTACACGGCTTGTATAAAAATTACACGCAGTGTAGTTTGAAAATTTCCAAATATTTCTCTTGATTTGTGTATTTTTTCCAGAAAGCTCCTCAAAGTATACAGAGTAACCAAAATCAAAGAATATGTTCATGAAACAACAGATATTTGATGAAAACATGTCTTTATTTTCAATAATATATATGAGAATGTATACAAAAATTGGGTGCATCAAATTCCCCCACACTTAGTCATTTGCTTTCCCTCAAGAAAAATCTCATCATCTAATTAAAGAGGCTATATTATTAAAATGAAGGCATTCAATTAATCAGATGTACAGATGATAAAGTTACCGAGGAATATTCTAAAAGGCACAAATAAATTCAATTCATAAGATATTAAAATCATGCCTCATATATAATTCAATTAACTAATCTCATCCTATTTTAACACATTTTTCAACCTTTCAAAAATAAGCATGCCACTTGATGATTTACCTTACCAGTTAAAATCACACTCCACACTGGAGATATATTTTTTCAAAGTTATGCTCAATCTATGGTATATACATTTTACCCATATGTTTTCAAGATAACTTTTTCTCTACTTAAAAAAAATTGAATTACAAAAATCATGAGGGCTTAATCAATAAGGTTCAAGTGTCGCTATGGATAATGGTTGGTAGGTTCAGATGTGAAAAATAATTTATGAGGCTTGAAAAAGGACGGCTAATTCCTTTAAACAACATTGTATGACACTTAATGTAAATCTCAATGAAAATGAATCCTTCACGAGCTCAGTAGTATGCTATTATAATCACCACATTTTCCCTTAGTCAAATAGGGTTCCAAATCATATGAGTACAAGGTTCCCTTCTCTTTGGATTTCTTCTCTCTCTCTCTCTCTCTCTCTCTCTCTTTAAGAATAACTCAAGGGAAACACTTATGAATACAACAAATAATTATTAAGAACCCTTTTTGCCCCAAATAGTCAAGAGGCACTCACCCACATTTATTTCATGATTGTTCCCAAAAATATTCCATGTATTTCTAACTCCCTCATTAAAGCTCCAAAATGAATAATCATGCAAAGTTCAAAACGAAATAGGGTAGGAAGGGAAATTGTATTTTAATGTGGCTTCCTATAAAGGCTGTTCATGGATTCTATGGGTTTACCGATGATTAAATGTAATGTAGGTCTCAAGATAAAGGTGTGAAAACAATCTGGTGCCTCAATCATTTTAAAGAAATTCAAAAAAAACTTCCTGTTTTGAAAAGAAAACATGAAAATTATGGTAGTGATGCATATCCTAAAAATCTCTCGAGAAAGAGGGAATTAGAAAAGAAAGATGAAAAAGGGTTTAGAATACCTCTAAGGAGTGGAAAAATAATAAAATAATAATCAAGTCATGAAATGCATATAAATGATTAGCCTAATTAATGTAATTAATCAACGACCAAAAGTAGCAATTTAAACTATATCAGTAATCATTTTAAATCACTTATGAATCAGAATAAGCATGCAACCCTCAAAAAGTTCCTACTGAATAACTCTAGCATTTATAAGAATGATTCACCAAAACATGATTCACATTTTAAATTATATAATCTAATAATGATGTCTCCTAGATTATTTCAGTAGAAAAGACTAAGGTGGAACAGAGATAGATTCAAGTGCAGTCCCCCCCACACATAAGACGACACATGGCCCACCAAGTGTATGACGAAGTAAAAGGGTGGGCAAGGGTGAGAGACGGGGGACAAAATGAGGGTAAGCAGTGGAAGGAGTAAATCCAAAAGTAAAGACAATAGAAATGGAAAGATACTCCCCTCATGAAAAGTGATGCCCACGACGCTCTATGATACATGTGACTGTCAAGAAAAAAAACTGAAACATGCATAACATCACAACACAAAAAATGACAAATGAGATATATAAGATAAAGAAAAATGTCACTATCATGGTGTCACCTCAGGGGACGTAACATCCTGTACAGAATCAGCTATCAGAGCCTGTGTGGGAGCCGTTGAAGTGGGAGACTCAGATGCTGGACTGGGAAGGGTAGCTAGAGAAGTAGGAGCCACATGTGCTAGACATGGCGAAGGAAGCTCAGCAGCAAGCCCTGGACTAGCAGCAGTGGTGGCACAAGGAGAAGCAGTAGCTGGACCTACCATAGAATTTAGAATGGAAGTCGTGGCCTGTGCAGGAGAGGGCGGTGGAGCATTAGCCGAAGGGCTAGGCGCGGAGGCAGAGGCAAGAGGTGGAGGCAACAGAATTCCAAGATGCTTATCAATATGCGCCAACAGCTGCTCCATGCGGTCCTTGCAGCTGTTGAGACGAATCAAATTCATCACAATGGTGTCCTGGCGGCCGATGAGACGAACTGACTACTGCTTCATCTGATCCTGGAAGCTGTTGAAGCGACCCAAGACCTGCTCCATCGCGGCTAGCCGTTCAGAAAGGGCATGATCGACTGAGGGTGTGGGGGGAGGTGGGATGGTCGAGTGGTCAGAAGAATGAAGGAAAAAAGAAGTGGGGTTAGTAGGAGTTGGGTGAGTTGGAGAAGCTGGAGGGGGTGGGGAGGGAGGTGCATGGTCATCTGCTGGGGCAGGAGGGTCAGCTGGCGGCTGGGGGTGATCCTGAGCAAGGATGTAGGCATCCACTGCTTCCAGACCATCCCCATGCGAATGAGCATGAGAAAGTCCACCCACTTGGGTGAACATAACATGTCATTAGGAAAATAGGGATCGAATACCCCAAGGTGGGGGTGATATGGGTAGTGTAAAACCCTCTGTTCAGGTTTCCCAAATGGAAAGTAAACATGGTGTGGAAATTGGAGGCGGCTAGATAGGGGAGGTCTGGGTAGTCATGCCGGATGACATAGGTAAGGAGCTCCATGTCACGGCCAATCACGGCCCACTTATTGTCATGGATGGGGAAAACGGATGGCGCTGAAGCACCGGTGGGAGAAATGGATGATGGGATCAGCTATAAGAGTTCTCTTCTAGGAAGTGGGGGAGTACCGGTGGTCAGGCCCAGCGATCTACGCCACATGGCATCGAGCTCAGAGCGCTCGGGCCGGGTCAATATAGAAACACGAGGTGGGGTGATGGGATGGGGGTAGAAGCCACACCCTTGTCCAAAATCAGTCATAGCGAAGGAGAAATGTCGGCCGCCTAGCCGAAACCGGACTACGGGAACCGCATCACCCGGTGCCTCCCAGTACTCCTCTATATCAAACTCAAAGGATGCCGCAAACTCCAAAAATAAATCAAGAAAAACAAGAGTACTGACCTGTAAAATATCTAGGAGTGGGGTGTGCATGAGAATATCCTCCAAGTCCTCCCAAATACCTAGCTACTGTGGAATGCTGCTGTTGAGGTAGCGGCCACTCAACCATATCGGTTGACGAGAGAAGCGTCAGACCCAATCATATGCGAGGTTGGTGACCAGGAAGACTATTCAGAGATAGGGAGAATTGGCAGGTCCCGGCCCTAGTGCATGTGCTGCAGCGGCCACTAGCTCTAAGGGTGGATTTGATGAAGTAGAGGGTGGCTCTGTAGATGGTGCGATCGATGAGGGACCAGCTGCTGATGATGATGGGGTAGGTAGAGCGGCGGCTGGTGGAGCAGAAATGGTAGTGCTCGGATGATTGGTGCCGGAAGGTTGAGGTGCAGTAGAAGTAGGCCGCATCTCTATGGATGCAGTGAGTGGCGGAAGAATGGGTAATGGAGGGAGCTCGAAGACTGGAGTGTCCGGATCCGGCTGCATAGGCGGTCGGAGTCGAATTCGACAAAAGATGGGCCCCTCGCCCTTAGTGGCAGAGGCTGGCCACTTCCCCCGAGAAGGATCTCTATATGCCATATCCTGAAATACAAAGAAAAAGGAAAGAAAAAATAAAGAAAATAAATGAAAACAAATAAAATGTGAGAGAAAAGAAAAAAAATAAAAGTGCACGGTGTGTATTCCAGAGTATATGCCGTGTAGTGGAAAATGTAGAGTAGTCCGTGTTCTTTGGAAAGGCACGGCGAGAGTAAAAATAGACCGTGTAAAAGTACACAGTGTGTACCGAACATACATGCCGTGTTCACACAAAGTGTAAGTGGTCATGTAATACAAACGACACAGTCATGTTGTAACCAGTTCAATGAATAAGGGACACGCCATGTATGGAAAAAACACAGCGTGTTCATGTCTCGGAGAACATGACTGTATGGTGGTGAGACACGTGCCAGCCAAAGGAAATGGTAGACACGACGTGTACCGAACACATATGCCGTGTATATGAACATTTTTTAAGAGGTTGTGTTAGGTGCCAAACATGTTTCGGCCAAAGGAAAGGGTATACACTGCATGTACCAAACACACACGCTGTGTATGTGAAAATGGTGTGTGAGGGCATGTGTAAAAAGTTACTCGGGCAAGATGAAAAGGACACGGTGTGTCCCGAACATAAACACCGTGTATATTTAAATTTCGAATTATTTGGTGTGTGTCCATGTACAGATGTACACGACATGTGTCCATCATTTCGTGGCCGTGTACTGGCGGAATCCGAATGGTCGGCCAATCTAATAAACACCCTAAACAGATCTAAAAATTTGAAATAGAGGGTGTAGAATGGCATACCTTGATCAAGGATCACAATGCATGGGAAATGAGAGCTTGTAATGCACCAAATCATCAGATCTGAGAAATGGGGGTGAAGGTGGCATTCAGGAGAAGAAAATAGGAAGAAGGGAAAGAGAAAGGGAGGCTACGCGACACAGGCTGAAGCCGGGTGGCCCGCGGCCTATATAGGCAAGGTACACAGTGCGTATATCTGGACTACACGCCTTGTATCCCAATTTTTTTAAAAAAATTAATACAAATATACTATATATTAATTCATATTAATTAATTAAAAATAAAAAGTTAAATAGGTATATATATGTAGATAAATAATTAAAAGAAAATAAAATTATACACATAGTGTAGAGGGAAAATACACACCATGTGTTTAAAAATTGTAAAAAAAGAAGTACAACCTTTGGTCTGGTGGTCGGGCGAGGATCGAACAAGAAATCGGCCGTTCTGAACGGAAGTCCCCAACCACTAGAGAGAAGGTTGTACTGCTACCAATATTTATCATTTATATATATTTATTCTATCCATACTATACACACGGGAATAAAGAAAAAGCACGATGTGTGGTTTTTATTTAGGAATGGATGGGGATGAAAAGGGGAGATTAGCGCGATTCGAAACCCGGTCTTTTGAACCTGGTGCCGAAACCTTGCCAATCTGCCATCTTCATGCACATGTTATTTCTTATTTTTAAAAAAGTTTCAATTTATATTGAAAAAGTATGGCGCACACGGCATATAAAAAATACATGTCACGTGGTTTAATTAAATGAACAAATGATGGAAATGGGATGGTTTTCTAGATTCGAACCCGGGTCTTTTGGAACCGAATTACGATTCTAGACAACCTGTCCATCACCATAATGGGTTTTATTATATTTAAAAACATTTATATATATATATGAAAAATATCACACACATCATGTAAAAAAAGGAGGAACCCCGTGCTGAAGGTAGTTTCGAACCGGTGACGGCTTGAACAATCTCCAGTGACTTTACCATCAGCACCGTCATCATCCCTGGTTATTTATTTGTTATTTTATAGATTTATACTATTATGATTATAAATTAAAAAGATAAGTACATGCCGTGTATATAAGTGAGACATGACGTGTATCCTCTGGGTTGCCTCCCATGAAGCGCCTTTGTTTTAGGTTGTTGGCTCGACCAACTTACCTTGCTTACCTGAGCTATATGGTGGACAAAGTTCCCACCGTGTTGTCTTTTGGTTGATAAGTCTTCAACCATTTCCTGTTTACTTTGAATGGTCAACCATTTTCTCCAGAAATTTCTACCGCTCCATGATGGAATACGCGTACAATGTGGAATGGTCTAGACCATCGTGACTTTAACTTCCCAGGGAATAAGTGAAGGCGAGAGTTTAAGAGAAGTACTTGATCACTAGGTTGGAAAGATTTTCCCAAAAATCATCCGATTGTGAATGGCTCTTGTCTTCTCCTTGTATAGCTTGGCATTCTCGTATGCTTCTAATCTGATTTCATCGAGTTTCTACAGTTGGAACATCCGTTTTTCATCAGCTTCCTTCAGATCAAAATTTAGGTCTTTGACAGCCCAGTAGGCTTTGTGTTCTAATTCAACTGGAAGATGGTTGGGCTTGCCATAGACGAGGCAGAATGGGGAATTTACAGTGGTGTTTTGAAAGTAGTACGATAAGCCCACAAGGCATCATCTAACATCTTGGACCAGTCCTTCTGCGAAGTGTTCATTGTTCTCTCTAGGATCTGCTTGAACTCATGGTTGGAGAGCTCTACTGTCCACTGGATTGGGGATGATATGGTGTCCCCATCTGATGATTTACTCCATACATCGACATTATTCATCTCATTAGTGTTTTGTCAAAGTGGGTCCCTCAATCACTGATCAGTACTCGAGGAACCCCAAACCTGTTAAAAATATTTTTCTTTAAGAAATTCATGACAACCTTTGCAGTGTAATGTGATCTAACAGTGGCTTCCACCCACTTGGAGACGTAGTCGATGCAGATCAGGATGTAAGTGTTCCAAAAATATGGTGGAAAGGGACTGATGAAATCTATGCCCCACATGTCAAAAATCTCGACCTCCAAGATGGGGTGTTGGGGAATCTCGGCTCTACGTCCCACATTACCGGTCCTCTGGCACCGATCGAAATAGGAAACAAAGGCCCGAGAATCTCTATGCATGGTGGGCCAGAAAAATTAAGACTACAAGATCTTAGCTATGGTACGGTCTATCCCATGATGTCCTCCTACTGGTGAGGCGTGGCAGAACTCCAGGACACCGTGAACATCATCCTCTGGAATACAATGGTGGATCACCCCATCTGCATAGGATTGCAACAGCAGAGAATCCTCCCAGAATTACCTTTTCACATCAGAGAAAAATCTTTTCCTTTGCTAGAAAGAGAGGTCGGGGTGAACGATACCTGTAGCCAGAAAATTAGCGATATCAGCATACCAAGGTCTAGGTGTTTCGTTGACCAAAAATAGGTGATCATATAGAAAATCCATCCTGATCTCCCGATCTTGTTCCTTCTCCAAATGAGGCACCTCGATGCGGGATAGATTGTCAACAATGAAGTTCTCACTCCATTTCTTATATCGGATCTCAATATCAAATTCATCTAGAAGGAGTACCCAGCGGATCAATCAGGGCTTCACATATTTCTTGGTTTGTAGGTAATTTAGTGCTGCATGGTCAATATAAACAATAACTTTACATAGCACTTAGTAAGAACAAAACCTGTCAAATGCAAAAACCAAGGAAATCATCTTCTTTTCTATGGGGGTGTAGTTGATCTATGCCTCATTGACCATCCTGCTGGCTTAATAGATAGGTCGGAAAATCCAGTCAAGAAACTGGCCCAAGTCTGATCCCACTGTGTAGTCGCTCGCATCGCACATCACCTCAAATTGTTCCTCCCAGTTGGGATAAATCATAACTAGAGCTTCCACTAGACGCTGCTTTAGATTCTAAAAATATTAGACACATGTCTCATCGAAGTCAAATATGGAATCCTTGGTTAGAATATTGGTGAGGGGATGGTGTATTATGGAGAAGTCGTGGACAAAACACCTGTAAAAACATGCATGCCCCAGGAAGCTGCAGTTGGATCGGACAGAAGTCAGTATAGGTAGTCGTGAAATGACTTCGATCTTCATCGAGTCCACCTCTATCCCCTTTGCTAAAATTTTGTGCCCAAGGACTATGCCACTCTGCACCATGAAATGACACTTTTCTTAGTTCAAGACTAGGTTACTGTGCGCCCATCATTCCAAAACTAGCTCCAGGTGCCTTAAACAAATGGTGAATGATTTTCCGTAAATGAAAAAATCATCCATGAATACGTCCAGGATTCGTTCCACCATGTCGTGGAAGATGGCCAACATACAGCACTGTAAGGTTGTGTGGGAATTTTACATGCTGAAAGACATCCTTCGAAAAGAAAACTTGCCATATGGGAAAGTGAATGTGCTCTTTTACTGATCCTCTTGAGCAATGGAGATTTGGTTGTTGCTGGAAAAACCGTCATGAAAGCAATAGAAGTTGTTTCCTGCTAGTCTCTCAAGCATCTGATCCATGAATGGAAAGGGGAAATTATCCTTTCTTGTGGCATCGTTTAGCTTCCAGTAATCCACACAGACTCGTACGCCCGTTATAGTGCATGTAGGGATGAGCTCGTTCTTTTCATTTTATATCACAGTGATACCCCCCTTTTTGGGTACCACTAGGAGGGGACTCACCCACGGACTATCTGAAATGGGATAGATGATGACGACAACTAATAATTTGATCACCTCCTTCTTTAAAACTTCCTTCATGGGAGGATTAAAGCACCATTGTGGTTTCCAAGATTTCTTTGCACCTTCTTCAAGTAGCACCTTATGTGCAAATGATAAGGCTGATGCCCTTCAGATCAATGACTGTCCATCCAATAGCATGCTTCCACTATTTGAGAACCTACAGAAGTGCATCTTCTTGCTCTTGTGACAGTTCTGTGTTAATTATAACAGAAAATTTTTGATTGGGCCCTAAATACGCATACTTGAGGGAAGATGGAAGAGGTTTCAGTTCGAGTTCAGGTTCCTTTAAAATTGAAGGCACAAGTGGTTGCACCTTGTCCCATTCCAAACTATCAAGAAAGACTGCATGCTACCAATAGTGGCCGCCCTGGCCTTCTAAGAATTGCAAGTCTTCTGGCGCATCTTCTTATAGAATATCTTGAATAAGAAAATCATTTGAAGTAAAATGACATACTAGTTCATCCCATTTTTCTCTAAAATGGTCAACCATGGTGGACACTGCATAACATTACCCATGATCTGACAAGGAAGCATGTTTGATAGCCTTGAAGATGTTGTAGAAACTCTTTCATCCCCTACCCTGAAAATAAGATCTATTTGTTTCACATCGATCAGTACCTTACCAATTTCCAAGAAAGGACTTCCAAGTATATGTTGTGCTTTCTGATCATCTCCCATATTGAGGATGATGATATCAGTGAGGAGGATCAGCCTAACCACTTTGACCAGTACGTCCTCCAGTAGTCCCTTTGGATATTTGATGGTTCGATCAACGAGTTGAAGGGCTGCATGGGTAGGCTTGAGCTCGTCGGGTCCCAGATTCTTGAAAACATCAAGGGGCATGAGGTTTACGCTGGCCCCTAAGTCGCAGAGGGCCTTCCCAAACTCACAAGATCCAATAGTACAAGGAATGGTGAAACTACCTCAATCTTGGTGTTTGGGAGAAATTGACTGCTGGATGACGGAAAAACACTCCTTGGTGAGGGAAATGGTGCCCAGATCCTCCATTTTTCTTCTGTTGGAGTGTATTTCCTTCATAAATTTGGCATAGGTGGGCATCTGTGGCAGCGCCTCTGCAAATGGAATATTTATATGCAGCTTTTTGAATACCTCCATGAATTTGCTGAAGTGGTGGTCCAGCTTCTTCTGCATCAATCTCTCCGGAAAGTGTATGGCAGGTTCAAAAGGTTTGACAACATCTTTCTCTTTATTCCGTGAAACATCCATCTGTATGATTTTAGACGAGGTGGGGTCGGTATTGGTAGCTTTTCCATCAACAGTGGGTGTGGATGCACCTAGTTGTGATGATTGGTTCGGTTGGAGCTCTTTTACACTTCAGAGCATGATGGCATGTGTCTCCTCTATTAGGTTCATCTCTGTGTTTCCCGGTAGTGTACCGGGTTGCCTCCCTACTAGCTGATTTTCTATCTGGCCAATTTGTTTCTCCAGGCCTAGAATCGAAGCCTCCTAATTTTGGAACTGAGTCTCCGTAGTAAATATGAATTTAGTCATCAAATCCACTAACCTCAAGGTGTTCTCCTGCTGAGGTGGTTTTTGAGATGGTGGAGGAGGTGGCTGCCGTCGCTGCTGTGGGTGAGGTTTCTGATACCCTTTTTGCTGATAAGGACTAGGCTGGAACTGTTGCAGCCTTTGATATTGGTTTTGGTATGGAGGTTGGTTGTAGTTGGGCGGTCACTGGGGCAGAAGATTCAACTATTGTTGGCCCCAGCATGTGTTCTGTTGATCTCGCTATGCTGGGTTCTTGTACTACTTATACTGGTTGGGCCCTAGATTTTGGGCAACATAACTTACCACGCTCGTCGAAGGGCCTCCATTCGAACCCGGGAATTCTCCCAAGATGTCGTTATCACCATAGTCATCGCATGCTAGATGGTTCACCGCATGAACTTGAGATGCTCCTTTGAGATTCAATGCTTTTATTTTCTTGGACACAACGTCCAACTGAGCAGAAAACATAATTGTAGCGTCAATATTGTGCATACCTTGCTCTGGTTTCTCCCGCTCGGAGTTCCCATGGAAGCTGTTGGCTGAAATGTCTTCCAGTAGTTCGAATAGCTCTTCAGGGGATTTCCGCATCACCGTCCCTCCGGCAGTAGCATCCACTATAGATTTAGTATTCGTTTTGAGTCCTCTGTAGAAGGTCTGGACATGCATCTAGAGTGGGAGTCTGTGGTGTGTGCATTTTTGTAGCATCTCTTTGAAATGTTCCATGGACTCATATAATGACTCAGAGTCGTGCTGCTGGAAGTTGTGGATCTCCTTCCATAGCATCAGCGCCTTCGATGGTGGAAAGTATTTGGATAGAAATGCCTAGGCCAACTCCTCCCAGGTGAGGATAGATCATTGTGGAAGCCCCTTGATCTAGTCTTTCTCCTTGTCCCATAGAGAGAAGGAAAATAGGAGAAGACGGATGGCATCCCTGGACACACCATGGTAACGAAATGTGTCATAGATCTCCAGAAAATTAGAGAGATGGGCGTTCGGGTCTTCACTAGGTAGGCCTCCGAATTGGACGGTGTTTTGGATCAGTTTCATGATTTCAGGCTTGATCTCATAGTGCTGGGCCTGTACCGAAGGACGAACGATGCCAGTATCATCTCCTTGGATTGAAGGATGTCTGTACTCTATAAGAGTATGTCTTGGAGGTGGCTACTGAGGTGGTGGAGGTTGCAGATACTGCGGCTCCCGAGGGATTATATAGGGCCATTGGAAGAGTTGCTGCAGTTGTTGAAGTTGGTTGTATACTAGAGGAGGTTTTTGTTGTGGCTGCTAGTAATCCCTCAGAAGGAATTCCATGAAGCCTCTAGGAGCCTGCTCCAAAAGACCAACAGTAAGAGGCTGCTGATCCTGGTACTAATGCTCAGCCGTAGAATCCACAGATGGCACTCCCTCTTCCATGTTCGCCATGGTTCGTGGCTGTTGGTTGTGAGTTTCTTTTAGTGCATGCCGGCGATGAAGTAGGGTCGATTTGATTTCCAGGTGATGCGGAAGTAGTTCCGATGAATCGGCACTCCTAGACCATGTAGGGCATCTATTCATGCAATTTAAGCTTTCATACAATCACAACACAAAATACCAAGCATAACAAGGTAAAAATAAAATAGAAAATTGAAGTGGAATTTGAACAGAAATTTTTGGGAATTATTGATTTTTATTTCACTTAATCAATTATTAACACAATTTAAATCATAGCAATAAAACCAAAGATGCTCCCCCATAGTGGCACCAAAATTTGGCCTCTCTTGTCATTATGTCTGAAGTTATATGCGTCCTAAATTAATTATCCGTTCTTAAAAATTTATTATAGCATAAGTTCGGGGTCGGTCCATAGGGAGCAATGGCATGCATGAATTCAATTGAGTTAATTCTTAATTAGGTGAAGTATGCAGAATTTAGAGTTTTTTGGTTTGATTTTTGTATTAGATTAAAACTATATTGTTTTACTTTAAAGAAATGATTAACAGTTTCAAAGAATACAACGAGTGAATTTAATGAGTTTAAACGGGAAGAAAGAGACGCGTCAGGGCTGTGGTGATTAAGGAGTTCTTATGTAGATTGTTTAAATAGTGATGTTATTCATAATAACTCAATCATTCTGGATTTCATTTTATTTCATGATTTCCTCGCTCCAGTTCCTCTTTTTTGGAATTAGAGAAGTAGACTTCTTGGCCCGGTAGTCAGTGTTCATTAATTCATCATTAAGCATAGTCCATTATTTGAATCTGTGAAATCTTTCCAATGGTCATGGATGTTTTCACCTTTACTTCTCTTTTGTATCGCTAAGAATTCTTCCCTTGGTCTGGCTCAGAATTCTTAGTAATATTCAACAAGTATTTAAGAGGAGTAAGAAGAATTAAGAAGAATGAACACAACTATCTAAATTAATACAACATAATGAAATCCTTCATTGCGACAGCCCCAACACAAGGGGTTTAGTTACACATGAAGAGCATAATCGGGATAAAACACTCGATACCTGACGAATTCACTGTGTAAGCTTCGAGGATAGATGCCGGTAAGTGTAATGGTGGAACCACGACACTACGGTGGCTCGGGAACAGCGGTAGAAAATATTCTCCCTTCCTTCAATGGTTTCTGAACATTAAAATCCGGAGGCCAAGGCCTCCATTTATATAAAAATAAAGTACAAGATGTGTACAGAAAGTACACGCCGTGTACTTCTATCCACACACTTTGGGCACCATTTTTCTTCACTGGTAGGTGGCCTAACACGCCGTCTTTGACTTGAGTATGGCGCCGCCTGGATGGTGTTTCTACATGGCATATAACACCACCCACATGGTGTGTAGTATCAAAATATTGGCCTACATTCCCTTCTATAATAGAAGACACGACATGTAGAAATGGAACATGTCGTGTCTCCTTCAACGGCCACATGGGCATGTAGACTCTTCTCGGAAACAACTGCTTCTAGAATGTAGTACACGACATATAGCGTCGTCCCACACGGCGTGTAGATTTCTCCTGGAAACATGGGCATGCACTCCCTCTTCTGGTACGTGTCCCAAACTGGATGTACACGATGTGTATAAAAAGTAAACACCGTGTAGAATGAAAATTTCCACAAATTTTTTTGGATTTGTGTATTTGAGCGAGAAAGCTCCTGAAAGTACGTAGAGTCACCAAAATCAAAGAATATGTTCATGAAACAAGAGATATTTGATGAAAATATGTTTTTATTTTCAATAATATATATGAGAATGTATACAAAAATCGGGTGCATTAGTACTATGACTCTTGTTTTTGGTAGTTTAGAGTCATGCATGTTGGACTATAATGGGTCAATATTTAGGGTCGAAATAACTTTGACCGTAAACATTGAATTAGATCCAAAACAAAAAATTGAGGCTAAGAATTACTTTAATACTCATTAAATATTTCCAAGGGGAATCTTGAGTTTTGATTTTTTATTGTTACCAAATTTAAAATCTATATCAACATATGGGGTGACTTTTCCAAGAACGAAGTAACCATTATTTAACAAACCCATTATGGGGGCTGTATTATGCAGGGGTAACTGGGACATATGCTGCATAGAAAAATAGTGGAATCTTCTAAATGACATGCTTTTTATGTAGGCGACTTATGAAATGACACCTAAGGGAATGTGTTTCATAGTGAAGAAAAATATCTCTTTAGGAATCTAAAATTTTGTTGTTGATATATAGGGGAAAATAAGATTTGGGGGACTCAAGACCACAGTGGGTGATTTTTCCAAGAAAAGTAATTTTAAGAATGACAGGGCTACTGTATACCGACATATGTCATGAATAGAAAAACCATATTTATACAAAATTGGTGTATGAATACTGTATAGTTTTAAGTCATACAGTGAGTACATAAGTACTCTGCAGTTTTTTAGTCATCCAATGAGGAAATTGTGTGGCTTTAATTTATGGTCTTTAGCTCTAACCAAAGGCATGAGAAAACTCTCCCAATTTCATGATAATTTTGTTTGGAAACATTCTATCATATTTAGAAATAAAAGAGGAAACTATAAACTATTATTTAGGAATTCATGGAGCCGAGGAATGACATGGGAAAAGGGATAAAAGCATTTGAGGAAGTCTTTTACAAGAATAAAGTTACCATTACATGACAAACACATTATGGGATTTGTATTATGAAGGGAAAACTAATGCATATGTTGCATAGCTAAATAGTGGAATCTTTTGACTGACATGCCTGTTATGTAGGCAACTTAAGCAAGGCCACCTAAGGGCATATACTGCATAGTCAGGAAAAAGATATCTCAAAAGTTTGGCGTTCTATTCCTAAAAGATAAAGAATGTTTATGGAGGTTCAGAATTTTTGAAACACATAGTTTGGTTTGTAGAGAAAGGTACATGAATAAGAAAATGGTATTTTAATCAAGATATCCAATGAATCGGAGGAATATGACATTTATGAAGGTCTGACCCAAACGAAAAAGATATGATATCTATAGTTTTAGGTCCTACAACTAGGAAAAAAATGGAAACAATATATAACATGTTGCCAAGTGATTTCAAGGTTATTTCATAGTGCATCAAACACATGATGAGGGAAATGTGTATACCATGGTCATGAAGTCGTTCATATTGTGAAAAAGATAATGGGATAAGAATACTTGAATGACTATTTTAAAATACATATTGTTGTATATTGTCATCAAATAATAAAGGGGAAAATGATTCTATAACCAAAGAATTAAGTTACCATTACTTGACAAACCCTTTATTGAGGCTGTACTATGTACGACCAACTGGGGAATATGATGCATTTCCAAACTATAACATCTTTTGACTGAAAGGTATTTTATGTAAAAAACTTATGCAAGGCTGCCTAAGGCCACATGCTGCAATGTAAGGAAAAAGAGCTCTCGAGTATTAGAAAACCTATCGACATAAACCCTAAGAAAGATTATAAAAATCTGAAAATATTCATTATTAACATTGTGAAATATGGAAGGGGGTTATGCTCAATTCATATGAAAAGTATTTGAACCAATATTGGCCATGAGTTTTATGTTCTTTACATAGATCTGACTCATATGTAAAATGGAGACTGTCTTTGTTTTCATTAAATTAATATACCGATGTGTAGTTTTAAGACATGCAATAAAGACATTATACTATGTTTTGTTGAAGTCATGCAGTGAGGACATTGATAAACCCATATGAAATTAAAATACTATAATTATTTAAAGAAACCTTTTACCCAATTTCTAAACTAACTTGAAAAATGTTCAGTGTGAGAAACAAGGAGCAGTAAGGGTCTCTTTTATAATACGAAGGTGACACAGATGAAGAATGGGGCGTTAGATTTTCATTTAGTTTAGCATCATGTGGTAAGGATGATGATGAACAGATGTGAAAGGAAAGGACATATTATATCTACGATAAGGGATGACACCCATGTTTCACTATATGTCTTGCTGGGGAATGGATCAAGTCATACATAATTATTAAAACATTTCCTATGTAGATATGATTCTTATATAAGAGATAAAGGGGTTTTATTGCATGGCTGGGCCCAAGATTGGAGATTCAGGCATATCAACGTATCTCATTGAAAATGAGAATCAAGCCATATTTACTTTATGAAATAATCATTCCACATGCTAATCAAGTTTTTCATGATGAATTGTGTTGTTTTTAACACGTTCTAAGAGAACTATAAATCTTACAATATAAAATTGTATAAGGGCAAAATCAAATGTATTAAGGAAATATTCTGTATAGATCTGATTCATATACATGAAAATAAAAATAAAATAATAACATTTTGTGATTGTGGTTGGGCCCAGAATGGGAGATTCATGCGTCTCTACGGATCTCATTGAAAATGATAATTGTGCCATACATTGTTTTTGAAACATGGTCTCTATGCAGATCTGACTCCAACATAGGAATGAGTGGGACTCATGTACTAATAAAGTGTAGTGATTATGTCAATGACATTTTTTTATGGAAGCTTCTAATGTATTATAAAGAAAATTCTAGTTGTACAAATTATGTTAATATGTTTAACATCATGTGACAAGGACAAGGATTCTACGCACTTTAACGTCATGAATCATGAAAGCTTTTGGTTGTTATGCAATTTAATGCCTTACAACTAGGAAATTGGGGCTATATAGTTTTTATGGCTTGTAGTATAGAAATTATACTGTGAATTTTAAAGACTTGCAGTGAGGACTATTTATGAAAAACTACACAAAAACTTTGATCAAAAATCTCGCATTGGTTGGAGTTGTGATGAGCTCTCAATCCATTGAGATTAAGGAATATGCTCCATTTGAATAAACCTTATGTATTGAAAAAGGACTTTCTTAATTTGTATAATGTTTTGGAGGATTCATTCATGGTTTCATTGTATCCCTATGGTCGAATACCAATTATTCTTGAAAGAATGAATGAAAGAAAACTTTATTATTAAAATCTCTCACAATTTTGTTCTCAAAGACTTCTAAATGATGTAAAGTATGCAATCATTTCTTATCTAATTGTTCCAACTCAATGAACCATTTCTAAGACATTTTATCGATAGATAATTGATCACAGATTTCAAATCTATGTAAAGGCAATTTTATTTCAATTGGCAAAACTTCATCAGTTCCATATATCAATGAAAAAATAGTTTCATTGGTACCAGTACGAGTAGATGTCTGATAATCCCATAGAGCATTCAAAAGTTTATTTGGAAATGATTTCATATCTTTATCAACTGTAGTCTAGAGTATATTTGATAGAGTCTTATTTAAGGCCTCTATTTGTCCATTGGTCACTGCATGATAGTGAGATGAATGGTTGGACTTGATATTGTGTTCCTGATATAACTTTTTTACTTTAGCAGAACAAAAATAGGGGTCATTGTCTTTCAAAATAGTATGAGGGACACCAAATATGATGATGATATTTGTTTTGAAAAAACTAATAATGCTCTGGGATCCAACTTATTAAAGAGGTATGGCCTCAACCCATTTAGATAAGAATTCAGAAGCAGTTAGAATATACTTGAACTGCATAGCCGTGGATGGAGGATAAGGTTCTACTATATCTATTCCCCATGTTGAAAATGGCAAGGAATATTTTGCAGTATTTAGAAACACTAGAGGATGATGAATGAAGTTGGCATGTACATGGTAGGGATGATATTTTTTAGTAAAATCTATACAATCCTACATCACTGATGTCCAATAGTATCCAAGCCTTCGGATCAGGCCAGAGAGTATGTCCCCAGATTGGTGGGCACCACCTGCTCCTGAATGTACTTCGTTCATGAAATCTACAGTCTATTCTCCATCAACACATCTTAGGATAATTCCATCAAAGACTATCTTGTAAAGGATCTTTTGGTGGTTTGGACTATCATAAAGAGTAAAATTGGCCGCTCGTCACTGGATCTCTCTTTTCTCAACTCTATCTAGTAAAAGTACTACATTTTGAAGATGTTACATGATGGATGTTCTCCATCTAGTGGTATGACCATATGGTTCAGAAATAGGGAAAATTTCATTAATTTAATCCATTCTGCTTTGAAAAAAAGGGGAGACTACACAGCGATGGGTTATGCTGATAACTATCTCATCCCGATTTGGATCTACCAAGGCTATTTCTAAATTATCCAGTGCATCTTCTTGGGCATTTTGTAATCGCGGGATATAGGAAAATGTCGACTCTGAGTGAAATTCGTCCATTATTTTTCTGACTTAATCACACAAAGGGATTAACTCTTCTTTTCTGATAGAATATTCCCTATTGATTTGTTTGATTACCAATTCTAAATCACCTTTTACCTTTAAATGACCCATATTCACCTGAAGGGCCATTTCCAAACTCACGATGAGAGCTTGATACTCTGCTTCATTGTTGCAACCACCTTCTTATAATAGTAATACATAAAGAAATACTTCCTTTTCTGGGAAAATACAGACAATTCCTAATCCAACCATGTTGAGTTTAGGGTTTTCCAGTCTCTTCCCTATTGGACTTCTGGAAGCACCATCAAAATACATTTCCCATGTGTGGGGATTATTTTTAATAGATAAGACCTATTCATTAGGAAGTTCGGTATTAAATGATGTATCTTCCATAGATGGATGCTCAGTAAGAAAATAAGTCAGTGCTTAGCCCTTTATTCCCATTCAAGGTATAAAATAGATATCAAACTATTGCAAAATAGCATCCCACCATGCCATACACCCTGTAATCATAGGATGACTGAGGATAAATTTGAGTGGGTTATTACAAGAAACCAATTGGACATCATGATGTTGCAAGTAGTGCCTTAATTTCTAAATTTCCGAGATTAATTCTAGGAAACACTTTTCAATATTTGAATATTGAGTTTCCGCATCATGTATAGTGAGAATGAGATAAAAAATTCTATTTTCAGTTTGGACATCATTCTTATGGGCGAGGAAGACACCTAGTGATCGCTCTAAAGTTGTCACATTGAGAATGAGTGGCCTTCCATCAATAGGTGGCATCAATACTGGTGGACTCAAGGGATATTTCTTGAGGGTATCAAATGATTTGTGTAAATCTTCAGTCCACTGGAAGGCAACTCCATTCTTCATTAATCTGGTGAAGGGAAAACACTTTCCTGCTAAATTGGCGATAAATCACCGAATATAGGCCAAGTGTCCTTAGTGTCCTCTTAATTATTTAAAATTTTTAGGAGGTGGAATACCACAAGTTGATTTTATTTTATCAGGATCAACATCAATACCACGATGGCGTACAGCAAAGCCAAGGAATTGTTCTGAGGTTAACCTGAAATCACATTTCAAGGCATCCATCTTCAAACTGTGTTGCCAAATTTTGTTGAATATAGTTTCCAAATTAGACAATTGATTGGACCAATGTCAGGATCTAACTACCAAATCATCCACATAACAATTGACAATGTTCATTAATAAGGCTTTGAATACATGGTTTATGACACGTTGGTACGTTGCACCTACATTTTTTTAAGCCAAAGGGCATTACCCGATAGAAAAACACACCTTGAGGGGTTTCAAAAGCTATAGATTCTTCATCTTCTACAGCCATACATATTTTATTATACCCAGAGTTTCCACTTATGAAAGAAAGATCTTCATAACTAGCTGTTTCATCAATTAGAAGTTCTGTAATCGAAAAAGGAATATCATCTTTAGGATAGTGTTGGTTAAGATCTCTGAAATCAATGCAAACTATAATTTTTCTATTCTTATTTTTCACTAGGAAAATATTGGACATCCATCTGGTATACTGTACTTCCATTAAAAAGTTAGTTTTTATAAGCTTATCAACTTCAGCTTCAATTTTAGAGGCATGAGTTGGGTGTGTTCTCTTTGCTGCTTGCTTGAATCCAGGATGTTCTTTTGGAAAACCCAAATTATGGGTAAATACAACAGGATTAAGACATATAATTTCTGTATAATTCCAAGAAAATATATCTCTATGTTTCTTTAGAATGGAAATATACACTTCTTGTTCTTCAGAAGCCATGGTCACACAAATTAGAGTGGGGCGTGAATCTTCTTATGTACCGAGATTTATTTCTCTACGTTCATCAACGACATTAGAGACACCTTCTTCAAATGCTGGAGGAGCATCCTCATGATATTCCACATCATCTTCATTATGTGTTACATCTTTTTTCCCACTTTCATAGTAGTTCACAAGGAAAAACTCCCTCAGTTCGGGGAGGAGTAAGTATTTGAACATTTTGATGACAAGGCTACCCTATCTGACCCAACTGATGATGAAGGGTCTTTCTATGGTAAAGAAGGATTTATGGATTTAGATTCAACATCTTTTACTTCCTCTAACATTGCTAAAATTTCTTTTATTCTGATTCATGAAGTAGAGGCTCATTGTAGTTCAGTAGATGAAATGAAAAGATCTCCATTTAGGCTTCCATCATTACTTTGTGTATCAATAATTTCTCCAATGTTGTCAGGCTCAATTTCCACAATTGACATTTTTGAAATTACTGAATGAGTGCATGGATTTGGTTTTACCCCTTTAATTTGATTGATGGGTAGAACATAATCTGTAATCAAATGCATGAATGGATTTGTTGGAATCTTTTCCAGTACATTTGGATCATTAAACCTAGTTATCTTTATTCTCATGGGCCTCATTTTTTTTTGTGTAATAAAACTCTACCTTAATATATTGATATTCGCATATTTTGAATGGATCCTTATCACCATGAAATGTCCCAATTTGACCATTGAGACAATATTTAAGAAATTGGTGATATGACGAAGGTATGGCTGCCTGTTGATGCAACCAAGGACTTCCATGTATAATATTGAAGGCTGTGTCTTGACGAACAACCATGAAATCTAAACTAGATACAAAATCTTTAAAATGAATTCTGAATGTGATTTGGCCCAGAATATCTTGTTCATTCTTTTAATATCCTTGCAACATTTAATTCGAATTAGATAAGTCAAATTTAGTCAGGCATAATCGATGATGTTTATAAAAGGGAATATGGTTGCCTTTAGAACCATTATCAATGAAGACTCATCAGATGTCTATGTCATTGACCTTACCAGACAAATACAAAGGTATGATATGTCCATGTACAACATCATCTTCATCTTTATCCATAAAATATATGTCTACATGAAATTATGTCAGATCATTCTCTATATGGTAAATCTCAGTAGTATTAACTTTGGTGTCAAATTATTGAGGACTTGACAGAGCCTCATTGAGTGCCTCTCTAATATATTTTGATAGATTTAAAGCATCCTGAATTGAAAAATTGGCCGGTACATGGACTAATTATTTCAAAACATCATACTTTTGGTCCAAAAGACTACAATTCCCAGCATAGAGATGTGAATTTTCAATTTCTTTAGATGTTTATGTGTCTGATGTTGTAGTATTCTGTGTTGAAACATAAGTGGGTGATATTTCTGACTTTGGAAAATTAGACTAACTTGTTCTATTCACCCATTTAGAAGAATATTGTGTGGCCTCTAATCGGTCCTTGAAAATAATTATGTCATAATCAAACCTGTTTTTCATAGAAGAAACTCCTTGTTCCTATTGAGCCCGTTGAAGGTCCCTTCCATGAGTTTCTGCCGGATATATGGTTTGAGAAGCAGTATTGTTAAACTGGTAGTTTCTGGAATTCCCATGTCATCCTCTATATCCTCCAACTTGGCCTCTTCCTCTTGTTCCACAATTAGGTACAACGAATTCTGTCTCACTACAATCATAATTGCAAAACCCCAATATTTCTGGTACATTATTTTTTCAATGTAATTCAATAACTTGTGCTACACACAACACCGAGTAAAAGCGCACCACGACGTACCAAACTAGCCATTAAAAAGTAGTTATGAATAAAAATAACTTAATTTTGAATTTTATATACTCCTTATAATTTTAGAATCCATAATATGTGTTTCTTAGACATAATATAAGAACAAATTCATTTCTTTATATAAAATAAATATTTTTAAAAAATGTATTTTACCGCCTTTTGATTGAGAACCCATTTTGAAACTAATATTTGGCACTTATATATATTCAATTTAATGAAATTATATTCTTATTTAGAAGCAGGACATAAAAATTTAGTCTGGATAACTTTTTAGTACTTTTCCGATAAATTTCAATTTTTGATAAATAGTGAAAAATAATAAATTATAATTGAAAACAAATTTTTTAATAGAAATAATGTATTGTGTTAAATTGTACACTTGATTGGTTTCAAAGAATAATTAGATTATATTTTTACCATTTAATCCAATGTTGTTCATTGGAAATAATTTCACTTTGAAATTGAACACAAACAAGTATCAATCTTTTGATAGTTATTATTTCTTAAAAACACACTTTTTTGTTTTGAAAATGGAAATTAAATTAATAAATGAAACTTCAATAATTTTATGTTTGTAAAATATAGTTCATTTTTGAATTCAGAATATCAAAATTATCTTAGGATGAAATTTTGGTATTTTTATTAAAAAATTCAGTTTTTGACAAATAATGAAAAACAATGCGTTATTAGTTAAGACAATCTTTTTATTTAAATAATTATTTATTTTATTTAAATTTATTTTTGGCCAAAGTATATACATAATACATATATACTTTCAATTTAATTCATTGGAGTCATTTTATAATATGTTTAGATATATAAAATATTTTTTGAACTTTTTACCATCTTTTACCCACCTTCTATGAGCATTTGAAAATTTTCATAAAACATAATTTTACAGCTTCTGTGGTTGAATTTCAAAAATCAAAGAGACACAGTTGATATCAGTATGTAAAATGTGGTTAAGTGAGATGAATATAATTTTTGGTGAATTGAAACTTTTTACTTTTGTTTACCACGGTTAAAAGTAAATAGGGAAATTAAAGGTAAAAATAATATTATTTTTACCCTAACACATATCTTCATTCTATTGGATAAGTGTATGTAGACCAAAAAAAACCATTGTAATAAGAAATTATCATTTAGGTCTACTTGGATTAGAATAGGACATTTATTATTATTTTATTTAAAGAAGAGTTAAAAGAGTTAAAATCAAAGTTTAAAAACAAAACCATTTTTAATATAGGGTTATACATTAGATAAGTTTGACTATAAATATTCATTTTGAAGATAAAAATACTTTTTACATAATGGTATTTTATTTATAATTTTTAGACATTAAATAATTTATGTCATTTAGGACACAAAGATGATACAGTAATTTCCTTATTAATGAAATATTAAAATAATTGATATTATAAATACCCAACTAAATGTAAATTAAGACTTTTGATGAATTAAAAGAATTTTATAGGTTAATATTAAATGTTAGTATTTATTTAATTAACTTTTTTCGTAGTAATAATGCTCTTATGATTTCTAAAAAAAATCAATTATCAAATATTGTCAAAATTGACTTAAAGAGTTTTTAAAACAAATATTATATTATTAATTGTCATTCTATTCCTAAAAATCTATGGTTTGAAAAAATGACATATATAAGGTTATATATATTAATAATTAGCCACTTGGGGTTCGATTGTCTTTTTATAGTAAGTTTATTAACCATATAATATAAAAATACAAATAGATATGGTAAATGTCAAGCTATTTAACTAAGAGTTAAATATAAATGATAAGGTTAATATGGTGCCCTAAACATGTATAAAATCTATTTATTGAAATTATTTCAACCCATACCCACCCTATACTTGATATAAGTCACTTTTGAGCCATTATAAACCGAATATGAAATTATTATAAATTAATATTTTTAGTTTTAGCAAAGGTGCCCCTCACCCCTCTTATAAAATGGAACATCCCCTTCTCTCAAATTCACACCATCAAATATTTCTGGCATGGCCATCCCCTACCTAAATATTCTCTAAACTATCATAAAATCATAATAGAGGCCTTGAATTGGTCATAAATCCATCCTAAGGAGCCCTTATGATCGTATCAAAAGGAAGAACTCGAAGAAGCGGTAAATATTTCATCACCTCTTTCAAGATCTTTTCTTCTTCCACTTCTTATTTCCTTGTTGTTTCCATTATAAAATAAAAAATCCAGTATCATATATATATTGTGATGTTATTATAAATAATGTACATCCATATTTGTTATTCTATACATCCTCTAAATTACAAAGTCACCACACATGCATACGTACGGCTTACCGTCTCCACGTCGTGGTGTAGTTTGTTATTCAAACACTTCATTATATTTATGGGTATAATAGTGAGTATAAATAATGTAAATAATAAATATACCTTGTTAATTATTACGTATATATGATATACCACCCAAATACATATGATTTCACCATCAATGTAATGATATTTTCACTTGTGTGTATGTACGGATTATCGTCTCCACAACGCGATGAGATTCATTTCCACGTTCACCATTGAATGATTTTTATAAAAATATATATTATTAATAATTATGTAATATATGAAATAATAATTCAGATGGATATATATATACATATATATGTATTTTTGTACTTACATATATATTATTCATTTAGTTCTGTTCAATACCATATGAAAACAGAAACATCATTTATGCGTACGTACAACCAACCGTCTCTATAAATGGTTCCTTAAATTTCATATATATATCTATTATAAATATTTATATTTTGAATATATATGATATATAAATAAAGGTTTATATTCTGAAAATATTTAAATCCTGATCTAAAAGATACAATAAAAAATAACAAGTTAAAACACATATGATAAAGAAAGAGATTATTACCTGAACTGTTAATTGAACATGGAAATCATTATTAAATGGATATTATAAATTCATAAATGAATCATGTATGATATAATAAATTTTAATAAGGTTCTGGTATAATATAATAACAAACTTTGGTTACTATAGAAGAGGTTAAACGTACCCTCGACCTAAGGAAAGTGCAAGGTAAGGGTAAATTTCATAATCTATTTATTATCCGAGGTTGTTTGTATATAATTATCTACCAGGATATACATATTATCAATGTACATGTATCAAAAAAGAGTTTTTAAAATGGATTATTTTAAATGAATTTTTATTAAACCATCATTTTAAATGTTTTATGGATTTATTCTTCAAAACCTTTCTCATTAATGTCCATGTTTTCAAAATGGGTTTTAATGATTTATTTATATGAACATGAATGTTTTTAAAATTTTGATTCCATTCAAAAGTTTTGAAGAAGTATGAGACACTTCATTCAAATATATCATTTAAATTATTTCCACTATAAATATGTGGCTTTTAAATGATTTCACAAAAGGGATATTTCTCTCAAAAAGTTTTACAGATCATTTTCAACCATGTCACCATCTATTAATGGTATTTATACTTGTTTTTAGTTGATTTATTATGATTCAAATATTCCATATTGTATTGACGGTTTTTAGATATGTTTGATTACGGATGTGTAATTTTTATACCATTCATGGTTTATGGATAAAGTATTGACATTTCGTATGATAGTTTTAATACGAATGTTTATGTTATGTTTAAACATTTTAATATGAGGAATTCATTGGTCTTAGTAAGTGATAGGTGGAGGTAGATATATCTCCTCAATTAATCGGTAGGTCTAATGAGACAAACTAGTGTCTTGGGAAAAGAACTTGACAAAATATTATTATTAGTCTCGGAACAATGCCTTTACTATGTGGTTATAAAGTCTAGAATTATGAATTCCATAATTATGAAAGTGGCTGTTGATATTGCCTATGATTATTGGACTAGTAGAATATCCATGTTAATAAGTAAATGACATAATATTATTGTATATTTTCCATATTATGCTGTTGTTTATGTTTAAAAGGATTTTTTGTCTTACACATTGCCTTAAATGTTTATGCTTTTCTATGAAAGATTCTGTTATATTGTTATCCTTAATGATCATCTAAGCTCACCCCTTTATTATGTTTTATTTTCCCAGGATTCCAAAAAGTGTTTTATGATTGGTAAGTTGGGTTAAGATATGGGATTAATGGTGGTCTCCAAGGATAATTTATGTGTTGTTTTATTTTCTAATGTTTAATGCAACGTTCATGTATGAAATCAATTTTCCAAGACTGCTAAACTGATCAGTTTTTTTGGGACTTGATTCCTTATAATCATGCCACTATATTAAAATAATCCACTTACACTGGGTAACTATGGTTGGGGAATTACAGTTGGTATCAGAGGAAGTTTATTATAAATCTTGGAAACTAGATTTCGATAAACTATCATAAGGGCACATATCCAGAATATAGAATTGGAGGATTGGTATATAATAACTTCCTATAATTTTGGTAATGTAGATATTTTGTGATTTTTCCAAGAATACATCCATTTATGGATACGAGCAGGTAGAGGCGGCTTTGGAATAGATGTACCTATGAGTGAAAACTCCGATAAGGAGTTTCGAACTTGACCTGGGGTATCCTAGTGCATGACAACAAGCCTTGCTGCACTCTTGGTAACGACACTCCTAGGGGATATGCTTAGGATAAATCACATTTTCAATAAAATATATTATGAAGGATTCAGGTTTAAATAATTCCTTAAGTAAAACATTTTTATGATCATTGATTATATCTATAAACTATTCAATTTACGTTATGTATTTCACATGTTTGGGATTATTCGTTGCGCTTCATAAACTGACATAGTGTATGCAATTGTTTAATAATGGCACCCAGTAGAAGGAATGATAACTACAACAGTATGTATGATCCAAAGAGTAAGAAGGAAAATATATTTCATATTATTAATCCAAAATTTAGTAGGGAAACAGTCACCCACATATTCTCAACATATGAATAAATAGTATCATGTGTTAATAAATTAAGTAAAATAATTCTGTAAGTGATATGGATTTGAATGGATGAATGATAAAAAAAGGATGGTAGATAGAAAGATAGATAAAGGGAAGAGGGAAAAGAAGTATTTTCCCATAAGTGATAACTGTGGAAAGAATCACCTTGGTAAATTCTTAATGGGATCTCGAGTTTTTTATAATTGTGCTGAAAAAGGACACCAATTACGTGATTGAAAAGGTAATAAAAAGGTTTCCAATGTATAATACCTCATCTTCAAGGAGTTGGGACACTACAAAAATCATTTTCCAAATCATCAAAGTATAGAAAAAATGATGATATTGGATAATAATCATGTTATGATACTACCGAAGATGAAAAGGAATGATTAGATTTCTTATGTTTTTTTAATGTATTATGTCATTTGAGTATTGTATTAATGATGTACAAGTTATAAGAATTATAAAGTATATAAGGATTGTACTATATTATTATTTCATTAAGGGCATGAGATTGTGTGCATCCTTATGGTTTATCATATCCTTAGGTTAACAAATAAGACGGAGAAGAGAGAGCGGTCCGAAGCTTTCTTCCTCGACGGCGGCGATGCCCTAGCCCGTTGATGCCAGCGGCTCCGGCCCCCTCCTCCTCGCCAGGGGGAGGGGGGGGGGTGCGTCTTCATTCCTCGTCGGCTCGTCCCTTTTCCCCTTTCACCAACCCGAAGCTCCTCCCTCCCTTCCCTCCGACCCCGCCTTGCCCTAAGGTCCCAGACCTTCTCGAAGGTTCTCCTCACCTTGAGATTTCCTCCCAGGAGTTCAATGCAGCGTCTGACCTTCACAGATCGACCCTGGTCGCTCGCTTTAGGGGTCTCCGACCTTCGGTCGACGCTTTTGATCGTTTCGTCTTCGAATCATGGGGTCTTCAATCCCAGGCGGTGGTAGGGCTTCTTGATTGTCGCCAGCTGATGATCCGTTTCGACTCGGAGGATGACTTGGATGTCACCTGGTCCAGCGCTCCTCGGGTCTTCAACGGATGCAGTTTCTTCCTCATGTGATGGTATTTCGATTTTAGCATGAATCGAGACCCGCCTTCAGCTGCTGTTTGGGTAAGCTTTCCCGATCTTCCCCTACCTTTCCAAAACCCTTCCATTTTTCTATGCTCGGGAACCTGGTTGGTCGCTTTCTCTGTTCGGATCAGCGAACATCTACGGTCTGTCATCCGATTATGCCTCGTGCCTTTGTGGAGGTTGATGTCTCTAAACCACCAGTAGAGTGTATTTGGATATCAGTTAAGGAGGAGTTCAAATGGAAGCAGAGAGTGGTGTTTGAGGCATGGCCTGCTTTCTGCTTGGGTTGCTTCAAATTCGTCCAATTATCCTCTGAGTGTCGTCGTGCGATTCGGGATAGGCTTACATCAGTTCGTACAGATGCATCATGTGTCCTTCTGTTGCGGGATAGTGGAGGTTTGAATTAAGAAGTGCATAGGGATGTTACTTTAATGCATATTCCTGGGAGTAACCAGGTTTCTCCACCAGCGGTTGACAACAATGGGGAGGCTCCATCTCAGGGAAACCCCTCTGAACCAGTGCAGAAGGGGAGGACAGAGGAGGCAGGACCACGGGTTGAGGATGTCTTCGCCCGGTTAAAGCAGGACCTGGGCATCTGTAGCGCTGAAAAGGTCCCCTTAGCAGTGCCTTCAGTGGATCCCAAGGCTGGTGAGAAGAGTTTAGTTGGGAGTGAGGGTCGAAGTTCCGGTGGATCTCAAAAAAGAGGCTAGGAGTTAAAAAAAATTTAGCAGCAGTTTATGGGCTGAGGGTATGTGCAACTCCTTGAATCTGAACCAGTGCAGGAGGGGCCTTTTTTTTTAGCTGCAACATCTCATGAGGACCAAAGGAGGTCTGCTGATGAGAACATTTTGAGGGAACTTGACCCTAACACCCTTTGTCCGAAGTCTGGGTTAGGGGAGAGGAGAATAGGCCGGGAGAATAAAGCAGGCATAAGGAAATCTCAAACTAAGTAGATTTCCCTTACAGTTGACCCACAACTAAAGCTTGGGAATCACTTTGATGGATTAGAAGACCAATAATCTCCATGGAATGATGAGGATGACTCATCATGGGAGGAAAGTAATAGTCTACCTTCAGTGGATAGTATGGACCAATGTCAAGGGAAAGGCCCTCATAGCCCTCGCAGGAAGAAGGGGAAGAAAAGTATTAAAGACATAGGGAAATGTGTTGTGGTTCAGGGGAAAAGGGAGAAGGGACGCAAGGATTACTCTCATCTTCCAAAACCCATGGAAACTCGATCGGCCAAGAAAGGAAGGAACAAAGGGAAGATGGGAGAAGATGGGGAGTGTCTGCATCTAATCCTGCACTCCAAGGAAGAAATGCTTGAGCAAGACTTACGACCCAATGTATCAGAAGAGGAACTCAAGAGGATTTATGAACGGAGGTTGCAAGTTGATGCTACAAAGGATCAAGAAGTCTGTATTGACAAGAAAGATAGAATTCTAGCCCGAGGCTTTAACTAGAATAAAATCAACTCAGAAGAATTTATTCAAACAATGGAAAGGATGATCTCCCATCTTGAAAAGCTCATCAACGATGATCCAGGTATTCAGGTTAGTTCTCTGCATTGGGAGCTTTATAGAATAGCTGGGTCAAGTAATATCAGTCTCGTGTTTAATCAGTTTGTGAGATCTTTCCGTATTTAGTGGTAACACTTTGTGTACTCTGGTTTCCCATTTTCCTAAAATGGCTTTTATAAAAATTTAACTTGGAAGGAAGGTTAACATGAGATTGTGTGGAACCAAGAAAAGTGACTCAATAGCAGGTTAAATTTTTGGAAAATATATGGTTGACAGAATGATAAACCATAATAGGGTTCTGATAATGAGGTAGTGATTTTGGAATAATACACGATTGATTTGATAATTTATATTCGATATTTTTGTCTACCTTCAAACTGATTAATGATTTGTATATTCCATCATTGTTGGAGGTTAAAATTTTTTTTGATTGAAGGAGTATATCCAATACACTATAAGGAATATTGGAGCATGAATGTAATCAATAAGGTTTTATGGTAATTCAATATGTTTCCATGTTTTAAAAGAATAAATGATGAAGGTGTTCACATGTTATTTTGTGGAAAAAAGGATCTTCATTATGTTTACCATCCTTATAAGTTTTGGACTTTGAGTTTGGATAGAACTATTTTGGATAATTATAATGGTTGGAATCTATTAGCTTTGAGATTATTTTTGGATTGTTATAAAAAGGACAACCCAGAGGTCGGGAAACAACTCGTCGTGTCCGGCAAGGCCACGAGTCTTGAACCCTAAACCGAAGGGTGAAAAGGGTGTATCACCTACCACTGGCACATGCGATGTCCTGGATTGAATAATGTAGTTTTTTTTAAAAGTTCATGTAGATGAATTATAAATTCAATTTTTGGAACCCTATATGAATGGGATAAATAGAATAATTTTATGTTTTATTATATTTTAGAGTGAAAGTTGAGTTTGTGGTAGAAATTAGGTAAAGGATGGAACTCTACTTGTCAATTACAATTTTTTTCTCTTATTATATGAACAAATTAATTCATAAAAATTAGGTAAGGGATCTTAAAACCAAAATTTTTTTATCCTAATATCTTAGATTTGTTGAAACAATGATATTTTAAATCATCATAGATTGATGGCTTTGAGGCCCTCAATTGTACACTTGTTTGTGATTGATGACCTCAATCACTCCCTACAAGTATTATGTTTTTCCTATAATTACATGTCTCTAATTTCCACTAATGTTCTCCTAATTGTGTTCTTTATTTGGTGGTGACATTTTTTTCCCTTTCCCTCTTATTATGTCTAAAATTTATTAACCCAATTTTTGATGTGGGTTTTCCACAAAGGTATTTTTCTATTTCTAACCTTTTATTTTCAAAGAACAATTTCAAATTATGAGGACAAAATTTATTGAAGGAGGATAGAATTTAACACCCCAAGATTACATAGTACGTTATTTCTTCAAAGTAATTCAATAACTTGGGCTACACACAACACCGAGTTCAAGCTCACCATGACTTACTAAACTAGTCGTTCAAAAGAGGTTATGAATTTTGAATTTTATATAATCTTTATAATTTTAGAATCCTTATTATGTGTTTTTTAGTCATAATATAAGAACACATTCATTTCATCATGTAAAAGAAATATTTTTCAAAAAATGCATTTTTACAGCCTTTTAATGGAGAAAAAATTTTGAAACTAATATTTGACACTTATATATATTCAATTTAATGAAATTATAATTGTCTTTAAAAGTAGGACATAAAATTTTAGTTTGTATAATTTTTTCGTACTTTTCTGATAACGTTCAATTTTTGATGACTAGTGAAAAATACTAAATATTAATTGAAAACAAATGTTTTAATAGAAATAATATATAGTGTTAAATTATACATTTGAGTGGTTCTAAAGTATAATTAGATTATATTTTTAACATTTAATCCAATTTTGTTCATTGGAAAGAATTTTACTTTGAAATTGCACATAAACAAGTATCAATTTTTTGATAGTTATTATTTCTTAAAAACATGCTTTTTCGTTCTGAAAACAGGAATTAAATTAATAAATACAACTTCTATATTTTGAATTTGGTAAAATAGAATTAATTTTTGAATTCATAATATCAGAATTATTTTATGGTGAAATTTTGGTATGTTTCTGAAAACATGATATTTTTGACGAATAGGGAAAAACAATACGTTATTAGTTAAAACCGACTTTTTATTTAAATAATTATTTATTCGATTTAAATATAGTTTATGTTAAAATAGATAAATAATATGTATATATGTTCAATGTAATTCATTGGAGTCATTTTATAATATGTTTAGATAAATAAAAATTTTATTGATCTTTTTATCATCTTTTACCCACCTTCTAGGAGCATTTGAAAATTTGCATAAAACATAATTTTACCACTTCTATGGTTGAATTTAAAAAATATGAGATTCATGGATGATATTAGTAAGTAAAATTTTGTTCAATGAGATATAATTAATTTTTGGTGAATAGAAACTTTTTACATTTATTTACCACGGTTAAAAGTAAATAGGGTAATTAAAGGTAAAAATGATATTATTTATACCCAAACACATGTCCTAATTCTATTTGATAAGTGTATATCGACCAAAAAAAACATTAGGAATAAAATATTATCATGTAGTTCTACTTGGATTAGAATAGGACATTTATTATTATTTTATTTAAAGAAGAGTTAAGAGAGTTAAAATCAATGTTTAAAAACTAATCCATTTTTAATATAGGGTTATACATAAGATAAATTCGACTATAAATATTTATTAGAAATATAAAAATATTTTCTACATAATGGTGTTTTATTTATTATTTTTAGACATTAGATAATTTATGTTACTTATGAAACAATGATGATGCAGTAATTACCTTATTAATTAAATATTACAATAATTGATATTATAAATACCAAAATAAATATAAATTAAGACTTTTGATGAATTAAACGAATTTTATTTTTCAATATGGCATTTAATGATTTATTTAAATAACTTTTTTAAAATTAATCATGCAGTTATGATTTTCACAAACATCAATAACCAAATATTGTCAAAATTGACATAAAAGAGTTTTTAAAAAAAAATATTATATTATTAATTTATATTCTATTCTTAATAATCTATGTTTCAGAAAAATTAAATAGATAAAGTTATATATTTTAATAATGAACCACTTGGGGTTCTTTTGGCTTGTTATAGTATGTTTATTAACCATATAATATAAAATTACAAACAGACTTGGTAAATGTCAAACTATTTAACTAAGAGTTAAATATAAAGGATAAGGTTAATATGGTGACCTAAACCTGTCTAAAATATATTGGTTAACATTATTTCGTCCCATCCCCACTATATCCTCTATATAAGTCACTTTAGATCCATTATAAACCAAATATGAATTTATTTTAAAATAATATTTTATGTTTTTTCTAAGGTGCCCCTCTCCCATCTTTTAAAAGGGAACTTCCCCATATCTCAAATTCACACCTTGAATGCCTTTTAGATCATCCAAAACCTACCAAAATATCCTATAAAATATCCTCCCTTCATACTATATTCCTTCCATTGGTCATAAATCCATCATAATTAATCCCCTTTGATCAAATCAAAAATAAGAACATGAAAAGAGGTAAATATTTAATCACCCCTTCCAAGTTATTTTCTTTTTCCACTTCTTCATTCCATGTTGTTTCCATTATAAAAAATAACTCCAGTATATTCTATATACTATGATGTTATTAAAAATATGGTACAACCATATTTGTTATTCTATCCATCCTATAAATGACAAAGTCACCATACGTGCGTACGTATAGCTTACCGTCTCTACGTCGTGGTATAGTTTGTTATTCAAACACTTAATTATTTGGATGGGTTTAATAATGAGTATAACTATTGTAAATAATAAATATAACATTTCAATTATTCTTTATATATGATATAGCAACCAATTACATATGATTTTACCGTCAATATAGTGATATTTTCGTTCATGCGTACGTAGAGATTACCGTCTACATGACACAATGAGATTCATTTCCACATTCACCAATAAAGAATTATTATAAAAATATTTATTTTTAATAAGTATGTAATATATGACATAAAAATTCCAACGGATATATATTTATATATATTAGTATATATGTACATACATATATCTTATTCACTTACTTCTGTTCAATACGATATAAAAACGGAAACAACATTTTTGAATATGTACAACCTATCGTCTCCATAAATGGTGGATTTTGTTTCATATATCTATCTATTATAAATATTTATATTCTAAATATATATGATATATAAATCAAGTTTTATATTGTGGATGTATTTAAATTAGGATCTAAATGATACTATAAAAAATAATAAGTTAAAAACCCTACGATAAAGAAAACGATTATTACCCCAAATGTTAATTGAATATGGAAATCAGTATTAAATGTATTGTATAAAGTCATAAATGAATCGTTCATGATATAATAAATATGAATATGGTTCCTGTATAATTTAATAACATACTATTTTTATTATACATGAGGGTAAATGCACCCTTGACCAAAGGAAAGTGCAAGGTAAGGGTTAATTTCACAATCTATTTTATATTCGAGGTTGTTTATACAAAAGTATCTATAGAGAAATATTTATTATCCATGTACATGTTTCAGGAAAGATTTTTTAAAATGGATTGGCTTAATGTAAATTTTACTAAAACATCATTTTAAATGTTTTAAATATTTATTCTTCAATACCTTCCCCATTAATGCACATGTTTTCAAAATGGTTTTAAGGATTTATTTATATTGACATGAATGTTTTAAAATTGTTAATTCCTTTAAAAAGTTTCACAGTGGTATGGGACACTTTGATTCAAAAATATATTTTAAATTATTTCCTTTATAAATTTGTGACTTTTAAATGATTTCACAAAAATGGATATTTCACTCACAAATTTTTACTAATCATTTTCAACCATGTCACCATCCATTAATTAATTTTATATTTGTTTGAAGTTTATTTATTATGATACAAGTATTCCATATTGTATTGAAGGTTTTGTGATATGTTTGACTATGGATGTGTTATTTTATACCATTCATGGTTTATGGATAAAGTGTTGACATTTTTTATGCTAGTTTTAATACGAATGTTTATGTTATGTTTAAAAATTTTCATATGAGAAAAGAGTTGGATTTAGTATGTGATGGGTGGAGCCCACTATAGCTCCTGAATGCATCGTTAGCTCTCATGAGACAAACAACTGTTTTGGAACAAGGCCTTGACAAAATCTTATTTTTATTCTTCGTCCAAGGCCTTGACTACTTGGTTATGAAGTCTGGAATTATGCATTCCATCATTATGAATGTGTCTATTGATATTGCATGTGATTATTCGACTAATAGAATATCCATGTGAATAATTAAATGAAATTATTTTATTGTATATTTTCTATATTATTCTTATGTTTATGTTTAAAAGGCTTTTGTTTTATTCTTATACATTGCCTTAATATGTTTATGCTTATTTATGAATGATTCCGCTATATTGTTATCATTAATGAGTATCTGATCTCACCCCTTTCTTATGTTTTATTTTCCCAGGACTCTAAGAAGGTTTTTATAATTGATATGTAGGGTTAATATAGGGGAGTAATGGTGGTCTCCAAGGGTAATTTATGTGGTGTTTTGTTTTTTAATGTGTAATGTAATGTTCATTTATGTAATCTATTTTCCAAGAATGCTAAACTGATTGGTCATTCGGTTCATGATTCCTTGTAATCATGCCAATGTATAAAAATAATGCTTTGAATCTGGGTAACTAGGTTCGGGGAATTTCAAGAATCACCATTGGAATAAGGATCTATCAAATGGATAAAATTAATAGAACCAAAGATCAATTCTTCATCTGACAATGATTCCTCTTGATAGGTTAATTTTGGTTGTACTGTTTGTCGGGGCGGTTCCCGTTCTTTTGAAACAGATGGCATAAAATCTTCCAGGGTCAAGGATAAATTTGGCCTTGACACGAGCTCATCTTATTCTGACTACTCTTTGTTTTTATTATCATTTTTCTTCTTTGAGGAATGACCTTAGGATAAATATGGTTTTGCTATGGAAAGATTGGTTGAAAAACTATTGGTTGTGACAACTGTGTTCGTAAAATAGCCTGAATCCAGCTGATCATTTTCATGATCATCCAATCATCACATTTTTACACATTTTTACTTTTAACCTCTTTCCATTATACCTTTTCCTATTGATTTGTAGCTGTAACACATGCTACTTGAGATGATGAATTTTTTAATTTCACTTGTCTAGAGTCTACCAACTTTTGATAAAGGTATTTGAAAAAAAATCACTCTGGAATGGGGTGTCCTAAAATTTTATGAAAGGGAAAATAATTTGGACGATCTTCATCTCAATATTTATTTGAATGTTCGGCATTAGAAACTGAAACAAATTGTTTTCTATGGCTTAGATGAAGTATCCATGAACAAGATCATTCCTAAAATAATAATCTTTATTATTTAATTCCTCAAAATGTTTCTGCCTTTGATCTCTTTGATCTTATTGATGATGCGGTCATTGCTATTGTTACTCAGGAGGCGGATCCCTTTGGTATGATGCGGGTCTCTATGTACATGTAGGAACAGGTGCTTGTTTGAGTGTAACTGTAGAATCTTCTGCCTTTCTTATTCTCTTTCCTAGAAATGATAGAATTACATGTGTTTTAGCCTTATTTTCTATAATAGAGTCTTCTATTTTCTGACTGATTGAAGTAAAGTCTCGAAACCCACCTGTGTATTTCACAGGGATCAATGGTGTGCGTAATTCATCATGCAAATTTTCCACACAAATTGGTATAAACTCTTCTTGAGGAGTGATAAGATTATTGAATATGTCAATCCATTCCATTGAGCAACGAAATCTGAAACTCTTTCATTCTCCCATTGTTTATAATTTTTAAGATAAAAAACTATTGTTTTTAGTAGCGATGAGCTAAATTGAAGAATTAATTTCTGACAGATATCCTCCCATCCATTAATTGATCGAGATGGCAAACTTGTGTACCTGACAAAAGATGGTCCTTGTAATGACTGCACAAAACACCTGAGCTTAACTGCTTCTTTTTGTTGAGAAGTTCCCATCATATGATCACAATGAGAAACGAAATGAGTTAAATGTTGTTCTGGATCTCCCAAACCATTAAATATTGGAAATGTGTATTCACAAAATTTGGCGGGGGAGGAATTTCATCCACCTATTCAGGGTAAGCTCCCATTTATAGCTGAAATGGTGCACGCCTTTCTTCCATAGCTTTTAATTGAGTTGTTAATGCATCAATTGTGTTAATAAAAATTTGTGGAACATATGAATGAGATGGATTCTCTATAGGTATAGCAACTAGTGCTTGAGCTGGTGCAACGACTGGTAAAACCAATGATGGTGTTACTGATATATGCCTTGGATAACCCATGGTAACAAGTCTATTAGGATGTATATGGTCTGGGCTTGAATGTGTACCCAATGGAGGGAATTCATTATCCGCGTATGTAGTTAATATAAATCCTCTTTACTGGGGAGATTCTACATGATTTGTAAGTTGAGGACTTTCCTGGTGAGTACGTCTAGCAGAAATGCAGTTTCCATGTAACTTTATATTGAGTCTTTTCAACTCCTTTATTTCCTATTCTTGCTATGAGAATATATCTTTATGTGAAAGCGATTGTCCTTCTCCAGTGGAAAAGTGAGATGAAATCTGATTTTTTCCATTCCCCTTATTAGATTCTTTTCGGAGAGGGGCGAATTAGTTATTTGAAGGCATACCTAGAATTTGGGTAATCAATTGATTCTGGGTATGCACACCTTCTTCATTTACCTTGGTTTGTACCGTATTATGGGCAAGAACTTCATCTTAGGATTCCTTAGAATATGATTAATTTTCTAGAGGATCTTCTGCAATGGTATTGATAACATTCACTGACGTGTAATGCATTGATGGCATTCTGTCAGTGTTTCTACTAGATCGTCTTCCTTTTTGTCTTTCACGAGACTCCGTTATCCTATATGAAGAATTCCTTGGAACTGTTTGGAAGATAGTAACATGATAGGAATCCATGGATATTTCAGTTGTATGGTTTTCTTGTGACTTCTTCCCTAATCAGGAGAAAACTAACTTCCGTTGAGGAAGGGATTGCAGATGTGAAAAATCCCCAAGCCCTACAGGCTGGGGTTGTTCCTGTTCCTCTTCTTCAAAATCTTGAAACATTTTTTAATGAATTTGAAGGTTGAATTAACTGATCCCCCATCCTAGAAAGCTAGGGTGATTCATGAACTACTATAGATGAAATTTTTGCATCTGATCTTTGATTTTTCGGATTTTAGTTCGGACATTAGATGGGTGCATTATCGGACAATCACTCAAAGAATCTATTTTAGAAAATTGCTATGCTATTTCAGAAATTTGCATCCTATGACACCTGACATATTCAAAATAGGACTCCTTCTCAATATTCTCTGAGGATTGATGAAAAGTAACTTAAAAACTTCTTTTCTATGGGCCTGATTCTGATGGGAACTCAAAGTGGCCTGTTCTTGAGTGTACATTTGATTACGTACAAAACCTATTTACTGTGGCAGAATGTGGGAAATAACATTGCATGAAACCACTTTTGGCTTACTTTGATGATTTTGGAGTGAAGTGAACTGAAATAATCCATATTCACCCCATCCTTTGATATGAAAATTATACGAGGAATCAGAAATTAATTAGTGTAGCCTCTTTAGAGTATTGATACATGAATTCTGAAGGATTGTCTATTGTATTTCAACCCTCAGATGTTGGGAAACAAAGAGAGATTCCAAGTCAATTTTTCAATGCAAACCTTCTATTTCCTTTATATGATTTTGATATTGATCATATGTTAATACTTTGGTTTTCAAATTACAATTATTTTTTCATAAGTTGAGACAAATATCATGAATTCAATCTTCTGTCATCTATTCTATAATATCATACTATGAATTTTCATAATGCCAGAACATGATGGGTAATTCTCTTTTAGACAATTGTTTCCTAATGTTTAACACATCTTAGTCATCTTTTACTAAATGTTTCTCAATTTTGTCTTACCAAAGAGGTTGCTCTATATTGGAATACAAATGTCCCATGGGAGGTCCAAATAATTACAATTCACATAATATGTGTTCTGGTTGAGAAAGTTTTTGATCCGTAAATGACAAGGCACCAGACAAGACGGGCCTTGTGTCTGAAAGTGCCTTGATATATGAGGGAATTCTTGTTGCTATATTGTCAATTATGAAATTGTTTTGACATTGTGATATACTACTACAGAGAGGACATTCGAAGCCAATGGCATCATGGAGAGGATCACCATGGTGTATTATGTCTAGGGATAAATATTCTTTCTCCTTGGTCTTCTGGCCACACAGAGGATTTCCATGGCTCTCATTCAAAGATATGAACTCTGGATCGATTGAATTTTCATAAAGCAAGCCTTTGGGATGAGTTTTTGGTGACAATCTCTAGAATTAAAACTACCACTCCCAAAATTTTGTAATGAGAGGGTAGGATCTTGAGCAGAAATAGATAAATGTCTGAGGGCTTCAAGAACTAAATCATTAAGAGGAGTTAATCACAGCATTACTTTTGATTTTTCAACGGTGTTTGGTGCGATTTATTTTTTGATGTTCTCTAGTACTTATTCAGGGCCACCTGTTGGGAGAAGTTGTTATAATGGGAGGGTTTATGTGCCTACCATGGGGTAGTTACCAGAACAAGCTGATTAAATTAAATTAGAAAAAGTGTATATTACAAATCTTGTGGTACGTATGTTATGGTGTAAAATGCCCCATGAACCTCTAGGAATGGAATAGAGGTGTGTTTCTGCTTTGGGATGGCATGCTGATATGTCATCCCATGTGTGGGGAAAAATTTATGTGTATGTTCCCTTGATATTATAGAAGTAGTTGTTAAAATATCTTGGCATGCTTCCAGAATATGGGAAGGGATGTGAGTCTACCCTTTCACCATTGATAAGATGTGTTAGGGTCTTGAGAAGCCTGAATGAGAATATATGACCCTTCTGTACATGAAGTAGGTGTATGTGCCTGCTCCTATCATCCTTTTCCTCTCTGTGGGTATTGAAAAAACTCAGGTATTGGTGCAAAGAGTTGTGTCTGCTCCAAATTAGTGGTCAGAGCTTTTCGAATGACTTTTCCAGACGCAACCAAACTAGACTGTTGGCAGACATGATGAAAATTGGCAGGTGTATGTGCATGCTTTCTGTTTTCCATCATGTATTGTTGAAGGACTTCCTTTAATACTAGAAGATGATACTGCTGATAGAATTGGTGACTGTAAATAGGTGTATATTTATGTTTACCAGTTTCCACTATATTAGATTGGAGGGCTTCCTTAAATGCAGTCAGATGAGCCTGACGACTAGATGATAACTAGTAAGTAGGTGTATATTCCTATTCATGGTACTCCACTGGGTTTATCTAGTGGGATTGGTGGGTTTTTATAAGACAATTCTATTTAGCAAAAAAATTTGGACGGACGGGTGTTTGTTCCCACTCATTGCTTTCCATCAAGTTTGATTGATGGAATTCTCTAGAAGAGGAAGAGGTGAGAATCTGCCCCTGTTGACAGGACGTTTTCCCTTGCGATTCGTCTTAGGGACCTGAGTCTAAGAGTCCTAGTCTGAATGTCAAGAGTAAATACCCCCATCCTGTTGGAGATGCACTACTGTGTGATTCTGGCGGAAATTGTTGAAGGGGGTCCTCAGGAAGGACTCTTGCATTCTCGAATTGAGGCCTGGAGTGACCTCTTGATCCACCTCCCTGTATTATGGGAGGGACTGGTTGTTGCATTATAGGGATAAGAACCCTAAACAGTTGGAGAAGTAGGATGTCACTATTTTCTTCTTGATCATTTGTCATCATTTCCCAAATGATAGAGGATTGTTGTTCACCTAGAGGACCTGTTGACCAGCCTCCAAAGTTTTGATTGTACCATGCTGGTGATATTCCTTCACCAGCACATTAGAGATCCAACATTGAAGATGATGGGATGGTGATAATGTCCTTCCCATAGATGGAGATCCACCTTGAGCAGCATTTTGGAAGTTCATAGATGTTTTATTAGAGAAATTCATTCTTTGTATTGAAGGTAATTCTGTTTAAATCTGAGAACAACCACAATCTCTATTAAAGTGACATATTTTCAGATGGATACATGCATGATAAATTCCATTGTATAGACTTTCTTTATCAATTGATAGGGGCATAGCATGTGGGTAACATTATTTATCTTGGTTAGGGATTCATGTTGGGTTCACCATTTTTTTTCATAGTTCCTTGAAACATATGTCTTAATTTTAGGAATCACTATTCCATGCAGTTTTCATTGGGTTTATTCATTGAACCAGAAGCATCCAACAGTTATTTATCCAAAGAGGACCTACATTCCAAAGGCACATATATTTTATGTTTTGAACTTGACGATACATAATAATGTGCATTGGTTGAGAGGATGGGAGGTTTGACTCACCACACCCTTTTGGGTGGAATTATTGTCTATTCCGGGGCTGTCTTTGAAAAATTAATTTTTTTTCATGAATCTTTATTAATTCACCAAGTATATCACAAGTATCCCTTGTAATTTATCATCATTTATTAACATGTGTAAAACTTTAGAATCATCATTATATATTCATGGTTTCCCATCATTGGTATCCTTTAATATAATGATGAAAGACTCTTTTAAACATCATTATGATGATACTAGTTTTTAAGCCACTCAATGGGGCACTCTAGAATTTATTGTCATCCAGGCAGACAAAGGTTTGTTTTGATCATGGGATCGTTCCCTACATATCCTTGTGAAAGAAATCATAACCCTCATAGTTTGGTGTCACTTAATAGGACACATCATACCTTTTAAGCTCATGTGATAAGCACCTCTAAGAAGAAGGATCTTAGTTGAATATTAGTGTGCGACTTATGTTGAAACAGCCCAAGGAACATGTAAAGGATATGGGTTTCAATGCAAAATTAGACCTAGTGGGGAATATAGCCCAAAGAGAATGGGTTGATTTGAAATGTTGGGCTTGAACCTCAAAGAGGCTTCTTACATATCTCATATGGATGGGAATCAGAGCCCATGTAGTTTTATAAGTCTCATTGGAGAGTAAGGTCCTTTGAGATAAATTATTTTGGGCTCAATTCCAGAAAAGTATTCCTTGATGATTTAGAGATTGAATTTTGGGCTTATTTCATATGGAAGATTCCCAAATTGGGGAAATTAGGGCTGGATTCCTGAGGAGGATATCCAGTGAGCTCGGGCCTTGAGAAGGCTTCCTACGTATCCTAGTTTTAAATAGGAATCAGAGTTCCCGTAGTTCCTTGAAATGAGTGTTTGTGATCATGTTGTAACCAACACATATATCTAAGCTCATGTGAGTCATGCTCAGTGTGAGAGACAAGTGGATGTGAATGATTCAACTATGAAACTTCACACTTTCAAAATTTTCATCCATGCTGATGGTGGAGGGCACACCTACGACAGTGACTGTGGAATAGGGTGAGGTGGCAATCCTTTCCTCTGTTCTCTTCACATTGGATAAGGGTCTAAATGGATGGAGGAATAGGTGAAGGTGTGGGGCTTATACCAGAATGGATACCATAAAATTTATATTTTTAGGAGAGGGAGAATCTTTCTATGATTGTGTGGAATGAAAAGTTGTAACTGTGCCTTCTCTACCAGAGACATGTGGTTCAAGGTCATCTCTTCACAAAGGGAGAGGTCAGGACCCAAACCCCCTCCAAACCATGAACTTCCCAGCACTGTTCCTAGGAGAATGGACCATGTGACTATGGATATATAAACCCATAAACTTCCCATGATTCCTAACTAAATTGTGGAACAAATGTGGGACAAAACTAACTATGGATATACAAACCCAAATACGATACACGCTGATGTGCCTTACTCAATGGATTAAGAAGTCAGGAGGTTTTGGTGGAGGTTTCAACTTAGCACCTTTCACATAAGGGAACCAAGGATGGAGATACCATGCCATGAATGGCCTTTAAGAAGGGTACTTTAACTGGTTGTGTAGGTACCTCACTCAATTATGCCGCATAGGTACCCATAGTTTCTCTATCGCGCAGGTATGGTGCACAGGTGTCCTGCGTAGGTGTGACATGTTGATATGGGTGATGCCTAAAGAATGTGAAGTAATTTAAGATATGGCCATCCCTTTTAATTATCTCTTCTATCATATTTTAGAGAGGTACCTGAGATGATTTGGGAGATCTAGGTGAAAAAGATACGTAATAGGATATTCAGAGAGTATTTCACTTTTTTTCAGTCATGAAATGGGGATCCCAAGGGCTCTATTTATAAGAACATATGATGCCTAGCTGAAGAAAAGTTTCCTGTGCTGGTACTTAATGCAGGTCTGCCACATAGGTGATCCGTGTCGGGACATCAAAATTGTTTTGGCACATAGCTCGACCACGTAGCATAGTCGCGAATCTCAGTCGCGAAGCTCGGTCTTGACGTTCGGTCGTGATGCTCCTGGATGCTACTATGTCGTGTAGAGATTTGGGATAATTTTTTTATTTTCCCTTGTATTATTTGAATCTTGTTTTAGTATTTGAAATATCCATAGATCTCTTTAGAATATTTTTTGTTAATCTCTCAAGTAGTGTCAACAAGGGGTTAGAAGGAACTTATGTATTTTTCAGAATTTAGCAGCATATGGGTCCAATGATTACAGTGCTAGTTTGTACCAAGATTTGACTGTAAAGGAAATAGAGATTTATTAACTCCAATAGAGGATATTAGTTCCCACATTCTTATAAAAATTATTATTCAAATGGATTTTTTGTCTCTCATATTAAACCAAGATCCAAAATTTTCAAAACACTAATCATTTTTTTCATTATTGGACAAGTATAACACCATTATATTTTAAAAATTAGAAATAACAAGGAACTATCCATTGATAAATTTTCATCAACAAGGATTAGGTCCTTCCAATTATCAACATTATCCCAATCACCAATCACCTATAAGATTCCCCTATTCAGTAACTCATGTGACCCCCATTTGATTCTCCAGAAAAATACAGGGCGAGGTATTAGTTTTGATCCTTATATATATGACTTTGGAAACATTTTTGAATGAAGGAATCATGAAACCAAAGAAATATGATTCTCTAGAATCCAGCAAACCTTTTTAGAAATAAGGGTTTTACTAAACTGACAAATTTCTCAAAAACCCATACCCCTAAATTCTTTATGGATGCAATGTTTAGCCCATGCTATCCAATGTATCATATTCTTACCTTTATTGAGGCTCCACCATAAATTCTCTAGTTGGTAGTGTAGTTTGTCAATAAGATACACATGAATTTTGAAAAGGGATATAACATAATAAGGAATTGACTAGAAATTTTCTTTAATTAGGGTTTCCTTTCCCACTTTAGAAAGCCTTTTTCTAAACTACCCTAGTATTATTTTCTATAACCCTATCCAAAATGATAGAAACCACTTCTTTTTTTGAGTTCCCAAAAATGGTGGGGAGACCAAGGTATTTTTGATGCTTCACAACCATCCAGATACAAGAATATTTGTATAGGTCATTCTTTTGACTTAGGGGAATGCCTATACTGAATGAAATTTATGATTTGGATAGTTAAACAACTACTTGTAATCTCTTTCATGATGGTTAATAACTCCGAAAATATAATCACATTCTTCCAGGATGTCCCTTGAAAATATATAACAATAATTAGTAAAAAGGAGATAAGAAATGAGAGGTAATTTCCTAAAAAACATCACCCCATGAATATGTTTCCCCTTGGATTCCATAAAAAGATTTGTCATCCCCCATAATAAATAAGAAAGGGGAAAGAGGACCCCCTATTAGAGTCTGAGAGATGGGTAAAAACACCATGTGGGGATTTAATTAATCTAAATCCTTTAAGATACTGAAGTGACACACTACATAAAAATCAGTCCATTTGTATAAAAAACCATTTTACTAATCAAAAAATAAATAAAATACCACTCCACTCTATCATAGGCTTTTATTATGTCATTGTTCCATGCCATTATCCTTTTTTGGCTGTAGATTGTGTTTTCATTGAAAGAAAAAAGTAATGAGAAATAATAGAATTATCAAAAATATGAATCTTGGGAACAATCACCCTTTGATTCTCAGAGAAAATAGATGGAAACATAATTTATATAAAGTTGACCAGAATCATTGTGATGATTTTATAGGTAACACTGAAAAGTCTAGTGGGATTGATGTTTGAATCCATGGAAATCATTTTAACCTTAAGAATAAGTTCTGAATCCTTTTTATAATTATTATGTTTTATGGCCAAAATAATTTCAGCATTTGTGATATAAAAAACAAGCTGCTGGTTCATGGTATATGTGACCAATGGAGTAATGCATGAGTCAATATCTGAAGAGATATATGTCTCCTCAACTGAATAAAACATCTGGGAAGAATAAATAATAATATCCTGGACATCCTCTCTTAAAATCATGATCTTCCCTCTAGTGAAGTGAGACAAGAAATATAATTATTTATCACTACAGAAAACCAATTGGATGAAATTAAATCATATTGGATCCACCTTATTTAATATCATCCTCACACACACGCATAAAAAAAATTATTTCTTTAATCCTATTAACTAAATCTATATTTATTTTAGGGGATGAAATTTAAGAGATAATGGTTTTTTAAAAGCTATGGGAATAAATATCATTCAACCTTATCTCAATATAGTCGCACTAAAGGACATTATTGAAAAACATGTTGTCCCTCTATAGATTTAAATTTAAAGACACCTGATGATTTTCAGTTCTAACATCAGACTCCCTATCCATCCATAATACATGAACCACCACTTCACATTCCTTCTCCCTGGTCCAAAAAATTTCAATCATAAAAGTCCTTGTTTTCTTCGATAACCAAAAATCACTGGAAAAGAAAATAAGAATGGGGAAATGGTCTAATATGATTGGATAATGGTGTGACACCAAGAAGAGTTTGAAGATGGAGATCTATTCTATTATGCTGAAATAACTATCTAACCACTCCATTATGAGTGTGGATTATGAATTCCCATTAAACTAATTAATTGGGTTACATGAGCACCCCAAGTCTGAGATATCCATCGTATGTGATACTTGAAAAAAGTCCCTCATCAGGCCACAAGGTTTATTGGCAACATATTTTTTTTCATATCAAAACATAATTACATTAAAATAAGCATCAATTACTAAGGGCATATGAATACCATCCCACCCAAATTTAAGGAGATACCATGATCTCTAATTATCCCTAGGATATTTCTACCCATAAAATCCCATAAATTCCAAGATAATTACACCTTGGTGGTGAATAAGTGCAACAATATGATTCAAAAAGATGTTATTGATTTTGATGTTTATATGTTTCTTCCATATAATACAAAGGCCCTCAGAATGTCCTTGTTAGGACACAAATTGATATCCATGAGAACCCGGTTTTGTTGAAACTTTTACCTTTTCTATCTATCCAACATGATTTGAGATAGTAAAACCATATTTGAGGAATTTTTGGTGCTTCTATATTCGAGAATTCATAATATTCATGGGTTTTCAAGACCATAGAAGTTCTAAGATAAGGTTTTCATTGGTATAGGTCGGGATAGGTCATACCATCCTCCTCCTATGAATACTCAATAATTGAACCATCCCAAACCAATTGAAACTATTTATAATATTGATTATTCACTTGGAAAGATTCCATAAATCTCTTAGAGATGCTACGTTCTGGAGTAAGAAGATCTGTGTCACTATCACCTCTACTTTTCCTCCACCAAGACCTTTGTTTAGCTGGGTACACCATCACAATTTAAGAAATATCCATTCTTAGAAGAGAGGAGATTAAAGTATGATTGATATATAATGGAATATACCATTTAGGCACATCCAAACTGATAATATTATGGATAAGATTAGGTTTGATGATATCTTATAGGGTTATAGGTGTGAATACGGGAGAGGAATCTGCTTTCCTGGTGGATAAAGTCTAAGCACCACTAGACCTTTCTAGATCTTCCGTAACAACGAAGGTGTCATGGCTCTTTAATCCCTCAATGCATATAAGGTTCTACTAATTAGCTCCTAAATCTGGTGGTCAAAGTATTATGATATAATTATGATTTGGAGTAGACTACACTCACATCTCCTTAGAATGGTTATCCATTTCCCTTTGTCTCTCTACCTCTAGGATAAATGATTTTCCAATATTTTTTTCACATAGCCATGACCCATATTTCATAATGATATTACCTTCCTCATCAAAATTATTTAAACCATAGTCTTTCTCCTTGTGTTTGTAGCATCCATAAAGGAATAAAAATAATCGATAGTTTCTCATATTTGAAAGGTATCCAAGTTCATTAGTTTTCCATAAAAATGAAAGTTCCCTTCATAAGTGGATAAGTGGTGCTATCTAGAACCCTTTTCAACAATGTTTTCCACTAATGAATAGGATTTAAGTGGTCCCATTCAATAAACTCATCGATTCACTCTTCAATATAATTCATAATTCATTCCAATCTTAATCAAGAGGAAATACCTTTGATTTGTGTCCAAATTGGAGGCTTCAAAAAAATTATATTATAAATACCCCGTTTGTTCCTCAGATACTCTATTAAAATGAGGTGGTTATCGAAAGACTATGACCTCTCAAGGAGTACCTTCCGTTTATCTTTTTATCGAATAATTTTATTACTTGTAGCCCCAAACCTATTTTGACAATGGCCATACCATCTTGTAATCTCCATACAATCTTCAACATATTTTTCAAGGCATTCAAATTGAAATGGTCAAATAAAAATGAATTTTTCCATTATGAGAAAAGACATGCGATGAACATTAAATGCATCTCCATCCTTTATAGAAAAGAATAATGATTTTTTACTTATAATTTAATTGAAAATTTTTCCACGGATTTACCCAATCACCCTCCATTTTACCATGTAGTGAGATTGAAATAGTTAGTAAAAAAAATAATCTGATGATGTTTGTGAGCCTCTAATCCAAAAAAACCAATGGGAACCTAAGATAAAATAAGTTCATTGAATATGAAAATGAAAATCCTAAAATATTTTGGAGTCAATTACAAAGTATAATTGAAATCCTAAAAACCATAAAACTTGGGGGAAAATACCTAGGAAACACCAAACCCTAAGAAAACCTAAGAGAGAACTCTTAATTTTTTGAAACACTAGAAACATGTTAATGGGAATCTCAAAATAATTGTAACTCAGATTGATGTGTTTTTTAGTTTATTCATTTTAAAAATCAATCTATGGCCATTGTCCTATGATTCTAGTTCCATCCAACACCATTTTCTTAGTTTCGACCCCCTAACACACATTTTTAAATACTTTGGTATATATTAAAACAACATATTGAGTTATTCAAAGCACACCACAGATCATATTGATATTTTTTATTCATGTACACATTATATATAATTCAATGTTGGGTTTTCCTTGATTTCACATCAATATTTGTTTTTTATTCGTTTTTTATCGTCACTCACATGTTTTAGTGTTTTGGAAGGCTAAAAACGCTTTTACAAGCATCCGTAGAAAACTATAACAATAATTGAGATGCTCTCAGTTCCTTTATTTCATAAATAAAACTAAAATTTCTTTCATATTATATTACATCCATATAAAATCATTTCATTGGTTTTTACCCCCTCACAATTGTCTTCAATGACATTGGTACCATTTAAAATAGCTTATTGTGTCATTTTAAGAACACCACACATTGGATGGAAGACTTAACTGCACAAACACATCATAAATAATTCAATGGTGGTCTTATAATGATTTTACACTAATATGAGGCCGTTTTCTATGGTTTTGATTGTTATACGACCATTTTCATTTTTTAAAACACTAAAAATGTTTTTATAGCCATCCTATAAAAAATGAAACTCAGATTAATGTTTTTAATATCCATCATTTTAAAAATAAATATATGATATTTTTATTAATGATTGAATACTATCTAATATTTAATACCTATTTTTGAACCCTGATCCACATTTTTAAAAACTTTTATATCTTTTAAGAATTCTTATTTAGTCATTCCGAGAACACCGTATTTTTAATGGATGTGTTCTTTATTTGTACAAGTGAAATATATTTCAACTACGGCTTCCCCCTAATTTCATGTTAATATGAGTTCATTTTTTATGGTTTTGAATGTTACATTCACATTTTAGTGTTTTAAAATACTAGAAATTCCATTATGGGCTTCCTGAAAAAACTATAACTCTAATTGACATTCATTCACTTTATACAAATCAAAAATTATTCTATGATAGTTATATTATGATTTTATAGAAATTTTATTATATTTTATTGGTTTTTACTATCTAATACACAATTTTAATTACTTAAGTATATTTTAAAATTGTTCATTATTTTATTATGAGAATCCTATTTTTCAGATGTACATGTTTCCTATGAATACACATGAAAAATAATTCATTGGTGGGTTTCCCTTGATTTCACACTAATTTGAGGTCTTTTTCTATGTTTTTTACCATTACACACACATTTTAGAATATCAAAACACTAAAAAATCATTTATGGGGATCCAAGAAAAACCATAACCCAGATTAACTTGTTGTCAGTTCCCAAATTTTGAAAATAAATCCATGAGTGTTGAACTATTATTTTATGAACATGTGACACCATTTTCGTGATTTTTACCCCTTAAAATGTGTTTTTAAAGACTTTGGTATCTTATATGACTACACATTGATTCATTCTGAGTGAACTTCATGCCAGCTGTATGTGTTTTCTATGCATACATGTCAAATAGAATTTAATGGTGGTTATACAATGATTTAATGTTAATATGAGGTCATTTTCTAATGTTTTGACCATCACATGCTCATTTTAGAGTTTTAAAATACTAAAAACAAGTTTATTGGCATCCTGAGAAAACCGTAATGTGGATTGACATGCCATTAGTTACCACATTCCAAAAATAAATGAATGGTCACTGTCTTATGATTTTAGGGCTATATGATGTCATTTTCTTGGTATTGGACCACTATCACATGTTTTTAAAGAATTTTGTATCTTTTAAAACAAATTATTAAATAATTCAAAGAAAACCACACATTAGATGAATTTATTTTCTATTTATACACATAAAAAAATAATTAAATGATGTTTTTTCATGATTTAATGTCAATATGACGTTATTTTCTTTGGTTTTTACAATTATATGCATGTTTTAGTGTTTTATAACACAATAAACGAATTTACAAGAATCCTAAGAAAATAGTAACTTGAATTTATGAGCCATCCATTTTTAATTTTACAAATTAATATATATATATTATAATGATTTCATTGCTATCAAACCCTTGAAGTGTGCAGTATGACTCGATGTGCATGTATTCAATATAAAAGTGTCATTTTACATTAAAACTATAGTCACATATCAAAAACCAATTAACTAATATTATATTGTTTTAAAAATTTAAAAAAATTATCATTAATTTTTTTTTATTTTTGTAATTAAATTCATGTCAATCCAACACACGATGCGGTCAGAATGGCTCGATTTCAAATATAAAAGTGTCATTTTTGTTTAAAACCTCTTTAACATCCTACAAACTTGTAAAATGATCTTGGAATGATTTGAAACTTTTGAAATACAATCTATAATTCATTTGTGATCTTTACGAATTAACAACATTCCAATCAGATAGATAATGTGGGTGGTATGACATTTATTGTGTGTTTTCAATATTAGTGTCATTTTACTTTAAAACACTAATCATATATACAAAACCTAGCAAAAGATCATAGTTTGTTTTCAAATATTATTAAAATGATCTATAATTTATTTTTAACATGTAGGTATTGACTACACATCAACCCAAAACCTAATTTGGACAGTATGATTCAAATTGCATGTTTTCAATATAAAATTTTAGTTTAAGATTAAAACATTTATGACATTTTCAAAACCTGGACAATGATATCACATAGTTTTCAAACATCAGGAAAATAATATATAATTCATTTTTGTTGTGTATGAATCAATCACACATCAATCAAACACACAAAGTGTGTTGTATGACTCAAAGTACATGTTTTCAATATAAGATTCATTTTAATTAAAAATGGATGTCACAATGAAAAAACCATGAAAATGAGCATTGTTTGTTTTCAAAATTTAAGGAAAAATACACAATTTGTTTTTAACATATAAAAATTAACCATAAATCAATCTAACTCAAAATTTTGTTTGTATGACTTAGAATTATCTCAATTTTACTCCTTCCATTTGATAATTATTTTCATGTCTATTACACAATGTCTTAACCACATTACATTTTTATAGAATCCAAAACCTCCTAACATCAAGGAATTATATAAAATATCATATAATTTCTATCAAGATTCTTCAATATATTTAATTTTATTCTTGTAATCCTTCTACCTATAAATAAGCTTGACTACAGTACCCTTCCAAGATTATTTTTAGGGGATGATCATTGAGATGATAAATAAAATCAATAAGCTTCATGAATGTTTTGGGACACTGTATGATTTATTTAACAATGCTTGAATGATCTATGGAGTTTAGAATTTACCTTGAAATGATTAGTTATAAGAATAGAAATTTCCTCAAGGGTTGTTCCTATCATCCTCTAAAATATAGATACTAAAGAATTTTCCATTGTCAACTTCCATTTATCATGTGTTTTCTTATAAGATTCGTGTTTGTTCAATTTTTAAATGATATTTTAAATTTATATTTGTGCTTCCTGATCAATTTTACTACTCGAACCCCCACTGAATGTATTAGTAAATGATGATGACACCCTACCAAATAGAGGTGATGGAGTAGTCCCAGAACCATACCTCCACACACTGCTGGGATTCTCCATCCCAAAACCTTTTTCATCTACATCATTTTGGGAAACCAATTTTTAATGTGAAGGGTTCACATCCTAGACTTTTTTGATTTTAACATGTTAATACAACAATATTAACAATGATTTATAAATTATAAGAACATTATAATATAATATGATCTGTACATTTTCATTACTATTCTATGTTATTTAATTATTATAAAAAAATAATAATGAAAAATAAATTATAATAAAAAAAAAGTCTTAAAACCATTTAATTTGAGATGACTACATGGATAAAATGACGCCAATAGAGATATGTTTCACTGTTTAATCCATGTATCTGTGCTCATTTAATTAAATTTACGGCTTGTTTGTTGTTATAATTTGTTTTTCAATATTATGTTTTTTTAGAAATTAAATAACATCAAATAGTAATGAAAAGTACTTACTCCAACATCTCTGGTGGGTTCAATCACAAATCTATCATCGAGTTTCTTATGTACTTTATAACACATTTTTATCTATACAACAGAGTGACTAATTCATTATCCATTATAAAAAATATACTAGTTAGAAAAAAACATTGAACTATAATAAGATAATATAAATAATAATGGATAAAATAAAACAAATACTTTTCTTTTTCATGAAAAACCCTCAGACCCAATGATATGAGGAATTATTTTCTGTTCATGATTTACAATATTTTTTAGATAACTCTTGAAGAAATATAAATATTTATAAAAATAATATGTTTATTTTTTATGTTTTTTGGATACTGTAAAATAAAAGATTACCTCATGAGAAGCATCTCTATTAATATTAACAAAAACATTAAACTTCTCAAATGAAACACCTTTATAACCACTATCATATATTTTTTGAGAGCTTATAGATGTTTCATTAAACTCATGTCATAATATTCATTTAAAATCTCTCTATTTATTTCCAAAAAATTTCAACGTCCGCGGGTGTGAAATGAAGTTATTGACATAAAAATGAAAAGATATTATGAAATAAAACATATAACCCTTTTTAATTATATTAATAATTTTACTCATACATTCACTAATATAAAAAATTAATTTAACAGAGCTGGAATCAACCTTCATCATTGCTAGAAAAGCGTTGACTACTTTTGGGAAGTTAACATTCCATGGCTTTTATAAGCACTAACAAAGAACTAATAAATGGTAGATTTATCAGTGAAAATAAAAGCACTGATAAAAGATCTCATTTATCAAAACTTTTATTCATCGCTGATAAATAGTGTCTTTTATCATCACTTTTAAAAGCACTGATAAAATTATGATTTATCAGTACATTTATTTTTGCTGATAAAAGTATGAATTAACTTCTCATTTATTTGCAAAGATAAAAGTAAAATTTTTCAGTTCTTTTATTTTCTCTGATAAATATAAACCTTATAATAACCTATATAGGCCCTGATAAAGTCGTCCTTTATCAACTCATATAAAAATGATACTAAAGGACATATTTATTAGCACATTTAGTAGCATTGATAAATGTGAAAATACAGTGTGATGTTGTATCACAATGCATCACCAAAAACTGGTGAAATGTGATGCAACAACACACTGTATCAGTGGGAAAAAAAATTTACCAAAATAATATAAAAACTACTGAATTTAAATGAAATAATATTTGTATCAAAAATACAAGAAAAAAACTATCATAGATTATGTTTGTTGTTTTTTTCAAAAAATAATGTGAATTTTTCATAAAAAGACCCACTTGGTGTTGTACCAGTCACACCTTGAGTCAAATTGAGGTGTGAATGATTTCTACATGTCAAAATGAAATATGGATCGTTTTTATAAAGCAATTAGTCAATTTGAATGATTTTGATTAGTTCTGAGTATGTCAATTGTTTCATTGAATAAAATTAATGTTAGTTTTGAAGAAAAAGATGCACTTGGAGTAATATCGGTCACACAGTGCATTGTATTGATGTGAGGATGATCCCTACATGTCAAATATGATGTATGGATCATTTTCCTAAGGTACCAAAAAAATCAGAATGTGTTTCTCAATTTTGAGTATGTTATTTGTTTTTTACTGAAATTAATGTCAATTTTGAATAAAAAAGACGTACTTGGAGTCATAAAGATCACACTATGCATCAGGTTGAGGCGAGACTGAATAATTCACATCCCAAATTACTCATGTATTGTTTTTTTTAAATTGTTAAAACAACAGAAATGAATTTTCTTATTTTTGAATTTTCCACATGTTTTTTTTCACTAAAATGGGATTTCAAACTGGAAACATGCACTTTGAGACATACATGTAGCATCGTGTATGTGTGTGACTTGAGATTTAATCATACATATCAAAAATGAATTGTGAATCATTATCCCAAATTATTAAGATAATAAAAATCCGTTTTCTCATTTTTTGTGCGTGACATTTTTTTTGTATTAAAATGTCAATTTTAAAATGATAACAGACACTTGGAGTCATACCGGTCACACCATGCATTATATTAAGGTTCGGTTAATCCCTACACATCTCAAAGGACCGATGGATCATTTTACTAAATTATCAAAATAATTGGAAAGTGTTTTATCAGTTTTGAGTTTTGAGTTTTTTTTATTAAAATTATTATTAGTTTTGAAATAATAAATGCACTTAGAGTCATATCGGTTGCACTGTGCATCATATTGAGGTGAGGCTGATCTCTACATGTCTCAAATTATGTATGAATCATTTAAATAATGAACCAAAACAGTCCCAATGCATTTGTTTTGATTTTATTATGTTAGTAATTTCTTTTAATATAATTAATATAAATTTTGAATAAAAAGGATTCACTTGGAGTCGTACCGGTCACACCGTGAATCAGATTACAGCGTGGCTAAATGATTCATTTTCCTTTTAACTTATGGATCGTTTTACTAAAGTATGAAAAATATATGAATGAGTTTCCTCAGTTTTGTATACCCCACATATGTTTTTTTAATAAAATTTAATTTTAAAATGGAAATATGATCTTTGAGACATATCAGTCACACTATGCATTAGATTGAGGTGAGTTTAACCACTACACACCATAAATGATGTATTGATAATTTTCCTAAAGTAAAAAAATATTTTGAATCCATTTTCTCAGTTTTGAGTATGACAAATGTGATTTTTTTACTAAAATGTCATTTTAAACTTGAAAGACGCACAATGGATCTTATCTTAAGTGACAAGTTTTGTGTGAAATTTTAAACAATTGTTATAAAAAACAATAATTTTATGATACTTATAATACTTCATTGCCCAAAAATGTCATTATTTGTAAGCTAGATCTTCTTACCCTCCTCCTCCTAGGTGTCCACCTCAGTCTTCATCTGTACCTCCACCTCCACATCAGTCTCTAAATCTAAATCTACCACCGCCTTCTCCTCTACCTCCACCTTTGCCTTTTCCTCTGACTCCACCCATACCTACATGTTTTTATCTATTATTTTATTTTTTTATATTAGTTCTTATAAACAAATTGATTTCTTTTATTACTCATCTCCATGATAAAGAGATATAAAATTATATATAAGCATTCTGATACTTATTCTTTTCACGCCAAATATATTTCAAATGTAATAACTCATACTAGACCACAAAAATATCATTTAATAAACTAATTATGTTGTCATCATACATGTTGAAAAAAGTACACTACCCACTCGTCTCTAATCAAATTGATTTCTTATTTTGAGTAACAGTTTTTTCAGCAATCTCCATATTACTGAGAAAATATAAACAAACAAATGATTATGAAATATCTTTAATGAAATTGTAATTACCTTCAGAAAATACCTATTGGGGGATGCTGATATTTTCATGATTTATGATTTTTCTCATAAATTTGTTAACATAATATCCATAGTCGATTGAATTATCTTGTTTCTAAAACTGCAGAAACATTAACCAAAATAAGTAAATTGTTTTGAAACGCTTTGATAGTTAAAAATTTATATATATAACATAATTTGTTTCCATTTTTAGTAATTCGTAGTCTTTATCTATTTAGACATCGACTTTATACCATAATCGAGCCTGTATAGAGAGAACATCCTATCATAATAAAATTCTCATTAAAACATAGAACAGACATATAATTTGATGTTTATCTATAAAATGTTGATTGTAGTGTATTACATATGACAATACACATCATGTGTGGTCTGTTGGTTGAATATCCACGTATTGAATCCAAAAAAATATTTAGGGTGTCTATGTTTACTACTATCAATATCAATTTCATCCTAAAAAAAGTATAACAAGTAAGTAAGGCCAAATTTAAAAATATATTTTATGTGATTAGATAATAGAGTTTTACCATTGAATTATATGTATCAAAATGTGCCTGTCATCTGAGGCTTTTTTATTAAACTCTATGAGTAAATCACCTTTCTTCATCCTTATTTCTTCTTTATTTAATGTAATTTCTAGCGTAGAAAAGATATAGGGATTAATGAATCCAAATCATTATTTTCACAAAATACCATTTATATAGTTGTAATGTAAATTCATGTAAAAAATATGAATAGTTATTAACGTTAATAGACATATTAAACTCACTATTTGGATAGACATATTATGAAAATGTATCTTATATATGTATTCACAAATGAGACACTCAACCATTCCTGATTTGAGAATCTCATTTATAATCTCAAGACCTATTCTATATATTATGGAATATCCATATATTTCTTCTTCATAGTCAATGTAAGACATAGATTTATCTTTAAATGTGGTCTCTGCATGAAGTTATAATGGAAATAATTGATTCGCTAGAACTGGTGGAGAGAAGGTACTCTCAAAATTCAAATTTTTTTTCGGTGGATCCAATAGATTTTCTTGTTTCAACCTTTTATTTCTCTAACACTTGATCTATTTGTAATATAATACCACACTTCAAACCTTTTATCAAAAACTATTACATGTTTTTTTAGGAAAAAATCTGTTAAAGACGTACTCATCTATCTTTATAAAATTAAACGGCTATTCTATGAAAGATCCAATAACATCTTTGACCATTGTAATATCTAGACCATCATGTGGAATACGAAACTTAGTAATTAGCTCATATGGTATCACAATCCCCACTGTCATGTGATTTTTCGGGAGGGGTTGGTTGTGTAGCTAGTCTTTGGGGATATTAAACCTTGTGCAGATAACAACATAGATATATGTGGGTGTTGATAGATTAAAATCATATACAACTGTACCCTTTAGTATTTTAGTAATATAAATGTATCAAAAGTTGTCTGATTTACATTTAGGATAAAAATTAATGAAAAAAATCAATTACCTCATGTATGGTTTGGGGGAATGATAGGACTCAAATCTAGTGGGATCATTTTCTTTAGGTGTAGATCATTGCTCCACTTCCTGTTCACTTTGATATTATCTTATACATTGGTCTACCAAATCAGACTAAAAAATAATATATTACGGTGAGTCTATTTGTGTCTGCATTCATCAAATTATATTATAGCTATCATCATGTAGTTTTATCTTCTTGAAATATGTTTTAGGTGATACTAAAAGTCCTAGTCCTCTAGCATGAACATATTGATTATGCCGCTTCAAAGACACTAAAAGTCACTTTTCTTCTGGTACAACCATTTCTGATTCTTATTTCTAAACCATATAAAAAATATGAACATATATTTCTTTAATATTGTAATAAATCATTATGAATTGCAATTATTTAATACTTACTCATGCTTTCCATTCTTCATTTCTATTTTCATCAACTAAAATACCATCCTTTTTTACATGAGCCTCCTTCCATAGGACATGGTGTGGGATGGAAGGAGATTTTGATTTTAATTCATCACTCTATATATAAATAATTTAACATTTGTTTTTTCAAATCAAATAATTAAAACTCTAAAGTTTATTTAAAATATATATGAATTTTTTCTCTAATCAAGTGTACCCCATCCTTACGTTACGATAAGGGTATGCTGGTTTTGATGAACATTCTTTATTTTCAATACTCTTCTGATATTTCATAAATTACCGGTTTTCTTATCAAGATGGATATAATAAATAATGTCAAATAATTTATTTTCAAGCTCAATGCACCTGAGATGATTTCTCATTACGATGATTTCTGAAATCAATCCATGTTTCCTTATTTTTAGAAAACAAGTTTCATAAGCTGGGAAAAGACTGTACCTATCAAAATTTAATTAAAATAAAGAAACATATAATTATAAAGGTTTTTACATAATCATTAATTTAAGATACCATTCATTTTAGATTCAACCAATGTAGAACAAAAATTATGTGCGATGAATGACCATCTCAATATGGTTTCAAGAATTTACATTTTGGAAAGAGAATAAACCACTTGGTTGTCTTCCCTTTATACATGGGTGACTTCTAGTTCAATTTTGTTAGTAAGATGAAGACATTCAATCCAAAATGGGAACACTAACCATGGGATACCATTGGATTGAGTCGTTAATAAATGCACAAAAGTGGTGGAATTAGATTCCACCCAAATATGTATCCAGTTATGTTGGATTTCATATTTGATATCCTCAATAATTTACTATAATTATACAACAATAGTAAAACAAATGAAAATATAGTGATTGTAGTATCATTTCACAAAGCCCTGATGCGTACGGAAGACACCACCATAGCCTGATGGACCTGGTGAACCTCATGTCACACCGTCCAAATTAACTTATAACCAAGATTAAATTAGAGGTATCCATCTTATATATATGAGAAACAAATGTTTCTTGATCCTACTAACGACAGGAAAAGTTTTCATAATAACACATTTAGAGGGATAATTGTTCATGGTACTTCTTTGGATCTTGGAGGTAGTAAGAACCTCCCTATAGATAACCATGATTCTAGCATGCAGTGTTAGACATTGATTATCAAAATCAATAAAATTTCATACTCTTCATATGAAGGAAATTAAGGAAGAATATTCTATATACAGCATGTCATGAATTTTTTTTTCAGGTGTTCAGATCGAAAAAATCCAAAATTATGTCTCCAAGGCTATTGGTCTTCATCTTAACATAAAAAAGTTTCTGAATGTTAAAGCATAATTGGTGCAAGAGTGTGTAAGAAGTGAAGACATGGTCATTTTTTTCATCCATGGACATGAAAAGGAAGCATACAGGTGAAAAATGAAGTCTAAATCACTACAATTACCCTTGAAGTGGTAGCTTTCATCTCTAGATTCTTTTTAGGAGAAGCATGTTGGGTGGTGTAATGAAGCGTTTCTAGAAATTTCTCAGCCATAAAGGGACAAAAATACCCTCATTATAATTGTTCCTATATAATACCCAAACATAGAAGGGTCTTTCATGGTCAAGAGTCAAACATAACATGTCAAAATCAAAAAATAAATACCTATGTAATTCTAAAATAATTAAAGAAAAATGGGCCCACACATTTTCATCCAGAAAATCCTTCTGAATAGAGAAATTCTTTATGTGACCAGGAGCCGTGAGACTTCACAAATCAGCTTACTCAACCGTCGTGTGTTCCAAAAATTGAAGGAATATTTCTAGAAAACAACCCATTTTGTGAACTTCATTATCTCACTATAAGAGGATGTAATGGCTAGCCATATTGAAGATGGAATATAAGATTCATAATAACTATGAAATTTTGATGTAAATCTACTGGAGAGGAACTCCAAGGAGATATCTTTTGATGTTAATAGATTCTAAGGGAACATACTGATAAGAGGCACGTTGAAAAGAACCATATCCTTGATACCCAAGCCTCTCATATAAAATGTCTTTATAAAATCCTTCCATTCCATAATTAGAAGACTCTTTTCATTGATTTATCTATTCCACAATATGTTTCTGATCAAGGCCTGAACTTCTTTAAGGATGGATTTAAGACATTTGTAAAGAGATAAGAAATAAAATAACTTTGAGGTTATAAATGAATTAAATATGAAAATTCTTATATATTGTTACATTATCTTCTATTTCTAGGTTTACATTTGATTTATAACTATGGATATAATTTATTTCTAGGTAACACCTTTTGACCCTGCCCTATAATGGAGGCACTCCAAGATAGGTGAAGGGGAGAGTTCCCCTTTTAACTACAAGAATTTTTTCCACACTATTATTTTTAGATGCAATTATTCTATCACAAAACACCACAAAAGACATTCTCTAACTAAAAACTTGGCTAGAGACCTCTTCTTAAAGAGAAAAGATTCTATGGATGTAAGATTTTCTACATTATAATGTGTGCATAACAACGTGGCGGGTGGGGCTTTATTTTTCCCTTAACTTCCCTAAGATATAACATCATTAGAAGAGTCTAGAAGCCTAAATGGGATTCTCTAGTGGCCATTAGAAAAAATTTATTATGAAATTATTCTAAAATAAATGAATTATTTAAGTAACAATGAAACCTAAATCAACGTTTTATTCTATAAATTTTTAAAAAAATAGAGAAAGTATATTGCAACATTACCATTACATATTTTCAAAGGATTTACTTCGTTACAGGTTGAACATAGTGCCATGATTCAGCATCAATTGGCACACTCATCCTCTTTGTAACCCCACGATAACTAATGAATTTTGACTTGTTGGGCTCAAAATGGTTGGCTACGTTGATTTTATCCAACCTCAAATTTTACACCCTGACTTCTTTCCTTGATAATTTTATTCTAAACCGTGATTCTACGTTGTTCTTATTTTTTTCCATTTTTTTCATCAACATGTTTTTTATCTCCTAATTATTCTATAGTTTCACCACCAACAGTCTATTATTGCTCGAGATTGAAAAAATCATCATGTTCAGAAGACATTGTATGCATGAGTAGTCAAATATTTAATTTTTCTTGAATAAAAAAAATTCAGTACACTCCATGCATAAGAGTTCACAATTGAATCCATCTTGCATAAAAATTGTTACTCTATTGAACAAAAATATAATACCTCAATACTATAGTAGAACTAACCTTCTGTACCATTATTTCATTTCTCCACATATGCTTGATTATCTTCCATCTCTTTATAATGCTAGGAAGGCTAGTTTTAATGAGGGTGTCCAATCAATCATCAAGAGAGAGAAGAAAATCATGTGTCTAAGGATTAAAGTGTCCTAGGAACATACTCTAATGGACACACTCAAAAAGTCTCTTCAATTGAAGATGAATTGGAATACCTCAACTCTAATGGTCTTGAAGAAATTAATCTCACCCCACATACATTGGACATCATTTTTTTCTACTCAAGGATACCCCACCTTCCAACTTTGGATATTTATATAATCCACTATAGGATCTCTCCAATATCCTAGATCCCTTTAACGGGTAAAATTTTCAAATTATGCTCAACATTGATCTATAATTTTTTTACTCTTATAAATGAAAAGAATCTATTCAATGAGATCCAAAATTTATTATTATGATATATTCCCATAAAATATTATTGGGACCATAGATAATTACCATCATTGAAAATTATACAACCTAGCTTGAAGTAGATCTACAATTAACACTAGAAATGTCCTACATTATATCTGATGATGATATTATCGGATGTAAAATATAATATTTGAGAGATGTATCTCCACAACTTAATCATATTATATGATGAAACTTTAATGAAATGAAATATCTGGTTTCACCAAATATGATAGGATATGTCATATTTCTTTTTATCATATTTAACAATTAAAGTGATATTGTATTTTTGATTTGATCCTCTATTTTCACACTAACCATGGATAGAGCCATATTTTATGATATCACAAATTTTATGATAAAACGTAGTTCAAATCTTTATATTTTCTATATGTCATAACATATGATATATAATATCCATATGTTATGGATGAATGAATAAATCCTTCATATCATAATATATTATATTGAAATAATACAATACGACTTTTATTTATTTGAAAAACTAATAGATTAATACTTTGTGTCCTAGAATAACAAGTCTCTGATACCACTTTTTAGTTTTAGGATATTATCTTATGATCATTAGAGGGACAAAAAACAAAATCAAGGGAAGATTTATCTCAAGGATACGTATGAATGGAAATAAAGAAAAAAACAACTATGGAATAATTGTAATATATAATGAGTGGAAACCATATTTAATATTCAATTGAATGTGTTTTATTTATAACACTGTAGTAGAAAACAAAGTATTCCATCCTTTAATGAGATTACACTAGCCATCAATAATAGAAATATTCTTGAGGACCCTTGATCACCGAATGAGTAATAATTCCTTAACCTTGTGATAAATAGTGATCAAAGAATAAGATATGTTTAAAAATAAAATGGAACAATGGGTTAACTGCAATAGGGGGATCATATATCTATTTTGTGTATTTTGGACATGAATAAAAAATTACATGACTTATAGGACATAAATATCCAAACCATAAAAAGTATAATTATTCAATTTTTATTCTCTATACAACTATTCAAAATCTTAGATGGCTTTGAAAATTATTTTATATCTGATAAATTAAATATTTCTCTATTTTTATTAGTAAATATATTAATAAATCACATCTCATAGTTTTATTGATCAACCATCCAACCATGGATAACTGGAATAGTTTTTGAAAATACACTATTTAAATTTTTTTGTGTATTTATAAGTCTATTTACCCAATGATTTATCAACTCTATCCAATCTAGGGAATTTTTTTAAAAAAATTTGAGCATACTTTTCTGACAAATGAAATTTACCATCACTCATTGTAACCCATGGAAAATTTACAAATAATCATAAATTAATTAAAAAAACAAAACTCTCACAATATTTATTATTAAAATAATTTTTAGAAAATGACTAATTAATTCAATTTCTTTTTAATTCTATACAAAATTATTCATCAAAATCATAAATCTAAATAACCCATTTCATGGTTTTACAAGATACATAAATAACTGAAATCCAAAAAATGTGTTTAAATGATTTTTAAACATACCTTGGTCCACACATGTTCGTCACCCATAAATGAAGGCCACATCTTCGTATCCCCTAATCCTTAAAAACACTAATAATTAATCCTTAAGAATCTATATTATATTATTTAAGATAAATAAAATTTGAGAAACTATTTTTATTTTGGAACCCCATATTATTTTAATGAATAGAAAACCAAGGGGGGATGCATGGTCAACATATTAATGTCGTGAGTTGAGTAAACCATATATGTGTGTCTCAATGAAAAAATGTGTCGGACACACAAATATATATGAATGGAGACGAATAAATAGTACCACACTCATTTTATTTAAATTGCTATGAGAGGAGATGTAGGGTTTTCCATGTTTGAGAACAAATTAAAAATGCAAAAGGTGGAATCCAAGACATCAAATAATGATAGTGGAAGAGTAGAAAATAACATACATTAGATTCTAGGATTGATTAATATGATAGAACATAGAGGAGTCACACCGACTATGGAGGAGATCCACAAGATCTTGAGAATCATGAGAAATTGAGTCATGGTCAGGGGTTTTTTAAATAGACTCGGGACACTTTTAGCAATGCTTAATTTATAATCACTGATAAAGGAAGTATTTATCAGAACTTTTTTAGCACTGATAAAAGACATATTTATGATCACTAAGAATGAAATGTTAAATATTTTATAATTATAATTATTTGAATAATTTTATTATAATTTTATAATTATTTAAATAAATTTATTATAATTTTGTAACAATTCAAATCTATAATGGTTTATTTAAAACTATATAAGTACTTTTTAAAAGGTAATACTTATTTACTTTTAATAATTAGAAATATAATAAATATACATTTATAGATATATATATTTATAAATATTTATTTATAAATATGTATTTATAAATAATTATTTAGAAATATATTTTTATCATTATTAATGGATATATAATCATAAATACATGCATTTTAAATGTGAGTGAAATTGAATAATTATAATTGAGTACACTTTAAAAATATTGAAAAAATGCATACATTGATTTAATTAAATATAAGTTTTTAAAAATATACATATATATATATATATTGAAGTGGATAAATACATATTGAAAATACTAATACATAGTAAATAAATAAATATAAATAAATAATAGAAAATGATCAAATTCAAAATTAAAATAAAAATATAAAAAAATTAAAAATTTAATTGTAGTAATGAAAACAAATAATAAAATTAACTGATTAAAAAAATAATATATATTAATTGTATCATTTTATAATTAAATTCTAAAATATACTAAAATTTTAATAAATTACATAAATATTAGGTGTATGTGTTTCTATATATTGTCTATTTGTGTGTGCATTTATATACAAATATATTATCACACACACACACACACACATATATATATGTAAGTGAAATAAATGCGAAACATGATGTTTTATGTTGGTTATATTGAAAAACCAATCATTATTAAAAATAAATAAGTCATTAATATATTTTTAATTAACATTATATATATTATAATTATTCATATTATATATCTTCCATTAATGTGTACTATTTATTAATACATATCATATAAATAAATATTAAATTTATTAATTTTTATCAATAAATATTCAATTAATAAAATGTTTCATATTTTCTATAATTTACTCATTTTATTTTTATTTTTATAATTTTTCATTTTATTCGTGAACATCATCAGTGATAAAAAAGCACTAATAAAGGGAAACATCTCTCAGTGATAAAAAATGTTGATAAAGACCATGCTTTATCAGTGCTAAAAATAATGTGCTGATAAAATATTCATTTATCAGTGTTAAAATAAATATCTTATAAAGGTTACCATTTATCAATGATAAAAAAGTGCTGATAATGGGTGCCCTTTATCAGTGCTTACTTTAGTGTTGATTGATATAACCTTTATCAGTGATGTTTTATAGCACTGATAAATTCCGGTCCTGTTAAACAAAAGTTTTTTAAAAGTTCTTTCAACTTATATATCAATGAATATTAAATTAATATTAACTTTACTTGGTTTTCTAACACCTCATTTTTTCAATCTATGAGAATAAACCTCTAATATTTATAATTAATGGAAATGCTCACCATCTTTCAAGAAATAAGCCTAAGAATATATTAACAGATTCCAATAACATCACTATTAGGCATCTAAAATCATCAAATAATATGATAATCATTAAGTATTTTAGGTCCCACAAATTAATTGTGTTCGTATATATATATATCATCTTTTTTTATTTTTAACTGTTTGAAAATTGCATTAATCAATTAATAAAATGTATATTTTTTGTACAATGTAATAAATAATAGTAATGGTAACTAACCAATATCCCCTTGAAAAAAGTGTGACAACTACCCCATCATTAGTGGTGCATCAGATGTTAGTCTATCAATAACATCTAGGGAAACTGTTGGCTACCTAGAAATCTTTGGTACAATGGAATCACTCAAATCCACTGATGATGGAAGTAGTGTTGGTGTGATCCAAGATATTTACCTCCAAGGATATTCATTTGTTTTCTAAAAAATTTGGTAGTTTTAATGGTTCAAAATATATTCAATGTATAAAAAATACAAAAGGAATTTTTTTTTAATAAAAATTGAAAAAATTAAACAGTATATATATATGGACAAAGAACATAGAAATGAGAAATTATAATACCGTTTCATTACTAATTTATACACTCAATTATCATCATCTTAATTGTCTCCATTGATACCAACTTCCACTATTTTCATTTTTTCCAACCTCATTTTCACACACTCTTGTAAGTTATATGATTTATTTTGTTAGGAATTTTTTTTCGATGTTTTGTGGTTGATGAGGTTCACTGTCACAGAGTTCCAATTATCCTTCATCACCTAAATCATAAATGTATATGTATTTTAAGAGTACAAAAACACTCTAACCATCATGTATTTTATCATCCATATAATAATCCCACTTTTCCTATAAATTCAATATAAATGGATTATTCTCTACACACTCACCGGAATGGATCAAGTGAGAGAAGTTGATACAAGTAAAATGTAATGAATGTTTTATTATACCACTATCTATGTTGTCCCACTTTCATTTGAACAAGTTAAATAAAAATAGACTCTGGTGTTTTAATTAAATTATATCAATTAGTTATCTATAATATTCCACCTCTGAAAGTGTAAATACACTATTATTTTGAATTTTTAAATCATATTCACTATAAGTTTTATGAATCTTGAAGCCATGAATATTGTAGGCATCAAATCTCTTAACCTACCTTAGTGGACCTCGAGCCAAAAAATCAATCCATTTAATATTTCAGCTAAATTCTAAATAGTCATAACCTAGGAAAGAATATATAAGGTGATACTTTTAACATAGATGAAATAACTATACATCAATAATATGAATATGAGTATATACTTACATGATAGGTAAACCAATCAGCATCCTCCTTATAAATAAATCTTGTTAATTCCAACTCATTTTGAGCTTAACCCTTTAGTCACCTATTTTTTTGCAATCTAAATTCTTCAATAAATATATTGTTAATATGACTATTGAGTATCACATATCCATGTGCTTGTAATAAATCCAATTCATCCTATGTAAAAATTTACCCCTTTCAAATTAGTCATCTAAAAATTGGGAATACCGATGACTAGTTTTTAGAATGAGAATTAGTGTTGGTATTGTCAACTCATACAACATGATTTAATCTACTATGAATCCCATCCAAATACTTAGAACAGAAGGTCAATCACTCTTCGACTATGTATCCATTAATAATAGATCCTTCTGTATAAGCTTTATTTTTCATAAATGTTTTAAAATGACCTATGTGCATAATGGAAAACATAATAAACATATTAAAAAAATGTACACAATGATTTGATAATATTGAATTTAAAAAAAATATAAATGTACATGTCAATTGGATACATCCATCGATAGTGTACCAGTCCACTATTTTTAGCTACTTCAACTAAATGAATAATCAATGGAATCATAACTATGAAAATAAAGGGGAAACAATTTCCCCAAATGAAAAAGTGTCCAAAAAATTCTTTATTAATATTTATCGTTCCTAGTTACACATAGATTTTCTTCCAAAATATATCTAAATAGGCTCCATAACTCAACTAGAACAACAACTACTTTTTCAGGTATCATATCACACAATTCCAATGGAAACAACTTCTCTATAAGACTATGTGAGTCATTACTTTTCAATCCTTGTAACTTTTTAGTTTTTAAGTCAATGAATATTAAAATGTTACTTAAACATCCACATGATAATTTTACATTCTATAATGTTTGAAGGAATATGTCTTTCTCATGGATGTTTTTTGTAAAACATCCAAAAGACACTTTCCATTCACATTTTCCGATAATCCTTATTTTATATTCATTGTTTTGAAATCATTATAGTAATTGATGTGATCATTAAATTTACCCTTCCCATTAGGCAATATAAAAATTACATTATTATAGAAGTTATTCTCAATATGCATTATGTTAAAATTTAGATGTGTGAAATTAAATTCATTATTGTGAAGTTTAAAAAATATACTAATTTCATTTCATCATAGTGTTCTAGTTTCTTCAGATATTGTACTTCATAACCAATACCCTTTCTTTGAACTGATTACATTTTTCAAATTCTACAATGATATTCATTAATTGTCACAATATTTTCGAACATAAAAACACCTTATGTATATTTCTCAATTTAATATCTCCATTGAATTGTTACTTTTTAAACTCGAATTTATGGGAATCATCATGAAATTGATGATGAAACATAAAACAAAATTTTCTAATAAAAGGTAATCGTTGAGGTTCAATATAAACATTTACAAAGTGGACAATCCAAACTTGTATGAGTTTTCCAACTAGATTAGGTTCATAGTCTAGGAAAATTATTAATTATCCACATTAATGGAACATTCATTTTTAATAGTTTTCTCATTGAATCATCATCTGATTTCATTCCATCATCCCATAATTCTTTCAATTCTTCAATTAGAGGATGAATTTATGCATCAATGTTGTTTACATTTATTTGATTTCGTGGAATAATAATCAAAATAATGACGGAACCTTTTCTTCATAAAAATCCATGGAGGTAGATTGTAGGGGGTCAAAACTACTAACCATATGCTGTAATTAGTACATAAATATCCATAAGGGTTAGAAACAATAGAAATAAATCAAAAACATACTTTCCTGGGATCTGAATAAAAAATTGGATATAATAAATCAAGCACGTTCCATGATGATGAATATTTTGTATGTCACGTTAAGCCGTCATTGTTAATATACTAATAATTAAACCTAATTTAGTATAAAGTGTTAGATGAAATGAATAATCTTTTTAACCATGGTTTCATAGGAAAGTAATGTAATACATTTTTAAGAGTTTTATTCATCTACTACTTCCTTATATTTAATTGATTTTTACTTTCATTATTTCTCATTGACTACCATATACTTGTATGAAATGTTATGAATTCTTCTTTATTGAACACTTCTCCCTAGTAAAGCATGAAATCATTAGGGAATGAATGCATATTTATATAATCAAGCACAAGTTTATTAATGATTTTTTTCATCTCATATAATGATACATAGATATTATATTCACAAAATTCATCATGAAGAAATTATAAAATCACAAATATTTTTTTTTAGTAATTACATGTAGACAATTGATATGAAACAAATTATGTAGAAAATAAAACTTCAAATGCTAGCCACACACATCATACAGTTCTTGTTATTTATCTTCTGCTAATTTATAATACTAATTTTATTTGTCACTAAAGATCATAGTAAGATTAACATGCTCAGAATAATCTTATGTATTTTTTGATCTATTAAAAAATTTTACATTGTATTCAGAAAATCGAAATTCTTTAGTTTCAATGTTTTAAATAGAATTATATTATAGCTGGTCACTTTTTGTTTTATTGACATTATTGTCGTTATTTTTTACTTTCCATAAAATTCAATTTTCAATTCCAATTACAACATACATATCAAGAAGGAAAATATTTCAATATTATGTTTTTATATGCTTCATTTGCATTAATCCATTTCATGAATTTACAATTAGAATGCAAACATGTTATTCTATCATCCAAAGATCTGTTTGCAAATGCATAATCTATAAATTCATTGAATCACTTGGTATAACGATGTGTGTTTCAAGGAAAATAGATCAACATTTTATCGCTAGGTATTTTATTTCCACTCTTCTACCTATAAATTCATATATAAAGATATAATTTTTTTTCAAACAAGTACAATAAATTTTTCACATCACCTAATTTTTTTATTAACCATCGTAGGGTCTTAATTTAGAAAATCAAAAAATTAACATCAAAATGATTCAATTCAATATAAAAATATAAAAACATAAATGAATAAATTTTACCCCTCACAAATATAGGGTTGGATGTCGTGGAAGAATCTAACTGATGTGATGAGAGGGAAACATACAACATGATGGCCTAGGATACGATCCCAACAATGTCATACTCAGAAATAATTATGGGAAATCAGTGAGGTAGGGAGGATTACAAGTTAGTGGATAAGGGGTTTGGTCATGGAATCCATTTCGGGTGGTGGTCACTATGATATAGGGAAGAGGGGTTGCAGACTTAGGATAAGAGACATTAGGGGGGCATCGCCATGGTCGGTGTCGAAGGAGGGAGGTCGGGGATCAGTGGGGGTCAGTAGTTTTCAATGAGGGAGGCAGGTCAGGTGTCTGTGTAGGGGGGGGGGGGGGTCATCTGTTGACATTGAGGGTGGGGTGCTCAAGTGAGTGGGGGTTCGGGGTCATGGGTGTTGTGGTGGGGGTGGGGGAAAGGGAGGGGTTAATTTATTTTTTTTTCAAAAAGGATATAGTGTTAGATTTGATAAAACCACCACTAAATCTAAAGATCAGGGGTGGTTTTATGAAACCAACTCTATATTTAAAATAATATTCAATTATAAATTAATTAGTGGTCATTATAGGATGTTCTTATTATAAGATTCTACTATTGCATCATCTTTTTGTAGGGAACCTTCCTCTACAATCATACTAGATCTACTCTGCTTGTGCACAACTTTATGTTTGATTAACAACAACTGGTTAGGTATGTCGATCTTACTGAATAATTCTAATAATTAATTTATTATTATTTTACTCGGTGAAACTATGATCAATGAAATATTATTTTCTATCATTAAGTCTTGACCTCAATTATTTAATAGCATTAACAATAGATAGAAAATTTTCTGATCTTGCCGAATAAAAAACTCCAATATGAATTATTTTTGAAACGCTGATCGAAATTATGTCTCTGCATCAGTCTCAAACAAACTACACACTATTCATGAATTGTATATTGTGTGTGTTTCTAAAAACATCATGCATGACCTTATCAAATTACTCATTCATTATTTCATGTGCATGAAAAATGCCTCATTTACATCTTCACTATCGCATTTGTGTCACACTTCCTTTAAATCCCACATAAACAATATTACTTCAGGAAACCCTAACCATCTGCTTCACTATTTCACTTTTTTATAGTCCCTTAGTACATTATTTATGTATGGAAACACATCATAAAACACACATATAATATTTTAAGATTTATTGTTCATGTTTATCACATGATGTCTTATTCTTTGGGTAACTCACTCCCATTTATGCATGTATGTTATTTCATCCATGAATCTGAATCTCCTTTGTGAAATAGAGTATGTGAAATCCTTTTACTTATTTATTTTACAACTATCCATATACATGGTGTCTCTTATTGATAAATCATTGAATCTCAGGGAACTCTTCATGTAGCTAAGTGAATGTGATTTTCAAAAACATGAGCTTATGGCATCAAAAAAATCATTATGTGGTCGTTAATGCTTAAAAAATAACATCACAATAATGAATGAAATTATCTTCATGAATATAGAACAATTCTTTTACCCTTTTTTCACTCAAAATACTCTCCCATAATTATATTTGACACATACTATAAATTATAAAGGTCAGGGTATTTATTAAAAACTCCCACTAACAAAGCTCCTTTTCCTCATCTAATATGTGCATTGACTTTATTCACTGTGAATCACCATTATTTTTTACATGATAATGAGAAATCCTCATTTTCACTCACCAATGTAGCTTTATATTTAATAAAACATTAATATTTTATGAAAATGATGTTTTATGCATATAATGATCTCATTGGATCTTATCCATGGTTTTGGAATAACCACAATATTTTGGTTCGAGCATCAGTGGTTGCATCATGCATAAAACCTAATGCATAGTGGAACACCCCAAACAAAAGAAGAAGATGACATTCAACTGATCGAATAGTGTAGGAGAATGGATTAGATGGTTTTTATTCTATATTTATATTTTACTAAGGATGAACGGTGACCAACATATGCATGTACCACATTGAAATTCCATCAAGTTGAGTGTTTCCTAATAAGTAAATGTGTTCCATTACTCCATCGTGTGCTCCCATATGGTACTTCCAGTCTTTTTCCCCATTGAACCCCCATTTGCATACATGCTAACCTACATATTCATGTGCTCACCCATACCTCTATGGGGATTTTTTGAGTTGACCACCATCATGATTCTTTACATATAATTGTTAATATAGTTTATAATAGCATACGTGGCCAAATAAAAATTATACCATAAAATACCAATCCAAAAAAATCAACATCTGAATATAACTCATGAAAATTATTGAATTCCACATGAATTTTACTTCTTCCATATAAAACATATTTCATCATAACAAAAACACATGTATTTCAATGGTTTGTTGAAAAATAATAACATTTTAATCTCCATGAATTTGTTTCTTAATATATGCTATAATAAATATTAGGAGAAATAAAAATTTCACAATAAAATACCAATCCAAATTACTCAAATTATCAATATCTGTTATTCAAATAATTGTATACTACATTACATTGGATTATTCTATATTATAAAAAATATGTCATCTTAATGCAAACACAGGACTTTAAAAGGCCCGTTCAACAATCAACACATTTTAAATTCCTTTTATGTGTTTTTTAATATTGTCCATCAAAAAATACTTAACCAAGAACAAATTTCACCACAAAATTCCCAGCCAAAATACTCAACTTATAATATAGCTCATGAAAATAATATAATATTGCATGATGATGGTGCTATAGTCACCAAACATATTGGGTTTCTCTATTTAACCTTTTCAAAATTGATGATATTTTTTCTGTGATTTTCTATCTCAGTAGCTTCAGAAGTTCCTCTATATCTCGATGGAAATGGATGGGATATTTCCCCACTCTTTTGGACATGTATTCTTTTTAATTATAATATCTCAATCATGATTAGTGCTTCTCCTTCTCTCCCTGATCTATTGTTTTCTAGATTTGATTTTTTTAGGTCTAGTGTTTTATATCAGATATGACTAGTGTTCCTCCATCTATTGTTGTTGGACATTAAGGTGGGAGTATCATCATTGGGTGTTGGTGTTGGTGGGGAGTGATGGTGTTTTTTATGTTGTTGGCAGTGTAGATTGATTCTTGTGAGCGGAGAGGTAGACCAGAATATAAGTAGAAAGGTAATCACCAAAAGGGGTCCAAAGTAGTTTATTGATAATAGAAATCGAAATCCATATAACCAATACAAGAATTTTAATAATGGAAAAGAATTAATAGGATCAAAAATATTTATGAGCATTAGTCCCAAGGGGACCTATGTGAATGGAAACACCAACACCCAATACACAGATGTTTTATTATGTTCAAGAAACAAAAATAGATTTAAAGTATATATATATATATATATATATATATATTAAGAAACATCAATACTTACATAAAAGATATAACAGAATGACCAAAACATTTAAAAGAAATCATATTGATATTTCAGTGCCAGATGAAAATAGGCTATATCGTCTTGATCTCTTTACATCGTTGAGTCACTATTATGAATCATCAATGCTCTTGGAAGTCCCTGAAGCTCGTAATAGATACCTCACTAAACTAGATTGTCTTCACCTGGCTACTTGGCCTATCATATGAACAATGTCGTTGAAGATACACTAGGAATAGTACGGCAGTAGTGTACTATGGAGTTCGATAGTCCTAGAGATTTTCCATGAATGATCAAAAGACTCTCAATTAGGGTTTGATAACTAGAGATCGGAGCTTGATAGAACCACCAGGTAAAAAGGTCAAGAATTAATCTCATTCAATAGAACATGTGTAGGGGTTTTCAATTCTCCCAACACAAGCTAGTGCCTCAAAACAGAAAGTCCAATCAACACTATCCACACACACACCCCCAAACCAAAGAAATAAGGAATTTATTATAAATTGGGATATATGTAAGATGAAGATAAATTGTGTGGAAAGACTTATCAACAACAAGGGAATAAAGGACACCACAAATCGCCATGTACAAAAGGCACACATGAGTAGTAGGTTGACCGATGTTCAAGGACAAAATAGTATGGCCCACATAGAATTAAAATAACACAATAAACAAGAAGGGGCCTAACATGAAAATTTAGAAATTTAAACATATAATTGCAATAATTTTTCATGCATGTTTATTAATAAAAACAATTATATTTATAGAATTAACAAGCAATAATTCTAAGATAGAAAAAATATATAAATGATACCATATTTGACAAATATTCTCCATTTTTCATTAAAATTGATTATGTTATTGCACCTATGGTTATATAATTGAAACCAAATTAAACTTATCTAAAAAAATTGAAATTTAGGAAAAAACCTTGACTTTAGTTAAACGATCTGTCAGGTTTATGTTTGTGTGTATCTTGTGGACACACTCGATTCCAAATTCTACAACATCTCTTATAAAATGTAGTCTAATATAATTATTTTGATTTACCATGGAAAAATACATTTCTATACAAATTAATAACAAATTAAATATCCAAATAAACATTAATAACATAATTTTTTAGGTTTAGTTCAGAAGACAAACCCTTCATCTATAAGGATTCTTTCACTACATTAGTCAAGGAAATATACTTGAGCTCCATGGTTAACAGTGCAACCATGGACTGCATGTTTCACATCCATGAAATGGGTCTACAACAGTAAGTGAACACTAACCAACCATAGACTTGCCTGTATCAATATTACCTATATAATCAGTATCTACATATCCAAAAATAAATTAATGAGAATCCATATCTTTACCATAACACAAAGATAAGCTTGCGCTCTATGATATATTTCATAGAATCCACCTAAGGGAATGCCAATGTGGACTTATAGGTGTATCCATAAATTTTATTATAGATGAAACTGTATGGAAAATATCAAGTCTAGAGAAAATCATATAGTACATAATGCTACAAATAATATTAACATAAGTAGATTCAGACATAAATTTAATATCATCATAAACATTGGGTGCATGTTTCAAAGAATGTTTAAAGTGATGTCTAAGAGGTGTAGTAATAGGTTTGATAGATTGAAATTTATATCCCTTGAGAATTTTTAATATGTAAGCATTATGATATAAGTAAATAAACTTATTTGTCCTATCTCTAATTATTTCAACACCTGATATTTGGTTAGAAACACCTATGTAATTCATTTCAAATGTACCTTTTAATTGTTATTTTAGAAGGATTATTAAAATCATATTTTTACAAATGGTAATCATTCCATCAACAGAATGTAAAAAATAAATTTTGTAGTTTTTAGTTGATTTAAAATAAACACATGCATCATATTTTCTCCATGAAAATTGGTTATCTAACACGAATAAATAAAATTTCATATACATCTTCTTAGAGGTATGTTTTAATCCATAGAGTGATTTATTCAGTAGGTAGACTTTGTTTAGTAAAAATTTCATAGATTAACCATGAGGTGGTCTTATACTGAGTTTCTCATTTAAATCATCATGTAAGGAGGCATTTTTAACATTAATTTGTTCAATGTGAAGATCATTGTAGGTAGAATAGGCAAGTAAAATCCTAATGGAAAAATTATAAACAATAGGGAAAAATAATTTAGAGTAATTAATACCTTCACTTTGAAGAAAACCATTAACAAATAATATTTCTATATATTCAATATTATTTCCCTCATTTTTATCTTCTTTTCTCTTATAAATTTACATAGAACCAATGGATATCTCATTGGAAGGTTTAATAAAAATAGGAAAAGTGTGATTTTTTGTTAGAGAGTGCATTTATTCATCCTTAGAAAAGGCCAACTACTTCGTGTCTTTGTCATTTAAGGATTTCTTGTAGGTTTAAGGATGATCATCTATAATATCTAGGGACACATGGAAACCATAAGAATCCATTCAATATGGGATGAAATAAGTAAGAGGTCTATGGAACCTTCTTTCTCTATATCGGGTTAATAGGTAATTCTTATTAGTGGAAGGAGGTTCAAATTCAGAATATAAACTAGAAAAAGTCTTAGAATAATCCTCAATATTGGGAAATGGTGGAGGTGGAGTAGGATGCAAAAAAACCTTAAAATGAGTCAGAGGATCATCTTCCTCAGCATGTTCTAAGGATGGTTCAGTGCTACCAGATGTGGTAGAATTAGTTTTAGAAGAGGAAGACTCATGAAAAAAACATCCCTTCCTATTATTTACTTTTGGTTTCTTGGTTTATCCACCCTGATATTATACCCCTTAACACCCTCAAAATACCCAATAAAAATGAATTTGAGAGATATTGGTTACTGTTTATTTGTCATTGAATAATCATAATGTGTAAAATCGATGACTCTTAAGTAGGTATAAGAAGGTGGATTATGGTTCCATAATTCATTAGGTTTTTATGAATTGATTAGTAGTTGAAGGAAATCGATTTATTGGGAAAAAGAAGTGTAGAAAGCCTCTTACCAAAAGTATTTGGGGATTCATGAGCATGTTAGAATGCTTCAATCTTTTTCTAGGATAATTTTATTCATCATTTCTACCAACAAATTTTGATTGGGAGTTTAACTAAAAGTTATATTCCTTTTAGTTCCTTCATATTCAAAATTACTAAATGAATTAAGTGGAAAAGTATTCTAGACCATAGTTAGTTCTCATGGTTTTGATATTTTTTATAATTTAGTTTTTAAACAAATTTTCTTGGTTTTAAATGTTTGGAAAACATCATACTTATTTTTATGAATATAAATACAATATTTTTTGGATAATTCATCTATAAAAGTGACAAATTAGGAGCCTCTACCATGGAAGGTAGTCCCAACCAGTCCCAAAATATTAGATTGTAATATTCTATGGGGATGGTTTATTTAATTCTGGACCTATTGAAGGTAATTTTATTGGCCTTTACCATTATTGAATCATTAAAAAAGTAAATGATTAGAAGTTGTGATTTCACTCAACAACCCCTCCTTATTGTGTTTTTAGGCCTTTGGAGATAACATGCCCTAATTTTTATGCCAAAGCATAATGTTATTAGTGTTGGTTGAATAGACACTACCCAACTACCATGAATTTGTCTTTCAATTTAAGTCATACAACACACTGATTAATGACCCTTAACATGAGGTTCTTCAAAGTTTAGAGATTTTTTGACAACAAGTTTTGAACCTAAAAGAAAATATCTTTTGGTACAAGATCATTAAGGTAATTATGTTTCTATGTTGGTTGATAATCCACCTTATATCATGTATAGTTATGATGAAATATTCATTTAGTTCTATAATAAAATATTTTTACCTCAACTGTAAACCTCATATTATCACCTAAGAAGAGATATCTTTCTGTCCATTCAACCAAATCATAGAATGACTCTCTAAAGAGAATCATATGAAAAGGACATCCTATGATTAATACCAACTCCTCATTGAGTGCATGTCTTGAAAAATTAATAACTTCAGTTGTGTCATATCTTGAGTCAACTAAGATGGACTGGTTAGCGGGCAGTTTAAACTCTAACTCATGTGTGAGTTTCCTATATTTGTGCTTAATATTACATGGTTTTCTACAATGAATCATTTGACTTTAATTTCCTTATAATCAGATTTATGTTTATGGTGCTTATTATCTTTCTTTTATCGTTACTTAATTGTTTATTTTCCTCTTTTGATTAATATCTACCCCTAGTGAATAATCTCTCCACCTCACATTTAATTATTGGTTTAGATTGAAGTTATTTATAAATAAGGGATGACTTGACCACTTCAAGAGTTAGTGAGTCTCAACCATAAATCATGGTTTCAACTAATTTACTATAAGTATTATCTACAGAAACTAAGTATATCATTTCAATATCTTCATAATTAGCAGTAACATTAATGTTGGATAAATATAACATAAGCTTGTTAAATTCATCAAGATTAAAATTAATATAACTACGAGGTTTCATTTTTAAAAGTAAACTTGCTATGTTGTTTATAAATACTACCAATCTGTGAAGGATTAATGTATAACTTATCTATATTAATCCAAATATCAGTAGTAGTAGACTCATAAGATTCTTCTGTTAGAACATTATCATCTAATGAAAGTATAAAATAACTAAGTTCTATAACTAAAACATCAAGAAAAACATCTTTGTATTCAGTAGTGGGATATTCAGTTTTATTTAAAGTAATAACAAGTTTATTTGGCCCAAAATGTTCATCAATTAGGCCATGTTTTACAATCTGGGATAGCATCTTAATTATCCATAGGATAAATTAATTTTCCCCATGAAATTTAATGATTTCATATCTCATTGTTGAAATGTTTTCTAGTAGAGTAGATGTTGATTTCTTTTAGAAAATGTTATGTGTACACCCCCAACAACTGACCAATATTTTGGGTAAACAATGTTTATCCAAATGGATACAAAATGTGGGGGAATTATAGATGGGACATATATAATAAGAGAAAATAGTAGACAAACAAGAGAAATTTAAAAAAATAATAATGTCAATAAAATAAAGAGAAACCAGAACAATAAATTCAGAAAGAAGAATTTAAAAATTGACAACAACAAAAAGCTTGTATAGGCTCTGATTCCACATTGTGAGGTGAGAGATAGACATGAATACAAGTAGAAATCCAAAACCCAAATGAGGAACAAATTGGTTTATTTCAAATAGAAATAGAAATCGCAAAGCATGGAACTAATGCATGAAATTAAAGAAAGGAAAATAAAGACTAGGAAAAATGATATTCATGTGCTTCAGTCTTATTGGTAGCTACATGCATAAAACGATCACCACCTGGTATGAGACCATCTTATTAAGATCATGAAATAGGAATGGATTTATAGTATAAATATATGATGAAACATCAGTAGAATCATAAAATATATAAATTCTACAACTGAAATTTTGTAATGAAATCAAAATGAACTTACAATGATATATGATAATAGTTTCGACCCTCATGATCTCTTCACTTATCTTCCAGACAGTTATAAATCATAAATGGTCACTAAAGTTCCCACTGCCTACAAGTGATTCCTTCCTAGATTAGATTTTCCTCACATACCTACTCGGCATAGCATACAAATGATGTTATCAAAGATCCAACAGAAGTGGTACACCAGCAGTATATTGCAGAGTTTGGAGGCATGAATATTCACCAAGAGAGATCATTATACACTCTATTTGGGTTTGAAAACAATAGAACAGAGTAGGAGCGAACCACCAAGGAAAAATAACCAGTATGAATCTCATTCAACTAAATGGTTGTAGGGGTGATCAATGTCCCTAACACCATCCAGGGCCTCGAAGCATAATGTCCAATCAATGACCACAACACACATGCCATCTATCCAAAGAAACAATGAATAATTTATCCATTTAGGTATATAGAAGGTGAATATGCAGTGGGTAGAAAGACTTATCAACGTCCAGGGAACAAAGGACAAGATGGATCACCATTTTGATAGGTGTGCATGGGAAGCATTCCGATCGAATGCCAATGGTTATATAGATGGGACAAAGTAGAATGAAGATATGCCCAACAACATAATGGGTACCAAAAATATATTTGAGAAAAATAAATATATAATTGAAAAAGAATTCATGCATTGTTATCAAAAAAAACAATGAGATTTTCATAATGAACAAGGCATAATTTTATGATAAAAATCTAAATAAATACCATATTTTATAGTTCCAAAGGTTGATAGTGCTGGAGGAAGCAGCATTGGATTCCGGAGGCTATGGTGGCGATGCATTGGATGTTGTTGGATGGTTAAAATTGGTATGTGTGATCATAGATTAGTGGAGATGACTGAGGCTACGGTATGTGTTGGTGGTGTGACTATGGCTTTTTATATCAGAGGAGTTACTATGGCCTGATAGTAATGGATTCTCACGGTAGGAGTATTTCTGGGAGAATGTGGTAGTTTAGGATGATACATTGAGTTTTTGGTTACCATGAATTGTGGTAAGGGTGATGCCAACCTTTCTACTCATTGACCCACATTGATGACTTTGAATAGAAATCAAGGGTGATGCTTGCTTTGCCACCCATATACATTGATAAATGACATGGTAATGGTGGTATTTCCAATGCCTCCTTTCACGAAAATTAAGTGTAAAGGAGGAATCAGTGATGCCCCCTTTCCCCCAACCCCTTTTAAATATAACCCTACCCCCTTCACCTCATTATTTGACCCTCTCTCTCACTCTCTCATTCTATAGTCTCTCTCTCTATGATTTCCCCAATGGTTCCCCTGTTGTGCGTAGTTTTATTGGTGGCCTAAGAGGAGTGGTGAATTTTTCAAAGCATCATTTAGTGGAATTTTTTCTTATTTAATTTATTCATATTTATTAATTTAATTTATTTCATTTTTAGTTATTTTTAATCATGTTATTTACTTTATATATTAGTTAGTTTTATAGTTTATAAAAATAATAGTTAATAAAAGTAATTGAAATATTATTATTTATTAACGAATTTTTTGAATCAAATTTATAATTAGTCTCTATACTGGGTTTAATATTATAAAAAAAATATAATCTTGTATAACTTGGTAGTTTTTAAAAATTAGTGAAATAATTAAAAATTAATATTAATGAGACGATGAATAAATATTAGTGAAATAATTTTTTACTAATAATTAACTATTAGATAACTAATGATTAACTAATTGTAAAATAATAAATAATTATTGACTAAAAACGAATAACATAGGATTAAGGAATGATTAAATAATGACTAAGCTCACATTAATTTTATACTAATTGAGGTTCAAGTATTGATTAATTAATTATTAAATAGTGATTAACTAATAATTAAATAATGATGAACAATAATTAAAAAATAATTACTATAAATTGGTATCTATTAATTAAGTAATGGTTAATGAGAGATTAAAAAATGAATAAGGAATAATTAATTTTGGATTAACTAATGTTTAACTAATGATTATATTATAATTTAAAAATGAATAAAACATTATTAAAAAATTATTAAATAATGACTAACTACTAAGTACATACTGATTTACTATTAATTAAAAAAATAATTATCGATAAATTAACTTCATAATATCTATTAATTAATCAATTATTAATGAGTAATTAATGAATGATTAAGAAATAATTAATTTATGATTATCTTATGTTTAACTAGTGAATAGATTATAAATAACTAATAAATAAATAATGATTATATAATGATTGACTAATAAGTACTCAATGATTAATTATTAGTTAACCAATAAATGATGATAAATTAATTAATTAATATCTATTAATTAATTAATGATTAATTATTGATTAATGAATGCTTACTGTAGAATTAATTTAGAATTAACAAATACTTAACTAATGATTAGCTAATAATTAACTAATGGAAAAAATAGTTAACCACTGATTAAATAGTAATTAACTTATATTTACTTAATGATTAAATACTAATAAAATTACAATTAACTATAATTTAACATCTAAATATCTATGAATTATCTAATTATTGATGATTGATTAAGGAATTCTTAAGGAATAATTAATTGAGGATTAACTAATGATTAGATAATGATTTACTATAGATTAGTTAATGACTAATGAATTGAAAAATAATGATTAAAAAGTGATTAAAGAATGATAACATGGGATTAATTAAGGATGAAGTAATGATTAACCAAAAATTAAGTAATTATAAACTATTAATTTACTACATGTTAACTACTTATATAATGGTTACATAAAAATTAACTAATAATTAAATTTAGAGTAACTACATAATATCTATTATTTATTGACATATTGATGAGTGTTTAACAAATGATTAATTTGTAGATAACTTAGAATTAACTACTATATAATGAATGATTAAATAATGGATAACTAATTATTAACAAATAGTTAATGAAAGATTAAATAATTATTAACTAATGATTAAAAAGTTATTAATAATTGATTATTGAATTATTATTCAATTATTAATGAATGAATACCATACCAATAATTAATGATGAATAAATTATTAAATAATAAGTTGTTAACAATTAACTATTAATTAACATTAAACTAACTACTCAATAACTAATAATAAATTAATTCATAACTACTAACATAGTAATGATTTAATAAGTATTAACTTAATATTTAGTAATGATTATATGTTTATTAACTTCAAATTAACATAGAATTAACATTAGACCAAAGATATTTAACTACATAACAAATTGTATTGAGTAGACACCTTATTTTTTACTCCCACAATTTATATGATTCATAACTTATTGCTCACCTAGTTTGATAATATTGAGGGATATATATGAACCCGGGTTTTGAGCACATAAGACGTAAAAATTTTGTTGATGTTATTCCCGAGCTGGGCATTCAGACAGCATGTGATTCTGAGCCCTAGTGTGGTCAAAATTAAATTTTAAGTGCGTTCACACTGGAAAAGCCAAATAAATAGAATAACTCCTAAACGGTTGCTCGGAATGGAAAACTGAGGGCACCATTGAGTTTAGAGCATTCCGTTTACCCTGGAGGGGTGTAACTTTCACAGGCGCGGCCCTTCTGTGGAAAATGACACCTGGGGCGTTTTCATAATTTGGAGGCCCCGGGCGTGGACTTTACAACATCTAAATGGACAATCGAATTAGAATTTAGTGACCACCATTGAACTTAAAACATGGTTATTACCCTAGATGTGTCTTTACCCCGACCCCACCGAAAGTTCATGTATTGTGCCTACTGGCGGGGGTGTAAGTGTTTCTCTACATAAACACTTCTACATCCTCTTTCTTCCCCCTTGCCTCGTCCTGGCGAAATCCATCTCAACAAACCTCAAGCCCCTCTCGCCACCTCTCCAAGACATGGTGCCTCCACCGGATCGCCGGCGAAGCTACAGTCTATGCCGAGCGAGGTAAGAGTTGTGTTTCCTTTTTTTTAAATTCATCATATACATTTAAACTCAAATTCTTGCTTCAAAATGCTGTCCAATCTACAATTGAAGACCAATTTGCATAGGATTCGATCCGAGATTTCCAACACTCTTCTCAGATCAAAAATCCAAGTCCCGGGGAACCTGGGGTGGCCTCAAAACATTTTTCTTCCAAACCATGGTTTTTCTGGAGATTCTAAGGCTGTGTGGTAGTCGGCATGGTATTCCTGTAGTTTTCAGGCGGCTGTGGTCCCATGAGGTGGTGGTCCCAGGTGCCATTCTTCACAGGCGGAGGCGGCCCCTGGAGGAGGCGGTGCTAGGCTCTGATGGTGGGCGGAGGATGTCAGTGCAGGTGGACGTGGGGTCGCGGTGCGGGACAGCGTGCGGGAGACTGAGTCCGGCCTTCGGTGGGTCTCCAAGCAGGACAACGACCGAACACGATGTCCGGTCAACGCAGGTGGATGGCTGGTCCATGACTTGGCCACGCAGAAAGGCCATGGGCCGGCACTGTGGGCTGTACCGGTCGGTGCGGGTCGGCCCAGGGTGGGTGGACTGGCCGGACCGGGCCGATCCCGCATTTGGGGGGGGGGGGGGGGTTAGCCTCCTTGTCTTCGGACAACCGTATCCTTCAATAAGGGTGTTATTTTTGCGCACCGTCTACGACATCACAATCCTCGAATCAATCTAGAGTTTGTGAGATGGTCTTGGGGATTTATAAGTTCTTGAGATAGGGGCTAGGTGGTGTGACATTCTCATTATGTACCTCATCGAGATTCTTCAATCAGATGGGGTGAACACATCTAGTGTCCATTTAAGGCACCATCAACAGCGTTGTGACTCTAGAGTCAAGACGATGTAGATGAGGGTGGTTTCAGGCTTTAAATCCTGAGTTTAGGCATGGGCCCCATGAGCCGTCTTTTATGATGTGAGCAGCGTTTTGCGACTATTTCATCAGTCGTCTGTCCGGGGAAAATGAGTAGTCTTATTGGCGTGTTTTTCTGAGATCATCGCGATACCGCAATACACTCAACCACTTTTGGGACCGAGGTGTGGCCCCCATGAGATGTCGTATGGGCATAAAGCATTGTTGATAAACTTTTTCTCCGGGAGTCCATTTCCAGTGAGTAACTAGTCTATCTCCCATGTGTTTCCGCGAGGATCAAAATAATGTAATCTGTTTGGGCATGCAAAGACTCTTTAGAGATCTCATTAAATGTGAAAACATAAAAGGGATTTTTTAGAGGTTCCATTGACAAACTCCAAACCAATGAACAATAGTGATGTTAGGGACACACAGTGATGACACGGGTAACGCGAAGTGATCAGACCAGTTCAGGGTTTACTGTCCAGTGGGGCTGGGCAGTCGGTTACCCACTGGCATATTAGGGTTTACCCTCCAATGGGGCTGGGTAGTGGGTTACCCATTGACTTTAAGATTTACCGTCCAGAAAGGTTGGGATGTGGGTTACCTGAAAACCTTTTAGGGTTTACCCTCTAGTAGGGCGGGGCAGTGGGTTACCCGACGACCTTTTGGGGTTTACCCTGTAGTTGGGCTGGGCAGTGGGTTACCCGATGACTTGTTTCAGACTCATCCCCTTTCCATGAGGCTAGTCAGTGACTTTTCTTCGTATTTACTAGAGAAGGACTATTATTGGTATGGTTTAGCGATGAGGCATCTTTCACGTGTGAGACTATAGGGAATCACTGATTGCTACCCTTAGAACTGTTGGTGACTTATCCTGAGCTATGCTGGGAGATGGATATCCCATTACGCACTCATTTGGGTTTCTTATTGAGAATATATATATATAAACCCTAATTTTGTTCCCACCCCTTGGGATCAGTTACTCTCTTTCTTGGGGGGGAAAAGACACATAGGGTATGCCATGAGCATTCCATGTTTAGCTCCTCTTGGATGGGACAAGTCTACATCGTTTCTTTAATTGGGTTGTGTTGTACTCTCTCTATTGTACTCATACACTATTCTTTGTTTTGTCTACTGCTCACAATTTTAGTACCTCCTTTATTGCTCCCTCGGGTTTTGGGAGCATCCTACTGAGTATGTTTATACTCACCCATACATGGAATTTTCTCGCACTTGGTGTTCTCTTATAGTCAACAAACAGGTCGATTGATATTATGGAGGAGTGTAGAGGACCCAGGAGCTTGGGCTATGATTAGTGTTTGTAGTAAGACCTTCAGTTGTGAGACTCACTAGCTGTTTACTTTGGTTTACCTGTTGCTGGGTTGGGGCACCTTTCAGGCTAGGCACATTTTTTTCCCATTTTCTGTTCCATATCTTGTCAGTACTTTTTAGTACATTATTTTTTTTATATTTAGAGGTTGATGTATGACTGTGGTTTGGTTTTAATTGTTTTCACTTGGTTTTCTTTCAACTCTACACTTCTGCATTGAGTGGACTGTGTGTGTGAGTAAAGGTACTTATGGAAAGGCCTCCCTAATATTATTTTGCCTTCGGCGCTTATTGCTAGCCCCTAGCCTATGGAGGAGGTCTTGGGGTAGTTTCTGCTCGAGAATGGTATGGTCGAGTCGTGAAAAAGTTGTATCAGAGGTGGTTCATTCCTTGGGGCATTGTTTGGACGTCCCTAAAAAATTTGATGGGATTTAGGGCAATAGTGTCGACGTGTCTCGAGAGTGGCTCTTAGGCTAGGGAGTCCAGTGACAGTACGAGCGGCTGACGTATCCATTCAACTAGATCCCTATAACCCACATGTTAACTCGGTATGCTAAGACCTTTGTTACTTGGAACTTTGGAACATGCATCCGATAGGATTGATTCTTCGACCATTCTTATTGAGTCAGTCCCCATTGTGATTACTTATATATATATATGCTCATCTGATCGAGGTAATCCTTGGTAATTATCAGGATTCCCCCACGATAGCAGCCATCTAGGTTAACCTCTCTAGTTCGTGATGACGACCTGGCTAGCAATAAGGCGTTAGTTCAGGGACTCTCATGTGATCCCCTTCCACCCAGTGCTTTAGCATTTACCGCTCCACCTGGCGAGCAGCAGTTATTACCAGCATCACAGACCGAGGTTGAGCACAGGCTGAGTGCGCTCCGAGAATTCCAGTGTCACCGGTCATAGAAGTTCTGCATGGACCTGGATCCCCAGGTAGTGGAAGACTAGCTAGAGTTCGTGGACAGACTTTTCCAGATAGTACACACACTAGCAGACTAGATGGTCACCCTAGCTTCCAGCCGTTTCCTCAGGATGACAAGGCATTGGTGGGGGTGGGTTACACAGACCCACGACGAGTCATCCCTCACATAGGATAGATTCTAGTAGCTCTTCCTAGAGGAGTACTCCCCCTCTTGTTGATGGTCCATTCGTATTTAAGAGATGCGGGAGCCAAAGAAGGGGGGATGACTATGGAGCAGTACTTGGCCTGGTTTACCAATCTAACATGATACTCACATGATATGATCCATGACAGTTAATTTTGGGCATGGAAGATTGAGCATGGTCTTCGTAGGAAGATCCAAGCTAGTGTAGTAACCCTCTGCATCCCTACTTATGCCGAGTTTATAGAGTGGACACTCGTGAAAGAGGGGTTCATGGATTTGGGACACTAGCCGTCAGGGCCTAGCAGTGGCCGCCTCAGAGAAGAGACTTCAGTAGCTACCATGTGGCAGAGGGAAGAGCCTCAGTCGAGGAGACCCTTCCATGAGTTGACTCAGGGGGAGGCTCATACACCGCAATGGAGCCGTAGAGCTCTGGGGCAGTCAGAAAAAAGTTGGTTCTATACCTTTGACGGGTGGGGTCACCTAGCACAGGACTGCCCGACCAGGAATACCGAGAAGCTATGGCATGAAGTGGGCACACTGCAGCTGCAGAGGTAGCACCATGACTAGGGATCTCTTAGGTGAGGACATGGTGGTCCTTAGGGAGGTGGTGCAGGCATTGTGGCCGGACCTGGAGGTCCAAGACGGAGTGTTGATTTCCTTCAACCACCAGAATCGGGAAGCCCACACCTGGCTCAAGGAGATGGTGGTAGGGGCCACAGGTTTCATTAGGATATGGATGTTCAAGAACACCCAGTACCCAAGATGGTCCGAGGTAAGCTTTCTATTTACTCTACACCTTCTTCGGTACTAGTAGGCTCAGTCACCAACCCCTCCATTATATCGCTGCTTTTAGAATAGGACTTGTAGATTTCAGTAGAGGCACTAACACCTGCAATTAGCCTCGAGGTTCTTACTGGAAGTGCCACATTGGTGACCTTCATCTATAGACAGTGCGAACCATCATTCATATGAGAGAGTTTCACGAGAGACTTACTCATTATCTCTATGAAACCTTACGACGTCATTCTGGGAATAGAATGGCTTTCTATGGTTCATGACCATATCGACTGTCATCACAGACGAGTCAGAGGCCTAGACACTGGTGGGACTAGGTTCCCAATTCTAGGTGAACGGGACCTCGTGGTAGAGAAGACAACTACTCTAAGCAGGAGATCACGACCTTTTTCTTCCTAGATGGCGAGCATGGCTCTCGGAGCAGCAGATTCTACTGGCACGTGGATCCCTACCATTATAGAGGTTCACTTTCTTGGGAATGCCATTACTGAGCAAGAATTTTCTGTAGATCTTGCAAAAATAGAAGCAGTGCATTCTTGGGAGCCACCTAAGAATTCATCAGAGGTGCGTAGAAACCATGGTTCGCTAGGGTACAACAGGATCATTGTTGAAGATTTCTCTAGGATTGCTGCCCCTCTGACCGCATTGACGTGGAAGGGATGACCATTCACCTGGACTGATCAGTTATAGAAGGCCTTAGAGGATTTGAGATAATGGCTGATAAGTGCTCCAGTGTTGAGGTTGCAAGAGAATGGCATTGAGTTCATGCTGTACTACGACGATTCAGGAGCTAGACTTGGTTGTGTGCTCATGCAGTAGTGGGTAATGATTTCATATGGTTTGAGGTAGTTGAGGCCCCATGATAAGAATTATGAGACTCACGATTTAGAGCTAGTAGCGGTGATCTTCTCCTTGAGGTTATGAAGACACTACCTTCTGGGTGAGTGTTTTATGGTCTACTCAATCCACTAGAGACTCAAGTACATCTTCACTCAGAGGGATTTGAATATGAGGCGGAGGCGCTGGCTAAAGTTTCTATAGAACTATGATTTCAAGATTGTCTATAATTTGGGGAAGGGCAACATAGTAGCAGATTCCCTTAGCAGGAAATCCCATGCTCATTTTGTGCTGGAAGCTTTAGAGAAGTTGGCTTCCCTATGCCTGACCTTGGTGGAGCAGGATGGTATGACTTTCCTGCAGTCGTTGGTGTTGACTCCTTCACTACTTGAGCATGTGAGAGAGTCGTAGCAGGGGGAAGTCGACAGCTTGGTACCACGTGATCAAATATCCACAGGTGATGCAACCAATCGGTATTCTGAGAGAGGGTATCACGAGATCCTATTCTAGGGAGAGATGTAGTACTAGTGGAGATGTGGGAAGAGGTGATGCAGGAGTTGCACACATCTCCCTTGGTTGTATATCCTGGTGTGGGGAAGTTTTAAAGAGACCTTCAATGACAATTTTGGTGGTTTAGAATGAAGCGGAGATTAGCTGAGTTTATTTCTTGGTGTCTTACCTATCAGCAGGTGAAGGAAGAGCAGTAGGTTCTGGTAGGGTTGTTGCAGCACATTGATATCCCGGAGTGGAAGGGAGATAGCATATCTATAGACTATGCCTCAGGGATTCCACAAACAGCAAAGGTCCATGACTCCATTTGGGTGATAGTGGACCTACTCACGATGTCTGTGCACTTTCATGCCATCTGGGAGAAGATTTCAGTGGAGAGTCTTAGGCAGCTGTATGTTCGGATGATTGTCGGCCTTCATAGAGTACCCTCAATGATCATCTCTGACCGTGATGTGTGGTATACGTCACGATTGTGGTGAGGCATGTAGGAGGCATTCGAGACTCATCTACGAATGAGTATATCATTTCACCCCCAGATAAACAGGAAGACAGAGCGCACTATCCGGGTGATGGAGGATTTTCTCAGGCCGTGCATGTTAGACTTTATCTGGAGCTGGAAGGATAACCTGCCGATGGTGGAGTTCACGTAAAACAAAAGTTACCACTCTACTATCAGCATGGCACCATTTGAGGCCCTCTAAAAGAGACCCTGCAGGTCACCGTTGTGTTGGACATAGGTTGGGGAGACCTCCCTCGTGGGCCTAGAGTTGGTGCAGGTGACGACAGAGAAGGTGCAGGTCATTTGTGAGAAGATACAAATGGCTCAGAACAGACATCAGTCCTACGTAGATCATCATCGCAGGCCATTAGAGTTCGAGCAGGGAGACTATGTCTTTTTGAGAGTCTCTCTGTGGCATGGGACACAGAGGTTCTTATTGGGAGTAAAGATGTTCTCGAGGTTCATTGGGCCCTTTGAGATCGTTCGCAACGTCGATGGGGTGGCCTACCATATTGATCTACCCCCATAGCTGGAAAGGGTGCATGACGTCTTCCACATGTCATAGTTGAAGAAATTTTTTCATGACCTCACGCACGTTATCGAATGGGGAGAGCTGGAGATCAAGGATAGATCCACCATTGCGAGCACCAGGTGATGATTGAGGACCTGCAGAAGAGGACACTGCATGGACAACCCATTCCTTTGGTTCAAGTGCTGTGCGAGCACAAGAGGGTGTTGGAGAGCACTTGTGAACAGAAGAACCAGATGTGGGCTCAGTATCCCAAGTTGTTTTTTAGTTTGGTTTTTTGGGATGAAAAACTTGAAGGAGGGAAGGATGTAAGAACCTGAGTTTTGAGCCTATAAGACATTGAAATTTTCTTGATGTTATTCCAGAGCAGGGTGTTCAAACAGCGTTTGATTCTGAGCTACTATGTGGCTAGAATTAAATTTTAAGTGCATTGGCACTTGACACGCCAAATAAATAGAATAAATCATAGAAGGTTGCTTGAATGGGAAAACTGAGGGCACCGTTGAGTTCGGAGCATTCCATTTACCCTAGGCGGGGTGTAACATTTGCGGTCACGGCCCTTCTGTGGAAAACGCCACCATGGGCGTTTTCGTAATTTGGAGGCCTCGGGAGTTAAATTTACAACTACTGAACTGAGGCTTGAATTTGAATTCTGAGACCGCCATTGTGCTCAGAATGTGGTTTTTACCCTAGAGGCGGCTTAACCCCGACCCTGCCGAATGTTCGGGTACAGGGACTATAGGTGGGGGTTTAAGTGTTTCTCTACTTTCTCCTCACCACCTTCTTGGATCTTGCATCTCCCTAGTGAAATCCCTCTCAACAAGCCTCAAGCCCCTTTCCCCACCTCTCCAAGACGCGTCGGCTCTGACAAATCATCAGCGAAGCTATGGGCTACCCCCAACGAGGAAGGAGTTGTGTTTTTTTAAATTCCTCATATTCTTATAAACTAAAATCCATGTGTCTAAATTCTATAAAATCATTGATTGAAGACCATATATGCGTAGGATTTGATCCGAGCATTCCAACACTCTTCTCGAATCATAAATCTGAGTCCTGGGGCACCTGTGGTTGCCCCAGAAAGCTTTCCAACCAAACTTTGGGTTTTCAAGTGGTTCTTGGGCTATCCAGCGGTCAGTGCAGTGGTCTGGTGGTTCTCGGGCAATGATGGTCTGAGGCGGTGGTGGTCCCTGGTGGTAGCAGTCCCATGCGGTGGCGACTGGAAAAGGTCATCGATGTAGGTGGACCGGGGGTTGCGGCGCACGACCCAATGTGGGAGACCGAGACCAGCCTTCAGCAGGTCTCCTCGTGGGCCAACGACTGAGCACAAGGGCTGATCAGCACGGGTGGACCGCATGTTTGCAGTTAGACAACATGGAAGGGCCGTGGGCTAGCCCCGGCTAGGTGGACCGACCAGACCGGGCCGGTCCTGCCCTATGGGGGGGGGGTTATCTGCCTTGTCTTCGGACAATAGTATCTTTCACTATATGTGTCAGTTTGCCACATTGTTTGCAGCAGTGCGATCCTCAGATAGAGTAGATGTTATTTAGATGGTCTCATGGATTTTAAATTCTCGATATGGGGGGCTTAGTTGAATGACACGCTCGTTAAGTACCTCACCAAGATTCTTCATTCGGATGGCGCGAACACATCCACAGTCAGTTTAAGGCACTGTTAGCGGCGTTGTAACCCCAGAGTTGAGAAGATGTAGACCAGGGTGGTTTAAGGCTTTTAATCCAGAGTTGAGGCATGGGCCCCATGGGACATCTTTTATGCGGTGAGCAACGTTTTGCAGATTGTTCATCATATGACTGTTCAGTGTGAATGAGTAGTCGTTTTGGCGTGTTTTTTCCAGAGAATCACAATAGTGATGTTTTCGTGACATTTTTTGGGACCGAGGTGTGGGCCCTATGAGACACCATATGCGCATAAAGCAGTGTTAAATAACCTTTTCTTTGGGAGTCCGTTTCCAAAGAGTAAGTATTCTATCTCGTGTGTTTTTCTATGAGGATCACAATGGTGTAATCTGGTTGGGCGTGCAAAGACTTTTTCAAGATCTAATTAAATATGGAAACATGAGAGGGCGTTTTTCAGAGGTTCATTTGATGCACTCCGAACCGACACATTGTGTTATGGGAAGCGCAGAGTGATCAGACTAGTTCTGGGATTACTCTCCGGTGGGGTAGGATAGTGGGTTACCTACCGACATATCAAGTTTTACCCTCTAGCGGGGCTGGGTAGTGGGGTCCCTATTGAATTTAGGGTTTACCCTCCAGTAGGGCTGGGTAGTGGGTAACCTGATGGCCTTTTAGGGTTTACCCTTTAGCAAGGCCAGGCAGTGGGTCACCCGAAGACCTTTTGGGGTTTAACCTCCAGTTGGGATGGTCAGTAGTTTACCTAATGACTTCTTTTAGGCTCATCCCCTTTCGATGAGGCTAGTCAGTTGCTTTTCTCCATGATTACCAGAGTGGTACTTTTGGTTGTACGGTTTAGTGGTGAGGCAGATTTGATGGGCGAGACTATTGGGAATCCAGGATGGCTACCCTTAGAACAATTGGCGACTTATCCTGGGCTGATCTTGGATATGGAGATCCCCTTACACACTCATTCAAGGTTCATGTAGAGCATATATATATATATACACCCTTCTTTTTTCCCACTCCATGGGTTCAATTACTCTCCTTCTATGAGGGGTGAAGACACACAAGGTATGCCACATGTAGTCCGTGTCTAGCTCTTCTTGGTTGGGACGAGGCTACTTCCGTTATTTTGTTGGGTTGAGCCACACTATTTCTATTGTACTCTTACATTATTCTTTGTTCTGTCTACTGCTCATCGTTTTAGTACCTCCTTTGTTTCCCCCTTGAATTTTTTTTGGAATCCTACTGTGTATCTTTATACTCACCCCTAAATGAACTTTTCCCGCACTTGGTGTGCCCTTGCAGACGACTGATAGGTCGATTATGACTATGAAGGAGTGTAGAGGACATAGGATCTTGGGCTGAGATCGGTGGTCATAGTAGGACTTTCATGTGTGATACTCACCAGCAGTTTACTTTTGTTTACCTATTTCCAGGTTGTGGCACCTTTCAGGATGGGCATGTCTTTTTCCCTTTTTCTATTCAATATCTTATCAGTAATTTTTAGCACTTTACTTTTATTTTCTATTTAGAGTTTGGTGCATGACTGTGGTTGGGACATAGTTGTTTGTACATTGGTTTTCATTTTTACTCTGCACTTCTACATTGACTGGTTTGTGTGTGTGTGTGTGTAGGTACTTAGGCAAAGGCCTCCCTATGATTGTTACGCCTTTGATGCTTGTCACCATCCCCAAGCCTATGGAGGCGGTCTTGGGGTAGTTTCTACTCGAGACCGGTAGGGTCGGGTTGTGAATGGATATATTTTAAATGATTAAAATTCTCTTTATAGACCACTAAACATGACTTTAAGTAGATTAAAAAGTACAACTATGAGATAATGGTGTCATATTTGAGGATATAAGAAGATGTTCTAAAATGTCAGTAAAATAATGATCATATGGTTATCCATGAAATGAAATCCCTATATGTATACTACAAGTAGATGTGGATCTAGAAAAGATATACCTAGGGGTAACTACCTCAAAAAAACTGAATGTAGCTTGACTCAATTCGGAACCAGTGAACGACAATAGGCCATGCCATATTCTTGGTATGACACTCCCATAGGATATGCATTAGATGATTCATATTTTCATTATAAACTACCAAAAATACCTTTAGGTAGATTAAAATTTGTACTACGAAACATTAGTTTCATCTTTTTGGATATAAGAATTCGTTGTAATATTCTTGTAATGTAAATATCATGTGGCTATCTAAGAAATGAAATCCATATTTGGATACTACTGGTGGATGGGGTGATAGCATAGAAGTACCTAGGGATAACAACCTCAATAAAACAATTTGAGCTTGAATCCATCAAGAACATGTGTACGAAAATGGGTCGTACTGCACACTTGGTTTGATACTCTTGGGGTATATGCCTTATATGATTCACATTATCTTTGAAAACCACTAAAAACCTTTAGGATGATTAAAAAGTAAACTATGAAACATTAATTTAATATTTTAGGAAATTAGTTGATGTTCCAAAATTTTAGGAAAGTAAATATTGTGTGGTCAATGCTTCATGATTATTCCTCTTTTTTAATATTATTTAATCTATCATAATATCATTCAAAAAACAATTTCACAAAGAGAATCATGTTTTCCTATTTTTACTTCTACAGGGAGGATATTCAAACTGAGCAAGGATCTTATTATAGTAAACAATCTGTAACAATGGTTAGAATATCTGATTGTGAAACCCTAAGAGAACATCAAGAATGAATTCATGGTCATTTAAAATTTGGACCTGATGAAGAGATACATTCTATTAGCTATAATCATTTTCAATTCATGGATATGCTATTTCATCTAGCTTGTCCATTAGGTGATATTGAGGAATAGGTCCATGTAACAACATTATTTTCCCAATAGTTAGATGGTTCTATGATTGAGTTATATGTTCAGGTTTCTAGTGTACAACAACAATGACCAATTATATGATGACATATAAACATAATATTTGTTGATGAATGTCCATTCAAGGAAAATGAGGCTATACCCTATGATGTGGTAGAGGAAAACCTAACTGACTGCTTGTATACACTACATAATCAGTTAGATGATGAGAAAGTTTATAATTTTGTGATAGATTGAGATAAACATACCAATGAGGATGAAATTGCAGATGTTGGGCAGGAAGTTTCTCGAAATTTAGTATATATATAGTAGTCTCGATAAACAATAAATCATACAACACTCTTCATATCTTCAATAGAATCAATGACACATTTTCTTGAATTATACTAGAATGTTATAAAACCTACGACTGAGATGCTTGGAGTTGTATGTATAGATTTAGTGAGCTAGGAAAAATGTAATATGTTGGAATACAATTTCCATGTAAATATGAAATGAAATAAATAATGAAAATATTTAATATTGAGAGACACTATAGATATTTATTTCAAGATTCGGGCTATAAAAAAACATCATATGATGTGAAAAGTATGAGGATGATTATAGATTCTATTTGAGGGAGATTCTAGACATCACATTTGGAGGTTAATGAAATTATAATATTCAGATAGCTCATACGTGCGTTCATCCAAACTTGAAAGAAGATCATATATCATCAGGCGCTGAATTCATTCCATTTATAATCATTTAGATGATTATGACCTACCAATATGTTCCTATAGACCATTTGCAGGAGGGGATAAAACAAACTTTTGGTTATAATATTTCCTATAAGAAGGCATGGATCGTGAAATAGGAGACAATTGTCAATGTATATGGTGATTGAGATGACATGTATCAGGTGTTTATTTAATTTATATCTATAACAATACACATCAACCAAGTTGTATAATATCTTGATATAAATGAACATGAGTGTCAAGATATCAGACATGATTCATCTCATCTCATGTTTTGTATGTTTCTCTCAGAGTTCCTTCCCTATATTTCTGCATATCATTCAATAAATAGTTCCGAGAAATTGAATGAAATTCTATATACAGAAAGTAAACATGTGTATTTTTTCTTGTGGCATACCCAGATAGAAACCATTCACCAATTCCAATTTCATTTTCCATTAAGGATAATAGAAATTTTGAATCATGGATTTTGTTTTTAGAATGTATCAAATACTATTTCAACTGTGTTCAGAGTGTCTGTTTGATATCTAATCATCATCAGGAAAACAATGAGCCAATCAATGCTGATCCTGCTATAAGAAGACCCCCAAATACACATCATAAATGCAACATCAAACAAATTTCTAGAAGCATGGGAAAACAAACCATGATTAAACTATGAAAAAAGAAATCATTAGGATTTTTATACAGTCTATTTCATATTTTATAGAGTTTTATAGTAATGATAAAATTAATTCAGGTGTAATATGATCACTTTTTGTATCATATGAGATGGCTTGACTAATGTTTGAAAAATGATTAGAAGGAATCATTATCTCTATAAAGCTATTCTATTATTATATGATGCATATTATAAAAAAATAGACATTAGAATATGATGGGGGGAACATATACGGACATATTTCCTCATATAATCATAGAATCTATGATTAGTGCAATGGATTTCTACTAATAATTGTTCTAACCTTAGTTGATTCATCTCATATGCTATAAAAATTATCTATTAATGTTGTTACATTCCTAAATTGCTTCTTCATGGGGATTCACATGTTACCTATAACCAACATAGTTTAAAAGACACATTATCATTGTGTCACATACATCATTGAAAGAGAATAATAGTCTTCAGACATGAATCATTAGGGGATAAGGTAAAAATAATACCTTCAATGAGAGACTGAAAAGAACATTTAAGAAGCTTATTTATATCAAGTGTGATTTTTAATTGATAAGACTCTTAATAAGTAGTGAAAGTGTGTCTTGAACCTATCATAGGTAGCAGCGGTCAAGTATTGGTGGTATTACTGCAATCAAGGCATTTTATATATGGAAACATCCATGCATACACAATATAGAAGCATGCACCTATGTGTACATATCATAAGAAGTATATGTTGATTTAGTGTACTGGACGGAGACCATTTCTAACTATTTTATTGCACCCTGAATTCCTATTAAAGATTTTCTACATTTCTATGTTCTTGAAGACCAGCTGATATTGATTATTGACATCAACTAGTTATTATTGTGAGGGATACTAAAGTTAGTAGGATATGTAATAATATGGTATAGACTTAGGAACATTGGTAGTGTTTGAGATACAATATATGCAGCAGTCATTGTAGCAGTCAGTGTTCGGTACTGTAGCAACCAGAACTGTTCATCCATCTGGGCCTTCGGGCCACCAGTTTGGTCCTCGGGTCCTTCAAGGCTTTGGGCCACCCAAGGCCTTCGGGCCAGTTGATTCTCAAAGGCCTTTGGGACACCTTAAGGCCTTAGGGCCACGTCAAGGCCTTCGGGCCACATGAATGCAGTCCCCACACACACTAAAAAAAGGAGTAGCCCCATATGAGGATTCAGAGCAGGTGCACTCACCAGAGCAGAGCCAAATGGATTGTCAGAATGAGAGGGTATGGCTATGCCATTGGGACTTTCCGGTTCTTTCATGAGGATGCCTAGCCGGACGGTTATGCAAAGGCGGGGAGCTACTATCAAGTTGCAGATGCTTCGGAGGGGTAGTTCCTTGTAGATAGTCTAGTTTAATTCCCTAATACCTTTGGGTCATGTAATCTCCTTAGCCTACGGGCCTTGTAATTCCTCTAAGGCCTATGGGCCATGTAATGCTTTCACCTTTCTGTCCTTGTAAGGGTTCCACCTCACCCCTTGAAAGGTGGAATATCAAAATCAATAAAAAATGAAAGCCTTCAGGCCATTGGAGGTGGAAGAGTTGATAAATTATAAAACCATTTAATAACTCATACATAAAATAAAAATTCCAAAATGATACATCATATCAATAAATAAAACATTCTTCAAACTAATTCCATTCACTTTAAAAATATTTTTCACATGATGAAACTATTTTGTAATTCAAAATTTGGTTTTCATAATAATCTTTTAATATTCATATTACAAGGTATATGACAAGTATATATGATATGACATATAATTATAATAAAAATTTCCATGCATACACCATAAATTATGCATGTTATAAAATAACCATCAAATATTCTTTCATGGGAAAAATCATACATAAATTACAAATCACACAATTAGGGATCCAATAGATCGGTATACGTTCTATGTAACAACCCTGACCCTAGTAGCCCAAATATAGTGCCTTACTTTATTACATTGACATATATACAAGTTTCGAGTCCCTGCGGGCCAATCAATGTAACAGTCTTGGAAAATATATTACATAAATGAACATTAAATTATAATTAAAAACATGAAATACAACATAGATAATCCTTTGAGAATGAAATTAATCTCCTAGATTATCCTTGAATATCAGTCATAATACACATCTTGGCATACTAGGAATATAAAACATAAGAAAGGGTTGAGATTTTATTCTTAATAAGTTTAAGTGTACAATGGAAGCTATTGTGAATAATAAGCATATACATTAAGGTAAGCTGTATAACTAAAACACAATCCATTTAAACATAATCATGAGCATAATGTAGAAATAATAAATAATACCATATAAAATAATAACTTGAGATATAAAACACTTCATTGGATATTCTATTAGTCAAATAATCACATGGAATATCAATAACTAAAATCATAATGGTGGAATGCATAATACTGGGCATAAACACACTATCAAGGTTTCAACCAAGACACAATACATAAATGGGTAAAAATCCAAACAAGTCTTTCTCATGGGACCTAAAGACGCATCGCGGGCCTAGCGCAGGTCTCGCTGTTCACTTACTAGTCCAATTCATTCCTCATATGAGAGGGGTGATAAAGCAATACTAACATAAATATTCATATTAAAAATTTCATATAAAATGTGAATACTTAAAACCATAAATCATGAAAGGTATACAAATCGAACATCCACAGTCAAAATAAATCATAAACCATTCTATTAAATATGGTAAATGATATCATAAAATATCAACCTCAATCAAGCATAAGATACAACAAAGGAAGTTGGCATGGATGAAAATACAGTAATAAAATCATTAAATATTTCATTATAGAAATACCCGTTTTTACATTTGAAATAATTTTTTTAAAATGAATTCTATTATAAAAGAAAATATTTCCTTGGAAAATAACCATTTAAGATTATAAGGGTTGTTTTAAAATGTTAATGCATCATGATGGTGGAAAAATATGCTCACACCACATAATTTAGAAATAACATTCCTTCCATCAAAACACCATAAATTACCATGTTAGGAAAATGACAAAAAAAATCCTTTCAAACCATTTTATAAAAATTAAATCATGGGTAATAGACTTTAAAAAACTTGTAGTATAATAGTAAAAATAATTTGGGATTTTTTAGGAAACAAGGTCATATATGATAAATATTACCATGTAAATACATAAATATAAATGATGTTGGATAATAATGAGATTGTGAAATAACCCTTACCTTAGGTCTGATTCCATCCGTACAAGTCCAAAACTCAGGTATAGTGGATTTAAACATATTATTATCTTATAAGATAATCATAAAAATATTTATAATATCATATATGATTAATTTATGACTTTATATTACCCATTTAGTAACAATTCCAAGTTAAAGCAACAATTCAGGTAACAACCACTTTATTTATCATAGATGTTTTTATTTGTTATTACAGATTATATTGCATAGTTCATGAATCACTTACATCCAGAATGTAAAAAATGATTTATATATCATATATATTTACTTAATAAATATATATTATATAGATATATTAAATGGAATACACCATTCATGGAGACAGTTAGTCGTACATAAACATGAACGCTGTTTTTGTTTTCTTATCATATTGAATGTATGAATTAAAATGAAATATATGTATATATATATTATTATGTTAGAATTATTATCTCATATATATTATATTTATTAATTATGTACATGTTTCTATTTATTCTTGAATGGTTAATGTGGATTTTTAATATCATCACGTCTAGGAGACGGTAGGTCGTACATATTCTTGAGCAACAATATCATTCTTTTAGTTATAAAAGGGTAAGAAATTAGATGGTGTATTAATTATGAAAAATCAATATAATGTAAAATTTATTATTTATATATATTATATCCATCATTATACTCATCAAAATAAAGTGTTTATGAAAAAGAGATTACACCACAACATGGATACGGTAGGCAGTACGTTTGTATACACGTTGATTTTATTTTTTATAGGATAGATAAAAGGTGGAATATGGTTGTACCAAATTAATTATAACAATTAATGTTTAATATTAAACTATATTAATTATTTAAAATGGAAATAACACATAATATTGAATTATAAGAAGAAATAATCTTAACGGATGTGGTAATTATGGTTACCTCTTCTTTAGCGAATCTATATTGGATCTACTCTTAGGGACACTAGGGGTGGTCTTTTTAGAAGACCAAGACCTCTAAAAATTAACTAAGAATTGTTGGAAATGAAATGGTAAGGTTTTTGTCTATCTAGAAATCTCAATGTGGCATGATGAAGTGAGGGAGGAGGTTCCATTTTATAAGAGATCGGTGGGCACTCTTGTAATTGTTTAAAATATTAAATTAATATAAATTAAGTCTCAATTTAAAATAGTTCCAAGGTGAGTAATTTAGAATATAATATGAGGATGGGTAAAAATACACTCAAACAATAATTTTTATAATTGTATAGGTCATTATATTATCCTTATCTTTTGGATTTAACCCTTAGTTAAACCCTTAAACTCTTACCGTGGAAACTTGGATTTTTACTCTTTAGGGTTAATATTGTTACTATAATATGCCAAACAGAACCAAAATAGTTTATTGATAACATATATGACATTTTTATAGTTATTTCAATGATATTTTGTTTTTTATGTATTTTATATAATTTAATACAATTTGTTTTATTTTAAATTGTCATTTATATTATTTTGATACTATAATTTTTTGTATTTTAAAAATATCATAAAAATGATATATTTTAATAAAATGTATTAATATATAACTAATATGTAAAAATTATCTATGAAACTATTATATTTCATTAATTATATAAAATTAAATTAATTAAAATATTTTTAAAATCATTTATTTGAAATTTCCATTTGTTAAACAATTACCACATCATCATTTTGAAGGCATTTAATTAAATTATTTATTCTCTAAAAATTAAAAATAAATTATCAAAATGAATAAAAATTTATTAAAATAAAATAACTAATTAGAGTTGAATTTATCTTCTATATAAACCAATATTAAAAATGATTTAGTTATTAAAAATATGAGTAGGACATTTTTAACTTATATTTATGTAAAATATAATAAATGTAATATTTTTAACCAAGTGACATACAAACGTTATAATTTAACCGTAAGGTTTTTTTTGGTTGAAACACACTATGATAATGAAATTAAGAAAAGTGTTAAGGTAATTTAATAATATTATAATATTATTTTTATGTTTGATTACATAATTTTCCCTTAATCGTGGTAAATAAAAATTTACTAAAATTAATATTCTTAATATCAGAAAAATATAGTTGATTATATTAGACTATAAATGTCATAATTATTACAACTTTTTATTCCAATTTTTCTGAATTCAATTCACATAAATTTCACGTGATTTTCTAGCGAGCTATGAGGTTCGATGAATTAGTGTGCATAGAAGAAACAATTATTATCATATTCCACCTCCTACCACCATTATACCATACCTAAGCCATAAAAAATTTTATGGGATTAATGTATCTAATGTTACATTCATTGATCTTTTCCTCCATGTTTCCCTTAATGAGTGATAGAGACCCGGCACACACACATTCCACTTTCCTAAGGGAGGGTTGAATATCACCCATGAGGATGTGGCAGTTCTTCTCAGTAATTTTATCCAGGGGGATGTGGTTATAGGACTAGATAAAGCTTGTACAATGATTCCTGGCCTCAACATTATTCGGGATAATGATTCTACATTTAGCAGTTCAATATCCATGGGATGGATTGAGATGCTCTTTTCAAAGTTACCCACAGGTGATAATGAGCATAGTGTTATGCAGTACGCTTGTGCATATATATTATGGCTCATTGGATGGACAACATGCCTTAATAACTATAGCATGCTTGTTCAAATGATGTATATTGGGTTACTGAAAGATTTTTGTCAGGTTGGGAGATACAACTAGATATTTTCACACATGGAAAACACTTATATAAAATTATTCATGACATTCCAATCGGATCATAAATATATCCGAAAATGTATCATGTAATTTAGATATGGGAATTAGAACCCATCCATCCCCTCTCCCCTTTTATTGCTGGTTCGTAGCTGCATATAGATGTGATGCATGATGCTCCATGTGGATTCTAGTTTGGTCACTCATCTTTACTATTTTCCAATGCTACTATGAGTTATTAATTTTTATATATTATTATTAGTCACATTCAATGTTGTATGTCACAGGCAGAGTTACGAACACCACCTTTTAAGGATGCTGAGACACAAATTGGGTGAATATTGTCTAATATTTGATAATTTTTTACCCACCGATACAAGTATTTATAGTATTTCCCTAAACAATAAATTTTATAATATTATATTTTTTTGTTTTTAGTAACATTTTTTCTAACACGTGTCCCATGTCATTCTATATTTCATGGTTTACAATCTAGGATATATTATACTAGCTACCTACATACTACATTGATGGGATTCACAATGCTATGATTATAGTGCCTCTCATTCATTTTCTTGTTTTTGAGTGGAACCAGCCTGATATTGTCATGTTCTAGTTTGGATTTTTTCGGTGTATTCTTTTTATACCTTGGTGGTCAGCATTGCTTCATTATTTCAAACAGATAAGGAGGAAGGATGACGAATGAAACAAATGAAATGAGGAGTATATAGACCCATGGGATTGACGATCACCATTTAATATCAAGGGTAAGCGTATGATGCGATACCTTATAGTAGAGGAGCTTGAGTATGACCCATAGTATAGATTGAAGTCTATAAAATATCTTACTCCACCTGGAAGAGGATTCATAATATGTAAAGTTAATAAATTTTCATTGGATTTGTTTTCTTTTTATTAATTTTTTTAATATCTTTATAGAATACTCAACTACATCATATTATCTACATATCGGATCCATAGGAGGGGGATTTTTTTATCTAGGTAGCATTCCATGTTATAGCGCAGGGGACAGTGTCAGTGTATCAAGTTCTACATGATATTATCTTTGATTTTCCAACAAAGGGATATAAAATTCCTATGCACGGAGAATAGGTTACTACTTAGAAAAATCCTCCATCATTTGATGATATTGAGGATCCATGATAGTGATGATGTAGACAGCACCATGCTACATGTGAGGTCTCACCTGTTCCATAGGCAGAGGTCACACCCTGAGTAATCTAGCCTCATCTTATTGAGGATGTTCTTCAAGAGGTATGTGATCCATTTATATTGTCAGGGTATCCATAGTTTTTTTCCATATATGGATGATCAGATCCTATATCAAGGAGCATTTCCCATACCTCCACCTTTTATACCTGAGCCTTCACAGGCCATACGGTTCACCTAGTAGATTATGGAAGGTCAGTCCAGTTATGAAATGGTAGAAGGATCAGGTACCCATGATGATATTCATATCCCACATACTTCTGAGGATTCAATTACATAGCATCAAAAAATTGAGGTACTAGTACTATAGTAAGATCTCTCTCTAGCTTATCGTATTCCATCCCAGCACAGATGTCAGAGATCTTGATACGGGCATCCCATTTGCATGCCAGATTGTCAGACGGGTCCTCATGATTGTAATTGAATGCAAACATTAATTTATATACATTCTCTTGACATTAATTATTTTAAAAAACAATATATTTTATCTAGTATATTATTTTATTTCTATTACATTGATGAAATTATTTTTATTATCAACCATTTTTTACATGTTTACGTAGTGTTTTAATTTCCATTTATATATTAATAAAATTATAAATTTTATAATCTCTCAAGGTTGAATTTTTTATACATAATAAAACATTTAATTACCATATAGGTAAAATTAAAATATTATAAAATATAAATTTTAATAATAATCTAAATAAAAAAAATAGCCTAAAAATTAAAAAAATTATTGAAAATAAGATGAATTTCATTATTATAATAAACCAAAATTAATTTACAGAACACAAATATAATTGATTAAAAATATATTATCATTACATTAAAAAATAAATGCACATAAATTATAGTATAACTTTAATCTAAATGAAATCTATAACATTGACTAAACATTTAAAGAAAATATAAATGAAAGGAATGTAAAAAAAATTTATAAATACAAATGTAATGTTTTAAATTAACAATATATTATGCCACTAAAATTACTTTTAATTGATGTTTTATGAAATTATTTTTATTTTTGATTATGTTTTACATGTTCAATAAGTGTGTTAAATTTAATTTAGAATATATTTCAAATTTATTATTTATAGACGTTCAAATCCATGATGATGAAATATTATTATGTTTCTTGTAGGTGAGTTTGAAAGTGTATAAATTATAAAATTTAAATTTAATATAAATGAAATTTGACAAATTTAATCAACATAAAAATCATATTTGAAAATAAATAATCATAAATATAATAAAAAAAGCTAATTTACATGTCACAAAATCTATTTCTTTAAAACCTGAAATTTTCACTTTATAATATGAGTGGACATAATTTTTTTAAAGTATTATATTATTAATTATGTTACTATGAAGTACTATTATTGTTTTTATTATAATTTAATGTTATTAATTACATTATTAAATTATATTAATTATAATATTAAATATTTACAATAATTAAAATAATAAATATTAATAATGATGTATATAATATAATTATTAACACACCTAATAGAGTACTTAATAATATATTTTTAAAATAAATAATAATTATATTAGTAATTTAAATATATTAATTAACAAATATAATGGTATTATCAATAGATTACTTGTATATACAGGTATCTAAATAAGAGAAAACAAAAACAATATATATACTAAGCATACAGACATATATATTTTTAAATTTTTTATTATTCTTTTGTTAATTTGGAAAAAGGGGACACCGAACTTACATCCGTTATACTAAAACCCAATGGCTGAAAGGAAAATTTCACCTCTGAGAATTATTTTTTAATAAATTACCCTAGTATTATTTAAAAAATTTCATTTAAAAAATGTATAAAAAATCTCACCGTTGTGATCCAATTTTAATTTTCATTAAATGTCTAGCACTTCAGGCCATTTGTTTTGGCCTTCTGGTTTTTTGGAATCTTGGATAATTCTGAGTTTCAAGTCTCATGATGATTTCAGGCCTTTACCATGCTACATATTGAATAAATTACTACACAACTACCCGAACTACCGGGTGGGTGACCTCGAAAGTTGGATGAGTGTCCTGAAACCCATCATTCAACTATCATTCTTCTTCTTTGATTGATGGATGTGTTCCCAGTCTCATTGATTATATACAATGATTTATATGGATTTCATAGATGTTGAAATAGTGGGTTACCTAGACCCAACAATTCCATACTTTTGATTACCACATTGTGTATACAGTTAGATATAAATGATGTGTTCTTACCATTGTAGTGTATACATTTCTGAATCCAATATTTAATGGTAATTTCCTAGATTAATTGACATTTCAAAATGTTATTGTAGATCCCATTATTTAATGAGATTCTAGAGGTACTCTGACATTAATCTTAAACTATGATCCTATGGTCTAGATACATATTATTGAGTAGACATAGTAGATGTATTACATTTGGGTGTTGTGGGATCATAAACATTGAGACATATTCTCATTAAATTCATATATGGTGATCTCTAGTAGTGAGATCATAAGGACAAACCCACAAATAGGAACCCCACATGTTTTGGGTGTCATTGTTCGTTCCTATCTACGAACATGTTTATTGGTTTCCATACCCGATATCATTTCCAGAGTGTGACATTTGATGGCATGCTTTGATTCAAAGAAAAATAATTATATTTAAATCATAGAGAGGTAGATTATATTTGGTGTGTCATTGGTGGTATGACATTGGATTAATGGTCAAGAAATGATTAATCGCTTCTATGTTTAAGTAGTTGTATATATCAGGCTAGGTTGATCAGAATGGTTCTTCCTTCATATGTCTTTTGACAAAGTAGTAGAAAGGTAAATCCATCTAGATAGATCATTAAATAATAAATCAAGAAAAGTATGATGACAAGTGTGTGCATCATTATTTATGAGATATTTAAAGACAAAGATATTATAGTACATAGTTAGTTTTTGTAGGTTGGTAGTCATTGCTATGACTATCCTTATCTCCTTAGTGGTCTTTATGGGTTGCTAGACCATGCTCTTGGTCTGTGAATTTTTTACATTGCTATCAATATAACGTCCTAGAGGGTCCCACACAATAGCATATTTGAGAATCTTCCCTATTCAGTTTTATATGTATATTGGAAAAGATTAGACCCACCACAGGGTATGAGTGTTGTCCACGGTTTCGATCACCAAATATATAAATAAATTCATTATTATTAATGTTATGAATAATTGGAATTGAATTTGTTTAAAGTATTTACATGTTATGTAAATATGGGAAAGTATTATTCAAATAAGTATTATTTTAATATTTAATGTTTTTTTAATATTATGGGGCATTTTTGAGTCGAGATATGTTACTCAGGATAATTACCTAATATATTTTAAATATATTTTAGGTATGTGATAAAATAATAAATAATATCATAGTAGATTAGTTCATCATAATTATTTATTTAGTGGATGTTTTAATAAATGGGTGTTGGGGAACCCGATGAGGTATTTTAGAAACTCCACTATAAATAGAGTGAGTGGCCATTTCCCAATGAACGATTCATTCATTTGTGAAGGAGAGAATATATCTCCTCCTGATTTCTATATAGAGAGAGTCTATGTAATGCCCCGACCCCAGTTACCCAGAGTCGGTGCATTATTACATTACATTGGCATGATCAGAAGAAAGATCAGGCCTCGAATGACCGATTGGTTTAGTAGCCTTGGAAACACTAGATATATATTCATATGTTTTACATTACATCAATAAAATGAAAACTACAACAATATAGTCTCCAAAGTCCACACTCATATCACCACTGACTATTCCTGCAAGTCAATCATAATACACCTCTTCACATCCTGGGAAAATTAAAACATTGAAAGGGGTGAGCTCAGATACTCAATAAGGATAACAATATTGCGGAAGCTTTCAAAAATAAACATAAACATTTAAGGCAATGTATAACTGAAACAAAAGCCTTTTAAACTTGAACATGAACATAACATGGCAATATAAAAAAGAAATAATTCCATTTACTTACTCACATGGATATTCTACTAGTCGAATAATCACATGCAAAATCAATAACCATTTTCATATTAAGGGAATGCATAATGCCATACTATCATCACCACGTAGCCAAGGCCTCATGCCAAGACTACAAATAAAATTTTGTCAAGGCCTCGTGCCAAGACACATGTTTGTCTCATGAGACCTACCGATGCATCGAGGAGCTATACCGGGCTCCCCCCGTCACATATTAAGTCCAATGCATTCCTCATATGAATAGGTTTTAACATAACATAAACATTCGTATCAAAAAAAGTATACGAAATGTCAATACCTTCTTTATAAACCATGAATGGTATAAAAATAACACATCCACAATCAAACATACCACAAATCTTTAAATACAATATGGAAGTTTTGTATCATAATGAATCAACTTCAAATAAGCTTAAAATCCATCAAAGGATGTTGACATAGATGAAATCAAAACTTTTTAAGAGAAATAACTCCCCTTTTGAAATCATTTAAAATAATAAATTTATTTTGAAAATATTCTTATAATCTTGTAAGGGAAGCTTCGACGAGGTTATAACGGCGGAAAATAGCCGCACCCGTCGTATAAGTTAAAAAATATTCTTTACCATAAATTTTTCAAAAAGGTCAAAAAGTACATTGTTTGGAAAACGATGGAAAGATTCATTTAAAAAATGTATAAGGGTATAAATTAATTTAACCCAGTTTCTATTTAATAGTAAATTTTTTTTGAAAGACATTCTTAAGAAACATGGATGTGGATGATAACGAGGTCTCAGTAGATAAATACGTATAAACAACCTTGGATAATGAAGAGGTTGTGAAATAAACCCTTACCTTGAACCTTTCCTTAGTAGATGGTATGTTAACCTACTGTATAATAGTTAAAACATTGTTATTAAATTATACAATAATCATATACATCAATATGATATCATATATGATCTTTTAACGTTTATTTGTTAATAATATCTCAGTATTATTATCATTTCGGGTGTTAACGAATTCGTTTTCCTTTATATTCTTCATTGTGTGAGCCATATTCTTATGGATGGGATATCTATTATTAATATACAGAATTATATCATGTCTTTAAACATTATTTGTAATCATCAAATGAGAATTAGACTTGAATGGATATGATGGGGAATGAATCTAATCGCATTCGTGGAGACGGTAGTCCGTACGTACGCACGAGCGATAATATCATTCTTTTGATGTTTAAATAATATATAATTGGATGTTATATCATATATACAGAATCCTTATCATGTTATATTTATTATTTATATGAATTACATATCATTATTATACCCATATAAATAATAATATATTGAATAACAATTACACCACGACGTGGAGACGGTAAGCCGTACGTACGCACGTATGGTGATATGTCATTCAAATGATGGGTAGAATACTGAATATGGTTGTGCCATATTTATAATAACATCACAGTATATAGAATATATTGGAGTTATTATTTTAGAATGGAAATAATAAGTAAAGAAGAAGTTGAAGAAGAAAGGAACTTTAATGTGGGTGGTGAAAACATTACCTCTTCTTCAGGTTCTTCCTTTTGATTTGATCAAAAGGGATCCTTAAGATGGCTTTCTAAGAAAACTAAGGCCACTAGGTTGAAGTGAGGAAATCTTAGAGAGTATTTGGGCAGGGTTTGTCCGAACCAAAAGGCTTTGAAGGTGTGATATTGAGAGAAGGGGGAGTGCCCTTTTATAAGTGGGGTGATGGGCACTTTAGGAAAAGCTAGAAATATTATTTTATAATAAATTAATATTCGGTTTATAAAGGCTACAAAGTAATTTATTTCAAGGATAAGGTGGGGATGGGTCGAAAAAAACTCAACCAATAGGATTTGGACAGGTTTGGGTCACTAAATTAACCTTATCTTTAAGTATTAACTCTTAGTTAATTAGTTTCACTTTTACTAGGTGTCTTTGTATTTTTATATTATATGGTTAATAAACTTACTATAAACATCCAAGCGAACCCCAAGTGGTTCATTATTAATATATATATCCTTATCTAAGTCATTTGACCTAACCTTAGATTTTTAGGAATAGAATATCAGTTAATAATATAATATTTGTTTAAACAACTATTTTATGTCAATTTTGACACTATTTGGTATTTTGTTTTTGTGAAAGTCATCAAAACTTGGTTACTTCAAAGAAGATACATTGAATCATCCCTAACATGTCTTAGTCACCTATAAAATTCGTGGATGTCATAAAAACATTGAAATTATTTTAATATTTATAATACCATTTATTTGATTCTTTCATGAATAAGGTAATTACTGCATCATCATTGTGTCATAAATAAATTAAATTATTTAATGTCTGAAAATTATAAATAAAATGTCATTATGTAGGAAATCGTTTTAGCTTTCCAATGAATATTTATAATCTAATTTATCTTATGTATAACCCTATAATAAAAATGTTATAGTAATTAATCTTTGATTTTAACTCTTTTAACTCTTCTTTGAATTAAATAATAATAAATGTCCTAATCTAATCCAAGTGGACCAAGATGATGATATTTTATTCCTAAGGTTGTTTTTGGTCGAGATATACTTGTCCAATAGAATTAGGACATGTGTTAGGGTAATATTAATATCATTTTTACCCTTAATTACCCTATTTACTTTTAACCGTGGTAAATAAAAGTAAAAAGCTACTATTCACCAAAAATTATTTTCATCTCATTGAACCACATTTATTTACTGATATCAACCATGTCTCTCGGATTTTTGAAATTCCATTCACAGAAGCGGTAATATTAAGTTTTATGAAAAATTCTGTTTTTTTAACTACCACTTAGTGGTTTCACTATTCATCAAAAAATGATGTTTTTCAGAAAAAATACCAAAAAATCAGCCTAAGATATATTTGATATTCCAAGTTCAAAAATGATGTCCATTTTTCCAAATTAAAAACATAGATTTTACATTAATTAATTTTAAAATTAATTTCCTTTATCAAAACAAATAGCATGTTTTTAATAAACAATAACTATCAAAAGATTGACACTTGTTTAAGTCCAATTTCAAAGAAAAATTAACTCCAATGACCAAAATTGGATTAAATGGTAAAAATATATTCTATTTATACTTTAAAACCATTCAATATTATAATTTAACCACATTAATTATTACGATAAAAAAGTTGTTTTTAATTAAAAATATAGCGTGTTTTTACTATTCATCAAAATATGAAAGTTACCAGAATAATATGAAAAATTTATCCAAAGTAAATTTTAATATCCTGACTCAAAAAAAGAATTTTATTTTGTCAAATTGAACTTATAAACATGTCAAAAATTAGATATAATGTGGTTGCGCAATCAAAAGGCGGCAGAACTTCATTTTTTTAAAAATACTTATTTTACCCGAAAAATTATTTGGTTCTCATACCATGTTCTAAAAATGTGTAAGATGAATTATAATGTTATAACATTCAAAATTCAGTTAATACTATTCATAACTGCTAGTTTATAATAATATTATAACCATATATCGCTGTTTTGTGAAACTCGGTATTGCGTACAACACACGCTATCGAGGATGGTTGCGATTGCGTGTAATGCAAGCTAAGTCAGGGTTGCGTGTAGTGAAAGTTATTGGTTTATGTTGAAGAAGTAACACTATATGAAATATTGGGGTGTTAAAGTCTATCCCCTTCATGTGGAGATCTATGTTTTGCCTTCAAGAATCGATGGTAGAGGCTTACAATGATCATCCGGGCATTAAAGATATCATCAAATTACCACTCTAGCACTATAAACTCATTAATCGGCTCTCTCAGGGATTTTTGAATTATATTTTGAGGATCTAGAGGTATCCTTATATGGGTACCTCAAGTGAAGATTGCCAATAATGAGTTACAGTCGACCACACATTCATATCTGTAAAGGTATATTTGATAATATATTTTTGTTATCTTTTAATTTATGCAAGATCCTCATAAAATAATGGGGATCAGGTTGTTCACAATGACAAGTTTTGTCATCCCATCGATGAATTTTTTTAAATTTCCTGGCCCCCCACCATCCACTGTGGGACCCTGTACCATCAATAGAGCATCTGTTTGATGTTTTAGTGGTCATGTAATCTTTTTTTGGATGGACTACTCTAAAGAGTAATGGGTGTGCTGGAATCCATCATTTAATTCTCCACCATATTAAAATATTTAATAAAGGAGTTGCCTAGCTCATTGTGAAATTCCTTCATGACGTATATCTAAAAAGGGGTTAACAAATCATCCTTTACTAGATCCATATGTGTAGTAGATTTGGAAATGGTGGTGATATGTTGGTCCCATTCTCATTATATTTACTATTTATTTTTATACCATTTGGTATTCTCATAGTTGAGGTATATTTTCTAGGCCTCCGGGTCACTGGTTCCTATGGGAAATATTATGAAATTTTTGCCTTCGGGCCTATGGATCAAGTATTGGGATACCTTTTAACAATGTTTGAAAGGGGGTTTCCTTTTTCTTTATTTAATAAAAGGGCTATTAACCCTAAACCACAGTTAAATAATATAATTTTGCATGACATTCAATTATTACTTGTTATAAAGAATGTGTGAACTTAACATAGTCAACACATGTCTTTGAAAGACTAGTTAAAAATCATCACATTTGAAAGTCATAAAGCATTCATCTTCTCCACATTTTGACAACAAATTAATCTTAAATAAATCACTCATGTTCTTCAATATCAAAAAGTTTATTGATAACAATAAATGTAACATTAATAAAGCATTATTATAATTGTTGAAACCAAGTGTTTATATATTGGATTTGTTGAAATATATAGTGATATTCATTAAAGGAGTTATTGAATTGATTTAATGTAGATATTAGTGAAACATAACATGTTTTTATTTTAAAAAATGAAATTGTAGGTGTTAAAAAATAGAACCAAACAAGGTTGGATAATTGAATTCAATTGATTACAACACAAATTTAGTACAAGATGTTAAATTTATTGACCAAAATTATCACATTTGAAACACATTTAATTTTAATCCTCTCAATTTATTGATGATAAATTCAACTTCAATAAATCACTGTGGTTCTTTAATATTATGAAAATTAAAAATAATAATAATTAATGCGACATTAAGAATTTATTTTAAAAATTCCTTCAACCAAGAGTTTATTTATATAATTTGATAAAATATATGGAAATATTTATTGAGAATGTTTTGTAATTGATTTCATGGAGAGATTAATGAGACATATCATGTTTTTATTTTGACAAAGGGTATTGTATGCGTCAAAAAATAGAACCAAACAAGGGTGGATGGATAAATTCAACTACTTTCAACACCCACTATCATAATTGTTTAAACCTATTGACAATGATAATCACATTTGAAACTCATTAAATTTTCATATTCTCAAATTACTAACAACAAATTCTACATCAAAAAATTATTTGGCTTCTTAAATATCAAAAACATTAACAAAAATAACAAATGTAACACTAATACATCATTATAATAATTATTTTAAAAAATAGTTTATTTATTTTATTTTTTATAATATATAACCACACCCATTGTAGGATTTATTTGATTTATGGTGATACTCACTTAACACACGATGTTTGAATGGTGTCATGACCAGGGTGTGTGTGGGGTGCCATATATAGATGACCAGAACTACTACGGGGTGGAAAAAGTGGACCACTAAATTAGGGTGCCCCCACTAGGACTTCACTCTATCTTAGTGGAGTGCTAATTATTATAAAAAAATGTCATCCCAAAGATATATTTTATGTGGGACTCATATCCACCTGTGCACCATTCAACTGTCTAAAAATAAAAACGCACACAAAACGTGATCAAAATTTCATCTTTGGGATCTTCTCTTACCTCATCCACTTAGGGTTTTAGCATGCAAAGAGGTGTCACATCATGATTTCAATGATCATGTTAATCCCATGAATATGATATGATCCATCCTGTGATATTATATTAATTTCATTCTATGTTTGAGATGATTGAGTTTCAGAATTTAAATGAAATTACAAGGACTATAAAAATTATTAATATGAGATTTACATTGAGGTTACAAAAAGATGTCCTTTTGTGATGCAGCGAATACTCAATGTTGAGTTAGTACATGAAATTTTTTTATGGAGGTAGAGCACATTTGTGTAAAGCACTAAAATTATTTTTAAAAAATATAATTGTGTTTGGATCCTATTTTGGAGTATATTTACGTTTCATAAAAGATTTGGGGGATTATAAAAGCTAAGGGAGATTAAAAAGCGTCTTTTGGAAACCTTGCTACCAGAAAAGGTCTCAACATGATCTATCTTATGACCATGGAAAAAGGGAAGAGGTAGTTCCATATTGGAAAATGATACACTATAGAGTGTTATATAGTAGGGGCTACATGAAGGATATCATTGTGGATGGTGGGATCAATGATATTGCATCATAGCTTCTTACAACATTCCATGCTGATCCTTTCCCATGTATGTTGGCCCAACATAGAGGTATTTGGTCTTTAAGGGTAATAAAATTTAATTTAATTTTGGTTTTGGAGAGGTTAAAAGTATATAATGTGTTTAATATGATGTTTCTTTTTATTCTGCATTGATTCACTTTCCCAAAGTAAGGAGGTTAATTGATTATACTTAAAAACATCAGGTTTGAACCAAATAACCCCTACATGTAATCTTCTTCCTTCTCTGATCGACATTGTTATAGAACTCTAATGGAAAAAAATACATTCCTCCATGCAACATACTTAGAATTCAGTCCACAGTGGGTTGTGGTTCCAAACTAATTCACACATCAGTCCCATTACATGAACCATGGTGGTGCATGTTTGATTGTTATATGTCCACAACTATACACCTTATGTCTTATTGACCATATCAAAGAGAACCCTATGACATGGTTCACCCTTCTTGCACCATGGTGTATGTTCCATCACACCTCCATGCCATAGCCTCTGACTTGCACCATAGAGACCCCCAATTTCTCCACAAGCACTTCTTCTCTCTTCTTAAAACAACCATGTGGATCCCTTTTGATGGATATCGACCAAGGGTATGATTGGATCGACCACATTCTAGTCTTGATTATTCCTTTCCTTTCTCTAGAACCCATTTAATGTTTGATTTATTTGTTATGGGATATCATGGATTATTATCATACTTTGATTAGTATGTTAGCATGGTTTAGGTTATTACTCACTCAGAAAGACTAAATATATACATTGACACCTTGTTAGGCATTTCATTACATTTTTGGGCTCTCATTATGCATGATTCCATAATATGATTTATGTGTTTGAATTTTTGATACCATGATTTGTTTTTATATCATGTGTGTGTAGCCCATGATACCCATTGTGATATATTATTAAATGAATGAAATTGGTGTAGTTGATTTCAATTTTGGATTTAGCTCACATGATGTCATTTATTCTTCATTATAGTTATGGTCATATGCTATAATTTCTTATGTTCTTAACAATTTTGTGTATTACCATGCATGCGCTTATCTGTGGTACTTGATATTGGTGGAACTTCACTGTATTTATCCATTAGTGAGGGAGTGTTCTTGATTTTATAGTGATAGTGAGAATGTACATAATAAAAGGATGGATGTATGAGGTATCCATCATGTCTTGTTAGGGGTGCACTCGTGGAATCCTTGATCATCCATGGGACATGAACCATGAGGTATTCTAGTTAAAACTAGAGGTCAGTGAGTGACAAGGTCCCAATGAGGGATATATGACACCATATAGCATGAACACATGACATTGTGTAGAGGATATATAGATGATAGTTTTGTTACCACCGACTTGTTCCATTATCTTCCAACATGGAGCCGAAGTAGGTAAAACTAGGGGTTTGTGGTGACTTGCTTAGCTCATAACCAGTTATTTATGGATTGTATGTTTATTCCATAACACATTTAATATTATTATTTCCTTACCTTGTTATAATTGAGAACACCATTTTAAGGACCCAATGATGGTTCCCTACTAAGTCTTTCACTCACTCCATACTCTGAAATTTCAATGTGCTTATTGATTTCATGAGATACTGGATGAAGGTCATGGGACTAATGGTGGATTGATGATAAGAGGATAACATTGAGAGTGGTAGACAAGATGGATTATAGTAGAATCATAGTTATTCCATCATTTATTTACTTATATTACTTTGTAAAGTCAAACAACATTGTGAGTGTTTTATTAGTATGTAATTCATGAAATATATTTTTACTTAATGTTTTTGTGATTAATTTTTTATTATTGTTATTATTTATCCCTTGAAATTATACACAGGGTATAGTCTCCCCATGGATATACAAAGACCCTCACTGCATGTCATAAGACTCTTAGGTACTGGGAGGCTGTCTTGAGGTCATGTGGAACTATAGATTTGAATTGGTGGTTTAGGTCTGGGTGTTAGAAAATAGTATTTGAGCACCATGATTTTACTATGTTGTCTTTTCTCTTCCCTTGATTTGGGATTATATATACAGAAGGTTAAAATGTTGGTACACGGTCAAAAGAACCACGCTAGTGCTTTGTTAGAACTGAATAATGGACCTTAGAGTTTCCATAATGATGAGAATTTATGTATTTTTCTATTACTATTGACTAAAATCACCTTGGGTGATGCAAATTCTATTTATATGTGACTTATAAAATTTATCATGTGTTCATGCATCATTACTAGTAATATATGTTCACATTCCATATATATATACTTGTTTTTGTGTTTCATAGTTGTTCATTATTTGAATTTATTAACTTTTTTTATCAATTTGGGACCATTTCTCTATATTTTGATATATTTGTGTTGTTTTACTATTATATCGTAATTGGTATTGATTATTTTAACTGTGAATGTGTTTGGGATAGTATATATATGATTATTTTGACTATTGTGTTAGGATGGATAAAAGAGTTAGTATTAGGAGAGTTATACCTTTGGTTGAGGGAAGATTCCTAGGAGAACATTTTTTGATCCTCAAGACTGGTTAGGACATGTTTATGTTTATAAATTTTCTTTTGTTATAGAAGATACGAACACATAGAATTTTTTTTGGACTGCCAATTAAGAAACCTTCTTATGAGCATGTTTCTAAACCTTCCTTAGTTGTTTTGGAAGTGGTCCCTTTCTAGCCACAACTAAGATCCATGGTAGAATATGATAAGTATTTCTAGCTCTATCATCCCTCAAAAATTTAGGGGAACAATGGAATATTGGATGATGAGGACTATTTGGTCACTGTAGAGAGCATCTTCGATCTTGTTGAGGTACCATTAAATTAGAAGGTGAAGATGGTAGTGTTCATGCTATAGGGACCTTCTAGGCATTGTTGAGGAGTTATGGGTTATGACGAAATATGTCAAGGACTCTTATGGGAATCCTTCAAGGATTTTTTATATTTGTTTTCCAAACACACTAAATATTTACTATGAAAATGAGTTTAAGTAACATCAACCTGGCTTTATGAAATTTTCAGTCTAATCGACTTGATTTACATAACTAATTATTTTTACTATTTATGTATAGTAATGTGTCTTAGAAGGCCCAGATGTTCAAAATATAACATGACCTAACCTTATATAGGATGTCCCTAGCTTCGACAAAACTTTCAACTCAGATGTTCTCAGGAAGTCCCAAACTTTTTAGAGGATTCTGGAGGATGAACATGATGTTTTTGTTTTCTAACCATTCACTAATTACATGGGTGGAACTCCTACTACTAATATGAGTAAATAATCTAGTTAAAGGAAGAGGAAGATCATGGACATATAGTGGACTAGTGGAATTCATTTCTAGTAGTTTTTAATGTCTTTGTTTCTATCTGGATGTGACTAAGAGTGTTTCAACAATGGGATGTATAGAAACAATATTCGGGTATGGAAATCACCCTAGATTCATTGCTTGAAATGCAGCAGAACAGAACACCTTCAATAATTTTTAACCAGATCATTGTTTAGGAGGTGGAGACAGCCAGACAAGGGTGTTTTTGGTCTAGCTAGGGTTCTTAGTATCATAACAAGACTAGATTTAAAACTCAAGGAAAGGGTTTTATGGATGAGGCTAGTAACGTCAGTGATATTAATCAGACCCCATAAGATAGTGGAGGGAGTCCATATATAGATCAATGTATGGCCATGATCACATCCAATACCTCGTTTTGTTTTTTGATATAATTGAACCCCATTCCTTGATATCCTCACAAGTAGTTTTTGGACATGACCTACCAGTTATGTTTCCCTCTAAATTAGTCTCCATTGACACACCATTAGGGATACAAGTAGACCACCTCCAACAATACCCATATTTTCCTATAGTTTTCTCCATCTATTAAAATATGTGGGAGTTAACAATTCACTAGATGATGACGTTCGATGTGATTATTGACATGGATTGGCTGACCACATTTTGATCTCACATAGAAACTTATTTAAGACATGTTTTTCTCACTTACAAAACGGAAGGAAAGATGCTAAAGACCAATTAGTGGGAACTAGGAGTAAGAGGAGTTAGATTGAAATTGAGTCAGTTTATGAAAGTTATTGAATATATAGGTGTCTTGGCTATTTCTGTAGCATCAAAAATAGTCCCCACAACTTTTTTTATAGTCATGGATGTCGATAAGGACATTTTCTAGGATTTTTTTAAGAATCCCTCCCAATAAGGGATTTGAATTTGAGTCAGAACTCATACTAGTTGAGCAACCCATTTTCGTACAACCATATCCTATGAAATTTAGCAAAATGAAGGATATCATTGTAAAATTGGATTAATTTTAGAGGAAATATTTTTATCAGGATGAGTACATAAACTTGGGGTGAGATGAGGTTATTCTCCCATAAGGAATATGGTAGTCTTTGTCATTGTGTTCATTACCAGAAGCTTAACTTGGGGATATAGAATACATTATATCATTTTTCAATGAACAATGATCTTTATTATTAGTTATTGAGAGCCTAGTGGTTCTCTAAGGTTGATATTTATTTGGTCTATAACCAATTGCGAGTTAAAGAGAATGAATTCTGAATATGATGTTTCAAATAAGGTGTGGAGTGTAATGAAAACATAATAATGAAATTCATTCTAAAGAATGTACCGATAGTGTTCATATCACTCATAAATAGTACCTTCCATCTAAAATAGGAATCATTCATCAATATTTTTTTGAAAATATCTTATTCTACTCACCGACACCAGAGCATCATGCTAGGAACCTAAATATGGTAAAATGTACACTTTGAGAACATCATCTTTATGAAATTTTTTCAAAGTGTGACCTTTTGATTTTAGAGGTGGACTTCCTAAGACTTGTGGTTTAGGATACTGGTATATTTTTAGACCTAGAGAAAGTTTAGGAAGTCAAGTATTGGACATGTCTCTAGAATGTGTTTGAGATCGAGATCATTCTTAGTTTAGTAGGATATTATTGATGGTTTACCTAGGAATTATCCTAATAATGAAAACATGTGATAGAGATAATGAATAAGGGAGTGAAGTACCAATTATTATATCAATGTCATGTAGAATTCCATAATGTAAAGATATTATTGATGATATCTCAAGTTCTAATACTCCATGATCCTCTGATGGGATATTCAGTGTATTGTGATGCATCAGGTATTGGATTTGGAGTCGAGCTGATATAAGAGAGTATGTATTATCATATTGGTCATGTTAAATTCGATCCAATGAGTAGAACTAACCTATACATGAATTGGAGCTGGCATCATTGGTTCATAAAATAATGTGTCAGGGATTCCATCTATTTTTTAAAAGATTTATTTTCTTAAAAGGCCATTATAGAATTCACTACATCTTCACATAGTGGTACATGAACTTATGAATGGGTATCTAGGTTTATTATATTTATAAATTCAATTTTTAGTTTAGTTATTCACCTAGTATGGGTAATTTCATTTAATATAAACTTTTCCATTAGATGTTTGTTGAGAAGGTTATTGGTGAGAGACCCTCAGTGGAGCAATTAAACTTGATGGTCTTGTTGTATGAATATAAGATGAACGATTCTAAGAATCATGGGCTTATGAATTGTAATCCCTTGGTGATAACATCCTCACTTGTGTATTGGGTGAATGCTAATTCATATTCTGACCCATAGTGTGTTGTGATGAGGGAACAACTGGATGGTGGTGACCGGAAGCCCGGATGATTGATAGATTATGAGAATGTGATATTGGTTCATGGGAGAGTTGTAGTCCTTAATTTCATCAGAGAGGAGAAGATTAGAAATTAACATACCTCCTGATGTACAATACATCATGTTGTGACCAAGTTGTATCCTGAATATATATACTAGTTCTGTTGGCCAGAGATGAAGAGGGTTATTGCAAGTTTCATCCAACGATGTCTTACCTATAAAAGGTTGAGGGTACATCACCCATGACCTGGAGGTATACTTCATCCACTTCTAATACCAATATAGAAATGTGAATAAATCATGATAGATTTTTTGATGGGATTACACAATACCCTAAGGAGTTAGGTTATAGTATATGTGTTTTTTGATCGGCTAACAAAGAATAATCACATCTTACCGATTAGAGAGACTCCCTAAATAGTGGAGCTGGGTAATATTTTTTTCAATTAGATCATATGACTAAATAGAATTCCTTTTAGAATATTATTAGATAGAGACACATGCTTTATGTCACAGTTTTGGTAGTTCTTATAAAAATACCATGGGACACAATTCAAAATGAGCACAACATACCATCCCCATATAGGAAATTCTGATAATACTATACACATATTAAATGATGTGCTTTAGGATATCATCTTGGACATCAGTGGAGCATGGGACGATCTCTTAGACAAGGTTGAGTTTTAATAAAAAAAATCTTGGATTTAATTTTTGATGGACCATTATAATTATATTTATGGTGACCATTTCATTCACCACTCTATTGGAATAAGGTGGGTGAGGTTGAAATTGTGAGCCCCGATATGGTACAAGAAAATGAAAAGATTGTGCAGGTGATTCAGAAGAGTTTGATCATTGCACAGAGTAGAAATAGATCATATGATGACCATAGAAGGAGACCTTTGGAGTTTTATGTGGGTGATTGGTTTTTGTTGGGTGTGAATCCTTGGTCATGGAATTGATTTATGAGAAAGCAAGGCAAGATAACACCATATTATGTGGGCCCCTTTGAGATAACTTAGTGGATAAGGTTAGTGGTGCAACCTCTATATATTCTTTTTCTCTACTAAGGTATGAACTATGTGTTTCATGTGTCATAGATCTAGGGATACATGGTCGATCCTACACATTTAATTGATTATGAGTATATAGAGTTAGAGACTGAATCATCACATGGAAATTGATTGGTGAAAATTATAGACCAGAGTGATAAAGTACTTTGTTAGAATATGGTACCACATTAATGAATTTAGTGGCAATATAGGTGGACCCATTAAGGGACATGCGACTGAGAGGCTGACATTCGAGCTCAGTGACCTGATCTGTTTGTGTAAGAATCCAATAGACACTTTTTAAGGGAGAGAAGTCATTAGAAGGAGAGAACAGTAAAGCCCTTAAATTATCATACATAAATTGCATTCTTATTTATACCTATTTTTATGTTGAGTGATGCTTTATAAAATAAATGGGGTTATATATAATTTAATGGAGGATAAAATGGGTGTTTTGGAAATCTTTCTTCCAAAAAGTCCATTGTTCCATAGATATTAGGACCATGACACACAGTAGGAGACCATGTTATAATGAAAAATACTACACCACAGTGAATTATGCAATAGTGGATGCACCATAGCTATCACCAAGGAGTTCGGGATCAAGGAGACTATTCTATATTTTCTTGGACCATGCCATAGTGCTCTGTTCCCAAAAATTTTGTCCCAACCAATACATCTTCGATATTACAGTGTAATTCTTTTTAAATTCCACTTAATTTTTGGAGATGGTGAAAACCTTAAATTAATTGAATTTGGGGTTCCCTTTAATTTTAAATTGACTTATTGTCCCATAGTTAAGAGGATAATTAATGAGACTTAAAAAAGTATGGGTTAAATCTAAGATACCCCCTTACAAATACTATTCTTCATCTATTGATCGACATTGCCATAGAACTCGTAAGGAATGTATATGTACCTCCAAACCATAGTCCCATCCTCTGTGTTGTAGTAGGTCAAGGTGTTGAACGACATCACACTAAAATCCCCCCTTCATACACTACAATCGATCCTGACATGGTGGTTCCACAACCATAATTGAATGAATTGTTGCATAGTGACCCTCTCCTAGTGCACCCTACACCATGGTGTACCTTTCCACAACCATGGTATCTATTCCAGGACATCTCCAATACGTAACTGATGCATCATGCCATGTAAACCACCTATTTTTTCAATAATATTTTCTTCTAACTTCTTAGTCTGACCTTATGGATTCCATTTGATGGATATGGAACTAGGGTGTGTTTGAAATGAAACCTTTTTTGTCATGATTCCTCCTTACGTTTCTCTAGAATATGTTACATATCTGATTAACTTATTCCAGAAGATATTAAAATATGATCATACTCTAGTTGGTGTCCTTTCACGATTTGAGTGACGGCACATTCTATGAACCTCTCCCTAAATGTTGACAACATTGGAGGGATGTTCCAAACATTTTTTGGTTTTCATTACAAATTATTCCATAATTTGATTTGTGTGTTGTAATTTTTGATACTATGCTTGATTTTGATCTAATGTGGGTGTATGTGTATCCCATGAGACCTGTTGTTATACATGATTCCATGAGGGATATTTTAGTATCTAATTTATGTGTTTTATTATGATTATATGATTATATCTATGATACTTTATACCCAATATGATATTTTTTACTACCTATGTGTTTCTTTCTATTTGTGTATTACCATGCCTTAGCTTTTCAGTGGTACATGAGGTAAGTGGACCATCATGACATAATTTCTTAACTGGGGGAGTGAAATTGATTTTGTGATGATGAAGATGATGGACCTTTTCTCAAGGTGAATGTATGAGATATCCATGGTGCTATGTAGATGTTTCACAGAAGAAAACATTGATTTTCAATAGGTGATGCATATAAGGAAGCCTAGTAACAACTACAAGTGGTATAATGACAAGGTCTTCTTAACAGATAGATGATGTCGAGTACCATATAAACATGAATTATTGAGGACTCCTTATAGAGGATGATTTGGTTTCTACTGATTTTTTCAGTCATCTTCTAGTATGCATCTAAAACAGGTACAACTGAGGGTTTGTGGCGGCTTGGTTAGTTCAAAAACTATTAGTTTTTTATTTTATGTTTCTTCCAATAGACATTTAATATTATTATGAAATTCTCTTATTATACTTGAGTACAATAGGTAAATAATGAATAGTTGGTGTCCTACTTAGTCTTTTACTCACACCATACTCTAGCACTTTTATGTTCCTCTAGATTTTCTGAGAGACCCAATGGAGGGAAAGGGAAATATGGTTTATAGTTTAGTAGTGGAGCATGATTCTAGTAGAAGACATGATGGATTATGGTGGATCCAAAAAATTTCCATCATTTATCTACTTTTATTACTCTGGATAGGATTACCGCATTGGGAGTCTTTCATTCTTATGAAATGTGTTTCATTTTAGTCTTCATTATGTCACTATAATTATTTATTTATTATATTGTGTATTTTTTTATTACTCATCCCATGAAATGATACATAGGGTATTATCTCCCCATGGATAAAAATAGACCCTCATAACTAGTTGGTAGCCTATTGCATATACAGAGGAACACATGAGTTAATGTGGCACTCTCGCTCGGACATAGTGGTTTTGGTTATGGTGTTACAATATTCTTGATTATATCGATGTTTAATAATGATGTATTAGATGTTGTTTCTAATGATATGATGATGAAATGATGGGGATAATTTAAAAATTATATCCCCATAGTATATGATACATGATTATTTAAGAAGAGTTGAGGATTTTTTTTAACATTATGTGTTTTATTTCCAATTTCCCAAACAAATATAAGTGAATATCAAATTTGATGTATCAGGCTGAGTGAATTCTTCCATCAAAAATAATTCAATAAAAATGGATGGTTATTAATGATTATATGAGTCACTAAGGTAATGTGAATAGTCTATAAATACATGGGACCACATAATTATCTAGAGAGGGCATGAACTAGATGAAGATCGCAACCACGATCACGCCGAAAAAATACAAAGGGAAACCCAATCATGGACTGACTATTTTTTCATAGAGATAATTAAGACCATAAAAGACTCTATTCCAACATGATGACATAAATTTTCTCTAACCGAATGTAGTGTGTACTTTGGATATGTTATTAATGTTTTAATGTTCACGTGAAATGTAATTATGCGTTATAGATCTTATGCAAAGGCATTGAAATGTAAGAAGAGGAGAATCAGCTTATAAGATTACATGGTCCCTCATTAGGTGACTAAATGATTTTAGTGTTGTGGATTTTATCCATGAAAACTGATAAAATAGATTGAAAAAAATATATCAAAACAAAACAACATAAAAACAATTGAAGGTCACATGGTCTCCCCTATGAGGCTCACATGGTCACTCATACAAACCTCTCACTCACACCCTAGATAACCCATGTTCTACTCCATGAAAACACATCATAAAAAATTATCATGTCAATAAATCCATAAACAAAGATATTTAATATACCAAACAATCATAATTTAACAAAACACCCTTTTCATTTGGAAAGAAAAAATTAATAAAATAATGGGAATAAGAATGTTATATTATACCAATCATATCATTATGTTTACAATAAAATTGTATTTATATTTTCACATAAGATATATTTCAGATTTAATTGTAGAGATGGAGTATACTACTCTAATCATTGAGCATATTGGCATGTTTCAGACAATGTGCTAGCGGGCCATGGGGTTCGCTAAATGAGGGTGCATAGAGCCCACCATTATCATCAAATTCTACCTCCAAACCCCATTATAACAAACCTAATCCAGGATGGATTCTATGGTGTTGATGTATCATATTTTACATTCCTAGATAATCACTTCATTACTACCATCACCGAGAGATAGAGGCTTGAGACACACACATTCCACTAGATCGAGAGAGAGGTGACCATCACCCTTAAGGATGTACTAGTTCTTCTTGGTCTTCCTATCCAGGGGGATACAGTTATAGGACCCACCCATGGAGACTATATTGATATTATATTGATATTTTTAAGCCTCAAAATTATGGGGGATTATGATGCTATATTTTGTAGGTTGATATCTATGACATAGATTTAGATTGACTTTTCAATGTTGTCCACTGATGCTAATGAAGAGACTGTTATGCATTATGCCCATGCATATACCTTACGACTCATTGGATAGACACTATGCACTGATAACTCTAGTATTCATGTTTACATGATGTATCTAGGGTTACATGTGGATTTTGACCAGGTAGGGAGATAAATGTGGGGATCTACATACTCGGAATACACAAAAAGAGCATTATACATGGCATGATGATCAAATCACAAATATGTTATTGAAATTTTCATCCAAATTCATATCTGGTAATGGGAGAGAGTCCATCATATTTCCCCTATTTTTAATGGTTATGAGATTTATATAGATGTTATTCTTGATGCTCCTCATGGATGGTAGTATGATCACTCATTTTTTTCTAATGAAACATTGAGTTAATGAATTTAATATATTATTATTTATAACTTCTCATGTTTTACGTTACATGTGGATTTAGGAACACCACTCTTTCAGGATATTGAGACAAAAAATGGGTAGATAAAGCATCATGTTTACAGTTTAGTACCCACTGATGTAAGTATATACAAGCTATACTTGAATAATTAATTTCATAATATTATATGTTTTGTTTTTTAGTAACATTCATTTAATAATTATCACATGAAATTTCGGATTTCATGGTTACCATAGTGGTCTCTATTAGGCCAGCTGCATACATACTGCACTAATGGGATTCATGATGCTATGAATTTAATGCCTCTCATTCACTTTCAAATTATTAAGTGGAACTAGGCTAATATATTCATGTGTCAGTTTGGATTTGTTCAGCGTATTCCCTTTCCACCTTGACAATCAGCAATGCTTCATTATGTGAAGCCAGTACGGAGGATGGATGTTAAATGGAACTGATGGCATGCAATGTATCTAGACCTCTAGGATAAACAATCACCGTTTCATATCGTGGGTATGCATACAATGTGATTCCCTCTAGAAGAGAAGATTACGTATGACCCATGATAATGATTTATGTCTATACTGTGTCTTACTTCACATGGTAGAGGGCATCAATATCTAAAATGTTAATAAATTTACATTTTTTTGTTTCACTATTTTTAAAGTCATTTTGATTTTCTTTAAAAAAATACTCAACTACATCATATTATCCAAATGTTTGATCTAGACGAGGGGAATGTATTTATCCAGGTAGCGTACCACGTTGAAGCAGATGGGTTGATTCTTGTGTATTGTGTTCTACATTATAGTATCTTTAATTTTCCACCTCAGGGAGATGTTATTCTTACCCAAGGATAAGAGGTTTCTACTATGGAACCCCCATTATCCGCTGTCGATGTTGATTATCCATGATGGCGATGAGATAGACCGGATCATGCTACATGTTGGGCCTCACATATTCGAGAGGAAGAGGTCACACCTCTAGATGTCCAACCTCCACTGATTGGGGATGTGCATCGAGAGACATGTAATCCGTTTATGTTTTTTGGATCTCCATAGTTTTCCCTAGGTATATATGATTTGAGATTATATCAGGGGTCGTTTCCCATGCCTCCACATTCCACAACCGAGCCTTCATAGGACTTATGGTTCATCTCGCAGATGATGGGTGGTCCTTCCAATTATTCTGTGGGAGAAGTATTATGTGCACATAATGAAACCTAGATGATACCTCTTCGTGATGAGCCATAAACAAAGCATCTGGCTTTCTAGGATTCAGTGTCTATCGAAGATCTCTCTCTAGCTTATCATACCACATCTTAGCATAGAGGTCATAGATTTCATTATGGGCATCACATTTTCATTTTAGATTATGGGACATGGCCTCATTATAGAAAGTTATTATGCTCATTAATTTATATAATTTCTATTGACATATTTTTTTTAAAATAAAAGTGTATTCTATCATCAATATTATTGTCTCTATATTAAATTGATGAAATTATTTTTACCATCAACCATTTTTATATGATTATCTAGTGTTTTTATTTTAATTTAAATTTTACTTACTATTTACATTTTATAAGCACTCAAAATAGATGGCTTGAAAAATAGGGTAAACATATAATTTTAATATTGGTAACATTATAATATTATAATATTTAAACTATAAAATCAATCTAAATAAACCATAAAACATTGCATAAATATAGATTTTTTAAATAAGTATAATTTCATCATTAAAATTAACCAAAATTTATATACATGACCTAAATATAATTTATTATAAATATATTATTTACACATTAAAAATTAAATGCACAGGAAATATAGTATAATTAAATTCTAAATGAAATTTACAATCTTGAATAATCCTAAAAAAATTATTAAAAAGTAAAAATAATGTAAATTTATTTTTTTAATAAAAATTAAATGTTTTAAAATTAATGTATATTGTTCCACTAAAACTACATTTAATATATTTTGTATATTAATTTATATTTATTTTATATTTTTATATGTTCCATATGTGTATCAATTTTAATTTATATTATATTTCAAATTTATTATTTATAGACTTTTGAAGCCACCATCTTGAAACATTATTATTTTTCATATAGGTGAATCTGAAAGCATATAAATTATTAAGTTTATATTTAATCTAAATGAAATTTGACAAATTGAATTAATATATAATATATGATTGAAAACAAAAGAAATCATAAATACAATAAACAAAAATAATTAACATGTCACAATATTTATTTCATTAAAACATAACATTTTCATTTTAAAATATGATTTGACATAATTCTTATGAAGTATTACATTATTAATTATGTTACTATTAATTATTATTGAATATTTTATAATAATTTAATTTTGTAATTAAATTATTATAATATATTAATTATAACATTAAATATTTTCAATAACTAAAATAATATATCTTATGAATTGTTTAAATAATTTAATTATTAAAATAACTATTAAAGTATATAAAAATATATCTTTAAAATAAATCTTAATTATATTAGTTATATAAAAAATTCAATTACATAAAATAGTGGTATTATTAACAAAATATTTGTATATAAATGTATCTAAAGATGATAAAAGATAAAAATATATATATACTAAATAAACAAACATATATATTTTCAAATTTTTAATTGTTTTTTTAATTTGGCTAAAGGAGATTTTGGCCTTTTTGACATTGAACATAAATGTAAAGGTGTTAAGGCCATTTTATTCTTTGTGGGTTTTTAAAACAAATCAAGCTAGGATTATTTAAATAATATTTTAAAAAAGAAATAAAAAACTCTCCCACTCATGATACGATTAAGGTTTTTGTAACTATCTAGACCTTCAAGAAATTTTTTGTGCATTCTGGATTTGGTCCTCTCGACCACTTTTTTGTTTTAAGTCTCATGACGATTTTGGCCTCTCCATTTCCAAATTTGACAGGAATTACATCAGTTTTGGCATGCACTACCAGGTGGGTGGCCTTAAAAGAGGAATAAGTTTCCTCACACCCATTACTATGCTATATTTATTCTACACTGAGGGATGGATGGGTTTATTTCCATATAAATTATATAAAATTCTGTAGTTGGATGTCATAAAGAATTAGGTTGATGTTACAGCAATCATGCAAGCTTTATCAGGTGGGAGGCTCGAAATAGTGATGGGTGTGCTTGAACCCATTGTCTGATCCTCCTCGACATTGGAATGTGAGACAGAGGAGTTCCCTACCTCATTATATAAGTCAATCATGACGTAGCTCTAAGTAGGGGGAACACATCATCCTTTACTATTCACACATTTGTAGATTGTTTGATAGTGGTGGTGATATATTGGTCATGTGCATTCAAGTTTCCTATTTCGTTTCAAACCATCATGTATTCTAATACTTCGGATGTTTTCATGGGCCTTTGGGTATTTGGGTCCTCTGAGAATTATTATAAACATTATTACTCTTGGGCTATGGGTCATGTATTTGGTTCCCTCCTAGAAAAGTTTAAAAGTGGTTTCCTTTTTCTTTTTTTTTTAATAAAACAGGGCTTGACCCTAAATCAGTATAAAAAATATAATATATCATGTCTTTAACTTCATTCTTGTTATAAAAAATGTGTCATCTGAACATAGTTAACACATGTATTTGAATGACCAGTTCAAAAATCATCACATTTGAAACTCATTAAGCTTTGATCTTCTCATCTTATTGACAACAAATATAGATTCAATAAATCACATGGCTTATTCAGTATAAACATTTTTACAATAATAATAAATTTATCATTAAGACTTCATTATAATAATTTTTCAAACAAGAGTTTGTGTATTTCATTTGTTATAATATGCAGCGAGATTAATTAATGGAGTTATTGAATTTATTTCATGGAGATTCTAATGAAATATTACATGTTTATATTTCGAAAATGGATATTATATGTGTTAAAAAAGTATAACCAACAAATGTTGGATGGATAATGTCAACTATGTATAACAACCACTTAGTATAATATTTAAAATTTATTGACAATAATCATCCCATTTGAAACTCATTTAATTATCATCTTCACAATTTATTGACAAAAAATCATCTTTAAAAAATCACTTGGTTTCTTCAATATCAAATTCATTAACATTAATAATAGTTGTAACATTAAGAATTCGTTATAATAATTTATTCAACCAAGAGTTTATATATTAGATTTATTACAATATATGGAATGATTCATTGATGGATTTATTGAATTTATTACCTGTAGATATTAATGAGACATATAAATTTTGTATTGTGACAAAGTCTATTATAAGTGTCAAAAAGAGAACAAACCAAGGTTGGATATCTGAAGATGACTAAGTACAACGACCACTTAGTATAAGAGTTTAAACTTATTGATAATGATTGTCCCATTTGAAACTCATTGACTTATCTTATTCTCAACTTATTAAAAAAAATTCAACATCAATAGATTACTTTGTTTCTTTAATATCAAATATAATAATAATAATAATAATAAATGTAACATTAATACTTAATTATAATAATTGTTGCAAAAAAGAGTTTATATTTTGTATTTTTTACAATGTATGTCCAAACTCATTGGATGAGTTAATGGATTGATTATGTTACCCACATAGAAGAAGGTGTTAGAATAGTTCTATGACTTGGGGATGTGTGGCGTGGCCTATAAGGAAGACCGGAGCCCCATGTGGGGTTGAAAAATTACACCCCTAGAGTATGGAGGCCCTTCTAGATTTTGAATATATCTTAGTGTAGTGTGAATGATTATAATTAAATGTCATCCTAAATATTTATTAGATATTGGAGTCACTACAACATGTAAACTATTCATCCATTTAACAATACGAACACACAAAATACCTAATAAAAATGGATTCATGGGGATCATATCCTAACCCATCCACTTATGATTTTAGCATGAAAGGATGTGCAACATTGAGATTACTGGGTTCATGTTGATCCAATGAATGTAATATGATCCATCAAGTGAGATCATATGAAGCTAATTTTATGTATTAGAATATTGAGTGGAAATAATTAAATGAAATTACATGGACTATAAAACTAATGTAGATGAGATTTACATTGAGGTTACAGTACGTTGTAAAAGTGTGATGTTGTGAAAACTATCAGTTGAGAGAATAAATGAATTTTTTTTAATGAAGGTAAATAATATATGTATAAATCCAGTAAATTTTTGCACATAACTAAAAAACTTCTTCCATACTATTTTTGAGTTAGTTCATGTTTTGAAAATGACTTTGGGGCTCAGAGAAGACAAGGGCTGCTAAAAGGAGTGTTTCACCTAAATTGTTTTCAAAAAATAGGTCCCAACATCATCTATCATTGGACCACACCAAAATGGAGGAGGTTGTTCCATAATGGGAAATGTTACACCACAAAAGTTTTTTCAAAAGGGGCTACACTGAAGCTATCACCATGGAGTCCAGGATAGTGGGGACTACATCATAACTGCATAAAACATGTTGAAGTGATGCTTTACTAAATAATCTTCCAAACCTTGTAGTCTTTGGTCTTCCATGGTAATACAATTAAATTTCATTTGGGTATTGGAGAGGTTCAAATACTTTAACTGACTGAGTATGGGGTTTCTGTCCATTTTTAATTGATTCATCATCCAAATGTTAAGAGTTTAATTGATGAGGATTAAACACACCTATTTTAACCAAAGAAAACTCATGAAAATACTATTTTGCCTCCACTGAACAAAACTCATATATAACTATGAATGGAAAAATATGTACCTCCATGCCACATATCTGTCCTTTATTCCACTGTTGGTATAGGTGAAGAACCTCCTAACTTCTCAGTTCCATTCCTTACACTGTGGAATCACCTTACATGATGGTTCTATGGTTGCATCTGCAAGCCTTGTTCCATAGTGTCCCTATCCTAGTACAGCCTATTCCATTTTTCACCCTACATGAATTGTGGTTTCTGATCTATCACACCTCCATGCCATAATCTCTCCCTTATGCAATGGAGACCCCCTAGTTTTTCCATAATATCTTATTCTCCCTTCATGGACCATCTTTGTGTATTTTTTGATGGCTATGAACCAAGTATAGGATTGGAATGACCCATTTTAGGTCTTGATTCTTCTTTTCATTACTCTAGAACCCTTTTATTATTTTATTGATCAATTATAGGAGATCATGGAGTATTATCCTACTCTAGTTATTGTCTGAGCACCGTTCAGGCAATGACAGCCTCAACATGCCTCAACGTAGACATTGACACATTTGGTCAGAATTTAAATACCATTTTGGGATCTTGTTATGCATTATTATATAATTTAACACATGTATTACAATTTTTAATATTTATGTTGATTTGATTACATTTTGGTGTGTGTATTTCCCATGATATTCGTTGTGATACATAATTCCATGAGTGATATTGAAGTATCTTATTTACATTTTTTATTTTATCACATGATGTTATGTGTTCTACTAACTCATGATGATATTTTATTATTTCCTTTTTTTTATTCTCACTTTTTGTGTATTTCCATTACTGTTCTTGGTAGTGGTTGTTGATATAGGTGGAAATTCATGACAATAATCCCTTAGTTGGGGAGTGTTCTTGACTTTATGATGATGGCGATGATGGACCTATGAGTAGGGTGCAGGTATGAGGTAGCCTTGGTGTCTTTTTAGGGATTCACTTAATGAATAATTGATATTCCATAGGTCTTTCACCATAAGGTATCCAAGTATTAACTAGAGTTTAATAAGTGACAAGGTGACCTTGAGAGATATATGTTATTGGGTGGCATGTACACATGACACCATTAATATTTCATATAGATTCTAGTCTGGTTACTATTGATTTCTCTTCTGTTACCTTCTAGCATAGAGTTAATGCATGTAAAATTGAGGGTTTGTGATGGCTTGGTTATTGAAGGAATACTCAGTTATGGATTGTATGTTTATTCCATGTCATATATTCTATTATTATGTAATTATCTTTTTATACTTGAGCACACTAGGTTAATGAAACATTGGTGGTGTCTTAATAATTCTTGCAATGACACCATAATCAAGAATTTAAATTTTCTTATAGATTTCATGAGAGACGTAGTGATGTTCATGAACCCTATGGTGGATAGATGTGAATAAGTGCATGCCTCATGTGGTAAAAAAGATGGATTATAGTGAAACCATAGTACTTCCTTCATTTATCTTCTTTTATTACTTTGGACTTGATTGAACAATTTGGAGTCTTTTCTTATTATGAATTTTTCCATATTTAGTTTTCATTATGATACATTGATTATTTATTTATAATATTTTTATTGGTGTTACAAATCATCCAATGACATTATATTGAGGGTATAGTCTCCTCATGGATGGACCTATACCCTTACTACTAGTCGGAAGCCTCTTGCGTACATGGGTAGGGAATGTTTGGACTTGGGTTGGGAAACTATGTCAGTTCCTGGATAACATTGTATAGTGGACCTTCAAGTTTCCATAAAAGTGAGAATTTATGTATTACTCTATTACCATTGAATAAAGTCACCTTGGTTGATTCACTCACTATTGATGTGTGGTTCACAAGATTTCATGTACATTCATGCATCATGACCAGGCACATAGGTGCACATTCCATATATAAATTTATACTTGTCATTGTACTGTATAGTAGTTCATTAATCGAATTCCTTGACCTTTTATATATGTTTGGAAGAGTTTCTCTAAAATTTTACATACATGTGTGGTTGTACTATTATATCCCAGTTTAAATTAATTATTTTGATTGACAATGTAATTTTTTAGTATATATATGATGATTGTGACTAATCTGTAGGAATGGAGACTACTGTTAGTTCTAGTAGTGTTATACCTTTTGTCGAGGGTAGACTCCTAGGAAAACATTGTGTGATCCCTAATATTTTTTAGAAAATGTTTATGTTACTAATGTCCCTTTTGTTTGATAAGATGCCACCTCACAGACATTTGATGTGTTTTTTGGTTGACAAAGATCCTCTCGAGCACATTTATACACATTCCCTAGTTGTGTTGGTATTGGTCCCTTCCTATCCAACACCAAGATCCATGGAACACTATGATAAATATTTCTAGATCTAGAATTCACCAGAATTTCTGTGAAACAATGTACTATATGATGTTGAGGTCTATGTAGAAACTATAGTGAGAATCTTTGAACTTATTGAGGCACCTTCAGATAAGACGGTGAAGCTAGAAGTGTTCATGCAATTTGGGCCATCCTGGAATTGGTAGGGAGTAATGGGTCTTGCTGGAATACTTGATGGAATCTCATGGGAAGCCTTTAAAGGAATTTTTAGAGAGTAATTTCCAAATACACTAAATATTTACCAATAGAAAGAGTTCACGGAACTATAGTAGGGCTCTTTGAAATTGACCACATATTCAACTTGCATTACTTAACCCCTCCTTTTTTACTATTTATGGTTGGTAAAGTGGATTAAAATGCGATGAAGTTCAAAATATTACATCAAACCAACCATAGATAGTACGTCAGTAGATTCTATCTATATTTCTAATCTTATGTTTTAAAGAAGGCCCTGACCATTGAGCATATTCTGGAGGATGAACAAGTAGTTAGTCTTCTCCAATCATTCACTACATAAATGGGTGAACCTTCTACTACTAATATGTGGTCCTAGTCTAATGGAAGTAAGAGGAAGACTAGGGACCTGAATTGGGCTAGCTGCATACATTTATAGTATATTTTAGTCACTTTGGTTTTATATGGAGGTGACCCACATTGTTTCTACTTTGAGAAGTTTAGAAAGTATAGTTACGTATGTCCTACAAACAAGAGTTAGTTACATCAGTGTAGTAGAACATAACACCTTTGATAATTTTAAACAACATCTTTATATTGGACTTGGATATAACCATGAACATGGGTCCATAGGTCTATCCAGGTTTCACAACAACATACCCAAAATAGATATGAACCTCAGGGAAAGGGTTATGAGGATGATACTACTCATGTAAATGCTATAGATTAGGCCTCAACGGATAGTGGAGAGGCACCATATATAGTATGAGGCATGGTCTTGATCACATATACTCCTTCCATTTTATTGTTTTATATTGATTCCACCACTCATTTTTATCCTGACTAGTAGTTGTTGGAATTAACCTAAGAATTATGTTTTCCTATGAGTTATTCTCCCTTAACACACCATTGGGAATAAAAGTTGACCATCTCCAATGTTTCCCATATTTTCCCATAGTTTTCTCCATCTATGGGAACCTTTTGGAGTTCACAATTCTTGTGATGATAAAGTTAGATGTGATTATCATCACATATTGGGTGACCTCCTTTTGAGCTCACAATGACACTTATAAGGGCTAATCTATGTTCACTTCAAAAAGGTAAAGAAGTTCTTAAAGACCCAAGAGTGTAGACTAGGAGAAAGAAGAGTTATATCGAACATGAGTTAGCTTAATAAAATCATAGAACATGTGGTTGAATTAGATCTTAATATAGAATAAACAATAGTACCTTACATCTTTTCATATAGTTGTGGATCTTTTTCAGGATTTATTAGAAGAAACATTTATAGTGATCAATCTTAATAGAGGATTTGAATTTGAGTTAGAACTCATAATCGGTGTACAACCAATTTTGATACCCCCATTTCATATGAAACCAATTGAGTTTGAGGAGATCAATATGATGTTGGATGACTTTGAGAGGAATGGATTTATCAGGATGAGTACTTCACCATAGGGAGATCGTTTGTTATTAACCATGATGTCATAAGACAATCTTATAATTTACATTTATTATCAGAAGATGAACCTAGTGATGGTGAATAAACTATATCATTTTTTTATGATAAATGATCTTTATATCCAGTTATGGGGGGCCTGATAGTTCTCCAAAACTGATCTTCAATCACACTATCACTAATTTTGAGTTAGAGAGATTTTCATTCAAAATATGGTGTTTTAGAGAAGTTATGGATTACAATAAGTACTTGGTAATGTTGTTATGTGTGTAGAATGTACAAAAATTGTTCAGGGACCTCATGAAAAATATATTCCATCTATACTAGTAATCATTCATCATAGTGTTTGTTGATGACATCCTCTTCTATTAACTGACACCAGAGCAACATGCTTGACACCTTGAGATAGTCCTATGAAAACTTCCAACATATCATCTTTATGTAATGTTTTCTATGTGTGACCTTTGGATTCGAGAAGTGAAGTTCCAAATATATGTAGTGTATGAGACAAGTATATCTATAGACCCAAAGAACATTTAGGAAATCATATATTGGACATGACTCTAGATTGTGTTCGAGATCAAGAAAATTCCAATATTAGTAATATATTACTGATTGTTTATCATGGAAATATCCAAACTATGTAATCCTATGATAGAGATAAAGAAGAAGTGAGTGAATTAACAGTGATCAAATCAGTGTGAAGAGACATTACTTAAGTAAAATATAATTTTTTGATATCTCAAGTACTGATACTCCATGAGGCTCTTATTGGATATGTTGTGTACAATGATGCATCAGGTGTTGGATTATAAGATGTATTGATACAGAGAGATCGGTAGAATCATATGGGTCATGTTAGATGTGACCCCATTGGATGAACTACCCTATGCATGAATTGGATTATGACTCTTTTGTCCATGCGTTGATTTTTTGGTGATACCTACTATTTGGTGAGTTATTTACTATCTACATGGACCATCATAGCCATTATTACATCTTCACATATATAGAAGTAATCCTAATCTCGTGGTTATATATTTATTCCATATAGACGTTAAATTTTTTTTATGGATTAATCACATGTTAAGGGTGATGTTGTTGATGAATCAAGCAATATGATTTTGGTTGAGAAGGATATTGGTGAGAAACCCCTAGAGGTGCAATGGCTCTTGATGATCTGGTTGGATGATTTTATGATGGATGATTTTAAGCGTCATGGTTATGTGAGTTGTAATCCCTTGGTGATCACATCATCACTTGTGTATTGGGTGAAGACTATTTAGGATTTGGACATAGAGTGTGTTGTGATGAGGGAAGATCTGATTGGTGGTGACTCGATGCTCGAATGATCAATGGATTATGACAATGTGATCTTCATACATGGGATATTATTAATCCCCACTACCATTAGATAGGAGAATATTATAGATTACAATACATACAGATTGTTAGTACATCCTATTATGAACAAGATTTATAATGACATTAGATGAATGTTCTTATGGTCATGGATGAAGAGAAATTTTTCTTGTATCATTTCTATATTCCATAAATATCGAAGGGTAAAGGTTGATCTTTATTAACATGGTTGTCAACTTTATCCAATTTTAATACCCATATGTTAATATGAATGCATCATGATAGATTTTGTGTTGAAATTTCACAAGGCCCTAAGGGGTTGTGACATAGTATTGGTGATTGTGGATTGGTTAACAATGACTACTCACTTCTTCCTTATTAGAGAGAATCACTCAATGGATGAGCTGGGGAAGCACTATATCCATGAGACCCTATGACTATATGGACTACCCTTGTGAATTTTATTTGATGGTAACACATGATTTATTTCATAGTTTTTATACGGATTGTAGAAATCCCCAGGGGCATAATTGATATTGAGATTGACATACCATCCCTAGACATAAATATTGTATGAGAAGACTATATGCATATTAGAGGATATTATTTGGGCTTGAATCTTGGACTTTGGTGGAGCATGGGTTGATCACCAATAATAGTTTGAGTTTGTGGAAAACAACATTTTATAGGGCTTGATTCATATAGAACCTTATAAGGATATTTATGGGAGGTCATGTCATTCATCACTCTGTTTAAAAAAGGTGGTGAGGTTGAAATTGTTTTCCCTGATATGGTTCAAGAATCCTCTAAGAGAGTGCAACTAATTCAGAAGAGGTTGATCACCACTCAGAGATGACAAAGATCTTATGATAACTATAGGAGGATTTTTTTTGGAGTTCAATGTGGGTGGTTAGTTTTCATGAGATGGACTCCTTAGTTTGAGAACAAACAGCAGAGAATGAAAGGAAATATTGCACTATATTTTGTGGGACCATTTATGATCACTGAGTTGAAAGGAATGGGTGTGTTGACTATATCTTCCTTCTCACTACTATGGTATGAATGACATTATTCATCTATCAAAACTATATAGATAAATTGTTGATCCTACACATGTCATTGGTTTTTAGGATGTGGAGTTAGAGACTGACTCATCACATGAAGAGTGATTGGTGTAGATTATATATCAGAGTGATAATGTCATTGAATAGTAGATGGTATGAATTTTATGGATACAGTAGAAGCATGAGTAAATCAAGGAGGATACTTGGAAATGATAGGATGATGTTTGAGATCAATGACTTGATTTATTTGACAAGGAACCCACGATACACTTCTTAAGGGAGAGAAGTATTTAGAGGGATAGAATCATAAATCCCAAAAATTATCATAATTCAATAAAACTATAATTTTATTATATGTTTGTATCGATTCATGAATCAAAAATTAAATTCCTGCTCCACAAGGAATTTTGTAGTAGGATTTTTTTCACCACTATCACCGTGGAGGTTCAGATCAATGAAACAATTCCATAATGGCTTGGACCATGCCGTAGTGATCCTTTCCCAAATATATTGACTTAACAAGATTGTATTTGATCTTATAGGGTAATTTATTTAAATTAATTTTTATTATTGGAGATGGTATAAGCCATCAATTAACTGAATATAGTTTTCACTTCCATTTTGAATTGATTTATCATCCCATAGTTTATAGGGGAACTGATGAGGCTTAAAAACACATGGTTTGAACATAGGAGACCCCATACAAATACAATTATTTATCCAAAGATCGACATTGTTAAAAAAAATCATAAAGACTACATATGTAACTCCACACCATAGATATATCCCCTATGTTGCAGCGAGTCAAGGTACCAAACCAATTAATGATTTAGGCCCCCTCTTTACACTACATTGGTTCCTTATAAAACAGTTCCATGGACACAACCATATGACTTGTGTCATGTTGACCATATCTCAGCACACCATACACCATGGTGAACCCTTCCACTAACATGTTATCTATTTCAGAACACCTCCATGATGTAACCTCTTTTTTATTCCGTGGAACACCCTATTTTTCATTAATCTCTTCGTCTCCCTTCCAAGACTGACCTTGTGGATCCCTTTTGACGAATATCAAACTAGGATATGTTTGGCATGACCTATTTGTTGTCATGACCCCTCGGATTTCTTTAGAACATGGTATGTATTTAAATAACTGATTATAGAAGATCTATCAATATGATCATACTCCTATAGGTGTGTAAGAATTGGTAGGATAATGACATCATCACTGGTCCTCAACATCAAATACTGATGAATTTGGTTGGAATTTATTTACCTTTTTGGGCTCTCATTACATATGATTCCATAATATGATTTCTGATTTTGAATTTTTAATACCATGCATGATTTTGATTTAATGTGGGTGTGTGTGTATCATGTGAGACACATTGTGATACTTGATTCCATGAGTTATATTGGAGTATCATATTTCCATGTTTTATTATGTAAATAAGATTTCATCTATGATACTTTAGACTTAAGATGATATGTTATGAATACCCTTGTGTTTCTCCATATTTGTGTGCTACAATGCCTATGCATGTCAGTGGTACCTGATATAGGTAGACCGACATGACATTATCCTATTAGTGGGGGAGTGTGCTAGATTTTTTTTGATCATGGTGATGATGGTCCTGAGGTCAAGGTGGAGGTACAAGGTATCCATATTGCGGTGTTGATGATGCACTCGAGGTATCCTGGATGATCAATGGGACATGCACCATAAGGAAGCATATTTTCAACTTTAGGTAATTTAGTGATAAGTTCATCCTAACATATAGATGTTGCCATGTTTTATGCATGAATAATTGATGATGCCTTATAGAGGCTGGTTTCATTAACACTAATTTGTTCTGTTAACTTTTGGCTTGAAACTAAAAGAGGAACAACTGATGGGTTGTGGTGACTTGGTTAGTACATGACCACTCAGTTTTGGTTTGTATGTTTATGTTTTTACAAATTTACTATTATTATGAAATACACTTGTGACACTTGAGAACAATAGGTTAAGGGTAAATTATTGTTGTTGTTTTTTTATTCTTGTAATCACACCCTACTCAAGAGTTTTGGGGTGATTGTAGATTTACAGAGAGACACAGTGAAGGGAAAGGAAACTATGGACGACAGTTGAGTAGATGATCATGGAGCTAGTTGTGGACATGAGGGATTCCAATGGACCCACAATGTTTCCCTCATTTATCATCTTTTATTACTCTCGATAGACATTCCATATTGGGAGTCTTTTATTCTTATGACATGTTTTCTATATTATGTTTTACTAATGTTCCTATGATTATTTATTTATTATACTATTTATTTCTGTTCTTACTCATCCCATTATATTCTATAAAGTGTATAGTTTCCCTATGGATAAACATAGAACCTCACTGCTAGACAACAACCTCTTGCGTATGTGGAGGCACACATGAGTTCATGTGGTATTCCAGCTCATCTCGGAGGTTTGGGTTATTGTGTTACAAAATGAATGTTTATTTTCTGTTTAATTGAGATTCTATTGATGTTGTTTCCTATGATATAATGATGAAATGATGGGCCTTAGTAAAAAGGTATATCCCCATATAAGAAGATACTTGACTGGATAGGAAGATTTGAGTCATTTTTTATCATTATTTTTTTTGATGACCCAAACAAATAGAGATGCATTACAATGTTGATTTATCAAGCATAGTTAATTTGTCCTTGAAAAGTAATTTAGTAGAAATGGATGGTTCTTCTTGAATTTTTGAGTCACTAATGTGATGAAACCCATCTATAAATACTTGTGACCACATCATTTGTAAGAGAGAGTTAGAACTATAGGAAGATCACAACCAAGATTGTGTAGGCGAGAATACAGAGAGAAATCCAAACAAGGACTTTCTGTTTTCTCATAGAGATAATGCAGACCATGAAGGAATCTATTTATTTATAAGGATTGATAATTTATATAACATAAATTAGTGTGGATTCTTGATATGTTTTCAATTATTTAATGTTCACATGAAAAGTAATGATGTATTATAGTGATTATGTACGTCCATAGAATGTATTAATAGTTATAATCCAACAAACTAGGTTTTTTGTGATGTAGAATTTAGAAGAGGTTTTCTCGAAATATACAGTGATTTGGGTGTTGCAAAAACTTATTGCACAAAACTATATTGAAAATACATAAGAACATAGTCGGATTATTAGTTTCAGAAAACAAAATATAAGATAAATTAAATAGAGAATATTGAAGTTCCATGATAGTTAGTGAATATTAAAAAATCCTAGAATTGTGGATGAAGACAAGGAAAGTAACCTAGTAGAAATTATTAACTTATCTTATTCAATGTAATATAATGCTCTTGGAAAAAGGGAAGAATTATCATCACATTATCTGGCTATAGAAAAAGTGTATAAGTTGAAAATTTAAATCATAGAATTATCACTATCTATGAGTAGGTGTTTCAGTAATTAGAGAAATGGTTTAGCCACAACTCTAAATCATAAGGTATTGTGTTTATTTGGTTTGAATAAAGTGGTGAGAAACATATAAGAGTTCATATTACATCTCTATTGTTATGGAGGTTAAAAACATTCATGCTTTTCATGATAAAATGGAAGAGACCCTCATGTATATAAACTAAACGTATCATTCATATAAGTGGTGAGTGGAGTTAATAAGATAGGGTTACAATTAAGTTAAATTTTAATAAACCATAAATATTGTCAATGCGTAATTTTGGGCATGAAGTGACCATCCGAAAAACATTATATCCATAAAAGTTGTGATACGTAGTAGATCTTGGACCATCGATACATCATTGGTGTGTTCTATATGGAAATATTCCGTTGTGGTGAACTAATTAAAATATCTATGTTCTATGCATGATTTACATTCTTGTATATTACTATTTGTTACATTTATTTCAACATCAAGAGTTATAGATTGAATATTGTGTTTGTTAACATGAGCGATATATACCTCACTCACTTAGATGGTTTAATGACAAAAACCCCCATTTATGATTTTGTACTTTTTAATAGATGTTATTTTTGTTACTATGTTTGGACACCATCTTAGATAGTCAAATAGTCATTTAATGGGTACTAAAGCAGTGTTTAGGGCTATTTTGAAGGCTTTCACTAGGTAAAGCTAGTGGCTAGTTGAAAAAAGTCGTCAACTAACCAATAGGTAAAGAAATTAGAACTTTTTATTGTTTGGACCCTCCATAAAAACTGTGAGCCCCCACCACCTTGTTGGTGGAGTCTAATAATGGCACTTGCACTACCCAAAATTCACCAACCAAATGGTGGTTCCTAGATTCTAGTAGGTGGTTCCATTCTAGAAAGTCAAACATGCCATTGTATATAGTCCACACCAACCTATCCTAATCTAGAATGGATCTATTGGCTTCCCAACACCTGAAGAATTATCATGTGAATTCAAGAGGATATAAATACACCCCCAAGAATCCTTGGAAAATAATGGTTACTATTGTGCCTCTATTTGAGCTTGATTTTGAGTGTTCTTATTGTATTTAATTTTTCCCTCACTAACATCTCACTATTTCTCCAATTTTCCTATTTCAATATTCCTCTGGAAATAGGTAGTGTGATATAAAGGGTTTTAATTAAACAAAATTCTACCTCTTATTCTTATTCTTGGGTAATCACTACCACTCAAGTGGGGGATTTGAATTTCTTACTATAACCATTAAATAGAATTTGTCTTTCTTATATTGGGTTTCTTACTAGTTAAAAATAATTTTTTTGGGTCTCTTGGATTCCATTAATGTCAAGTGTCAATTGGAACCCCCAATCCCATTAGTTAAGGAAATATAGGCACTCATATTGACTTTTTGGTTAAATTACATTATCAAATTTACTTTAGGTTTATTTTAATTCCACCGTAATTACAAATTTAATTTTTATATATTACCAAATAATTATATTAATTTTATTAATTTTTTTAAAAGTCAATTCAGCCCCTCCATCCATCCTAATCTGACCAAAAATTTTTAATATAGACATTATTTATATCTAAACCATAACCCATTTCGATGAATGACTATTAAGGATGGACTGTACCTCTAACACCCTAGGTGATCCTAAGTGTCAATCAAAGGGACGAGCTCAATTTTTAATGGATCTGAATATGGTTACTCAAAACTCATATTTCTACATTTACTATAAGTATAGGTTATCAAATTTTGAAATTTTCATGATTATCTACACACCCACTAAGGAATTAGAGGAAAAATGAACTCATGATGATATTCCAGCCATTGAGATTGATGGAAATGCCATGAATGCACATCATTTTGGGTTCTATGAAAATAAATATAACCATACGTTCACATGTAAAACATGACATGAAATTTGGAAACTCATTTATGTCATAAATGAGGTCATTAAAAAATTGAAGGACACTTTATTTGATATTTATCATCATGATTTTGAAGGTTTCACCATGAATTTCAATTATTCTATAGCTAAAATGTTTACTTACTTTACTAACATTTATAGTGGTTGAAAATATATCAATGATATTTCCACTATTGAAATTTATTTGAATAAGATACTATGTGAGTTTTCAAGTTCGTAGTATCTAAAGTTTATTATAATTCAATAAGTAAGGGATAATTAGAACATGTTGGTAGAATAATTCATTGGCCACCTCATGAACATTGATATTACTTGGATTTAGAAAGACAAAAAATAATCCAATTAAATCCAGGAATAGAAAGATATTATATTCAAGGAAATTAGCGATGAATCATCTAAATGTAATTTTAAAATTTCCCACTTATCTATGAAGAAGAAATAATTCTCAAGGAAGAAGAAATAACTTCATTGTGCCAAAAAGTATAATCAACATTGATAAGTAGAGGTAACTTTCTATGAATATAATAAGAATGGACCAATTAATGTACAGTACCCCATATTGTTTGGTTTTGATGAAAATGAAACAAAAAAATAAATCCTTCAATGTTTTTTCATAGAATGCTAGTGATAACTTTCTCCCCTCAACCAAATCAAGTGATAATAGTATAAAATGAATCATGGTCAAAATTGAGGTAAATGATGAGGTAAATGATGATACATCCTCTTGTTCTTGATGTTATTCACATCATTAAAATTACGAATAACTAAAATATGATTGAGGTAAATTATAGTATGTATTTTTTAAAGAGATATCAAGTCTTCAAAATTACCTCAAATAAAAAGTGTATATTGGACACCAAGTCAAAATCTTTCAGCTCTAACACCACCTTTTGTAACCCATGAAACCTGGAGAGTGGTGCCTATCATCGTATAAACCAAATTTAAAAAATTATATTACCATTTTTGGTATTTTTTACTAGTGTTATAAAAATACAATTCTCATCCAATAAATATTTATTTTTCAATCACTAAAACCAACAAAAATATATAGGTAAGTAAAGAAAGGGTAGAACATAATGATTATATTGGGTTCTTTACAAAGGCCAATATACAACGAGAATACACCAATGATGTGTTTATTTGCCAAAAATCCCTAATATTAACTTGTTATATTGATATAATAATTTATCCATTATCACATTATTCCAATCGCATTTCCATTACAAGTTTTATGGTTCAGTCTATCCTCACTAAAAGGAAAATCCTTCTTCTTCACCTCCACTCACTATGTTGTTGAATGATAAGGGTAATTTATATAATTGAGGGTCCCGTAAAGTTAATTTTTCAAAATATTAATTGGTTACATATCAATATCCAAATAAATTAATTGTAAATTCCTATAATATTTACAAATACGTTTTAAACTAGATGAACTCAACACCTTAAGAATGAGAGTTGAGTCTTTTTCTTCCCTCAAACTGAAACAAGAGTTTTCTCACATGATGATAATTATATGATATATATTATCTTCATAATTACACTTTCTTTTAACTTTTAATTATATCTAGGATAAAACACATACTCTTAATCCTTATTCCATCAAAATATATCGAATGCATTCACAAGAATTTTCTTCTAATTATTCTATTTAGATATAGACCATTTTAATACTTCTTTGTCAATCTTTATTTGAGAAACATACTTCACTTATATATGTATACATAATTATAATCATGTATGAACCATAGTTATTGCTTCAATCAATATATTAGAAGAGTATTACACCATAACTTTAATTCACTTCTTTTCACAACTGCATTCTTCACTATTACATAGATGCTTCTGAATCATATTATTATTTATTTCCTATTGAATTCATGAAAATGATACTGAATTATCTTTTCACAACTACTATAACATGAAAAAAACTATTATCAACTCTTTAACCTGATATCCTCTCACTCCCTCTTCTTCTTTACAATACTGTTCACGGGAAAATCAATCTTCATGAATGATTTATACAATGGATGTTATTGAAATGTATTTTATACCACAGTAACTAATAATTTTGGAAATTATATATTGCATATTTTTCATTCACATTTTTCATAGAATCATAATATACTATAACAATATCACATAATATTCTACTCAAAAAATATCCTTCTTTTGTTGCATAACTATTCCATGTATTTAGAACCTACCTCATACAAGGCTATTATTATGGGTTTGAGGGAAAATATAATTGAAATTGGTTTTGTTTTTTTTAAATAAAGGTCATAATGACATTGATTACTTCAGTGATTTTTAGTGTTTTTAAAAGTTATTGAAAATTCATTTTCTACATATTAGTGTCATTTGAAAGGTTTTGAAAGAGGGAAAACTATTTTACTATTAAAAGTGAATGGTTTCACCACGCAATTCCCTTTTCTGAATAAAACATGAAATGTGATGAGTTGGGTAGTGTCATCTACCCAATAAAAGTAGACCCCCTCCCTCTATTCTCAAAACTTCTTCATTCTATCTAGTGTTGTGTTAATGTTGGTGGAAAAACATCGGATATAGTTTTATAGGGATGTAAAATATACCACGATTCATTTGAAGGTATTTTTCACTATTTTTTAAATTTTTATTCATTTCTTAATTTATATGTCAATTATATATAATTTAATAACTAAAAATAATAATTTTTAATTTTTTTCATAATAATAAGCGTAATATTAATAAAAATATTGCTTAATTGTTTATTAATAACATGTTAAATATTATTAGTAACAGTGGTTAATAATTAAAAAGAGTTAGTGAATAATAATAATATAAATTAGTATTGTTTTAATTAGTTAATAATTAAATTTTAAGTATTGAAAATCATAATGGTTAGTAATAATGATGGGTAATAATCATTAATAATGTTATATAATAATATTTTGACTAGTTATTAACAAATGATATAATATCAATTATTCTTTTAATTAATAATTTCTCATGATTTATCTAGCATGGAGCTCAAGGTGGTGGGGTGTTACTTTATACCACTTATATGTCCACCTCAAATCTTTTCCCAAACTAAGGTGGGCATGATATTTTTTATTAACTCTACTAAAATAACACTGTGTAATATCTTTAGACATTATTAATTAGAGGAGTATATTTTTTCAATTAAATGTTAAGGAAAAAATTTCCAGCTCCATTAAAGATATTTTATAAATATTATTATAATTATTTTTTAATATTTAATTAATTAATTATTTTAATATATTTTAATAATTAGTAATAATAAATATTAATTAGTTAGTAATAAATTATTTAATATTAGTAATGATAATGGTTATTAACAACTTATAAAATAATTTATTATTATATTTTAGTTCATTAATAATTAGTTTTTTTGTATTAGTAATAATAATGGTTAGTAATAATGATGTTTATTAACCAATAGTAATGTAGTTTTATATTATATTAATTGTCAACAACTAATATAATAATATCACATATGTTTTTAAATAAAAAATTACTCTATATTTTTTTAGAATGGGAACTTTGTGTAGTGGGACATCACTTTGGACCTCTCTTATGTCCACCATGGAGCTTTTCCCTTACTTAGGTTAGAGGGATCTATAGTATTTTCTCTAACAGACTCACAATGTGTAATAAATTTAATAGATACAAATTAGAAGAGTAAACCTTTCAATGAATATATAGAACCACTATTTATAGAGGATAGATTGTAAAAATAAATTTTAATATGTTTCAAGTTGATGTTTTATGGGTTCTTTACAAAAAAGGGAATTAATTTATGTGTTTTTTGTTTTAAATAATGTGGCAGAAGCATGTTGTGGTATTCAATGCATTTTTGAATTCCAATCTTGAGGAGGGTTCAATGTTTATTTAGGTAGCATTCAATTTTATATCATAAGGCATGTCACATTATATTAGTAAAATACATGATAGTATATATGATTATCCACATGATGGAGAGAATGTTATAGATGATGAACCTCCTCCAATAGATGCTGATATTGATGAGTTAGGATGACAATGATATAGTCTACATCAAGATACACATGATACCTAACCTATTCTACTATAAGTTGAAGCATGTCTAGAATATGAGACATGACTGATTGTTGATGAGTTATATTTTTTCTTCAGATCCAATTCTTTTATCTAGATATCCATTGTATCAACCCAATATATTGGATTCAATATCATAAAAAAGATAATATCCCATTTGTTCTCCATTTAGGAATGATCCATTAAATAACTAGTGGATTCCTTATGGTATGTCATGTCCTTCCAATTACACATGAAGAGAGAGGAGGATTAGATTTAGCATTATCACATCTCAACATCCTAGATGTAGTATAGGAACCTCCTCCCAATGAATCGCAGAACGAAGAAAAATAAAAAATTGATTTTCCTATAATTAAGGATGACCCATCATGTTCATAATAATCCACCACATCACTATGGTCAACATTCTTGATAAAATCATTTAATTAAGACCATGGAGTAAGAAACAACATCAAAGACAGAAATGAAAATTAATTATACTGAGTAATTTTATATAAGTTCGATAATATATTTTTTGGATTTCATTAACTTCTCTATATTAATGAAAATTTTCAAATTACTCTATGTACATTAAGTAACTATGTATATTTTATTAATATATTTCAATTAAAACCACTTCCACAGAATACTGAAATTATAATTTATAGTATAAAATTTATATATATACACAATACTATAAATTTTTATTCCAACCATTTTTTTAATGATCATTTAAAATTTTTTAATGATTTTTTATAAGTAATCTAATTATTATTATTATTGGTTTTTTAAAATCATTATATGTTTTAACATATGTGTCATTTCTTCATAAATAAATGAGTTTAAGAAATCCATTCAACACATAAATATGAATATGTAAAACCAAAACCCTTTTCTGTTTTTATTAAAACCCACTTGATGAAAAACCCTTAACAACTATATAAATAGATTATATATATATGTAATATGGATCAAATATAACATTATATTTATGTTATATAAATATTAATAAATAATATATTCACATTTATATTATTTATTTTTATTATAATGTTAAAATTAATATAACAAAAATATAACATTAATTTAATGTTATTATTTTCTATCAATTGTTTGAAATTATTTTTATGTAACCTTTATTATTGTTATTTATTACCAATTATTATTAATTGTTTCTAAATATAATTTAGTATTGTAGATTATTAAAAACTACTAAATAAATAAAATTGATATTTTATTAATTTATTTAATTGTTTGTAAATTGTTATTAATAATGTTTTTATAAAATACTGTTCATTAGTGTGTATATATAAAAAAAATCGATTATTATGTTTTATTTATTTTATAAGACATATCAAGGGATTTTAATTATTCTATAAAAACTTATATAAGAATTTGTGAAATGACCTCATGATTTTCATTAAAGCAAAAGGCATTCGGGGATTTTGTAACATCTTGAGTTTTAAGAAGCAAACACTATGTTCGATAACATACATGATATGCCACATTTAGCTTAAATGAACAACTTTATATTATTATTTAATATGATAGTTATCACATATCCATTAGAATGGTGGAAATTAAAAGTGAAAACAGAATTCTGAAAATATTGTTTACAGATGTTTATATATTGATTCATTGCTTACGAAATTAAATAGTAAATTAAATAAAAACCAAATGAATATAAAGGATGTTTTTTAAAAAATATTTAAATTCAATGTATGTGAGTTTATAATATAAAAAAATCACAGTTCTGGGATTTTATTAATGAAATGTATATTTCATATATATTGAATTTAATTTTTTAAAATTCATATTATATGTTTTATAGATATTATATTAAAACTCATTGAATTTCACTCATAAAAGAAGTATTTTTTTAAAAATGTCGTTTTACAACCTTTTGATGGAGAACCTTTTAAAAATCTCATTTTTTCACTTTTAAATTTTATATTTCAAAAAATAAAATTCTTCTTTAGAATAGATTTATAAAATTTTAATATGGTTGAAATTTTGGTATATTTTGGATAAAATTCATATTTCAATGTATAGTGAAAAATACTTCATTAAAATTCAAAAAATCCTTTTTCTATAATTATTTTGTATTGGTAGATTAACATTTGAATTGTTTTTAACGTATACTTAGAATTTTTTATCATTTAATCAATTTTTGGTAATTGGAAGTAATTTCTTATTTAAATTTGATATAAACACATGAGAATATTCTAATGATTTTTACTTTTTAAAACATGTTTTCTCATTCGGACAACAAGATTAATTTTTCAAAATTAATATTTTCTACGTTTTCAATTTGAATTTTCAAAAAATAACTGAGAGGACCAGTTTGGGATATAACTAACACTAAGAGGTAGGGGGGAATCAGTGTTGAGGGATTTTTAAACAAATTATAACTTTTTATCCCTATACATATTGACCTATTAGGATCTTGATTCTCTTATTATATTTTCCCTATCGCATGAAATAATAGAAATGATTAAAAATATGAACAAAATAAATTTACAATCTTCAAAACTCAATAAGAGTAGCTACTTCCTTTATATGCATAGGAATGACTAGTGCATGGATTCACAACTATAATGTGATATTCTATTTCAGTGGATCGACTTAGAAAATAATCCTTTACTTAGTGTGGGTCCCTACAGTTTGGAGGGGGGGTGGGAAACAATCCTCTTTCCAAGACTCGTGAAAGAATAGCACAACATTCACCTTCCTTGCTGGTTATTTATACTGACTGGGGAGATATCCTTGTTCCTTCTTCAGAATGTAGGTTGGACTCTTAATCTTTTTAGGTGATCTTCACTTGGATACTTGTAATGTTGTAGGCAAGAAACTCTCCTCTTCTTTTGTATTCTTATTTATTAATGAAAAATTCCCTAAACCAGTTCTTCTTCTCATTTAGTGAAACAACTTTCTACAATAACTATTCTTTAAACCAATAACCATATTAACTATTTAACTTCGTTCTTGGATTGAATGACATACAATTATGTGAATGTGATGCAATAAGGATTGGCACACATGGAATCGGTAGGTTCAACTTCTTATACATTGATCATGATTGCATGTGAGCATGCATAATAAATTTTTGATGAACTTTCTTCCCTTTATTTTTTAATTTTTCTTACACATGTGCACAAAAATGTTTTGGTTCTTTGTTTAAGTTATTTCACGTATTCATGTGTATTCATGAAACCATACACACTCTTCTTCCACTCTTTGTGTGAGAACCCTAAGGGGTTGTGGTTGTTTGAGAACATTCACATCCTTTTCTCATTTTCAATTTTTTGTTTTCTTTATTCCCCTTTAACATAGTTAGGGTGTTTATTTTGGTCTATATGTGTTTATTTCTTCAAACCCGAATGAGTGATACCATTTCATTGTGAAAGATTATTCTTTAGTAAACTGTAAAGGCCTTGGGCTTTCTTCAAACCATGAACATGGGTTATTGTAACATTTAATACTATTTTATGGAACACTCCTTCATCACCAAAACACAAACCCCTAAAAACAGTAGAGTGTAATGATGTGTACATCAGAGAGTTCTTGTTTACCTCTTGAAACCAATTTGGCCACGTGTTATGTTATTCATGTAGGGAATGCACAGTTCTTATTTGTGCGTGATGAGAAAAAATATGCATCTTCGTAAAGCTCAGTGGAAGATAAAGCCTTAATCATTGGATCACAATGGCATGGACTTCACAAAGCACAATGAGGGTTTTAAAAAAACAGATCGCATGTTTGGGTGCCTGTTCTTCGCGAAGTTATTCCTGTGTGCATAGAAACCTTCAAGGCATGTGGGATATCTTCATTGCAAATCCATGAAGACTCCCAGTGCTCTTCTTTCTCTTCAAGAAGTGAAGCATAGAGAGATCCTCTATATTTTGTTTCTCAAAAACATGAGCAATGGAGAATGCATGAGCAACATAGCTCTTCATCTCAAGCTCCTCTTTTTATAGGTGAGAGAAACTCCTCTTACGAGTTTGAGATCTATGTAAAAATCCATAGAGATCACAGCTTTGAATGATTGAGATATCTGGTGTTTTGAAATCATCAGTCCTGCAGGTGAAGATATTCCATGACTTGCTGCATGATTCCATTTTCCAAATGCGGGGCCTTCTCCCTTCAAATAGATCATATGCATTTAAGATCACGAGTATCTCATTTTATCTTCAAACTCAAATCAACATGGCCTTTAAAACTCCATTTTCCTCGATTGATACTTTGTTTTTGATATATCGCACGCATTCAGGACATTGGTTGCATGCATGGTCTTAGTTCTTTCCAATGATCCTCATGCTGTCAAAATAATAAGGCATGGTGGTTCAGACATTATCATCCATTAGCTCTAGTGAGATTCAGTGGCTCTAGAGATCGCATAAGGTTGAAGACGATGACACGGTTATTAAAATACCACAGGTGGATCAGATGGATCTATCTAAAATGTGCAGGGCACGATATCAGATGAGAAGTAGAGATTTTAATGATCAAATGTTGCGGATGATCAGACTTTAGAGAAAGACACAGATTGGTTGGACGGTGGAGACTACATCTGTGTTTTTTTAAATGAATCCCATATCAAATTGGAGATGTGGGTTTCCCAAGGTTTATCAATCAACCCCCCACCAACCATTTATAATTCCACTCTCCCCATCTGTATCTTCCCCACACTAGTTTTCTACAGGTTCCTTCTTATCACCTAATCGACCTATGCAGGAACACACGCAGAACCCACTATGCATACCCTGGGGGCTTATACATTCCCCCTATGTGCCTCTTCTATGATGGATCTGCCTTGGCTTCCCATGGGCGTGGTCGACCCCTGTTGTCCTACATGCACCTCGGGTTGAGTTTGGGTAGCTAGCTTGTGGGCTGGCTCAAATTTTTTAAAGTAAGCCATATAAAAATACATTGTAGAAAACCAAGAATGCACAAAATTATTCATGGCCATCATTAAACATAAACCGACCACATGCATGGAAAACATAAATTACAAGCTTCTACCTACATCTTCCTCCTTTATTTTTTTTGGATTATAAAATCCAATGTAATTCAATAATTCTTAAAAATATGCTACTTCAATGTTGTAAATGTTGTGTCACACATGATACAAGTTCTTTTATCTGTCAAGATAAATGCATCAAATGTCTGATTTGTAACAACATAGATAGTTTCCAAATAATTTCATCCAATGATGTGAATCCATAACAATTCTCTAGGAATCATCACTTAAACCAATATCTATTCACTTTTGAGTTCATTATTCATTTTGACCATTATTTACATCTGTTGACAACAAATACAACTTATACACAAAGGGTTCCAAAAAAACTCCCCTTTTTATTTTGTTGTCAATACCTTAAAACTTCTCCAAAAATAATTGTATGAAAAAATAAGAATATTCTCTCTCCCCTTAATTCATTCATTTCAATTTTATCCCCCTTATTAACAATAAATACAATGTTCATTGTAGAGAGGGTATCATTCTATACTTAAGCAATGTTCCATCAATCATTTAACTCAATATATACTTGTGAAAATCTTGGTGTAGAAAACAAGAGGAATTGATTTAGGCAACAATGATATTCATTAAAAATTTAACATGACAACTAATGAGATGAGAACTTATGTACTTTTCTTCAAGGGATTTCAAAACTCATTCCATGATTATGATAATTGTCATGATATTAAATAGTCAACCTGAATCTCCTGCACTCTTTCCAAAAAGGATAAAAAATATTCAAGTTTTATTAAAATTGATAACTTGCCTTGGGGAATTTTCACTCTTCTTAAATCACTAATAAACATTATTACCCACCTTTTGTAGAATGATATTTATTTTTTGTAACCAAGGATGAGAGATTTAGAAATAACATACCTTTTCCAATGACATGATCTTCAGACAATAATCAGAGGATTGAATATTACACCCACTGACGTTGATACTGATTGAGATAATGACTCTGAAAGATTTTTCATGTGTCTCCCCCTCAAGGGAACACTTATCATCCCTCAATATTAGGTTCCCCCATGATATATTTATTCACCTTCAATTCCCTCTTTGATAATATAATATACAATACACAAAGATTTAAGTGAATAAGGTGAATCCTCCTTGCTTCATTAGTGTTAACAAAAAGGTTGAGATGATCTTCTCAATCCTGATGCTCCATTCTTCACACCTTCACAACTAATCCTCAATACTGAATATGGTTGTGTGGATCTTAGTACATCTTCCATTTTATTGTGTGTGATTCTTCTCACTCTAAGAGCATTCAAAGCATTGGAATCGCCTATTTCAACATTATTCTTCTTGAGGAATTATTTTTGTGCTAGAGTAAATTCAAAGCAACTTCTAACTGTGGGGATATCCTTGTTACACCTTACATATAGAATAACTTTGTCTTTATGTAGAATCTTCTTATTATTTTTAGCACATGTAATAGGTTTTTCATCTTCAATTTTTCTTTATTCTTTACAAATATTTTGGAAAAACCACTAATATATCATTATGAGTTGAGGTATCAAGATTGGATCTTCAACATGGATTATTCTGAGTGGAATCCTTCTTAGTAGTTCTATTAGAATCCAAGGACTTCTCAGATATTTAATTTTTAGATGGATTTTGTGATCATCTTTTCTTATCAGCTTTGGATACCTATTGAAATGAATTTGCACCATTCATGTGACCACACCTATTGCATTCATCACAGATGTTATTTAATATTCCAAATCTGTTTGTAGTATACAGATGCTTTTGGATTTGTGGATATTTCTTCTTCTTCTCTACCTTTTTTCACCTTGTGTTGGGATTTTTTTGTGCTTTTACATTTAAGAGATTTTTGAAACAATCCATTTCCCAATGCCCAAATCTATAACAACACCGTCAATGATCAACAAACCCGGACTTAATGATAGGTTATTTATAAGGTTGGTGAGTCATATTCATAAATTTTTGTGCTTTCAATGGGAACATATCTTCCAAACTCTTCTTTGTATCCACCACAGTAATAGTGGTTGGTATCTCTTCTATTTTCTTCATCCATATTTGTTTAGCATATTTCTTCCAACCTGCACTTTTTATAGAATTTTTTTTAGAAACACGAGTACATGTTGTTATGGATGGTACATTTACTTTCTAAGCTACTTATGATTTATCAATGAGTGAAGTGATGATCTTCTTGTCACAGGTTGAAGGTCTGTTGACAGTATAATCCTCCAATGACCATTGTGTACCAGAAGAAACTGTTTCTTTATTTTTCAGATACTTAATATGTGTCTTCTCAAGAGTGGTAAACTCACCATCCAATTATAGACATCTCATATTAAATATGAATTACAAGTATTCAATCATAATCATCATCTCTTCACAACCATTCATTAATTGTTCAGCTTCGTCTTTATGCATATTTAGTTTGTTTTGTAACAAACAATCAAGTTCATTGATCTATTTGGAGTCTTGGTGACTCCCTCTTTTTCTTCAACATCTTAGATTCACATTGAAGAAAATACATCAAATCCCCTATTTGATTCTTCAATGCAACCAACCTCTCTAGATATATTTAAACATTTAATAATTTTTTGTTTTATGGATTTCTCCAAAACATCAGTCTCTTCTTCCAACAGAATGATATTTTGATGCATGCATTGAAATACTCTATAAAACCAGGATGAAATTTATATAGAGATACCATGAAGAATCATACTTAATCTATCAACTGATATTTCTTTAGATGTTATAGATTGATCATCACCACTTATTCTAGCATTTTCATCATTATAATAATTTCCAAATGTACTAACACATATTTATTGACTAGTTGAGGTATGAAGGTTTTTCATATTCTTGGTGGGGACATGAGTCACCTTGTCATTACTTTCAATGTATGGTGTTTCTTTAATGTCATCCTTATATGGAGAACCATATGCTTTCTCTTATTTAGATAAGAGGGACTTCTTCTTCAACTTTATCATCTCTTTATTATTACGGGTCCTCATGGTAATTGTACATATAGCCTTACGCTTAGAGATAACTGAATCTCCAATTAATGTTCACCTCACTGATAACACAGGAAAGAAACTGAAATATTCAAAATAGAATAACTTCAATATAGGGAATCCAATAGAGGGGAACCTCACACTGATACTAATTGAGAGGACCAGATTGGGATATACTGAACATTGAGGGGGAGATTGAATTAGTGTTGAATATTTTTTAAAACAATTCAAACATTTTATCACTATACCTCTTGACCTATTAGGATCTTGATTCCCCTATTATCTTTTCTATATCACATTAAATAATAGAAGGCATTAAAAAAATTCACATGATATTTTTACAAGGATCACCACACAATTAGAGCAGCTACGTCCTTTCCATGCATGGGAATGACTAGTGCATGGATCATCCACTATAACGTGATATTCTTTTACAGTAGAGATACTAGAAAAACAACCCTCTATTCAAAATGGGTCCCTAAAATTTGGAGGGGGTGGGAAACAATCCTCTTCTCTGGACTGGTGATAGCATAGCCAAACTTTCAGCTTCCTTTCTTGTTCTCTATACTACCTGTGGAGATAGCCTTATTTCTTCTTCAAAAAGTATGTTTGGCTCTTTATCTTTTTAAGTTATTTTTACTTAGTTATTTGAAAAGTAGTAGGAATGCAACCCTCCACTTTTTTTCTCTCCTTCTTATGTTTAAAACCAACTGCACTAATGTTCTTCTTCTTCTTGTTTAGTGCAACAACTGACCGCGCTACTACTTCTTCAGTGCAATAACAAAATTCACTCTTCTTCTTCATTTTTGGATTGAATCACATAAAAATGTGTGAATGTTATGCAATATGGAATTGATCACTTTCAATTTTTAAAGTCATCTTATTATCCTTTGATCATGAATTCATGTGATAATGCATAAAATATTTAGGTTGAAACTTTATTCCATTTTATATTTACACAAGCGCACACACTTCTTTTGGTTACATGTTTTAGTGATTTTGCATATACATGTGCATGCATGAATGCATGCACTCTATTCTTCCTCTATTTGTGTGATAACCCTAATGGGTGTGGTTCTTCGAGAACATACACAACATATTCTCATTTTACTATTCATTATTTTCTTTCTTCCTATTGCAATTGGTTAGGGTGTTTATTTATGTTTATATGTATATGTTTCTTTAATCCTATATGGGTGAAACCCTTTCTTTGTGCTAACTCCTTTTTCAACCAACCAAAAAAGGCCTCAGGATTTCTTCAATCCATGAACATGGGTACATGCAACATATACTGTCCTTCTCTTGAACTCTCTTTCTTCACCAAAATATGAACCCATGTAAACAGTAGAGTGTAAACATTCATACCACTGAGAGTTATTCTTTACATCATTAACCAAGGTTTCTACAGGTTGTGTTATTCATTCATGGAATAAACAGTTCTTATTTATGCAAGATGTGCACAGATCTGCCTCCTCGCATATCTCAATAATAGCCAAAGCCTCAGTCACTAGCTCACGATGGTGTGGTCTTCGGGGAGAAAAAAATGATTTCAAAAAACTAATCGCTTGTTTATGTGACTTTTCTTCACGAAGCTATTCGAGGGTGGGTAGCACCTATCAAAGTAATGAATTTTCTCTTATTAATGGATCCTTGAATACTCATAGTGCTCTATTATATCATTGAGAAGTGAGGCATAGAAAAATTCTTTGTTCTCTTCAAAAAAATATTCTCTCAGGAATGCGGGAGCAGCACAAATCTTTGTCTCGGGATCCTCATTTTATAGGCTAGGGAAACTCCACATTCGCATTCATGGTCCATGTAAAAATCCATGGAGATGACAAATTTGAATGCTTAGGATATTCTGTGTATGGAAATCTTTAATTTCATAGGTGAACATATGCCGAGACTTGAAACTTTTTTTCATATTACGAACGTTGGGCCTTCTCCCATGAAACAGATCCTGTGCATTTATGATCACGAGTATCTCATTTTAGCTCTAGACTTGAATCCATGTGGCCTCATAAACTCTTATTTCCACAAAAAATATTTCTTCTTCGATATGTCACATGAATGCATGATGTAGATTGCATGCATGGTCATGGTTTGATCCGACAATCCTCATGGTGTCAAAATAATAAGGCATGTTTGTTCGGACATGATAATCCATTTGCTCCGGTGATATGCAGTGGCACCAAAGATCACAGGTGGTTGAATACGTTGGTGTGGTTCTTCAAATACCACAGGAGGATCGGGTTGTAGTATCTCAAATGTGCAGTGCATGAGATCAGATGAGTGGTGGAGATTTTGATGATCGAATGTCACGACTAATCTGATGGTAGAGTGAGGTGTAGATTGGAGGGATGATTGAGATTACAAGAGATTTTTTTAAAATTCATCTTACATAGAATTATAGTTGAGGGTTTCCCATTGATTATCAATCAACCCCCCTCTAAGAATTCAAAATTTTCCTCTCCCCCCTCAGGTGCCTCCCCACACCGGTTCTCTACGGGCACGTTCTTGGCGCCCACTCTCTCTCCTTGGGTGTGCACATAGTGCCCACTAAGCATACCCTGGGAGCTTAAAAACGTCCCTCATACACCTCTTGCTAGCTGGATCTACCTTGGCTTCTCCATGGGTCTTATCGACCCCTGTGGTCCCGCATGTGCATCGGGTTGATGCTGGGTAGCCAGCTCTTGGGATGAACCTATTTTTTTTAATGCAAGACACATAAAAATACATGGTAGAAAACTGAGTATGAAACAAATACATGCACATCAATAAACATAAACCAACCTCAGGTATTGCCACCTTATAGTCCAAACTTCAACCTACTTCTTCCTCCTTTCCATTTTTAGATTTTCAAATCCAATGTACTTAAATCACTCTAAAAAAGATCCTACTTCAATGTTGTAAATGCTGTATCACACATGATACAAGTTCTTTGAACCATCAATATCAATCAATCAATTTTCAAATTTGTAACAACATATAGAAATTCCCAAGCATGTCATCTAATGCTATAAATCCATAATTATTCTCATGGTATCTTCACTTCAACCAATCTCCATTCACGTTGGAGTTTCTTCTTCATTTTGACCATTATTGACACCTGTTGACAATAAATATAACTTCTACACAATTTGTTCCCAACACTAACATACATGGTTTTAATCAATATGTAAAATGTAATTTAATTGGATCAAAATTAATTTTAGTGAATAGTAATTTTAGTATTTTTTTAGAATAGTTGAAAGGTAAATCAGGTAAATACGTGTTAATATAATATTATAATAATATAAAACTACACTAACACTTGACTTAATCTTATTATATGATTTTGGACTGAACAAGACAACCTTTGGAAAGAAATTATTGACTTTGGGAGCCACTTGGGTATGATAATGATATTTATAACATCTAATTAAATGTAAATGAAAACTTATCAAAAGAATGACATTAATTAATAACCAATTTTGATATGGCGTTACATATGTGATAAATTAGACTATAAATATTAATTAAAAAGTTTAAAAGATTAAATATACCCTGGAATTTTATTTTCAATAATTAGATATTTAATAATTTGATTTAATTAGGACACAATGATAATGTAATAATAGATTTATTAAAAGAAGAATCAAATAAATGATATTAATAATTTTAAAATAAAAATAATTTGAGCTATTTGATGTCATCATTGAATTTTATGGATGACTATTACCTTTTGGTATTGAGTTAATGTTTTTTTCAAAAGAATATAGTTTTTTTGATATTTTAAAAAATTCATCTAATGAATATTGTCAAAATTGACATAATTCATATTACAAAATATAAAATGTTTAATTAAATGATATAAAATTCTTAAAAATTATAGAGTCAGCCAAATGGTTAGTATATTTCTAAAAATTACATTAATTAATCATTTATTTCACTTTTGGAATGACATGGTAATTATTGTAACCCTCTAAGTATAATTTACTTGATAAAATGGTTAGAGTTAAAATGGGTTAAAACAAAAATATAAGGATTAAATAAATATTAAAACTTGTATAATTGTTATTGGATGATGGATATTCAACCCAAAATATTTTTTCTTAAAACTAAATTATTTTTGGACCATTTGGAATAGAAATTGTTTTTAAATTAATTTAATATTTTAATAGTTTCCAAGGGTGCCCCTACCCACTCCTGTAAATGTTACCCACTATTATTTAAAACTCACACTCCCAAATCCTTTTGGTTCAGGCAAGATCTATCGATACTACTTCCGAAAATATCCCCCCACATTTTCTATGACTTAGTTTAGGCAGATAACCTTCCTTAGAGGTGTTATGGTGTTTTTTCAAAGGATAAATAATTAAGAAAAAAATATAATGATTATGACTGACAAGAGAGACTCAAGGTAAGGGATTTCGTCTCAATATCCTTTAATTGAGTCATATTTGGATAATATACACCACCTTATTTTATATGCTGTATAGTTATCTCTTTGAACTTTTCATTTCATTCAATGGTTTTCAAAAGGAATCTTTTTCTATGAAGCGTTTTTTACTAAATGAAAAAGGAATGTTTTTTAACATATGTAGTGATAATAACTTTTCTGCCAACATAACTGTTATTCAATATTTGGATTCCTATATAAGACATAATGTTTTAAAATGTAAAACAAACCCCTTATTCCCTTTTTGGGTGTTTTGGTATTGAAAATGGATTTGAAAGTGTATTTACTATTTCAATATCTTTATATAATTTTTATGATTTCAAATGAACTATTAATCGTGAAATGTTGATAATTGAAATCTTTATGTGTTATGATTATATAATTGTACTTGGACATTTGACAGGTAGTTATGTTATAAAACAAAGAAATTTGGTTATGTGATAAACCAAATAAAGGTGATTCTGTGATAAACCAAGGATATGAGGTTACATTATAACCTCCAATTCATTTGTTATAATGGTTTTTCTTAAGGCTATTCCATTTGTAAGAGTGATATGTGCGGAATTCAACCGTATGGTTATTCAATTTAAGTATGATTAGGTCCCAAGTAACCTTTATATGTTATATGTGATTTAAATGAGTTTTATGGTAATATTTTGATTACAAAATGGGTATGAAATGAGCTTATATTTAGTGAATATTATTTACTACTTCATATATATGAAAAGTATTACGTTATGATAAAGTATTCATAGTTTACATGTTATTACAAGACTAACGGTTTTCCTTCTCTGTGCATCCCTTACTGAGATTTTTATTCTCGTCCCATGTTTTGAATTGTTTTTTTTTGGATTTAATTAAGAATATAGTCAAGGATGGGATCAAGGAAATGTTTTGACGTTTAAAAATGAAACAAAACCATGTTTCTTTTTAAAAGTTTTTGTTTTATAATCAAAATTGATAGTGAGTGGATGTGTCTAATTTGTAATATTTAAGTTGTTTTGTACGAGTTATGGCCTAATTCTCTAAAGCTCTAAACATGAAAAGACCCTCAATGTGAAATAAGGTCAAATTATTTACATAACTCAAGATTATGTAAGGTTTATGGCTGGGAAAATATATATTGAATACCTTTTGGATCAACTTATGAAATTAATTTTAATATAGATCAATTTTTAAATAATTTTTTTTAAAAACATTCCATAAAAAATAACTCTCTTGAAGATATAAAGTAACACATGGATCATCATATACTGCAACATGTGTTTCTTGATATTCATACTTCTTTCAACACATCGATCTTATATAAAAATTGAGATATATCTATTTAACATTCACTTTTCTCAGCCATAGTCTTGATATCTCACGAGTTATCATATGTGACAACTACAAATAATGAAATCAAAAGTATTTATTAATTTTTTACACTACCTCATAGAAGACCGTCCATTCCTAAAAACATAAATCATAGCCTCTTCTTCACATTTCTCAATCAATCTAATTTAAAAATCCTCTTCTTTTTTGTGGCACCGAATATAAAAACACTTTGAAAATGAATTAAAAATTACACAACATCTATTTCTTAGCTATAAGAATATTCTTAAAACCATTGTGGTGGTTAAATATCTTTGAGAGAATATTTTTGAATTCCTGTTTTCAAGATCAAACTCATTAAAATCGCTCAAATAATATCATGTAACAGATCATATCATCATTATCACATATATCATGGTTCATGAGAATCACTGATTCTCCATTTGTTGTTATGGTTAACAAGATTATATAACAATATTTCTTGTATGGATGACATAAACACAATAAACATAAACCATAGAGAGTCTCAGATTAAGAAGAAGTGTGGGTCACTAATTGTATTTATAAACTCTCACATAGAGGATCTCTTTTTTTTCAAGGGTGCATCAAGAACTAATAAGGACATGAAATGAAAATGAAATACATGATGTATAAAAACACTACATGTAGAATAAATAATATAATGCCAACATGAAATCATTTTATCTTGATACATTGAATTCATTTTTTATTGAACAATGTTATTAAAATGTGATCCCACATTGAGTTTTTTGATTTTTTTTCATGTTGATTATTATGAAAAACATTCCATTGTAGCTCCTTAAAAACACTTGGGGTCTCTCACTACCCGACGAACATTCATGTAACACAACATTGTTTTTAAAATAAGATGAAATGCATGAATCTTTGTTTTCATTAGATATTTATATGTTTACTTTAAACATAATTTTTCCACTTCTTTGTATTGAATTTAAAAAAATGGTCATCTAAAATAGTGATTAGTATTTTATTTGGATTCTGATGGTACCAACATTATTTTTGGTGAATAGTAACATATACTTATGAATAGTTATTTGAAAGGTAATATGACCCTAATGAATTGTGAATTGTATTATTATTTTATTTTCTTACCAATTTATGATAATAAAATCTTGAGTAATTTTTCATGGTGATATAAAATCCGTTATGGTATAAAATTTTTATTTTTGGAATAAAATATGATTTTATTTAGAGAATAAATTATTCATATTTATGAAATTATTTTCTAAAAATGGAGTTTATTTTTGAATTCTACATGTTGAAAATGGTTATGTTGATTTTTTGTTATTTTATGAAATTCTTGTATTTTTGATGAATAGTGAAATACAATAAAATACTATATATTCAAATTATTAGTTAAATACACTATTTTTTACATTATGTATAATGTAAGAAAACTATCTTCAAACTCAAATGATCTATTTACTATTTTTATCACTATAATAAGGACCATTCGTAGTCTTGGACAAAAATATTAAAATAATTATTAAAATAATGTAAACCCCTCATCTCATCCACTATAAATACCACCCTAATTCCCCTATTCATATCACACCTATCAAACCTTGAGAATTGTCTATGTTCTGAAAAATACTATCCCTAAGTCTTTTTCCCACATCCCAGACCTGCTGGTCTCACCAAAAGGACAAAACCAAATCCCTTAAAAAGGATCTCAAGGACAAGAGATCAAGAGGTAAGTAACCACTTCCTTTTTCATCTGTTCTATTTTCAATTCCTTTATTTTATTCTACTCTCTTCCCCTCCCCTTATACAAGAGGTATGGAATTTTCATAATCATAGATATTCTTTATGTCATCATGTTCATGAAAAAAATTAACCCCCTTTTTCCTCACCTCTCCCTCTTATTCTAAAAGAAAATATGAATAGTGTTCGTGATGTGTCGTTTACCAAAATTGTGCACAATGTTCTTTAAACATCCTTAACATCCTTAAAATGTGATCATAAAACCCATTTAATGGTGGAAATAGAAGGTAAGGTATATTATGTGACCTATTTTATGTTTTATAATTAACTTATATCCATTAAATTAAATTATATAACGAATCAAGTTCAAGATTATCAAGGAACCGCAAAAAATGATCTAAATAAATATCATTAATGTTTTATCTAATGATTCATCATAATATATGATAACAAGACGATTTATTGAATCATTATATATTCTCAAAACATATTAATACCATTTTATTCCACTTATGGATTTTCATTTTCTTTTCAAAAACAAAATCAAATACAATCAGGCCCTGGAAATCATATAAGGAACACACCCGAAACAATGAAAGAAAAATTATACTAAAAATTAAAGGGTGAAATTATTTTATGATATGACTATATAAGGTGTTATAGACATTAAAATGTTTCTGTAAAATAATCATAACACCTTTTTAACTAAGATAGAAGAGGTTTAAAAATGTTGTATGTTTGAAAAACCAGAGGTAAGGGAATTCTTAACCTAATTTTCATTCTTTGGGTTAACCTTATTTTTCATTAATAGTGTTGTTTTTAGATCATTTGTGTGATTAATTTTTGTTTATATTATTTTAGTTAAAGTTTATACACTTATTTCTTTCATTATATTTATTCTAATTTCATTTAGATGTTATTTTATGTTACTTTTCTTATAAAATCATCTTTTAAATTTCTGTTTTACAAAATTCAGAAGCAATGCTTTTGTGAAATTATTCATTTTGTATAATTATATTCTGGTTCTTGGGAATTTTTTAAAATGAATGATGAGACATATATCTTCCTACAATGCATTGGGTATGTGTAACTATTAGGTTTTTGTATGGTTACTGACCGTGTTGTCATGACACGTCAAATTGATTATGTTTTTATGGATGATTTATAGTCTAGGGTAGACCCTAGGTCATCTCTCATGGAGCGTTGGTGGGTTTAGTGTGTGCGTTTTTTATAAGAATTACTAAAAAAGGGGGTGGTTTAATATTAGTTTAAAGAAAATGAATAGATTTAAATTATTTAATAGTTTATAAATAAAACTAGTTTCTTAGAATTATGAGATAATGAGATCATTTAATGTTCACCACATATCTTGGAGAGTTCATAATTCTAAAAAATACACATGTTTTATTGTAATCCTTTTGTTGAGGGTTGTTAAGATCTTGACTTCCCTCTTGCCTCATAAAGGATGCTCAATGTACAACCCCTTGACACAAAAATCTGGTTGTCAAGGTCAGGGTATCAAGGATTGAAAATAAAGGCTACCAAATCATACATAAATCTTATGTATGTGTGAGATAAATAGGACTGTTGTCTTGTCCAATCGGAACAACCCATGTTCCCCTCTTGAAATCTCAACCCAATCGGTGTTGAAATAAAAAGTGTTCACATAATTATAACAATAGAAATGATATCAGAGGATAATCATGTCAAGATAAGAAATAATTGAAATATTTATCACACCAATTACAAAAAACCATCAGAATAATAAGTGCTAGGTTTCCCTCCCAAGTGTGTGTAACTCACTCAAAATGACTGTCCATAGATTAGCTCGACATTGAGAGGAGGAGGATGCTCTGGAGTAACTTTGCTTTAATCCTTGACTCCCCTATGAATATAGCGGCCTCCAGAAATCATTGTATGAGGATATGAATTCCTTGGTTATCTAAAATAACATAGATTTTCCTCCTGGTCAAACTTGTAAATGTGGAGCTAATGGATCCATTTAATAGGAAAATGATATGGTAGTTTTGAGCACACAACTTTCTTAAAACTACATGTCACATATTTTTCGACCTCTAGACAGCCTTACCTCTCTTTGGATAAATTAATAATGTTTTACCCCCACCACTTGACTATCTCCACCAAACTTTTTGGCATAAGTTGGACAACTAGATCCTAAGATATGCATAGGTCACAGAACACCACTTTTGACTTTGTTTAGATTCGGTATCCTAGAATGATCAGGTCGATTTGGAAACTAGATGGCTGAATGAGTCTTGGGTGATTTCATATGAAATTTATCCCAATGAATGTTGGACGTGACAACCAATTTTCAGACCATTAAGATTTATGGTCGAGTAGAAATGTGTGGATTAATACAGTAGTCTTCTTGGATCTTGTGTTGTTTAGCCCATTTTTCTTGGACTTCATCATGTGTCCTCCAAATCACTTTCACCTTCATTGAAATTTTAAAAACAAGTAACATTGTATTATTTAATTGTGATAAACACAAAATAATTAGAAATAAAACATGAAGTCAATTTTGTTATTTTATTTGGAATTTACAAAAACATTTCAGTTTCATACAATGGTGTAATGGTGAAAATGTCACAGTGAATCGTTGTACGATCAAACCCCCACACCTAAAAATTTTCAATCCTGGAAAAGGTCATATTTCCAAAAATTATGTTTGTTGATATTTCTAGCACCATAAATATTTATCATTCAATTAAAATTATTTCCTAATAGAAATGTTATCAAAGAAAAAATCACACCGAGGAGTTATTCTAAATTATCATTGAAAAAAATGCCTCAAAAATTTTATCCAAAGGAAATTCCAAGATATGAAAGATTCCAATCAAATCAAATAATTAAAAAGTTAATCATGTAAATAATTCTCCATGTGTGTGTGAGACAACCATTTCATTCTATTTTTTCCAGTTTCTATTAAGTAAATATAATTTATTTCAATAAATGTCTACTTACAAGATCCTTTCCATTGAACTTTCCCCACATCCTTTGTAATCAAATTTCAAGACCCACTCAGTTAATCATTCACAAAATTCAAACCATAATCACCTGACCTAGATATCCCCATATGTTGTACATTTATTCACTCACCTCATTTATTAATTTCATCCAAAGATGCACTTAGAAAAAATCTGACACTCTTCTCCCAACCCATGTATGATCTTATCACTATACTAATTGTAATAGATATAACAAGATCAAAGGTCGGGGAAATGTGGTTTTTGACTTGCCGAATATACAACCCTTTTTTATTATTTTTATTTTCTATGGGTGTACAATATTCTAATAATAGATACACACATATAGTTTAATCTGATGTAGTAATGAAATACATCGGATAAGGAACAAATGTATGGAAAAATGATATTGTAAAGTAGAGAAAAATAAATGTAACTTATATTTACCTACCATTAAGTATGAAATTTCCACACATCCTGGTTGGGTGAATAAAATGTGTAGAGAGAGTAAGTGAAACAGTTTTCCTTTAAACTCTTCACAAAAGGTACCATTCTTATCAAATGTTTCAAAATGATACAACCATTTATATCCTTGACAACAAACTAAATTTAAACTAAAATTCACACTATAGTATTGAATTCTTGCTGAAATTCAAATTTCATCAGATTTTTTTGAATGTTAAAACAACAAGAAATAAGGAAATTCCACATGAATTTTCCATAGCTTATATGATTAAATGGTTATCATTTTCTCTGATAAAGTGTAAGAAAAGAGTTAAATTATATCATAATGGTGAGTGGGAGGGAAATGGGGGAAAGTAAAAATACTATTTAGCCAGCTAAAAAGAGAAAAATAATAAAGATGATGAAATTTCATAACTAACATAGGAATATACCCACCCCCCTCCCCACACCTAGAGTGTAAAGTGTCCTCACTATAATAAAATAGAATGTGTTAAGGAGGGATAAAACCTGGTGGGTGTTATTTGTAGATTACTTATTGAATTTGAATCTCCCCATCGAAGATTCTGAAAGGGAATTGCGGAAGTGCTTGAGCCACTTCCCATTGATAGAGAATGTTTTCTTGGTTTCTTCATTTTGAACTAGGACAACACCAAATAGGGAGATGTTAGTGACAATGTATGGTCCATACCAGTGGAAACAAAGCTTACCTAGATGCATGTTTAGCCTTTCATTGTAGAGAAGGACCTTCGTCCCAATGTGGAACTGACGATGAAGGATGAGATAGTCATGGGATGCCTTGGTTCGCTCTTTATAAATCCTAGAGTTCTCATATGCATTTATTCTCATTTCCTCCTGCTCCTAAATATGCAACTTCCTTTGAGAACCTGCACCAGAAAGATTAGAATTTCATTGTTTGATGACTCAGTAGGCCCGGTGCTCAATCCCAACAGGGAGGTGACAACTCTTTCCAAACACTAGCCGATATGGTGACATACCAATGGGGGTTTTGAAAGCAGTATGGTAAGCCAATAATGAATCATCTATTCTAAAACTCCAATATTTCATATTGGGTTGAATTGTTTTTGAAGAATTGTTTTACCTCTATATTTGACACAAATGCATGACCATTGGTCTATGGGAGATATGCAGTAGAGAATCATTGACCGACCCCAAAATGATGTAAATGTTATTGCATTGTTCCATTGTAGAAATGAGAACCCCAATCAGTGATGATGAACCTAGGTATGCCAAACCTACATCAAATTTGGGTTCTCAAAAATTATACAACTACCTTTGAATCATAAGTCCGTCTCGATCGTAGCTCTACCCATTTGGAAACATAATCCACTGCCAAAAGAATGTACATTTTTTCAAATGAATTGGGTAATGGTTCCATAAAGTCAATGCCCCAAACATAAAAAATGACATGAAAGAGAAAGAGTTTTTGTGGAATCTCATTTATTATAGAGACATTTCCCATTCTTTGATAGTGAGGACAAGGTTTATAGAATTCATGGGCATTCTGAAACAATGTGAGCCAAAAGAGACCAGAATCAAGGACATTTCGAGCTGTTCGTTGGGGGCCAATGTGGCACCCACAATCAAGAGTGTTGCAGAACCTAAGGACGGACTAAAATTCACTATCAGAAACACAACACCCAAGGACTTCATCACTGTAGGTGAGCCAAAGATAGGGGTCATCCCAAATGTACCAACGAGACTCATGTATTAGAAGATCGATCTGGTTCTTGTTGAAATCAGTTGGAATACCAGATACTACCAAATAATTTACAATTTTAGCATACCAATGAATACCATCTTTCACTCAGTACAGTTTCTCATCTGGAAACATTTCATTTATAGGAATATAGGGAGATGAGTCAATGTCTGAGGATTGTAAAATCCTATTGATATGGCCTACCACCACATTCTCTTCTCTTTTTTATCTCTTATTTCTAGATTGAATTATTGAAGGAGGAGAATTCAATGAATGAGATGTGGTTAGGATTCCAATTTTTTAAGGAGATACCAGAGGGTTTCATGGTCTAACAACACAATAAATTTTTACCCCAAAATGTATGACATGAATTTTTCCAAAGAAAACACAACGGAAAGGAATTATTTTTTAGTTGTGGTGTAGTTTTCTTAGGAAGGGTCCAAAATATGATATGCATAATAAATGACATGTGGAGCTTGATCAACCCTTTTTGACAAGACTGCCCCAACTACATTCTTAGAGGCATCACACGTGATCTCAAATGGTAAATCCCACCATGGTGGTTGGATTATTGGGGGTGATGTGAGACTGCATTTTAACATAATAATTCTTTCTCACATTCTTTATCAAAAATATATTTGCTTTATTTTTATAGTAATCTGGAGTGGGGGAGTGCAATTTTACTAATGTCATGAATGAAATGATGGTAAAATCCAACATGACATAGGAAAGACCACACATCCCGTTCATTATTGTGGAATTGTAGGGATGAAATGAAATCCTCTTTTGATTTATCTACTTGGATACCATCCCCAAAAATTACATTCCCCAAAAATATACATTGTCGCACCATGAAATGGCATTTATCATAATTTAGTAAAGATTATTTTCAATACATTGACATTGGACCGAACCAAGACTACATCAACATTAATCAAAATAGGATTGATAAATAGTGAAATAATCCACGAATACTTCCATGAAATTAGCCAGGTAATTTGAAAAAAATACTAACCATGATTCTCCAGAAAGTACCCAGAGCATTTCATAGACCAAATGGCATCCTCCTATATGAAAATGTGCCAATGGGACAAGTTAACAGAGTCTTTTCCTAGTCCTATGGTGCAATATGGATCTGATGTATCCTGAATACCCATCAAAGAAACATTAGTGGGACTTACCCTCCAGCCTCTCTAGAATATGGTCAATGAATGGAAAAGGAAAATGGTCTTTCTTATTGTGTTGGTTTAGTCAATGATAGTCTATACAGACACAGCAATTATTCTGTACAAACCCATTGGTTCTCATAGATGTGGTAAATTATTTCAGTAGACAATAATTTAGCTAGATCTTTTTTCACAACTTCTAAGAGGTTTGGGTACAGTCGACATTGTTCCGGCCACATTGGTTTAGCATCATATTTTAACAAATATGATGTGTAAAAATTTATGGTCTAATACCAGGAATTCCTAAAAGTGTCCTTCCCAATGATTGTATAAACTCCCTCCAAAGTTCAATTTTTAAAAATCATGCTTAGAAGGGTGTGAACTGGAAATGATGATTGCTAACTTATTTCCATTCTCAAGATATGTATATATTAATTCATGAGGCAGTTGTTTTAGTTCCAAATCAGGTTTATTTTGGATTGATGGAAGTGTGTGTGAAAGTGAGTGGTCACTAATCTCATATAACTTCTCAATGGTAACATCCTCAGATGAGGAATGAGATTTTACAAGCATATCAATATCCTCAATAGTTAGTGGATCCTCAGTGTTCAAGAAATCATCAGTTAATAAACATTCATGACACTTTTCAAGACCCCCTACAACAATCGATGCATGAATCATTTCCTATCATTTGTATCATTGATCAAAACACATAAATGGGATCAAAGGAATGGAATGACGTTTTTTCAAGGGAAGGTATCGATAGAATTAAAAGAGAGAGAGGAATGCTATTTTGAGGGGTGCTTCATGGCATTAAGGATATTGAAATGGACCGTGTCACCAAAAAATTTCATAGATAATGTACCATTATGGACATTAAATATGTTTTTAGTAGTTTTCAAGAATAGTCTCTCCAATATAATTATTGTGTGTCTATTCATCCTATTATATTCCATTTTAAGAACATAAAAATCAGTTGGGAAAATTAAATTTAGCACCCCCACAATTTCATCTTCTAACACACCAGAATGGTGTGCTGTACTCCGGTTAGCCAGTTGAAATACAATTTCAGTGGGCTTCAGTTCTCCAACCAGTAATGTAGAGTAAATGGAGTGAGGCATCACATTTATAGAAGCAGCTAAATAAATAATAGCATTATATAAAGAATACAACACTATGGTGCATGGAATTGATAATGATCGGGTATCATTTCACCTGGTTGGAAGTGATGGATCTATAATGGATAAAACATTCCTCCCCATGATGACCTTCCAATCACCTCAATGTCCCATTTTGTGTGTATACATATTGGTTAGAAACTTGGTGTATCGTGAAATTTGATTCACGAAATCAATAAAGGGATGTTAACCTACTCTTTTTTGAAGGATTCCAATATTTCCTTATCAATTTCATCTTTCATTATTTTCTAGGTTTGGTGGCCTTTTAGAGGGGGTAAATGGAAAGGCATTTAGAGTGGTTGAAGATTTATGGGTGGTGGTGGTGGATGAATACTCTAACCTTGTTGGTTCTATGGTTGTTGAGGTTGGTTTGAATACCCCCTTTCCTATAGGACTGGTTGTCTTTCCAACATTGATTGGATGGATAATTTGGTTCCTTCCTAAAGGGTTTGTTATAGGGTTTACCTAGAAATATTTTCTCACAACTCTCAGTAGTTTTTCTCAATTGGGGGAATCAGTCAGAATAATGGGTTTTAGAAGAGTAGATTCCAAAATGGATGGGAGTGGGAGATTGAGATTACCCTTGCAAAAGAGCATGTTTTCATTGAAGGGTACTTAACTCTTTGAACATCGTGTCCACCTTCCTCTCAAATCAAGTACATTGCACCCCATGGACACCTCTATGGGAAAATTGAACATTGCACCAAATTATTTAGTGTGTTGTACCATGATCTCAATTATGGTTCCCACAACAATTGGGGTCTTATCAACTTGCACACCACATGCAGCAGACTCAATCATATTTCAATAAATAAGAAATAAACCATCCTAAAAATACTAAATTAAAAGTTCATTATTTATTTGGTGGTGTGGATATCTTGAACATAACCTTTTAAAGACTTCCAAATATTCGTGTATTGTTTACTCTTGATATTTTCTTATTCCACAAATTTCTCTCCATATTGTTATGTTTGATAGGCTGGAAAATATTTTTCAATAAAAATGTGTTTCATGTCTTCCCAATCTCTTGTTGGTGAATTAAAATAGTACAACCAATCTTTTGCAATGTTTTCTAAATAAAATGATAATTCTCTATGATTTACATGTTTCTAATCTACATTAGTAGGTTTTAATGTTGAAAAAATAGTATGAAATTATTATAAGTGCTTGTGTGGATATTATCCAGGAAGTCCATGGAATCTCGGCAATAAGTGAATTATATCGTATTTCAGTTCAAAATTGGGTGCCTCGCCTTATATTTGAATATATGTGGGTTGGATATTAACATTTGGAGAGGTTAGTTCTTTTAGTGTTCAATTGTTTTCAGAAATTTTTTACCCATTAATTTCAGGTTCTAATTTGGGTATATAAGGAGAGGTTTTTAGAAAAGCCTCATGTTGTGGTGTTTCCTGCTTCATAGAGTTGCCTTGTGCGTCTCGAAGCCGCTGATGAATTATCCTCTCCGGTTTAAGTTTGATAGGTGGTAAATATTCTTGATTAGAATGCTTCATGAACAAAACCTATATAATAAATAAATCAGAACACAAATATATAGGTAAATGTGTAAGATAAAATAAATAAATATTCACAGAAATTACATTTTTTTTTAAAACACGCATTAAAAGCGAAAGAACTTCCCAGAAACAGAGCTAAAATTGGAATACACTGAAATGAAAAATCAAATTTATTATGTTTTTAAGTTGATTTATAGTTTGGGGAACACCCTATGTTGTATCTCAATGATCATTGGTGGGTTTAGTGTTTTCATTTTTAATATGAAGTACTAAAAGAGGGGGTGGTTTTAAAATAGTTTAAAGAAAATGACTCGATTTAAAGAGTGTAATAGTTGATTAATAAAAGTGGTGTCTTAGAATGATGAGATAAGGATATCATATGACGTTCCATATACATATTTGTGAGTTCATCATTCTAAAAAATACACATGTTTTATTGGAATCCTTTATTTGAGAGTTTCAAGATCTCAACATCCATCGTGCCTCTTAAACGATGCACAAAGTACCACCCCTTGACACAAAAATCATGTTTTCAAGGTTTGTGTATCATTAATATAAAATAAAGGATACAAAAGAATAATTAAATCTTATATACATGTGAGATAAAAAGGACTCTTGTCTTGTCCAATCGTAACAACCCAGGATTCTCACTTGAAATATCAACCCAATTAGTGATGAAATAAAAAGCGTTTCACTTAATTATGACAATAGAAATGTAATCAGAGGAGAATCATTTCACGATAAGAAATAAGTAAAATATTTATCACACAAATTACACAAAATTAATAGATGAAAAAGTTCCTTAACTCCCTCCCAAGTGTGTGTATCTCCCTCAAATTTATAGTCTACAGTTTAGCTGGACATCGAGAGGAGGAGGAAGCACAGGTGGAACTTCACCTTCATCCTTGAACCCCCTGTGAGGATAGGGGCCTCAAGAACCCCATATATGAGGAGAGGAATAATTTGGGTGACTAAAATAAAATATCTTTTACTCCTAGTCAAACTTGGAACTGAGGATCCCAAGGGTCCATTTAATAGGAAAATTAGAAGGTGGTTTTGAGCACACAGCTTTCATAAAATCACTTGTCACTTGGGTTTCAACCTCCATAAAGCCTTATATCTCTTTGGATAAAATTATAAAGTTGTATAACAAACTCTTTTATGTCTACAACGAATGTTTCTTATAATTTGGACAACTAGAGCCTGAGATTTTGATAGATCCCAGCACACCACTTCTCAAATCGTGCAGATTTGGTGTGCTGGACAGATCAGGTCGATTGGGCCATCGGATGACTGAATAAGCCTTGGGTTTATTCTTATGAAATGTATCACAACGAATTTTGGACAATACCACCGAATTTAAGACCTTTTGGATGAACGGTCAAGAATAAGTATTCGAATTAATCCACTCGTGTGCATGAATACTGTGCAGTTTGGCCCATTTTTCATGGACTTCATCATGGGTCCTCCAAATAACCTTCTCCTTCAATAAAAATATCAAAATAAGAATCATTGTTCTTTAAAAAAGTGACAAATAGAAAATAATGAATAAAACATGAATTGAATTTTGGAATTATATTTGGAATTTATAATATATGTTCAGTTTAATACAATGGTTTAAGGGTGAAAATGTCACATAGAATTGTGGAACGATTAGTTACTCCATATGTAACTATGATGATTACACAATAAGGTAGCCATGAAGGTTACAATGTAAGGTAAATTTGAGGGTTTAAAATTATAAGTTATCCAAGAGGGTTACAAGATTATGTAAGTAATTCTCCATGATAAATTTATGGTTCTATTTATGTTTTATATGTTTTGTGTTAATCTCAATGAAATATCATGTTTTGCAAAGTAAGATTATATGGGTGACAATAATGTATTTTTTAAAATGATTTCATACATTATAATTATTCATTGACTAATGTTTTATCTCCTAATTTTTATATCCCTTACTGATGTTTTTTTGTGCTCATCCCATGTTTTTAAATGATTTTAATAGTTTATAAGGATGTGCAAAAAAACTAAGGAATACAAGTTAAATTTTATGAATAATTTCTAAGGAAAACATGTTTTATTTGAAATGATTTATATTTTAGAAAAAATGGATACTATTTTTTGGTATCCTCTCGATATGAATGATGAATGTTATGTATGAATTATATACCAATTATATAAAACTCTAATCATGAAAAGAACCTCAATATAAAATAAATTGATTCCTTGACTAAAGATTAAGATTATGGGTTGTAATAAGGCTGCGTCCTTAAACTTAAAGTGTCATCCTGCACCTCTACCACTAGTGTTAACCCACATTGGCTCTACCACTAGTCTATCCCCCTTGTGTGAAGTTTTTTTCTAGATCATTAGCTACCCATCGACAATAATTGGCTAACTCGTCAAACCTTCTAACTCTAATTTTCTTTTTATGTAGAATATTTATGAATTTTCCAAAAATATGAAAATGCTATAATACATTCAATTGAATCTTCAATAATAAAAAATAAATGTTTCAAATACATTATGAATTCATAATAACTCTATGAATTCAATCCAAAAATTACTTCAATGAATGTCACTATATATTGTAAAAAATACCATTATAAAAAACTCATGGTAATAATAATATATCAAATTATTGCATTGTCATTCAAGTATTAAAATGAAAAATTATTCATAGTATGAACATTAAAATTATTGATAGAAAATTACATATAATTTAATTTTTAATAATTACTATTAAAAGTTTTTGAATTTAATATATTATTCATTAGAAACAAGAACATATTTATAATATAGAATTATTTTTTAACATTAATTTTTATATTAATTGAATATTAAATTATTGTGTGAAATAAATTCATAATTTTTTGGTAATAAATATTCAACTACTAATTAATATAATAGTATTAGTAATAATAAAATTATGATCAATTTCTAACAATTATAAAACATATTATTTATATATAAATAGTTTATTATTACAAATAATAATAATAATACCGATTATTGATAATATTAATTATAATTGTTTATCAGGTTTTAACCATCATTTAATAATAATTATATTATATATTGATTATTTTATAAATTATATCATAAAATAAATAATTAAATAAATAGAAAAAACTTCATAATTAATAACATGCAGCGATGAATTTTTGGAAATAAGTATCTCAAAATAACATGTGATGGTTATTTTGGGGAAAAAAATCTCATAATATGATTATGTTAGCAATCCCGAAAGTATAATGTTTGATTTATTGACAAAAAGTTTGTTCAAGGATGTTGATAATAAAGTAGGTCAAGGTCGTTGGAAATGAACATGGTCAATGTTAAAGACCAAGTTGAATAAGTATGGTGACCAATATGTGTTTTTATATCTTAATTAATAAATTTAAATTTGATTACAATAACATTTTTGACAACATATGTTGAAGAAATGTTCAAGATGACCAATGTGGAGAAGTTCTTCTTGGAAGAATTGTAGTTCCTAAAGCGAGGACCAAGATGATGTTTCACAGAAAATTCATATAGACTCATTAATTCTATTAAGTCATGTAAAATCTGGAAAAATTTATGATTGTCCATGTTGATATCCATGTGTAGATGTCTAGAGACATACCCAAAGTGATGTTTGTGTAATTATAGATTTATATATGCAAGGGGATATGAGAGGTGATGATTTTATTTCCTTGTGTATGGGTAGTAAAATAATATGGAGTCCATGTGTAACGGGAGCATTCACAATGCATAAAGTTAAGTATTAAAGGGTACTTAAGGGCATATAAAATATATGGAAGTTTGAGTATGGGTATTTGAATAGATTCGTATGGGTATAAGAATCTTATGTAAGGGTAAGGTGACAGGTGGAAGGGTAAGGAGATCTATGTAAGGGTAACCGACATTGCATAACGGTGTTTAGGAATAGTGTATAAGGATAAAGAGACCTACATAAGGATAACCTATGATATATAAGGGTTCCTGGGTATTATTTATAAGGGTAACCCATGAATCGATATAACATTGATCCTGTAAGTGTAAGTAGAAAATGCTACAAGGCAGAAGAAAATAACAAGATGCAGCCTATTTGATGTCCAGATAGTGAGAACCATCACATGTTTTAAAGGTGTGATATACACTATGGAATATGTTTGAAATGAGTTTATTATGATTGTTGTACCATAAATAAACAACCACATCACAGGAGAATAATTTTTTCACCAAGGATCTTATGTGATAGTTCCCAACCAGGATCAATGTATCACTAAGAGGGGGAGTGGTGAATTAGTGATATCTTTTTCTTTTAAGTGTCCTTGATCTTGAAACAATAACCGGCTCCAATTAAGGATTTATCACTTTTCTAAGAACAAAAAAAAAACAAACACCCACATGAACACAAGTATTTACAAGGTTCAATACTCAAAAAATGTAGCTACATCATTGGAATGGTTTGGAAACAATCCAATACCACACCATCCACTAGAAAACAATAATTTTGTGTGTATACAAACATGTAGGTTATACCCATACAATCATGTAGCCTTTGACCAATAAAAAGGTTCATGTTCCTCTTCTAGAACAAATATCCTAATATAAGTCATTGTGATATGTAATGAAACATTCACCAGATAGTTCGAAACATGTAACTGTGCGACTTAATCAACTTTCACTTATAAAATCTTCAAAAACATTTTTCACATTAGTACCCAAAATTAGGTTATAACTCTTTTGGATTTTTGTAATGAATCTCACTCAGATGTCCCAGTTTGATTGATCATTTCTAAAATATATCTTTTCTATAATACCTTTCAAACAATTTTGAACTACTTTTACCTCAGTCTGGAAATCTCAGTCCAATTACCTAGTCTGATCTAATAACTACTAAATGAGATCTTCCTTCTTATTTGGTCACGAAAAATTTATCAAGATAACTCTATTCAGAGACCTATCCTTTATAAAACATCATAAGTTCTCTCTAATCCATTGCACATGAAAAGTGTACTAATCCATTAGAAATTAAAATGTAATCCCCTCCTTTTATAGGTTCTCCAACATTGGTTTATGCAGAAATATGAATGTTTTCCCACTCAACCAAATTTCTAAAAACTCTAATTTTCCATTAATTTCAGCTCCATTTTGGTCTTCTTTAGTTCTTCCCAACTCTTCTTGATTATTATTGAAACTTCTTTAATCTTACTAAAATTTTATCTTGCTTCATACTTTCACAAAATCCTTCATTCTGATTCCAATCATTATTTTTTATTTCTTCATTATGATTAATATATATGTATAATAACATATTATTTATTAGGTTTATCCATGCCAATTAAATATATGAATAAAATATAACTTTTCATTATGATTCTTATTACCAACATCAGGACCAGAAATGTTGAAATAATTCTTCCATAAACATAGTTACAACTTATAAATATTCTTACACTTCCTTAGAAAGTCTTAAAAACTAGGTTCAAACAACATTGATGATAATTTTCCAATATTTATTTCCTTATTTTTTCTAAAACTGTTGATATTGTGTTTGATGAAGTTATCAGTTTCAACCTAAGTATGATGGGTTAATCTCTATCTTACTTCAACGTCATGGTGTCAACTCCAGCCCACTTCTTGTCTGAAAACGCTTGAACTAATTAACAAACAGATTAGAACACTTTTTTTATTGACCTAATTGACTAGAATTTAACCTGATGAAAATGATTGCCTACATTGTTGATCTTCATCCAGTTGATCAGTCTCTGAATTTTTATGAGCATCGAACCGAACACTCTCCACTCACAAATCTGTATCAAACTTCTCTTCCTCAACTGAATAGATGGTACAGAACATCTGATCGATCAGTTCCAATGATAACTTATTTTCTCTCATGGTTATGGTGAATCCAAACATACAACCTTCACCAAATTATTTATCCAAATATGTTTATCTTGTGGCTAATTTGTCTGACTAAAAATCAACATCTTCATATTATCACATTTCAAAAAAAATCTAGATTTCATACAATTCTGCATTTGTTATTTTCACATTTATAGACTATGGTTTAAAATTTTTGACTTCAGAGTATTACTTATTCCGAAAACATCTACTTTTAATCATCATTTATTCCTAAATTTAAGAACATTTAGGATTGGAATAGAATATTCTAGATTATATTAGAATGTATTGAAACTTCTTACCAAACCTCAATCAGATTGTCATCACTTGTTCTACCACTTTTACCCACAAGGCTTTCATCACAAGTTTCTCAGAAAAAATATGATATTTGAGAGAAAATATAAAAAAATGAATCATTATATTTATATTAGATCCATTCAGAATTTGATAATCATTAGGATTGAAACTTTCATTGTGGACTCAAGGTGTGTTTGATGAACCTTTTCTCCCATTTCAAACCCAAGGTGAGTCCGATGATCCTTTTTTGTAGAAAAAATTCTTCAAACACTGATAGAATTTATTAATAATTTTGCATCCAATATTGTTATTTCTATTCATACATCCCTATCATCAGATTACAAAAACATACAAAGTGAGGTTATTTCTTTTTCTAAACAACAAATGACATCACACTAAAAAACATTCAGTACAAACTTCTTTCAGATTATGAACACATCATCCATCCAAATTGGTCTAAAAAATCTCCCCCTTTAGATTTTTTCAACCAATATTCTTAAATTAATGTAGCTATTTAACCTAAATAATTGAATTAGTTATCAATAATAATAATCGCACGTGGGCTAAATCATTTTTGTAAACAATAATCATGGATGGAAAAACTATTTTGTCTAAAATTAGTGACTCATAAAACTTCTTCAACTTTTATTCACATTTTTTTTCACTTCTACTCACCTGTAGACATAAATATCCTACAAACTCTCTTAAAAACTACTTGAATAGTTCACAGACATACATGGTGAGTTCACATCCTACCCACCAGTCCCCCAAAATACCTTCTTCATTAAAATGTTTATCACATATCAATTGAATGATTTAGGAAACATTATCCCCTTTGACTACACTATCCAAATACTATATGTGGGTGTGAACAAAAAAACTTACCCAAACCAGGATAAGTAGATGTTTGGATACCCATGTTCAAAATAATTTTTAAAAATATTCCTTTGATAAATATTTTCTGAGAATGTTAGTAACCTATTCTGATATAGGAACATAATTCATCTTCAATTCATTTTTCTCCACATTCCCTTTGATGAATTGATATTTTATATCAATAATTTTTTAATGAGAATGTTGAATAATATTTCTTTCAAGGATGATGGATCATTGATTATTAAAGACCAAGATTAAGTGTAACTTAACTTCAACAAGTAAGTCTTCAAAATAGATTCTCAAAAGATTCATTCACAAATTTCAGCTCAAATTTTGAATAAAAATAAGTATTTTTTATACCTTTTGAGGTTACTCTTGTTTGATCCTTTTGATGTTGATCACAAAATTTATTTTTAGCTTCCACTTGATTCCTCATCATAGGATGAGATTTTTGATATTATTTCTCATCACCAGAAACATCTAAGTCAGATTATTTCTTTTTGATTAGGATTATAATTTTTTATCATTATCAAAATTCTTAACAAAATTTCTTTCATCATGTTCATATTTCTAATCTGCATAAGATTTTATAGCATATTCCTCAACTTCTTCAATAACATCCACATCAATATAGTAAACTAATTTTCCATCCTCCTTTTTGAAACATCTGTATCTTATTCCTTCTACGGAATAGTGAAGAATAATTCCTTCTTCACCTCTATAATGAAACTTTCCAATGTTTCCACCTTTCTTCTTAATGATGATGGACACCCAAAAACACAAAGGTTCTCTAAAATTGGTGTTTTTTCATAAAAAATGTTCATATGGGGTCATATTTAAACTTGTATAGTAGAAAAATTGGGTTTGGTTCTAAAAAATAGTGCTCATGGTTTTCCTCCAAATGTAATGTGAGAGATCCTATTCTATTAACATTTTTTCCCCATTTCAACCAAAATTATATTTTTCCCTTCCAGAAACACCATTTTGTTGATGATTGAATGGTGCACTAAATTAATACTGAATTACATGATTCTCAAGATAACATTCAATCTCTTCATTTTTTTTTATTCACCACCATTGTTGTTCTCAACATCATCACTAAAAACTCGCACTTATTCTCATATATTCTACAAAAACTTTTGAACATTATCTGAGAATCATACTTATGATTCATATACATAAAAAAGTAATATGATAAAGTCATTAATGAATGTAATGCAGTACTTATCTCATGAGTATATTATTTTCTCATCAGACCAAAAATAATAGAATAAATTATTTCTAGGGTTCTTTTTAAACAAATATCAACTTTCTTATGCCTAATGTTTATAATATTTTATTATTGGAAAATTGTGCAACACGAATCTCTACATCATTACCTATCAAGAATTTCTTGAACACTCTCTATCAATGATATATTTCTCATGTTTCTTTGAAACATGTTTTACCAGATTTTATACTAGAAATGATTATTTTCGGTGATACTTAAGTAACAAGAGTTTTGAGACTCACCAACTTTGAACAAGTTTGTTTTTTTACATTGGACTATTGTAACTATCTTTCAATATTTCTTATATTTTCACAGTAAACCCATATTTCATTAAAATAATTTTTCTTCCTTTATGAAAAAGTTGTGAAAAACTCTAAATTTTTTCTTCATCTCATCAACAAACAAAGTGTTCTTAGACTTTAAAATTTCTTATCCATTATTTGTAGACCCAACATCTTTGATTCTGAGGGAATCATCATTGCCCAATTTTACTATTTCATATTTGAAATCTTTCAGATTCTTCAAAAATGTTAATGCTACAATCATATGATAAGAACATATGCTATATATAATTTATGGTCATTCTCATTTTTTGGGTTTAAAAGTGATTTTTACAACAAGATATTTTTTCCCGATATCTTTCTTCACTTCCATCTTCTTAGAATTGTTATAAACCTTTTTTTTCAGTAACAATATATGAAAACCATTTTAATGATTTTATGTTGTTCATATATTATAAAAATAGTTTCCAAAGGTTGGAATATAGTTTTAAAATTAGCACTATCTTTCCCATATTTCCTCAAAAAATCAAGTTTAGAATTATTCCATTGATAGGATTTAATCCACTTCAAAATTTTAGTTCTATAATTTTTGGAACATTAGTATTGTTGTTGATTAAAAAAACAATTTTCCATATTTTCAAAATCACCAAAATTCTAGTAGTACCCATAGAAAAACTATTTAATTTTGTAAATTCTCTACTGTCTAAGGTTGTCAACATGTTTCTTTAAAACGTTATTATCTATCTCATCAAAACTTTTTTGAACATCGTCCATTATATAATCACCTAGAATTTTCTTTTCCAACTTTATTATTATTTTAGACTAACAGAACCATTAATATTAGAAAAAATTTTAGATTCCTGATTTTTAGAAACTTATAACTTCTCCAATTTTTTTGGTTTTGTCCAAATAAAGTACATACTTAGTTTTTTTCTTTTAGAAAATAATTTTCAACTCCTTATCAACCTTTGTAAGACACTTTTATCCATTCTAGGTTCACCCTTTCCAGAGCTTTCACAAACTTCATAGATAGATTAATTGAAACATGTATCCCACTACTCACGTTTAGAAATTATTTTTAATCATGTTCCAATTATTCATATTTTTCATTTAGAATAACTTTTAGATGTTTATAATGATTATTTTTATTTCTAAATATATTTAATTGGGTCATCAAATTCATTCAACAACTTAATTAATCATCAAGAAAAAATTATTGATTTTTTTTAGGAGAATTTATTTTTCAATCTAATGATCTTTTTCTCAAGACTTGTAATCTTTCTTATAAATTCTTTCAATTATTTTTTCAAATGCAATTATAATCGAGTTTCATATTTTGCAGAACCTCTACTTCTGAACAGTTAATTGTTTACTATTTCAATGAATGTATTCTCTTGAATAATCTTAATAGACTTTTCAAATTCATCTTTACTATATTATTTTTTATTATCATTTGAAAAAACCTTATCCTGTTGGATTTGGAGAATTTTTTATCTTTCCCTTTGGAATAATATTTAGCCTTATCCCCCTATATCTTCCAAGCTCTTCTCCCCCTTTGTTCATCTTCATCAATTTTGTCTTTATTATTTATTAGAGGAAAATTTGTATCAATGTTCCCAAAATATACATATTCAAGGAATTTTATGATAAATTTCCATTAATATTTTCTTGTACCCCATTTAATTTTTTTTTCGAAAACATGGATAAAAATTTCCATGATTTCTACATTGTAATTTTCATAATTAATGAGAGTACTATAAAAATCATATTGAGATAGAGTTTCAGGGTCTCAATATTTCAAAGATTAAACATTGTAATCAAACATATCTGGTATAATTCTAAAGATAATTTTAAAAGAAAATTGGTCTTCCAAATTTTCACCAAGACATGAGATAGTGATGGAAATATCACTCACCATTGAAAAGAAGTCACCACTAGATTCATACTAACCCCTTTTGAGATCATCATACATCAACCTCTAGATTTTTATCTTGGCTTTATTCACCTCTCAATTTTCTTAATAAATGTTATTCAACTTTATTTTGATACCATTGGTAGTATCAACAACATTCACTCTTATAAACACATTTTTAGAATGTGATGAGATTAATGAATTCTTTTCTCTTCTATCATTCTCATGGTTCTTCTTATCTACAAATGTAAGTAGAAATTTTTAATTAATTAGAGGAAATCTTTTTATATCATCTTCCAAAACATCATACCAATGATACATAAGATAAAGAAACATTCTATGTTTCAAGATATGATAATTCTTCCCATTGATGAATGAAATCCTCTTGTTGTTAACAAAATTCATTTTTTCCACCACAACTTATCCAAAAAAACACTTTAGTAATGAGTAAATGAAGGGAACCTTCTCTCTGATACATATGGATAGTGCCCATCCCTGATAAATATATCACTAAGATGAGGAGGGATAAATTAGTGATATCTTTTTATTTTAAGTTTCCGTGATCAAGAATAAATATTCACCTCATGATAAATATTTATCACTTCACTAAAAAAACAATCAAACATGCACAGGGAAACAAGTATTTACAAGGATTTCTACTCAAAAAGTGTTGCTACGTCATTGGCATGGTTCAGAAACAATCCAATATGACCCAATCCACTAGAAAACATTCATTTATAAGGATACTTACAAGTATAATATACCCAGACACATTTTTAGAACAATAATAAATACAAAAATAAATGTGATTCTTTTAGAATAGGTGATACTGTACTAGTTTTTGTAACAAGAAATGAAAATTTCACCAGTAAGTTATAAATATGTTGCTATGCTACTTAATCAACTTCAACTTATAAAACCATCAAAAAAAGTCTTCACATTCTTACCTAGCAGTATGTAATAACTTAAAACGAATTATTAATGATACTCAGTTTGATTTTCACGTCCGATTCTTTGTTCTTATTTCATTGTCTGAAAATATAACTTATCCAAAATACCACTAAAAAAATTATGAGTTTCTTCTACCTCAGTTCGGATATCTATGTCTGATTTCCTAGACTAATCTAATTACCATTGAATATGGCCTTCATTCTTCTTCTTTTTCTGAAAACCTAACTCATGAAAAAACTATCTGGAAGAATATTCTTTCTAAAACCTCATATCTTTTCTCTCTTACTCTAAACATTAACAATGTAAAAATCCATCAAAATGTACATGGTACTTTCCTCATTTTATAGGTGCACGTAAATTTATTTATGAGGGAATTTTAATGTTTTTCTAGCTCAACCAAATTTTATAAAAATCATCAGTCCCCTTCATTTTGGATCCATATTTAACTTCCTAATTACTTCGAAATTTTTTTTATTCTTCTCAAAACATATAAAATCTTTTCACAAATTCATATCATTATAGACTTTCGTGGAAATCTTTATCCCAAATCTAATTATTATTATAATTTTTTCGTTATGATAAAATAAATGTATGAAAATAGATTATTCATTAGGATTCTCTGTAATAATTGAATATATAAAAAATAGATGAATTATCATTACGATGCTCAGTGAAAACTATATTACATAAATAACTGAAATCATTTTTCCATAATCATAGTCACAACTTCTAATGATTTCTATACTTTCTTACAAATTCTCTAGAAGTAGTTTCAAACACCCTTGACAATACTTTGTCATCATTAATTTTTTTCTTTTTCCAAAGACAATTTTTCCTGTGTTTAATAATGTTATCAGTTTCATCCTATGTATTATGGATTAGTCTCTTTCTAACATCAAGGTACTTGTGTGAACTCTAAGACACTTTATTTCTAATAACTCTTGACCCAATTGAAAAATAGATCAAAACTCCTTTTTATCTTGACACAATTGAATACAATTCAACATGATGAAAATGGATGAATTTTTTTTGTCTTTATCTAGGTGACTGATCTCTGACTTTTTATGCACATCGGTCCCAATACACTCTTTATTCAAATCTATGTAAAACATATCCACCTCTGATGAATCACCGGTATGATGTATTCGAGGGACTAATCCCATCAATAAATTCTTTACATTCTTAAATAAAGGGAAAACAAACTTAATTCCTTCAAAAACATCTTTCTCTAAATATTTTTACCTTGTGACTCAATAGTCTGAGTGAAAACTAGCATCTTCATCTTCTCACATTTCAAACAAAAATTCTTAGCCTTCAAACAATTCTATATCTAGTGTTTTCACACTGATTGATTAAGACAAGAAAAATTGACATCAAAAAATTCCATCCTCTATATATTTCATCATGTTATCATGAATTCTTCATTAATTTAATAATATTTATTATTTTCATAACATAATATGATTTACATTAGAATGTTTTAAAACTTCCCACAAAACCTCAATCAGATTAGCTGCTCTTATTCTCCCTCAATCCTTCAAAAGATATTTATCACAAGATTCTCAGAAAAATCATGATATTGGATAACTAATATAATAGAAAATCATCAAAATATTTACATTTAATACACTCATAATCCAATTATCATTAATATAAATTCTTTGATTATGATCTCAAGATGAGTCCGAAGAACCTTTTATCCCATTCTGGACACAAGGTGAGTCCAATGAACCATTTATATAGAAAACATTCTTCACAAAATCTGGGAATTTATTATCCTTTTTTGTGTAATATCTATTAATTACAATTAATCCTTATGTCTCTTTCATCAGATTACAAAAACATTCAGTGTGATGGGATTTTTTTCTTGACAAAACAATAGAACACACTAAAAAACATTTAGTACTAAATTATTCAATAAAAAACATTTATCCAAATTGGTCTCAAAATTATATCTATGATAAATAGGTGAGTGGGGATTTTATATCGATATTATTCAATTTAAAAAGTATTCATTCCATATAGAAGACACAATGTCATATCAGTGGGTGTTTATAAATACATGGAGGTCCATCCACTGTTGAGGAAAGGGATATGCTGTAACATCCTTGTGTGAATACATGAGTAGACTTTGGGAGAATATTATCTATAAAAATGTAGTGAATGTGTGTGGTTATTATTAAATAGATGGTAAAATACATTTTGTGAATTATTATGATTATAGTCCATGAAGAGTTTAAAGTTCATGACCACGATCATCATTAGTACACATTAGGTTTTCCATATTTATAGATATTGAAATAATTTATGAACAAAAAAAATACTCAATGATAGTTATTTCTTTGAAATATTACCAAAAAGATAAAAAATAAAATACATAAAAGATATATGTTTCATCTATGAATATTAAAATGATAGTTTATGCCCATGTGATAATTACTATTTGAGAGAAGAATATTTTTATCTCATGTGATATCTCTCTGTAGAATAAAATATGTGAATATATTTTGTTTGAGAGTTCTGAAAGATATACAGAGCTCTATATAGAGAACATATTTACATATATGATTCTAAAATAAAAATGTGAGTTTTATCCATTGTGTTGATGGAAGTCTTGAAAAATTGGGAACTGTTGAAGATCATGGCAATGTAGAACAATGTTTTTGTTATTACTACATCAAAAAAGAAAATTTTCTAGTGATTTTCTGGGTAGAAGACAGTTATTCATCTTGGTGATTTGAGGGTAGGTGGAGAAATAGCCCAGTGGGACTTAAATAGAGCATATATTATGAAGGGTGTGTTTTATGCTAGTGATGCTAGATAATGGACTTACATATCCATAAACTATGATGGTTGTACTTTCTTTAATAGTGATACAATAAAGGAATTTTCAAGGGATTGAATCTTTGGAAGATGTTAGATATCCATAAACCTATTAATGTAGTGAGCTTGGGCATACATGTGTCATACCTCAAACCTTTATATGTAGTTATCTTCATTGTTATTTTAGTGCATGGAACAAAGCCGATTCATGCTCATTGGATGTAGCTCATTGAGGATGAACTAAGTAAATACTCATGTCTATATTTAATTAATTCCTCCACACAGAAAATAGATCAAGAAACTTTAAAAATATCTGGCTAAAGATCATAAATAAGTGACCCTAAAAGATTAATGGTTATGATACTATTGGGAAAGTGATATTTTTAACTCGTAAGAGTTTTTATTGTTAAAAAATTTGTATACCCAAACCCTCTCTCAGGGTAATCTCACTCAAAGTAACTTGTATAAGTACAACAAGTGGTATTAATTGGATTAGTTCATTTTTGGATTTTATATTACTCAGAATTAATCTAATGTTGTGTTTAAGATGTTATCCACAATAAAAGATCCTTGTGTTGACAAAAATAATTTCAAATAATGAAATAATGATTTTATCCAATTATTATAAGATTCTATTGTATTTTCATGATAAGTTATAAAATTTTGAATTATTATATTAATCTAACATATATTTATCATTAAGAAAGATCCAATTTTCATTCGATTTACACTTCACTAAAAGTGGTATTAATGGAGGATCTCTATTAATAATTATACATAAATTTGAATTAATATAAGTTCTCTAAATACTTGTAGATACAATTGGGAGATTTTTTCAAAAAAGAATAAATTCTGTGTGAGAGTTTCTAATTACCAAAAGCAATGAAGAATAAAAAAAAGAGAATGTTATCCCAAATATTCTATTCTCAATATGAGTTAAAATTTTACCCTAAATGTATTTCTATTTTTTACAATTTTGAAGAGAAAAAATGACGAATTTTAGACTCTCTCTTGGATCAAAAAGGATTTGTGATTATGGTGATGAAATAACAGCAAAATCAAGTTTCAATTCAATGGAATTGTCAAGTAACGATGACCAAAATCAATGGATAATCATTAATGAAGTATATTATTCGATGATAGAGAAGTTTTACCTTGAAAATGAATGATTTAAGAATGAATAAGTGTCTCTGAATTTCAGAATGTAGGAAATGAGAATGAAGATGAAAGATTAAGAAGACATGATTGACAATATTTCCCATGTTATCTTAAAGAAAATGGAAATGGTTAAGGATTTTAAGGATAAAATCATACATATAAAGACCCAACTTGATGAAATGAGACAATCCTGTATAGATGTAACTTCAAATATGATGGAGATGGATGTTCAGTTGAAATTAAAAGACATATAAATCATATAACTTCATGAGAATATATGATCCCTCTAAAAATATCATTATAGTAATGAAAGGTTTTTTATCTAAAATATTGATGAATGTATTTTTTCCATAAAAAATCTACAAGTGTGCCTCCACAGTTGAAGGAATCACCCAAGTGATTTAATTGTAAAAAAATTTGGGCACATCATAAGAATATGTTTCAAAGACAACATACTCAAATATTATATAAGAACTCCAATAGTTCTACCATATCAATTAAGGAGATACCAAATAAGGTATGGTTCTTATAGTACAACTCTTTTTTTTTAATCATGGCCACATTGAAAGGTATTACAATTAGAGAAAATAAATGTAAGTTTAAATAATCCATATAGAGAAACTTCACTCCTATAACATACAAGGATATATCTTATCCTTGAAAATGTTCTTTTATGATTGATAATAGTTTCACTGTCTTAGAGGAAGAAATTTATCATGATCAAATGGTGTTCTAAAAATCAAAATCTAAAAACTCAAATTGACTCTCTTGGTGGTAATGAATAAAAATATAGAAACAAAAAATAGTTGGCTTTTATAGCTATAAGGAATATAGAAGTGAATATGAAGTTGACTCTACTAAGGAAGTTGTATTCCAATTTGATGAATTTGGATATCATGGAATGGTTTTTAAAATTGATTCTATAGAAACCACTAAGAGGAAATAGTGAAAAATGAAATTTAGATGAAATCAAATGGTGAGATCACATGGTTTTGAAACCTAAGAAGATTATTATACAAGTGTGATCGATTTAACAATTATAGAAAATCGCTAGACCAAGAGGGATTAGAATGGTCAAATATGAGTAAAGAAGTCTGTAATAGGTATCACACAAAAGAGATCCATTGGAAAGAGATTGATCTTTTTAGATACAATTGATGATGAAAAACTTGAAGAGTTGATTGTATTCATTTCATGAAATCTGAAGGGAAAAGGAAAAATGGATGTTGATGGGTTGTCTCATTATGACTATACCTATTCCTTAACATAATGAAATAAAAGGTAACCATCTCTACATATGTTTTATTGTGTTTAATATTTTTTTATGTGGTGGAAAATTAAGGGCGATATATGATCCATGGGGTGATTGTGCCTGAAAAGCACATAAATAACTTTTCGGAAATGCACAAGTGGATGGATCTTAGTTTCCTTATCGAAAATATGAAAATGGGACCACATTTTTTTCACTAAAATTTGATATTAAAACATACTTCATGAGATAACGTCTTTATGGTAGTTTTTCTGAACATCAAAGGCCATTAAGACTTATCATCAGTTTTTTGCAGCCTGTAATGATCTAAAATTCATGGAGTTCAAATGATATAATTTTTTCAAACTGAATCCCTCTTGAAACAAGTGTATTGAAATGTTTATCAAGTGGTATAAATTATTGTTTCATGTGATATAATACTCACAACCTTGTAATTTAATGTAATAATCAAAAGAATTTGTGTTAATTGAATGACAAACACCTATCATAGGGTGCAGAAAATGCAAATTATTTTCCACCTATGCATGTAGTAATTAAAGTAGTGAGAAAATTCATGTCTAGTTAACATTGTTTTAATAAAGTTTTCATGAGTGAAAAAAATAAATAAAAGAAAAAGGTTTCAATGACAAGAAAAGTGAAGGAACATGGATTTATAAATTAACATGAGAGATATGTTATTGGGTTTTGGTTTGGATTCCCTATCATAATGCTATCATGGTCCTTTTAGAATAATTCTATTATATTTATAAAATGGTTTAATGAATTGATTAACAGTATTTGTTCCTTATCCAGACATGATTAGGATGTATAATTATTGTAAGGATCTCAAAAAATATCCTTGTTTTGATTATTCTCCTTCCAATGTGTGAATTTTATAATGGGTATTCCTTAAATTATTTAGGTAGTGTCTAATTTGGTATTGAAATTACCATACATGCATGTTAGTGCATTATTCCTTCCTCACATTTTTAGAAATCACTAAGCAATTATCCCCTTGATTATAGACCAAGAAATCTGTGTGATCCAAAACCAAGAAGTGGGAAAACAAATTTTTGAATCAAGATAATTTAAAAATTAATATTTAAACAAATAAAATATTTAGTTTAAATTATAGAATTAATAATTGAAAAAAAAACAATAAAAAGTGATTCTAGAATTTGATTAAAATTAATCTCAAGTATCAATATGGTCACCTCCCCTTAGCCCAAACAGATGAATATTATACCTCTCTATTAATGTGGTATCATTGTAGAAGAATATATTGAATGATTGATGAAAAGAAATATAATGGAAAGAAGGATGCAACAGATAACCAGAGTGGGGACAGAGGGAGTGAGTTTGAATTCTAATTCTATTATACATGGATGCTTCTTCCACCAAACCTATTCACCCAAAATATCTATCATGTGTGGATCCCCTAGTAGCCTCTTTATTATCTATCTTCCTCCAACGGTTGATTCTCCTAGAATATATAAAACCCTATAATTTTAACTATCTTATATACGTGATCCAACCTCATTTCTTTTGAATATATCCATACATTTTGGCATTTTATTTTTCAAATGGATTTCACCCAAGTCCCAGTTTCCAATATTTTAAAACACTCAATGACCTGAGGTGTTAAAAAATATAGTGTGTACAATGATCTTCAACATGGACTTCTCTATAGTGATATAGTGTACATTGAATGTATGTCCATGTGGTAGTGACTCTATATTGTTTTTGAGGATCATAAAAGGTGAAAAAGTGGCGAATTAAATCCTCATTGATCCATTATACATCATTGTGGCTAGAGGAAGCTCTAGTATCAAGATGAGAGTCGATAATTTTTGAATGGGGGTCACAGTGGATGTCTAAGGTCCCTAAGGTCTCCCATAGTGATCAAAGGACTCAACCTAGAGATATGGATCAAGACAGAGATTTGTTGGGTGAATTCATAAAGAATATTTTTTATTGTAGATTGCAACAATTATAGATAAGATGTAGTGAAATCAGGTGCAAAGGTGGAAAAGGAGTGGCATGAGGAATATCCAAGCATGGGGTTTATTGGACAAGGCACAATGACACCTTTTTTGTTAAAATGAGAAGGGACCAATAATTTTTTTCACACATCTATTTTATCCATGGCTGAGCACTACCTTAAATATAATTCTATTTATCGTACCTTCCAATAATGTCATACTAGGGTCAAAGGACCCCTACCACCATCGGTGCCACTCCACACTGATGAATCCTTCCTCTCATCACCATATTGTCCAAACCACCACATTCCACCATTTCCCTTGTACTGACCCATACAAGATTCGGCCCAAATACGCACATAGTCTTCTCCCCATTGTCTATGCTCCTCCCAGTCACTCCAGAATGACCTCCCATAGGTTTTTATTATTGAATAACTCACTCGTAGGATGGATAAGAGGCATTTGTCCTATTATTTTAGTGTTACCTTATGTTAGCCCCATTTTTAATTGAAAAATATTAGAACATAATGTGTAATTTTATTCGAAAATAATGTTAATCAATATGAATTGCATAATTAATACATTAAAATGTAAAATTTAAAAAAATTCAATTTATTAGTTAATTTTATTCAATTTTAATTACTCAACTATAACTCCTCATATTTTAGTAAAACGTTAAATTGTTTTAAAATATTGATTAGAAACCATTAAAAATAATCCTAAAAATGTTAAAAAAATTCTTGATAATGTTAGTTTGTCAGATAACCCAACAATTTAAATATGTTTCTCTCTAAACATTAAATATCAATTGTGAGTTTATGATGGAGCTAGTGCTTTCTTTATTTAATGTTCAAAAAAATTAATGATTTATTAATGTTAAACTATATTTTCAAGTTTCACATAAAATATCAAATTAACTTATCATTTTTCACAAAAAAATTAATCCAATTATTTTACTTTCTCCCAAAGAAAAATAATGTAACTTCACCTTAAATCAATTAAATATTCTTAATTCAATATAATTAAACATTCACTTTCATGATCTCCCTCACTTTTGAATATTTTACCTCATAAATCCCGATACAAATTCAAGTAGAGTAATCTCATACCATGAAAATTTTTAATTTTTTTTATGATTATAAACATGAATGTTTCTCCTCCTTATATATACAAAATTTACATAAGATAATGAGGTATTACAATTATGGTTCTAGTGAATATGAGTTTTATGGATAATAGGAATTGATGTTAAAATTAAGGATTATTTATGAGGATTATATCTAAATTATAAAGTAGGATATCAAAATTTAAAGCTCAATAAAATTCTCCCCTTCAAATTATGAAAAATCCCTCATTCCAAGGTCTAATTAAGGCTGTGATTAATTAAAGCACAATAAATGATTTATGAACACTCTTTAATTTTTCCTCTGCATTTTTTTTTTCATTTTTGTCTTTTAATTTTTTTTCAAAATTAATTATAATAAAAAACCTAACATCCACCACCTTACCACATATTTTATCAATCATCGGTATAGTAATAGTGATTTTTGGATTATTTTAAATGAAAACTCTTTATTTTTAAGAGGGGGAAATAATAGATTATAAATTATGAATAATGAAACATTCTTAACACCCAAAATTATCTCCCAACACATTTTCCTTATAACTTAAATCATCCCATGAACACAGAATCTCTTTACCCCGACCATTAATCGTTAAAATATAATGTAAAATACTATGATGAGGGTAGAAATGTATAAAATGTATTGAAACCAGTCTTATTCCTAACAAGGTAATTCACGATCTCTAATGTAAAAGGTGGTATCAACGATAGTGGATTATCAATAAAAAGACTTAAATCATATTAAATGTAGTTTTGCATAATAATAGCTTTGACTAGTTTCAATAAAAGTTATACCAGGTGACATGTCCCAGGATCACTCATGAAATATTCTCAAGATAAAATAGGATATATTTTGACTTGAAATTCTCTTGGGAAAAAAACATTTGATATTGTAAAAAAACAATGGTATGGATAATAATAAATCATTTCACATGAACTATATAAATTCAATGTATGAAATATTGTAGGAAAATTTCATCTAAATTAATCAACTAATTCAATCAATTCATGATATATAAAATAAATATCCATGATTCAATATAATTACTCAATTATTCATTTTACTCATTAAATCTCATAAACGTTGAAATATAAAACCTGGAATCATGGGATTCCAATGAAAATCCCATCTCAATGATAGGTAAAGATAACAAAACAATTTAATAATGGGTAATCAATTTCTAGTTTAAATCTAATTTTTTTTAAAAATGTAGTGAGATTAAAAGTTAAATATAAAAGTAAACCCCATTTTCTCCTGAGAATTAGAACTATTTTATCATTTCATTTGTATTTTGGTCTTCCTTATGACTTTCTTCCACAATGGTCATATAAAATTAAAAATATATCATACGAGTGTAAGAACAATTCCATTTATGCTTAAAGGGGTGATGTGGGAGGTTACTAAATACTAAAATTCTTAAATCCAATGAATATAGTAAGTCATAAGTTTAATTTTAGAAGTACAATTGGTTTATGTCAATGCCTTGACCTAATGTCATGAGAAGAAATTAGTAGATAGGTTAGAGAAGTTTGAGCTCCTCAAACAATTCTAGAGGTAAAATACCATGGAATATCTTCATCCTATTCCATTTTTATAGTGAATTGGTTAGATCCAATCCCTCTAGTTTGGTTTTTCCATTTTCTCCAAAATACCTTTAATATCTTAATTCGACACTTCATATTTTTTATTTTTTGGGGACGCTATGGGGTAGATGTCTTGTGGTGCACCCAATAATTTTTAATCATTTACTCTATTATACTATTGAAAAAATGGGTCCCTTGGTCACTAATGATGGCACTTGGCATTCCAATCCTACAAAATATTTTGGACCCCACTAAATCACACACAACAATGGAATTATTACTCTTGGTGACATTGTATTCCACCCATTTAGAGAAATAATCAACAAAAAGTAAAATATAATATTTTCCCAAGGATATAGGAAAGGGTCCAAAAAAATCAATTAAAAATACATCAATGATTTTGAAAACTAAATTATGAATTTTTTTAATATCTTGTATTTCAAAATATTTTCAAAAAAATTACATTTTTTACATTTTTTACAATATTCATATTTATATTTAAACAATTTTAGCTCATAAATTCCAGATTTTAGCAATATTCTTATCAATATTGTAGGTCAAAAGTCTCCTCCACGAGTAAGTGAATGAAAAAAATTCAAAGATAGATTTAATTTTTATTATCAGTAATCACCTTCTTATGGCATGGTAATTATAGTTTTTCATGAGAAATGGTTTGTACATCGTATAGAATCAAGAATAATCTTTGAGTTTATTATTTTGATCAATGTTAAGGTGAGACAGTAGCAAATATATGGCCATGTAATTTATTATTTTATCAAAATATGGTACTTCACATTTCATTATATATAGTTTATCTCTAGTTATTTGATTATTATGTGGGCTCAGTTTTTTGAATTTTGGCCTCAACTGTGTTGGGAAGTCTACTAAGATGATCCAACACATGATTCTCATCTCCCCTTTAACCTTTATTACTATGTATAACTATTTAAAGAGTAGAATCCATCATATAATCGTTGGTTCGACATCTAGAAAAATGATAATATTCTTATGTGCTGCATGATCAGAAAATTAAACCACTTTACTTCAAAATAAATATGACCTGACTTTTTCCAATAGAAATACAAAAAAAACACATTTTCAATGGTTTTGTGATTAATTTGAGTGGAATCAATGATTATTAAGAAATATTTTATTACTTTAGGTTTTCAATTTATTATATGGGGGATAGATTCTCATAATGTTTGGTTAGATTCACCAAAAATCAAGTCAATGGGGTGTTCCCAATTTAGTGGTAGTATTTTCGGTGGCGTAATAAAATTTTATTTCAACTCATCAAATTACTTTCTAAAATTATAATTAAAAACAATGTTGATTTATTTTAAAATTAATATCTAAAAAGGAAGACTGATCTTACTATAGTCTTAGATTAATCTTCTATAAATTCCCAAATGTCCTAAAAATGTTCTAGAATTTCTCACATGGGAGGAATATGGAAATGAATTTAACAATTAAAACATTGAGATATCCACATAAATTCTATATTTTTAAGTGATATGAAATAATAATATTCTCTTTTCAGCCATAACGTGACACTTCTCAATGTCCAAACCAAGATTTTCTCTATATGGAAGGAATCATCTTGTAATAAAATGTACCAAAAGGGAAGGTGAATGTTTTTTTCTCATGGTCTTATGGAGAAACTTTTGCATTAAAATATACATAAAAATCACCAAAAATTAGTAATGTGTCATTCCCACTTACAATTATAACTTTAGGTCAATGGACGGTTTGGGGAAGTAGAATTTTAGATTCCCTTAATTCAGATTTTTATTATCAGTGCATACCCTCAAACTATTTTGAAGTTCATTGTAATTAATTAATTTTTACCATTTCCCCCAATGGTCAATCCTGTTTTTATCGGAACCACATGGATGAGTATGACCCATTATGAGTCTAAAATTTGGTAAATGATGTTGGATTCCAACAAATTTTCAATCTCCTATTTTACAGTCTACTAGATGGCAGGGTTCAGTATTCTTTGGTGATATCTAATATATAGGGGGTACCCTTCTAAAACTATTCAATGATAGAAAATTTTGGTGTTAATCACAGAAATGTCTCCTAGATTCCATGTTATGGATTGGATGTATCTTTTAAAAAGTCCAACTACAATTTTCTTTTGATATATTTAACAATTTTTTTCTATTTTTACTAGAAAAGTTTCTCCCCCCCGTTTCATACACATAATTTAAATCACATGGGAGTGGTTTTAATTCTATATTTTTTTAGTTTCTCAAGAGTTAAAACTAATTTCAAATTCCACACCTCTAAAGATTAATTTGTTTTTTAATAAAAATATGGTCTCTCAAGGATAATTTTTCTCAATGCATATGAAAATCTTCAATAGGATCAATACCTTATTCATGGGAAATAGTGAAGAGTGAATGATTGCTCAAAAGGGTTTCTTTTAGAATCAAGAACATTAAAGTACAACTTTATGTCCCACAAATCCATAGATAGGCTTCCCTAATTAAAATTGATGATATTATATCCAATGTTTAGGAATATTATTCCCAATATAATGGATAAATGTTCTGGCTCTTCATCTTTCTTCATGGTGGGAACATAAAAGTCTTTAATAAAAATTAGTTTTTCAACTCCTAGAAGATCATTTTCAAAAAATTAACTGAAAAAGGAGTGGGTTTATTTTTAGTTAGTAAACCACTCTTGGAGGTTTCATTTTACCAATTTTCAAGTATCAAGAAAAATTTTTATACATGAAATTGATGGATGTACCAAGATTACATAAATAATTAGAAAATTTCAATGAAAAAATAGGGTTGGGAATAGAAAATATACCTAGATCTTTATTTTTTTTAAAAATAGCAGTGTGATCCTCAATAAAAAATGCCTCCTTAGGTTTATTCCCAAATTCCCATCTAACCTCATTCTCTTTGATAAAATTTCATCATGAAATTTGGAATAAATGGGGATTTTACAGGTGGAGTCCAAGTGAGATATGTCCCTTTCAACAATCTAGAATGTCTCTTGAATATCTCGTTAAAATTTATCTTATTATTTTTACTTTTATAGAGTAATCCTAGAAGGGAATTGTACCGGAACATCATTTTTATACCATTATTTTTTTGGAAACATTTTTTGGCCTTTCCTTCATAAATATTATAATACCTTCCTCTCCCTTATTTCATTTTTCATTTGGTTGGGTGGTTTGTTGTTCTAGAGTCTGTTAAGAGTTTTTAGACATACCTTCTCCAGGTTCATCATTAAATTAATTTTATCTTGGTGAGTAAATATCATTTCCACTATTTTTTATTATCATACCTATATTCTCTAATAGATTTGGATTTGTTTGAGCTATAATATTTTTTGGGTTATTAGAAAACATGTCCATGATATTTTTAAATTTAAGTAAAAAATTCATCAATATATTCATGAACTCCTCAATATTAAATCTTTTTGTTTCTCTCTTTTTTATGTATTTGTGGAGGGTTTTCCATATGTTTTTTTAAATGGTGGTGGTTGATAGGATTATTGTTGGTATGGTTTATTTTACTATCATTTGATAAGAGGGGTCATTCTGAAACTATTGTTGGAAATGTTATCATGCCTAATTTTATTAATATCTAAATCCCTGTTCAGATTTCCCTTCTCCCCATGGTTAATTTTATTGAAAATTAATTTGATGGGATGTGGCATCACTAATATCCATACCCTATATTTCAACTCATCGATCTGTAAAATTAATGGCTGATGAACATAATCCATATTCCTGAGGTGGGGCTTTTTGTTCATTCAATAAAATTACATCCATCTGTCTCACTAAAATATTCAATTATTCAATTTTAGTTTCAAGTAATGGTGATAACAAGTTTTTAACTCATGAATACCTCTCATACATTTTTCTCTTGTTTTGAATTGTTTTGAATTTTGTGTTATGTTCTCAATGAGGTTCTTGGATTTTTCTTGTTCCATTCCAATCAATAATCCCCCGAAGGATTCATCCAAGAGGTTCCTCTCATTTTCTAACAATGTTTACTAGATAAAGTCTTGTAATTGTGTCTATTAGTCTAATTTATTTAGGAATATTACATTATGCCTTATAAACCATTCACAGTACTCATAGAGTGTTGCACTATTATATTTTCAGATGGTGTATATTTCATTCTTGGTTGTTGTGCTCTGGGAGATTATGAAGAACCTTGGCTTGAAGAATTATTGGATATCATACAATTAATAGATATCTATAGGATTTATGCTATAAAAAACACATTAGTATCCCTATCAAGTGAAAATGGGAATTCCTTTCACCTAAATCACTCCTTAGCCACTCCTTTTTTCTTAAAAATTGAAGAAAAAAACCTAAACTATTGATTGTTAATGTTAGGGTCTTCACCTGTAAGAAAATGGAACACAGGGAGTACCAGAATCGTGTAAACACATAATTTGAATCCATTTGGATTATTTGGCATGGTTAATTGGTTTTATTGGTTGTAAAAATTTCGGATCAAATGTCCATTAAGGATTTTTTAATTTGATTTCAATTATTTTGGGCTTCGAGTGATCACTTGTGGTTTTACTTGAGACATCTAAATTAATTTCTTAAAAAAATATATGGTTCCAAAGTCAAGTCATCTCTTTCCACTCTATCTTAAAATCTAATTGGGATAATTATTCATTGGAGTTCCTAGACATGAATGTTTTTAGTGTAATATTAACACTCAATCCTCATCAACAATGCTAGTTTAAATGAACACTTGTCATGTTGTGTGAAAAATGAATATTTTTTCCCCTAGAGATGTAGTAAAATTAGTGACCAAAGTCATATCTTTGGAGGAGTGTTTTAATCAAGATTCCTTGAGTGAGAAAATAATTAAAATAGAAATATTTCCATGACTAGGAAAGTGATGGAACATGGATTTAGAAATTTATATGAGAGACAATTGATTGGATTTACCTTTGGATTTCCTTTTGTAATGTTATCATTATTCGATTAGAATGAGTCTTCTCTATTTATTAATTTTTTTAATAAATGTATTAATAATAATTCTACCTTTTTAACCATTGATTAATATTTATAATTATGATAATAATCTCATACAATTTCATATATTGAATTATTATCCTTCTTATGTGTGAAAGTTACAATGTATATTCCATGAATTATTTATGCAGTACCTAATATGGTATTGAAATTCCGAAAAATGAAATTTATTCAACTTTTCATTTTTATTGTGTTTATCAATCATTAAAAACATATCCCATTGAATTTAAATGGACTAATTAATGTGACCCAAAACCAAGAATAGGGAGAACAAATTTTCTGATCAAGGGAATTTATACATTTATATTTAATCCAAAACATAATCATTTTTAGTATTAATTAAAAATTTATAACTAAAAACTATTTAATAAAAAGATATTGAATAATTTTATTAAAATAAAAATAAATCTTCACATTTTTCACCTTCCCTTCACCCAACCATAATAATGCTCTACCCCTCCATTATTGGAGGAACATCGTAGAAGAAGAAGAAGAAAAAATGAAGAAAATAAATAGAAATGAAAGGAGGAAAAAAGTAGCTATAGTGGGGAAAGAATTAGTAGATGTGCCTTCTCCTTATATTCTTTATGGATTCTTCTTTTGTATTATCTCTTAACCAAAAACTGTTGTATATGTCAAATCCCTAGTAACCTATCCAACTTATCTATTCTTCCAATGACTGATCGACATGTTAGTGGGTGAACTCTCTATATTTTTATTAGAATGAAGAAGAACCTAGAGATCCTTTATTTCTAATTTTTCCATATCTTTATGTGTTTTATTTTTTAAAAAAATTTCACCTCATCTCCAGTACCCAAGGATCTATATTTTGAAAACACACAAAGATCTTAGTTGTTAATAAATTCAGTGTAGACAATGAACTTTATAGTACCTCTTCCTCAAGAGCATAGAGTGCATAAAAAGAATGTCCATGTGGAAATGCATCCATGGTGGTTCTAATCCACACAGAAGGTAAAGAAGTGGAAAATTTGGTCATTATAAAGCCCTTTAGCCACCACAGGGGTCAAAATAATCTCTAGAAGAAAGTAAAAAAATGAAATTATTTATAGGGGAGTCATGGTGGTCGTCTGCGGTCACTGAGGTCACCTATTGTGATTTCAGGCCTCGACATGGAGATATGTCTCAATTATAACCATTTATAGTGTAATTCATGGTGAAACTTGATGGTTGCATATGATGGTGATCATAGATGAGCTATGATGGTCGGTGTAGAGTTGATAAAGTAGGGGTGTCGGAAAATATTCTGGTGTGGGGTTAGCAGGACCAAGGTGCAACAGTTCCACTTTCGTTAAAATGAATAGTGATCACACAAATATTCCCCCAAATTAGTTTTATTCATGGTTGATCTCTTCTATAAATAACATTCTATATTTCTTAATAGCTAGTGATGTCAGACTATGGACGGAGGAGCCCTACCACTATTGGTGCCACCCTACGTTGGTGAAGCGATCCTTCCATCTCAATGTGGGAATGACCAAATCACTCATGTGATTCTCTTATTCCGACCGACATTATCGTCAACCAATATATGAACTGTGGTCTTCTCCCTATAGGTTGTGTTCCGCCCAGCCACTCGAGAATTCCCTCCTTGTAGGTTACATGGCCGACCAACCCTCTCATGAGCATCCTAAGAGGTGTATGGCCTATTGGTTGAGGGTTAGCTTGGGTTGGCCCTGTCTTTAACTTAAAAAATAATAAAAAATTAGTAAAATTTCATATTTAATAATTAAAACTGACTCATTTATTTTATTAAAAATTTAAATTTAAAAAATTCAATTAAGACATTATATTTTTTAAAAATAATTCCTCAACATAAATTTCTCATATTTTAATAAAAAATTAAATTTGATATTAATATTAATTAATGTCCACTAAAAAACATCATATGATGAATGAAAAATATTTATCATGAAATGATTTTGTCAATGATCAAGATCATAGGTTGTATTTTTAATGTAGAAAATGACATTCTATTATGTGTGTTTCTTAGTATTCAAGAGTGACATGGAAATCATTTTTATTTTCTATAAAAACATTAATTTCTTATATCAATATATGGATTAGTCGGCCTAGGGGATTTATTGATATCCAATGTTCCATGTGGTAAATTAAATTATTGAATATCTTGTGAAAATAAAGTAGGAATGAGGATTCTATTTTGAAAATTATGGTTTCAAAGAATTTCGAAAATAAATATGTGGTTGATACAAAAGAATGAAGCTGTTTTGAAATAAGGGAAAATATCTTTGGGGGGAGAAGATATCCCCAAAGGGGGAGGTGATATGAAGATGATGTTCGCTCCAAAAGGGTGGAGAGAAAGAAAAGTGCATCCCAACAATTGTTGAAGGAATTTTGTAAAGGAAGTTTGAATAAAAATGGCCATTTATATTTTGTTGAAAATGAAGGGAAGAAAAATATATTTTTATTGGGAGAATACATTACTAATTTGGATAAGTTGCTTACAATGTTTTATTGAAAAAGGGGATGAGAAATTTATGTATTTTTAACAATATCAACAAGATTGGATTGTTAGAAAAGAATGAATGTTTGAGGGTGTGAAACAGGGGAAGTAGTGAGCTATTCATATTCTTTATAAGGCAGTGAGCATAGATATTGTAGTTACTTATCTGAATCCCTTGTAAGAAATGAGCTTCATAGTTATTTTTGTAGACAACACAACACTGATGCATGCTCTTTGCACATAGGCTAGTGATAGTGAACTAAGTAAATACTCATGTTCATATTTGATTTATGCATGAACACCAAAATAGATCATGAAACCTTAAGAATGTTCAGTTAAATATTATAAAATGTGACCCTCATGTTTTATAGGTAAAGATCCTATTGGTAAAGAGGAAGTTTAAAGGATTATGATTTTCAATTATTATAGACTTGCAAACCCTGTTTCGCCCCCCTCTTAGTGTAATCCCACTCTAAATTTCTTGCATAAGTCCAAAAATGTAAGAAAAATTTACAAAAATATTGACATATATTATTTTCAAGAATTAGAAAAAAATAATTACAATATAAAATTAATCATTATTATGTTATGTTATCATTAGTCTATATTAAATTATTTTTTCAAATAGATTTACACACACAAAATTATAAGAAATCTAATATTTGAAATAGATATGTGCACTCTATCCTACTCACAAAAAAGGTGGTAGATGCCAAAGAATTTTTTAGTAACATTGTACAGAAGAAACATGCAATAGCATCGACAATCATCCAGACCCACTCTCCCTAAATGAAAACCATGCTATTGTTTCAAATGGTTTATTAAAAATAAAGTGTAACACTAAAATAAATAATCATTTACATATGTACATTATACATTTTAATATTATGTTTTATTTAAATTCATCATTTATATGTAAAGAGATTATTTTATAGTTTTTTTAAAGTCATTTGATATTATCATTTAACTAAGTGACATCCCTTTGGTGATTGAGAGAACCATGACTATTTGAAGCCAAAAAAGCTGATTTAACCATTTTATATCAACATAATTTTTTTAAAGAAAATTTTTTTGGGTTAGCGGGAACACATTAATACTCTAAATAATTTTTTTAATTTTTAATGTCCCCACTTTTAGATATGGATGATAAAGGGGCGAGTATACACCAAAATGCAGATACACATACCCAAACCCATTTAATAAAACCTAATGCCCATACCCATTTAGTACATATTATATAATATTCAAATACTATCCCAGATAGGATTGTATCTGAAAAAAATTTCTCTTATAACCATTTTTAACCCTAAATTTACTTATTGGATCCTAATATTAGCATGAAAAATATAAAAACAAGAGTTTATGCACAATAGCCACCACATCCTAACACCAAATGGTTTCTTCTGAGGCATTATCAATTTTTTTTCAACAAGCCATTGATTACCTAATCTAATTATTTTCAAAACCATCCCCATCAATGATAACATAACATCACTAAACTATACACTACAATAAGACACACAATTATGTAATAATTTAATCACCATAACACTTTAAAAAATAAAATAAATTTAATAATCACTAAACATCACAAATACATGAATAGAATAACTAAAAAAATGGTAATCAATTTCATTAAAATAATTTTATTATTAAATATCATGTGTATTTGTTATATTTAGGAAAAGAGTATATCAAATTCTCACATTATTCTCATAAATTTTTATATTTACATTATTTATTAATTATAAAGAATCAAAAAATTCCACTAATAACTTAATGGAATGTAGTAACACAAAAACATTGTAATATACTCTTCCCAAAACACATAACTGTATCAAACAATAGTAATAGTTACAATAGAAACCCAAAATTAATGGTCAAGCAAACTATCCACCATCAATGTATTTATTTCTGAATTATTTTACTCTAAATCCAATTAAAATGACACAATCATTAAAAAATAAATCACAAATCGTCTGAAAATTACATAATAAATAATAGATAATGTTTTAATCCAATTACGTAGTATATTATTTAAGGAAAGAAACATAACAACAACAAAATCCGTTAATTCAGAATTACTAAACTCACAAATATTCTCCAAGAGAAAAAACCACATTAAGCCTCTAAGGGTATCTTTAAATGTCATCAACAAAACCCAATAAAAATCATTTTAAAAACTTCTACAATGATAAGGAATTTGAGGAATGATTGTGAAAGAGAGGAGGTGGTACCATGAACTAGAGGGAAATGGATATCGGGAAACAAGGGGTTTAAACCTCCATAGAGAGGGATGATTGGAAAAAATGGGGACACAAAGGATAGATTGGGTTTTAAAAACAAAAAATAAATGAAACCAAAATAATATGTGGATAAATATATTAAAAAATACCTTCATGACCCCATTTTAATGTGATGAATCCCACTTCATGCAATATTTTGGAAGGTCAAAATGAGAAATATATATTTAAAAGTGTTTAAAATAGCCACATGCTTCATATCTCAAGAATAATTTTACCTTTTCAAAACTAGCTCAGACACCTCTATCATATAAGCCCTTTTGAAATATGTTTTTTTAGACTATGAAATAGTGCTCATAGAAAAACTACCATGGAATACCAATCCTAACCTAGCCCTATCCACCATGACTCCATTAAGTGAATACGAATCATAAATCCCATAACAATGACTCTGAGGTTTAATAGGCTCTAAAACAGGTCTTTCTTATTCCCTTCATTTCTTCCAAGGAATCCACTAAGATTATTATTAAAAAATTCATACCGAAACTATATGTTATATGAGGTGGATGACCACAATGATGTATCCAAAATCCAAAATGGACATTTCAGACCTCAACTCACAAAATCATCTAAACAAAAAGTCTAATATTTTTACTACCAAACCATAAAATCTTAAATGACTTGGATATTAAAAAAATGTTTATTTCATCCCCAAGCTAATTAGACCACAAAATTTACGAAACATAATGGCATGTGCCTCTTTAAAATGGTTATTTTATCCTCTATAGAGAAAAAAATCACTTTTTCCTCTCTATAACCTCCCAAACTCAACTATAACACCCAAAACAATATCAATAGACAATGTAGAGGACTGGGAAATGTTCGACCATCTAAAAAATTATTCACTAAAATTTGGATTTATTGAAATAAAAATTATTACTAGAAAAAATTATTAGAAAATTCTACGTCAATATTTGATATGGAAGTTACATTTGAAAATTCATGTTGAAATATACTACTATAAACATATAATTATTTTATAAAAATATAATGAAATAAAATTTCACTAAATAATTCATGTTGAATATATCAATATAAAATCACCATAAAAATATCACTATAATTATATATATATAATTATATATATATGAACAATGAAAATACTAGTGAAAAATATATTTGGAAAATCATAAGAGAATGTTCCACTAGAAAAATAACTATAAAATTATAAAGGAAAATGTTACAAAAAATTCAGTAGAAAATTACATTGATAAATTTCACTATAAACATTTAGTGATAATCTCTATTGAAAAATTCCACTTTAAAAATTTTGTATAAATTTTCAAAAGATATTTTCACTGAAAACAAAAATAGAATATTTCATTAAGAACTATATGTGAATGTTTCAATGAATAAATACGTTATAAAACTATAGTTATAGAGTCCATTTAAAAATTCAACATGAAAATTATCGTGAAAACATTCCTTCAAAATATACACCTAAAAACAATCATTTTTAAGTTTGAATGTAAAACCTGAAGAATAACGTTTACTAAATTAACTAAAAAATTAAATTGGAATATTTATTTTTAAAATTATATGATATTTCAAAAGAATTTTAAAATGGGAATTTACTTCTAAATTATGTAGTTAAGTATTTACTCTATAAAATTCAATTATAATATTTCCACGGAAAAATATATTGAAATATTTTACTAGAATATCCCAAAGAAATTTTCTCTGTAAATTGTCAACTATGATATCACAATGGAATAAATTTTTTTACTATTATAAGAAAATATTCCATTGGAAAATTTTAATAGAAATATTTTCATTGATATTATAAGAAGTTTTATATAGAATGTTTTAAATAACATAATCTATTGAAATTTTCTTCAATAATTTCTTATTGGAATTACCCATTGAAATATTTGAATGGGAAATCATATTGTATGATTCCATTGGAAATATTCAGCAATTACCCTGTGGAATATATTGGAGGTCTATTTGTTTTAATTTACACTATAAAATTTTGATGGGAAATTTTTCTAAAAGATGTTTTCTAGATTTATACACATAAAAAATCTAACTAAGGATTCCCTTGAGAAAAAATATTCTAAAAAATTCACAAGAAAAGGGATTTATAATAACTCACAGGTAAATTTTAGTTGATAATATTACAACACTATTTTAGTGGAACTGTAAAATTTTAATGGAAAATATAATGGGAAACATTCATTTTAATTTTCAAATCAAATTTCCAAATAAAGTTTTTTCATGAAAATTTTTATTTTTATATTTCACTATAATTTCTATTAAGATTTCATATTAGATATATCAATAAAATTTTACAGTTTTTTAAATAATACTTTTTGAAATCTTTTATGAATAAAATTTATATACACTTGAAGAAAAAAATAATTTTTGAGTCATTTAAAGACTAAATATATTGAGAAAAATTGAAATAATTGCTTCTAGATTGAAAAGATATATTTAGTAGACATTGAATCATATTATTAATTTATAAATGAAAAATAAATTATTTTATTTTTTTCAAGAGGAATAAAATATATATTTTTTAAAACTTGAATTAATATTTTTACACAATTTTTTTTAAAATATAAAATATTATACAATAGTATATATTATTGAAAACATAGAAATTATTATAGTTCCTAATATATGTTTATTTCATTAAAGATAAATTATTTTATTATCTTTTATAGAAAGAATATTTTATAAACTAATTTGATCAAAAAATATATCAATTAAAAAATATATCTCATTATTTTTGAAAAACAAATTTTTATAGCTTTTAAAAAACAGTATTCTTTTATATATTCAAAAAAGCTAAAAACGTTAATAAAGGAAACGATTTTAAGAAATATAAATAATTTATATTTTTTTAAATTAAAAAAAATATTATTTTAAATTAAAAAAAATTATTATTTTAATTATAAAAACATTATTATTTTTAATATATAAAATATTTTTTATTCAAATAATATAGTTGATTTAAAATAATATAAATCATTATTTTTATTGACGATGAATAATCATTTGAGACACACCTTATTTTAATATTTAAAACATGTTTTAATTTTTTTACAATAAATATTTTACATATTCCATTATTAAAAAAAATATATTTAAAAATATGTTAATATTTATAATGTAATTGCCACCCCGAGTGATCGAACCGATTGATAGCGCCGCTGTGAAGTTTCCATCATAAAGAGTAGAATGCCCACGCTGGTGATTGAGATATGTAAAGTAAAGATAAAGGTTGAGGCTTAATTCTGTGATATTGGTTTTTTAAATAATTATAACAAATAATCTTAGTAGGATGGCGAGTAGGATCCTACCAAATTATTGTCAATAATTCGGTTTTAATTAATTCTTTGATATATTTTTTCTTTAAAATAATTTCTATGAAACATTTGGTTAAAATTTGATATTTATTTATTTAAAATATTCTCGTTAAATTGAAATTGAAAACTTTTGAATTTTTTTTAATAAATTTCACAAACAATTATACAAAAAAAGGTTTATATATTAATCAACATAAGTATATTTTTTATATTAAAAAATATGATTATAATTAAAAAATAATTTTATATTTTAAGAAAAAATTATATCATTCTAGTTCGTACTCATTTATATATTTTTTATATTTATATTTTTTATGAATATTATAGTAAAAATGATATTATATTATAAATTTATATATATGTTTATTAGTATATAAATGTATTTATATTCATATAGAATGAATTAAAAATATGTTTATCTTTATAATAAGATTACATTTAAAATATAATTACATTTGTAATAAATATTATTATATTTACATGTCATATATATGCATATTGATTCATTAATAAAAATAATTCAATTATATTTCTATTTTTATTTACAAAACAAGTATATTTAAATATCTATAAATGCAATTCAGAAAATGTTGAATCAATTTAAATATATAATAAATCTAATAAATAAAATTATTTATATAATAAATAATTTTTATCTATAATAATCTATAATCGTATAAATTCCCATAACAATGTAGATGTATCACTCCCACATCCCCCATTCTAATCCACCTCTATTCCTCTTTGTAGTATTCAATCAATGATGAAGCCCTACTTGATTCTCTCCATACATGCATGTATGGTCATTTTATGAAAACTATTCATATTTCATCATTATTCTAGTAATCCATCTATATTCGACGATTCTTCATATAAAAACCCTAATCGATTACCCATCTCTATGTTGAGTCAAGGAGGAGTTTGTTAAGGTTTTCCTTATTATCTTTTCCATTCCTTGTCTTATGATTCACCAGGTTTTGAAAATCACAATCATCTTCATAACTGGTTTTGGAAATCACAGACCCTTAACCTTAAGAAAATTTATTTTTCATCCCAATGAAATTTTCTTTAAGGATATTTTCCCTAACTTAGATTTCCTTATACTTATCGTAAATCTGTCTAAGTACAAAAACCATATTCATAACCAAAATCTCAGAATCATATAAAATTTGATATAAAGAATTCTGTTTAGGATCCGAATTCTGGACCGGAACTGCAATGAAATTCCAGTCCGAATTCCGGACAGGAACTGCAATGAAGTTCCACTCCAAATTCTGGAAGTGAAGTGTAATAATGATCCACTCCGAATTCTGGAAGTGAACTGTAATAAAGTTCCCTTCCGAATTCCGGATACGAACTGTAATAATGTTCCATTATGAATTCGGATTAAGAACTGTAATAAAATTCCATTCCGAATTCCGAACTCCGAACTTCAAAATAGTTCTACTCCGAACTTGTGGAAGTTCAACTCTAAAATTCAAAATGGTTCAACTTTGAACATTTGTGAGTTCGACCCTGACTCCAAAATAGTTCGACTTCGAACTTTTGTGACTTTGACTCCGAACATACAAATGAGTTCGACTCCAATCTACAATTGAGTATGACTCCGAACTTCAAAAGAGTTCAACTCTGAACTATTATTAAGTTCGATTAAGAACTCTGAAAGTTCAGATTCTGAATTCTGGAGAAGCTAGACTCTAAATTTCCTTAGAAATTCAGAATCCGAATTTCTATAGAATTCATGTTCCAAATTCTTACTATAACAGAATCTGAATATCAATTCAGTATCCATTTCAAACTGTTATTTTGTTAGACTCTGAATTCTTATTTGCTTATATTTCAAACTCTCGTTTTTCTTACATATGTTTTATAAAACGATGTCGCGTATTCTGTTACAGTTGTTTCATTACAAAAAAATGTCGTATATTCTCTTATGAAACTTACCATTGGTTGAGTTCCATGTATACAGGCCCCTCAGAGATTCAAGGAGAATATGACCATTGGAGGAGGGCACTGCTAAACCAATAAATAGGAGTGCATTTGAAGAGATCCACATCTCACTACTTCGACTACATTGCTGAAGTGTTGTTGAAGTGTTTTTAGAGTGAGAGGCTCGTATAAAATCTCAACGCTTCGTGTGACTCCTAATGTTGGTGACTACATTTGAAGGCTTCCGGGGATAGGAAGACAGAAGTGACTAACTACCTTAAAGATCGAGGGATTCCTGAGATAGGAAGACAGAGGTGACAACTACCTAGATGTTGAGGGCTTGTGGGGATAGCAAGACAGATCCGATCTTCGTTTTGAGGGCTTACCCTGATGTGGGTAAGACGGAAGTTCTTGGATGTATAAACCAAGGGATACCTTTATCCAAGGTTTTTGGATACCCTTCTCTTTGGGTTAAAAGAAATTTCTTGTTTCCATTGTTTTGTATATTGTACGGAAAGTATAACAGTTTTATATTTCCTTAAACTTACTCTGATTCAATTTGATTCTACACGATTTAAGGTAGAATCTTATTTTGTAAACCTTTGTTTACATTTGGATAGAGGTGTTGTGAATCTACCTAGTTTAACTTTGTTAAACATAGAATTTTCCTTCTCTAAGGAAATTTTAATGTGTACAATTCACCCCCTATTGTATTGTGAGCATCTTCATAGATATTTCGATCCTACAATTGGTATCAGAGGGTGTTTATCTCAAATACTAAATCAATTCCACAATTTATTAGAGGTCTCTGATTTGATCACTTTCTTTTTCATTGCCCTTATTTTCCTTGCTTAGGAAAATTGTTTCATTCCAAACATAGTCATTCCGGAATTCCTCATTCCGAATTCTTTTTCTGTACTATTTTTTTATATACTGAACTATATCATTCAAAAATTTACATTCCGAATAGTATCATTCTGAATTTTTCATTCCAAACTGATCATTCAGAACATTGTGGTTACAAAATTTCACTACTGACAATTTTAGTTTTCCATGTTATTGTTATAGATGGTAGGTTTACCTATCATATCTATTGAAAATCTAAACCCCACAAGACCACCAATTTTTGATGGCAATGATTATGAGTATTGGAGACATAAAATGAAGACTTTCATTATCAATACCAAGGTAGACAATTTTATGATGCTGACCAGAGGATACAAAATACCAGACAAAGAATTAAGTACCTTCACAAATCAGGAAAATCATGAGTATCAACTAAACTACAAGGTTCGCAATACTCTCTTATATGCAATGAATCATAATATATATATCCAAATATCATCTTGTGAAACAGAAAATTGCATATGGAAGAAATTAGATGATACACATTTTGGAACTTCCAAGGTGATTGAAACCAGACGAGGTATGTTAAGAGCAGATTATCATAGATTTAACATTCCTTATGGAGAACCTATCACCAAAGTACAAAAATGATTCATGACGATTGTAAACAGGCTTCAATCTATGGGTGAGAAAGGACTTGATGATGAATCTCTATTAGAAAAGATTGTCGACATCATTCCTAATGATTGGGAATCTAAGAGAACAACCATTGATGAAAACCAGAAGGATACATAGATCTCCTTAGACGAACTCTTCAGAACTCTTCTTCAACATGAGCCTCACATGAAAAGAGATGCTGACAACAATATGTAGAAGAATGGTAATGGAACTGTTGGTTTTACAACTACAGAAAATCATTTGAAAGCTAAGACTCCGGAAAGATTTACAAGATTGAAGTCTAAGAATGTTTCTATTCATTCTGAATCAAGTGAAAGTAAAATATCAAAAAAATGAATTAGCCAATATTGCTCGGAGGATGAATAAGATTTCTGGTCGAAATAAATTTCAGTCCAAGTATATGAAGAAGGAAAGAAAGGATAAGAAAAATTCATAGGTGATGTGTTATGAATGAATGAATACTGGTCACATCTGATCGGGTTGCCCCATGCTTAAAAATAAAGAAAGGAAAGAAAGGAATTATTAACGAAACATGATGAGATATTACATAGGAAAGGCTAAGAAAAGTCTCAAAGCTAATACTACATGGAGTGCAAGTTGTGGAGATTCATCAGATAGTGATTCATCAGAATACGATTCATCATCACAGAAGACTATGGGATTCTATTCTAATACATATTTTCCTAACACTTGTCTTATTGCCAAGGTACACTCTGCCAAGGCTTTAACAAATATATCCCTTGATAAGAATTACTATTCAAGAAATAGTACTTCAAATGAAGATACTTCATCTTCTAAAAATGAAGAATCTTCTTATGAAGAAGTTGTTAGATTTTCCAAATTGCATGAAGCTAAAAATATTAAGATTAATCAGATGTTAGACAAGGAAAAGGATATGGAAGAAATTTTTACCAAAGAGATTTCAGATTATTCTGATGATCTTAAAAGAAAAAATTATTTGATAGAAAAACTTTCTAAGGACCTTGAGAAAGCTAATTCTGAAAAGGAAGAACTTTCAAAAGATCTTAAAGATTCTGTTTCAAAGGCAAATGTTTTTAAAGAAAAACCTAACCCTAAGGAAATTATTCCTGGGGATAGGAATTTGTTTGTAAAACTAAAATCCAAAATTTTTTCCTTAATAAAGTGTTTGTAAATCTTACCAATGGTAAATAAAATTTCGATAAAATGTACTCACAAAAACGACCTTTAAGAAACAAGTCCATATTTGGTTATATTAATGCCAAACCAACTTTCAGAAAATACTATTTTGTTCAACAAAGTGCCCCATTATGCTTTTAGTGTCAGTGTGGTGGTCACTGGGAAAAATATTGTTCTTTAATCAAAACCCAATCTCTAGGTTTTCACAAAGCTTACTTTTCTAAGAAGATGTGGGTACTGAAAATTTTATTATCTGAAAATCGAGGATCCAATCAAGTTTGGATTCCAAAAGTATAATCATTTTTTTTCTTTTTCAGGATGATAAAGGAAGTAACAACAAAAATATATGGTACACGGATAGTGGATGTTCCCATCATATGACTGGTAACAAAAGCTACATAGAAAAGATTATCAAAACAAGAGGAGGAAAAGTAACATTCTGAGAAAATGCTCATGGATAAATCATTGGTATATGTAACATTTTTCTTCTTGGTAAAACATTAATTTCAAATGTTTTGTTTGTGAAAGGTCTTATGCACAACCACATTAGCATAAGCCAATTATGTGATGATGGATACCTTTTGATTTTTAGGAACGATAAATGTTTAGTACACAATTCCAAGGAAGATTTTATTCTATCAGCCCATGGTCAAGAGAATGTTTACACCTTAAACAAAGAAGAACATAGGATCCAAGACTTACCTTTCCTTAGTGCAATGGAAGATCATTCTTGGTTATGGCATAGAAGGTTTGGACATTGTAACATTAGGAACTTATGTAAACTTTCTTATAATAAACTAGTTAAGGATCGACCGGAGCTTAGATTTGATTCTTCAAAAGTTTGTGATCCCTGTCAATATGGCAAGCAACATAAATCTAGTATTAAATAAATCAGTTAAGTCTCAACAACTGATGCATTACAGTTATTGCACATGGATGTTTTTGGCCCAACAAAAACTGGAAGTATTGGGGTCAAATACCTTGTATTTGTTTTGGTTGATGATTACACTAGATTTAAATGGGTCTATTTTCTAGAACATAAGTTTTAAGATTTTTCCCATTTCAATAGTTTTAGAGCCCAAGTTAAAAATGAGAAAAACCTTCCATTGAAAACTATTCATAGTGATCATGGAAGAGAATTTAAAAATTATGATTATGAAACTTTTTGTAGTAGAAAGATATTACTCAAAACTTTTCAGCACCTAGAACACCTCAACAAAATGGTGTTGTTGAAAGAAGAAATAGAATTCGTCAAGAGATAACGAGAACCATGTTGAGTGAATATTATATTGCTAATCATTTTTGGGCTGAAGCTGTAAGTACTTCTTGTTATACTATAAATCTAGTTTTGATTAGACCTTTTCTTAATTAAACTCTTTATGAATAATGTAACCATAGAAAACCTAGACTTTCCTACTTTAAGGTTTTTGGTTGCAAGGTATTGATCCTGAATACTAATGATAAATTACCTAAATTCGTACCAAAATATGATGAAGGAATTTTCTTAGGCTACTCCACAACTTCTAAGCCATATAGAGTTTTCAATTAAGACACTTGTATTTTTGAGGAAACAGTACATGTTAAATTTGATTAAACCAATCCCTTTGTTTGTAAAAAACCACAACCAACATCCACGGATGTGTTTTCAAAAACCAATTATCAACATGCGATAGAAAATCCTTCTGATAATGAAATTTTTCAGGAAGATCCTTCTGAAACATTTACTACATAATATTTCCTTCCCTATGTTGATGAATAGGATTTACAAAACTCAACATAAGTTTTTCTTAAGAATCAACCCATTGATAGTATCATTGGTGATGTTAATAAACCAATAAGGACTAGAAGTTCCTTAATAAATGAAGTAGAACATCCTTCATTTCTTTCCTAATTGGAACCAAAAAGCACTAAAGAAGCATTAGGTGATGATGATTGGATCAAATCCATGCAAGATGAAATAAATGAATTCGAGGGGAATAATGTCTGGACCTTGGTTGAGAGACCTAAGGAAACTAATGTTATTGGAGTAAAGTGGGTCTTCAGAAATAAGTGTGATGAAAATAGAGTCATAGTTAGAAATAATTCTAGACTTGTTGCTAAAGGATATAATCAACAAGAGGGAATATACTATGAAGAAAACTATGCTTCAGTAGCTAGACTCGAATCTATTCATATCTTACATGCCTTTACAGCATTATTTAACTCTAAACTTTTCTAAATGGATGTGAAATGTGCTTTTCCTAGCAGTTATGTTCAAGAGGAAGTTTTTGTTGAACAACCTCCTGGCTTTGAAGATACAAAACATTCTGATCATGTATTTAGACATACCAAAGCTTTGTATGGACATAAACAAGCCCCAAAGGCTTGGTATGATAGATTAACCTGATTTTTGCTTCAACATAACTATGTTAAGGGAAATGCAGATCCAACCATTTTCATAAAGAAAGATAAGGAAAATGTATTGATTGTTCAAATTTATGTTGATGACAACATATTTGGTTCAACTTAGCAATCTATAACAGACTATTTTGCATGTCTAATGAAATCTGATTTTGAAATGAGTATGATGGGTGAGTTAACATTTTATCATGGTTTTCAAATTTATAAAAAACCAGAAGGAACATACATATACCAACATAAGTATATTAATGATCTTCTCAAGAAGTATGGGTATGACAATACTAAAAGTATAAGTACTCCCATCAGTACCTCAAACACACTTGATCTTGATGAAGTTGGGAAACCAGTTGATCAAACATCTTTTAGAGGTAAGAAAGAAAATTTAATATACTTGATAGTTAGTCGACCTGACATTATGTTTTCAGTATGCTTATGTGCAATATATCAATCCAATCCCAAGGAATCTCATTTAAAGGCCGTGAAAAGGATTTTCACTACTTAAAGGGAACCATTGATCTAGGATTATTTTATACTTTTGGAAATGATTTTATCATAAAATGTTTTTCATATGCTGACTTTGGTGGGTGTAGAATGGAAAGAAAGAGTACATCTGGAATTTTTCATTTCTTAGGTGATTCATTAGTTTCCTCATCTTACAAGAAACAACATTCTGTAGCACTTTCCACTGCTGAAGTTGAATATGTAGCAGCTGGATGTTGTTGTGCTCAAGTGTTGTGGATGCAACACACACTCACAGATTATGTCTTGAGTTTTACTAAAACTCAAATTTTGTGTGATAACACAGGTTCCATTGCCCTAAGCAAAAACCCTGCACATCACTCCCGTGAAAAACACATAGATATTAGGTGTCTCTTTCTTAGAGATCACACACTTAAAGGAGATATAATTCTACAATTTATCAAAATGCAAAATCAATGTGCAGATATTTTTATAGAACCATTACATTCGGATAGATTTCAATACATTAAACATAAGTTTGGAATGATAACCGTAAGGTAATATTTCCCTCATTAAATCCTTTTTCAGCAAATCTCCTTACAGTAATAAACTCCTTTTTATTGGGGGAGTACATTTGTTTGTTATTGTAACAATTTTTTTTTCGTAATCGAATTTCAAAAAGTTTTCTTATTCAATTTTTCAAACTGTTTAATAACTAATATTTCAGAGTTCAAAATTTTCATGCTGGAAATATTCGTAATGTAAATTCATGGAACTGAGTGTTTTGTAATGAAGTTTTTGGATCTGAAATTTTCGTAATGAAAATTTTCAAAACTGAACCTTTGTATTGAATACTTTCGTACTCGACTTTTTCGTAATGAATAATTTGGAACCGATATTTTCGTAATGGAGATTTTCAGAACCAGATTGTTCATAAAAAAATGCTTCGTACCGATAAGTTTTGTAACAAATGTTTCTGGACTCATATTTTTTCGGACTCATACATTTCGTACTTAGATTTTCGTACTGAAACTTTCAAACTGGAACTTTCTTACTGAAGATTTCATACTCAGTTTTTTTCAAATGTTTTTCGTTTTTAAACCAAATTTTTATTCAAGAAGCAATAATACCAATTACCAATGGAATCCCTGGTCAATCCTAAAGGTACAATTTTATTACACAAGTTTTCGAAGTCATGATTTATTACAGATAGTTTCTTATACTTTATATTTTTCATACTCTATTTTTCTTAAACATAATTTTTTTCTCTAAAACCTCAAAAGACCAGATCTATATTTTCCTCGCAGGATTGTTCTCAATAATCAGATCAAATCAAAGGATTTTCAACCGTCAGATGAGGTGTGGAAGCCCAAAGGTCGGTTTTCTCGCCTATATAAAGGGCTGTCCCACATCGATATTTCAATTTTTTTGGAATCTCGAACCCCTACTCCTCTACATAAAGGTCATTCGGAACTTTTTGAAGCCGTTACAAACTCTCAACCTCCCAGTTCTAAATGTCTGTATAAGTTGGATCTCAAGATATGCCAACTTCTAAGCCTATCTCGAAGTGGTTTGCATTTCGTGAAAGGTTAGTTCATCCATATTTTTATGCACTAGATTCTCTTATCACTAAGAATATAAAGCTGAACGGGTTGGAAGATGTTTTCCTAGCCAAACCAGATAAACAGGATCCCGTGTTTTCTGATTTTATTTTCGAGTTCTATGAAACGGTTTCCTTCCAGAAGGAAAAAGAAGATGGCAGAGAAATGTTTTCATACATGGACTATGGGTGGACTTACAAGCTATCTTTCCCCAAGACAGCAAGATTGGTTAGATTACCTTTTGAGGGAGAAGAAAAATTTTGTTCTCATACAATTTTGGATCAGAAAGGAAGTTTTAATAAGGGGAAAGCATTGAAATGACTTGGGCTGGATGATGCTACCACAACAATTAAAGCACACCTCACTCCGAACAACCAGATATTACAGTTGCGGGTGAATGTTTTTCTAGTTCCAAGAAGGTGAGATAAAGATAACATAAAAAAAAGTGACATTTATGTCTTAGATTTTCTGGTAAATCGAAGAATGATCAATTTGATGAGTCATGTGATGATCACAGTCATGAACATCAAGGAAGGAAATCTCAGGGCTCATATAATCATGTTTCCATCTTTACTATCCTAGATGATAGTTTGATGTTTAGAATCATTAAAAATCACATGCAAGTCAAAAGTTCGAATATGCAAGCTAATGATTGTGAGCGATGATACCTTGAAAATGATGAAGATGAGGTTCTCTAGTGAATTCAGAGAGTTTGATCCCCTATCTGCTGAAGAGGCTTCGGCCATTCCGGAATCTGTTGAAAAAGCGAAACCATCTATGAATGTACCAAAGAAAATGAAGTTAAAGAAAGTTGCAGAGGAAGAGACCCCTATTGATAAGGATTCTCAATATGCTCCACCAAAACACAAGAAGCAAAAAAGAATATCCAGATGAGGTTGCGGCCATGTGGAGTGAAAACAAAGAGAAGAGAAAGGAGGGTGATGACCATTTCAGACATGACCGAGCCGAAGAAAAAGCTCTCAAGGAAAGAACTACTAAGGTATTTGAAAAATAAGTGAAAGAAAAGAAGTTGAAGAAAAAGTTATCTGAAGAAGAGTAAGTTCAATCGTTGCTGAAGGCTACAGAGCGAGCTTCATAGATCTTGCCTATTCCAGAATCGTTCCATTCTGAACCTTTACCTGAGACTCAGGGAAAAGGTTATTACACACCGGAAAAACTGCAATATAAAAAAACTATTGTGGAAGAAATTGAAGAAGTTGTTGAAGATTAGTTTGTTGAGAAGCATGTTGAGAAAAAAGAAGATAAAGAAGAAGAAAAATAAGAAAGTGAGGATCTCTATGCCTTGATCAATCAAGTCAACCAATATTATGAGAAGGCTGAATCGATTAAAGCCACTCTGGGAAAGCTAGTTGAAGAGAAAAGAAAAGAAGAACATGATGAGGAAGAGTATCATGAGAAATATTTTTTTGAAGAAGGAAAATAGTTATCAATGGTTGATGAAGATCAAATAGTCCAGCTTTCAGAATCTGAGGATGAAACACATGAAGAGGAATACGTTCAGAAAACAGTCAAAGGCAAGCAAGTTTTGATGGAAACTCCAATCAAGTATATAATCAGAAATAAAGATGCTGGTGGATCTTCTAGAAAGAAGTTAGTTATACATGAATAAGAGCAATCAACCAGTAAAATTTGGGATTCAGAGTCATCTTCAAAGAGAAATGATTTCATTGCTCTGTCATTTAAGAATTTAGTGGATGTAATCCCTATTTTTCCCACTATTGACTCCCGATATCAAATGTTGCAACATTCACAAAATCAGAAATCGGAGTCAGTGAATATGTTGATGGACAAAGTGGGGAAGGTTGAGGAAGACTTCAATAATTTTTTTATGGATTATGACATTCCGAGAAAATCATGCAGTAGAGTAACAATGTGGACGAAGAAGGTTGAAGAGGATTTGAATGAATTTGAACATTTTCAAAACGTAGTCCAAAATTCTTTTCAAACAATTTAGGGCAGGATTAAGAACATTAATGGGGAGTTGGTTTTTGAAAAATGTTCTCGGAAATAGGAAGAAAGTGATCTGATTGGAAAACTCAACTCCTTAGCTCAAGTGTGTAAGAGAGATAGAGATATTCGGATCCAACTGGAGGAGAGGATGGCTAAGCGAGATGAAGTTCTTAAGGCTCAAGAAATATTATTGAATGCCCAAGAAGAGAGGATAACTACCCTGGAGAGGCATTCAGAGGAGGACCAAAAAGATATGATGAAGCTGGAGACCTTGTTAAAGAAGCTGACCCCGAAGGAGAGAGAGGACAAGTGAATATCATTACGATCTTTTCTTGTAGTTTTCCTTGTAATTTTTTTCAAACTCTAATTAAATTGTGCCTCGTTATGCTTTGTATTGTTTTGTTTCTAATCGTTAAGGTACTTTAATTACTTTTCAATTCCCTCAATACTTTTTGAAAATCACAAAGGGGGAGAAAAGGAAAAGAATCAATCACTGGAGAAGAAAAATAAAACTAATACCCAAGGAAAAAGGGGAGAAGTTAAAGTAAGGTGGAGTATATGATTACGAATTTTCATTCCAACAGAAATGAAATGCCATTCCGGAAATCAAGAAAACAATCCTTAGAGTTCCAATGCCTATGTTGGAATTAGTTGAATTCATTGACAACCATGAAAAAAGGGAGATAATTTTTATTTTCATGTCTAATAAAAATTTTCAAAACCCTTTATTCTTTTTCAAGAAGTTGTTTTTGCTTTCCAAAAAGGGGGAGATTGTTGAGTCAAAGAGGAGTTTGATAAGGTTTTCCTTATTATCTTTTGCATTCCTTGTCTTAAAATTCACCAGGTTTTTAAAATCACAAACATCATCACAACTGATTTTGAAAATCACACACCCTTAACCTTTAGAAAATTTATTTTTCATTCCCTAAGAAAAATTTCCTTAAGGATATTTTCCCTAAATTAGATTTACTTATACTTATCGTAAATCTATCTATGTACAAAAACCGGATTCATAACGAAAATCTCGGAATCATATAAAATTTGATATAAAGTATTCTATTTAGGATACGAATTCTAGACAGGAACTGTAATGAAGTTCCACTCTGAATTCCGGAAGGGAACTGTAATGAAGTTCCACTCCGAATTCTGGACGTGAAGTGCAATAATGTTCCACTCCGAATTATGGAAGTGAACTATAATAAAGTTCTATTCTGAATTCTGTATATGAACTGTAATAAAGTTCCATTCCGAATTTTGGATACAAACTGTAATAAAGTTCCATTACGAATTCCAGACTCCGAACATCAAAGCAGTTCAACTCCAAACTTTTGCAAGTTCGACTCCGAACTTCATAATGGTTCGACTCCGAACTTTTGAGAGTTCGACTCTGAACTCTAAAATAGTTCAACTCTGAACATTTGTTAGTTCGAATCTGAACATACAAAAGATTTCAACTCCGATCTATTTTTGAGTTCGACTCTGAACTTCAAAAGAGTTAGACTCTGAACTATTATTAAGTTAGATTAAGAACATTGAATGTTCAGATAAAAATTCTGGAGAAGGTAGACTCTGAATTTCCTTATAATTTTAGACTCCAAATTTCTACAGAATTCAGGTTTCGAATTCGTACTATAATAGAATCCGAATATCAATTCAGTATCCATTCCAGACTATTATTTTAATAGACTCCGAATTCTTATTTGATTATATATCAAACTCCAGTTTTGCTTACATCTGTTTTATAAAACTATGTATTGTATTCTATTAAAGTTGTTTCATTACAAAATGATGTTGTGCATTATATTATGAAACTAACCGTTGGTTGAGTTCCAGGTATACATTCCCCTCCGAGATTGAAGGAGAATATGACCGTTGGAGGAGGCTGCTCCTACACATATAAATAGGAGCTCATTTGAAAAGCTCCACATCTCACTACTTCGACTACTTTGCTGAAATGTTGTTGAAGTGTTTTTAGTGTGAGAGGCTCGTATAAACTCTCAAAGCATCGTGAAACTCTAAATGTTGGTGACTATATTCAAGGGCTTTCAGGGATTGGAAGACAGAGGTGAATGACTACCTTAAAGATAGTGGGCTTCTGGGGATAAAGAGACAGAGGTGCCAAGTACCTGGAATTTGAGGGCTTGCGGGGATAACAAGACAAAACCGATCTTTGTATCGAGGGCTTACCCTGGTGTGGGTAAGACAGACTATCTTGGAAGTATAAACCAAGGGATACCTTTATCCAAGGTTGTTGGATACCCTTCTCTTTGGGCTAAAACAATTTTTCTGTTTCCGTTGTTTTGTATATTGTAAGGAAAGTATAACACTTTTATATTTCCTTACACTTACTCTGATTCAATTTTATTCTATAGTATTTAAGTTAGAATCTTATTTTGTAATCCTTAGTTTACATTTGGTTAGAGGTATTGTGAAACTACCTAGTTTAACTTTGTTAAACATAGAATTTTCCTTGTCGAAGGAAATTTTAATGTGTACAATTCAGCCCCCTCTTATATTGTGAACATATTCATAGATATTTTGATCCTACAATCTAGTCGAAGCTATCATATTAGAGTGACTCAAATCCATATGTTGTTGGACTTCTGTCATCGAAGTCATCAGCATTGTTATTTATCATAGTTACCTTCGACATCCCCACACTCATTCTTTCCTCCAATATGTTGAATACAATTGTTTTTTATCTCTTGGTCAATTCCTTTATTGTTAATGGGAATGGTGATTCACAACATACAAACAGTAAAAAGAAATGAAAATTAATTTTGAAATTACAATGTAATGGGAAATTAAATTTACAAAAACTACCATCTTTTATATATAAGTATATATATATACATATAATTATATATTAATAATAATAATATAAATTGTAATTATATAAAAAAATTGTAATTATAAAATTAAGACATTATATATATATATATGTATTATTTATATAAAAAATTTAATAATAATAATCACTACTAAAGATGAGTCCTTTAATATTGATAGAAAAGGGATATATTAGTAAAAAATGTTTTTACACACTAAGTGACATTAAAAGCACACAACCATTATCAATGCAAGAAAATACATTGATAGAGGTCCCCTTTATCAGTGCTAAAATAATGCACTAATAAAGGAAGACTTAACCCGAGATTTCTTTTTAGAATTGATAAACACATCCTTTATTAGAAAATTTTCTAGCACTAATAAAGGCTATATCAGGTTCATCACTTCTACATCCATACATCATAACTATAACAACTAGCCCAATTAGAATACATAAACAATAATACAAATATTCAAAAAAACTGGATAAGATTACAAAATAGTAAATCTCGCCATAGTTTCAATTAAAAATTTACAAACAAAATATTTACATTGATGTCATATATACAATTAATAAAAAAATACAACCCATATAAAAATTCAAAACTCTAATAAAAACTTTTTACACTGAAATTCCTTGATATAAATGCTTTTCCCTATAATAAAACCATCGATTATTTTCATAACATTAAACAAAAAACCATAATTATTGGAATGTTTTATAATCAACATATGATAAATTATATTTTCTATTACAATATATATTAATTATATAATTAGTTATATTTTGAATTATTTTATTAAAATCACACTTTTTTTATTGAAAACGTGTATTCCGAGTCATACCGACCACATCATGTGTCTGAATGGAATGCAGTAAATTCCTTCACATAACAAACGAAATATGAATCATTTTAAAAAAAATTAATATAATTTGAGTTCATTTGCATGGTTTTTAATACTTTATGCACGTTTTAAAATGAAATGGAACTTCTATATTGAAAAAAGGCACTTTGTTTCATACTTGACACAACATATGTTGTGTTGACCGGCGGTTAATTCTAATTCATCAAAAATTATTTTTAGATAGTTTAACTAAATTTTATGAAGAATCTGAGCTCTTTTGATCTATTTTAGGTATGTGATGCATGTTTTAAACTAAAATGTTACTTTTATATTTAAAACACACACTTCTTGTCATACTAACCACATTAGGTTTTCGATTGATGTGCGGTCATTTCCAACAATTAATATATTTATTATGGATCATGTTAATAATTTTTGAGAACTATCTGAGATCAATTTCTTAGTTTTGGATAGTTACACATATTTTGAACTAAAATGGAACTTTTAAAATGAAAACATACACTTCTAGTTATATTCACATCATCATGTTTTGGATTTACATGCAGCTAGTTCCTATTTGTCATAGAGAAAATAATTATAATTTTCCCAATGTTTGAAATCTATTTAAGATTATTTTCACATTTTTGGATTGTGATATGCCTTTTAAACCAAAATAATACTTCTATATTGATAACATCCATGTCATGTAATAATAGTGATATCATATATCAAATTGACAGACGGTTGACTCACACAAGTCCAAAAAAAATTTGGTATCCTTTTGAAAATGTTTGAAAATAATACAAGTTAGATTTCATTGATTTTTTTGTGATGTGCATTTTAGACTAAAATGGAACTTTTATATTCAAAACATGCACTTCAAATAATACCTAAAATAACATGTTTAAGATTGACATGCGGTTGATTCCTATACATCAAAAATGAATTATGAATTATTATCCTATAGATAAAAAATAAATTGATCTTGTTTAGTCATTTATTGGAATTTGATTCATGATTTAAACTAAATTGACACTTATATATTTAAAAACGCAATTTGAGTCATACCTACCGCATAGTGTGTTAGATTGATACATGGTCGATTCTAAAAAGTCAAAAATTAATAACAGATAGTTTTCATAAATATTGATATCAATCAATGATTTTTTATAATTTTGGTAATGTGAAATATGTTTTAATATATAAGGAAAATTTTATATTGAAATCCCACACTTCAAGTCATACTGACCACATCATGTGTCATATTGTCATGTGGTCAATTCCTAAACCACAAAAATGAATTTTGGATCATTTTTATATTGTTTGAAAACAATATGAGATCATTTTAGTAGTTTTTTCTATGTGATTTCTGTTATAATCTAGAATAACATTACTATATTTAAATCATTCACTTTGAGTCATTCCTACCATATCAATTGATAGATTGACATGTGGTTGATTCCATTAAATAAATAATAAATTATAGATTTTTTTAATGTATGAAAAAAATATAATAATATTTTCTCCGTTTTCCCTATGTGACATGTGTTTTAAACTAAAATGACTCTTTAATTTTGAACACATCCACATAGATAAATATAGACCACATCATGTGTCAGATTGACATTCATTTGATTTACATGCATAAAAAACAAAATATGGATTTGTTATTAATATTTTGAAATAATCAAAGCTCCTTTTATCATTTTTGACTATATGATGCATGTTTAAAACATAAATGACACTTCTATGTGGGAAACATGCACATCAAGTCATACCGACCACATCATTTCTCAAATTGATGTGTTGTAAATTACTATAGATAAAAAATGATTTGTTGATAGTTTTACAATTGTTTTTATACAATTAGATATTTTTTATTGGTTTTAAATGGTGAAATGTGTTTTAAACTAAAATGGAACTTCTTGATTGAAAACATGAACTTTGAGTACTATAGACCACATCATGTGTAGGATTGATATGCGGTTGATTTGTTCACATCAAACATTAATTATGGAATAGTTCCAGATTCTTTAAAAAATATATAGAATCATTTTCATAATTTCTAATAGGTACACATGTCTGAATCTAAAATGAATCCTTTATATGGAAAACACACACTTTGATTCATATTATAAATATCATGATTTTTATTGATGTGCGGTCAACCCCTATAATTTAAAAATGTATTATTGATCATTAACTAATGGTTACAAAAATTAGGAAATAATTTTTAAGGTCTATATATGTGATGTGTATTTTAAAATGAAATGACAATTTTATATTGAAATCACACACATCAAGTCATGTTGACAACATCATGGATCAGATTGGCTTTCAGATGATTCATTCATATAAAAAATTAATTATAAATCATTTTCATAATGTTTAAAAACAATATGACATCTATTTATTGGTTTTCTCTATGTGATATGTTTTTTAATCAAAAATAAAACTTATATATTAGAAGCACATACTTTGAGTCATTCAAACCACATCATATGTCAGGTTGATGTGTAGTTAATCACTACTTCTAAAAAATGAATTATGGATCATTTTACTAATTTTTGAAAATAATAAAATCTTTTTTTGCTTTTTTATGGCAAGTGAAATGTGTTTTAAACTAAAATTACACTGTTATATCAAAAAATACACTTTGATTCATACTGACCACATCACATGTCAAATTAACTTGTTCTTGATTCCTATACATCAATGATAAATTATGGATCATTTTCATAAATTTATAAAATAAGATTTTCTCATAGTATAGATTTTGGATATGTGGTGGGTGTTTTAAACTAATATTATAGTTTTATTTAAAAAACACTTCGAATCATATCTACCAAATAGTGTGATATATTTATATGTAGTCAAATCCTACATATCAAAAATGAATATTAGATCATTTTAAAAAAAATTAAAAACAATCATAGCTCATTTTCATGGTTTAGGCTATGTTATGTGGGTTTTAAACTAAAATGTCACTTTTATATTGAAAACACACACTTAAACTCATACCAAGAAGATCATGTATCAGATTGACGTGCGATCAATTTCTAAATATCAAAAATTAATTATGGATTATTTTCCTAAAATTTTAAAACAAATATATCTCATTTTATCAATATTTGATAGTGACATGCGTTACAAACTAAAATGGAACTTTTATATTGGAAACACACACTTCTAGTCATACCATCCATATCCAATGTCATACTGACATGTTTTTGATTCCTACCTATTAGAAGTAAATTATGAATAATTTTTTGTAATGCTTGAAAGTAATAAAATATTTGTTGATCATTTTTTGACATGTTATGTGTGTTTGGAAATAAAATTGTTGTTTTATATTTAATATCCAAAATGAAGAAGATGATTCTATGAGGATTGAATTACCTTATCATGTTGTTGGAAATACATCTTTAGACTACAGAGTTAAAGGATCCTTGATTAATTTTCAAATTTTCATTATCCCAGTTCCACCCATGATGTTTATTCCCTCCCAAGAACGAAAAGCTTCAAATATGTTACTATCTACCACAAAATCCATAGAGAATAACTACCTATTATACATATCATTTATAAATTGGTTATAATATTATATGGGTAATATGATACTAATGGTTCAGACCCCAAATGTATATCTAATGTTATATATTATACATGATCACAAAAATAATAGGTAATCGACTGAAATTGATGTTGAAAAACATTCAGATACCATGCTATCTTCACACTCGTCACTAAAAAAATTACTTCTTCTTTTGATTACATTGATAGTTGGAAATCTTGGTAGTTTTGAGAAATTATAAACATCAAATGATTGTTATTATTAATTAAATTTTAATTACCATAAAATTTCTAGGATTGGGGATTCTAGTATTTTGATGGTAAATGATTTCTTTCGTAACATCATAATTGTAATATATATAAATGTTTTTTAGTTGGCTTTATAATCTGTAGAAAAATTGACTGAAATAAACATTTTGGTTTTTAAAATGGGTTTTGATAGTTAAATCTTACTATAGATACTTTAATCTATTTACATTTGAAAAATACATGGGTTTCTTATGTTCAATTTCAAAACTCATATCATTATTTAGAATATATTAATAGGTCACTATATCATAAAAAAATATTCATTTAAACATAAAAATGAAATATATAATTTGAATTATATCTATGAAATGTTGATTATAGTGTATTACAAATTCTTAATGTACATCATGTGTGGCCAGTTTGAAGGAAACCCATGCATGGGATAAAACAAATAAACAGATGGCATATCCAAATTGAGGGTGATGAGAATATAATTCTTCCTAAAAAAATAAATATGAAATGAGAAAATAAAAATGATATTTTATATTGATAGATTGTATATTTCTACCCATACATTGTAGGTGTGACACCTATGATTTTGTGAAATATTTATTCAAATAAATTTATTATTTTTTATATTTTCAATTAAAAGATAACCTATATTAAAAATTCATTATAAGATTAAATTATTTTATCTTTTGTAACATGCAACAACTAGTTTATTCAAAAGCGTCCATGACATACAATACTAAGCTTTAGTGAACCATGAAATAACATTGTTTTTAAATATTTACATTATAACCAATTATTTAATAGCTGGGTATTAATAGGATAAAATAACATTTGAAATATAAAAATAAATTTCATACTCAATATAAATTTATTTACAAATTCAATGTACATAATCAATCAATTTTAGTAAAGTAATTATATTCTTTTAAAATATGTTTTCATAAAAAATGATTTTTTCCTATTTTTTATGAGAAAATATAATAATTAATCTATATATATTTTTGAAATTTTATATTATAAAATTAAATTTATTTTTTGAACCATCATATTAAAATTTAATTAAGGTGAAATTTTGGGATATTTCCAGAAAATATTGATTTTTCCTTGAATAGTGAAAAACACAGATCATAGTAAACTAACCTTTATTTTTTGGAAATTAGATATTTTAAATAAGAAATTATGTATTATAGAAACATAAATATTATTATTATTCCTTAATCAACATAAATAATTTTCAAAAAAAAATATATTATATATTAGAATATGTCTTTTTTTGGGTTTTAAAGTTGTTTTTTCTGAGAACTAGTTTAATGTTCATAATGTTTCTCCATTTTAATTAATTAATACAATAACTATTAAGAAATGTATAAAATTAAATTTATATTATATATATAAATTAATTTTTATTTATAAAATAATTATTATTATATATAGAGTTAATATAAAATCATCTTGTGGTTGAAAAAATTACACTCCTCGAAAAAACTCCTTTCTCATTGTATCTGCGAGATTAAATTTAAATTAAATTTTTACAGTTATATAAATTTTATTTGGAAAAATATATTACATAATTATAATAAATATGATTTATATTCTCTAATAAGGTGAACTCAAATTGTACCAAATTGAATAGTATAATCATTAAAAATAATTTACAGAGGTTAAGGTAAAAATGGTTTTACTGGGAGGGGTTAATAAAAAATGATACAGTTATAAATAAATATACACTATTTGAAAAAAAATATTATGGAAATATTTAGAACATATAAATTCTATTATCTAGAATGTTCTGTTATTGGATCCCTATGGCATGAAATTAACCTGAGGGGCATTATTTGTTTCAAAATATTTTAATTATGTCATTCACTTCACTTATCAATGTCCACCCATTCTCCCTTCCTATGTGAAAAGTAAAATCATTTTGGTTAGGACAATACATGAACATGTAACTTCCCAAATTCTCTCCTCTAATCCTATGAGCCTTATATTTAACATAAATTCAACCTGGGAAGCCTTTTGATGAAAACCTAAGGAGGATACCTAAAGAAGAGGTAACTTTTATCAACAAGCATTTCTGTTTTATTTCTTTTTCCACACAATATTATTATTATTATACCATGATGATAAAAAAACCTCATAATATTATATATTCTGATATTTTTATATGTAAATGTAATTACCTACAATCACCTATTTTTCTATCAAATTGATTATGAAATCATCGTACGTGTGTACGACAGACTACCACCTCACGAACCGATGTAATATATTTTTCCACTATCATATCTCAAATATAGATATAGTGATTTATTAATTATTCATATATGATAATAAATAGGTTATTATTCTTATTAAATAGTTATATCACACATACATTTACACTCCTCATTTTTTTGGGAATGCGATAACATCACTCATGTATACGAAAGACTTCCACCTCGCAAAGCAATGTGACTCGTCCAAATATTACATATAATGTAATAATGAATGATTTAATGAAAATAATTGATATATATTACATAAAAAATATTCTTAAATTTTAATATATCATTTAACTCTCTTTCTTTCAATTCGACAAGAAAATGGAACAATGTTCATGCATACGTACAATCTACCATCTCCATGAATGCTATTTTTATTTTTCTATCACTCAATTATATCGATATATATATATATTATATTTAAATCATGATTAAGATTATTTAGATTAAAAAATCATGATCAAATCAAGAGGACCAAATATAAATAATCAAAACAAATACGAAAAACATTTTTGTTATTGCTCGAAACGTAACGTTAACATGTAATTGTAAATAAAAACAAAATAAATAGTAATATGAAAATAATATATGGTATGATATGTATAAATATTCTTATATAATATATTTATAATTAACTTATATATATTATTCAGGAGTTTTGAATTTTTATGATGGAATTTGAGACTTAAGGTAATGGATTTCTAGTATCTCTTTTATTTCTTGGAGACATTTGAAAATTCACCACTTATTTCTTTAATGTTGTGTATATACAGACTATTATAAATATTATATCATGAATTATAATATAATCACAATATTTAATGTTTCAATTGATGTAATTATTTATCATTGGTTACAATTGAAAATATTACTATAGCAGTATGGGATTCTCGTATAACTTTTTTCTTTTGTGAGAAGCATTCCATATTCACCACCTATTTCATTTATCTGGTCTATAAAATTATCAGGAAAATAAGTTGTTATGAATCTCATGAAATTTATTGAGTTTTACATTTCCATTTTACGATCTCTCTTTCATGGTGTTTACGATTCAATAATTATAATGTCACTAAATGATTATTTTATCACTTTTTCTTCATTGAGACGTATGATTATGTGATGCACCTACCTTCATTTGTGTGGTTTATATAAAAACCCTATGGTGTATAATATCATGAATTTATTTATCCATATTATATTTTTCATTTAATTTAATTATATTTCATCATGGGACTTAAATTTCAATTTTACCAATGTGTTAAATATTTCATGTTACAATCTCATAATTTGTCAAGAATATTTATGATTATGTTTCCAATGATAAATTCAGGTGGAAATAATATCAAGGAACACATGAATTTTATTATACTATGGTTACTAATTATATTTTCAATTAATATATCCATTATTTTACTATTTATAACATAAAATAATTGAAAAAATATTTATAATAAAATCTTACTTTATTTACCTCTTTTGCAGAAAATAATTTTTCATCTAAAACATTATTAAATAAAAGGTTTTAAAAATTTTTTTAATCATTATTCAATTTATTTACCAAATAAATTTTTACAAATTATTTATTATATATAAAAATTGTTTTAAATGGAATCATCAAGTCATTTTAAAAAAATTATCATTTTTATTATACAGAAAATGTGAAGAGAATATTTTTTTAATATGTATGCCATGAATTAAACATCACATAATCATGAAAATTATTTCATTTAATGATTATTTTATAAAATTTCATGTTTATTTTTGATGAAAATTTTTCTAAAAATGGATTATTTTTAAAAAAATGATTTTAATGATATTTATCTTAATAAATGTCTTAAATGATTTTTACAAACTCCTCTTTATGTATTCATGGTTATTTTCAAAGGAAATGACTTCCAAAATTCCTTATGAATTTTTTGTTTTAAAAATTTATTTTCATTAAAAATGTATTCCCCTCAATAAATGTTTCATGTGATTTATATTTCAAAATCATTCTTTATCTAATATGACATTCTTTGATGTTACTTATGTGTTGTTGGGATATAAACCAAGGATACTATTCTTATTGTTTATCTGAATAGTTTTTGATGAAAACATGTTTATGAAACCCATTTACATTTCATGGGTTATACAATTATAATTGTTTTATAAAACTTATTTTTATTCCCTGCGTTACACCACGATAAAATTCTTATTAAACTCACGTATTTTTTCATGAGATATACCACGATATTATTCTTAAGATAACTTTATCTTTTTTCCTTGGGTTAAGATATGATAAAATGGTTAGATTTTTATAATACTGACCACATTTCCCTGGGTTATGATATGATGAAATGTTTGAGAAACCTATATCATTTTTTGTGTAATGGTATGATGAATTCTTTATGATATTGTAGAACACATGTTTATGATTTTCATTATATGACGGTTGAGACATATGTCTCCCATTAATGAATTTGATAATGATAAATATTTTATCATATCAGAGGATACAAGGGTGTTTATCTAAATCCTAAAAAATGGTAACATGAGTGGTTAGCACATGTCTGAAAAATAGGGTACATAGATGGTTAGCCCAAGCATGAAGCCGGTACATAGGTGGTTATCCCAAGTCTAAAATGTTATCAATGTATTGGTTGTTAAAATTAGCATAATATTTTTTATTTTTATGTGTATTCCAAAAATATATGTCATATGATAATGTTATTCTCTCATGGATCTGGTTCATTGATTCCCTTATGATTCATGTTTTATGAACAACCAATATTTATTCTATGAATCAATATGATGATATTTGATATAAAGGGTTTGTTTTTCCAATGTTATACTCATGTTATCATACCCTTATGTTCATGGTATAATTATTTATCTCCCTTGTTTACCCATACCGAGCATCTGAGATCACTATTTCTTTTGTTTCTATTCTCTTGATTATGATGAAAGGTTTTTAGTAAGACTACAAAAGGGGAAGATCTTTAAAAGAGACATTGAATATTTTTCACAAATTAAGATGATTTTGTTCCTTGTTTTCAATGGAACTAAACTATAATGGTCCCCAAGAATGTTTTATTGTAATGTAATGGTTATTTATCATCAAATCTAAAATATCCATGTATTAAAATTCCTAGTCACTATATTTGGTATTAGAGGAAATATTTAGTTATCCTTTGTAAACTAGGATGAGAAAATTTTTATGATATCCCTAGGGATATTTCTAAGGATATTTCTATTATTTTCATTAAAGATAAGTCTAATGATGATTCTATATATATGAAAATGACCTGGTATTGTGATAATATTTAGATCAAGTGCTTTCCATGAAATTACATCCTTGTCTCGATATAATAAGTGGATATGGATTTGGTATAGTGGTACCTATGGATAATTACTTTGAAAAGGGAAAATTGAGCAATAATCGATCATCACATGACACATGACAGTGGTCCTTACTGAAAACCTAGTTTAAAAGTCCATGGGGATATTATTTAGAAACTAAGAGTCTCTTTAAAAATTGTCATGAATGATTTAAATAGATGGTGACTGTGAATGAACATGGATAAATCTATTTTTTCAGAGACTAAAAATATGGTGTCATGATTTATACATACTATATGTTATTGTTTCATTATTATGTGGTTTCCGACTATTATTAGTGTTACTAGCACAATTATTTTTGGTTTTAGTCAATAAGAGAAATTTGAAGCAACTTGGTTAACAATTTATGTGATTTAATTTTTGTTAATGAGAATAAAAATGTTATGATGACTTCAGTAAATGATATTTTAATTATGCCTAATTGGTCCTCAAAAAATGTGTTTGAAAATGTTCACCTGGACCAACTCTCAGACTCACCAAAGGAGATAAGAATAGAGTTCCCTATGAGTCTAGGTAATAGTGACCATTGAGTAAAGAATATTCAATTTCATGTATGTTAAGAATGTGTTAAGAATCATAGAAGGCAATGTATTAGAGGAATGAAAAAAAAAATTATATGTTGGAAAGGATAAAAAGAAAGTAAATTCAAAGGAAAAATGAAATGTTTGGTTAACAAAATAGATGATAATAGTGGACTCCCTAAGGTATCATCGACTGTGAATATTTTAAATTTTGAATGTATAGGAATTAAGTAAATAGATGTCATAATTTGAAATTTCATGAAGATAATCAGCAAGGATGTATGATTAATAGATTTTTATAGATGATAATGAGACTATGAATGAAATATGAAAGGAAATAAGTATTACGAAATAAGGTGATAAAGCCTATATAATGGTTTGAGAAGTATGTGGGGTGATTAAAGTATTAATGAATTGGAATTCAATGAGTATGAAATATGAATCATGAAATATATAAGGATTTTTCTGTATATCTATCTCATTAATGATCTTCAAGAATACTTTAAATGGTACTGATGGACTAGAAAAACTGATATTTTTATTTATGTAAAGATAGAGTGGTTCATTCTATCATTGATAGAGTTTACAACTATTTTGTATATATAAAATATGATAAAAAATATATGGTTTTATACAAGGATTTAGAAATCATGTATGTTTTCAATATATTCTTATGGTAATTCAGGTTATTACCATGTTTAAAAAGAATAAATGATGAAGGTATTTACATGTTTGGTATATGAAAATCAATAGCTATTTTATAATATATGGTTAGATTAATATTAAGTTGATATTAAGAAATTTATTTGGATTTTATATAAACTTTTTATTTTTGAAGGTTTATAACGATAACCATTTATTGAACGGTTTAATTTGATTTTATATTAGGTTTTAAATATTAATGTATTAGTTAAAAATATAAAGATTTATACAAAACACGTATTGAACATTTTCATTTCATATCAACTACAGATCAAATTAATATCATATAATTCTATTATGAATCATACTATCTATTAAAAGTGAATTTTAGTGCTTCAAGAATAAGAAAATAATTTTCGGATATTTATATTTTCGAGTATTCAATGAATTGGAAATTGATAGAAGGAGCGGATGGAATTGTTCTTAAGAATCAATAACGTATCAAGTAAGTATATTTACTTATTTATTTAGATAGTAAAATAATTACCTGAATATAGGAAATGGATATTGAAAAAAATGGTCAACCTAATATGTTAATTTTTTTGAATTGATGGTATTTTAAATCATCAAATATTTATGGTTTTGAGGACCTTAACATTCCAATGAAAATTCACTTTCTTGTGATCAATGATCCCTATCACCCTATATAAATATTTTTTATTTTAATATTTGTACAAATATTCACTTCCCAACTATGATCTCAAATATGGAAACCTAGTTATGAGTTAATTTAGGTTTCCTTTATGCCTATGATAGAGATAGCATTCAAGACACACGACACTATCCTTTAGCGAACAATGAAATAATATTTTTCTAAATATGTTCATTGTAACCTCGTCATTTTATAAGAAATTATTGATAATATAAAATAATTTATGAAATATACTTATTAGTTTCCAGCCCAATATAAATTTCATTCGAAACAGTTAGTTAATAATCAATGAATTTTAGTAAAGTAATTATATTCATCAGTAATATTTTTTCATCAAAAATGTTTTTTTCATCATTATAACAAAATATTATTATACTTTTATACAGATTATAGAAAATTTATTTGAAAAAATTAGTTACATTTTTAGAAACATCATATTGAAAATGAATCATGCTAATATTTTGGGATTTTCTGGAAAATATTGATTAATCAGTGAATAGTGAAAATACAAATTTTTGTAAAAAGATACCTTATTTTTAGTAAATTATGTAATTTAAAATAAAAATTTTCTTTTAAAAATATATTCTAAAGTACATAATATTTCTCTATTTTTCTTTATTAGAATAATCCATAATTAGGAAAGTTTTAAATTAAATTTTTTTATTATATATCACTATTTTTTAATTTATATTTAAAAAGTAATTATTATTAGGCATAGAGATAATATAAAATCATATAATGGTTGAAATAAACTATACTTCTCAAACCCACAAATTCTTATCACACATACATGATTGTTTCCGACGCTTTTACCGAGGCGCGCGCGTCCATCCGTGTGGAGGTCGTGCGGCTTTGTTTCCCCGCATTCCTGCTTTCTAAAGGCAGGCGACATCTGTTCCTTGTTCAGGGACGTCTGCTCCTTGATCGAAATCGGGATGATGGGATGTCAGTTCTTCCTCTTGAGGATCCCTCCTCAGAGCTCGTCACCATGTCCGGGTCTCCCTCATAGATTTAATACGTTGTTCTTGAAACTCTTCCCAGCGCCATATTCATGGACGCCGGTTAATTATGCCGCTTCCGTCGGGACATTCCAAGGAGTCCGGTCAGGGCAGAAACCTTCGGTTGGGAGAGTAGTCACGTCGAGGCATAATTGACATGTCTGAGCACTGGGGATTGACATGTCTTTCTTTAGTCCCTTATTATAGGGCTTCTCGAGGGCGCGGAATCCCGAGGCATCCCACATCAAACGCGGGGAATTTGCTTGCCATAGGCACGTCTCTGAGGTTTTCCTCAGCTTCCCATGTTTAACATGGGGTATACCGCAAGTTTAACGTCCAACGGAGATGGATCGGCCTGATCAGGACACTAACTAGAGTGGATCAGATTGAAGAACCCCTTAGAGGGAAAACCGATGTTGGGGTCAGCGCGTGGGCGGCTTCCCGAGTATTGTGGAAGGGGATAGGGTGATATGATCACACTGAGACGTGGCGGCCCAGATGGGAATCAGGACGGATAGTGGTGGTGAAGGGATGAAGTGGGGATTACACTCTGATGTGGCCCACTATGGATTTGAATGCCGAATGTTCGACGTCATGGTGAACCTAGGGGGTCCACTGGTTGTGGGTTTGAACCTCATGGAGGCTTCCTACGTACCGCGCCTTAGCACAGATCAAGATTCCGTTGTTCTGGTATACAGTTTAACATCATGAGGGACGAAGACACTCGATTTGAAGAGACGACTGAGTGGTAGGATTCAACCTCATGGGGGTGTCCTACATACCATGCCTTGACATGGATCAAAGACCACGTAGTTCAGATTGGACACTGGAAGGCCGATGTGAAGGTGAACCTTGAGGGTCCACTACTGGTGGAAGAACCGACGTGAATGCGACCGGAACGACAGAGTGGTTGGCTTGAACCTCATGGAGGTTTCCTACGTACCATGCATAGCACGAATCAAAGACCCCATAGTTCAGATGTACAGTTTAACATCTTGCTGGACGGGGCATACAATTTAACGTCATACTGGACGAAGCGGGCTGTTTAACGTCTTGCCAGACAAGGGATGCAGTTTAACGTCATGCTAGACGAGGGAACTCGAAGTGAAGAGACGACCAATTGGTGGGCTTGAACCTTGTGGAGGCTTCCTATGTACCATGCCTTGACATGGATCAAAGACCATGTAGTTCCGGTGTGGGGCTTATACTCTAAGGCGGCCCATGATGGCGTCATGGTCGATGCGAACTCTAAGCCCACGTGAGTCGTGCTCGGTGTGGGAAACAAGAGGTAGCATGGACCAGACGATCACGTCGCGAAGGGTGCATCCATGAGAAACAAAGAGGGGCTTATGCATTAGGCGGCCCATGACGTTGGGACTTACTCCAAGGTGGAGGCCCAAGGTGTGGCAAAGCATAGTGGGAGAGGGGCTTCACTGGCTCCGGCACCGAGGAAGTGAGGAGGTGCGTAGGCAAAACCTTCCTCTGGTGGGGCTAAGGGGCTCACACAGAGGTGTCTGCCCTTCTTTTCCATGGATAAAGGTCACTCCATGAAAGAGGATATCATCCCCTGTGAAGAACAGGGGGGCATGCAGAATGTCCAAGGTGGGGGGCACCCGACGTGAGAGACACGGGGTGATGTCACAGCTTAACGTCGTGTGTTGAGGACGGCGTGCTTGGCAGTTTAATGTCCTGAAGCTCGAGCGAGGTGGGTTTACTCTACACCCCTAGGACTTACATAACCGATACTCTCTACCCCTTATGGGAGGGAAGGAATTGGCAATCCCATGGAGAAGGGGGGTCGCAGAGCGAACCATCGAGGGGCCCGCATTAGCGTGGCTATGTGAAGAAGCAATAGCCATTAGCGTGCCAATGCGAAGAAGCATTAGGCAAAGAAGTGCTACGGGAGGTGTTGTTCGGGGGACTTTGAAATCACATCGTGCGAGACTGGAGGGCCGCACGGGAAGAGAGATTTCAAAACAGATGGGTCCACAGGCGAAGGCCATGCGGAGCTCGGTTGCTTTGCATAAGGGAGGGCACTTGCAAGCAAAGGGTACTTCGCGAAGTGGTATGCCTCGACCTTAGCGTGGGGCAGGGGTGTGATTGGGGGGTGCTTCGCGAAGTAGAATGGTATTTGCGGAGCACTGCTTCACAAAGCTTAGGTACTTCGCAGAGAAAGGTATCGCTATGAAATATGCTTCGCGAAGTACAGTGTCCCTGCCTTAGCAAGTGGATCACGTGTACAGGATGGGTGTTTCACTAAGCATAAACGCTCCGCGGCTGCCCGGGTCCCTTAAGGGATTCCCCTTCCTTTGCGAAGGCCCTTAGGATTCGCGAAGGGCATCCCTCTCGGAAGAGGGGCTCAAGACAAGACAAGATGAAGCCCTTTCGCAAATCAAATATACCTCGCAGAGATCATCCTTCCCAAAGCGGCAGATGCTTAACGATTCGGGATTTGAAAAGCAAAAAGGTCGGATTGTCCATTCGGAGAGCTCAGGGGGAGCTCTATATTTATAGGCAAGAGGCGCCGTGGAGTAGGGCTCACACGGTGGGAAAGGTGTGCGGCGCTTCACGGCGCATTCGGGAACGTCAGGGCGTTCGCGAAGCATTAACGCCTCGGGTCTTCATGGCGGGTTCGCGAACGTCAGGGCGTTCGCAAAGGGATCTCGCCTCCGGGGCTTCGCGGCTAGTTCGCGAACGTCAGGCCGTTCGCGAAGCATTTAGCCTCCGGGCTTCGCGTTCTTGCTTTGCGCGGAAGCTCTTGGGTGGGTTTCTTCTTCCTTGTCCATCCAATATTTTGGTGCCTAAAAATGCCCCCCCTCAGACATGGAGCCGCAGAGGAGTCAAGGGTCGGAGTCTGATGCGAAATCTCAAAAATCACCGGTGGTCTATGATAAGGCCTCACGAAGAGGGCACGCGAAGAGGACAACGGTCGTGCTTCGCGGACGCACCGCGAATTTCCAAGCGGGCAAGACGCACCACAATGCTCCGGATCGCCACCTATATATATAGGGGTGTTAACCACTCTTTTGTCTTCATTCATCTCTGCGCCTTTTTGCTTTTTCTTTCGATTTGCAAAGCTCTGCGTACTCTCAGTCTTCCCATCGTGAATCGAGCTTCTCGGCGAATGCGAGTCTCTGACTCCGCGACTGCGCCAAGCGACTGTGTGTTCAAGCCGAGCCTAAACTCTGTGTCTTGACTTCGCGAAAGAGCTTCGCCCAGGTCCTTCGTGGCTGATCTTCGTGAGGCAGTCATACTTTTTTCAAGTCCTGACACCGCGATGGCCCGTTTAGGAGCTGTACCAGGGGTACTTGCCGCTGCTGCCCGGAGGGACGAGATGGCCGATAGGCTTGGCCTGGGGGAACTGATCTGAAGCAGTTCAGACCATGATTCTCTGACGGAGCTTTTTTCGGAAAGCCAAAAGAACTATCCAGTGTGCATGAAGATGCCTTTGTACGGATTTGGGCTGAGGGACGACGTCTTCATCCATGAGGCGAGCAGAGACGAGCCTGTTTTCTAATTCAAGAGCACACCATGCCAGCGCCAATGGATCAGGGCGGCTGATGGTCATGCACGGGAGGACTTCATACCCGTAACTGCCGACTGTCTGCACAACTATCTGAACAACGCCGACGGGAAGCTGTTGAGACCGGAGACGTCCCCTCCAATGTACCGCACCATCCTGAAGACGACTTTGGGGAATCCAAAGAAGGGGTGGTCCGATGAATGGGACCTGCGCCAGGGTGGAAACTTCTCCGATTATTGGGCATGGGTCTACTAGGTAGGCGCGTCATGTGAGGACTTCAGGGCCGAGCTGAGGTGAGTGGGCCTATATGAGGCTTCATGGGCCTCCCAATTCCACATCTATCTGCCAAAACAGCTGATGCCAGAGCTGTTGAGCAGGTGGTCGTCTGGGACCAACACATTTCATCTGCACCATGGAGAGGTGGGCATCAGTCTTTGGGATGTCGACCAGATCTTGGGGGTCCCGATATTGGGGGACATGTACGACGAGTTCCTCCCCGTCAAGAGTTCATGGGAGGACTCAGAGAAGATGTCATGGCTGGCACTGGCATTGATGGGATTTTTCCCTTGGGAGGACAAGGAAGCGGTGAGGGACGTCCACTTTAGGAGGTGGTTCAAGCATTTTCTCAACTTCCTGGAGAGTCGAGAGTTCCTTCCGAGGCCTCAAACTTGTCCGAAGGGGGCTCGGCGATGCAAGGAGCACTCGTACTGGTGGATTTTGGAGGACAACTTGTGGAAGACATGGGGCTTCAGCGTCAGCACCGAACATCATCCGATAGTCAGGCTAGCGGCATTTATCGTGACCCTTATCTGTGGTTGGATCCTACAGATGAGGGACACCAACATGGGAGTGCGGGCCAGCTTGTTCCTCATGGAGTCCATGTTGGTCATGGGACAGCAGGTCAATCTGGGGATCCTGATGCTTGCCAATCTGTACCGCATGTTGCGGCATGTTAGCGAGGGAAAGAAGTCGCCGAGGATATGCGGGCCCTTCCACCTTCTGTATGGGTGGGTCACAGCGCACATCAGGAGGGTGTGTGAATATACAAACCCTATCTCACCACCGGGGTCGAATTTTCGACCCTCCATCTTGAACGCTGCTGGGAGCTTTCTGAACAAGCTGGCCATACCGATGGTGCTGAACCGGGTATGGAAGGTGGAAGAGTTCAACTTCCACAAATTCCCATTGCCGATGGGGGTGCTCGCTGATGATGGTCGGGGGACGGAGGAGCACCGAGCATATCTCCTGGCCTTTCGAGGAAGAGTTTAGTGGCGCGGGTGGATCGCGATCCGTTCTGTGAACCGTATACCCCGCATCGGTTCGCGAGGCAATTCCGGTGCCTGCAGCGGCTGACCCCGCAAGTATACCGAGGGATACGTCATGAAAAGCACCTGTGCATGATGAGGTAGTTATGTCTCATGTTCACGTGGGAGGACAGAAAAATGAAAATGAAGCTGCCTTCACCTACTGCTGCCTTCGGGCTGGTAAAGGAGTATGCCATCAGCTGGGAGGTGGCTTACCCGGGAGAGGTGCTGAAGCAACCGACCATTCGAGCCAGCGACGGTGGGTCTCTCTCTTACCGAGGTCGAGGTCGGAGGGTGACGAGGTCTTCTTGTGGTGGCGAGGCTGCCGTGACGATGAGAGCTGCACCAGTCGAGGAGGAGGTAGCGGGGGCGGATCCTGTGGTCCCGGACGAACAATGCCATCCAGAGGGGCGACCACCGAGGGGATTCCGCAGGATATCCACCCAGGCTCCAGGGAAGCGGTTGCGCCACATCGACCTAGCGGAGAATGTCGTCTTTCTGGAAGCTTGGGACATCTGGAATGTCAACCGGAAATTCCTCAGCCCACCTAAGATGTGGGCACACTTGAATCGGCTCGGGATGGAGCTTTTGGGCATAGGCCCTATCCAGACCAGTTTCACAGTGTCTCCGGTGGAGGTGGAGCAATACTTGAACGAGCTGGAGGATTACGTTTACTCTCGCGGCATCCCACTCCCAATGACAGACCGGGTAAGGGTACTACTGGATCGAATGGTTCCTCCGCACCCATCAGCCGCTGATCTGAGGGAGCGTTTCCCCCTACCGGAAGATTCATAAGAACCCTCCTGGGGAAACGAGGCCGGTAGAGGGAGTCTATTGGAGGAGGGAGAAGTCGGTACTCAAGGCTCGGACTCCGACGACTTCGTAGAGATCCTCGATGTAGCATTCTGAACTTCTTTCCCCACGGTCCGTTCTCAGGCCTCTATGGGTTTCTTACGAACACGTGAACCATGCAGAAGGAACTTGTGTGCAAGCAGCGCTCGCGCTCGGTGGGTGACGACGCAGGGCCTTCGGGATCTGATCCTATGGCCGCGTCCAGTTCGGTGTCTGGCAGGGCTGGGGCACCAGAGGTGGCTCTCCCAGAATCCCCAGATCTTCCGACAATATACAGAGGGCCTCGTGTAGGGGCCTCGTCAGCGTCGGCTCAAGAGCAGCACCAAGGGTTCGACCTCTATAAGTCTCCTTCCCTGGATTCACTGCCGTCGTGCACAGGTTGTGCTTAACTAACGTCCATATCCTTCCATGTTGCGTACATTTTTTCGAATGGCATGGGCTAATGCGGCGAGGCTGGTCGGGATGTCAAGCGGTATCCTTCCCATGGGCTTTCCAGTGATGGTGGAGATAATCACTCCGCCTACCTGCCCGGCAGCACTTCCTATTGCTGGTGGGACCACTGGTAGTGTCATCCCTAAGGTCGTTGAGGTGGGATCCGATGGTGAGGATCAACCAGCTGCCCGAGGTCCTGTTGCGCCTGCTCCAGCGCCGGATGTCGCTTCAGGTCCAATGCTAGACGCTGACCCTATCGAGGACTTCTTACGGGCGTATCCAGCATACGAGCCTGCCGATCGGGCGGACTGGGACGAAACGACCTCTGATGAAGAGGACATCAAGATCTTATGTGGTCGATCATGGAAGCTAATCAGACGCTTCATCAAGAAAACCCCCCGAGAGTAATGGCTGGATGAGATGGGAAGACTCTGCCCACGGCTGCACGAGTTATGCACTGGGGGAGTGGATGCCCAGCATCTTCATGTGCTCGTCCGAGACCTTATGGCTGAGAAGATCTGGGAGTATGATCGCGGGCTCAGCGTGGGCTGGCAGCGGAGGAAGGAGACCACTATCAAGAAGCTCCAGGAGGTTGAAAATGAGGTTCGACAGCTACTAATCTGGGAGGATGAGCATTCGACCATTCTCAAAGAGCAATCTGAGCTGATCTCACGGCTAGAGGCCCAGCTGCCAGAGGCGGAGGAGGGCCTGAAGCAGGCTTTTGACAAGATGGCCATCATCCAGGCCGGCGTGGAGCGGGCCAGAACTAAGGCTGATTAACTGCGCCCCATCGCCGCTGAAGGAGAGCGGGAGCTGGGTCGACAGCAGCAAACCCTGGATGCCACAAGTCAGAGGGTGGTGGAGCTACAATGCTCTTTTGATGGGGTCAATCCATACATGGGGGGAGTTGACCCTCTAGTACTATAAAAATTGCAAACTCTTTAATGGTACTCTCGTACTTCGATTTTCTTCTTTGAATGTCGTAGCATGCACGATTTCCACTTTTTTCACCGGTTTGTTGAATCCATACATAGGATTGAAAACCAGGCTTCGGGCCTCCGGGGTTTGGGTAACCGGTACGGATTTCTGGGAACTAGGACGGACCAGACTGGAGAAAGGAGTTCTCAGAATAACTAAATTATCGTTTCTAGTGTGCTCTTGCGCACGAACGGTGCAACACCAGGGGCGCTGAAATCGTTCCGAACATATGGGGATGGAAAGCGTGAATCACGATACCCACGATTCGAAACGTTGTGAGGGTGGCATGACAGCAAAGAACAATCGTTAACCGCAGTAGAAAAATGATGTCTTTACTGCATTAGCCTGAAATGGGGACAACAAATGAGGGTCGACTGTTGACCGTGTTCGAAACACAGGACCATGTCACAAATGTTGTCACTCTGTCTTCCGGGAATTTGGCCCAGGACAGTAGGCAGAACAGGGGTCGGGCCTTAAAACTGCTAGGGGGTTCCTTGGAACATTGGCCCAGGAGAGCAGGTAGACCATAGTTCAGGCCTTGAAACTATTAGGGGGTCCCTTGGAACATTGGCCCAGGACAGCAGGTAGACTATAGGTCAGGCCTTAAAACTGTCAGGGGGTTCCTTGGAACGTTGGCCCAGGACAGCATGTAGACCATAGGTCTGGCCTTAAAACTGTTAGGGGGTCCCTTCAGACATGGAAAAGGACGAGAGTACGAATATGGGGCACGCAATGCGTGGAATGTGGAGTGAGGGTTTGTTCAGGTAGAGTCCAACACTCATGAGACTGCACCACCGTGGTGGGAGTACGCCAAACGGGCGCATTGGTTTGATCATGGATCTTTCCTTGATTCAGAAAAGGCCTCTCTGGTGAGGGAGTCTATTGCTTCCCAATATTTTTGGGGAATCCTAAACTTGTCCAGGGCGGAGTTGTGGTTGTTCGATTCCTTATTAAGGGTCCGGCCAAGGGGCTGGAAAGGGGATGAATGGGTTTTACAACTCCTGGGGGCTGGACCCTGGGTAAAGTACCGGGGTGTCTCTATATATCCCATGAGGAGGGGAATCAAGCCACACGTAGTTCTGAGAGTACATTTTAACGTCATGTAAGACGATATACCTGCTTGTGCTGGTACACATTCCACCAAAACTACTAAGCCCACGTGAGTCATACTCGGTGTGGGAAACAATAAGTAATGGAGAACATTCCCTGACACAATAGGGGTCATTCTAGGGTGAGGGGACGTTCGGTGAATACCAGCCCAATGATGCTAACACATTCATGTGGCGCACTCAAACGTGCGAAGAGACAAACCGAGTATATCAGAATTCTACGTGAACATGAGGAAGTAGAAATGTGTGAATCATGACACTCAGGATTTGGATGGTAGTGATGGCGGTGTAATGATATGGGAGTACTACTAATCGTGGCGGAAAAGTAGAATCAATATTGCATTGACCTAGAATGGAGACAGACAAATGAGGGTCGACCGTTGACCGTTTTCGAAACACGGGACCTTGTTGCGAATGTCGTCTGAAGTCTTTCGGGGCATTGGCCTAGGAAAGTGGGAGGAGTATAGATCAGGCCTTAAAACTGTTAGGGGGTTCCTTGGAACATTGGCCCAGGACAAAAGGCGGTCTATAGGTCAGGCCCTAAAACTGTTAGGGGTCCCCTCAGACTTAAAAGTGGGCAATTATCCAAATGGAAAGCCCCTGAATCTTGGTCATGGAATGAGGGGATTTCCCCATGAAGACTCCACACTCCGTGCTTTGTCAAAACGCATATGGATTCGTCAATGGGAGTATCAGGCAGAGGAGGACGAGTCCCTTCCCTGAGGGGGATCTTAGTTTAGGGTCGTAGATTTCGGACCATAGGAGATCTTAGTTTAGGGTCATAGAGCTCAGACCAGGATATATCTTAGTGTAGGGTCGTAGAGCTCGGACCTGGTTAGAGAATGGTAAACACACGGGAGGGTGGTCACTGAGGGCATGAGCCCCTCTTACCATGTGTTCTCTATTCTCTGGAGGGGTGCTCGAGTCAAGGGACCGAACACGAGGAAGGGGCTGGGCTCACGGGGAATACCCGAGCATTCCTATGTATCTCATAAGGATGAGAATCAAGCAACACGTAGTTCTGAGGGTGGCATGGTATAGTGAGGTACAACTGCAAAGGATGGAAGGGGCGCGGGGTCTGGCCCACGCGCCATGAGAACCGGTATTTGATATATCTCATTTGTCCATTAAGGTGAGTGGATTTTTTGTGTGTGAAACGACAGATCTAGGGTATCAAGTCCTGGTGTCGCCACAATAATCAAGCCATAGTAGGTGTTGATAAATGGTACGGCACGTGGCCAATACCCAACGTGATGTCCTCCATAATGAGGTGAAAAAAATGCAGCACCATTTTTCATCGTGCGGCCAGGACTATAACGTCACAGTTTAGGGTCGTGTGATTAGGACCAGGCATGAATTTTAACGTCATGCATCGCAGACGTAGCAGAAACGATGCTAGATGGGGAATGTGTGTGGTGTCGCGAAACATAACCGACGTGAATATGGACATAATCCTGCATCAAACCCTGCACCATTCCGAATGGGAGACCTCAAGCCGAGGGTCCTATGGTGAGGTGAGAGGTAAAATCCCAATGGAGAGACTAGCTCCCCAAACTGGCTGGGCCCGAATATGGATGTCCGGGCGGTTCTACGTATCCCAATAGGATTAAAATCATGCTCTACGTTGTTCTAAGGGGTGTAGTTTAACGTCATGAGGGAAAGAGAGAAGGGCTAATTCTTAAAATGGGGTGTGCGCAGCGCAGCTATTGTAAACCCGACGTGGATGGGGACATGGTCCCATATCACGCCCCACAGTCCCGTGATCAGGGCCCCGAAGGTTGGACCGCAGAATAAAATTTGCTGAATTCGAGCTGGACCCAAAGACATGAGGTCTGGGTATTCCTATGTATCCCATCAGGGTGGGAATCAAGCCAGACGTAGTTCTGCAAGGATCTTAGTTAATGGTCTTAGAGCTCGGACCATGGATATCTTAGTTTAAGGTCTCAGTGCTTGGACCATAGAAGATGATACCTTTCCGAGTTAGCTTAGACCTCAACCCAATACCTAATCCCACGTGAGCATATCACGGTGTGAGAATCAAGGGGGGAAGATCCTTATCGCAATACTTGGAAAAGCCACCAGAGGGAAGTCAGTGAACGGCCCTGATGGACACCATAACATGGCTTCATTCCCCGACATGCGGATGCGCACTGAGGGGTTGTAAAAAGAGTGTTGAGACTCTACTTGGACAAGATTGAGTGAAGGAGGGTGTGAATCACACAACCAACACTTTGGGATTAATGGGATCTTGGGCGTAATGACATAAGAGTACTGCTGTCCATGACGGAAAAGCGGCATCAATATCGCACTGACCCATAGTGGAGCAACAAACGAGCATCAACCGCTGACCATATTCGCGACACAAGATATTATCGATTCATCGTCCGAAACCCTCGGGGGCATTAGCCCAGGACAGCAGGTAGAATATACGTCAGGCCTTAAAACTGATAGGGGGTTCCTTGGAACATTGGCCCAGGACAGCAGGTGGACCATGGGTCAGGCCTTGAAACTGTTAGGGGGTTCATTGGAACGTTAGCCCAGGCTAGCAGGCGGACCATGGGTCAGGCCTAGAAACTGTTAGGGGGTTCCTTGGAACATTATCCCGGGACAGCAGGCGGACCATGGGTCAGGCCTTGAAACTGTTAGGGTGTTCCCCTAGGTGTGGAAGGTAATGAAAGCCCTGATGAAGAGAAGCACGAAGCCTGAAAAGCGAAAGGAACATGTCTTGAGTAGAGTCTGAAATTCCAGGTAATAACCAAAGTACCCTTAGGCACATCGGTGAACCACCGAAAAGGGTCAGCGAGACGACTCCGAGGGGAGAATAGGCCGAGGGGCCGATGTGGGATAGAGATTCCCAGGAGATGGGGCTGGACCTGAAGCCTAGGCATTCAAACGACCCTACATATCCCATATGGTTGGGAATCAAGCCACACATAGTTCTAGAGGTGCAGTTTAACGTCATGCATGAAGAAAGAGGGAGTAAGGCATTCCCAAACGGGAGGCGTATGGTGCAGCAAGAAAACCGACGTGAATGAGGACATAATCCCATGCTCACACCATATGTCTCGCAAAAAGTGGAAACATGGGCCAAGGGCCCGAAGCGGGATAGAGATTTCTAGGAGATGGGGCTGGACCTGAAGCCTAGGCATTCAAGCGATCCTACGTATCCCATAAGGATGGGAATCAAGCCATACATAGTTCTAAAGGTGAAGTTTAACGTCATGCAGGACGTGATGCAGTTTAACATCTTATGGTATGGGTTGTAGTTTAGCGGCTTGCGGGACAGGATGTAGTTTAACGTCGTGTCGAATGGGATGTATTTTATCATTGTGTCGGATGAGAGCATGGAGGCCCGAAAAAGGCCATGGGGCCTTAGGCTGAGCCTCAGTTAGGGGGTGGGTATGGCATAGCCAGTAACCCAATGTGAATAGGGAAGTGGTCCCATGCTACACTGTACACTCCCTGATAGGAATCCTGGGTCGAGGCCCCGAAAAGGCCAAGGGGCCAATATGGGTGGTTCAGTCAGGAAGGCCTGACCGACTTGCAGTTTAATGTCGTAAAGTAAGGAGAGGGACCATGGGCCCGGAAAGGCCGAGGGGCCTGAGGCGGAGCATCGGTCAGGGGGTGGGTACGGCATAGCCAGTAACCTGACGTGAATGAGGACAAAATCTCATTCTCACAGCATACACGCCCTTATTTCATAGAGGAGAACTAGAGCCGTGGGCCCGGCTGTTGACACCACTTGGAAGAAACTTTGTCGCTCCAGGATGGGGTAGGATGCATTATTGATCTTGGGGTCAACCAGCAGATTCAGGGAACTGTTGACCATGTTCGAAAACACAGCGCCCCTATGATGACCAGTCATGACTTACTCGACGTAAGTTGGGGCAAGTGTGCACCCTGCCATATTTCATAACCCGAGGGGAAGATCTTGGCTTTTGGTCTGGGCCAACAGACGAAATGTCCAGGAATTCCTATGTATCTCATAAGGATGAGAATCAAGCCGTACATAGTTTTTGAAGGCCATGCAGTTTAACGTCATGCGGTAAGGACGCGGGAGAATAAAAGAAAGGGATTGAGAGCATGGTGCAACCATTATAATCCTCGCATGAGTGGGGCCAAGACAACCTACTCCATAACATGTGAGGACTATCCAAGGAAACTATACCCAGAGGGGATAGTCAAAATGAAGAGACTGGGGCTGGGCTCAAGACGGGATGTCTGAGCGTTCCTACGTATCCCATAATGATGGGAATCAAGCCATACGTAGTTCTTGAAGTACAGTTTGACGCCATGCATTACAAAAGACACACCTCATCGAGGGATATGTATGGTATGGAGGGTAACCCGACGTGGATGAGGATATAACCCCATGCTACGTCATACAATCATGCGGGAGGGTCTGAGTCGTTGAAGGCCACGAGGCTTCAGTAAGGGAGGCTTGACCGGCATGCAGTTTATCGTCTTGCAGAGAGGACGGGGGCCATGGGCCTGAAGAAGGGAGGCCAATAGGCCTGAGGGTGAACCTTGATTGTGGGGTGTGTACGTCATGGCTAGTAATCCGCCGTGAATGGGGACATGGTCCCATACCACACCGTACAATCCCACAGAGATTTTGGGCCAGGGGCCTGAAAAGGCCAAGGGGCCTGGAAAAGGATGTCATGATTTGGGAAAGATGTACGGCATGGCCAGTAATCCGACGTGAGTGGGGAGATGGTCCCATAACACACCTAACAATCCGAAGGAGATCCTGGTCCAGTGGCCTGAAAAGGTCAAGGGTCCTAGAAAAGCCGTGGGGCTTGAAGCGGGACATCGGTCAAGAGAGGTGCAAGACGCGGCGAGTAGCCTGACTTGAATGAGGACATGGTCCCATACTACGCCGTACAATCCCTAATCACGAACTTGGGTTAGGATCCCAAAGAGACCAGGGGGCCTTGTTCAGAAAGTTCTAACCAGCTTGTAGTTTAACGTCTTGCAGCGAGGATGAGTGTACAGTTTAGGGTCATACAGGACCGTGCAAGGATCTTAGTTTTAGGTCATAGAGCTCAGACCAAAGGCATAGTTTAGGGTCGTGCTGGACCATAATGTGTAGTTTATGGTCATGTGGGGCCGCACAGTTTAAGGTCATGTTGGACCAAAGACGCTAAAGCAATGTACCACTTGAGGAACTTGGCGTTGGTGGGAGGAGTAATACGCTCACCATCTGTCATCACCAAGGAGTAAGCTCCATTGGGGTAAACCTTGTGAATGACGTAAGGTCTTTCCCATTTTGGATCCATCTTAGGTGGCTTCCTGCATGGAATCATTGGCGCTCGGAGGGCCAATACTAGGTCACCTTGCAGAAAAGAGCAAAGATGAACCTTTTTGTTGAAGGCTCTGGAATTCTTATTCTGATGACCTTCCAAACTGTGCAGTGCACGAAGCCTATCCTCGTCCAATGCTTCCAATTCGGCCAGACGGACATCGGCCACCTTATCGGGCACTTGCTGGTCATAGACTGCAGTGCGTAAGGGCGGAAGCTGGATCTCGATGGGCAGGACGGCCTCAGCTCCATACACTCGGGAATATGGAGTCACCTGGGTGGAATTGCGCGTCGTCATCCTATTGGCGCAGAGGGTGTTGGAGAGCTTGTCTAGCCAACTTTTATTGTTCGGACCAACCGTCTTTTGCAGAATATTAGTGAGGGTCTTTTTGAATGCCTCGATCTATCCATTTGCATGCGCATGATAGCGGGAGGTATGGTTTGAACGAATGTTGTACTTGGCGTACAATTTCTTCAGCTCGACTTCTTAGAAGTTGGTTCCATTATCTGTGAGGACAGCATAAGGGACTCCAAACCTGCATTGGTGAGCCGTCGCCGATGGGTATGGCCCCACGACCTCAAGTCCCCACACAGAAAATGGCCAAGAGTACTTGGTTGAGTTGTGAGGCTCTGGCAGACGATGTAGGAAATTAGCATGCACTTGGCACGCGTGGCATCTCTTGGAAAACTCAATACAATCAAGGATCATAGAGGGCCAGAATTATCCCAATCTCCATATCTGATGGGACAACTTTGGCCTAGCCTGGTGGGCACTGTAGGAACCGGCATGAACCTCTTGCATGACCTGACAAATCTCGACTCCATGAATGCAACGGAGGAGAACACCATCGAATCTCCGAATATAGAGAATCCACTCAAGGATGGGACCACTCTGAAGGGTAAACTGTATTGCACGGCATCGGATTAGCTCGCGCTCGACCCAATCATCTGGAAGGCAACCATTTTGGAGATACTCAACAAAAGATGCCCTCCAGTCGGGGGTGGCCTCAGCTACTACATCCGACGACCCTGGTGTCTCGGATGTGGAGGGTCTGGCGGTAAGATGGCTTACCCGCGGACCGTATTCATCCCCTTGGGTGGCGGCAGTGATAACTCTAAGGTGCGCCACATGTATGATATGGCCATCATGCTCGGGCTCTGCGAGTGACGCAACCAAGCTGGCCAAGGCGTCGGCTCGACCATTCTACGACCGAGGGACATGAGTAACCTTTTGTCGAGAAGGGAACTGGGCCATTAGGTGGAGGGTTCACTTCAACAGTGGCACAAGTTATGGCTTCCTGACGACATAATCGTCATTGACCTGCCTAATGACTAATTCAGAATCCCCTTTTATGTGAAAATGGGGCACATCGATTTCAAGGGCCAGCTCGAGGCCAGTGATGAGAGCCTGATACTCTGCCTCGTTGTTGGTGCAGTCTTCTGACAAAAGGAATGAGTATGGTAGTACAGCTTGTGCTAGGGTGATGAAGACGACACCAATACCCACTCTGTTGAGCATAGGGTAATTGATCCTTCTACCGGTGGGACTCCGGCAGGCACCATCGAAGTGCATTTTCCAACATGAGACGACATGGTAGACTGAGAAGATGGCCTCATCAAGAAAATCCAGGTCCAAGGATTGATCCGCATGAGCTGGATGGGCAGCTAGAATGTCTGCCAACGCCTATCCTTTGATGGCCTTCTGAGGCACAAACCTAATGTCAAACTACTAGAGAATCACCGCCCACTGCGCTAGTCGGCCAGTCAACATGGGGCTGTTCTGAACGAACATTAGCGGTTCTACTCGAGAGACCAACTGTACCTCATGGTGATGTAAGTAATTCCACAATTTATGGATGGCGAATACGAGTGCAAGGCAGCACTTTTAGATTGGATAGTATCTGGTCTCCGTGTCGTGGAGCATGCGGCTGAGGTAGTAGATATTGTTTTGCGTACCCTCATTGTTCTTCAGGGCGAGAAGGACGGCCTAAGATCGTTCCAAGGCGGTCACGTAGAGGACCAGCGGCTCTTCGGGGATAGGTGGCATCAGGACCGGAGGTTGGAGCAGATACTTCTTTATTTCCTCGAAGGAGGGATGTCACTCTTCATCCCACTCATAGGTGGAGCCTTTCTTCATGAGCCTAGAAAAGGGCTTACACTTGCCAGCAAAATTCGTGATGAATCAGCGTATATAGGCTAAGTGAACATGGAGACCTTGAAGCTCCCGAATATTACTCAGGGGAGGCATCTGGGTGATGTCCTTGATCTTATATGGGTCAATCTCGATGCCTCGGTACCTGACAACGAAACCGAGGAATTTCCGAGAGGTGACCCCGAAGGCACACTTCAACGGGTTCATCTTCAGGTGATGGTAACAGAGGAAGTAGAACACTTTTTAAAGTTCCTCGAGATGATCATGGCGCTGACGAGATTTAACCACCAGGTCATCTACGTTGCATTCCACCAATTTCCCGAGAACAAGCTTGAATATGCGGTGCATGGCCCTCTGATAAGTGGCACCTGCATTTTTTAGGACGAAGGGCATGACCCGATAACAAAACGTACCTTGGGGAGCCCTAAAAGAAGTGGACTCCTCATCCTCAGGGGCCATCTGGATCGGGTTATACCCGGAATACCCATCCATGAAGGAGAGAGCCTGGAACCCAGCCATGGCATCAATCAACAACTCTTTCACCAGAAGGGGAAAGTCGTCCTTCGGGCAGTAGCGGTTGAGATCGCAGAAGTCAATATAGACTCTGATCTGTCCATTTTTCTTCTTGACTGGCACAATGTTTTCTAGCCACTTGGGGTACTGGACCTCCTTGACAAATTTGGCTTTGATGAGCTTATCAACTTCGGCCTCGACCATGGCACCATGAGAAGGGTGAATTATTCTGGGAGGCTATTTGAATCAATGATGGTTCGTCGGAAGACCAAGGCGGTGGATGGCTACATGAGGATCTAGTCCTGACATCTTGTTGTAACTCTAGGAAAACAAGTCACGGTGCTACTTAAAGAAGTCCATGTACCGCTGCTGTTCCTCGAGGGACATGGCAACACTGATCAATGTGGGCCTCAGATCTGCCTCGCTACCAAGGTTCACCTGTACCAGTTCATCGACTATGGTGGCAACTCCTTCTTTAAAGGTGGGGGGAGCATCCTCCAAACTATCTTTTTCACCCATGGTCGGGTCTTCCACAAGGGGAAATGTTTCCGGGCTACATGACCCCGATGAAGGGGTGGTGCCGGCCTGAGTGATAGTGGTTCTCACGTCAGCAGGTTCATGCACCATTGAGACCATGGCGACGAAGGCGGTCGATCTGATTCCATCCGGCCTTCGGCCCAAGGGGCCACGCTTGAAGATATCAAAGCAGTAGTGGCACGTTGGTTCAAACCGGTTAATTCCAGCCCATCGGAAGAGGCACGTATGGTGTACTGCCGTTGACATGCGCCTGATGCTTCGGTACTGCACAGGGGTGGGAGGTTCTGTGATCACCCGAGCCTGATTTGTGTAGGAGTACGAGGTGATTTCCCGACGTCGCTTGGACCTGAGAACATGCCTTCCTCTAGTACCCGAAACAACGAATCATTGTCCCATGTCAGGGGTTGTGGCCTCCAATCGATGTATTGGGAAGATGTAGGCATCATCCAGTCCCATCTAGGGACCACTTGCGGACGGAGTAGGTTCATCCTCATCCACCAGGATTTTCTTGTCCTTGCTCTTGTAATAGTTTTCATCTAGATAGCGGGCTTCACAAGAGGTAAAGGGAGACACGTCTCCATGGATAGAACCCACTCGATCATTGATGGAGTATTTGAGGCACTAGTGATATGGTGAAGGGACCGTTGCATGCAGATGGAGCCATGGTATTCCCATCAATGTGTTGTTTGCAGTGTCATGTGAAACAACCATGAATTTGGTACTGGAAACTAGGCCATCGAACTGGTTCTTTAAACAGATCTTACCAACTGGCGTCTTTTCGGTCCTGTTGTACCCCTAGATTCGGAGGTCGGAGGGAGTTAAATCATCTTTTGACAACCCCAGCTTCCGCAGTGTCCGAGTCGGGATTAGGTTGATCCCGGAACCCATGTCGATGAGGATGTGGCGGACTTCCACACCGTTGAACTGGCCAGTGAAATACAGTGGGCGGATGTTCCCCTGTATGGGAGGGTCTTCGTCTTCACCAGAGAATGAGATAATCGCCTGATATTCGGTGTTCTCAATCATTTCTGCGTGGAAAGCTTCTACAGCTGCTACCTCCGTCTCAAACTAGAGGGGGCTCTTTAGGGCCTCGGCAAGCACCTCACGCATTTCAAACGACAAGAAGAGAGTCTCAAGGATGGAGAGTCTCGCCGGTATGCCAACAAGATGCTTCAGGAAGTCGTACTTCCTCACCAGGCGCGAGATTCTGCCTACAGACGGTCGCTCTGCAATTGGAGGCGCCACGGGCCCTTCTGGCCAGACCGGCGGCTGACTGGTACTCGGTGCATTCCGCTGTCCGCTAGTCGATGCTTGATGGGCATCTGTTGGACGACCAGACAACTGAGGTTGGCCTGCGGTAGGGCAAGACTACTCTGCCAGATCCAATAGCACGAACGATGGTGGAGGTAAATCCGAGGTTACCAGATGAGGCTGCGCGCGCTGAGCTCTGCGCTGGGCCTACTGTCTGGTTTCAGTAGCGTGCATGGCCTGACTGGAAGTTTCCACTAATGTGCCTCGGTGACCCATACGGTTGCGGTCCCGCTGACGTTGACGTCGAATGGGGATGTTGGGGAGGTTCTCCTGGCGTTCCCCAGCATCATGAGTTATGTAGAGATTTACCAGATCTACGGTGTTAACTGAAGCGTACCCCTGATTGTCACTCGACGAATAATCCACCACTGGGCGGATTCAGGGAGGTATTCCCATCTCAGGGGGCATAAAGTCGCTGAGAGTACGGGATGAGGATGGAAATGGCAGAGCGGGTTCTTTCTTCTTACGCCGGCGCTGCTTACTCTTTCAAGAAGGGATTGGCTGAGATGACGACACAAGGACATCATCTGCTTCCTCCAAAGGCTCTAGCTGATTCAGGCGGGCCCGAATGATACCATGGGCACGAGAAACCGTTTTACGAGCCATCCAGTCATTGTACTTCTGAGACCCGCGGTTGGGAACCTGTTTCCAATCACCTTCGTCATCACTCCCACCCTCTGGCCTCGTAGAGACACCTGCCACTTGTGCCGGAGCCGGGCCAAGCGTGACTATGTTGTTATTGACCTGGTCTTGGAACTAGTCTTCAAAAACGAAGTACTGCTTGAGGGTGTGCCCCAGGATATGTTGGTAGGAGTAGTAATCGAGATTATTGGTGAGATGCGCCTCTATCTGTCTTCTGCACTCGGGAAAACATACAATACCCTATTCTAGGGCACTTCAGAAGTAACCAGGGAACTGATCCTCGTTGAACGTGTAAGTAAGGTACCTTCTTTCTGGATAAGGGGCTCTGTGAGCCTGGCCCTGACGAGGGTCCTGAGGAGACTGCCGAGGAAGAGGGGCCTGATTATCTCTCCTTGGCGGCGGCAGCGCATTGCGTGGGAGAACCAGTTAGTTCTGAGGTGGTTTCTGTAGGGTAGGATACTGCGGCTGAGGTGGAGGACCTCTGCAAGGCTGCGGAGCTGGTGCTACTGGGAGCAACTCTAGCTGCCTGGGGGCCTCTACGTGGTCCCCCACGACATGTTCGTCTTTATCTCTCCTTGCCGGGATCACAGAGGGTGGAAGACGCGTCTGACTCGCCTGTTGCAGAGCCTCCTTGAGGTGCTGGGCCTTGTCCGAGAAGTCCTGGAATCCTCCTGGATAGTTCTGGGTGATTAAGGAAGGAACCAGCTCAGTCTTGATGTTCTCTATACACATCGTTAGTAATTTATCCTGATTCAGTGGCCTATCCAGGGAGTATGTCAACCCTTTCCACCAGGCGATGAAGTCTGCAACTCGCTAATCAGGCCTTTGTTTTCACTTGAAGAGGTCTGCGATACTGGTCTTTTGCGTGGTAGAGCTGAACAGATACAAGAACTGCCGGTGGTGATCCTCCCAACCGGTCACTGATTCGATGGGTAACTGGCTGTACCAGACAATGGCAGGGCCCTCCAATGTTTGTACGAAACATCGGAGCTTGGCGGATTCTTACTGTGCCAAGGTTCCCAACATGGGGCCACACCTGGAAGTAAAGTGGGCCAAGTGCTGCGGAGGATCCCCTGTCCCGTTGAAGGGTGAGAAAGTGGGGTTCCCAAAACCCAGGAGGTGCAGGTATGTCATCCACCCACGCATAATACGGCTTTCCATCTGGTGGAACCACCACCTACCGCGTGTCCAATGCCTCGAGATGAGCGACGAGTGCCGCTATAAGATCATCCGAGTGGGGGTCCCTGTCCTGACGGGGATCCCTGAGCACGAGTGCATTGCCAGGTTCTTCGACACCGTAGTCGGCTTCAGGGGATCGTGGAGCGTCTGGTGGAACGGCCTGCGGGGCGGTCGGCAGAACCCGAGCTGGATTCCTTGGATTACCACGCCGTTCAGGAGGTTTTGGCAAGACATACCGTGCCCTCTTGCCATAAGCTCCGGCTTCTGCCCTGTATGGGGGAGTAACATAACTAGGGTTGCCTGGAGGCATCTCGCTGGGAGGAAATTGTTCCTGCCTCTGCTGCCCCAGCTGCCCCGGCCTAGGATCACCATAATCAGGACGCCACTCTATAGCACACTCGGCCAGGAGTTCATCGACTAGCCTCTTCTGCTCAGCGAGCTATTGGATCAATGCAACCTTCTCAGGGTCTTCATTCACTTTCTTCACCAAAGTGGATGGGTCGGAGTGCATAGCAGTTCCGACGTGCTCCTTGACTTTACCGAAATTCCGGCCGAGCACCAATGATTTGGTGGGTACACAGAGTCCCAGGAGGTTCCTCTGCTGACGGGTAACCCTCCCGGATGGATCCAGCAATGGTGGTACACCCATAGGGGGGAAGTCTCCATCAAGAAACTCCAACTCGTCCTCCTTGTCCGCTATGTCAGTCATGTGGACCGCCACCCTTCTCGGGGGCATGTCCTCAATGTCGCATAGCGAATCGGGTTGTTGCCGGATGGGATATAAGAGGAGGGCAGTGTATTGTCTCCAACCACGGACTTGCTCATGGGGGGATGCTTCCCAGATAATTCTACAGAGTTCCTTAAAACTCTGAACGCATTTTTGTTGTAGGGCGCTTTGGCGACCGGGAGACTCAGGGCGCTGGGCCACGGGGAGTGCGGCCGAGTCAACCAAACAGCATTTCTCACCGATTTCCTCACAGTGTCGGTGCCTCCTTGGGTACACCACCGGTTGATAGCAAAGGCGGAAGTGCGTCGCCCATAGGGTTTGACGGAAACATCCTACCTCCTCCGGGGTGAGGGATTCTGGCGCGCAGAAGTCAGATGCTGTTGTTGGCCAGAACTTCTTGGGGAAATGATCAGCTGCGAGAGTACTCTAGAAGCTCCTGGTCTCGGATTCAGGGTCTGGCCCTGTGTTGCCCCACTCGTCAACTGAAGGCGGATGAGGAACCGATAGCGGTACCGAGGCGGACCGTTGGGAGAGTATGCTGGGCGGTGGAGAATACGGCGGACGGGTTGACTGTCCACTGAACTCCGAGCCATCATCCGAAGAGTGAGGTGACCTGATCACGATGTCCCGGTAGGACGGGCTGATGACCACAACTTCCCGTGCAGGGATTGCAGCTACCACCGATGGGTCGCGCCATTGCTCAACCGATGCTAGCCCCCAAAATAGCTCTATGTGATCTCTGGTAGAGGTAGAGGGTGTTTCTGGTGGCGACGGTGGTGACTGCACGGTCGGAACCTGCGGGTTTCCCACAATTTCTTCCTTCTAGATGTACCGATGAAGGGAGGCAGGAATCTGATGGATCTCGCATTCGGGGAGGATGAGGCTATCACGCCTTTTTCCTGCCCCGGTCCTGGATGTAGAGGAGTGGGGAAAAGATTCCATTGCTAAGTCGCATTATGATTCGGAATCTGATAAGAGGACTAGTTTGATCTCTACCCGGGCCTTCCCAGGGTTCTTCCTATGGCTGCAATGTCCCTCTCTCCTGCCCCGGGATGGTTCTTCAGGACAGGTCTGGTTCCCGACAGCTAGTCTTGGGGTTGCGCTGGTGCTTGGGCGAAGAGGACTTCCACCCGAGACGGCCGGGGTGCGAGGGGAACCAGGGTAGATGTCGAAGGGCACATGGGGAGGACCTCCATGGACGACATCTATGTGGGCAGAACCCCTGCTAGAACCTGCAGGAGCATGTGGAGGACCTCCATGCTTGGTGCGGGCGGAGCGAGGATGAACCTCATCCTTCTGGATGCCAGGGCGAGGAGGACATTCACCCGTCGTGTAAAAGACTTCGGGATGATCTCCACGTCTAAGAGGGACCGGATGGATGTCGGCTTCACATCGACGATCAGGGGCTGGAGGAAATTCATGCTCGGTGTGGTGGGCGCGGGAGAGGCTTCCGCGCCGAGTGCCGCTGCCTCAGGGCAGGTCATCATTCGAGATGGGGGTAGCATGAGGCATACCTCCATGGTGAGCATCGGGGCATGGAAGGCCCACACCAGGTGGAGTGGTGGTACGGGGAAGGCCTCTGTACGGGGTGACATCACCATGAATTGGTTCACGACAGTCACTAATCGGCCCTACGACCCGGGGAGTCAACCCAGCGTGCCCATGGGGCGGTTGGGGTCTCGATCCCGGTCGGGCATACAAGCGTCCCAGCTCAGCACGTGCGGGGACTTCGTAACCTTCGTCGATGGTGGCTCGGGCCACAGTAGCTTATGACGTGGACTCCCCTTGGCGGGTATCCTTGGCTCGGGCCCGGTGCTGGTGTCGGGTCAAGCGGGCCGGTGTAGGCGGTGCAGGGGTATAGCCCGCCTGCTCCTCTGGTAGGTTCAGACGGCGGTGCTGACGGGGCTGAGTGAGGGCCCTCGTCTGGAGTCCTTGGACCGGGGCCCTGGTTGGGTGGTGACGGACATCACCCACCTCATTGGCGTGAGGCAGTGAGTCGTCGAAGTGTTCCAGGGACATGCTCCCGAAACGGTTGGACGTCAGAACGGGGAGCAGAGGATCCATGCACGGCCCATGGGGGCGGCGTTGGCGATGGGGCCTGGATGCCTCTAGGTCCAGGCGGGCCATGTCTCGAGTTGGGATGACCCCTTCCGCATCGTACTTGTGTACATGGTCATTGATCACCCGCCGTTGGATAATCTATGACGGGGAGAGGGGACGTGGGCATCCCACATGCGTGGATGTCGGTGTCGTGGTGGCTGCGGTGGAGCCACATGGTACGACTACACCGGTATTGCCCCCACCTCTGCGTAGGCGAGCAGGCAGTGATCTTGTCTTCACAGTAGAAACCTGGTTCCTGGGAAACAGGGAGATTAACTCGTCAGCCCTACGAGGAGAGGAATCGACAACCAATGCCCCAGCGCTACTCTGTCTTCCGTGATCGGTAAGAAGGATCCACGCCGACAACGTCGCAGAATGGAATGCCCCACGTTCTGATATCCCAACTATTGGTAAGCTTCACGCTAGGCCCACTATTTACTCAGCGGGAGTTAGGACCGGATATCCGGATCCGGTAACACATCAATCTACATATGCCCTGAACGTTACTAATCTCCATATTGAGGAGAATAGATTCAAGTGGGGTTCACCATTTTTGTTTCCGACGCATTCGCCGGGGCACGTGCGTCCATCCGTGTGGAGGTCATACAACTTCGTTGCCCCGCATTCCTGCTTTCCAAAGGCGGGCAACATCCGTTCCTTGTTCCGGGACGTCTGCTCCTTGATCGAAATCGAGATGATGGGATGTCGGTTCTTCCTTCAGAGGATGCCTCCGTAGAGCTCGTCACCTAGTCCGGGTCTCCCTCATAGATTTAATATGTTGTTCGTGAAACTCTACCCAGCACCATATTCATGGACGTCGGTTAATTACGCCGCTTCTATCGGGACATTCCAAGGGGTCCAGTCAGGGTAGCAACCTTCGGTTGGGAGAGTAGTCACGTCGAGGCATCATTGAAATGTCTGAGCACTAGGGATTGTTGTGTCTGTCTTTAGTCCCTTATTATAGGGCTTCTCGAGGGTGCAGAAGCCCGAGGCATCCCACTTAGAACGCGGGGTATTCGCAATCCATAGGCACGTCTATGAGGTTTTCCTCAGCTTCCCATGTTTAACACGGGGTATGCCGCAAGTTTAACGTCCGACGGAGATGGATCGGCCATATCAGGACACTAACTAGAGTGGATCAAATTAAAGAACCCCTTAGAGGGAACACCAATGTTGGGGCCAGCGTGTGGGTGGCTTCCCGAGTATTTTGGAAGGGGATAGGGTGGTATGATCACACTTGGATGTGGCGGCCCAGATGGGAATCAGGACAGATAGTGTTTGTGAAGGGATAAAGTAGGGATTACACTCTGAAGTGGCCCAATATGGATTTGAATGTTGAAAGGTCGACGTCAAGGTGAACCAAGGGGGTCCACTGGAGGTGGTCATGGACTTCATGGAGGCTTCCAACGTACCGCGCCTTAGCAAGGATCAATGATCCCGTAGTTCTGGTATACAGTTTAACGTCATGAGGGACAAAGACACTCGATGTGAAGAGACGACCGAGTGGTGTGATTGATCATCATGGGGGTGTCCTACGTACCATGCCTTGACATGGACCAAAGACCACGTAGTTCAGATTGGACGCCGTAAGGCCGACGTGAAGGTGAACCCTGGGGGTGCACAGGTGGTGGAAGAACCGACGTGAATGCGACCGGAACGACCAAGTAGTTGGCATGAACCTCATGGAGGTTTCCTATGTACCATGAATAGCACGGATCAAAGACACAGTTTAACATCTTGCTGGATGGGGCATATAGTTTAACGTCTTGCTGGATGAAGAAGGCGGTTAATGTCTTTCCAGACAAGGGATGCAGTTTAACGTCATGCTGGACAAGGGCACTCTACGTGAAGAGACGACCAAGTGGTGTGATTGAACCTCGTGGAGGCTTCCTACGTACCATGCTTTGACATGGGTCAAATACCACGTAGTTATGGTGTGGGGAATACGCTCTGAGGCGGCCCATGATGGCGTCATGGTCGATGCACACTCTAAGCCCACGTGAGTCATGCTCGGTGTGGGGGACAAGATGCAGCATGGACCAGACGATCACGTCGCGAAGGGTGTGTCCCTGAGAAACGAAGAGGGGCTTACGCGTTAGGCGGCCCATGATGTTGGGACTTACTCCAGAGTCGAGGCCAATGGTGTGGAAAAGCACAGTGGGAGAGGGGCTTCACTGGCTCCGGCACCGAGGAAGTTAGGAGGTGCGTAGGTGCAACCTTCCTCAGGAGGGGCTAAGGGGCTCACACAGAGGTGGATGCCTTTATTCCCCACGAACAAACACCACTCCAAGAAGGAGGATATCATCCCCTGTGGAGACTAGGGGGAATGCAGAATGTCCAAGGTGGGGGGCACCCGGCGTGAGAGACACAGGGTGATGTCACAGTTTTACATCGTGTGTTGAGGATGGGGGGCTTGGCAGTTTAACGTCCTATAGCTCGGACGAGGTGGGTTTAATCTGCACCCCTATGACTTACATAACCGATGATATCTACCCCTTATGGGAGGGAAGGCATTGGCAAGGCCATGGAGAAGGGGGGTCGCAGAGAGAACAATTGAGGGGCCCCATCAGTGTGGCTATGCGAAGAAGCAATAGCCATTAGCGTGCCAATGCGAAGAAGCATTAGGCAAAGCAGTGCTACGGGAGGTGTTGTCCGAGGGACTTTGAAATCACATCGTGCGAGCCTGGAGGGCCGCACCAGAAGAGATATTTCCAAACAGAAGGGTCCACAGACGAAGGCCATGCGGAGCTCAGTTACTTTGCATAAGGGAAGGCACTTGCGAGCAAAGGGTGCTTTGCGAAGTTGTATTCCTAGACCTTAGCGTGGGGAAGTGGTGTAATCGGGGGGGGGGCTTCGCGAAGTAGAATGGTATTCGCGGAGCACTGGTTCGCAAATCTTAGGTTCTTCAAAGAGTAAGGTGTCGCTAAGGAATATGCTTCGTGAAGTACAGTGTCCCTGCCTTAGCAAGTGGATCATGTGTACAGGATGGGTATTTTGCGAAGCATAAATGCTCCGCGGCTACCCGGGTCCCTTAAGAGATACCCCTTATTTCACAAAGGCCCTTAGGCTTCGCGAAGGGAATCCCTCTCCGAAGAGGGGCTCAAGACAAGACAAGACGAAGCCCTCTGGCGATGCAAAGATACCTCGCGGAGCTCATCCTTCCCAAAGCGGAAGATACTTCGCGATTCAGGATTTGAGAAGCTGAAAGGTCGGATTGTCCATTCGGAGAGCTCAGGGGTAGCTCTATATTTATAGGCACGAGGCGACGCGGAGCAGGGCTCACGCGGCATGAAAGGGTTGTGGCGCTTCGTGGTGCGTCTGTGAACGTCGGGGCGTTCACGAAGCATTAACGCCTCGGGTCTTCGCGACGGGTTTGCGATATTCAGGGAATTCACGAAGGGATCCCGCCTCCATGGCATCGTAGATGGTTCACGAATGTTAGGCTGTTCGCGAAGCATTCTGCCTCTGGGCTTCATGTTCTTGCTTCGCGCGACAGCTCTTGGGTGGGTTGCTTCTTCCTTGTGTGTCCAATATTTCGGCGCCTACAATGATTAATTTGAAGTTAAGTTTTTTACAAATAAACAAATGGAGTATGAAAATAAATATTCTATATTTAGAATCATATTAATTTATATTTTAAAATATGTTCAATTTAATTTATAACTAAAATGGAAAATAAAAATGGAAAAAAATTATTTATCACAGTTAACGTAAAAATAGGTTTACCAAGTAGTTTAAACTAAAAAAATAATTGCTAAAATTAAACCAAAACATAAAAAAAAATTATGTCCCTATTTCAAAATTATACCTTCTAGTATCAAGCATGTCCTAATATTGGTGCCTTATGACCTAAAACAATGTTGGTGGAATTCTCTCTTTCAATAAAAAATAAAAGTACGCCACTCAACACAATTATAAAAGGACTACCATTATACACTCTTATTCACAACATGAAACCATTTTGGTTCATCAAATATCCACCGAAATTACTTATAAAATCTCATCATTCTTATTTTGAAAGTATTATTTTGTATATAAATCCAACTTAGGAATGATTTTTGTACAAAACTGAAGAGGATACCCAAAGTAGATGTAACATTCATCAATGAACGTTTTTGTTTTATTTATTCCTACATCCCCCTATGTTTTTATCATACCATAATGATATAATAACATAAATATATTTCATATATATAATTGTTTTTATATTTATGTAATTATCCACAAATATCTCCACTTCCATCAAATGGGTTATGAAATCATCGTTCATGTGTTTGACAAAATAGAACTTTGCAAACATATGTCATTAATTTTTCCATTACCACCAATAAAAGGCTGAAATAATGACGTATTTTTTATATTATTATACACATGGTATTATTATGTAACACTTACCTTCATAGTCTCCATTTTATAAGAATACAATAACTTTGCTTGTGTGTACAAAGGACCACCACGTCAGGATGTGATGTAGTTCATTAATGCTATACTTGGTTTGTATTAAGAATTGGTTTAATGAACATTAGATAAATATAAAATAAAAATTACATAATAATGGTAATATATCAAATACAATAATTTAATTCAATCTGAAAATAAAAATAAAAATAACATTCATGCGTACATGCGGCATATCATCTCCATGAATGGTGTTTTTCATTTTCCATCTGTAAATCTTATGAATAAATATAAATAAATATATATTTAATATATATTATATTTATATCATGGTTAAAACATTGGATATGATTATTTAATGATCATATTAATAGGACAAAAAATAATAAATCAAAACATATACGAAAAAATTGGTTATTACATGAAATGAAACTTTAACAAGAAATTGTTAATAAACAAGAAATAAAAAGTCATAAGAAAATAATACATGGTAATATATATATATTTCTATAATATATGTATAATAATATAATATTTATTATACAGGAGATGTGAACATGTACGACATAAGTGAAGACTTAAAGAATGATATTTTTATTCTCATTTATTTATTGGAGTTAAATGTAAATTCCTCACTCGTTTATTTGGTGTTGTATATATATTTTATCTTAAATATGTTATATCATTAATCCCATTATTCTCATGATATTTAAATTTTACTTTTATGATATTATTTGTTGGGGATAAAGATTCAAAATATTAATAAAGCGGAAAAGGATTCTCGTGTCGCTTTTTACTTCTGCGAGACACGTACATATTCACCAACTATTTATTTTTTAAGGTTTATACACAAACCACGAAAGTATTTGACGATGCTTCTCAAGAAAATTATTAAAAATTACATATCCATTTTATGGTCTCTTCTTCAGGGGTTTTATAGTTCAAATGTTTCCAAATGAGAAAGGTATTTTGTCTCAATTTTCTTTCTTTGAGATATATGAGTATGTTACACACCTATCATCATTTAAGATGTAGATATACAACCCCATTTTCATATAATATCATGAGTTTATTAATCCATGTGTTATTTTAACTTTAATTTAATGATAACATTTCATGTATATTACATTTCAATGTTACCAATGTGGTAAATAAATTATGCTAAAATCTCATCGTTTTTAGGATTGTTTTTTATTATCATTATGAAAAATATCATATTATACATATCTATAAAAACTAATGTATTTTATTTTAACATGGTTATTCCTAATATTTTAATGTAATATTACCATTTCTCCACTTTTTGGTACATAAAACAATTGGTAAAATGTTTTTAATAAAATTATACTTTATTTCTCTCATCAGTCGGAAATCCATTTTCTTCGAAAACCATGATTTCTAATATTATTTTCATTTTTTATAAAAATTATTAAAGTATTTATTATATAATTTATTTAACAATGTTTTAATTTTTTTGAAATGTTTTAAAATAAATATTCATTCCATTATAAATAATAATTCCTATATGGATCTTACTAAAAATGTGAAAGGGATCTTTATTTTAACATGTAACACATGAATAAAACATCCCATTGTACATATCATTTTTTTAAAGATTGATTTTTTATTTTTAAATGCAATTTTCAAAGAAAATTATTTTAAATTTTTTTTATTGTTTAATAAGTGTTTTTAATGATACTTTTTTAGTAATTGTTTTTAGTGATTTCTAAAGATTCATTTATATGTTTTCAATGTTATTTTTAAAGAAATGGATTTCCAATTTTTTTATGAATTTTATGTTTTATAAAGTGATTTTAAAATAATACCACACTCCACATGAAAAAATCCATGTAATTTATCTTTAAAAATCACTTTCCATCTAAGATGACATTCATTGATATAACATGTGATTTGATGGGGATATGAACCGAGGATACAATTATTATTATTTTTATAAATGTTTTGTGAGAAAAATATGATTATTAAACCCATTTCTATTCCACATCTAATTCTATGAAAACAAAATTATGAAAACCTTTTATATTCCATGATTTATACATGATTAAATTCTTTAGAAATATATTTCTTTTTCCAGGGGTTACACCATGATATAATTATTATGAAACAAGATTGTTTTTCTATAAGCTATTCTATGATGAAATTATAAAATGATTTTGAATAATATCCCATTTAGACAGGTTATGATATGATTAGATGTTTATTAAACCTTTTTCATTTCATGGGTCATGATATGATGAATTTTTTATGATCTTCTGGAACACATGTGTATGATTTTCATTATGTAACGGGTGAGACCTATATATATCTCTAATGAATTGAGAAATGATAACTATTTTATAAGCACAAAGGGAACAAAAGTGGTTATCCCAAGCCCAAAAGAAGGGTACATAGGTGGTTATACCCATCCCAAATAAAATTGTACATGGTGGTTATCTCAAGCCCGAATTAGTTACATTGTTAGTTATCCCAATCCTAAAATTTTATAAATGTCTGAGTGGGTAGACTTGACATAATATTTTATATGATTAAGTGTATTCCAATAATTTATGACTCAGGAAAATGTTATCATCTTATGTTTCATGTTATTTTATTTTCATATAATTCATTTCTTATTAACATCCAATATTTAATCAGTGAATCAAGATTATGATTGTAGATATGTAGGGTGTTGTTTTCAAATACTATAATCATGTTCCATTTAGCTTATTCTGATTTTATTCTTATGTATATCCTTTTTTTTATTATAGATGATATGATCTCACTCTTTCTTATGTTTTCTTTCTATAGGTTATGAATAATGTTTTTAATTATGAGTACTAAAGGGAAATATCATTAAGGGGGATATTGAAGATATTTTATTAATTAAGAATATTGTTTTCAATGTTTTTAAAGGAATTAAACTATTATGGTCCTTTGGTGTATGTTTTTTTAATCTAATTAACATTCTTCCGAAAAGAAGTTATTTCTATATATTAAAATATTGGGTTTCTATAGTAGGCATCCAACAGAATTTGTTGTGTATTAGTTACTTCTAAAATTCACCACTTACTATATATTTCATTATTTTAGTTTCTTCTATTTCCAATAAATTATTTCTATATTAATGGTACAAGGATTAGAATGTCCAAATCTTTATTCTTAGGGTTTTCTCTTCATATAGTATTAATATATACACCTCTGTAAAATATATAAAATTATTAACTATAATGAAAATATTTTATCATTTTTTTGGATATACTGTTTATGAAAATAAATCTCATGTATGTATCCACAACAAAGACTCCCATCCTTTCAAATATGATAAAATTATGTATACTATCTAGACTAAGTGTTTTTGTAATGACTTCTCAAAATATTCCTCCTTCGAATCCAATGTATGATATACATCAATATTTGAATGTTTGATCTATATAAAAAAGTAATGTTAATACATGTAGTTGTGGAACTGGGGGGTGTAGGTACTCTTAAAGGGTCCTTTTGATTTGTTGGTTAATCCATTGAGTTTTCATGATATGACATTCTATTTATCATTTTTCTTATAAATTTGTAATGACATTCCTCATTTTAGAAATTTTTCATCGACTATTAAATGTTTTTCATATGAAAAAATTTGATTAAGACATAACTAATGTATCTTCTATGATTATATGACCATTATATGAATATTCCAATAGAATTATTAACTGTGGTCATATCCGAATCAACAAGAGGAACCTGAAGGTCATAACTCATCTAACGAGATTCTTCATCCCCAGAAATAATCTGATATTTTTTGATTTTATTTATTTTGATGAATATCACCTGGGATATTGTATATTGTAACCCTTAAAATAAGGTGATGCTTTGGTTTTAATAGATATAAATCACATAAAACACCACCCTGTTGAATTTTAGTAATATAATGTTATTGGATGTTTCTTTATTATCATTTTGAAGAAAGAGTATTTAGAAAATTGATTACCTTGGGTAATGTAGGAAGACGAGTGGAAAAGCTACCCTCAAATATAGTGCAACCAATTAAATCTTCATGTACCGATCCTTGTTCTACTATTGATTCTATTTGATCCTTTTACATATATTTTACCACTGAATCAGACCGAAAAATATGATTAAAAGAATCTATCTAATCATGTATTCCATTCATCATCACATATATATCTCCGTATTCCCAGTCTTCTTGAAATATGTTCAATTTGAAACTCCAAAACTGTTTCCTCTAACACAGACATATTTCTCTGACTGATAAAAAGCCACTAAAAGTTTTTTTTCTTCAGGTGTTTTCAATATCTATTCTTGTGTTTAAATTTTATAAAAACCATACAAAAATATATAGAATTTTTTATTTAATACCAACATAAATCATAACAAATATTTCTTATTTCATACAGATAGATGATTCTCTTACTACTTGTTTGTTTTCATAAACAATTTCATCTTATTTATTTATATGGGCCTCATTCTATAGAAAATTACATGGGTTGGATGTGGATTTTTATTTTGATTCAACAATATACATATAAGAACGAACATATGTTGTTTACTATCACATAAAACATATTTTATTGTTTTAAAATATATACCAATTTATTTTCAATAGAAGAATACCCCATTCATTATTTATGGTAGGGTTACATTGGTTTTGTTGAACATTTACTATTTTTATAGCATATTTTTTGTTTAATAAATTAATAATTTTTAATAAAAGTGGATAAAAATTAATAATTTGAAATAAAATATTATTGACTACAATGAACGTGAAATTATTTCTCTTTAATAAGACTACTGAAATATTTATCAGTTTCTCATTTTATAATTTGTGTATACATTACTATTGGGTGGGAGTTTAATTTTCTCTTATAATTAAAAATATATTTCTTTTTAAGAAGTTTTTGAAAGCCACTATGAGATTTTCAAGTAACAATTAAGAAATATTTCTTATAGAAACCATCTACATCAAATGAACTCTTCAATGGATAATGAGAAGTAAATCCATGGTTAATTATATAACATTTTTGTAAAATAGAAGAATTATATATTAACAATACCTTAATATTTTAAAAGGGGGTTCATTCAATGATGTCATCACATAATGCCACATATCTATATAAACTAACAGATGAATTCATGTTTTGATCCCACTATAAAAAATGAATGTTGAATTTTCGGTTTCAATTGGTTAGATTTATTTATTTCATCCAACATAAAATTTTATACAAATTCTTATTACCGTTTTAGTTTTAGTTAATACTACGATGTTTAGTTATTCTTGTTTTTTAAATTCATTTTGTTTATCCCCTTATAATTTGTTAGTTTCAGAATCATTCATATGATCTTCCTTGGGATTGTTAACATCAACATGTGAAAAAGTAATTATCTTCATGAGTAGTCAAACATTTAATTTAGATTATGTAAATGCATTAGATAATACATAATATTTTGATGAAAATAATTAAATATTAACAAACACATTGACATTCTCATTGAACACTCTTATTTTTCATTAATGGTTTAATGGATTTGGATTCTCTATCGGGTATTCAAATCCCCTCTTTTGATTCCCCAATAACATGCAACACATTATATCCATTAGTATTACCATTAAATGATTATGATCTCTCAATTAAAGAGACATCCTCAATTAAATTTTTATCTAATCCTATATTTATTTTGGTTTCCAACATGACAATTAACCAATTCTTGTTTACTATATCTAATAAATAAAATACTTTCAATTATTACGATTCTATTTTAAGTGACATTTCCTTGAACACTTCCACACTAATATTCACCTTACCGATTCATAAATCATTGACCTTCACCACACTCCTCTTATGAAACAATTTGTAACCAAAAAATAATCTATGAATATATTGAATAATCCATCTCTTTTATCTATTCAAGATGTTGAAATATGAAATATTCACATAAATAGGATTTCTATCCTTTTAATCTAATATGTTCATCACGTATTCCACAATTTTAATCTAATATTTTTCATTGTACTATGTTCATCTTCTTCTATTGTATAGAACGTATAACAATTAATTAAAAAAATAGTGTAATATATAACAATTACATTTTTTCCCATTACATTCCATTGAATTTGTTTAAAAATTGAATTCATATTTTAGAATAAATCCTTATAATAATGATATCAGATCTATCTTATAAAATATTGTTTATTTCATTTTGATATCCATCCTGCATCCCTTAACAGATTCAAATGTCTAACAATTACATTGTGGGCTTCAATGTATAGACAAACCTCTATACTCTAATATAAAATTTTAATATTGATAATTCTCTTTGTCTATGATGGTAATTGTAACTAAATTTATATTAGCAATCCCATTTCTTAAAAGGATCCTAGTCTGACACTATTTTAGGAGACCAGTTCTATCGATATATGATAAATAATCAGTATAGAATTTAACAACTTCTATAAAAATATAGCATTATTTAATACAATATTCTGGATGACTTTGATTATTTTAAAAACCATTCAAGAAATTCATATTCCATTAAAATGGGGGTACATTCATCTATAATGGCTAGGACTATATTATTGAACCCCTCTAACCTAGTGAACCATTTGTTAACCATTATATCAAAAAATAGTTGTCGTAAAAACATCTCTAATTTAAATAATATGATATTAATCTTACTATTCATAATTTTAAATCATTGATGGGTCTATAAATATACAGAAAATATCATTAAAATACAAGAAGAATATAGTGAATATTAATCATGCATTTTTAGGAAGAATACAGTGAAAAGTTATGGTCCTCAAATATTTCATCAAAAGACGAAATTCATGTGATTTTAGACCTTCAATATTAAAATTAGTCTTTAATATTAAATTCTGACATTTTATGAAAACCCTCAATAATGTATACACTATTTAAAAAATTAAAAATGTTATTTTTTTTCTGGATAATGTGTAATATGTTAGAGGAAGAACATTTTTCTTTTCGCCCTTCCCCAATTCTAACTCTTTCTTTATCCCCATTTCAATCATGTCCATCCTAGTCTAGATTCCATATTTGGATTCATGATGAATATTAAATAATGTTATAATAATATTATTAAATCCATTTTTTATAAGAATGACGTCATGAAAATATCTGATGTACAAAAAATTTAAGTTTGATAATTCAATGGAAATTCATCTATTTTTATAACATGACATTGTAATGTTTTTGTAAAAATATTTTATGAAATAGTGTAAATATCTTTTACTTTATTGAACATTTAATCACCCATTATTGGAGAATGTGTTGTATCTTGTTCTATATTACCAACAAATAATTTCATCCATGTTCTGTATTTATAACACTGGGGAAAACATTTATGATGTCCCAAAACATAGTCTTTTGGGAAGGCTTCAACATAACTATGTGTATGAATTCTTTACAAATGGGACACCCCAATATTTTATTAATTATATAGCCTAAGAAATTTCTTAATGTGGAAATTCATTTATCATCCCATACAACATGGCACTCAATGTGAATTCTTCACTTCTATGAGCATAATATAATATAACACATGCATCCCCCATCAATAACAGATCTTCAATACATGGATCCAAATAGACCGCAATATAGTTATCAGGATGATATGGTTTAGATATAAATTGAGACAACATAATGTAATTGTTCTTCATGTATTAGCATAGTGGAATGTTATAATTTAACAACATAATTTTACATGTACCATGAGTACTTATTTATACAACAAAAGGATTAATTCAATCTATAGAAAATTCATAGTAAACGTTTCTCAAGTCAATAATGAAATTAGGATACACATTAACATATTAATTACACTTAGGAGACTCTACTAGCTAACATTGTTTCTCATCTTCAATGATTTTATTTTCTTTCCATATCATTTTTTCAGCGGTTTCCTAGAATCCATATAATCATTTAATCATTATAACGGTAAGTGACTTCGATAAAACATTCAAAAGGCTTGATTCATATTTATTGTATCAATTCATGCCACACACATGGAATTCATTGAGAGATTCAGGGTCCTTGTGAAAAAAAATAATATCATTTGGACATACATATATTTTTAGAGATCATTAAACTTAAATTTATAATTCAATTAGTATCATATGTTCACAAGGAAACTTATTTCCATTTGGTTTAATATCATTCACGAGACAAAGTAGTTCTATAAAGATGATGCTACTCCATCTACTGCTAGATTTGAAATTATATAATAATAACGCTACTAATTTTTTTTATATTTTTTAAAATTAATATATAATAATCTCCTAGCACAAGTATTTGTCTTCTCAAACATTTGGGGAAAATAGTTGAGTCCATATTTAACTTCCATTATCATTTATTACATACAATATCCATCATCATTTATATTGGTATTAACATCAAATGATCCCTAAATTATTTCATCATCCAATTATACATGTACAATCAGCTTCTACTCATTTTTACTCTGACATTTATAGATCTGATCAATTTTTTGACCAATCAAATGTTCTTCCTAATCTTCCATATGAATGTTTCTTAATTAACAACACCATAAACATGAAAAAATGATTTGAAAAGGGTCATATGGATACTCTATTGAAAAACTGTTTACCTCTTTTGAATCCACCCTTATACTCATTTTTCATATAATTGGTGTCGATCCAATTTTTATTTTAATCAATCATATTAGTTTTCTTAAATATTAATTTTTTATGAAAAATAAATTAATACACGTAAGGTATTTATAATCAATGAAAAAAGTTATATATACTTTTAAAAATGGGAACCTATAATTTGAATGTTATTAGTGATGATTCTTGATAATTATTTAGTTTACAAGAGGGTGACAAGAAAATTAAAACCCTAGGGTAAACATGTGGTAGTGGGTCTAGGTTCAAAATTTTATATTTTTTTAGAAAAAATAAATTATTATATGATGTTCTCTATAAAAATTTTCAGTGGCTGTCCAAAATTATAGAGGAGTTGATGTTTATTCATTTCCTCACATGCAACGTGGTGTGTCTGATGGTGTTTCAGTGATATGGTGCTTAGAAATTGAATTTTTTATCAGATGATTAATCAAAAAAATTCAACACATGTAGAAGAAGTGTCAATGTGGGATCAATAGAAAGCCTCATCTCAAACTAATGTTTTGAGTATATTCCCAACTACTTAGGATCGTCTAAAAACAAAAAATAACCTCAGTGGAACCAAAAGTTCGAATCAACTGTAGAAAAAATATCGGAGTGGAAACAAGGATTGAGATTTTAACAAGACAGAAGAAGATATGGATGTTTTGAATGTTGTTCAAGATACAAATTTATAGAGTTAAGAAATTTCTATGTGGATATTTTATGGGTGATCTGGGATTTCTCATCTCAAAAAATTTTCTTTACTATTTTTTATTAGGGTGTAGGTATTCTAGAACCACAATCATATTAAAATGATCTCAATAATCTTATTATTTCAAATTTAATAAATCCCAAATTTGTTTTGTATATTTTTAGCTGGGAGTAAAACCAAACGAATGAGTTTATGTTTAATCATTCTATCACTTGGTATGTGGAGGACCTGATGGTGTTTAATGAAATAATTATTAAGATCTAAAGTTAACCTTTTCTCATATGATGAAAACATTGATAGTCCCAAATCACATTATCTTGAGAACACAATGATTGAATAAAATATTGAATTTAAATACAAAAAACTATAAGTATTATTATTTGTTTATAAAGGTATTGGAAAACACAAAGAACAACATAATTGGGATTTCAGGAGATATTTAAATTTGATCAATTTACATGGAAAGGATGAATCCTCAAAGAGTAGAAATGAAATTACATATCAAGGTCATAAGGGACGTTAAATTTCAAAAAAAGTTGAAGAAGTTTCTTGGTGGGGTAGGCACAAAGGTTTTTATTAAAATATTTATTAGATTATAAGGTGAACTACTTGAGATAACCAAAAAACAAAACTCATCCAAAGTAAAACTAATAAAGTGAATGAAATCAATGACAGAGTGGAAACTAGGAGTGAGGTTTAAATAAAATAGATGTAGATATGTGTGTTTTCAATGAAAGTGGAAGAAATCATTAATGGGGTAAGCTAGGAGAAACAACTATTAGGATTGAAAATTTATAGAATTAGGGAACTAAAAATGAAAATGTATGTGAATTAACCATATTAATAATGATTCAAAACATTTTATTTTGAATGAAATTTTTTTTATCATTTGTATATGAATGTTTTTTTAAATGAACATGAGGTTATTATTTTTTATCCAAATTTATATCATAGATGTTCACGATAATGAAAATATTAAAAGGATTAGGATTATTAATTTTTAATAGATGTAATTGGGTAGAATTGTTTTGTTTTAATCAATGGGTGTAGAAAGGATACCTGGAACATGGATTATTCTCCCATTCATTTTATATTATATCCAATAACTCAATACAAAATTACCTTAGGATGTGGAAGGAGTGGGAATGTTTGGGTAACCGATAATTATCAGTGGGATAATGTCATGTTTTATTAATTTAAAGAATTATCCTTTTATTAAATAGTCATATGTGATTTAGAAAAAATAATAATTAATTGAAATATTACATGAAATTTGGAAATTAAAAAGTATTAGTCACCAAAAATTGGAATCAAAAGAAAACAATGAGGCTAAGAAGAAACAAGCATACCAATAGAAGAATGAGTTTGGTGGTGAACTAGATGATAACCCCACAAGATGAAGATGCACTCAAAGTTATATGAAATAGTGTGTCATGGTGGTGTCATGTTAGTTATGTGTGAGGTAGGAATCCTGTGTTGAGGACAATATCAGAAGCATAAAGACACAAATAAAGGAGAACATGTGATAAAATAGTAAAAACATAACATCTTCATATATTGTTTTGGCATGGGGTATTTTTTAAAATAATATAAATTAAAAAATAATCCCATTTTCACTTATTAAATAAACTAACATAATTTTTAAAAAATTATCTTCATCATATTTAAATGCTCAAAATATATAAATTGAAAAAATTCTAATTTAAAAATGTTTTTTATATTGTTTTATATTGTAATAAATAAATATTATAACATGTATAAATTAAATTAATTTGATAAATTTAATATTTGGAAATATTTAAAAACATGATTAATATTATAAATATAATTATAGTAATTTAAAAAAATATAGATTAAAAGTTCATATTATCATATTAAAAAAATAAAATTAACCAACTCTTTTCCTTAACGTCTCTTTAATCAACTGTTTTTTTGATTTCGAAGTAACTATTCAGTTTTAATGGTAAATTGGAGTTATATAGAGTAGTAGATCAGGGATGGAGTGTATTGGGGTATAAAGGGCATGAAGGTAGCATATACGAATCTGTGAGAATGGTAGGTATATGTAGATCAAGGAAAAATAAACATGAGGATGAGGGATAGTTAGAAACAACAATATCTCAAGGTGAAGCAAAATAGGTGGAGAATTATAGATGATGTTCAAGGAAAAATAAGATTCCTCGCACCTTTAAAACTCATTTAGAAAATTAAAGACACAAAAAGAAGATAAAAAGTGATGAAACAATGAAATATGTTAAATGTTGGATCACAAGCCACATACCCTGGGTTTTAAATTCATTGATTCATCCGAGAAGTTTGAGGGGGAGTGACAATAATGCTTTAGTTCCTCATGAGATTCAAATTCACGAGTGATGGGGTCCTCTATTTGGGTTCTATTATAAATATTTCAAAGGATTTTATCCGCATTCTAATAAGGGTAGTAAAATATAGGTTTAGCATTGATAAAGATAATTTTTATCCGGGCTTTTTATTTTGGTGATGATAAAAAATATATTTTTTAATGCCTTTTGGAAAGTAATAATAAAAATCATAAAAAATAAATTAAAATATACTATATATATATATATTCAAAATTATTAAATAAAAAAACATATCATTAAGTAGAACTATTAATGAATAGATAATCTTAAATGCATGAATTTTATAAAAGAGTGATGTTTAATAAGTAAATATGAATAGACATTAAAAATATAAAAAATTAATTGGGTTTAATTGATTATATAATTTTATATTAAAATAAAAACTAAATATATATTAAAATAAAATTAATACATATTTAATATGTACATTAAAAACATATTAATGAAATTAAATATTAATAAATAAATATTTATAAATAAACACTAAAAATGAATAAATTAAAAAAAATTAAAAAATAAAAATTAAAACTAAATAAGTTATAAATAAATATATAAAATAAGTAACATTTTTAGTTAACAAATAATTCAAAATAAGACTAAATGGATAAGTTTTAAAATAGAGTGATATTTAACAATTTAAAATAATCAGTAGATTGAAAAAATATTAAAAAATGAAAAAAAAATTAATTATTTTTGTAATTAAATAAGGGAAAATAAATATATGTAAAAAATGAATATATATTAATTAAATAAATTACAACCATATTAAAAATAGTAAATGTTATTGAATAAAAATATATAAATAAATATAAATAATTTTTGAAATTACAAAGATATTAAGTAATGAAAATAGAAAAGGAATAAATTATAAAAATATTTAAAAGAAATTAATACAATTAGGATAAAAGTGATATTAAAAATTAATAAATATGAAAAAATGTATGAAAAAGTTATAAATAATATAAATTGATTAAAAATATGAAAAATGAATAAAATTTAATGACTAAAATTATAGTAAATAATAAATATATAATGTTAAAAAATAAAATTTTAAAATGAATACAAAATATCGAATAAATTATAGAAATATTTTGTGTGTGTGTTCTATATGAAATTTCCTTAATTAAATTTATGTATATATGAAATATATTTTTTGTAGGTTAAGTTTAAAAAATATATGAAATTGTTTTTAACATCTATTTATCAATAAAATTAGTCAACATATTTAATTAATATATATTTTAATTATAAATTGTTTTCCACTAAATATATGACTTTTTTAAGAAATTATGCATATTTTTTATTACATAAATCATGTTTATAGAAAAATGATATATATCGATATGTATATATTCTATATTAAAAATGCTTAATATATTATTGTAAAATAATGTTCAAAAACATTAAAAGAGAAAAAATCTTGAAAATATTGATCAAATAAATATTTTAAAAAATTTAAATAAAGAAAAAAGTGAAAAAACATAATGTTATTAATTAATAAATTTTATGATACATGTTAAAAATGGGTGAAATTTAATAAAAATATTAATAAATTGAAAAATATAACAAAAAATTTAATAATAGATTAATAATATTTATTTTTTAGAAAAAATGAATATTTTTTCAATGAAATTGACTATATATTTTTTATGTAAATTAAAACTGTAATAAAAAAATTAAATTTTACTGAATAATAATAAGTAAATATTAAAAATTAATTATATTTTAAAAAATATTATAAAAATAATGAATAAATTACAAAAAATATTACATATTTTATTAGTTAAATAATTATTAGTAAAAATAAATAAATTTTAAAATATATAATAGTTAATTGGTAATAAATAATATAAATTAAATATAAATATAGAAAATAAATATAATTTAACAATTAAAAACATATTATATTAAATTTCATATATTAAACATTAAAAATAGAAATAGAAAATGATAATATTGTCAATTTATATTAGTTTGGAATGTACGTCTCTCTAAAATTGAATTTATTTCATATATGTATACATGTGAAATTTTTATATTACATATTTAGTGTAACATATTTATTTAGTTTTGAAATTAATAATTAATAATTTATTATTTAATATATATGTCAAATTAAAAAAATAAATGAAATTGGTAAAATACATTGTCTTAATTAGTAATTATTTTTACAATTAATATTGAATAATTTTAATTAAATTAATAAACATTTTTTAGTAAATATATGATATATTAAATTATATGATTTATAATGCACATTTATTTTTATAAAAATAATATTTAATTTTATATATATATATAATTTTAATTTTATATATTATTTTTCACAAAATATCTTATATATTAAGTGGATATATATATTTAGTCATATATAAATCTTACATAATAAAATAGTTTATATTTTCATCAATATAAAAATATTTATATATTTATATTTGAATTTTAATGATATAATTTTTTTAATGAAATATACCCTCTATCAATATTAGAGAGAAGCATATGTAAATGGTGGGTTTTATAAGCACTAGATAAAAGATAAAAGGGACACTTTATGAGCATTATTTTAGCACTGATAAAGGAAACTGATGTTTATCATGGGTTTTATAGTAGTGAAATGTAATGATAACCCTAACATTAAAATTCTATTGCAATTATTTTTTACAACCGGGTATTTAAATTAGTGATTTTTAACAATATATGGTGAGATTCATTGAAGGAATAATAGGATATATATATATATATATATACACAATATCAAAAATGATAACAATAAAAATAATAATTGGCATTACTAAGGTAGTGGAAACTGTGTATAAATACATGTGACCACATCATTTGTAAGAGAGAGAAAGATCTATAAAAAAATCATAACAAAAAATTTTGAGGGTAAAAATACTAAGATGAATCATAATATAGATTCTATAATGAATCTATTTTTGTTTGTTTAATCCTTTAAATATTTCTATATATATGTACCCCTATATTTATTTATCAAATTCAATGATATGTTTAGGTGTCCAATGTACACTGAATTAAAATATTAAAAATATTAATATATATTAAATCATGGGAATTCATATTTTTGGTATAAAAAGTTTTTTTATTGTTTGGGACTTCATATGAGAAATCCAAGACCACATTGTTTTCGAAAACACCAAGTTTACCCTAGTTGTGACATAAATATTCTCATCACCGAGTCTCCAATTGAGGGAAATCATTGTCTGGAAGATTAAATAAATTAAAGGATTTATTAATTTAAATGATAAAAATATAAAAAATCCTCTATATATTTGTCATTAAAACAAATATTTAGGGTTCTCGGTATAACCCAAGGAAATTTGAGAGGAGCTGTAGAGGAGTGCCATTGACGAACGACAACAGATTATTGAGAAAAAATCATTTTGATAAAGAATTTTCTTCTCTAGCAATGTTTATGGGTATTTCTAACGAAAATGGCACAAAACCATTCTTCTCCAATGACTGATCGAAATTAAATTTTGGTCATTTTATTTCTTGAATTCCCACCTTTTTTATTTTCCATGCATGGATTTTTTATAGGCCTTTGTTGCATATAGTTTTCATTCTTCATATGAACCAAATTATTCATTCATTTATTGATTTTTGATTTATCCCTTGAGATCACCAATTTATTAGTCTATAAATGAAATCCAAACATAGCAGTACCCATATTCATTCCTCAATTTTTTGGTTTCTTATTTTCTACCCATATTCATTATCCATTAATCATTGGTGATTCTTTTAATGATGGTTTGATGAATACCTGGAAATTGATCATTGAGATATCGATCCTTAGAAAAATGGGTCATTTCTATAGTTCTAGATTTTCTAGTGGGAAAATTACCATGGTACAATACTACATTAAAGAAGATCAGGTATGTATCAATGTAGTACTGGGAGTTCTTTGATCATGGGTTTTGGCATTTTTTATAGTAGCTTGACATGATGGATTCATGAGCAGATCAGGTGGATAGAAATTTGAAACCAATGATGGATCGAACAGGATCTACCCTAGATCTAAGTTCCATGGTGGGTTTTGTGGTGTATCTAGTGGTAGTGGAGGCATGGATGAGACACATGAAGAGTTCATTGGTTTCCAGAAAATCTTGATATAAATGGTTTGTAGTCTAGGAACACATGTGCTATTTTCCCATTTCTATAGGGGCAGATAGGGTTTCAAGAATTATTAAATATCACACATTATGTTTGACCCATTCACGTCCTGTGACCTAGTGCTAGTGGACCGACATGTTCCTTAGGAGTGCATGGGCATAGATATAACTAAATACATGTGATTGAACAAATTGCATAGGCATGGGATGATGTAAACAATCATGGGATAAAATACATGAGGAGACATAGGGTAGTAATGAAGTGTAGTGTATTCCCTATACATGCCATGTACTTTTTATAGGAAGTCCCACCTTGATTATATCCATCTTTATGAATTAGATTTTGGCCCTAGATAAACATAAAATTTGTGGTTTCCCAAATTATACATGATGATAGAATTTTATTTTTCATCATAGATACCAAAAAATATGTTATAATCATGAAACTTCATTCAGAAATGCTTGGATGATGGAAATTATTAGGTTGGACCACTATTGAGATGTTGGATTCAATACACCCCTGTTGCACTTGGGAACATGTCCTCTATAATCTTTAAATATGTAGGTCCAATACTCACCCATACCTTATAAGTGAATGAATCCTCTGTCTACAACGTTGTAATCCACTTTTAACTAGCTTCAACAGTGAGCGAACCCTCCATGGGAGTTAGTGACCCCTTGGACGAGGAGTGTAATAGTATGGAGTGGGCCTCTGTACACTATTTCTTGTTAGGATTCACATGGTACTGGTAATCGAAGATGGACCATTGGAGCTATAAATTATCCCATTATTCTTATTTAGTCAATGGATATGGAGATCCCCTTCCTCTCCCACATGGATTTATATGATCATATCTATTAGGTTTTTATTTTACCTTTTGATTATTGGTTTATTTGGATATTGTATCTTTATATTTTTCCCTATGTGGTTTTTGGGGGCATCGATTGAGTATGTATATACTAACCCATTATTTGGATTTTCCCAGACATGGTTTGACTTTCACAGATGACAGGAATGTTAGTTCTTATATCTATGTGCCTAGTTTCAGAGGGGCATAACAGCTCTTAGTGAAGCAGGCCATGATTAGTGGAAAATCATAGATATAATGATTCTGTCTCTTATAAGTATTTTCCTTCTCCAATTTTTTCATCATGGGGCCTCATTTCTGGTTGGATGTGTATTTTACCATGTTAAACATTTTTACTACATTATTTTACTTTGAACCTTTTCTAGAGGTTTTTGTATGCATGGTTTATGCTGTAGATGTTATGTATTTTGTTTTACCTATATATTATTGTATAGAGAGTGTTGTGGTTTTTCATATAGGCAATTATTCTAAGGCCTCACATTTCTGTATTTCATACCACATTCTTGTCACCAATCTAAAGTCTATTAGAGGCAAGAATGGGGTGTCTCACTCATCTTACCAATAGCCAAGCGGTCCCCGAGGGATTGGTCTTGACAATGGGGTATCAAAGGAGGTTTTTCCCCTAGTGACCATTTGGATTTTTTCCTTTTGGAGTGGATTGGTTTGGGAACATAGGTAAATGGTATCAATGTTTTTCATGTTTGGGTCTCTGCCCAGTGAACATATTGATGATATAGCAGTTGATGTATCCATTCAAAATAAGTAGACTTCCTACTTAATAATGTTAATTATTGAGGCAATATTTATAGAGAAACAATGGTACATGAATCTTATATGATTTTCTATTTTGATTTTCATGTCCTACTTTGGTTAGCTCTTCATATTTTCTCATGAAACTATGGTACACCATAGTAAATTCTAGGATTCCTTTAGTATGACAGGATCTAGTATAACAATATATGTTTGTGGTGATGATCATTTGAGGCATGATTCCCCGATTTAGGGTCCAACAAATGAGGTTTTTCCTCAAATAGGTCATAAAAAATTGCCACCGTTTTTTGAACATTGAATAGTTCTATCTTGTTAGGATTACAATGTTCATAATATTATCCCATTACATGAGTTTTATGGATAGATACTACTAATGATTCTGGGAGAGGTTCCCTCATGAATCAGGGAATTGGCTCAGGTACTTTTTTTTAGTTTTCAGTCTTGTATGAATCCCGAATGATCAAATGGGTCACTTCTAGGATTCCTTATTCAAAGAGTAATAGGACTCTAGTTGATGTTGATCACCCTGCCTCATGATGAGGTGAAGCACCGAAGTTTATAATTACATTAGTTGTTCTAAAATGAGTATTACCCATCAAGATTATTCTTTTTATGAATTTAGGAGCATCTTATATTGTAGCGGGGTGATATGTCATTTTTAGTGTGTTGAATGGTTTATCAACCTTATGACTCATCACTCAATCTATGGTTTGAGAAGGATATGTTAGATTGTAGAATGTTTAACATGGACTTCGTAGATAAATCTTTCCTGTCATGGACTTCCTGTGCATTCTATCTTATTCTAGAGTGATAGGGTGTTCTCTAGTTACAGAAAGATTCAAAATAGAAGGATTTTGGGTGGTGTGAGTAGGTAGTGGACATCATAAGGTTGAGTCATTTGTCATATCTAGAAGGAACCAGTCATTGTGGTCTCAGTACAGAAGGAATACACATGCCTGAACTCTGACATGTGGATATGAAACACGAGGTACTTGTAGAGGCTCCAGTCATTACAGATATGTGGGATGTTATACTTGTGATAGGTGAGGTCACTTGACTCCAAATTTTTCGACCTTATTTTATAATAAAGATGGCGAATAAGTGGATAAACGTCCATGATAAATGCAACATCATGATCTTAGATCTCCCTGGTGTTGTCAAGGTGACCGTATAGAAGGTTGTGATGATAGAGGAGTAGGTATAGCTATGGATGGAGGAGATCTGGGTGGAGTAAGACACTAGTATCTAGTCCCACCACCACGACTAGGTGGCCCATGCCATGCTTTGAGGGTTGGAGGTCAGGATCACATGCAGTTGTAGGCTATAGCGGGATATGACCAGGAAGCTCATGAGAGGATATGTGGTACAATGTATGTCTTTTCTTCTCATAATTTAGTACGTATTGACTCTAGATTTATTCAATTAGTCATCTTTTTATGGTTTTTGTGATATCTATAGTTTATCATTGAGACTTTAGCCCAATATTTATGGCTATAAATTCATATTGGGTGTGATTATTCTTTATCACCCAACTTTTGGTAGTGGGAGTTGGTTCTCTGTTTAAATATTTTCTCATGGTAACTCTTGGGAATTGTGTTCAAACCTTATAACAACATATTGGGAATGATTTTTTATTCAGTGTGCCTGACCATATTGACAGTCATCCCTGGAGGGTTAGATTATATTTTACATATGAGATGATATTCTTCTTCATGGGAGAGAGAGAGATCATATGGATGACTGGGTGGGACTTATGAGTAGAAAGTTTCAATATATTACCCATCATTTGTAATGTTTATCCTTTGGTGCAGTGGTCACTTCATGCATCTGACATCTAGTGGTATTAGATAATTATACGGATTTATTTCTCAAATATTCCTTTGGACTACCTTCAAGGTGAGAGATTAACTTCGTCTTTTACATTCACCCAGAGAGTCCATCGATATATTTTTCAGAATATCATATGTTCCCCACTAAGATCCAGGAGTTAAGAGTGTATTTGGAAAACAATAAGGAGAAACTTTTTATCATACCTAATGTTTTCCACGAGATAACTCTTGTTTTGTTCATAAAAAATGAATATAAGAGTTGGGGATTTTTGTTGGCTATGAATTCTTGAACTAGGTAATATTAAATAATAAGTTCCCCTTACTGGGGATTGATGACCTTTTTGATTGGTTAAAAGGTGTGAGTAAATTCTTAAAGATTGATCTCAGGTCTGGATATTGTCACATGACTGTTTACAAGGATGATATTTCAAAGATGGAACTATGATGTTTATATAGAAGCTATAAGTTCATGGTGATTCATTTTGGTGTGACTAATACTTCCATAGTGTTTAGATCTCTTATGAATCCGATCCTATAGGCACACATAGACTTATTTGCAGTTTTCTTTATCAATGAAATTATCGTATACTCTATGTTAGAAGGACTTACATCAAAAGCACCAGCTTTATAAAAATCTCTCAAAGTGTCATTTTTGGATTCAATAGGTTCACTTTCTGGGCCATGGAATCAATAATCAAATTTTAGTTATGGATCCCAAAAATATTAAAGCTGTGCTTCTTTGGGAACCACCAAAGATCATTTCGGAAGTGTGAAGTTTTCTTGGTATTGAAGGGTAATTTTGAAGGGTCTCTATAAGATTTACCAGGATAATAGTACCAATGACTACCTTAATGTGGAAAGGGAATTTTTTCACCTAGACTGAGCATTTTTAGAGGGCCTTCAAGGGGTTTAGGAAGAGTTTTACCCATGCTTCTATTTCAAGGGTACCCGAGGAGGGAGCTTGGTATATAGTTATTTTTGATGCCTCTGTATTTGGGATCTGTTCCATGTTGACATATAAGAAGGTAGTGATCACTTATATATTGAGGTAGTAAAGACCCGATGAAAATAATTCTGCAACCAATGGCTTAGATTTAGTAGTTATAGTCTTTATATTGAAAATGTGGATGAATTATCTTTTGGGTGATCATTTTTTTGTTTACTCATACCACTAGAGTCTCATGTACATCTTCACCTAGAGAGATATAAATCTACGAAATATGCATTGGATGGAGTTCCTATATGGCCATGAAATCAAGATATTATATTCAATAGGGGTTAGAAATGTGGTGGAAGATTCCCTTTGATGGAATTCCTATTCTCACTTATTAGAGGAGGATTCTGAGGAGTTGTCTTCATTGTTTTCGACTTTCATGGAGGTGAGAGGTGAAACATATCTTCAATTGATGGTGGTGAGTCCATCGTTTTTTAGTATGTGAGGGATGGCTATTTTCGAGAAATAAACTATGATATTATATATTACTAGATATCCATATGAGATTAAAAAGATGGATTTTATGAATTAGGAGAGCACATCATCCATTTCCAATGATGGAGGATCAGTCTAGTCTCGTTGCAAGATGAGGGTTTACTGGTGTTCCATACATTCCCATTGGTTATAAAAATATGTGTGTTTGTGTGTGGAAAATTTGTATAGAGATCTAAAAAGGTGGTCTTGATGGTATTTCATGAGGTGGAGTTTTACCCAGTTCATCACTTATTATCTCAAATGTCAACATGTAAATGATGAACATCAATTTTCAGCAAGATTGACCTAACCTACTAGCAACCTAGAATGGACATTGTAAGAAATACGTATAGATCCCTAAGTAGGATTAACCACTTATGGGGGGGGGGTGAATCAGCTGTCTACTGTTAGGAATTATTTTAATTTTAATTCAATATACTAAACTTGTAAAAGTTATCAATCCACACAGTGATATATCACAATATCAAATTTTATAAATAAATGATAAGATAAACCGCAAAAGACAATATTTTGAACGTTCAGTATAAATACATAATCCTATCCATGTTATTTATATACCCAATTTATATTCTCCACTATAATATTTTTGATTTTTAAAAAGGTGATGACAATAACTAGTTATATTAATTAGTATATTATCCTCTAGTTGATCCCAGTTCTACACCCCCAAAAACCAATTATTTTTTACCTTAGTTGGTTATTGACCCCAACCATCTCCTCTTGTTCTTCTTCTAGACTAGTTAGAGAGACCAGTCATGAGCTTATTCAATAGCTAGTTAGATTCCAAATCATAAGATCGTTTTTCTCAATTTTTTTGATCCACAAATAGTACGATCTTTATTTACTTTTGTTTGATTTTGCAACACTTTAAATATATCTTCTTTTATTATTGTACTGTATCCTTTTTCCTCATATAGAACATCCATATCATTGAGAAATTCTTATATTATTCATGTTGGTTTAGAATAAATTTCACACTATATCATGATTGATCCATTTCTTCTTGGTTTTCTAATTGCTCATACCTGAATGTCTTATCCTACAATTATATTGTGGCTTCAACCTCTTCAACTTCTAATCATCAGTTAATAATCAGATATTCCTTAGTTAAATTCTTGGGAATGAATTATTCCTTATATTTTATGATTTCTTGATCTCAATTACTCATGAAACTATAATAATATAATATCTCATATATTCATATCATTGAATTTGATGAAACTCTTCTTCTAAACATAACAAGGTATTTGTATCCTCATTGTTTTTTTTGTAATAGATTCACATAAATGAATCACATGATCTTCTATCTTCTTTACAAAACCCCGATATGGATCAAAAATAGTATTCTCCTTTCACATGACTAAGGATAATATTCATCTCTCTCTTATATGTGTAGGGATCATATAAGTTACCCTCTAATATAAATTCATGAATCATGTGAGCACTCTTTTTTACTTGTAGAGATTTTATTCTTAAATATATTGAGTGATATTAACTATTTTTACATTTCTTTATTTTTCCTTCTCCACATATTATGCTTGTATTCACACTCTCAATTTTTTTAATATTAGATAAAACAAGGAAAAAATTATAACCACCTCATGATCCTCATAAATTCATAATGGTATTAATAATCTAAACACCTTATAATATCTAGGTGTTTGTGTATAATCTAACATGATATTCAAATATCTATGACATCTAAAATTTTTCAAATCACACCTCATCAATTAACTTCTTTGATTTGAATAAATTTATAAAACCAAATACATAACACAATTGGTTGCATTATGATACTCATCATAATTTTATATGTAAAGTATTTGTTTAACTAGAATGTCATCTACATGGATCTCTTCTAAAAATGGATAAATCATTCTAAAATGAAAATGGCTACTCAAAGCTTCAGTTATAGAGAATAACATATATTTGTATCAATTTAATTAATGGATTTTTTATAAAAATGGATTTATTTATCTATAATTAAACAACTAAAACATTTCAAACCTAAAAAGGATATGTGAATTTCAAATAGCTACATAGTTGAGTCTCATCTATGATATTCATCCGATATACGTGCCTGAAAGTCTAACATCATGAAAGTACATTCATCTCAATACAACATTCAATTTGGATTTATCTCTTTATGTATTCTTGGTTCACTCCAATTAATTTATTTATGGTAGTTTACATGTGAATAATTATTATACATTCCTTGATGCTTGAATCCCTTCCTTAGATTTCGGCTCGAGAAAATATTTTCATCAATGAATAATAGCTAAATCACAGAAGGATTCATGATCATGGATTATAGTTCCCCATGATCACCTTATCTCATAAATAGTACTTAACAGTTTATAACTAAACTCATTATCATATACAGAAAGAGGATGATTCTCACTAGAATTAGATGTCTTAGATTCCTTATATCAAGACAGCTGTGTTATTTTTATAACATTTTAAACATATGAATTGTGCAACACATCTCGTGTCCCATATTGAATTTTATATAGGTGGATAAGTGCTATAAATGATAACATTTTCCTTCAAAACTTCAATTTGGAAATGGGGTTTGGCACTTGCAACACTTTACAAACCTGGGATTTATAAGCTGCACCTACCCACACTGGCCTACCAATGCGCCCGCACACTTATGCATAATTGTGGTCCCAATTTGGCTAAGCCCATGATCATGTGATCCTTATGGGAACTATTATTCCTCTAGACACCATTATGGATGAACTACATGGATCCCATACATTATTTATATATCCCCCACAATACATCGTTTATCTAGCCTAGCTTTTTGGCTAGGATGTCAACTTATTTATTAAACACCCACATAAGAAGTTAAGAAATTCTCCTTTACTACCATTTTAAAACACAATATAAATTTCTAAACAAACTTCCTCATCATTCCTCATGAAATCAATTTTTTTAGTGGAATTCAAAAAAACTCCTCTTCATATTTCTTATTTCAAACAATGTGTCATTTAATATTAACACATTTCTATGAACATATTATTAGTTTAATGAGTCAAAACCTTTCCAATGATAATTTTCCTATCATGAAATCCAATTACAATAAAATAATCCCAAAAAATTATTCAATTATCACCACATTGTCATCAATTATTCAAACACATATTCACAAATCATTGATAGAAAATTTAACATTTGGTCTGGAAAATCACCCCATATTTATTTTGTTATAGATATATCTTCACATTACTAAAGTCAATACGTGTGCTCCAATTATTTTTCCCCTTATTGAAAATAATATTCAATGGAATGTAGGGGTCTTTAAAATATATTATTCTTATACTTAAGGAACTTTTATTATCATCCCCCATTTCCAAAATAAGGGTGATACAGCATGGTCATCTTAGTAAAGATCTTATAGTTGGTATATTCTAAGTCTACATGGGACAACCAAACGAAGAAAACAAGAGAGATTCAACCAAGTTGTATATATTGTCCGTAAAATACCATTCATGTGACCTCATTCTCAAAAAACATTATTCCAAAAAAGGGGCTATATAAAAATATATTCATTGAAAAGAAACCTAAAACCCACCCACATCACAACAAACCATCAAAACAGTTCACACAAAAGTAATTTAACTCCCCCTTTTTCAACTGTTTTGATAACTAAATATCCCCTTTAATAAGTAAATTTTATATAATTATGAATAAGGGATTATATCATAAATGGAATACCTCAAATTCCATTTTTTTCTAGGATTTATAGAGAATTATAGATTCATATAAAAAATTCTTGGAAGACTAATTTATTAACAAGGATCACACTAAAGGGAAACACTCATCAATGACTTTAGGATGGTGAATCTACTAAATAATGTTATTAAATATGATTCAAAATTAGAACACCCAAAAATGTATTTTTTATGTGGTTGTCTAGTTTTAACAACTTCTACACCTTCACTAAGGATTATCATCAACGATGCATACTATTGAGAATAGATATATCAATCCTTAATGGAATCTTAATATTAAATGTGTCTCAGGTACCCCCTTAATACCTTCATCCTCCTTAAAATCCAAATGTTTTAAGAACAAATATTGTAAACAAAATATATAATGGAATGGGGTGGATAAACATTCTCCTCAATCTAAAAAACAAGGTTGAGATGTTTCTCAACCTAGTTTCTACACATTCTCCAGTCATCATGATACTATATTTGATTTTAAAATATGATTTTTCCTATGGTTTCAAGGATCCTATCACACATATAATGTCATTTTGTGAGATAGTTATTCTCACAATATCCATAAAATCATAAGCATCTCTTGGAGAAAACTCTATTCTCTTCAAGGTTTTTCTTATGCTGAAAATGTTGTTAAACATCCTCTTGAATTTCGTCCAGATTTATTGTATGTCCCAAATAGAAAATATTTAATTCAAGATTAATCCTTTCATGAAAACCATTCATGAAATTAATGTTCTTTTTTTGTAATATTTCATTTTATATTAATCACAATCATTGTATTACGATTTTTATAACTCTCTTAATCTCTATAAATCATCTGAAAAGATTAGAATAATATCCCTCAGAATGTTGATAACTTGTTTGAAATTATTTTTCTTTGAAGTTTCTTATGTATTTTTTCCATGTATGAATTCATCTAAAACTTCTAAGGAGTAATTAGATTTTCAACATTTTTCAATTTTTATCCCAGGTGCATATATTATTTCTTCTATGGTCTTTTATTTCAATTTTTATTGATTCATGTCGAGATGTACAAGATTTACTTTTGTGAAACATTTAATTAAAACCTCAAATATTTAATCATGAACCTAAACCTATTTGATCCTAAAAAAATTGTTTTTAGTTCCTAATTATTTCATCTTATTCATTGGATTTCTACCATAGATACGAGCTTCTGTTTATCTATATAATTTAATGTATTGTACCCATAATATAATGTATAATGTCCAAATATATCATAGTATAATCATAGAACTTAAATCCTTGATCTTTTTTTATTTTATATATGTTTTACATAATTTTTTGAATAATATTTCTCATTATTTTTCACCACTTACTGGGATCCATTTGGGAATAACACTTATAAATATAACTTTATTCACCATATACATAGTGGTATGCTCTTATCATTTTCTCCACATCCATATTCGTACAAATTTTTTTTAAACCTAAAATTTTTGTATAAAAATATTTAGCAATGTTATTACATGGAGATATGGATAATACTTTTTATTAAAAACATCTTTTGAAGTATCATTATATGATGAAATGATCTGGATTATATATTATAAAGGTCCATTGTCAATATAATCCTCTAAAGAGAACTATGTGGTGGCTAAATCTTCTTTGATTATAATGTATCAACCTGATTATTTTCAAAATTTTCCAATTTGATTTCTAATGCCAAACAACTCATATTGTGGTCATTCTTTTGAACATCAATGAAGTTAATTCTATCTTCCCATTAGACCATAACCATCTTAATACTCACTTTATTCAATATAACCTTTTCTTGAAACAATGATTAAATATCCTTGATCCTCTAGGATTTTATGTCCAACTGAGCATTCCAAACACACATATAAACTTTTTTCTATTTTTCAAGGGCATGAAAGTATTATATAAATAAAATATAATAGAAATATTTCTATAAATAATTTTATGGAAATTATTTATTAAATTAATAATATATTTCATTGTAAAGAGAAAGTGGTCCTTTCTTTTAATTAACATGTTTTGTTAGAGTGTTGGATATGCCATATTTTTTATCCAATTTCTCTCTTGTATCATTATCAACCTCTTATAGTTGTAATTTTTCATCCCAATGACTCTGGACACCTTCAAAAATATTTTTAAAAAATTATTTTCATTCATTATTAAGTTGTTATTTGAGTTAAATATGAATATATCTCTGTCAAACATTATTTTCAATAATAAATAAATAATTATAAGTAGAACAATAATAAAAATAATTATTTCCAAATATATAAATTTGATTACATTTAGTATTCTTGTTATTCCTCACATGTCATTTGTTTTTGTTGTTTTATTTCATGGAAAAAATATCCTTATTAATATACTTAGGGATAACATTCTTTTTCTCTATTTAAGGTAGATCACTCATTTCCTAATATCTATACTTTATAAAATATTTTTTAGACCAGTACAAGGTTATTCCACTGATACGACTCGTAGATCCCTAGGTAATATTTACCACTGAGAGGGGCTGAATTAGTGGTGCACCTTTATGATTTATTTTACTTTGAATTGAACCTCTTGAACATGTTTTGTTACTTGATCCACTCAATGATATCTCACATTCTAATTTTTTTATGACAAAGTAATAGTAAAAAACACAACACATGATATTTAAATGGTTTGGTACAAATAACTACTCTTTTATATATTGTTTAGACTCTCCAATATGGATTCCTCAATACAATATTATTGATGAATTCAATGGATACGGAAGAAACTAGTTGTAAACCCCAGTACTAGTTCCTCCAATTGATCCCAGTTCTATACCCCAACAACCAACTCATCTACTTCAGTTGGAAATACACTCCAAATTTATTCTATTATCCTTATTCTATAATGGTTATACATCCCTCTCTTGAGCATCTTCAGTAACTGGTTAGACACCCCAATCATAATATCTTTTTATTGTCAATGTAGTTGATTCAAAAAACTAATATTTATGTATATTCCTGATTTCATCTACAATAGTTTAAATAGATCTTCTTATATGAGTATTGTTGATCTATTTCCCTCATTAATAACACTAATATCTTCAAAATATTATTCGAATAAGCTTATTGGTCTTGAAACTCATTCACACCTGATCTAGAATTATCGAGTTCTTATCAGTTTACCGAATACTCAAACATGACTTTATTATCTTGCATGTAAATTTTGGATTTAGTCTCCTTATCTTCTTATCTTTATAGAATTTTAAAATATTCCATAATTAAGTGATCAGGAAAGAATTATTCCTTATGTATATTTAAGTACTTACCACAAATATTTATGTGACTATAAGCATGAAATATATCAGGTCTTCTAATCCACTCATTTGTGGACTCCATATATCTTCTCATAAAAATATATGTATGTCCTCAATGTTTTTATAATTGAATCATGAAAATGAAACAAAAAACCTATTTTCTCCTTTTTTTAAACCAGTTTTTTGGCTTGAATATGCTTCTTCTCCCTTCATGTGACCAAAGACAATTTGTGGTTCTCCCTTCTATGTGAATGGATCACTTAGATTTGCTTCAACTATGCATTAATGAATCAGGTGATTGGACTTTTTTAACAATTTATATTTCGCAAATATATTAATTTATAAAAACTAATATTTTCTTTTCTATTATTTTTTATTTGTCAAAAAATTCTATAAATTTTCAAACAAGCTCTTCTCTTTCCCTTGTAATAAATGATTGAGCAATTCTGACCACCCCACAATCCCCATAAATGCATTACAGAGAAAATACATTGACCACCCCATGATATCTGGATGTTTGGGTTAAAAATCAAATGATATTAAAATATCTATGATATATGAAATTTATCTAGTCTCACTTCTTCAATAGTAATCTATGATTTTCTTGTTTTTTTAGAAATTGTTTTGTAAAAAAATTGGATACATTATGCTACTCAGTATAATAGGCTACATGATATATTCATATACATAGTAAATTAGCTATGTGGTTATCTCATGAAAATTGATACATCAATTCACACTGAGAACAACTACCTAGAGATATGGTTACATCACAAAACATGAATGTGAATAAATTGTTTATGTGGTTTTCTTCTGCAATTAGTTACATATATCTATAAGGAAAAAATAAGTCATTTGGAAAATGGATATGGTAATTTCTATTGGATATGTCATTAAATATCAACTAAAAAATTAATTCGATCTATATTCATGCTATTATATCTGCATGCATGTCCATTTATCTCAACAGTGCATTCAATTTAGCTTTATCACCAGTGAAATTATTGGTTCGACCCAATGCATTTTTTATTTGTAGTTTTTTCTATGCATGATTCTTAGAAATGACTCCAGGCTTGAATCTTATCCATATATTGGGCCTCTAGTAAATCATTTCATTTTCGAATAATATTGCAATCATAGAAGGATTCGTAATCAAATATCATGGATCAACATGATCACCTCATCTCATCATTGGAGGATAATAGTGTGGATTGGAACTCCTAAGAATCTAGAGAAAGAGGATGACTCTCTCTTGAATTAGACATTATATATTCATTAGATCATGTGGTTGGTGTTATTTTCATAAGATTTTAAATTCATTAAAAGTACAACACATCCAGTGTCCCACATTGAATTTTCTTCCGGTTGAGTGGTGCTATATATGATAGTACATTCTTTCATAACTTTGAGTCAAACTAAGGATTCAACACCCACAACACGTCACAAACATAATCATTATGTGAAATTCCTAACCGCACTATCCCACCTACTCAATGACATGTTATCACCCTGTCATGTCCATGTGATCCTAATGTAGTCAGCCCACCATGCTCCTACACTCCATATTGGAACTATACATCATCCTACCTCCATGATGGCTGGCCTGGATAGCTCCCTTGCATGGTTAAAATTTCTCCCTCAATTTATGTTCAAGATAAACTTACTCGTAGTCTTTTATGTCCACTATCTTACAAAACACTAATATAAGAAATTAATAAAAATTATCCTTTACTACCAATGTGGAACCCAATATATATTTCCAATCCAACTATATCATCATTTATCATGAAATCTATTGATTTTTTCAGGGATAGAAATATAATTCCAATTCGTATTGAATGTTTCAAAGAATATGTCATACATATTGACACATGTCTTGGAACATAATATCAGTTCAAACAATCATCACATTTCAATGGTTAATTTTCCAAGTATGATATCCAATAACATTGAAAGAATATATAACAATTCTATAAGCATCACCACATCATCCTCAATTATCCAAACATATATTGACAATATATTAACAATAAATTATGAAGTTTGGATCAACAATGTGGATAGATTTTATTACAGGGCTTCCATAGAATACAAGTGCCCAGGATGCTATCTGGGTGATTTTTGACCTACTTAACAAATCGACTCACTTTTGTTCCTTTATGGAGAAAAGTTCAGTGGAGAGGTTGGGGGTTGTTTTCCATGGGGGAGATCATATTAATTCATGGGTTACCCATTAATATCAACTCCAACCCTGATGCTTGGTTCACATCACAGTTATGTAGAGGGATTAATGAGGATTTCTCATCCTGATTAAGTATGATTGTAGTATATATTCCCCAGATAGATGGCCAAACCAAGTGGAATATTAAGGTTTTAGAGGATATGTAGAGAGCCAATGTGTTGGACTTAATTTAGAACTAGTATAATAACCTCCCATTAGTTTAGATTTTTTATAATAATAATTTTCTCTATACTATTAGCATGACACCTTTGAATACCCAATACACAAGGTCTTTTAGGTAACCCTTGTGTTGGACTAAGATTGGTGAAACATATTATATTGGGATAGATAGGATACTATCCAAAATGATCATCATGACGTTCAAGATCAGTCATAGCATTGTTGAGGATTTTTACCCCATAGCCTTTCCCCCATAGTAGGATTGAGCGCATGACATGTTTTATGTGTTTCAATTGATGAGATACTTGCATAAACCATCAGAAAAATTTAAATAGGGAGTGATGAACATCATGGAAAACTAGAACTTCATGAATTATTTAGTGGTGATCATGGACTGATAGTAGAAGATAAGGTTTGGTTGAACCATCCCTCTAGTTAGAGTTATATGGAAGTATGAGATCATGCACGAAGGATCCAGGGAATATAAGAGTTAGATGAAATCTTAGTTCCTCTGGCTTTTTATATGTCTTGTGCTTTTATAGGAGAAATCCTTGAAGGATGGGAGAATTTTATGAATTTGTGTTTGGGGTTTAATCTTTAATATAAATAAATATATATATATATATATGTATGTATATATATCTGGACATTTAATAGAAGTCAGTGTTATGTTTGGGTGTTTCAGGACCCTAAAATTAATATATTAAAAATATTAATATATATAAAATAATGTGTGTGCATATTTTAGGGATAAATGGGTTTCCCATTGTTGAAGTCATTGGATGGGAAATTTGAGATCATGGTTGTTTCTAGAATAAGGTTTTTTCCCTCGTCACAGCCTAAAGTTGGTCAGTGTCGTGTTTTCTAGTTGGGGGAAACCATTGTTGGGTTTGTTGAATAAATTAAATTATTACTTTATATAATTTATTTAAATGGAAAAAAACTAATCTTTCTATATATATTCATATTTATAAAAAATCATCATGGTTAGTTGCATATCCCTAATATATTTGAGAGGATCTATTGAAGAGAGTCATTGATGAACAATAATGTATCAGAGAGTAATGATCATGTTGCAATGGAACTATCTTCCCTAACGATGTTCCTGGATCATACTCATGATAATGTCATAGAATTATTATTCTCTAATAGTTAATATAAAATCATGGTTGTGAACATTATTTCATGGATTTAAGCTCTTGTTTTATTTTTCAAGCATGGATTTTATATCTACCTTGATTTATGCTAGTTTTTGTTCTCTTCATGAAACTTATTATTCATCTATTTTTTTGATTCTTTACTTATCCTTTGGGATTTTTTATTTATTCATCTATGAATGGGAACCAACCGAATAAAAGAACATGATCATTCCTAAGGTACTAGTTTTGGTATTTTCTCCTCCGGTTCTCCATGCATTCATATTTTCTAATCATTTGACCATAGGTTATAAGATTACACAAAGACCAACTATTTCACAACTGATCTTTGGAATGACAATTCATTTTTACGGGTTCAGACATAGTATTGAGAACACGATTGAGAGGTGTTGTGGTGTGATGGAAGATTAGAGTTGGATTGCAGGAATATCTAGATTTCATTATTTATAGGTTTCAATGTTCAGTGTATTGGTGATATGGGATGGATTCTTGAGTAGATTGGGTTCCAAGAATCTTTAAAATAGTGATTGAATTGGAAAGGTTATCCCTAGGGTTGAGTTCTTTTTTTTTATTTTGACATGGATCTAGTGGTGGAAGAGGCATGGGTGATAGAAATGATTATTTATTTAGTTTTTTTACAATTCCAACATATATAACATACACCCTAGGAACAAATGTTGTATATTTTCCTTACTATAGTCGAAGGGTTTCAGGGGGAATTAAATATCACATGATGTGTATGAACCATACATGTCATGTGACCATGTGATGGTGGTTTGGTGTGTACCACAATATTATAAAGAAGAAAATACAACTAGGTATACAGGAATGGTCAAGGTACACATGAATAATCCGAAGTACATTGGAATGTCCTTGAAGCCAAAATAATACTTGAGGCATCGAAGGCACACTGTGTACATTTCTTCAACCTTGTGCATCTCATTCATCATGAATCATATATGGGTCTATAAATATAATATCCCAAGTGATTTAATATTTTGTTCCTAATGTATTACTTCTATTTGGAATTAATTATATGACACAATGATTTATGAGAATGAAACATCCTTTAGTGAGGTTCTTCCTAAAAGAGTGATTTGGTTTGTTCACTATAGAGATGCCGGTGCCAGAACTCCATTATCACAATAGGGTGAAGTCACATATACTCTTTATATAATGACTCTTATTTGTACTGATTCATCTTTATAATATTTTATAAATTAATTTTAGAGGTAGGATCTGATCTGGTGTGATATCTTGATGACTACGGAGCTCAGAATTCATTTTATAAAAATATTAAATATATTAATATCGTACATACATAATTTTCATAATTTTTTTAAATAAATCATAAATAGAATCTCAAATAAAAAATACAAGGTCATCATTGAGTTTATAACATGGTTTTTACCTTAGGAATGGAATAATATTTCTTACTATAGAGTGTTTGAGAAAATATTTTTTCCATCACAAATAATAAGTAAACAAATAAATTTATTTACATTATTATGTATCGACATAGTGACTTAGAACCCATCTATAAATATATGTTTTTCAAAAAAATTATAGTGTTATATGAATAAATGTAATATTTTAATATTATCCATTGGAATAAGACTTGTTGAATGAAAATTGATCAAGATCGTGATTGAAGATCGCGTCACCAATAGAGGTTGTGGGTCTCACTAGTTATGTTTAAGTGATACTATTTTACATTTGCGATCATTCCAACGTAATCTAGAGAATTATTTTTAAATGTTTATTTACCCTCATTTTTTATACCTTGATGATAACAAATCAAATACATGAATATATTGATTCATGGATCGTTCGTTCTTGCGTGATCAGGTTAATCTTCCAAGGATGAGAATTTGATATATTTTTTTTACTATTTTTTCATTATACTAATTGAAATAAAATGAGTCCAAACACCATAAATGGTGATGTTTGATCCTAATTGTTTTACATATAATTTTCTCCACAATTTTTTCATACATTTATCATCGGTAATTCCTTTGGATAATGGTTCTATGAGTACAATTTATTTGATCATTTAGTGACCATTATTCGTCGCAATAGGTCAATACATTGGATGTTGTTCACAATCAATGGTGTGAACGAGGTCAGATAATGAAGGTGGATGATTGTTGATGTATCCAAACCAAATTGGAGGTTTTCTATTTGTTGTTTTTGATATAACAGGGCATTCTAATGAATGTGTTCCTGATCATATCTGACAACCATAATCTAGTTACATAAAAAACAAGGCCACTAAAATCTTAGATCCACAACTTATAGAAGATCTAGTGGTGGAATCAAAAATGGTATAATAATGATCATATTTATGAAAGAACCTTTAGTTTATTTGAATATAATGACTATACAACATGTAGTCTAAAGAACACACACTGTGTTGGGGCCTTGGATACAATGGTTAGGGTTTTTCGAAAGATAAGGATAAGTGGTCATGTGACACATTTCACAAGTTGTGTGAAATGTTTTTATGCTATGTGAACATAGGATGGTGAATCAAAATTAAACCTGACATGAATTATCAAATATATGACCTTGAGCATATGAAGATATAAGTGCACAACTGGAGTACATTGAAACATGATCGTGACATAGGGAAGCACATAGCCTGGAAAGAATTTCTTGGTACATGCCGTGTACCCCTAGTACCTGTTGTTGAATTCTTATAGGGATATTTTATGACCCCCAAAAATATTGAGTATGATCCTCCATCTTTCTTTCATTTCCCTAGGCGGGGTTTGTAGATTCATAATGACCAGCACTACACGAGTGACGATCCCCTATCTAAAAGGATACATCATTTGGGTTTATATTATCTCTCAGTGGGCCTTGTGGTGATCCCCTATCTAGGTGTTAGGGTATTAGATATCCAAGGTGTACTTATTTGGATATCCATGATGATAAGGGACTTCATGGATGAGTGACATTAGTGGTAGCATGGATCATGGAGATAGAGTTCTTCTCTATAAGTGTTACCCTAAATCGTTGACCTGAATCTTATGGCTGGTAGTTTGGTTGAGACTTCCTAGAGTAATGGTGTCCTTTATGAGTATATCTAGGTGTTTTTATTTTCATATGTCTCATTTTTTCAATTTTCATATCCCATTGTACAGAACTAACTATTATCTTGATTCTTATGTTTGGTGATTTTGTGGTGTCCTATTGAGTATTGTGATCCTCACCCATGTGTGAGATTTCCCCCAAATTTCCAGTCTTATAAAGAATACATGAATTTTTATAGAGTCCTAGACAAACCAGGACTAGGTGTTGAAATGTGATCAAGTAATACTATGGTTATTTCTAATTTTTTAATTGGAAAGCAGTCCCTTCATACTAGAAGGTTGGAGTTTTTATCAGCTTTAGTGGTCATGTATTTGGAACTTTTTTATATGAAATAATTGTTATCATACTCTAATGGAAGGATTAAGATGTATTCATAATTGTTTATCCCTTATACTTTACTTTTAGCATCTTATGGTTTTTTATCTGTGGGTGTGTATATAGGTACACCCATGGGAGATATTAGGATACATATACACCGAACCACATCTCCAAACCCATAAAATAATGAAATTATATTATATGTGATAACAATACATGCATACATAAAAATAAAGACATCAAAAAGTATTACTACAATGCCTCCAATGTGTGTAATATTCGTAATCGACATAGGTCTCCAACCCTTGGCCTATTTGAGGTGGTATTGGGGTAGATGAGGCTTGGGCCCTGGTGGGACATCTCATAACAAATTCATATCATAAGAGTCAGGTTTACAATAGGATCAGAGTTTGTGAGTGTGTTTTGGGATATTTTGAAACAATGTTAAAAAAAATTCAGTCTGACTCTCTGTCTAGGGTTTCCATTATTGGGGTGGCAGTCTACATTTCCATTTACTAGGATTCTAATAACTTGTGTGATTACTCATTATATATAGGAACATGTTTTAGGAAAAAATTTGGTATATACATCATATATGAATATATTGTTTCTTCAATGTACGTCTTGAGTTAGCTCAAATGATATACTCTTGAATTAGGTATGTAATAATTCTATTTCTAGATGACTATATGAAGAAAGACAACAAGGATTCCACAACATGATCATGGGGATGATCCATCAAGTAAAAATTCTTCAGTGTTTGTTCAGGAATAAGATGTGACGCCTCCAAGTGGATTTCTAGATTTACCACCATCTATTGAATACCATGTAGAATTAGTAGTACCATACAATATTGTGAGTAAGATAAGTTCACTGCATGAGTTTCATAGGAAGTGAGATCTTATGTTTTGGGGTGATCCCGACCCCCAGGAAGCTGAGGATTAGCTTGAGGCATAAACCTATGTTTTCATATTGTTGGTAAAACCAATAGATCAAATGGTGGTCATAGTGTTGAGTCTTCTTCAAGGATTCTTATGGGGATGGTGATGTATAGGGATGAAGATACATGATGAGATAGAGACCTCATGGGAATAATTCGAGAGTCTATTCCGGGATGAGTTATATCCCACCACATTACGATTAGTCCATATCTAGATGTTATTGCAACTACAGTATTGTGATACGACTATGGTTGAGTATTTGATGGGGTTCATTGACCTGTGGTGAAACTATAAATATATGGTTCGAGATCCATAAATACAATAATATGATGTTAGTGGGTCATATACAGATATATGTGGGATGGAGTGATATATCTATGAATTCCCACCTATATTGGAGTGCTTGAGTAGTCTCTAGTAGTAGAGAGCTTCCTGAATGTGTAGTTGTCGACAGCTGGAGTTGGTAATGGGAAAGAAGGATATGATACTTTGGAATCTAGTAGCAGATAGTAAGGAAAGGGATTGTGTTGCATCTGACAATTCAAGATAAATCGTAGGATATATGGTTTGTAGTTTAGGGCACTCAGGATGATTCTAGATATCCAAGAGAGATGTGATTTGTCTCTTATGAAAACTAAGGACATATCATATGGGGTTTTATGAATTTCCATAAAACTAATAGGGAGATGGTCAATTGACTAACCATGTAGATATAGTGGTCGGAGTATGTATTATTATAGGGTGGATGATGTTGTAGAAGATTAGGGAGAGAAACATGAGGTGGATGATGGTATGACCTAAACCACCACCACCGACAGGTGGTCCACAATAGGATTAGGGAGCTAGTGGTCATGGATGAGGGACACTACAGTCCTTGAAGTACTATGATCTTGAAATAATGGGAATGATTAGATGTACAATATTTTCTATTTATACATCATCTATTGTTTTAATAGACACATGTCAAATCTAGTCTTTTATTTCCACTTCCATTATGTGGGACAAAGAGATTCCAGTTTATCCACTGGCTCAAACCTTGCACTTAAGGACTCTAAATGGAGGGGATTTATTGATTAAAAAATTTTAATGACAGTGTGGCATGATTCATGGTTGAGACAGATTCTTATGGGATTTATTTTTAAAAATGATGAGGTCATTTGAAAACATCTTAGGTATTGATTGGTTATCCAAATTTCATGCATAGATTTTCTATATTAGGAGGAGGATTTGATATGTTCATAAGGATGGGATAAAGTTTTCTTTTGTGGTGGATAAAGAAAACTAGATAGAGAAGGACGTTCCAATGTATAGGATTATATATATGATTACTCATCAGTTGGCTAGTATTACCCTTGGTTAGTGGATTTTGAATGATTTTTATTCCCTATATTGGTTATAGAGTATGGTGATTTATTTCTGATGGATGTTTTAGGTTTTCATTACCACTAAGAGATAGACTTCTACATATAATTGCAATAAGGTATGACCCCAATATCTTCACCATAATATCATATCTCTCTAGTAGAGATCCATGATCTGAAATTTAAGATGAATTATTTTCATAGGAATAGATTTATGAGACATAGTGTGTCTCCTTGGGTATCCCCATTGTTGTTTTATATGAAAGAAGATATGAGATTAATGTTATCTGTAGAAAACCATTTTCTAAACCATTCGATCATGATGAATAATTTTCTACTTCCAAGGACTAATGATCTCTTCAAACAACTCATAGGAATGAGATGGCTCTCAAAAATAGTCCTTATGTTTTACTATCAACAACTTCATGTAGGTGGCGTGGACATACCTATGAAAACATTTTGAGGTCACTTCCTTCATTATGAGTACTTTTTGATGCCTTTAAGTGGGATGAACTCCCCTATAGTGTTTATGGGACTCATGAAAATGAAATTTCATCCCCTTTTAGACTAGTTCGGGGTATTCTTCATCGACGATACCCATGTGTACTCAGCATGTGAGGAAGATAGTGCAAGATTCATGAGTATGTGGCATTTCATATTCCATGAGAACCATATTTATGGTAATATCTCACAGTAATTGTTCTAGATTCAAGAGTTCCATTTTATAAGACACATCCTCTCATAGATAGAATTAGCAGTAGATCCAATAAAGGTAAATGCATTTCTAGCTTAGAAGATAGAAAATAATGTGATAGAGGTGTGGGGTTTACAAGGATTGGTATGGTACTATCAATGGTTTCTACCTGATTTATACAGATTTGCTGCCCCCTTGATAGCATTTTTTCAAAATAAGAAGACTTTCTTGTGTTTAGAGTGTTGAAAGTATGCAATTTAGGAAATTCAGGCATTGATTGATGAGAACCCCCATATAGAGATAACAAGAGGAGGGTGCAGAGTACACAGTAGTCTAAAATGCCTCATGGAATATGGTGAGATGTGTCCTAATGTAGAGGTTGGTTGTGATTAACTATGGGTCCAAGAATCTGACACCACATGATCAGAAATACATTCCCATGTCCTTGTGTTGTAAGTGGTAGTCTTCACTCAGAAGTTGTGGAAACACTACATTATTGGTGAGCGGTTTATCATATAATTTAATCCAAATAGTCTCTAGTATATATTCTACAAAAAATATATTTACTTTATGAAGTTTTGATGGTTTTATTTGTCCTATATAATTACTTCGATATTGTCTATACTCCAAGGAAGGTGAACATGGTAACATATTCTCTCTCTATGATATCAAATACATAGGTTTTTAGTGAAGTGTTTAATTAGTTAGCATCCTTATCGTTTTCTTATGTTAACGAGGGTGTATCGATATACCTCCAGTCGATGGTTATTTTCCATCTACTTCTACAAAATGTAAAAGAGGCACAACATAGATATGTTGAATTTGATACCCTATTTACTCATATATCCACTAGATATGATATTTGTGGTTGTTTGGAAGGTGGTGAGGATGTACTTTTTTTAGATGGAAGATGATGCTTCCAATTTTTCTAAGAGAGGAGGTGATAAGAGTGTTACATACATCAACCTCAGTGGTACATCTAGATATGGTAAAGATATACCAAAAACATTAATTGTAGTTTTCATGGATAGGGATGAAGAGAAGTGATAAATATATTATCTCTTGATGCCTTACTTATCAGAAAGTGAACGATGTGCATTAGGTTCCATCGGGTTTTGCTCAACCCCTTGAGGTGTGAGAGTGGATGTGGGATTGGATATCTGTGGACTTTGTGATGGGGATTCCACAAACATCTAGAGAACATTATTTTATCCTGGTGATCTTAGACTGAATCACATAGTCTGATGACTCATTAGATATTTTATATCATAGTTTATTAGAGAGGTTGGGATTCTTATGCATACAAGAGATAGTCCAGCTTCATGGAGTTCCCTCAGAGATCGTTCCATACAATAGTTCTCACTTCACATCGGGATTATGGAGGGATTTTTAGGATGCCTATGGGATGCTATTAAATATGAGTATAACGTTCTACCTCTAGACATAGTGATAGACAAAGTAGACCATTTAGGTTCCATCTGATTTTATTTCGGTTTTTGTGTTGGAATTTGGTGATATTTGTGAGGATAATCTATACTTGGTTGAGTTTCCGTATAAAACCAGCTACCATTCCACTATCTATATGTCACCATTCTAGGACTTGAAATTGAGAACCTAAATGTCACCATTTTTAGGAATGATCTATGAGATTAAACACTCATATGACTATAGTTATTGAATGAAATGATAGAGAAGCTTAAAATCATATAGATTTATATTAACACTACATAGAGTCGATAGAATTATTATATGAATCAATTATCTTGGGATTTTGAATTCGAAGAGAGAGACAATGTTTTCTTAAAGGTCCTTCATCAGTAATGTTTTTAGATATTTGGATAGGGTTAAAATTTATCTCCAAGGATTATAGGCCTATTCATGATACTATATAGAGTTGTAAAGTTATCATACCAGAAAGATCTATCACCATAGTTAGACCTGGTACATGAAGTCTTCCACCTGTCTTAGCTGAGGATGCATGTGCACAACCCATCACATGTTATTGACTGGGAGAGAGCTATACATATAGGATAAAACTACCTCTATAGAGTACTTGGTGGAGATCGATGATCAAAAAGGGATTATCCTTTTTGGTTGACTAATTCCTTTAGTACATGTTCATTGGCAGCATGAGAGCCTTTATGAGAGAACCTGTGAGTGGGAGACCCAGATAGAAGTTTAGTAACATCAATATTTTGAGTTTGTTTTTTCTTTTTGAATTGAAAAATAGTAAGGTGGGGAGAATGTAAGGACTTTTATTTTTCTACATATGACTTTATAATATTATATGGATTATTTATATGGCTAGGTTTTTGAAAAGGCATGTCATTATAAGGCCAAATAATCATAGAATATATATTATAATAACATTAAATATATTAATATCCCAAGGACATAGTTTTCCCCAAGAAGTAGAAGAACTCCCAAAAACAATTCTTGGAACATGAATATGATTTCTATGTTGAGTTTAGAATGTTTATTTTAACCTAGGTGGGATATAATCTTTGTTGGTGTTGGGTCTTTGAGAAATACTTTTCACAGTCACAAATGAATAAATAAATAAATAAATAAATTATTTTAGTATTGGTTGAAACAATGACTAAGAAACTCTATATAAATATAAGGTTAAACACAATCACAAGATTATATATATAACCCTGATATTTTTTGAGAATCCATGGGAGGAAAACATGGTTAATGAAAATGGATCAGGATAGTGATTGGGTATTATTTTTCCAATGGAGGTTGTGGATCTCACAAGAGACACTGTTGTGTGATAAGTTTTCTTTAGTGATCAATGAATCCATAAAAAGGGAATTGTTCTAAATTTTTTATTTTTTACTATTTTTTTATTCTGTGAGGAATTTGAATAATTTAAGAAAAATTGATTCATGAATTCTTCATGCTTGTGGGGTTAGATTAATCTTTCTTGGATGGAAATTTGATCTACACATCATTAATCAATATAAAAAAACAAATTAAGGACACCTCAAAAATTCGATAAGGTTCATTACTCACTTTTTTATTTGTTCCATTCTTCCCCATTTCTCTTCATGTTCATCATTAAAAATTCCTTTGGCATGTGGTTCTATTAATATGTGATATTTGATCATTTTTTGACCATTATCTTGCGAAGTCAATCAATACCATGGGGGTTGTTCATCATCAAGGGTAAAATGGAGGTGAGATGATGATGGTGGGTGAACAATGATGGATTGAGACTTGATTAGAGCTTTTCCAATTTCATTTGGTGTCCCAATAAGGAAGCACAATGGAGGTGTTCCAGATCATACATTACAGCCAAAATATTGTTATTGGTTATTGTAGTCCCCTATGATCCTAGATCTATAACACTCAATATTAAACATAGCAGAACTGAAAGTGGTGATGGAATGAATATATGCATGAATGAACGTTTGTGTTTTGTTAAAATACCAACAAAACATCATGTACTTTGAAGAAGTCACGCGGTGTATGGATCTTGGCTAAAATATTTAGGGTTTTGAAAAAGTTAAGGACCACACATTGTGTGACACATGTCAAATTCCATGTGTTCTTAGGCTGATGAATCAATGTGTAACCAAGGGTGCATGATCAGATATACACAACAGAATAAGAGAAGATACATGTGTTTGACCAAAGAACACAGTCATAGGTTTGTGACACCCAGAAGGGCACAATATAGACCAACATTCATGGGACATGCCATGTACCCCTATACACATCATGAGATTCTTCCAGGGATTTTTGAAGCCATTTTTTGATTTAATTTAGACCAATTTCATTTGAGTGTGTCACTTTGGTCTATTTTCTATTAGAGCACAGTGAAGCATTACATCTTGTGAATAGTATTGTGTTTCCCTCCACAACATGAGTAGTTGATAGTGTTAAGGGTGTCCCCCAATAGTCCAGGGCATGATCATCTATCATTATTTTTTCCCTATATGGGGTTTGCAGAGTCTTTACATCCAACACTATACAAGTGAAAAACCCTTATCTAGCTAGATAAACATATAGGGTTTGTGGTGTCCCACATCAGAAATAGAAGTCAACCCATATTTAGGTGTTGGGGTCTTGGAGATCCAAATAGTGTTTATTTGGAATGACCCAACTAGAAGATACATATTAGATGAGAACGATCAGTGGAAGCATGTATTGTGGAGAGATAGTTCATCTAGATGGTCGCTACCCTAAATCCTCAAATAGGATCGTATTGCTAGCAATTAGGTTGAGACCGCCTAGAGGTGTAGTATCCTTCATGAGTTTATCATGGTGCTTGTATGTTGTTATGACTATTTATTTTTGTTAACATATCTCATATTACATAGATAACTATTATCTTGATTATTATGATTTTTGATTTCATGGTTCCCAACTAGGTATTGTTATACTCACCTCTGCATGGTATTTTCACACCCATGTCATGTCTTATTCAGAAGAAATTCTTTTTGACAGGGTCCTAGAGGGACAAGAACTAGATAGTTCATTTTGATCCAGACAAAATGTGGTTCCTTATAACTTTTTCATTGGATTGATATCCCCTCCTATTATCTAGTTAGACTTCATGTTAGATTTAGTGGGCTTTTATTTTCACATTTTTTTCCAGTTCTTGTTGTCATAATCTGATGATGGAATTTGGAAGTATGCATAAATTATTTTCGATTATACTTTACTTTCAATATCATTTCAAATTAGAGATGTGGTTATTTGAATAGGTACATTAGTCTAATTCATCTCATGTGTGTGATATTTCTACCTGACACTGCTTTCCAGCCTCTGGCCGATTAGAGGTGGGCTTGGAGTATTTTTGAGTTGGGCTGCAGATTCAGGTTGTGACTCTTTAGACAGGTAGATTTAGAACTCCCCATACAATATAAGGGTTTTATTTCTCTATCTATGGAGAGGTACTCCCCTATCATAAATCTTCAATGGAACATGGGTTCTCTATGAGAGTTATTTCTCCCTCATTTCTACAGTGTAGTAGTGAGGCAAGGGCCTCTAAATACTATTTCCTTTGAGAACGAACATGGTGTTGGGAATTAAATATGGAATTTTAAAATTGAGGAGTAACTCATCATTTTAAGATGTATTGTGGTGATATATATCCCATTTCTCCCCCTCTCTCCCTCTCATAGGTTTCATTTAGCATCTCTGTTGGGTTATTCTTTAACCAGTTTTTTATATTATTAGTTGGCTATTGTATATTTATATTTCACTCTATGTGGTTTTTGGGGTGTCCTAATGTGTATCTATATTCTCACCCCTTCATGGGATTTTCCCACACATGTTGTGTATTATATAGACAAAAAATAGAATGACAGTCTTATTGGTAGAGAAGGTTTCAAAGGAGCATAGTTGTACCAAGTGGATCTGACAATGTTCACTTGTTGAGTTTAGATATTGTGAGTTGTGGACTCCTCTGTTTTTCAATTCACTAGTTATTGTTGGGTGGGGATATCATTTTTTGTTGGAAAATTATTTTTCTCTTTTATACATTTTTAAAATATTATTTTACATTTATTACTTCCTAGAGGTTTTAACATTTTTATTTTACACTATAGATGTTTAGTGATTTTTTAACTATGCACTCTTGTATGGAACTAATTTTTGTGTGGGCATACATGTACTTAGGTTAAGACCCCCTATTTGAATATTCCTTAATCTAAGCTTGTATCCAACCCCAAACCTATTGGATGAGGGTATGTTTTGTCTTACTCATCTTACCATCGACTAGGTGGGCCTTGGTGAGTCTGGTTCTGATAAGGATAGAGAATTTCACTAACAAAAAGGAGCTTGAATTTTGGAGAGGTTCTCTATGATTTAATGTTCATATTCAATGTAATTATAATTTAAAACTCTTAGGTGAAGTCCATGAAATAAATTTATAGAGAGTTTACGATGAACTAGGTTTTTCATGAAACTGGTTTTAGGAGATGTTTTTGGGAAACATGTTGTGAAAATGGAGTTGGAAAACGTTATTTCTCAAAGCTGTATTCAAAATACAGAATAACATAATTCAAATTTTAGTATTTGAAAAAAAAATTGTGTCAAAATAAATAATATTTAATATCCAATATAGTTACATCATATTAAAAGGTCCAAAATTTTGGGATGAAGAAAAGGGTGAGCCAATGAGTAGGCTTTATTGAATTTTCTAGTTCAGTGAAAAATATTACTGACTAGAAAATAGAAGAAGTATTATACTATTATATGGATATAGAAAGATTTACAAAATAAATAATTAAAATATTGTAAATATCATCATCTAAGAGAAAGTGTTCTTAAAATTAAATGAATGATATAAATTCAACTCTCATTCCTAAGGTATTAACTACATATTGAATGAAGAATAATGTGTGAAACATATTAGTGTTCACAATAAATCTTTATAGAGATAGAGATACAATCAGTTATTTATTACGATGATAAACCAAAAGAGCTCCTAAAGTAAATAAACATACCTTTTCATTAATATAAGTAGTGAGTGGAGTGAAAAAGAAGGAATGGAAATTATGTGACTTGTCACAAAACCATAAATCTTGTTAAGGGAGTTTTCCAAGAATAAATTTACTATGTACAAAACATTACATCCCAAGAACTTGTGATACATAGGTGATATTTTCATATCAACACATCAGTGGTGTATTATCATTTAATGTTTCCCTATGTGGTGAACCAAGTAAAATCTATTTTTTTGTGAAGTCCTTAATTTCATTCATTTTTTTGTCTTTTGGTGATTATTATACTAAGAGTTACAAGTTGAAAATTTCTCTTGTTAACACGAATGTTTTATCCCTCACTCAAATAGATATTTTAATAAACATAAACACATTTTAAAATTATAACCTTTTAAATAGTTATTATTTTTGTAAAAATATTTTGAAACCCTCTTAATTAATAAAATTCTCATTTTATTAGATCTAAATGAGTGCAGAGGTCCATTTTGAAGGATGGTAATTTGTAGATAAAGCATCTTGATATAGAAATGCCACTGACCAACTGATAGTTAAATGTAGTAGCACTTTATACTATCTAGACCCATTAGAAATATAGTGAGCCGCCACAAGCTAGTTTGTGGAGTTAGACAGTGGCACTTGAGAAACCCAGAATCAACCCACTATAAGTTGATTCCTGGTTTTTATTTGTTAATTCAATTCTATAAAGTGAAACTATCTATTTTTGGTAGTCCACTCCGACTTCTCTCAAATCCCATTGGTGCAATTGTCATCCCATCACATCAAGTATTATCACAGGACCTCAAGATGATCTAAATACACCCTAATAAAGCCTTGGAAAATACTAATTATGTAACAACCTGAGATCATATAATATATTTCTCCATAAATAATTTAATATTTTTCGATTCATGCAACACCGAGTTTAAACAAGCATCAATACTCTATTAAAATATTATTATTTAAACATGGACATTATAACCTATCTGTTAAGTTCGTGAGTATGTATAATAATAAATAAATTAACAAAATTATATGGTTTAAACATTTATAAGATAAATTTAAAACATATCAATTTATTATAAATGAAAATGAAAATCAATTTAAGGATGAAGAAATGTTTTTTTGAAAAAACTATTTTTTGCATGAAATGTGATTTTATATTAATAAATTAAATAAATAACATTTTGTAAATGATTATAATGAAATATATATATTATATTCAATTAATTTTATTATCATATATCTATCATCTTTAAATGCATGTGATAATAATTACTCTAGTTTTATGCTTAAAAACTCTGATTATCAAAAAAGCATTATTATCGTGTGTTGTGTACTTATTTTTAAACATAATTTTTAATAGTTTTATAAAATTTAAGTAATAAAATTATCTAAAAAAATTAAATAAATTAATAATAACAATATTAGGTTTATATTTAATGAAATTTTTAAAAAGATTCATTTTTCGTTGAATGGTGAAAAATAATGTTTTTAATAAAAACTGCTAATTCATTTAAACCATTTTACAAGTAAAACATGTTTTCAGAATGGTTTTAAATTTAAAATTAGATAAATTATACTAAAATTAATCTAATTAAGTTATTTTAATCAATTATTCTTCAATTTGATATAAAAATCCTTATACATTCGAAAACATCTCTTTTGGAAACGTGTTTTTCATCGAATCTACATGTTTAATTTTATATTAAATTCATCCAAATAGGTGAAGTAAAGTAGTTATAGAGGTCTAAAAATATGTAAAAATAATACTTTATATTATTTAATAAGTTGAACTGATTTTTTTAATATAATTATTAGTGAAAATAATGAAAATCAATTTTCAACGTTAATGTGAAAAGTGGTTTACTAGGGGTTAATCTAAAATTATAGTGGTTAAAAAATGACCTAAAACATGTAGAATTCTTATTTTATGGGAATATTTAGAACATATATCATCTAAGTTCAATTAATGTTCATTTTGTATCCTCATGGAGTGTGGAAAACTTGGTTATTATTGATTCCATTAAAAAGATTCAATGTGTGTCTTTCCCCCCACTTACAAAAGGCATCCCCTTATACTCTACATTACAAACATCCAAAACAACTGTTTTTTAGAAAATAACATCCAAAATAAATTCCTATATTACCTCCCAACATACTAGATTAATTATTTTGATCAAAATTGAAAACTAAAAATTATTTTGGTGCAAATATAATGAAGTCTTCTATAGAATCAATAACGTTCTTGAACAAGTGTTTTTATTTTATTTATTTTTCTACCTCCTTAAAATATAATTAAATAATTATGATATGAAAACAATATTATATACCATATATGGATCTGTTTTAATTGTAATGGTATAACCTATATCCTTGTCCTATTTCATCAAATGGGAAATGATATTGTCGGTCATGTGTATGGCGGACTACCGCCTCGAGAAGCGATGTTTTTAATTTTTACTAATGTTTTAAATAGATGGTAAAAAAGGATAAATTTAATGAAAATATTTGAGATATATGAAATTATATTCATTTTTGAAAATTAATACACCATAAAATTACTTACCCTTTGACATGTTAATGAAATGAAAACGTCGCTCATGTGCATGTAAAGCCTACAATCTCCACAGAGCAATTTGATTCATTCTCCATGTCCAAATTTCAATATGATTCTAAAAATATATATCTAATGTATGAAAGATATTGATAACATTAATATAAATCTTGAATTTATGGAAATATATACAATGATAATGATCCGTAACATTCATGACAAAACATGCATGAGAAAATATGGAAATTAACTCCCAAAACAATAGTATTAATGAATGATTATTAACTAACAATTTATAAGATAATATAGAAGAATAATATATGATATTATAAATGTTAATATGGTTATTTTATAATTTATTAACATGTCTTGAACAACCATACTGGATGATGATGATAGATCAACTAAATGGAAGCATGTGGTACGATATCCTATCTCAATTTCCACATCATTTAAACTTCGTAGTATTGTGATTCTAATTTATTTTATATGCTGTATATAATGCCCTCTTATATGTAATATCATGAATAATTCTTGTTTCATTGTATTTTATGTTTCAATTTGAAATATTTCATCTATGGGGATTTAACATGAATGCTATCAAGTGGGAAAGAATTTTATAACTCCAATTGTTTTCATTGGATTATATTACTTCTTAATTGTATATTATATTATCTGATTACATGTGTAATGAATTTTGATTATCTTATGATGTATTTACAATTTTGTGAGAATATATATTGGACACACATAATCACTTTATTTATGAGCAATCACTTCAATGTTGTAATCTTTATAAGGTTTTGTTTCACAAACTCATTTTAATCGGGGTTGTTTATGCTTGAATTACCAATGTAAGAAATTATTTAAAAATTTTATAATAAACCCGTCTTATTTTTTATCATGTAGTTATTCATGATATTTTCATGTAATAGTAACATTTTCTTCACATTGGTACTTAAAATTATTGAGAAAATGTTTTCTTAAGAGAAATAATCTTTATTTCTTTTTTCAATCAAAAATAACTTTACATTCAAATACATTTTTTTCTAAAAATACTATCCAAAATATCTGTCACATTCTATAAAAAATATATTACAGAAAATTTTCCCCGGTTATACTTTTTATGGAATGGTTTGAAAGGAACACTTCCCCCATTTTCAAAATAATGTGCTTTTTTAATTTTATTAAAAAAATGTGAAATGAATATTTTTTATCATACTCAAAATGTATGAATTTCACTATTTTAGGACCGATAAATGATTTGAATCAATGTTTATAATTTTAAAAATTTATTTTCAAAGAAATTGTTTTACTAATATTCTAAAAATATATTTCTTAAAATTATTTTCACGGTTTAAAGGATATTTTCATCATGAATGTTTTGAATAGTATTTCTATTCATATATGATAAAAACCCTTTATTTTCCATATAATATTATAGGGATATATACCTTATTTATTTTTTATATAGATGGTTTATAATCAGTTTGGCTAGGGAATTTTTGACATTCACGTTTTTGATTAATCATTGTATTCATTAACTATCCATTGAAACATTCACTTTCTTTTGATCAATAGAGATTGAATATCCCATAAATATCCATATTATTTATCATGAATATTATTATTTTTCAAAACGTATATGAGTCCTTCATATTATTTTTTATGAATGTTATTTGTTTGAATTGGAATGTTTTGATAAATTTGTTTTCCATGCCGAATATGAATATTTTTTTATAAGTCATATTTTTTATGAATTAAATCTATCAGTATATATACGATGAATGAATTGGACATGATGTGATGGGTCGGGACAATAATTATATAGCCCCATGATGCATCTGCATGTATCATGACAAAAATAAGTAAATACTAATTAAATGTGGATTCACTCACATATTTAAACATTCATGTGACCAATATTAAAAAATTTAATAATTGGTAATTGAATTATTATTATTATTATCCATGATAGTTTTCAAATTTACATTATACATATATGAATTTTCGTTCACTGGTTATTTATTAAATTTAATGTATTCTTAGCAATTTATCTTAGAATATTTTTTTTGCCTTATCTCATTCTCATGTTATTGATTAAATAGAACATGTTCTCAGTTATTTACCAGTATATATTGATTATGATTTATTTCATGATCAATTCATTGATAAAATGGTATATGTTCTATGTTATTTATCGTTCTATATTCTTATAATATATTTACTCATGATAGATTCCACTATTTGTAACCCTTATTGAGCATTTTAACTCATCCTTATTTTGTTTTATTTCCCATAAATCTTGAATGTGTGCTATGAATGATATTCAAGGATATTCTTGATGAGATAATGATATTCTCAAAAATAGCATTCATGTAATTTTATTCAAATATAATATGGGAGTAATGTATGCATATAGATTACTATGACTACTAAACAATTTGGTCGTTTTGGATGACATCAGTTGTATTTAGCACTAATGTTGTAAAGTAATTTACATCTTTTGTCTATTGGGGTTGGTGTATTTACAGTTGGTATCAGAGAAAGTTTAGTAGAAACCATGATAACTATATTTCGTAGATCTTAGATTATGGAACATAACTATATAATAGACTTTGACAATATGTTTAATTGTAGAAAAATATCATAAATTTTATTAAGGAAAATATTATGTGGTTTTCATACAAATAAATCACTATCTAGATACTACAAGTAGATGCAGTTCTAGATTAGTTATACCTAGGGGTAGTAACTCTAAAAGGGAAATTTGGATAGACCTAATCATCACCTTGTGCAAGATAACGATCTTTACTGCACACCAAGTTTGACACTCCTATGGGATATAATTTGGTTAATTCACATATTCCTTACTAACCATTATAAAATATATGATAAAATTTAAATGATTTAATTATATTCATAAAGAATCAAAGATTATGATTCTAATATGAATAATTCATAAACCTTAATTTTATTTTAATTGTTAAAACAAATATAGAATTATATATTATGATGTCATGAACATATTCAATATATTCCATAGTGATATGTTATAAACCTAAATCATCTGGGAATGATAATTCTATGTTTATGAAGAAGTATAAATACTCCATTTGAGATTCTATGTTACTAAAGCTTAACAAGATAAAATTTATTTTGGGAGACATTTATGAAAAACAAACCCTTTTGTTTAGTATATGAAAAAAAATAAGAATTTTTTTTCATATTTTATGAACATAAGTATAATCTTATTGATAATATTTCGGGTTAATGTAGTATATGATTACAAAGTAATAATAATCAATTGCGATTATTTGATTTTGTTGATAAAATAAACTATATAAAAAACATTAGAGGTTAAAAAATTATTTAATGGTTAATTTTATTTTAAGGATATTAATCATATTTTTTGGAATGTTATGTAATTATATAAATATTGTTTTATTAAAAGTAAAATCGGTATAACTGGTGACAACTCATCACATCGGAAAAATCCACAGAGCTTGAACCCACAAATAAAGGGTGATAAGGGTGAAATTCCTACTCCTGGCGCATGTGATGTGTTGTTTAATATGACAATGTTTTTACTTAAATATTTTTTTGGTTAAATATATAATTTTTTCAAGAAATGTTTCATTGGGGTGAGGCTTCTATAATAGTTAGATCTATATAATGATTTAACCAGAAGAACACAATTAGAAATTTTAATATTGAGGTTATTTGGGTTATAAGGTTATTTATTTATGAAATGATTTATGTTTAACATCATATTTTTAGATTAATATGATGTTATATTCATTTTGGGAATTATCATACCTTGCACTACCCATTTTTGGTTTTAGTAAATACAGGAGGAATAAATTTGTATCCTTTTGTATATTATAAGATCCATTAGATGATAATTTTAGTACATAAGTCTTGATGAATTAATATTGAACACTCATTAAATCAAGTAAAAGATGATATTTTCATGAAAAATGAAAAAATTAAGAAATTATACTTTTCTAGTAAGTTTATTTCCTTATGTTCTTATATTAGAATGTAAACAAAATTCCTCTACTTTAGGAAAAGGATTTTGAAATTAAATTTTACCCTATTACATTCATATTTGATTACTCAATATCCTTTTAACTCATCAAATATGTATTTTTTTTATCATTAAATTTCTCTAGAATATTTTCTCCATCCCTCTATATAATTTTTTAACACTTTTATAACTAGTATATGTTTTCACTTGAATATTTATGGTACAGTTGAAGCATTATATGGGTCATTCCTAACTTTTATTTATTTTTTCAAATCTATCATTAATATGAGAGTTACAGAAAGATAAAAATCATGATCAATGGTCTTGAGTAACCGAATATAGAAAATAGATAAACACCAGAACTGAAGCACATGACCATCATGAGTTAATTACCATTAATTTGACCAATTAATGATTTTCCTTATAAGAAATTCTTTCTTTGTTTATATATCTAATAATAGATCTACATCATTTTTAGGTCTGCAAGGCTGAATACACTGAGGGGGGGGGGGGTAAATCCGGGTATGACTAATTTAAAATTAATGCTTGTTCTGATCTTGTTTTGGTGTTAAGTACAACACTCTTCTCTCTCTTTCCTATAGCACAACATAAACAGAATGTAAAGCATGCATAGGACAAAATGATTTTTACTTGGTTTACCCTCACTGGGCTACGTCCAAGGAGCATACGATGACACGTTTCTGGTCGTACCAAATTCCACTAAACTTCACTAGGTGTGGATACAATGTTCGGGTACAGTCACTCTATCCCAGGCTCACTACCTTTACAAGTTTTAGGGTCAACTCAATGCTTTCCCAAGGGTCACTCCCTATTTCTCTCTCTCTGGCTCACTGCTGGTGGAGAGGATCACCTTCTTCCTCTTCTTTTTCTCACCGCTTGGAAGGAATCCACTAACAGTTTATAGACCTATAGGTATCTTCATTTGCATGAAGGAATGTAGCTTTCTCTGTATGTAGATGCTCTGTGGAAGTTCAATTTTCACCAGTAGATGAATCTCTATTTGCACCAAAGGTATCTGTAAAACTTCCAGCTTCCACACAGCCCTAAAAACTGGTCGGGAACTCACCCTTACTTGGCGCGCAAGTCAACCACGGCGTGCAAGTCTCGGCGCACAAGTCACCATAGGCATGCAAGTATTTCATAACACTTGTGCTACTCAAGCTTATGATCCTCCAAACTTGTGCAACACACTTCCTTTTCTTTCCAAACCACCTCAGGCGCACAACAAATAGCTGGCGTGCAACTTCAACACTGGCGTGCTAGTCCCACATGCGCGACCACACACCATGTGCACGACTTCCACACCTGCGCGACGGGGGCTCTAATTTCTCAATGTTTTGATCTCTGGTACCGAATGAGGAGTGGGGTCCAGAATTTATAGGCATTTGGTCACACTTCCACGACGTCACGCAAGTCCCCCTTCGGCGCGCATGTCTCAGCGCGCAGCTCCCACTGCCTTTGCCTTTTCCACACTACATATTGACGCTGGCACACAAGTCTCAGCGCACAGGTCACCATAGGCGCGCAAGTATTTCATGAAACATGCGTGACTATCATTCCTTTGTCATATTTTGATCTTCGAATATTGAAAAAAACCATAGGCATACATGTTTTGATGCTTCCAAGGCATCGGTACGCAAGTCCCTTTACATTGCGCAAGTCACTTGCGCGACCAACTCAATATTTGTGCAACCCTTGTCCTTTCAGCATAATTTTATGTTCTGATCTTCAAAAACATATCGCGCACAAGTTTCTAACCCTTCTAGTATACGGCGTGCAAGTCCCTTTTCCAATAATCACTTTTCTTTATATGGAGATTTTCAAGCCCAAAAATTTGGCAAACCCTGGAAAACGGCGTCACCATGTATATAATCTTTTTGTACTGCCTCCAGATCATCCATTCCATTGTCGTTGTTCTTGAATCAAACAAGCACCGTTGACCTCAGCTCTTGAACTCAACATTCCACCGTGAAATCCCCTCTGTCAACAAGTTTGTATGTCATTGTTTTTCTTTTTCAACAGTCACCACCCATATGTTCTCTTTTTCAACAAACACAATCACCTCAAAAATGCTTCAATTATACCTTGAGGGATTTTTTCCCGACAATCTTCCCCTTTGGGTTTGTTGACAACTCTTCCATAAAAGATAAATCGTTGATTCTTCAGCCACCATATGCCTCATTGCAATTCTGATAGCGATGATGGATTTACTCAACACATACTCTAGGTCCACATGAGAAATGATCGACGTGAGAAACAAGAGTAAATGAAAAGTTCATCAATGAATCACATCACCGTTGACATCCATTGTTGACACCACACTGACACCAATTGTCGCCGAACTGATACCAATTGACAGATTGATATAGATTTTTTTCACTACACTGATACCAATTGTTGAAAATATGTGGGATATATTTGTACCACTCTCCAACACCACTCTTCTTCTTGTATCACGATCATCAGCTATCGTGATATCTATTATTTGATCGATCACTTCGAGAATCGTCAGATTTAAAACTCTCCCCCTTTATTATTGCTCCCCCTATCTGGCTGCTCCACTTGTCAGCTTCTTCCCGTTTCATTGACAATGACATTTTCTCCCTTTCATAGTCATAGTTTCTCCCCCATTAGAAGTCACTATTTCTCCACCTCTGTCAACGAACCAAAAGGACATTCCTCTGCGGTCTGCGACATTGGTAAGAAAACACATTAGTACAGTAGAGAAAAACACATCATACCTCGGGGAGGGGGGTCCCACAACCACACTCATGCAAGTGTGGGGAGTCGACAGGAATTCTAGAACTAGTCGACGACTTTAAAACACTTCCTTGGGTATGGCCTTTGTCAGAATATCTGCAAACTATAGCCCTACAGGAATGTACTCCTACATCACAATTCCCTGCTCAACTTTCTCCTTGATAAAATGATATCTGATATCAATGTGCTTCATCCTTTAATGATAGACGTGATTTTTTCTCAGATTGATATCACTTGAGTTATCACACTGGATTCCGATCATAGACTTCACTTCAATTCCCATATCTTCAAGCTGCTGCTTCAACCACAATAACTGTGTGCATGTTTGAGTGGCTGCAATGTACTCAACTTCTGCGGTGCTGAATGAAATGAAATCTTGTTTCTTGCTTAGCCAAGAAATACACAATTCTCCAAGATAGAAATCACCTCCTGACGTGGATTTTCTGTCATCTGTGGATCCGGCCTAGTCTGCATCTTTATATCCCAATAATTCTATCTGAGATTTATCATTATATGTCAAGCCGAAATCCATCGTGCCCTTGATATACTGAATTATTCTTTTCACTGAAAGCATGTGTCTTTCATTAGGATTACTCTAATATCTTTCAGCTTGACATGTGGCGAAAACAATATCAGACCTTGTTGCAGTCAGGTACAACAGACTTCCATTGATTTTCATGTATTCTGTGATGTTAACTGCCTTTCCATCCTCATCTTTTGACAATTTTATCCGGGTAGCAACCGGAGTCTTTATCTCCTTGGAATTCTCCCTGCCAAAACTTCTTAAAACTTCCTTGGAATATTTGGAATGAGATATGAATGTCCCATTCCTTCTTTGTGATATCTGGAGACCAAGAAAAAACGTTATCTCACCAATCATGGACATTTCAAACTCAATTTTCAAGAATTCAGAGAATTGTCTACACTGAGCTTCATATGATCTGCCAAATATTATGTCGTCGACATACACCAAAACCATCATCCTTTGATTACTATTATTGTTGGAATAGAGGTTGTAATCAACTCCCCCACGCTGGAATCCAAGCTTTTTCAATTACGGATCAAGCCTTGATTACCATGCTCTTGGTGCTTGTTTCAGCCCGTACAACGCCTTCTTTAGCCTACATACTTTGTTCTCATTGTCATGAATGATAAAACCATCTGGCTGCTCCATGTATACTTATTCTTCCAGAACCGCATTTAGAAATTCAGATTTGACATCCATCTGGAACACTTTGAACTTTCATTGCACTGCTATGGCCAAAAATAATCTGATTGTTTACAGCCTTGCAACTGGTGCAAATGTCTCATCAACATCAATTCCCTCTATTTCGGAGTATCCCTTGCACACTAGTTGTGATTTGTTCTGAATAACCATACCATCTTCATTCATCTTATTGCGATAGACCCATTTTTTCCCAATGACAATCTTGTTTGCTGCCTCGAAAAAATCTCCCATGTTTGATTCTTCTCAGTCTGGTCATGCTCTTCATTCATAGCCTGAACCTGGTATTCATCTTCAGCTACATGAGAAAAACACTTCAGCTCCACTTGAGATAGAAATGATTTTTGTTGTAATGACTTCATTCTTCGTGTGTGAATTGGATCTGTCTGATCTCCAATGATATTCTGCCTATCAATTTCAGCTCGATTCTTTGGAATCCTTACAGATACAGACTTGTCACTTTATTGTTCATCATTAGTATCTTCTTCTGATTATGGATCTTCTACTTCTTCTCCCACTGTGCTGCTTACATCATCATCACTCTCATCCAGAACCTGTGCACTGGATCATTGAGTATTCTGTTCATTTTAAAAAATATTGACATCATTGCTCACAAAATTTTTCCCAGACTATTGTTGAAACATTTATATGCTTTTCTTTTCCCTGAGTAGACAAGGAATATCCCCTCATCTCTTCTTGACTCAAACTTCTTGTGAGTTTTTTTGTTGAGGATTAATCACTTACTTCCAAATATTTGAAATTATTTCAATGTCGGCTTCCTTCCATACCACATTTTATACGGAGTCTTCCCTTCCTTTGGACACAACAGAGACCTTTTTGAGATGTAGACCGATGTCAAAACAGCTTCCTTCCACAATTGATCTAGTAGGTCCTTTTCAATGAGTATAATTTTGTCCATGTTTCTAATGATCCGATTTGTCCTTTCAACTACTCAATTATATTGGGGAGTTATCACCGATGAAACTTGATACCTTATCTGGTGTTTATCGAGATAATCTTCTACTTGACTGTTCGTGAATTCTGTACCATTATCAGTACGAAACATCAGAATTTTTTGCCCAAGAATCCTTTCTGATTCCCTCTTATACTGATTTATGCAACTGAACACCTCTGTCTTATGGGTAATGACAAATAAACAGGCCATTATGTTGTAATCATCAATGAAAATAACATAATACCTTTTCCCATTTATAGATCGAGGTGAGATAGGTCCACATACATCAGCATGCACCAATTCGAGCACTCTGGTTGATCTCTGTTCTTTTGGATTGTATGTCTTTCTGATGATCTTCCATTGTTGGCAAGCATCACACGTGTGAGTGCGATCACGTGATAATTTGGGAAGGAAACTAGCAGCATCACACTTCACCAGATCTTCCATGGATGGTCGGCATAGATGACCAAGTCGTTTATGCCACAGCTGGTTTTCTTCCTCTTCGGATAAAAGACATGCATTTTCTTCTACACCTACAAGGTAAAGATTCCCCTTTGTTCTTTTAACCTATAGAACAACTTCTACATCTCTTCATTTCACCACACACATCTTCTTGGTAAATAGGATTGAGTGCCCAGAGTCACATAGTTGACTGACACTGAGTAAATTATGACTGAGGCCCTCTACTACCAAGACATCAGCATGTCTCATCTCTTTGCCCCCAAAATTGGCCTTCCCTGAGCCAACAATATTTTGGCCTTCATCATTTCCATACTTGTTAACTCCTTCTTTGTCATAATTTATGCTTGTAACAAAATCCTTGTTTCCTGTCATATGAGATTTGCAACCACTATCAAGGATCCATACACCAGAGTGATCTGATGCTTTAAGGGCAATCTATGCCACCACAAACTTCTAATTTTTCTTCTTCTTGGTCCATACTTTTTCATTCACACTCAACATGACTTGAGATTTCTGTTCTACCTCAGAGTATGATGGACCAGCTTCATCATGCAATGCTGAAAATCTATTCTGTGTTTTTAACTCACCTTTCAGTTTATTGATCTGTTTCCTACGAACGTTTTGATTATTCTTTGGCACATTTCTTTGAATGGTTGAAGTGCAGTACCTAGCCATGTTTCCAAATCATCTTCACCAAAAATAGTGTCCTTTGAAACATGTTCTGGAAAACCATTCTCTGTTTGGCTGCCACCTTTGTTCTTTCTCCCTTTGTTATCTCTTGGCTTTGGAACACACATATTGTGAATGTCCCAAATTATAGTAATAATAACACCTGATGTAAGGTGCATTCCTTCATCTTACTTCAGCACAATTAGTTTCCCCTTGGGATCTTTGAATATTTTGATTCTGATTTATGCCCAAATCAGCCTTCAATTTTGGGACAAGTGCTTACGGTCTGACTTCAACTGCCATAGATTTATGCTTCTTTTCAAGACCTGAATCAGCTTTAGCATTTGAGCTCACTTGCTGCTTTACTCCTGCTGAACTACTAGCCTCCACTTTCACCTTCTATGTCTTCTGAATGGCCTGCTTTACTAAAATCTCTTTCGCTGCCTAGAGTTTTTCTTGATCCTTTATTTTTCATCGCAGACTTACCACTTCTTCTTCAAGCTCATTTATAAGTCTGGCCTTTTTTTTACTGTGTTAGTCAGACAATAAATTTCCTTCTTTTGTTCCTCAAATTTAAACTTATATTCCTCAACTTTTTCTAAGATCTCTAGTGTTGAGGATTTCAGTCATTCAATTTATTTCATCAAATCAGACTTCTCTCCTTCTTGCTGTTGTATATAGTGTTTGGAATCACGAACAACATTTCTAGCTTTCTTTGTTTTGGCTCTCCAAACATATATCTCTTCAATAGTAGCCTCTAACTCAGCTTGCATGTCAACTCTTCCCTCGACTTCTTTTCTTCATCATCACCTTAAGTTTTGTTCTTCTCTTGAGAACAACCGACGACTGCCACCATAGCATTTACTCCACGATCATTGAAGTTTTCAATCACCACTATCTCTTCAACTTCAGACTCATCTGAACTGTCTATTTCTTGTGATAGAAGATTCTTCTTCTTGAAGAAATTTCTCTTGAACTTATTTTTTTCCCTTCACATGGGCTAAATATTTCTTCTTGAGAATTTTAACATCATCATCATCATTTTCTTCCTGAAACATTTTGGAGCACCTTGCCGCAAGATGTCCAACCCTTCCGCATCGAAAACAAGCAAGTGGAAGCTTCGCATTAACTTTCTGTTTCCTCTTTTAAGATTTGAGGAGAGGAATGACATCACCTCATCTGTCTCTTCTTCTTCCTGAGATTCCTCAATGGTATGATTCTTCATGGCCTTAAATTCCACTTCTTTGGATTTCCCCCTTTTCACAGCATTATTATAATCATTCCTCATTTCATATGCAACAAGGGTACTATGCAGGTTATCCAATGTCATCTTTTTTGGGCCTTTATCTTCCAAGACTGATACTTTCAGATTGAACCGAGGTAGAAGTTTTCTCAAGATACAATTCACAATCTTTATATCTTCAATGATTTCTCCATGACACCGCATGTCTTCAACAATAGCATTTACCCTATCAAAAAATGCATCAACAGATTCATTAGGGCTCATTCTCAAATCTTTATACTTGTTCCACAGAACTTATAGATTTGCCTCTCTGACTTTTGTATCCCCTTCATATATATTCAATAGCTTTTCCCACATAGCATGTGACGTTTTTGATGACATCACTTTTTTATAGATGGGATTAGAAAGGGATCCCCCTAAGGCAATGATTGCTTTGGCATCAGCATCTATATCTCTATGCTCAGCATCTCATAACACACCATAGGTAAAATTAGTTGTCATACCATGCATAGCTGCAGAAAATACATCCATTTCCAACGATTGAAAATAGTGTTGCATCCGATTCTTCCATATTTGAAAATTACATCCGTTGAAGATCGGAATCCCTTTATCATTAGTGACCTCCATTGAGAGTAGAACAAACATCAACCATTCCCTCTGATACCAATTGATAGGTCCACAAGGCTGAATACCCTGAGGGGGGTGAATCAGGGTTTGAGTAATTTAAAATTAAAGCCTGTTCGGTTCTTGTTTCGGTGTTAAGCACAACACTCTTCTCTCTTTTTCCTGTTGCACAATATAAACAGAATGTAAAGCATTCACATGACATAATTATTTTTACTTGTTTCACCTTCACTGGGCTACGTCCAAGGAGTATACGCTGACAAGTTTCTGGTCGTAAAAAATTCCACTAAAATTCACTATCTGTGAATAAAAAGATCGGGTACAGTCACTCTGTCCCAGGCTCACTGCCTTTACAAGTTTTAGGGTTAGCTCACTGCTTTCCCAAGGGTCACTCCCTCTTTCTCTCTCTCTGGATCACTGATGATAGAGAGGATCACCTTCTTCCTCTTCCTTTTCTCACTACTCTGGAAGGAATCCACTCACCATTTATAGACCTGTAAGTCTCTTTATTTTCATGAAGGATTGCATCATTCTCTGTATGTAGATGCTCTGTTGAAGTTAAATTTTCACCTGTAGATGAATCTTTCATTGCACTAAAGCTATCAGGAAAACTTCTAGATTCCACGTGGCTCGAAAAATTGGCCGGGAACTCACCCTTACTGGGCGCACAGGTCAATCGCGGCGCGCAAGTCTCGGAACGCAAGTCACCATAGGCACGCATGTCTTTCTTAACACTTGTGTGACTCAAGCTTAAGCTCCTCCAAACATACACGACACACTTACTTTGCTTTCCAAAACACCTTAGGCACACATCAAATAGCCAGCGCACAACTTCAACATTGGCGTGCAAGTCCCACTTGCACGACCACACACCACTTGCGCGACTTATACACCTGCGCGACGGGAGCTCTGATTTCTCAAAGTTTTGAACTCTGGTACCGTATGAGGAGGGTGGTCCAGTATTTATAAGAATTTGGTCACACTTACGTGATGGCGTGCAAGTCCCCCTTGGGAATGCATGTCTCAACACACAGCTCCCTCTGGCTTTGCCTTTTCCGCACTACATACTGACGCTGGTGCGCAAGTCTCGACGCGCAGGTCGCCATAGGCGCACAATTATTTCTTTACACTTGTGTGACTCTCATGTCTTTGTCATATTTTGATCTTATGATCTTGAAAAAAACCATAGGTGCGCATGTTCTGACTCTTCCAAGGCATCTGCGTGCAAGTCCCTTCACGCCGCACAAGTCACTTGCACGACCAACTCAATACTTGCGCGACCCTTGTCCTTTCACCAAAATTTGACGTTCTGATGGTAAAAAATATATGGCGTGCAAGTTTCTAACCCTTATATTATACGGCACACAAGTCTTTTTGCCAAAAATCACTTTTCTTCATATGGTGATTTTTAGGCCCAAAAATTTGGCAAACCATGGAAAACGACGTCACCTTGTATCTGATCTTTTTGTACCACCTCTAGATCATCCATTCCATTGTTGATGTTCTTGAATCAAACAAGGATCGTTGACCTCAGCTCTTGAACATGACATTCCATCATGAAATCCCATTTGTAAATAAGTTTGTATGCCATTGTTTTTCGTTGTCAACAATCACCACTAAGATGTTCACTTTGTCAACAAACACAATCACCTCAAAAAGGATTCAATGATACCTTGAGGGATTTTTTCCAACAATATCCCCCTTTGGGTTTGTTGAAAACTCTTCCATAATGATACACCATTTATTCTTTAGCCACCATATGCCTCATTGCAATTCTGATAGTGATCATGGATTTACTAAAAACATACTCTATGCCCATATGAGCAATGTTTGCTGAGAGAAACAAGAGTAAATGAATAGTTCATCAATGAATCACTTCACCATTGACTTCCATTGTTGACACCACAATGACACCAATTGTCACTGAACTGATACCAATTGAAAGATTGATACCGATTGTTGACACTACACTGATACCAATTGTTTAAAATTTGTGGCAAATATTCATACCACTCTCCAACACCACTCTTCTTCTTGAATCCCGATCATCAACTGTCGTGATATCTATTCATTGATCGATCACTTCTAGAATCGTTAGATTTAAAACTCTCCCCCTTTCTTATTTCTCCCCTATCTTACTATTCCACTTTTCAGCTTCTCCCCGTATCTTTGACAGAGACATTTTCTGTCTTTCATAGTCACAGTTTCTCCCCTATAAAGATTCACTATTTCTTCCCCTTTGTCAACGAACCCAAAGGACACTCCTCTGAGGTCTGAGTCATTGGTAAGAAAACACATTAGTACAGTAGAGAGAATCAAATCATTCCTCGGTGAGAGGGGGGGGGGGTCCCACACCCACACTCTTTCAAGTGAGGGGAGTCGACTGGACTCCTCGAGCTAGTCGATGCCTTTCTAATTCATCCTTGGGTAAGGCTTTTTTTAGAATATCTGCAACCTGTATCTCTGTAGGCACGTACTCCTACATCACAATTCCCTACTCAACTTTCTCCTTGGTAAAATAATATTTTATCCCAATGTGATTCGTCCTTGAATGATGGACCAGATTTTTGCTCAGATTAATATCACTTTAGTTATCACACTAGATTCCGATCAGAGACTTCACTTCAACTCCCATATCATCAAGATGCTGCTTCATTAACAATAACTGTGTCCATGCTTTAGTGGCCGCAATGTACCCATATTCTACAGTGCTCAATGAAATTCAATATTGTTTCTTTCTTAGCCAAGAAATACACAATCTGCCAAGATAGAATGCACCTCTTGACGTGGATTTTCTATCATCTGTGGATCCAGCTCAGTCTACATCAGTATATCCCAATAACTCTATCTGAGATTTATCATTATATGTCAAGCTGAAATCCACCCTGCCCATTATATACTGATGTATTCTTTTCACTGAAATCATGTGACTTTCTTTAGGATTACTCTGATATCTCGCTTCTTGGCATGTGGAGAATACAATATCAGGCCATGTTGCAGTCAGGTATAATAGACTTCCAATGATTTTCCTGTATTCTGTGATATTAACTGTCTTTCCATCCTCATCTTTTGACAATTTCATCCGGGTAGAAACCAGAGTCTTCATCTCCTTCGAATTCTCGAGGCCAAACCTTCTTAAAACATCCTTGGAATATTTGGATTGAGGAATGAATGTCCCATTCCTTCCTTGTGTAACCAGGACCCCAAGGAAAAACGTTAGCTCACCTATCATGGACATTTCAAACTCATTTTTCATGAATTCAGAGAATTATCTGAACTGAGATTCAGCTGATCTGCCAAATATTGTGTCATCGACATACACTAACACCATCAACCTTTGATTACTATTGTTGTTGAAATAGAGGTTGTAATCAACTCCCCCATGTAAGAAATCAAGCTTTTTCAAGTACTGATCAAGCCTTGATTACCATGCTCTTGGTGCTTGTTTCCGCCTGTACAACGCCTTATTCAGCCTATATACATTGCTCTCATCCTCATGAATGAGAAAACCATCTAGATGCTTGATTTACACTTCTTCTACTATATCCCCATTGGGAAATGCAGATTTGACATCCATCTGGAAAACATTGAACTTTCATTGCACTGCTATGGCCCAAAATAATTTGATTGTTTCCAGTTGTGCAACTGGTGAAAATGTCCCATCAATATCAACACCCTATATTTGGGAGTATCCCATGCACAATAGTTATGCTTTGTTCTGAATAACCATACCATCTTCATTCATCTTATTGCGATAAACCCATTCTGTCCCAATGACATTCTTGTTTTCAGGCCTTGAAACAATCTCCCATGCCTGATTCTTCTCAATCTGGTCAAGCACTTCATTCAGAGCCTGAACCCAGTTTTCATCCTCAGATGCATCAGAAAAACAATTCGGCTCTACTTGAGATAGAAACGATGTTTGTTGTAATGACATCATTCTTCAAGTCTGAACTGGAGGTTTCTGATCTCCAATGATATTCTGCCTATCAATTTCATCTCGACTTTTTTGCTTCCTTGTAGATACGGACTTGACACTTTCTTTTTCATCATCAGTATCTTCTTCTATGTCCGGATCTGCTACTTCTGCTCTCCCTGTGTTTCTTACATCATCATCACTCTCATCCAGAACCTGTTCATTGGGTCATTGAGTATTCTGTTCATTTTCAAAAATATTGACATCATTGATCTCAAATAAATTTCCTATCCTGTTGTTGAAATATTTATATGCTTTGCATTTCCCTGAATAGCCAAGGAATATCCCCTCATCTCTTCTTGACTCAAACATCCTATGATTTTATTTATTGGGGATGAAGCACTTACTTCCAAATATTTGAAAGTATTTCAATGTCAGCTTCATTCCGTACCACATTTCATACGGAGTTTTCCCTTTTTTCAAACACAACAGAGACCTATTTGAGATGTAGAACGATTTCAAAACTGATTCCTACTAAATTTCTCTAGTTGTTCCTTTTCAATGAGCATCATTCTGTCCATGTTGTTGATGATCTGATGTCTCCTTTCAACTACTCCATTTTGTTGGGTAGTTCTCACCGATGAAACTTGATGCCTTATCCTGTGCTTATCACGATAATATTCTACATGACTGTTCGAGAATTCTGTACCATTATTAGTACGAAACTTCTGAATTTTCTACCCAAGAATCCTTTCTAATTCTCTCCTATACTGCTTTATGCAACTGAACACCTCTGTCTTATGGGTAATGAAAAATACCCAGGCCATTCTTCTGTAATCATCAATGAAAAGAACATAATACCTCTTCCCATTTATAGCTCGAGGTGAGATTGGTCCACATACATCAGCATGCACCAATTCGAGCACTCTGGTTGACCTCTATTCTTTTGGATTGTATGACTTTCTGATGATCTTCCGTTGTTGGCAAGAATCACATGTGTGAGTGCGATCACATGATAATTAGGGAAGGTCTCTAGCAGCATCACACTTCACCAGATCATCCGTGGATGGTTGGCATAGATAACCAAGTCGTTTATGCCACAGCTAGTTTTCTTCCTCTCGAGATAAATACATGTATTTTCTTCTCCACCTACAAGGTAAAGATTTCCCTTTGTTCTTTTTCCCTACAGAACAACTTCTCCATCATTTCCATTCACCACACAAATCTTTTTGGTAAATCGTATTGAGTGCCCAGAGTCACATAGTTGACTGACACTGAGTAAATTATGATTGAGGCCCTATACTACCAAGACATCAGCACATCTCATCTCTTTTCCCCCAAAATTGGACTTCCCTAAGCTAACAATTCTCAGGCCTTCATCATTTCCGAACTTGACAACTCATTCTTTGTCATAATTTATGCCTTTAACAAGATCCTAATTTCCTTCCATTTGAGAAGTGCAACCACTATCAAGGATTCATACACCAGAGTGATCTGATGCTTTAAGGGAAATCTCTGCCACCACAACCTTCTCATTTTTCTTCTTCTTGGTCCATACTATTTCTTTAACACTCATCATGACTTGTGAATTCTATTCTACCTCAGAGTATGATGGACCAGCGTCATCATGTAAAGCTGCAAATCTATTCTTTGTTTTTAACTCACGTGTTTGTTTATTAATATACTGCCTGTGAACATTTTGATTCTTCTTTGGAACCTTTCTCTGAATGGATGAAGTGCAGTACCTATCATTGTGCCCAAATCCTCCTCACCAAAAACAGTGTCCTTCGAAACATGTTCTGGAAAACCGTTCTCTATTTGGATGCCACCTCTGTTCTTTCTTCCTTCGATATCTCTTGTTTATGGAACACACATACTGTGAATGTCACATCTTCCCGCAACAATAACACCTGATATAAGGTGAATTCCTTCATGTTAAATTAGCACAATGAGTTTCTCATTGGCTCTCTGAATATTTTTATTATTCTTTGTGCCCAAATCAGCCTTCAATTTTGGGATAGGTTCTTGCGGTCTGACTTCAACTGCCACAGGTTTCTGCTTCTTATCAAGCCCTGAATCAGATTTAGCAATTGAGCTCACTTGATTCTTTACTCCTGCTGAACTGAAAGCCTCCACTTTCACCTTCTCTATCTTTTAAATGGCCAGCTTTACGGATATCTCTTTGGGTGTCAGGAGTTTTTCTTGATCTATTATTTTTCATCGCAGACTGACCACTTCTTCTTCAAGCTCATTGATAAGTCTGACCTTCTCTTTTCTTGTTTTAGTCAAACAATTAATTTCCTTCTTTTGTTCCTCAATTTTATGCTTATATTCCTCAACATTTTCTGAGCTCTCTGGTGTTGAGGATTTCAGTCTTTCAATTTCTTTCATCAACTTAGACTTCTCTTCTTCTTGTTGCTGCATATAGTGTTTGGAATCCCGAACAACATTGATAGCTTTATTTGTTTTGTCTCTCCAAACATCTATCTCTTCAAGAACAAGCTCTAACTCAGCTTTCATGTCAACTCTTCCCTCAGCTTCTTCTTCTTCATCATCACCTTCAATTTTGTTCTTCTAATGAAAAGTACCGACGACTGCCACCATAGCATTTTCTCCACGATCTTTTCAGTTTTCAATATTTTCTATCTCTTCAACTTCAAACTCATCTGAACTATCTATTTCTTGTGATATAAAATTCTTCTTCTTGAAAAATTTCTCTTGAACTTCTTTTTCCCTTTCACAGGGGCTGAAGATTTCTTCTTGGGAATTTCAACTTCATCTTCATCATTTTCTTCCTGAAACATTTTGGGGCACCTTGCTGTAAGATGTCCAACATTTCTGCATCGAAAAAAAGCATGTGGTAACTTCCCTTTAAACATTCCATTTCCTCTTTTAAGATTTTAGGAGAGGAATGACATCACCTTATCTATATCTCCTTCTTCTTGAGATTCTTCAATGTTATGCTTTTTCATGGCCTTAAATGCCACTTCTTTGGATTTCCCCTTTTCCACAACATCGTTATCATCATTCCTCATTTCATATGCAACAAGGGTACTATGCAGTTTATCCAATGTCAGCTCATTTGGGTCATTATCTTCCATGACTGAGACTTTTGGATTGAACCGAGGTGGACATTTTCTCATGATACGCTTCACAATCTTTATATCTTCGATGATTTCTCCAAGACCCCACATTTCTTCCACAACAGCATTTACCCTATCGAAAAATGCTTCAACATATTCATTTGGGTTCATTCTCAAATCTTCATACGTGTTCCATATAACTTGTAACATTTCTTCTCTATCTTTTCTATCCCCTTCATATATATTCAATAGCTTTTCCCACATAGCATGTGATGTTTTGGATGACATCAACTTTGTATAGATGGGATTAGAAAGGGATCTCCCTAAGGCATTGATTTCTTCGACAACAACATCTAGATCTCTATGCTCAGCATCTGATAACGCACCACTGGTAATATCAGCTATGATAACATGAATAGCTACAGAAAATACATCCATTCCCAACGATCGAAAATAGTGTTGCATTCAATTCTTCCATATTTAAAAATTACATCCGTCTAAGATCAGAATCCCTTTATGATTAGTGACCTACATTGAGAGAAGAAAAAACATCAACATTTACCTCTAATATCAATTGTTAGGTCCATAAGGCTGAATACCCTGAGAGGGAGGGGAATGAATCAGGGTATGACTAATTTAATATTAAAGCATGTTCTGATCTTGTTTTAGTGTTAAGCACAACACTCTTCTCTCTTTTTCCTGTTTCACAATATAAATAGAATGTAAAGCATGCACATGACACAATGATTTTTACTTGGTTCACCCCCATTGGGCTACATCCAAGGAGAATACACCAACAAGTTGTCGGTTGTACCAAATTCCAATAAACATCACTAGGTGTGGATACAAAGTTAAGGTGTAGTCACTCTGTCCCAGGCTCACTGTCTTTACATGTTTTAGGGTCATCTCAATGCATTCCCAAGGGTCAATCCCTATTTCTCTCTCTCTAGCTCACTGCTGGTGGAGAAGATCACCTTCTTCCTCTTCCTTTGCTCACTGCTCTGGAAGGAATCCACTCACAGATTATAGACCAGTAGGTCTCTTCATTTTCATGAAGGATTGCATCATTCTCTATATTTAGATGCTCTGTTGAAGTTCAATTTTTACAAGTAGATAAATCTCTCTTTGCACCAATGGTATCTGGAAAACTTCCAGCTTCAACGCGGCTAGAAAACCTGACCGGGAACTCACCCTTACTTGGCGCGCAAGTCAACCATGTTGCTCAAGTCTCGGCACACAAGTCACTATAGGCACGAAAGTATTTCATAACACTTGCACGACTCAAGCATAATATCCTCCAAACATGCGTGAAACACTTCATTTGCTTTCCAAACCACCTTAGGCGCACATCAAATAGTCGGCGCACGACTTCAACACTGGCGCGCAAGTCCCACTTTCCCGACCACACACCACTTGCGCGACTTCTACACCTGCGCGACGGGAGCTCTAATTTCTCAATGTTTTGATCTCTGGTACCAAATGAAGAGGGGGGTACTGTATTAACAGGAATTTAGTCACACTTGCACGACGGCATGCAAGTCCCCCTTCAGCGAGCATGTCTCGGCGCGCTGCTCCCACACCCTTTGCCTTTGCTGCACTGCATACTGACGCTGGCGCGCATGTCTCGGCGGGCAGGTCACCATAGGCGCGCAAGTATATCTTGACACTTGTGTGACTCTCATTCCCTTTTCATATTTTGATATTTGAATCTTGAATAAAACCATAGGCGCACATGTTCTGACACTTCCAAGGCATCGGCGCGCAAGTCCCTTCACGTCGCGCAAGTCACTTGTGAGACCAATTCAATACTTGCACGACCCTTGTCCTTTCACCATAATTTTATGTTCTGATATTCAAAAACATATGGCGTGAAAGTTTATAACCCTTATAGTATACGACGTGCAAGTCCCTTTGCCAAAAATCACTTTTCTTCATATGTCTATTTTCAGGCCCAAAAATTTGGCAAACCCTGGAAAACGATGCCACCTTGTATCTGTTTATTTTGTACCGCCTCGAGATCATCCATTCCTTTGTCGATGTTCTTGAATCAAACAAGGATCATTGACCTTATCTCTTGAACTCGACATTCCACCATGAAATCCTCTTTGTCAACATGTTTTTATGTCATTGTTTTTCTTTTTCAACAATCACCACTCAGATTTTCACTTTGTCAACAAACACAATCACATCAAAAATGCTTCAATGATACTTTGAGGGATTTTTTCCCAACAATCATATCATCATTTAGTTGTAGGAATCATGAATAGAACCCCACTAATTGTGATCCAAATGTGTTCCATGAAGATTCAAACATCACAATAGAAATCAAAAGGTGTTAGCACTGAAGATCCTATTGACTGCTTCATTTGGCATAGATCTCCCCAATAACCGATTCATTGAAGGGTTATCTTCGATCACATTGGACTTGAGAGTGGTTGTTGAGGAGAATCACTATATATTATTTAGAGTGTTCATAGAGAGGGATATATATATGGATTTAAGGGGACTCTCTCCTTATATTATTATTCGCAATAAAAATTAGTTGTCACTCTTAAGGAAATAATATAATTGCATTTATACACCACTAGGGTTAGGAAAAATAATTTCAAAAGATACCTTGTTATTTATTTAATCCTCATGGAACCCCATATCTATAATAAAAAAAATTATTTCTTAACATTCACCAAACTTGTTAATTAAAATTAAATATTATTTATTCAAATAATATTCTAGATGTATTATTTATAACCATATCCTGAATATTGGTACACCATTCCTCCAACATATTTATTGGGCCTTAATTAATGAATATTGATTTAAAAATAAAATATCAATATATTATTCTCTATTAAATAAATAAATATTATATCCACTAAATAGGAAATAAAATAATTATAAAATAATTCTCTCACCTAATATACTATCAAATAACTTGTGATGGGATATATGCGTCGAATTAAACATATATAAATATTAAAACATATGTGGGAATAATATTTATACAATTTGTTATATAGTAAATAATAATATATTATTTAACTAAGAATCTTGGATACAATTTCTATGTAACCGTCTAGGCATCTTTCTTAGAGGAATTAGGTGAAGAAGCCTAAATTTGATGGTTAGAATCTAATAACACACAAAGGCACTCATAGAGAATGATGTTAATGTTGTAATGAAGTAACTCATAAATATGCTTACTATGTAACAAAATACCTTTATTATGTTATCTCTAATAATGAAAGATTCATGTTGGTGCGTTTACCCTATGTGTTCATTGTCCCTTCCATTTAATTTAAATAAATAAAACTTACTTATTTAACACAATGCCCATGGATTTATTTAGGCTCTATAATTTCCCTCAAAGGGACTTAGATATTATCTTTCTTTATGTAATATAAGGGGCAAGACCTTACAGTCATTAATTATTAATGAAATATGACTCGTGTCACACCCAACGTAACATACCTCACCATGAACATATGTGATCATGGTTTTCATTGGTAATAAAGTACACAACATATAACACTGACTAATAATAATACTAATTTATAAGTATTAGTACACACACACATATATATTGGATCATGTGATGACACATATAAATGTGATTCCCTAATGGTCAGTCTCGTTCTCATAATATATTACACAGGATATTACCAAGGGTGTACACTATGAGAAGGTTCTTCAATGTCCAATTAATCTCCATCCCAGATAGCATGTATCATATGTGTCCTTAAAAAGGTTTCATACGGCTATAAAACATATATTTAAGAATATTACCATTGAATTTATGTTTTATCATCATTGTAGGGAACATCTCTAAATATTCAGTGTGACAGATTCTCTTAGGACATTATCACATAATATTTTACATAGAAGAAAAATCTTGTTATGTTAAGGAGTTTCATAATATTAATAACAATGAATACATTTTATCATAAATTACATAGAATTTTGTTCAACTAAACATTCTTTAATAGACTCTAACAATATTAGATCCTACTAAAAACAACATTTAGTTCACAATCCCTCACATGATACTCATACTTCTTCTATGTTAGTAGTTTAGTCATGGGTCAACAACATTTTTTTTGAAGGAACTATTCATTCTAAAACATATCCCTTATGTAAAAAATACCATAATAGGTGATACATCTTGAGTATGTTCTTTTTTATTTGGTGTGAAAATGGAACTTTTTCAAGATCAACAACTATAGTATTATCAGAATACAATGTGATATAGTATTTAGTGTTAAGTACTTCATCAAGATCCCATAAAAGGTTTTTCCTATGACTTACTTGTTTATATTAGAAGCAATTATATACTCAGAATCCACTATAGAATTAGTGACAACTAGATTTTTTGAACATGTAGCTCATAGATCATCTGTTTTGATAGAAATCTTGTCATTAATGGGAATTCAATTCATTATGATCTTTTGGAAAAATATTATATGTACAACCCCTAATAAATAGTTCCTATATTCATCCATACAACATGAAAATATCATTAGTTCTTCTCAGATATTTTCGGATAGCCTTAATAGTAGACCAATGTTATTCTTATAGATCAACTTGATATCTTAATATTGTGATCAATGTATATAAAATATCATATATAATATATAAATGGCATACATGATTGATCATATCTCTAAAAAAATTTGAGATCTTACCCATTCCCTCTTTCTCCTATAGTTTCTAACAACACATTTTCTTAGAATGATGTATAACATGTGACATTGAAACTAATACCCTCTTGCATTATTCCATAATAAATATCATTTGTCTCTAATCAATGTATGTACTTTTACTTGGTCGATGTAGGCTCTTGTAACTTTCACAAATGATATTTATCCCTTAAATATTGGTTATTTAACCTATTTCCTTCGTGGAGAAATACTTGTTTAACAACTATTTAACAATGTGTAGGACTGGTTTGTTGTTTCTAATAAGTAATATGTCGTCCACATATACTAGTTGGATAAAGACCAAATTCACTCTAAAACAATTGTAAACACATATATCACATTTTTTCTTATTGAAACCAAATTCTCAATAACATCATAAAATCAAATGTTCCATGACCTTGATTCTTGATTCTGTCCATAAATGGATCTTTTCAGCAGGAAAATCACATTTGAATCATCTGGATTCAAAAAACACTTCTGGTTGTGTTATATAAATAGCTTCCTGAAGGTTCTAATTAATGAAATAATTTTTTAAATCCATCTTCCAAATATCATAGTCATGGAAAGCTGTTATAGAAAGTAAAATTTTTACGGATTTAAACATGTAAACTACGGAAAAGGTATTATATTACTTACTTGCTTGATGTTCTTTGAACCCGTTAGCCAAGTTCGTTTATTTATAGGTATTTATTTTAACATCCATGTCTATTTTTTTCTTCAATACCCATTTTCACCCTATAGGATTTACTAATACTATCACATTTACATGAATCAGAACATATTTTTGATACATGGAACCAATATCTAGATTCATGGATTAGTTTCATCTTGTAGCTTCTGATCTCACTATTACCTACTTGTAGGAGAGAAGTTTATCTTTCTCAACAAATAAAAACATTTTTTTGATACATGGAACCAATTTAATGATTCATGGATTCTTTTCATCTTGTAGCTTTGGATCTCTTTTTTACCTCTTTATAGGAGAGAAGATCTTCATTCTCAACCAATAAGGATTCACCATCTTCCATGATAAGAAAACCATATCACTCTATTTCACTCACCTCTCTAGTTATCCTATAAAATACTTGTTTTTTAGGTACTACTTCTTCCATAGGGAGCTATAGATTCTGTTCCTATACTGGATCATATCTATTTGTAGCATTAACTTAATGAAGTCATCCTTTCTCCCACAATCCTTTTTGAGGATGTGCTCCTTCTCAAGAAATATGAATTTTCGGGTGACATTCACATTTTGTGTGAGGGGTTGTATAGGAAGTAACCATTTGTTTCCTTAAGATACACTATAAAGATATACTTTCATCCATAGGGTGAATGTTTGTTACTCAAAAAGGCCATAAAAACACCTCGCAACCTCATACATGTGTATGTGAGAAAAAGAATTGTTCCTTTCAACTCCATGACTCTAAATGAATTCTTTTTTATGTTTTATTTTGCACATGGTTTTGTTTGTATGATGTAGTTTTTAATGAATCTCCCCAAAAGAATAATAGGAGATCTGCATGAATCATCATCGACCTTACTATCTCTAACAAGGTATGGTTCCTCCTTTCACTAACATCATTTCACTGTGGTGTGTTACGTTTATTGAGTTGATATAAAATCGTAAACTTTCATATAATGTCAATAAACTATTGGTTAAGACATTTACCACCTCGATATGATAAAATATTTTTTATCTTCTTTACAAGTTTTTTATCTAATTGATTATTTAATTCTTTTAATTTTTCAAAGGACTAAAACATATAAATCATTAAGTAGACATATACATATCAACTCAAGTCATCAGTGAAAGTTATGAGGTTAGAATATCCACCTCTGTCATCTACAATAAAAAGTCTACCCACATAAATGTATTATAATACTAGAGTCTCTTTAGCACATTCACCCTACACATCAAATGGTAGTTTGTAATTTTTTCCATATAAAAAATAATGAAATATTTCAGTTGGTTTTGCCTTAGAAGATTCTAAATAACCATCTTTATAGATCTTTTTCAAATTCTTCTCCTTAAATGAACAAGATGGTTATTCCCTAGTTGGTTGTTATATGACTCATCTAAAAATGATTTTTTTCTATTTCCAATAGTTGTAATTTGCAATTCAATACATAAATACCACTGTTTAAATGTTCTATACCATTATATAAGTTATATTTATAAAACAAACAAATGTATTCCCAAACCTGAAAATAAAAAAATCTGCATCTTGGAATGATTCATAAATTATGTTCTCAGTAATTATTGGTACATAATGACAATATCATAAAATAAATATCATTATTATTAGAAATGAAGGTGTCTGTCTCTAAATTCTAGGGAAGTCATCCTTTCACCTTTGAAATCTCACAAATCCACCCCTCCTCTATAAATCATTTAGAATATACATGGTTCCTGAATTTAGATACAAATGTGATCACCAAAAGTTGTAACTAATACCCAAATGTGTAGATATTGAATTGTAACACATGATAGAAAACACACCTTTATCTTTGTCCGGCTTCTGGGGTAATTTATTCTTTTTGTGTCCTTGGTTGCCACATAAAAAACATACTTCCATCTTCTTTTTTTCCCTTTCTTTTGATCTTTCTCTTCATAGAAGGTTAATGCTCTTGATATTTAGACTTCTTATGATTCGAGGAATCCTTTTCCATATTCTCCATTTTCATATTCACCATAATTTCTATGGTTTTATTATTCCATAAATCCTTATCCACTTGGAGAGTTTGAGTAATAAGATCCAAAACTCTCTTCTCATTATTACTCATTTTATAATTGAAAAAAAGCTGGATTAGGTCATGGTTAGAGCGGAATGTACGAGATCTATGCACAACTCATCTATTAATTTAATCCCTAATATTTCGTGGTGTTTAATGTAGCCAATATGCCTGACTACATAAGGCACACACATTACAAAATCTCAAGTAATGAATTTTAATAGATAAATTGAGAACTTGTACATCTCTAATCACAAATTCTATTGATAGAGATCCTGAATGTGAGACATCATTCTATATGAATCCATGTCCTCCTGTTGCATCAAATACTCCTTGGTCATGGATAAAATCATGGAATAGTGTATATTTTTAGCATTGTTCACATGTTTATCATATAGAGTCAACTCTTCCTCACTAGCCTCATTACTATTTGCATCATGAATATGTTCTTCCAACACATAAGGTTTAATTTCATTCTATATCATAATGCATAAGTACCTTTTCCACTATTGAATATTTGTATGAGTGAGAACATTATCCTTTTCATGTATAGATCATAGTAATATGATTGTATTCAGATTGATTTTTTTCACTATAAATAACATAAGAATATATTAATACATTATCAGGAAAAATTTAGACAAATAAATTAATATTATATTTATTAATCTACCACTATTTTATAGAAACAAGATATCCCTCACCATTTGATTCAGAATATACTTTTTAATATATATTATATTTGCAAGGATCCATATTCCTCTTATCATCTCCATAACATTGTATGGTAAATCAATTTGAAGGGTTTTAAGTAGTAATTTCAAATACCAACTATATTAACTCACAGTTCATTGATATGTTGAGTGGACTCCCCAATACTAATATCCTAAAATTTCGTTTCTCCAACCATTTCTTATAAGTTACACAATGTCTTTCTTTGGAATTCAACCCTTTATGTGAACTAAGCTAAAGAAACCCAAAACATCATGTTAGATTTCCTTGAAAATTAAATCCACCCAAACATTGGATTTTCAGGGACATTGAACAATGGATTGATTTTAGAAAAAGTAGTGGGAGGCTATGCTGAATTAATATATATAATTTGGAGATTTTAAATTTTATGAATTATTCCAAATTTATTCTTCATTACATTCGTGTTAATATTAAGCATACATACTTATGTTATTTACCATGCCATAAAAAAATATTTAAATATAATTCAATTTATTTTAGTTCTATATTTCATGATTTTTAATTAATTAATTCATGTGACGGAGAAAAACATCCAAAATGAGATATGAATGGAAATTTACAGTAATAAAATAATTAAGTATAATTTTAATGACCCGACCCTAGTTACCCAGATTCGATGCCTTATTACATAACATAGGATTGATCCAAAATTATCATGTCACGAAAGACAAATTAGTTTAGTAGCCTTGGAAACACTAGATACATTCATAAGTCTTACATTACATCATAAAGTGAAAAAGTACAACATCCTAGTATCCATAATCCACAATCATATTCCCTCGGACAATATCTACAGGTCAGTCATAAAATACCACTTCACATCTTGGAAAAAATAAAACATATAAAGGGGTGAGCTCAGATTCTCAATAAAGATAACAATATCACGAAAACATTAATAAATAATAATAAACATTTAAGGCAATGTATAACTAAAACAAAAGCCTTTTAAACTTGATCCTCAGCATAATATGGAAAATATAAAATGAAATAATTCCATTTACTTATTCACATGGATATTCAACTAGTCGAATAATCACATGCAATATCAATAACCACTTTAATAATGATGGAATGAATAATGACAGACTATCATAACCACAAAGTCATGGCCTTATGCTAAGACTACAAATAAGATTTTTTCAATGCCTTGTGAGAAGACACTAGTTTTTCACATGAGACCTACTGATTCATCAAGGACCTATAGTGGCCCCACTCGTCACTTAATAAGTTCAATGCATTCCTCATATGAATAGATTTAAACATAACATAAACATTCATAATAAAAGTAGCACACAAAATATCAATACTTTATCCATAAACTATGAATGGTATAAAAATGACACATCCACAGTCAAAAATAATACAAAACCTTCAATACAATATGGACGATTTTTATCATAATAAATCAACTTTAAACAAGTTTAAAATCCATTAAAGGATTACGACATAGATGAAAATGATTTTTAAGACATTTTGAGAGAAATATCCCTTTTTCATGAAAACATTTAAAAGTCACACAATATAGAATGGAATACATTTAAATACATTTTTGAATAAAAGTGTCCCATAACACTTTGAAACTTTTTAAAGTAATTATAATTTTAAAACATTCATTTCCATTTAAATAAATCCTTAAAACCATTTGGAAAACATGGACATTAATGAGAATGGATTAGAAGAATAAATCATTAAGACATTTAAAATGATGGTTTACTAAAAAAATCCATTAAAATAATAGCTTTCAGAACTCTTTTATGAAACATGGAAATGTATTACAAATATGTCCCAGTATATTATTACGTAATAACAACCTCGGATAATAAAGATATTGTGAAATTAACCCTTACATTGGACTTTCTTTTAGTCAAGGGTATGTTTAAACTCATGTATGAATATATTAGAATGTTATTATATTATACCAGAACCATATTAATATTTATGATATCATACATGAATCATTTATGACATTATACTACCCAATTAATAATAATTTCCATGTTAAATTAACATTTCGTTTAATAATCGTTTTTATCGTACGTGTTTTAACTTGTTACTCTTGATTGTATCACTTAGACCAAGATTTAAATACATCCCAAATATAAAAAATTAGTAAATATATCATATATATTTAGAATATAAATATATATAATAGACTTATATATGAAATGAAAAACACCATTTATGAAGACGGTAGTCCGTACATACGCATAAACGCTGTTTCCGTTTTCATATCATATTAAATAGAAATAAGTGAATAAGATATATGTACGTAAAAATAAAAATATATATACAAATATAGTAGAATTATTATGTATTATATTACATACTTATTATTAATATATATTTTTATAATCGTCGATGAATAGTGATCGTGGAAATGAATCGCATCGCATCTTGGAGATGGTAATCCGTACGTATGCATGAGTGACAATATCATTTTCATAAAGGTGTAAAATTGGATGGTATATTAATTTTACAGAGAAATTAGCATGTTATTTTCATTATTTATATTCATATAACTCATCATTATACCCATCCAAATAACATAGAGTTGAATAACAAATTACACTACGACGTGGAGACGGTTAGCCGTACGTCCACACGCATGGTGACATTATCATTCATAAGATGGATACAATAATGAATATAGTTGTGAAATATTTTTAACAAATCATAGTATAAATAATATACTGGATTTAATATTTTATAATAGAATCAAAAAATAATGTATAAGTGGAAAAATACGAGAACATGAAAGAGTGTGGTGAAATTATTATATCTTCATCAGGTTATTATTTTTGATTTGATCAAAAGGGCTCCTTAAGTTGGATTTATGAACAAAGTAGGACCTCTAGGATTAAGGGAGGATATTTGAGAGGGTATTTGGGTAGGGTTTGGGTGAGAAAAAAGGAAATGAAGGTGTGATTTAGAGAGAAGGGGGAGTGCCCTTTTATAAGATGGGTGAAGGGCACCTTAGGAAATGCTAGAAATATTATTTTATAATAAAATCATTTTAGGTTTAAAATGGATCCAAAATGGATTATTTATAGGATAAGGTGGTTATGGGTAGAAAAGAACTCAACTAATAGGTTTTAAACTGGTTTTGTTTACAATATTAACCATAACTTTTAGATTTAACTCTTAGTTAAATAGTTTGACACTTACCATGTCGCTTTGTATTTTTATATTATATGGTTACTAAACATACAATAAAATTCCAATAGAACCCCAATTGGTTCATTAATGTCATTTATATTATTATATATGTCTTTTTTCCAAACATTAGATTTTTAGCACTATTATATCAATTCATAATATAATATTTTTTGAAAAAACTAATTTATGTCAATTTTGACACTCTTTGGTATTTGTTTTTTGATAGAATAATAACACCATGATTACATCAAACAAAATAAAATGAATAAATTATATCCTATAATATTCACCTAGAAATTTCGTTGATGTCATTAAAAATTTGAAATTATATTTATTTTAATATTTATAATACCATTTATTTGATTCTTTCATTAATAAGGTAAATACTGCAGCATCATTGTGTCATTAATAAATTTAATTATTTAATCTCTAAAAATTATAAATAAAATACGATTATGTAGGAAATCATATTATATTTATAATTAATATTTATAGTTTAATTTATCTAATGTATAACTCTTTATAAAAAAAAATTTTAGTTATTAAACATTGATTTTAACTCTTTTAACTCTTCTTTGAATTAAATAATAATAAATGTCCTAATCTAATCTAAGTGGATCAAATAGGTTCATATTTTATTCCTATAGTTTTTTTGATCAAATTATAATTATCCAATGGAATTAGGACATGTGTTAGTGTAATCATAATATCATTGTTACCCTTAATTATCCAATTTTCTTTTACACGTGGTAAGTAAATGACAAAATGTTACTATTCAGCAAAAATTATTTTTATGTTATTGAACTAAATTTTACTCCTTGAAATTTACCACGTCTCTTGGATTTTTGAAATTACACTCATAGATGTGGTAAAATTCTGTTTTATGTGAATCTGCAAATTCTCCTAGGAGATGGGTAAAAGACAGTGAAAAGTTCAATAAAATTTTTATAAATCTAAAATTATTTTAAACAAACTCCAATAAATTAAATTGAACTCATATAGGTATTATGTATCTATTTTGGCCATAATTTAATTTAAATAATATAAATATTTATTTAAATAATATTTTGTTTTTATACTATTACTTAGTGTTTTTCACTATTCATGAAAAATTCAAATTTTTTAGAATAATACTAAACATTCACCCAATGATTATTTAAATATTATGAAACTAAAAATGAATAAATTTTACCTTATTCAAAAAATATAAGTTTAATTTAATAATTTAAAATTAATTCCCATTGTCAAATCCAAAAGGCGAATTTTTAAGAAATAATATATAATAAATGATTGACACTTGTTTATATCCAATATCCAAATGAAATTACATAAAGTTTCTAGGATTAGATTAAATGGAAAAAACATAATATATTTATACTTTCAAATAAATAAAATGAATAATTTAAGAATATAAATTATTTTTATTAAAAAGATGTGTTTAGTTATAATATAGTATTTTTTCACAACTCACCAAAATATGAATGTTATCAGAGAAGCGCCATTTTTTTTGAAACTATATTATTATGTCCCTATTCTAAAGAAGAAGTTTATTTTTTCAAATAGAATATATAAATGTTTAAAATATTGAATTTAAAATGTGTTCACCATTAAAAGGTGGTAGAAGTTCATTTTTTGAAATAAATACATCTTTTATCTGAAAAAATTGAATTTGTTCTTATATTATCTCTAAGAAACTAATAATATGGATTCTAAAATTATAATGATTATATATAGTTCAATATTCAGTTAATACTATTCATAACCGCTTTTGAACAACTAGTTTTGAAATCTTGTGGTGCGCTCGAACCTAGTGTTGCATGTAGTGAAGGTTATTGAATTACATTGAAGAAATAACGTACTATGAAATCCTAGGGTGTTACATTCTTTCCTCCTTCAATAAATTTCATCCTCAAAATTTGAAATTGTTCTTCAAAAATAAACGGTTGAAAATAGAAAATACTATTGTGGGAAAACCCACATTAGAAATTGGGTTAATAAAATTTAGTCATAATTAGAGGAAATGGTGAATAAAAATGTAACCACCAAATTATGATCTCAATTTGGAGAACCATGGATGAAATTAGAGACACAAAATTGGTGGAATAACATAAATATTTATAGGGAGTGATTGAGGTCATTATTAAAAAATAGTTGTAGAATTGAGGGCCTCAAAGCCATCAATCTATGATGATTTAAAATATCAACGGTTCCACAAAATAGAAGGTATTAGGATAACAATTTTTTTAAGAGCCATTTCCTAAATTTTATGAATTAATTTCTTCATAGAATAAGAGAATAAAAAAATATATACTTGACAAGTAGTGTTCCATCTTTTAACTAATTTCTACCAGAGAAGCATCTTTTACTCTAAAAGATAATAGAACTTAAAAAATTATTCTATTTATCCTATTCATCGAGGGTTCCAAAAAAATATATTTATAATTCATCTTCTAGGCCAATTAAAAAAACTACATTATTCAATCTAGGACATCACATGTGTTAGTTGTAGGTGATACACCTTTGTCGGCTTTCAGTAGCGGGTTCAAGTCTCGTGGCCTTGCCTGATGCGATAGGTTTCCGCACGACCTCTAGGTTGTCTTTTTTATAAAAATCCAAAAATAATTTTAAACTAGTGTTATCCAAAATAATTCTATCAAATCTCACACTCCAAAATTTATAGGAAAGGTAGACACAATGAATATCATTTTCCCCAAGTAATAACATGTGAACACCTTCATCACGTATTCTTTTAAAAAACATCAACATCCTGAATTACCATAAAACTTTATTGATTGCATACATTCTCCCTTATTCATTATAGAATACTATATATACTCCATCTATCCAAAAAAATTTGTAAACTCAAACAATGTTAAAATATACACATCATTAATCTGTTAAAATGTAGTCATGAATATCCAATATAATTTTTCCAAATCAAACATGTATTATTCCAAAAAGTTACTACCTCCATATCAAACCCATATTATGGGTTTTCAATCTCTCAACCATATATCTTCCAAAAATTTAACCCACTATTAAGTCACTTTTCATGGTTCCACATAATCTCAAGTCCTTAGTGAAATAGTACTGTAGTAAAATCCTTATATGCTTCATAATTATTATAAGCAGTACAAAGTTTATACAACACTCAAATGACATAATTATTTAATAACAACATAAGAACTCGAATCATTCCACCTCATCTATGGTAGTATCATAATTTGATTATTATCCAATAACATCATTTGGGGCATACTCAGATGATTTGGGCATTGGTTCTAGTATTGTCCCAACTCCTTTCAGATCAAGCATTATACATTTAAAACATTTTTCATACCCTTGTATCACATATTTGGTGTCTTTTTTCTCCACACTAATAAAAAACACCCATTCCCTTCAGGTGAGTTCCTGGGTGTTTCTTCCCACAATTATCACATATCAGAAAATTATTCTTTTCCGCCTTCATTTTACCCATCTTTCTCTATTCCATCATTTTCTTCTCTTGCTTCCCTAAAATCCCATAGGACTCAGATGGTTGTTTACTGATCTTATTAACACATGATACTATTTATTCATATGTTGAGAATACATGGGGGAATATTTCCCTTCTAAATGTTATCATAATACCATGAATTATATGATCCTTCTTACTCTTTAATCCTACGTATTGCTGGAGTTCAAATTCCTTCTATTGGGCGCCATTTCAATAAAATGGAATACACAAGATATGTTTATGAATCTCAATACATAAATCCAAAATTGTAAAACACTTAACATAAAATGAACAATTTATTTATATAATCCATAATCATAAAAATTATTTTTTGGAGAATGTATATACTCATAATCCCTTCATAATCGTTTGTAATAAAAATGAGAATTATCCTAAGAATATTCGATGAGAGTGTCGTATCCAAGAGTGTTGCAATTCCCATTTTCATGCACCAATTCCAGTTAGAGTCTATCTAAAAGCAGTGATTTCGGGTTTTACCCCTATGTACATCTATGCCAAAGCCGCCTCTACCTGCTCGTATCTAGACAGGGGTGTATTTTTTTAGAAGTCTCACAAAATAGATACAAAACCAAAATTAAAGGATGTTATTCTATACTAATCCTCAAAGTCCATCTTAGGTCTATATAATCTATTCTGAGTTTATCTAAATCTATCTTTCAAAGATTGTACTAAACTTCCTTTGATACCAACTATTACTCCTCGACCCCAGTTACCCAGAGTCAGTGCATTATTACATAACATTGGCATGATCACAAAAGATCGTGTATCAAAACACAAATTAGTTTAGTGGCCTTGGAAACACTAGATATATTCATAAGTCTTTCATTACATCATAATGTGAAAAACTACAACAAAATTGTCTCCATAGAACAATCTCATATTCCCTCAGACTATCCCCGCAGGCTAGCCATAAAATACATGTTCTCATACTGGGAAAAATAAAACATTTAAAGGGGTGAGATCAGATTCTCATTAAGGATAACAATATAACAGAAACTTTCATAAAAAATCATAAACATTTAAGGTATTGTATAACTAAAAAATAGTCTTTTAAGCTTGATCTTCAGCATAATATGGAAAAAATAATATGAAATAATTCCATTTACTTATTCACGTTGATATTCTAATAGTCAAATAATCACATGCAATATCAATATCCACTTCCATAATGATGGAATTTATAATGCCAGACTATCATAACAACATAGTCAAGGCCTTATGCCATGACTACAAATAAGATTTTGTCAAGGCCTTGTGCCAAAACACTACATTGTCTTATGAGATCATCCGATTCATCAAGGATCTATAGCGGGATCCACCCATCACATACTAGGTCCAATTAATTCCTCATATTAATTTGTTTAAACAGAACATAAACATTCGTATAAAAACTAGCATAAAAAATGTCAATACTTTCACCATAAACCTTGAATGGTATAAAAATGACACATCCACAGTCAAACATATCACAAAATTCCTTACTTTTCTATAATTACCCTCATTTCTGGATAGAAGAAGCAGGAGGATTGAAAGTCTACTGTATTGAGAGGGCAGGAGTTATTATCTCGGGGTTCATGTCTAGTGGTGTTCCCCCTCTTGGTATGTTCTGTGGCTCCCCCAGTTGAAGTTTTGTCAGCACCCCTCTCTGTTTCACCCCCGAGGCCTCCTGTTTTGTCTCCAAAGTAGAGTTTTGGGCAGGTTGTATTGTTTTATTCTCCAAAATCCATAGGCAGAGTGTCAGCAAGGGGTGGTGCTTTTTCTATTCCACCTTTCTCACTGGCAGTGCCAGGGGTTACTACTTGAACAAGATCTAGAGCTGAAGTTCATCAATGTGCATCAATTTCTTCTGATGGAAAGGGTCGGGTGTCTAGGGCCAGTTCCAGATAGATCCTGTATAATATTTATAGCCTTAGTGTTGAATGGTCTGGGGCTTGGAGCCAGGGTTAAGTCTGACTTCCTTGTCAATGAATTAGTTAACATGCAGGTCTCCATGGTTGCCTTTTCAGAACCAAAACATGCTTCCAGCAAGATTTCTGATTACGCCCAAATGCTCAAGGTTCGTGGTTATTTAAATGGGGATCCTCTAAATTCCCATATTTTTCTCTTTTGGAAGGATCACATAAGTGTGGACCTCATTAGTGAAACTAGACAAGCATTGAATACTATGATATATGTCGGGCTTCATGAGTTTTTCTTCTCCTTCATATATTCCAAGTGTATCCTGCAGGATCACGAGGTGTTATGGGAAGATCTTGAAGGTTTCAACCCAGAGGGCGCCCCTTGGGTTGTCTGTGGGGATTTTAACATAATGGTTAGTCCAGACTAGAACAAAGGTGGCAGTTTCTTTCCCCAGAATGCTAGTCAGGATTTTTTCTCTTTCATGGATAGATGTGGCTTGCTAGATGCTGGGTTTGAGGGAAGTATTTACACCAGGTGTAATAATAAAGGGGGGGGGAGAATGATATTATTGTCGTCTTGATAGATGTTTGATGAATGAGGCAGACATTTCAATGTTTTTGGATTCCAGGGTCACTCACATGACGCAGAGTCTCTCAGATCATTATCTATTACGTATCTAACTTTGTGCATGTGCAATGTGTGAGGACCATGTTTATTTATCTGAGTCTTGGGTACAGGAACCAGGGTTTCTGGAATAGGTCAAGGGAGATTGGGATATGCATCACAAGAGGAATCCTTGGATTAACCTTAACAATATGCTTAGGAGAGTCAAGAACAAGCTTCGAGAATGGAGTAAAACTATTCCGGGTCGTGATCACAATGTTGTTGAAATTAGTGAGGAGGTGGATAGACTAGAGGCTAAACTAGAACAGGCATGGGATGAACTGTCCATTACTGAGCTTAGAGAAAAGAATGATGCCTTAGATGATATTCTCATGAGATCAGAAAGATTGGCAAGAGAAAGTGCACCAGTGAGATGGATTTGGGGGGAGATCATAATTTAGGGTACTTACATGCATTCATTAAGGAGCGCCAGAGAATACAGAGGCCAAACATCCAGAGTGAGGACATATCATTTTCTTTAGATCAGTATGAAATTTGGGTTTTGGAAAATGTAGAGGTGCAGTCCCAAATGGCTGGTCCTAATCTGAGCATGGTAGGGGGATACCCGAGGGGTGAGGAGGAGTTTTTTGAGGGTTTCCCGCTATTATTTCAGGGGTCATTGATGAGGGCATGAGGAGACTTTCGGCAGAGGATAATGAGAATAAGGCAGTTTGTTCCTTGAACCAGGACAGTGCCTCGGGTCCTGATGGTTTTCCTGGGTCTTTTTATAGGGAGACATGGGACATCATTAAAGTTTATCTGGTTCAGGAAATCCCAGACTTCTTCTAGGGGGGTATCTCCCTCATATTTCTTGTGTAATCACACTGGTACTCATTTCTAAGGTGATTAATCCTCAGTCCATTGACCAATATAGTCCCATTAGCATGTGTATCTTATCGTAGAAAGTCTTGGCCAGAATACTCAATAGGAGAATGGCCATCCACTTGAACTCATGGATTAATCTTGAGCATCATGGATTCATTAAAAGTAGATCAATTAGTGGTGAGATCGGATTGGCCCAAGAAATGACAAGTGGGATCCATAACAAGTCCTTTGGGGGAACTCTTGTGGTCAAATTGGATATGAGAAAGGCATATGATAGAATGGAATGGTTCTTTGTACTAAAAGTCTTAATGTGCATGGGATTCTCTAACTGGACAATTGATGTCCTCTTCCATTGCATCAACTCGGCATGGATCTCTACCTCGTTCATGGGTAAACAGGTTGGCTTCTTTATGGCATGTCGGGGGTTCAGGCAAGGATAACCTTTGTCTCCCACCATCTTCATTCTTTCTCAAAATTTCTTTAGCTGCTACATCGAGAAGTGCATTGACACAGGGAAAATTCTCCCCTACCATAACAGGCACACCATGAGAGGCGTCTTGCACTTGATGTTTGCTGATGACACATTTCTCTTCATTAATGGTAGTATAAGATCAATGAAAGGTTTGAAGAGGGTTCTTAAGTAATATTGCAAGTGGAGAAGAACGACGTTAAATTCCGAGAAAATCCTCTTCTTCATAGCAAGGAGTGCCTCTCTGGGGAGGGATCAGGACTTAAGGGCCAGGATGAATATGAATAAGGGTCATTTTTGAATGGATTATCTTAGAGCTCTAGTCAGTCTATCATGCCTCAGAGTGATGCATTTTGATAAGCTCATTATCAAGCTTATTAGAGTATTCGAAACTGGAAAATAGGTTTTTATCCTTTGGAGGTCGTATCACTCTGGTTAACTATGTGTTAGTCTCCACGTCAATGCATGTTTTGTCTACCTTTAAGGTTCCGAAAATCATGTTTTCAATCCTCGAGAGAATAATGGCGTCCTTTATTTGGAATGGGAAAATGGAGGGCTGTCATCATTAGGCCTCAGGTAAATGGCTGGCCAGGCCCCTTTCAGAATGGGGAATAAATTTAAGGATCATTCTATCAACCATTCAATAACTGCATGCCAAACTCGCTTGGGAGGTCCTAGAAGGAAGAAATCTGTGGTGTAGAACAATGAAGAATTTTTACGGCCTTAATGGGAATAGTCAAGGAAATAATCCTTCAATGATATGGAACATGGATTGACCATATTTGGAAACTCTGCAACAACATTCTCGGTGGATTATCGAAAGGTGGGAAATAATCTTCTTGCAGCAGGATTGGGGGGGTAGAAAGTTTTTGGTTCCCGGGCTGTCCGGCTCCAGATATCACCTTTAAAGAAGCTTCCTGCCATACGAGGTTCCTCAAGGACATCCTTGATGGAAACCAAATGGAGATATTTAAATATGTTTTTTCAAATGATGACGACGAGCAGTAATTTTTCATAGGTACCTCATCACGTGATTTCCCCATCAAAGACATTGATATCATCAAAAGAGAGGTGCTAAACGTCGACCGGTGGGGCATGACTCTATAGTGTAAAGATATTCCTTCAAAATTCAATTTTATGATGTGTAGAGTGAGACACAAGGCTCTACCAACGGATTCTATCCTTCAGTGAATGGGGATTCAAATGGTCACCACATGCTGGTGCTGCAGGTCTCGGTGCACAAAATCTGTGGGGAACCTTTTTTATCATAGTGAATGGGCAAGAAGGTCTGGAAAACCATCAGGGGTTTTTTGGATGAAATGGAAATGATATAAATTCAGAGGAATTTTTCATTCCTGGTTTAGGGGAGCAGAATACCAAGTTGTTGAATGGAAAGCAAGGGTACTCATCCTCACTGCTAGGTGTTGGACTATATGGTTGGCCTAGAATAACAAGCACCATTGTATAGGCTCATTATCTCATTTCAGTATTCATTTTAGAGTTAAAAACACTTTGCTAGACCTGCTTAGGCAATGGTCAGACTACAAGTCGGCCCCCTCCTTATGCGCCATTGCTACTGGGTGCGTTGAAGATCACCAGGCTGGATTTATTGGACATGGGTAGTGGGTTAGGTGGCAGGCACCACTACAGGGATTGATGCTTAATTTAGATGGCTCACTGATCGGAGGGGATATGCAGCGAGGGGGAGTCATGCTGGATCAAACAGGCTCTTTACATGCAGCGTTTTCTTCTTCGTTTGGGGGAGGTGTTGCACTTCAGGCAGAAGCCCGGGCTATAGAAGTAGGTTTGCAGCTGTGTGTGAGAAGGAATATGCAGGTGTCTTCGGTGGAAACTAATTCATTGGTTCTGTTCAATGCACTATGAAACAAAAGAAATATATAATGGAACATTATTTATACAGTCAGGTGGTGCCAGTCTTTTATTGTAGCGTGCATGGAGATCTCTCGTTCCTTGAGGGAGGGCATCATGGTTGCGAACATTATGGAATCTACAACTACTTCAAACAATACTTTTTCTTCCATCTCATCTTTGGGGTCCTTTCCTACTGAGGGTTGGATGTTTGTCATAGATGATGCTTTGGGGTTGCATTACTTTCAACCCCAGAGACTTCTTTCCTTGTATCACGATTAGTGATTGAAATAAAAATGTTAACTTTCAAGAAATTATTAGAAGAATAAATCATCAAAAAATATAAAATGATGTTTTAGTAAAATGTCCCTTAAAATAATACCACTGAAATCTATTTAATGAAACATGGACATGGATAATAAATATTTCCATATAGATATTTACGTAAAAACAATCTCAGATAATAAAGATATTGTGAAATTAACCCTTACATTGCAATTTCCTTTAGTCGAGGGTACGTTTAACCTCCTGTATGAAGATCGTAGAATTTTATTAAATTATACCAGAACCATGTTAATATTTATTATATCATATAGGATTCATTTATGACCTTATACTACCTATTTGATAATAATTTCCATGTTAAATTATCATTTCTGGTAATAATCACTTTCATTATCGTACATGTTTTAACTTGTTACTCTTGATTTTATCACATAGACAAATATTTAAATACATCCAGAATATAGAACATGATTTATATATCATATATATTTAGAATATAAATATGTATAATAGACATATATATGAAATGAAAAACACCGTTTATGAAGACGATAGACCGTACGTACGCATAAAAGTTGTTTCCGTATTTATATCGTATTGAACCGAACTAAGTGAAATAGATATATGTAAGTACATATATATATATATGAATTATTATAACATATATTAAATACTTATTAATAATATATATTTTTATAATTGTCGATGAATGGTGATCATGGAAATGAATCTCATCACGTCGTGGAGACAGTAATCTGTACGTACACACGTGCGGCAATATTATTTCCATAATGTTGTGGAATTTGATGGTATATTAATTTCACAGAGTCATTAAAATTTTATTTTCATTATTTATATACATATTACTCATCATTATATCCATAAAAATAACATATTTTTGAATAACAAATTACACCACAGTGTGGAGAAGGTAAGTTGTACGTACACACACATGGTGACAATATCATTCATAAGATGGATAGAATAATCAATACAGTTGTTCCATATTTATAATAACATAACAGTATATATAAGATACAGGAGTTATTATTTTATAATTTAAATAACAAAGAAATGGTAAGTGGAAAAATAAGTGAACTTGAAAGAGGGTGGTGAAATCATTATCTCTTTTAGGGGTTCTTCTTTTTGATTTGATCAAAAGGGCTTCTTATGTTGGATTTCTGAACAAAGGAGGGCCTTTAAAAAGAAGGGAGGATAGTTGAATGGGTATTTGGGTAGGTGTTGGCCTATCCAAAAGACTTTGATTGTGTGATTTAGAGAGAAGGTGTAGTGCTTTTTTAGAAGAGGGGTGAGGGGCACCTTAGGAAAATCACGAAATATTATTTTATAAAAAAAAATATTTTCGGTTTCAAATTGCTCCAAAATTGGATTATTTATAGGATAAGCTGGGGATGGGTCGAAAAAAACACAACCAATAGGTTTTAGACAGGTTTGGGTTACATATTAACATTATCTTTTATATTTAACTCTTAGTTAAATAGTTTGACACTTCCTATGTCTCGTTGTATTTTTATATTATATGTATAATAAACTTACTATAAAATTTAAATCCAACTCCAATGGGTTCATTAATGTCATATATATTATTATATAAGTGTTTTTTCCGACCATTAGAAATTTAAGACTATTATATCAATTCATAATATAAAATTTTTTTAGAAAACAATTTTATGTCAATTTTAACACTCATTGGCAGTTGATTTTTTTAATAAAATAATAACATCACGATTAATTAACATAAAATACATTTAATCAATTCAAAATGTCACATTAACCTAGAAAATTTGTGGTTTTTATAAAAATATTGAAATTATATATATTTTAATATTCATAATACCATTTATTTGATTCATTCATTTATAAGGTAACTACTACATCATCATTGTTTCATTAATAATTTTTTTTATTTAATCTCTAAAAATTATTAATAAAATAACATTATGTAGTAAATATTTCTAGATTTATAATTAATATTTATAGTATAATTTATTTTATTTATAACCCTATATTAAAAAAAATTTAGTTATTATACTTTGATTTTAACTCTTTTAACTCTTCTTTGAATTAAATAATAATAAATGTCCTAATCTAATCCATGTGGACCAAAGATGTTCATATTTTATTCCTATAGTTGTTTTTGATTGAATTATACTTATCCCAAAGAATTAGGATATGTGTTAGGGTAATAATAATATCATTTTTACACTTAATTACCTTATTTACTATTAACCGTAGTAAATAAAAGTTAAACTTGCCTATTCACCAAAATTATATATATCTCATTGAACAAATTTTAACCCCATTATATTAACCATGTCTTTAGGATTTTCAAAATTCCACTCATAGAATTGGTATAATTATGTTTTATGTATATTTTCAAATTCCCCTAGGAGATGGGTAAAAGACAGTGAAAAGTTCAGAAAATTTTTTATAGATCTGTAATTATTAAAAACTGACACCAATATATTAAATTGAACTTATATAGGTATTATGTATCAATTTTGACCTATAATAAATTTAAAAAAAAATAAATAATTTTTTAAATAAAAATTCGGTTTCAAACTATAACTCAGTTTCTTCAGTATTCATCAAAAATTGAATTTTTTTCAGAAAAATAACAATAATTCACCCTAAGCTAATTTTGATATTCTGAATCCAAAAAAGAATTATTTTTACCAAATTCAGAACATAGATAGTGCATTTAAAATTTTAAATTAAATTCTAGTTGTCAAAACCAAGCAGCGTTTTAAAAAAAACAATATCTATCAAAGGATTGACACTTGTTTACGTCCAATATCAATGTGAAATTACTTAAAATGACCAGAATTAGATTAAATGGTAAAAATATAAAATATTTATACTTCCAAATCATTAAAATGTATAATTTAACACTATAATTATTTTGATTAAAAATGTTTTTTAGTTAAAATATAGTATTTTTCACTATTCACCCAAATATGGAAGTTATCAGAGAAACACAGAAAATGTATTGAAACTAAATCCATATGTCATTATTATAAAGAAGAAGTTTAATTTTTCAATGAGAATATATAATTGTTTGAAATATAATATTTAAAATAGGTTCAGCACAAAAAGGATGTTAAAGTTCATTTTTTGAAGAAAAAAAATTCTTTTATCTTAAAAAAAGAATTTGTTCTTACATTATGTCTAAGAAACTCATTATATGGATTCTAAAAGTATAAGGATTATATATAGTTCTATATTCAGTTAATATTATTCATATCCTTTTTTGAATGACTAGTTTGGTAATCTTTTGGTGTGCTTGAACCCGATGTTGCATGTAGTACATGTTATTGAATTAAATTAAAGAAATAACGTACTATTAAATCTTAGGTTGTTACAATTATGATCAGTAGATTTTACTAACATTTAGTTGATCCATCGGATGATAAAATATCCATTGACCTAGTGTAAAACACCTTCAATTATTCATGGTACATTTTGAAACATTTTACATATCTACATAGGTATCTATCATGGATTGGTTTCACCTTATCTCTAAATTAGAAATACCCCCTCATGATTGGGATCTCCATCCATCACATATGATTTTACTCACACACAAGTGAGGGAATCATGGCATTGGTTAAGGAAATTAACAAAAAGAAACCATGGGTACACATGCCCTTACATAATGATATGAGTGATAACACATAGGACAATAATTAAATTTAATAATAAATTAAATGAAACCAATCACATTTAATGCTCCGTTATATGTTCAATGTTATAAATGTGTATGAAACTAATTATGCATTTAATAAAATTATCATTCAATTCAAATCATTATTATTTAAGATTAATCGTGATCGATTTAATTAATTATATTCTTTAATTAACCAATACTTTTATCATAATTATCATTCAAATTTTATGGATATTCACATCCATTATAATTTTAATGAAATTAAATAAATTTACTTAAAATTATCTGTATATAAAATATACCTTGGAGGCAACATTGTGATTTCCCATCTAAACTACCCAATTTATATTATACTTTAATTCTATTTAATATTACAAAATATGGAATTCAAAACATATCACATAATTTCATGGTCTATAATATCAACTTAATTACCAAATAGAACACATGGTATTTTCATCGCCTGTAATGTTTCAATACATGTATAGTAATAATTGTAATATGACTTATACATGATATGTAGATTTGAACATTACAAAGATGTTAATTAACAAAATATATATATTAAAACTCTCATATGGAGTATACTATTCACTTAATGGCCACAACAAACACATGTTAATATTATTTTCAAAGTATATTAGAATAATTTTTTATTTTTCTTAATTTTTTAAAAGTGCACAACATGTATATATGAGAATCATGGTGTGTATTTTTTTTCTCACTGTTTATCTGTGGTACAAGATGAGGGATGCAGAGTATAACCATTCCATAAAAAATATTCGAGTACATGATGTGTACAGGGTATACACGATGTGTGGTATTTGAGTTAAACATACTTTAGTCATGTAGGTCATATAAGAGAACACTTTAAATGTCTGTGAGTAAAGGACTCCACATCATATACACGAAGGACCTCGATACACCCAATGATATTGGGGGTGAATTAGGGTGTTATCTTTTTCTTTTTAATGTTGTGGATATTTCTCCCACGTTGGTAGGAACTAGATAAACATGTCAAACAAATGAAATTAGGAAGTTGAACCAACTCTTTTACTAGGTTCACCATAAAGGGCTACGTTCAATGAGCATACGTTGACAGGTTATCAGCCATTCCTAATTTCAGTAAACATCACTAGCTGCAAATTACAATGTTCAAGTATAGTCACTCTGTCTCAGGCACACTACATTTAAAAAAGTTCAGAGATATCTAACTACATCCCTCAGGTCACTCTCATTGACTCCTCATTTCTTACTGCCTTTGGTGATGTCCCAGTCAGTTTATAGATGGGTGAGTCTCTTTAATATAAAAACATAGATTTCTTTGCCTATTAATTATCACGAGACTGTAATTGCATTGGAGAATGGAAATGATGCACATGAATGAACTGAACCACTAAATCAGATAATCAGAAATGTGAAAACAGGTTTCACATACAATTTCACGCAACACCATGTTTTTTCGCGCAACCTAATTTTTTTCTGTGCAACTTCACCTTTTCGCGCAAGTCGGAATTTATCAAGAAACTCAGAATTTTTCCCGCAAGACACAATATATCGTGCAACTTGGAATTTTTCACGCATGCCAAAAAAATTCGTGCAACATGGAATTTTATGCGCACGACGGAAAATTTCACGCAACTTGGAATTTTTTATGCAAATATCATTACATAAACATTTTACGTTCGTAGACCTCAGATCTTCTCTAAGACTTCAACCATGCCGAATAAGGGGGTCACTTATTATTCATATGTTTCTTAGAACCCCACATGAAAAACTCCATCTTGTTTGAAAAACCACTCATTTGGGGCATAATATTTCACACAGGTACCATTTTTCGCGCACATCTCTAGATTTTTCATACAGTGCATACCTTTCCCATTTTTTGACACTCTTATTCTGAAAAACTATTTTAAAAAAATACTCGATCCACTATTTAACGCACCACACTATTTTCACCCCCAACTCAAATATTTTGCACACAACCCACATTTTTCCTCACCATTTCCTCTTTTCACACAGCTCCATTTACTAACAATCCATGTCTTCATTTTCAGATTTTCAGGCCGAAAAATTTGGAAAACACGGTAGAATATCACCACCTTCAATACTATTTTCTGCTTGAACTGTATGATCACTTTACTAGCACACATTCGGAACATTTACTGAAGATTGAAAACAAACACAAACCATACTCCAATTCATGAATGGAACGTATTTGGTTCAAACTGTACTAATGTTTCAAAGCAAGTACTTTAGATGACCATGTATTAGAATTTCCTTGTAAACAAGTGATGTATAATTAAATTTAAGGATTGTAAAAAATGTACATGATTTGAATTATTTTTGAATTAATTTTTGATCCATTAATGAATAGTATATGACATGTACCTCTTGGTTACACAAAATGTACCTCTGTGTTACACAACTTGTATTGTTGTGTTATGAAGCCCGACTCCTTGGAACCATTGTATGAGTTCTTTGAATATATTTCATTTATAAAATTATTAGATTTGATCATTTTTAGGACTAATGAAGAGTAAGAAGAATGATATTTCAATTCAGATTAATGAATGATTATACTGGGATTGAGAAACAATAATAAACGCATATATTTTGAGAATGTAAATTCAAAGAGTATTATTTTTAATAAAAATAAATGTTAATAATTTCAAACATAATTTAAAAGTATTTTTTCAATATTATTAAGATTAATTTTTTCTCTATTTTATTGGTTTACTTATTAAATATAATTTAATAATTAGTGATAATAATGTACAATTACTTATTAATAAGTTCTTTAATATTAGTAATAATAACTGATAAAAATTAATATTGGTTAGTAACTACTAATAATATATTTTAATGACATTTTTAATTTATTAATAATTAGTTGTTTAGTAATATTAAAAATAATGGTTAGTAACATTTATTTTAAATAACCAATAAAAATGAAATTTTATATTACTTGATTTTTTAGAAACAATTGTAATAATGTAACATATATTCATAAAATAATAGTTTCCCAATTTGATTTATTGTGGGACATCTATGTTATAGGGAATCACTTTGGTCCTCTCTTGCGTTCGCTTGGGGGATTTTCCACCAACCAAGGTTGATGGGATGTCACGTGTAAACTATAGAGGACTCACACTGTGTAATATCTTTAATGATTATCAATTAGAATATTTAATGTTTATAATATACATACATATATAAATAAATAAAATAACAACTATTTATAGTTAATATATGTAAAAATAAATTTTAATATGTACCAAATTTTAATTTTTTATATGGATATTTTGTAAAATTAATGGAAATTCATTTAGGTGTTTTATATTTTGAATTATGGGATTGAAATATGTTTACGGAATCGATGAATTTTTTATTTCCAATTTTAGGGGGTGAATTATTCATTCACATAGTGTACCATGCTATCGAAAAGGACATGATACCTTATCTTCATGATAAACATGAGAGTATAATTTATAATCCACTCGAGCGTGAGGATATTCCTACTAATGAACCTCCCCATGAAGATGCTAGTTTTCATGAGCCATGATGATGAAAACATAGTCCATGTCGAGTTAAATGTGAGGCCTTACCTATTCGACTAGAAGATGATATGATTATAGAATATTAACCATGAACAATTTTTGATTTATACTAGTAGACGTGAGATCCAATTATTTTATCAGGATATCCAATGTATTCCCCTGGTGTATTGGATCCAAGCTCTTATCAGAGCTCATTTCACATTTAGTCACCATTTATAACTGAGCCATCACATACCCAATGGATTAACTATGGAATTTTAGGTCCTTCCACTTACAATTTTAATGATAGTAGGATTTGTTGGTGAATTATCACATATCATCATCCTAGATGCATCATAGGCACCACCTTCAGATGAATCATAGGAAGGGGAGCAAATCGTATTCAATTTTTCTATACATGAGGAAGATCCCCCACCATTTCAGTGTTCTAAACAATATCATGATGGTTAATAGTCTAAAAACACGTGTCTAATTCAAACTATGGTCTCTGGAAAAGGACCCCATCATAGAAATATATTAAAATTAAATATACTCTATCCATTTATATGGTTTTAATTACATAAATTTTTAGAGATTTCATAGAATTATCCATATTAATGAAAATTTTCATATTATTATATAGACATTGTTCAACAAATAAAATGTCATATATATATATTTAAAATAAATAAAATTCTAAATAATATTGAAATTATAATTAATTGTATAAATTTTACTTATATACTTTTTTTAATACTATTAATTTTTATCGAAACCATATAATTATTACGATCATTCCGGATCTATATAAATATAATTTTTTTACAATTACTATAATTATTATAAAAATTGGTTTTATAAATGTGATATATGTTTTAACACATGCGTTTTTGCTTCTCTATGAACATTGTTCAAGCCATCAACACAACACTTAACTAAAAATATTTAAAACACAATCCCATCAGTTTGTTTTTTTAAAATATACTTGAATAAAAACTGTTAAGAACTTTATTTATATATATATATTATTTGAGTGTTATATGTGTCTTATATAACTATTGACAAAACAATTTGAGTACATGTTTAGGATGACCACAATGGTGAAGAGGTGCTTGGGAGATTGGTAGTTTCCAAAGTGAGAACCAAGCTAAAGATGCTTGGAGAATTGTTATGGACTCATTATGTCTGTAAGGATTGTCAATGTTTTCCATTATGATGATTTTCAATGTGAAGAGCCAATTAGAGATATCATGAAATTTACCATAATTTACATTCATGGAATTATGGAATTATATATGTTATAAGGTATATGAGGTGATGATTTCCTGGCCTTTCATAAGGGTTGTAAAAGTATATAGAATCCTTGCATAAGGGTAGCATTCACATTGAATAAAGGTATTGAAAAAAGGTTGTGTAAGGGTAAATAAGCATATGAATGTTCTCCTAATGGTATTTGAATAATTGTGTATAGGTATAGGCAGCTTGCATAAGTGTAACGTGACATGTGAAAGGGTAAGGCGACCTGTGTAAGGGTAATGTGACTTATGTAGGTGTAACCAAAAATGTGTAAGGGTATCTGGGAGTCCTAAACTGTTGACGTTCTGAGGCATATGATCTCTTACTCCATCAATCCAAGTCGGTTGTTTAAATCCTTCAGATCGTGAGTTTGAATCAAGATGATCCCAAATGTTGAGCGGTAGTCTTCAACATCTGGACACACTGGTTTGACACCTTGAGGCACAACTGATGTTCGCTAATCATGACTTCCATGTCTACAACACCTTGGTGATATCGCCGCATGTCCGAAGGGACTATAAATATTTCTCACAAGATTTAATCTTTGATCCACACTTGTCTCCGATGAGAGCCCCTGAAAACATTCAAAGCAATCACATGATCATTCCATGATCATGCGACCGAACTGAGAAGAACAACCTGAAACCACTGAAATACCCAAGCTGCAAACACCAGTGGCTTCAACATGAACCCTCAATAATCACTACTACAAAAAAAGGCTTTATCAACACTGATATAGAATCCCGTTATCAACTCTAAGAAAGAATTCATAAAGGGATTCTTTATAAGTTCTAAAAAAGAAATGAAAAATGCCCTGCCTGCTATAATAAAAAATTACACAACAACACACCCAAACAAGACCTAAAAAATAATCATAACATCAAGTATACCCATTCAAATTTAACCCACAATTCATAAGGTAATTACAACAAGAATACACAAAAACATGTATGCCCATACACCATTAACACATAATTCATATGTTCATTAAATACATAAAGAATTAAATTAAGAATTGAAGTGGTTTGGGGCTGTTTAGTGGTTTGGGGTGGCTGTACAAGGTGGGTACGGGGTGTCCAGGGGGTGGGGGTATCCAGAGGGTGGGGATTTCCATGGTGGGGTCCAGGGGGTGGGGGCGGTCTAGGAGGTTGGGGGGCTCTCCAAGGGGGGTGGGGTGGTGTCCAGGCGGTGGGGGTGGCTATTCATGGGGGTTGGGGTGTCTAGTTGTGTGGGGTTGTACATGTTGCGGGGTGGTGTCTTGTAAGGGTGGGGGTCATTGAGGGGGTGGGGGCCATCTAGGGGGTTGGGGGTGTCCAGGGTGGGTGGGGACTGGGTGTCTAAGGGGGGTGTCCAGGGGGTGGGGTGGTGTCTTGGTGTATGGGGGCGGTCTGGAAGGTTGGGGGATGTCCAATTGTGGTGGTGTGGTGGTCTTGGGGTGGGGGTGACTGTCCATTGGGGTGGGGGTGTCCAGGGGATGGGGGTGTCCAGGTGGTGGGGTGGTGTCTAAGAAGGGTGTGGGTCATCCAAGTGGTGGAGGGCTATCCAGGGGGTTTGCGGGTGTCCATGGGGTGGGGTGGTGTCCAGGGGGTGGGGTGGATGTCCATGGGGGTGTCTAGGGGAGGTGGGGGGGAGACCATGCGGTGGGGTGGTGTCTTAGAGGGGGGGTCTATGGGGTTCGGGGGTGTCCATAGTGGGAGGATGTTAGGGTTTGATGGGAGAGTCTATGTGGGTGTCCAGGGGGTGGGGTGGTGTCCTGGGGTTTGGGGGGGGGGGGGCTTTCTAGGGGTGGGGTGGGAGGGGGGTCCAGGGGGTGTCCAAGGGTTGCATACAGTCCAGGTGGTGGGTGTGTCTAAGGGGGGTGGGTGGTGTCCAGGGGTGGGGGTTTCCGAGAGGGTGGGAGTGTCCAGGTGGTGCGGTGGTGTCTAGAAGGGGTGGGGGAATCAAAGGGTGGAGGGATGTCCAGGGTTTGGGGGGTGTACAGGGGTGGAGTGGTGTCCAGGGGGTGGGGGCTTTAATGGATTTAATGGAATTAAATTCATGGATTATTAGATCATTGGTATTTTTAAAATGGTTTTGAAATAGTGTTTATTTCAATAGTATGTGTATATTTAGGGAAAAATGAATGAGTTTGGTGTGAATGGTAGGAAGAGTGATTTCCATACGTCAGTTGTTATTTTCGCTTAAAATTCTGTCCATTTGAAACAAAAGTGATACATTTTTATTGATACCAGCCACACCGTGACTCGGATTGAGGCGGGGTTGACTCATACACATCAAAAATGACCCATGAACCATTCTCCTAATGTATCAACACAATCTGAATGCGTTTGGTCGGTTTTCTGTATGTTAGTTTTTGTTTTCCCTTAAAAATCTGTCCATTTTAGAGAAAAGAGAGACATTTTGAGTGATACCGGCCAAACCATGCCTCAGATTGAGGTAGGGTTGGCTCATACACATCCAAAATTCACCATGGACCGTTATCCTAAAGTATCAACACAATAATAATGTGTTTGGTCAGTTTTTCATACGTCAGTTGTTTTTTCCACTTAAAATTTTGTCTGCCTTAAACAAAAGAGAGATACTTTTACTGATACCAGAAATATCGTTCCCTTGATTGAGGTTATTTTGACTCATACACATCAAAAATGAAAGATTTTATATTCTCTTAAAGTATCAACAAATTCAGAATGTGTTTGGTCAAATTTCCGAACGCCAGTTGTTGTTTTCACTTAAAATTCGGTCTATTTTAAATAAAACATACACACTTTGAGTGATTCCAGCCACACCATGCCTTTAATTGAGGAATGGTTGAGTAATAAACATCCCAAATGACCCACGGAATGATTTACTAATGTATATACTCAATACCAATGCGTTTGGCGGGTTTTCTATACGTATGTTGTTGTTTTCACTTAAAATTGTATCCATTTTAAACAAAAGAGAGACATTTTTAGTGATACCGGCAACATAGTGAATCAAACTAAGGATTAGTTGAATTTTATACATCAACAATGACCCATGGACCAATCTTCTAATGTATAAAAACAATCCTAATGTGTTTGGTTAGTTTTCCGTACGTCAGTTATGGTTTTCACTTAAAATTCAGTCCATTTTAAACAAAATATAGACACATTGAGTGATACCAGCCACACCAATCTTCATATTGATGAAGGGTTTACTTGTACAATAAAATATTACCCATGTACCATTATCATGAATTATCAACACAATTGGAATGCGATTGTTCAGTTTTCTATATGCCAGTTGTTGTTTTCACTTAAAATTCTGTCCATTTTAAACATAAGAGAGACACTTTGAGTGATACCGACCACACCGTACCCTAGATTGAGGCGGTGTTGACTTTTACACATCCGAAATGACCCATGTAAAGTTATCCTAATGTATCAACACAATTGGATTTCATTTGGTCAGTTTTTCGTACGTCAGTTTTTGTTTTAACTTAAAATTCTATCCATTTTAAACAAAAGAGAGACTCATTCAGCGATACCGGCCACACCATGCCCCATATTTGAGAAGGATTGACTCGTACATGTCAAAAATAACCCACGTACTGTTCTACTAAATTATCCACACAGTCAAAATGGGTGTGGTTGGTTATCCTTACATCAGTTGTTGTTTTCACATAAAATTCTGTCCATTTTAAACAAAAGATAGACACTTTGAGTGATTCCAGCCACACCATGCCTTGGATTGAGGCGGAGTTGACCCATACACATCTAAAATAACCCATTAACCGTTCTCTTAATGTATCAACACAATACAAATGTGTTTGTCTAAGTATACCATACATAAGTTGTTCTTTTCACTTAAAAATTTGTCCATTTTAAACAAAAGAGAGACACTTTGGGTGATATCGGCAACACCATGCTTGGGATTCAGGTGGGGTTGACTCGTACATGTCACAAATGACCCATGGAGATGTATCCTAATGTATCAACACAATCCGAATGCATTTGGCCATATATAAAGTTATTTTTGATATTTTACTGGTTTTTCTTATCAAAAACACAATGAAAAGTGGTTCATCATTCTTGCATGTTGCTGGTGCATTTATTTGTTAAAATGAAAAAATGACTCATTGGGGAAATTTTTTTTTGATTAATAAAATTTAAAAATGTCATATGAACATTTAAATACAACAATGATTCAACTTTTGATCTCCTTAATTCCTCCCTAAAATGTCTGCCAATTGTACACATCTCCACGTCAGATCTTCATGCTATTTGTGAAAAATCCAACATCAGGTATGCGGTTCACTCATTTCTGAACAAATCTATAATGTCGAGTAAATATGAGGCTTTTCAATAGTCATATTAGTACTAAAAAATATATAAATAAATAATTAATAAATAATATAAATTAAATTGTTGTTGTAATTGAAAATACCCCTTTAGGGATGCTTGTTTATTAATGGATAACGATCTCTCTCATAAATTTGCAAACATAATAACCGAAATCATTATCATTTGTTTGATTTGGACACTTAAAAAACTTTTATCATAATTAGAATAATTAACTTGTTTTGATATGTGTTTGTATAGAGAAAATTTATTATAAATAAACTAATACTTGTCGAGACTTAGTAGTTTCTAACATCCTTATGCTTAGCCGCTGTCCTCATTCCTTTTTTGGACGATAATGATACACCCCCTATCATAACAGAATACTCATTAAAAGATAATTTACATTATATAACTTGATATTTAGACCTAAAATGTTGGATGTAGTGTCTTACAGATTCACAAACTCCGTCATGTGTGGTCATTTTGTTGGATATCATTACGTTGAATCCAGAAAATTAATCATTGGAGTATCCAAGTTCACCACATTTAGCAGAAAAAGTTTCCTAAAAACTATAAAATGAATAAGTAATTAAATAAGTGAAAATATAATTGATATTCTTTAATCGTAGAGTTTTACCCCTTCATTGTTGGTATTAGGAAGAGTCTGTCATTTGTAATCATACATTGAAATGTTTACAGCAATTTGTTCACTATTTAATCACATTTTAATTTCTCTAATTTCATTAGTTGTGTTGATGTGGTATTAAGACTAAAGAGTGCATATATTGACTCATTGGGAAATCTCTTCAACTATTTTTCATATATAATTTTTTCAATAATATAAAATGCATTTAGTCATAATTAGCACATTATATTAGTTTTATAAAATCAATTCATGAAAACATACCTCATATATTAATATACAAATATGACTTCTGGCCAACCATATTCATGGATCTCATTTACATTTTCACAAGCCATGAAATCTTGAATTTCCTCTCCATATATATTCTTTTCAAAAAACAACTATATGACTACTTCCAATTTTTTTTTGCTTTGTATCTTAATGAGTCAACAATGCTAGTAAATGTGGATAGAGAACATGCAGTGTTATTGTGCTTTTGGAAGATCTTTTCGATGGGATGGTCGAACCTTCATATGCTTTTGAGCCCACGTTTCTTGTCACCCCTTTACTTTCACCATAAATAATAATATTATTTGGATTAGTCCATTTTTTCATTATTTGTTAATGGTTTTGTAACACCCCAAGCTTCCATGATACGTTTCCCTTAGAATAATGAAATAGCGTGTGTTGTACGCAACCTCTAGTTCTAACACACCACAACTAATTAAAATAGACCTTATGAATAGTAATACCCAATTTTTGAAATTATATATATTTTATTTATCAAAATGGACTTCATTTTTGGATTCAGAATATCAAAATTATACTAGGGTGAATTTTTGGTATTTTTCTGAAAATCTTTTTTTTTGATGAATAGTGAACCACTAAGTGGTAGTTAAAAAACTAAATTATTCATAAAACATAATTTTACCGCTTCTGTGAGTCAAATTTAAAAAATCCAAGAGACATGGTTGATATCCGTAAGTAAAATTTGGTTCAATGAGATGAAAATAATTTTTGGGGAATAGTAACTTTTTACTTTTATTTAACACGGTTAATAGTTAATAGTGTAATTAAATGTATTAATGATGTTAATTTTTACCGGACACATGTCTTAATTCTATTAGTTAAGCATTATTCGACCAAAAACAACCTTAGGAATAAAATATGATCCTCTTTGGTCAACTTTGATTAGATTAGGACAGTTATTATTATTTATTTGAAAGAATAGTTAAAAGAGTTAAAATCAATGACTAATAACTAAAACATTTTAAACATAGGGATACACATAAGATAAATTCGATTAGAAATATTAATTAGAAAGATAAAAAGATTTTCTACATAATGATATTTTATTTATAATTTTTAGACATTAAATAATTTAATTTATTTATGACACAATGGTGATGTAGTAATTACCATAATAGAGAAAAATTAAGATAATTGATATTATAAATACCCAAATACATAAAATTTGAGACTTTTTATAAATTCAACTAATTTTCTAGGTTAATATAACATGATAGGATAGATTAAATAAACTTTTTTAGAAGTAATAATTCTGTTATGATTTTCAAAAAAAAATCACTTTTCCAAGTATTGTCAAAATTGACATAAAATAGTTTTTTAAACAAATATTATATTATTAATCGATATTATATTCCTAAAAATCTAAGGTTCTGCCAGAGGTCTTAAATATAATAATATATAACATTAATGAACAACTTGAAGTTCTTTTGGATGTTTATAGTATGTTTATTAACCATATAATTTAAAAATAAAAGAGACATAGTAAAAGTGATACTAATTAACTAAGAGTTAATACTTAATGATAATGTTAATTTAGTGACCCAAACTTGTCTAAATACTATTGGATGAGTTGTTTTAGACCCATCCCCACCTTATCCTAGAAATTAATCACTTTGGAGCAATTAGAAACCGAATATGAATTTATTATAAAATAATATTTCTAGATTTTCCTAAGGTCCCCCTCACCCCTCTTATAAAAGGACACTCCACCTTCTCTCAATCTCACTCCTTCAAAGCCTTATGGCTCGGCCAACCACAGCCCAATTAACCTATGAAATTCTCTCCCTTCTTACTAGAAGCCCTTATTTAGTCAAAAATCCTTTCTATGGAGTCCTTTTGATCAAATCAAAAGGAAGAACCCGAAGAAGAGGTAATGTTTCCACCACCCTCTTTCAAGTTCCTTTCATCCTTCACTTACTATTTGTTTATTATTTCCATTATAAAATAAAAAATCTAGTATATTCTATATAATGTGATGTTATTATAAATATGGCACAACCATATTCAGTATTCTACCCATCATTTGAATGACATGTCACCATACGTTTGTATGTACGGCTTATCGTCTCAACGTCGTGGTATAATTGGTATTACATACATTATTATTTTTATGGGTATAATAATGAGTATAAATGACTTAAATAATTAATCTAACATTATAATGATTCTGTATATATAATATACCATTCAATTATATTTTAATATCAAATGAATGATATTGTCCCTCGTGCGTTCGTACGGAATACCGTCTCCACGAACGCGATAAGATTCATTCCCCATCGTATCCATTCAAGAGCTATATTCATTTGATGGTTAAATATAATGTTTATAGACTTAATATAATTCTGAATATGAATAAGATACATCGTATCCATTAAAAACATCTCTTACGTAACCAAACATATAAGGAGAACAAATCAGTTATCACCCGAAACGACCATAATACTAAGATATTATTCATAAAGCAATGTTAAAAGATCATATATGATATCATATTGATGTATATGATTATTGTATAATATAATAACAATGTTTTAACTTTTATACAGGAGGTTAAAATACCATCTACTAAGGAAAAGTACAAGGTAAGGGTTTACATCACAATATCTTCTTTATTCGAGGTTGTTTATACGAATTTATCTATTGGGACCTCGTTATCATCCACATCCATGTTTCATAAAAATGTCTTTCAAAAAATTTGTAATATTCAATATAAAATGGGTTAATGTCATTTATACTCTCATATGTTTTGGAATGGAATCATTCTGTCATTTTCCAAACAAGGTACTTTTTGGACTTTTCGACAAATTTAAGGTAAGAATGTTTTTTTAACATATACGGAGGGTGCGGCAATTTTTCACTGTTATAACATCGTCAAAGCTTATCTAACAAGATTATAAGAATATTTTCAAAGTTAATGTATTATTTTATAATTATGTGACATTTAAATTATTTAAAAAAAGCGATATTTCTCTCAAATATTTTTGATTTCATCTATGTCAACATCCTTTGATGAATTTTAAGCTTATTTGAAGTTGATTCTTTAAGATACAAAACATCCATATTGTATTTAAGGTTTTGTGGTATGTTTGAATGTGGATGTTTTATTTTTATACCATTCATGGTTTACGAACAAATTATTGACATTTCATATGCTAGTTTTAATACAAATGGTTATGTTATGTTTAAACCTGTTCATTTGGGGAATGCATTGGACTTAATAAGTGACAGGTGGAGCCCGCTATAGCTCATTGATTCATCGGAAGGTCTCATGAGACAAAATAGTGTCTTGGCACAAGGCCGTGACAAAATATTATTTGCAGTCTTAGCATAAGGCCTTGACTATGTGGTTATGATAGTCAAGAATTATGCATTACCTTATTATGAAAGTGGTTATAGATATTGCATGTGATTATTCGACTAGTATAATATCCATGTGATTAAGTAAATGGAATTATTTGATTTTATATTTTCCATATTATGCTTCAGTTCAAGTTTAATAAGGCTTATTTTTAGTTATACATTTCTTAAAATTCTAATGTTTACTTATGAAATTTTCCGTTATATTGTTATCCTTTCTAAGAATTTGAGGTCACCCCTTTAAATTTTTTATTTTTCCTAGGATATGAAGATGTGTATTATGACTGAATTGCAGGAATAGTATATGGGGATGTCAAGAGAATTTGTTGTTGTAGTTTTATTCAATTTATGATGTAATGTAAGACATATAAATATATATAGTGTTTCCAAGTCTACTAAACCAATTAGTTTTTTGAGATTTGATCCTTTGTGATCATGCCAATTATGTAATAATGCACCAACATTGGGTAACTAGGGTCGGGGCATTACAGTTGGTATCAGAGGAGGTTTAGTACAATCATTGGAAGCTAGATTTAGATAAACACTTATTAGAGCACATAGTCTTAAGATAGTCATTGAGGATTAGTATAGAAGAACATCCTAGAATTTCAGTAAAGTAGAGATTTTTTGTATTTTCCGAGCAATACATCCCTATCTGGATACGAGCAGGTAATGGAGGCTCTGGAAAAGAGGTACCTAGGAGTGAAAAATCCGACATGGAGTTTTGGGCTTGACTTGGGGTATCCTAGTACCAGAAAATGGGCCTTGCTGCACTCTTGGATATGACACACTCGGGGGATATGCTGAGGTTAATTCTCATTTTCTTTACAAACAATTATGAAGGGTTATGAGTATATACATCTTCAAAGAAAACATTTTTTTATTATTACAGATTATATCCATATACTTTACAATTTATGTTAAGTGTTTTATGAGTATGGAATTATTTATTTCGATTAATAAACTAATCTAGTTTATGCCATTGTTTAGAAATGTTGCCTAGTGGAAGGAATGGAAACTGTATCAATACACGCACTCCATGTAAGGATTTCCCTCTTTCTCAAGATAATTATAGTGGATCTAGTGATGCAACTGGTGCTGAGCATCTAATTACCATACAAGACAACTCACTTAGGTTATGAATAATAACCTTACCCGTATGGAGCATCCTGATCCGTACGGTGGAGGATCAATGTTAGATCACTTCATGAGGAAACAACGACCAACATTCAATGAGAGTAAAAATCCCATTGTTGCTGAGTAATGGATAAATTCCTTAGAGAAAATATTCCATGCCTTGAGGAGTATTGAATAGGAAAAAGTTGTCATCGCAATTTATCGCCTCACTAGAGATGCTGATCAATGGTGGTAATGGATACAAAAAACGAAAGAAGATTATAAAGTATCAAATTTGGAATGGAGGGAGTTCATTGAGTTGATCTTAGAAAAATACTTTCCTCGAGACCATGACCAGATATGGAAAGGCAATTTATGAGTCTAAGGTAGAAGGAGGATAAGAATGTTGCAAATTATGAGGCTAACTTTACAAGGTTAGTGACATATGCTACAGATTAGATTCATAGCCCAAGACGTAAGATTTATCGTTTATTTGATGGGTTAAAACAATTTCTCTGTCGAGCATTAGTCTCAAAATCCTTCCCATCATAAGAAGATATTGTCTCGTACTCTATCCAGACGGAAAAGGAATTCTCAATGAATTTTGACTTTAAAGAAAAGTAAGAGAAGAAGAGATCTTATGATCAATCTGGAAATGGAAATAAGGAGAATAAGGGAAAAGATGAATATCATTCCTCCAGTAAATGTGGGAATAACAACCACGGTGCTTTCTTGAAGGGAATGGTAGTCTGTTACAAGGGTGGTGAAAAAGGCCACCAAGCTCTTGATTTCAAGGGAAAGAGAGTTGATGTCAACGTGGAATGCTATAATTATAGAGAGAAGGGACATTATTTAAACGAATATCCTAAGAGTCAGGGTAACATACCTCAGAAGAGTCCAAGGGATTAAGGACAAGAATATTCTATCACTACTGCTAAGGTAGAACTCTAAAGGACATGGTGGTAGTTAATTTCATGGTTTCCTCAAGTTTAGAAACTGCATTATTTGATTATTGATCATCACATTGTATCATATCTTCCCAGTTTTCTAGGAAAATTAGATATTTCTAATTTGATTTAATAAGAGTTTTGTCAGTCAAAACCCCTAAGGAAAGTATCATTGCTACAAAGTTCTGTGGGTCTGTTCCCATTACGGCATATAAATGTTCTTTATCTGCTGATCTCATCGTCGTACCCCTGACTGAATTTGATATAATCCTCGGTATGTATTGGCTTTCGGACCATGATGTGAAAGTTTATTGTAAGATGAAGGAGGTTATGATTTCTGATGACAATGATAAGGAACACCTTATCATTAGAGAATAATTGTCACCACCTAATTTTTATCCAGATTCACCCCCATTAGCTCAACTAAATTCAATTATCGAGGATGATGAGAATGAAAAAACTATGGGTGTGGAAAGGAATATTCAAATAGAGGATGTACCTATTGTGCAAGAATATGTTGATGTTTTTCTATAAGATTTACCTGTACATCCTCCAGAACGAGAAGTTGAGTTTTCCATTGATTTAATTCCTGGATCAAGGTCCATATCGAAGACCCCTTATATAATGGCCATTGTGGAATTAGTTGATCTTAAGAAACAACTAGATGAATTGAGTAATAAGGGATTTATTTTCCCTAGTGTTTCTCCATGGGGATCCCCTATTCTTTTTGTTAAAAATAAAGATGGATCTATGATGTTATGTATCGACTACAGGGAGATCAATGCTATAAAAATAAAGAACAAGTATCCCCTACCTCTCATTGATGATTTGTTTGACCAACTGCATGGAGCTGAATACTTTTCAAAGATTGACCTTAAATCAGGATATCATCAGTTGTGTGTGATGAAGGAAGACATTTCAAAGACAACGTTTTGAACATGGTACGTGCATTACGAATTTACATTAATGCCTTTTGGATTGTCTAATGCACCCTATGTATTCATGGATCTAATGAATAGAGTTTTCAAGGAATATCTCAATGATGTTTTGGTAGTATTTATTGACGATATCATGGTATACTCCAAAATATATGAAGATAATGAAAATCACTTGCGCATTATCCTAAAGTCTCTTAAAAGACATGAATTATATGGGAAGTTTAGCAAGTGGGAATTCTGGCATCAGGAGATTTCTTTTTATAGCAATATTGTCTCAACGGATGGAATCTCTATTGATCCTTCTATGAAAAGGGCAATTCATGAAGGACCAGAACCAATGAATATAACCAAGGTACACAATTTTATTGGTTTAGTAGGTTATTATCTATATTTTGTCCATAATTTTGCCCGATTGGCTAACTAATTAACGAAGCTCACACATATAGGGGTTAAATTTGATTGGACAAAAGAGTGTGAAAATTGATTCGAAAAACTAATGAGAATATTATCCAAAGCTTCTATATTGACTCTACTATCGGGGAATGATGGGATAGTTATTTTTAGTGATGCATCGAAGAAAGGACATGGTTTTGTCATTTTTCAGAATGATAGGGTTATTGCTTATGCATCACGACAGCTGAAAATTCAAGAGAAAAACTATTCTACTCATGATCTTGAGTTAGCTGCTATAATCTTTTCATTGAAGATATGAAGACATTATCTCTATGGTGAAAAAGTGAGATATATAATGATCAAAAAAGTTTGAAGTATATCATCTCACAAAAAGAACTCAACATAAGGAAAAGGTGATGGCTTGAACAACTCAAGGATTACGATTGCATGATACACTACCACCTGGGGAAGGAAAATAAGGTGGCATATGCTTTGAGAAGAAAAAATCATGGACTTTTGAACATGATGAGAGAAGAAAGGGATCCTATTTTCATGGATCTAGTAAAGTTGGATATGGGAATCACCATGGAAGGCGAAACATCAAAACTTTTTGAAATGGTTGCCAAACCATCTTTACTAGAAAAGATAAAGAGTTCTCAGGCCGATGATGAAGAGTTTAAAAAGAATATTAAAGCTGTGAATGATGAGATATTGAGTGAATTTCTATATGAAGATGGAATTTTGATGTTTGGGAAGAGACTTTGTTTTCCCGGTATACCTGATTTAAAGAGGGAATTGTTGGATGATGCTCATAGTTCCAATTTCTCTATACACCATGGGAGAACCAAAATGTATAGAGATTTGAAGGATCATTTTTGGTGGGAAAACATGTTGAGAGAGATTGCTGATTTTGTGTTAAGATGTATGGTTTGTCAACAAGTGAAATCTAGAAGGAAACTACCTGGAGGGGTCATGAAGCCTCTTCCCATACCTGAGTAGAAATGGGATAATATTATGATGGACTTTGTCATGGGACTACCAAAGACTCCTAGAAGAAATGATGCAATATGGGTCATTGTAGATCATCTTACTAAGTCAGCACATTTTCATGCTATAAGGGATGATTTACCACTTGAATGTCTAGAAAGACTATATATTATTGAAGTTGTGAGACTTCATGGATTACCACTATCGATTGTTTCTGATTGTGATCCTCGTTTTACTTCAAGATTCTGGAAGAGTCTTCAGAAGGACTTGGATACTGAACTTCATTTGATAACTTCCTACCACCCTCAAACAGATGAACAATCAGAATGAACTATTTAAACCGTAGAAGACATGTTGAGATCATGCTCACGTGACTTTCAGGGTATGTGGGATCAATATTTACATCTGGAATAATTTTAGTATAACAATAGCATCCATTCATGAATTCAGATGGCACCATATGAAGCGTTATACAAAATGATATGTCTCACACCAACATGTTTGGATGTCATTAGTTAAAGAAAACTTGTAGGCCCAGAACTGGTGGAGGAAACAATGGAATAGGTGAAGGTAATCCAAAACCACATCAAAGCAGCTCAAAGTAGGTATAAAAGCTATTCCAATAACTGAAAGAAGGATTGGGAGTTCCAGGTGGGAGATCATGTTTTCTTAAAGGTATCTCCATGGAGGGGAGTTATAAGTTTCAGTAAGAAAGGTAAATTGAGCCCCAAGTACATAGGACCTTCTGATAAATCTAGATCTTATTGGGGTTGAAGCTTACAGGTTCACGCCCAAATTTACCCAAGAGAAGAAGGGTAGAACGGTCCTTGTAGTGTAGCTTGGGTTGTCGATTCCACAGAGACCTAAGAAGATACCTAAGATACACAACCTAAGGGATGGATTTTTGGCTATGAAGTGGCCAACTTGGATTGATTTTGGAAGGGTTTTAAAGATATCTAATAGATTTAAGTGGATTCAATTTAAAAGAAATGAGTTGATCCTAGGTTATCGCTCGGGGTGGATTGGACGTATTTTCTTCTTAATGATTTCAATTTCTTAAAATTGAGATGGGTTCATTTAAGGAGATAAAACAACATCATCACTTACTGGTTTAATGCCTACACCCTCTAATACTAATCACATATACACTTGAAGGATCAAAGTTTTGAGCACTTCAAGGTAAAGGATCGTATTAGTACTTGATGTGTGTGGCCTTAAATTCAACAAGGACGATGAAGTTTAAAAATCATCAAATAAAAATCCCAATTAAAGAAGTGATTATACATTAATTAGGTGATAAATAACATCCAATACAGCCCCTTGATACTCCCTTGGATCAACCCATAAGTGGGTTAGCCCTCCATTGATCCCATGGTTTCAATGGAAGCAGAAAGTAGACTCATGAGGGAGGAAATAGAGAAGTAAAGAAAACAACAAAAATAAAATGATCACTCCACCGTTGTGTGAATAATTTCACAAGGGTTGGTGTGAATAAATTCACACCTTGATCCAACGGTATCAAAGTGATATTAAGAACAACAGAATAAGATTATAATAAGAACTTTTATTAATAAACTAATGTGAATTGAACAATCTTACATGTGAAAGACAAAATTGAGGCAACAAAAATGCAGCATAACATTACAATTGAACAAAACATCCAAGATGATATGAAAAATATCCACACCATTACCTTCACCAATATCTCCTTATATAGGCATATTAGGAGCCTTAGGTACATCCCCCAAAAATTAATTCACCCCCCAACAATTAATAGAGTCAAATGGAGGGTGAATAATCAAAAAGAAATTGATGTTTTGAATTTGACCCGGAAAACTGTCCAGATTCGTCCACCATATTGACGTGTGAATTACAAATTGAAGAAGGCCGAATCCGGAGGGGTTGTAGATAAGAAATGTCTTCGTTAATGTGTCTTCTATAATCTCGAACAATTTCAGGACATTTAGCTCATCCTTTTGGAAGTTATGGTCGAAATGGCGGGACGGATTTCTGTGCATTAATGATGAGTCCACCATTTAAATCTCAACTTCAGATCCCTTTATCATCATGAAAACATCAGAATTAGCTCCAGCCACAGTTGAATAAAATGATCCTCATATTTTTATCTTTCTACTGTATAAATTTGAGCTTCATTGGGCTTGGTTTCTGGGCCCCACATTTGTTTGATGGGCCTTAGGCCCATTATGCTTTTCCAGCAAGTTTCTGCCTTCAGACGCAAAATTCTCCATCTTCCTTTGAAATTCATCCAGCTGACCTAAAAGATAAAATGTTCCAAAAAAAGTGATCAATCATATCCCAAAATTTCAAATTCATAAAATGAATATAATATTGTCAACAAACAAATGAATGATTGGGCCCAAATTTGCATTTTAAACAAGAATTGCATTTTTGATGAGAAATGAAGTTCTATTTATGTAATGCACTAAAAACAATGTTCATGGACTTTGGAACAATGAATATAAAGATATTAACAATTAATATTAGCCACTTTCAGTGACTAATCACACCCCCCAACTTGAGTTTTGCTAGTCCCGAGCAAAATAAATTACAAATATGAAATTCAAATCCCCTTTTCCAAAAACATTTTAATACACATTGCTCACCCAAATATCTAATACCAAAAAAAATTATGAAAACCCATAAAAATAATTAAAAACAAGCTAGGTCCATAAGCATATCCCAAGCCCAAGCCCATTCCTTTGTTCAAATTCATTGCCACATTTCATCCAATTCCAATTAAGCATGATAAAGTGTTGTGCATCATAAAAGATATGGGGCCCATTTTATTGTTCAAGGGGAAAAAATGGAAGCGCTAGGTGGGAAACACATTAAACCTTAAAATGAGTATCCATTTTTTTTGATTTTTTTTATTTTTTAACCACAATAGATATGAAAAGACTAACTCTGGGCAAGACAACTATGGAGTCACGATCCCCAAGTGCCGGACGCCACGCATTTTGTCAATTTCATGCTCTACAATAGAGATATAAAGCCTAACTCTGGGCAAGACAACTATGGAGTCACGATCCCCAAGTGTCGGACGCCACACATTTGGACAAAACATTTCTCTATGTGGTCATTATTATTTTTTTCAATTTTTTTTTTGTTTTTTTTTTGTTTTTTTTGGATACTCAAATTAAACTAAAAGTGACCCCAGAACCTTATGCTATAATGAAAGGGACCCAAGAACTCAAATTTACACCCACGATCCAGTAGACGTGTATTATGGCATTTTTATTAAGAGGATGAAAATGTAAACATTGAAAAATCACATCGGACAACCGCACTTTCCAAAAACTATGCTCATGAACTTAAACTTGCATTAAAATCAGAATCAAGGCATTCAAAATTTATTTGATATCCAATTTTAGAGTTTGCAATGTGTGTTTATCATGTTTAAGGTTAATGGAATTTTTCTTTTCATGCATGTTTTTATTCAAAAAAAAATCATTTTTTATCCCCCCCCCCCCAAACTTAGAATAACATTGTCCCCAGTGTTTAAAGAAAAGAAAAGCTAGAAGGGGGTAGGAGAGGAGTTCAAAAAAATAAATTTAAAATGAAAATCATGGAATGAAGTCACCTGGTGGTTGATGATGATAGCGCATTCCATAGTCTCCCTTCAATCCTGGGTTCGAGTCTCAGCAACTTTGATGGTGGTGAATGGATTTTTCTTATGGCTTACGACATGTCCGATTATTTTTTTAAACCTATAAAAATAAAACAAAACAAAATAAACTGATGATACATTGTATTCTTTATATTCTCTGGGTAAGGTATTACTCAGATATTACACCACGTGACACGGATGAATATGGCGCTCCCCTTTCATACCCATCCTTACTCATAAAAGAAGAACAGGTCAACAGTTTGTGGTAATTTGTTATATGAAAAAAATGATTCAAAATGATTAGAAACATGAAAACCATGGGTTGCCTCTCATGCAGCGCTTTTGTTTAACGTCGTTAGCTCGACTTGAACCCCCCAACTTATCCAATTCCAACATTCAAAATTTTAATTAACCCATCTTTCTCCACTTCAACAAGATTGATATTGATTATTTGCTTGAAATATGTTTCATGTGAAATCCCATGGTCAATAATGAGTGTGGAAGTCCAAGGAAATTTGGTAATGGTTGATTCGGTTGAATTTCTAGTCTTTCCTAAGACATCAATGACCATTCCAAAATTATTGGTTTCTTGAGAAGAATGAATGATAACTGAGAGGTCTTGTTTGTACCCTATGATGGGATGCCTAAGTGGGGAAGTAAGGACATTGATTTTAAGTTCAGGTTGGATAGGACATTAAAAAATAGATAAGGAATTAGAATCAATATCATTTTCATTTTCAAAATTTCCAAACACAATTGGTTCCCTTTGAATTGAAGATTCAACCCCAAAATTTTCTAGATGAGTTTCATAAATGGGTATGGGTTTGATGTTTGTGATTTCTCCTAATGGTTCAGTGATTGGTGTATCTGAAAAATCATCATTGTAGAAATATTCTGAACATTCAATCTCTGAATAAAAATTTCCCTCTTGTGAATTCATGAAATCAATTTCATCCTGATTTAAACACTTGTTAACAATTCCCTCATGTTCATTAGCTTGACTTTCAAAATTACTTGAGCAATTCACTTCATTATCCAACTCTGTTTTCCAATATTCTAAAGTGGGTTCATCACTAAATTCAAATAAGTTATGTGGGTAACAATATTCTTCTATAAGTGATGTGGAATGGATAACCTGAGTTGGAGTGGGTTCCAAAAATGATTCAATGCTTTGTAGTTCTACTCTCAGTGATGAAACTTCTGAATTCATTTTATCCATTTTTTCACACAAATGTTCAATAATTTTTTCAGAATTAGGATTGATAGATGTTTGGACCTCATGAACTTCATTAAGTTTTATCTCTTCAATCATCCTCGAGAGGTATGGAAATTGATCCTTTAAACAATCAGCATCCCATTGATTGTACAAGTTATCAGGTGTGGGGTAATCATTCAAGTGTTGATCAAAGTAATTTTCTATATGAGGGGATTCCCATTGTTGATTTTCTATTTGATTCCAGCCTGAGTTTATGAAATGAAATTGTTGATGATACTCCATTGGAGTTGAATGAAATTTGGATATGGATTTTTTTTGGACACACGAAAACAGAAAGGGGAAAAGAAAAGAGAAATATAGGGTGAGAATAGAGAATTTGGGGTGAGAAAAGAAGATGTGGGTCTAAGGTACTTACTTGGGTCCCCGGCAACGGTGCCAAAATTTAGTTCACGCCCAAATTTACCCAAGAGAAGAAGGGTAGAACGGTCCTTGTAGTGTAGCTTGGGTTGTCGATTCCACAGAGACCTAAGAAGATACCTAAGATACACAACCTAAGGGATGGATTTTTGGCTATGAAGTGGCCAACTTGGATTGATTTTGGAAGGGTTTTAAAGATATATAATAGATTTAAGTGGATTCAATTTAAAAGAAATGAGTTGATCCTAGGTTATCGCTCGGGGTGGATTGGACGTATATTCTTTTTAATGATTTCAATTTCTTAAATTTGAGATGGGTTCATTTAAGGAGATAAAACAACATCATCACTTACTGGTTTAATGCCTACACCCTCTAATACTAATCACCTATACACTTTAAGGATCAAAGTTTTGAGCACTTCAAGGTAAAGGATCGTATTAGTACTTGATGTGTGTGGCCTTAAATTCAACAAGGACGATGAAGTTTAAAAATCATCAAATAAAAATCCCAATTAAAGAAGTGATTATACATTAATTAGGTGATAAATAACATCCAATCCAGCCCCTTGCTACTCCCTTGGATAAACCCATAAGTGGGTTAGCCCTCCATTGATCCCATGGTTTCAATGGAAGCGGAAAGTAGACTCATGAGGGAGGAAATGGAGAAGTAAAGAAAACAACAAAAATAAAATGATCACTTCACCGTTGTGTGAATAATTTCACAAGGGTTGATGTGAATAAATTCACACCTAGATCCAACGGTATCAAAGTGATGTTAAGAACAACAGAATAAGATTATAATAAGAACTTTTATTAAGAAACTAATGTGAATTGAACAATCTTACATGTGAAAGACAAAATTGAGGCAACAAAAATGCAGCATAACATTACAATTGAACAAAACATCCAAGATGATATGAAAAATATCCACCACATTACCTTCACCAATATCTCCTTATATAGGAATATTAGGATCCTTAGGTACATCCCCCAACAATTAATTCACCCCCCAACAATTAATAGAGTCAAATGGAGGGTGAATAATCAAAAAGAAATTGATGTTTTGAATTTGACCTGGAAAACTGTCCAGATTCGTCCACCATATTGACGTGTGAATTAGAAATTGAAGACGGCCGAATCCGGAGGGGTTGTAGAAGATAAATGTCTTCTTTAATGTCTCTTCTAGAAGCTAGAAAAATTTCAGGACATTTGGCTCATCCGTTTGGACGTTATGGTCTAAATGGTGGGACGGATTTCTGTGCATTAATGACGAGTCCACCATTTAAATCTCAACTTCAGATCCCTTTATCATCATGAAAACATCAGAATTAGCTCCGGCCACAGTTGAATAAAATGATCCTCATATTTTTATCTTTCTACTGTATAAATTTGAGCTTCATTGGGCTTGGTTTCTGGGCCCCACATTTGTTTGATGGGCCTTAGGCCCATTATGCTTTTTCCAGCAAGTTTCTGCCTTCAGACGCAAAATTCTCCATCTTCCTTTGAGATTCATCCAGCGGACCTAAATGATAAAATGTTCCAAAAAAAGTGATCAATCATATCCCAAAATTTCAAATTCAAAAATGAATATAATATTTTCAACAAACAAATGAATGATTGGGCCCAAATTTGCATTTTAAACAAGAATTGCATTTTTGATGAGAAATGAAGTTCTGTTTATGTAATTCACTAAAAAAATGTTTATGGAATTTGGAACAATGAATATAAAGATATTAAAAATTAATATTATCCACTTTCAGTGACTAATCACTTACCGTTTTGAAATTCCGCTATGTCTCTCGAAAGTTCCCGATGTGTTCCACATATCACTATGGAGAAAATACATGCCTAACCCAACTTATGTACTGACCTATGAGGAATTGGAACTGGAACCATATCAGTCTTATTGCGAAGTGCCCGTTAGGATCTTTGACACCCGAGGGTAAGTGCTGAGAAACTGGAGGACTCGTCTGGTAAAAGTTCTATGGAGAAACCATTAGATGGAAGAGGCACCTGGGAACCTGAGGAACTAGTGATGAAGAACCACCCAAGTCATTTTATGCAGTAATACCATTGAAATTGCGAGGATGAAATTATTTGAAGGAGGGGAGAATGTAACACCCCAGGCAACCACGGTACATTTCCATTAGAATAATACAATAGCATGTGTTGTATGCAACCTTGAGTTCTAACAAACCACAACTAATTAAACAAGCCGTTATGAATAGTAATACCCACTTTTTGGAATTTTATAAATTTTATTTATCAAAAGGGACTTAATTTTTGGATTGAAAATATCGAAATTATCCTAGGGTGAATTTTTGGTATTTTTCTGAAAAACTTCAATTTTTGATGAATAGTGAAACCACTATATGGAAGTTAAAAAACTGAATTTTTTATAAAACATAATTTTACCGCTTCTGTTAGTTGAATTTCCAAAATCCAAGAGACACGGTTGATATCAGTAAGTAAACTATTGTTCAATGAGATGAAAATAATATTTGGTGAATATTATCTTTTTTACTTTTATTTACCACAGCTAAAAGTAAATAGTGTAATTAAAGGTAAGAATGATGTTATTTTTACCCCGACACATGTCCTAATTCTATTGGATAAGAATAATTCGACCAAAAACAACCTTATAAATAAAATATGAACCTCTTTGGTCCACTTGGATAAGATTAGGACATTTATTATTATTTAATTCAAAGAATAGTTAAAAGAGTTAAAATAAAAGATTAATAACTAAAACATTTTAAACATAGGGTTACACATAATATAAATTCGATTATAAATATTCATTAGAAATATAAAATGATTTCATACATAATTATATTTTATCTATAACATTTAGATGTTAAATAATTTAATTTATTTATGACACAATTGTGATGCAGTAATTACAATAATAGTAAAAAATTAAGATAATTGATATTATAAATACCCAAATAAATATAATTTTAGACTTTTAATAAATTACACTAATTTTATAGGTTAATATAACATGTTTGGATTGATTTAATTATCTTTTTTCTAAGTAATCATTCTATTATAATTTTAAAAAAATAATTTTTCCAAATAGTGTCAAAATTGACATAAAAGAGATTTGAAAACAAATATTATATTATTAAATGATATTCTATTCCTAAAAATATAAGGTTAGGACAAAGGGAATAAATATTATTATATATAACATTAATTAACCACTTTATGTTCTCTTGGATGTTTATAGTTTGTTTATTTACCATATAATATGAAAATACAAAGAAACATAGTAGAAGTGAAACTAATTTATTAAGAGTTAATACTTAAAGATAAGGTTACTTTAGTGAACCAAACCTGTCTATGTCATATTGGATGATTTGTTTTCGACCCATCCCCACCTTAGCCTCTAAATAAATTACATTGGAGCCATTATAAACCAAATATGAATTTATTAAAAAAAAAATATTTCCAGCTTTTCCTAAGGTGCCCCTCACCCTTCTTATAAAAGGGAACTCACCCTTCTCTCAATCTCACACCATCAAAGCCTTTTGGCTTAGCCAAACTCTACCCAATTATCCTCCCAACTTCTCTCCCTTCATCTTAGAATACCTACATTAGTCATAAATCTATATTAAGGAGTCCTTTTGATCAAATCAAATAGAAGAATTCAAAAAAGAGGTAACGTTTTCACCACCCTCTTTCATGTTCTTTTCTTCTTCCACTTTCTCTTTGTTTATTATTCCCATTATAAAATAATTACTCCAGTATCTTCTATATATTGTGATGTTATTATAAATATGGAACAACCATATTCATTATTCTACCCATTATTTGAATGACATGTCACCATATGTGCGTACGTACGGCTTACCGTCTCCCTGTTGTGGTATAATTGTTATTCAATACATTATTATTTGTATGGGTATAATAATGAGTATAAATGATTTAAATAATTAATATGACATTATAATGATTCTGTATATATAATATACAATTGAATTATATTTTAATATCAAAATAATGATATTGTTGCTCGTGCGTACGTACAGAATACCGTCTCAATGAACGTGATAAGATTAATTCCCCATCGTATCCATTCAAGAATAATTTTCATTTGATGGATAAAAATAATTTTCATAGACATAATATCATTTTGAATATGAATAAGATACAACCTATCCATTACAAACATGTCTTATGTAACCAAACATATAATGAGAACGATTCGGTTATCACCCGAAATGATGATAATACTAAGATATTATTAATAAATCAATCTTAAAATATCATATATGATATCATATTGATGTATATGATTATTTTATAATATAATAACAATGTTTTATCTATTATACAAGAGTTTAACATACCATTGACTAAGGAATAGTACAAGGTAAGGGTTTACTTCACAATCTCTTCCTTATCCGAGTTTGTTTATACGTATTTATCTACTGGGACCTCGTAATCATCCACATCCATGTTTCATAAAAATGTCATTCAAAACATTTTTACTATTAAATAGACAAAGGGTTAATTTCATTTATACCCTCATACATTTTGGAAAAGAATCATTTCGTCATTTTTTAAACAAGGTACTTTTTGACCTTTTCGACAAATTTAAGGTAAGAATGTTTTTTAACTTATACGGAGGGTGCAGCTATTTTCTGCCGTTATAACTTCTTCAAAGAATCCCATACAAGCTTATAAAAATATTTTCAAAGTAAATTTATTATTTTATAATTATATTACTTTTAAATGATTTCAAAAAATAGAGATATTTCTCTCAAATAGTTTTGATTTCATCTATGTCAACATCCCTTGATGAATTTTAAGCTTACTTGAAGTTGAATCATTATGATACCAAACTTCTATATTGTATTTAAGGTTTTGTGGTATTTTTGACCGTGGATGTGTTATTTTTATACCATAAATGGTTTATGAACAATGTATTTACATTTTGTATGCTAGTTTTAATACAAATGTTTATGTTATGTTTAAACCTGTTCATATGAGAAATGCATTGGACATAATAAGTGATCGATGGAGCCCGCTATAGATTCTCGATGCATCGGTAGGTCTCATGAGACAAACTAGTGTCTTGGAATAAGTCCTTGAAAAATCTTATTTGTAGTCTTGGCACAAGGCCTTGACTATGTAGTTATGATAGTCTGGCATTATGCATTCCATTATTATTAAAGTGGTTATTGATATTTCATGTGATTATTCGACTAGTATAATATCAATGTGAGTAAGTAAATGGCATTATTTGATTTTATCTTTGCCATATTATGCTAAAGTTCAAGTTTAATAAAGATTTTTTTATTATACATTGCCTTAAATGCTTATGTTTACTTAAGAATGATTCCACTATGTTGTTATCCTTACTGAGCATTTGATCTCACCCCTTTGAATGTTTTATTTTTCCCATGATGTGAAGAAGTGTATTATGACTGACTTGTAGGAATTGTCTATGTGGATGTCAAGACATTTTGTTGTTTTAGTTTTATTCAATTTATGTTGTAATGTAAGACATATGAATATATCTAGTGTTTCCAAGGTTACTAAAACAATCAGTCTTTTAAGATTTGATCCTTTGTGATCATGCCAATTATGTAATAATGCATCGACACTGGGTAACTGGGGTCGGAGCATTACAGGTTTAACAAGAAATAAATTGAAATAGATACCTCTTTATCCACATGTACTCTTACTAGTAATGACATATGTGAAATGAATGTCTCAATATCTTTTTTGACTATGTGAATATCATCATCATGTTGAATAGGTAGCTCTGCATTTGGAACATGATCTACATTAATCATCACTTTCAGATTGCCTTTTTGAAGTGTTCTATTAATAATATTGTCCTCTGGGATGTTGAACACTATATCCCTCACTACAAGGTGATATGTGGGTGTTGATAGATATAAATCACAGTCATTATCACCATGTTTATGATTAGTACAGGAAAATTATCATTTCTTATCTGATTCACATTTCTTGGGAACAATTATTAGAATATTGATTACCACTACTAAGATAGCTCTTTTAGAGGAATGGCATGCCTCAATGATGGTGGGGGTGGGGCAGGATCTTCACACTCTGGTTGTTCCTAAGTTGTGTCTTCTCATTTCTTCTCATCCATAAAAGTTTGTAGAAACTCTCCCTGCCATTGAAATCATTCTTCAAGAGTTACATGTATTTCAATAATTTGTTTAATTACTTCTTATCTATCATCTATTTTTCTATTTCTAAAAATATACTCGGTGTGTCACCCCAAATCCTACACCTCTGACATGACCAAAATTTTCTAGCAACGTCAATGTCATCGATAATAGGTTTGCATCCTATACAAAAGTAGTTGATTCCTGTGACTGTTTAATATTGGATAATAAGTAATTATTATTATGATATAGAAATTTTAAAATAACATTTTATCATGTCCTACATACCCATATTTCCCAAAGTTTTTGTATGTTTTCATTTACTAGCTTCCCTTCCTTATTCACACGTGCCTCCTTCCAATGAACATGATGTGGGATGGAATTGCCTTTGGCTTTACACTCATCAATCTACATATAAATATAGAACAATAATTGTGATGTTGTTTCCTGGAACATAACAATACTTCATACAAATTTAAAATACATACCATTTTAATTTATAGTAAAGCATACCCTATCCTTGCTTTGTGATAGTGGTTAGTTGGATTTGGTTCATGTTCCTTATTTTCAATAATGAGTTGTTGTTTCATAAATGAAATATTGACAATCAACATGATGAATACACATATACTCAAACAACGTATTATTAGCTATAATGTACTTGAACCTTCTCATCCCCACTACAACCAATAAATGCATTCCATTCTTCTTGGGATATCAGGTGAGCATAGACAAGGGGTGGGTGTGGGTTTATTTTACCTTTGGAATTTTTCATGTGACATTTGGTTAAAATGGTGCGAAAACCTCATTGAATCCTTCCTATAAGCCTTAGTACATAATTCTTGTGTGAATCATACACTATAAATGTACTCTTCAACGGATTAAGAAGAGTAAGACAATGTTTCAGTATTTTATTTATAGTATATTAATGAAATAATATCATAATATTACTATAGTTTCTTCCCAGATCACATCCTTCTGCCTGAACACAACATGGTTCCATGAATCTATGTCAATCGGTAGGCATTGTTGAGGGACAATTACAATGTTACTACTAAACATTGACTTTATGGGATTCACATGTTGGCCTCATGAATTCCATCCAACATCAAATTTTATGCCTTTACTTTTCACCTTAAGAACATTGGCTAACAATGTCAAACTATGGGACACCTGTGTTTTTTGGGATGTTTGCCCTTCATCCCTGATCATTTCATCGATATCAACATTATCTATATGTTCAAATACAATGGTAGCAATTACATGTTCTGATGGTTGCTAGACCTCAACACTTGAAGTAACAATATGTTTTGAAACTTTTTATTACACTGCACTGTGAACAATAGCAGCAACAACAACAATAACAACAACTTGAGAAACTTGTTCAACCATGAGGTTAGGAGCATCAGAACATGAAAACGTCATTATCTGCAAAAGTGGTTGATCAGTTAATTTATATTACATAAATTTAGTAATGGATAGATAATAAAACGAGATAACAAGATCCATATTAAAAACAAAATATAACCTATTTATTTAACTCTTTTTATTTTTTTCAAAGACTGATGGGATTTGAATCCTCTATATATTATCAAAATCCCCTCACTGTGCTCTCCTCTAACATAAAAAACGTCATCTACATTGGGAACATTGTGAAATGATTGAAACGTACAATAGAATGGATCGTCCTCATCTGAATTTTCATCAGAACCTTTAGTAGTTTTAGATGATGAAGGAAAAATTGACCACTTTTGGATTGGGGGATCTAGAACTTAAAATACATGTACCTCTTTTGATCACATTATAAAGTGTTTGTCTTTGTACCCTACTTTACAAAAATCAACATTCACAAATCCCAATTCATCTATTTTAACACCATTGTTGTTATCAACCTATTTGCATTAAAAAATTAGAAATTTGAATGTTGTATAATCCTAGTCCATTATTTGTTGTCTAATGCCAAAGTATGACATATTGGCATAAATTAGATTTTTTTACTACTAGAAACATTATTTTCTTTAGCCACAACTGTAACTCCACTATTTATCATGGTACTATCATCATCATAATCATCTGTACAGAATGTATAACCATTAATTATATAAACATTGTAAGATAATATATACACATGTGGTCCGGTGGCTAGCCATCGATGTTGTTATGAAATTGAATTCATATTTTCATCTTACTCCTTAAAAATATGCTCCCCGAAACCATCATATAAACTAGTGATTATGTGTATTTTATATCCATTTTTCAGCACTTGATGGATTCAATTTCCTAATCATTTATTTTTGGGTTTCAATATATGAAGAAACCTCACAACTATAATGCAAATTATAATGTTGTGAAAGCTCTCGATCTATAATATTTATTGTCACAACATCTCTTCCTGAAATTCCCCAAACCTCAATGCATCTAGTGTGATGAGATTTCAAGAGACCAATGCTTTCCACATCAGAAAAGTATTCGTTATATAATTCAATGGATTCCTCAATAATATGTCTCTCCACAATACAACCCTCAGGCGGACATTGATTTTTGACATACGCTTTCAAAATCATCATATAACGTTTAATGTGGTACATCAATCTACAGTTTAGTGGGCCATAAAGTCAAATCTCTATTACCAAGTGAACTGCAAAATGAAAGATCATTTCAATGTATGATGGTAGTAAGAACATATATAATTCACCTAATATGATGAAAATTTCTCATTCCAAAGATAGTAGTTTTTCCTGGTCTAAAATATTTCTGCATATAGATTTGAAAAAGAAACAAAGTTTGGTTAACGTTTGATGAAAATTCTTGGGAAAAATGCAACATAAATATATAAAAATTAAATATTTCATCAATACATGGAAGTTATGTGATTTAAAACCTTTTAACTCCAAATAATTCATTTACACAATGTTCTTGATATTTGATGAATACCCCTATGGAACCTTTACATCATTGAAGATGTTACCAAGATTATATATCTCATCCTTTGAAAGAGTGTAAGCAGCTGGAGGAAGAAACATTCGATTGTCACACTTCAAGGGAGATAACTCTTCTCGTATAATCATGTAAACCTTGTCCAACCATGCCTTCATTCAATCATTCATTTTTTCTGGGGCATTTAGCAATGTTCCGATAACACTATCACATACACTTTTTTCCACATGCATCAGATCAAGAAAATGTCTGACGTACAGACAATTTCAGTATGGTAATTAAAAAAATGATCCCCTTTTTCAACATATTTTCATAATGATTTTTGAAAAAGGTTTACCAAAAATAGTGTTCACTTGATTTAAATTCTCTAGTAGTTGATCCCCTGTTAGTAGAGACAATGTTTTTTGTTGTTTTGAACTTCCATTAAATGATTTTGTCCTGGATTGGTACTTTTTCCATCGAGGAATAAATCTATGTTGTCCTAAAACCATAGATCTTGATTAATGTTTCAACCAAATCGATTATATATCTTCTTCGCACACAAGAAACCCTTGAGTTCTTTTAATTCTATAGCCTAAAAAATTTCCATATTCATGGAAACCATTTATCATCCCATACAACATTGATCTCAAAGTGATGTATTTAATTTTATAAACATCATAAAAAAACATTTTAATCCCACAATAACTTCAAATACATGATCAAAGGATCCAAATAAACATCAATATCATATCCTAGTTTTTTTGGCCATGATATAAGCATATATAACATGATGAATTTCTATTTCATGCATAACTAGGGTGGAAAGATATAATTTACCAACATAACATGCTGTGTAATATGTGTTCTAGTTTGAAAACCAAATGGATTCACACCATCTGTTGATAACATAAGAGGATGTTTTCTTAACTCATTTCCAAATTTATGACACTCAAGATCCATTCTTTTACATTGATGAGAGTTGGCTAGGTGACGTAATTTCCCATATTTATTTATTTTCTCTGCATGCCACACCAATTGTCTTGCAGTTTCTTCACTAACATATAGACGCCTAAACCTTGGAATGATTGGAATGTACCATACAAATTATGCAGGGCTGGATTCTTCTTTCTTGTATCAAGAAGAACCACACTTCGGGCATTCTTTAAGTGATTGTTTCACCTTAAAAAATATATACAGTTATTCAGGAAAGCATGTATTCATTCAAAAATCATACCAATCGAGTGCAGCATTTGTTTAGCTTCATTTTTCTGGCTTAGAAGCTCATTATCTTTTGGGAGAATGACATTAAAGAGAGAAAATATTTTCATAATACTGAAATCACTCAATCCATTTCCTACTATCAATTTATAAAACTTCAGTACAAGTGACAATGCTGTATATTTTGTGCAAGCAGCAAACAATGGAATCTTTTCATAACTCTTTATCTTCTCAATCTATTTTTGGCAATCAGAGAGTTCATCTTCAAATATCCTTGTCATTTCTTCAATACGACCTTCATCATCATGGACATTTATAATCACATCCTCCATACGACCTTCTTCATTTTCCATATTTCTAATCATCAATGAACCATAAAACGCAGTTTTATCCCATCTAGTAGCTACATTCACTTTTTCTTCGTGTTTATTCCATCATTTATAATTCTGATTTGTACCATGAAATAATATATGTTCTACCTTCTATTCTGGAGTAATTAGTATATAATAACCACAATTTAAACATGGAAAAAAGATTTGAGAAGGATCCTTTGTGTGATCCTTTGCAATCTTGTTGTAATCATTCACTCCATTATCATTCCCTATTGTCTAACGATAAACAACAATTCAATCTTTATTCTTCTTCATCTTAATTGAATATCAAATGTTAGTATTTATTATTCAAATACACAAATAATACATCAAAATATAGTATAAGAGAACCACTTCCTTATAAAAATTGAGATTAATGTTAGTGAACAAATATTCTATCATGAGCATCTAAAGGATATGCAATAACTCTCCCTCACCTTCCACAAACTCATACCTAGAACCGTACATGAAGCCTCTGTGAGATCCTATTTCTTGGAACACAACCTTTTCATTTCACACATTTTCACTAAAAATATGGATTTATATGACACCTTAGCACAATAAAAGGGCCTCAGACACACAATTAGAAGGACCCCATCTAGAATACCTATATTGTAACCCCTTTAAGAGTCATTCACTTGCCTACACGTTTTTGGATTGCCAATCAAGAGCACATCTGGATGGGGGAATTTTTCATCTTTCTTGCAAGCCCAAATTCATACTAGATATCACTAAAATGGGGCTATACAAACTCCTACCATATTCATTGAATATAATTGAAAAAATTAGGAATAATAGTTTCTGGTACATATTTTTAATATTACTACAAGAAACGTACTACAACATAGATCGTACCTCCAAACACTCCTGGAGCCTCCTAGGAAAAAGCCTCTAGTGACTTCAACTATCCACGATTCTTACCACTAACATTCCAATATAGGAGTTTTCTACTTCGGAGAAGTATTAGTAGAATCAATCCAATGTTCCATCCACCTCATGCTGCTCCCAGATCTCCTCCATCACTTTAGTGTTGTACAGACCTCCTTTATGCAGTTCCATCCTATGCCTAGGCTATTCATCGATAGCCTCTCTAACTATAGAATGAATATTAAGAAAATGCAATGTGATATGTTTATACCCATCAGAATAATATTAAATTTCATGGAGTAATGGGATATCCATTAGGTACCTATGAATTATAGTTCCTCCTGAGATGATATTTTCATAACACACCTACTGTGGGTGGGTGCTGCTAACCCTACATCCCAGAAGATCACTACCTTAAAATATTATGATATGAACTCAAACCATATAAAAAATCATAGAACACTAATATTGCCATAAAAATCATAGAATAACTTGTTGAATTCCTCCAAACCACTAGAGGTCGATATATGAATTGAACAACATAAATTAATGGATTTATTAAAATGAGTTGAAATACAATCCAACCAAAAAATGGAAGATAATGTTCGACCTACATAGAAGGATGGGATAGATGTTGATTCACCATTGGTAAATCCTCAATATATGTATCCCAAACTAATCTCTACCTTATTTTTGACCACCAAGGACCCTATTAAATTTTTTATCATTTGTATAAGACATGACATGTATTGGATGCTCCCTTGTAGGGATGAGTATTACAATACCCGATAGGACACCCAAAACACCATATATAATGCATTGAGAGTATTTATGTCACTAAAAAATGGTATTCCAACCTAGATATGAGACATAATGATAACCACAGATATCCAATCTATAATCATAAAAGACTTTGATTCAAGAAATATATCATCCATATGTAGTCGTAGATCCACTCAGGGTTTCAAAAAATGTCTCAACCACTTCTCTACCATTATAGTTCATTTTGATTATGAGATATATCAAATTGATTTAAATTACTATTTTCAAAATATATATTTAGTCACGGGATTATATAGGAAATAATAATAAGTTTTAGAAGTTATTAATTAGTCGATTAATAATTTCAATTTGTAGAAATCCATTTATTAATTGAAACAAGAATCTTAAATTTCATATATATAACTTGATGATATAATCATAGCGACTGGTTTCATAAAATACATGGTTGATCATTGTGTTCACAAGTGTATTACTAGGGATGTAGTGGTATTTCAAATATTCTATTTCATTTCAATACTTCTTATTATAAATAATATCCCAACATTACACTCTATAAATATATAGTTATGAAAATACTAATCCGTGAAAAACATGGGTGAAGAAACCAACACACTCGGTACACAGATCTATAGAAATAAATTTAATAGTTTTATAATAATTATTTAGAAAAAATAGATTATTAATTTTTTAAATTTGCGATAAGTGTGATTTTTGAGGGATCCTTCACCAATTAACTTTTCATACCTAATACTACTGCATTGTGCAATCCCATGGCCAATATCAAAAGGGGCCCACTCACAAAACAATATTTTTTCTAATCACTGTTTAGAACTAAATAATATAATACTAAATAAAAATATTAATATATATGATGTTTGTTGTTGGAAATTTATAAAATATATAAATATTAAAACTAAACAAAAAGGAGAAGAAGGTAATCAAATATATTAGGGAAGGTGTAGTTTTTTTTCTAAGTAGAGCATGTTGATGTTGTTATTTTTTTTAAAAATTATAATCTAATTATCCCATTAAATTGAGAGACCAACCACATAACTCAAATACCTCCCATTTAATTTTTATTATCCAACTCCAACCCTCAACATGTAGTACAATACTCTATCACATCATCACTAAAATTATACCTTTATAAAATTCAATGACTTATTTACTCAATAAAACATTTCTAGGGTGAAGTCTACCCAAAAAGAAGAAGTGGAAAAGGTACCTAATATAGATGGAACATGCGATGGAGGGAGAGATGAATCATTGAGTGGTCAAGGAGCCTTCTACACTATGTTGGAGAAAAAGGCGCAACCGCTAGAGGGGGAGGTGCATAGGATGAGTCACCAATAGTTGAAAATGGAGGAGTAGGGTTCGTGGGGAGTAGGGTCCGACGTGGAGGAGGAGAAGTAGGGTTCTCATGGAGGAGGATCCATGTATGGTGTTTGAGAGGGATGATAAAGAGTAGGCATTAGATTAGGGCTAGTGGTGTAGGTTCAACGAAGAGAATATCGAGGGGGGAGGGGAGTTGATGCATGGGTAATGTACCACAAGAGTTTGAGGGCATGACAAACAGAGGATTCTATGCACTCACATTTATAAGATGAGAATATAATTTTATTAATGTTAGAAAAGCACTGTTAAAGATAACCTTTATCAGCATATTTCTAGAGTTGATAAAGTGTGTCTTTATCAGTGAATTTTTAGCTCTGATAAAACTCACCCTTTATAAGCACAAAATTTTTGGCGCTGATAATAGAGATCTTTATCAGCACATATAAAGAATCCATTTATCAGCACTCAAAAAGTTTAGTTATAGAGGCCCTTTATCAACATCTTTTTAGCACTAATAAAGGGGTTCCTTATCCGGGCTAGAAAAGCGGTAATAAAGTAACAATTTATAAATGCTTTCAATTATCAATATAAAGATCCACCATTATGAGCGGATTTTTCTTAGCCCTGATAAACTATGGTGCTTCCCCTTCCCATTTTTGTAGTAGTTAATGATAATGGCCATTGCATGATCATTCTTTAAACATGTGACCGAACCAAGGATGATGGTCGAAGGTGTTGCAAGTCATTTAATGGATGCAAACCCCTTACACCTCCATGTAATTTCATCTGATCTAACTCCAAATTCTTAGGTCCACACAAGGAAATGAAGGGAGACATCATGATGCCACCCAGACATGATCATATCAGCCATCACGCACTCCTCGCATATCCTCAGCGTGATGGTGGAGACCATTGTAAGACCCTCTATGGATGATGTCTCACAATCCTTGCATGTGGCCCTAGAAGTGGCTTCATGCAATGGTAGCATTCCCATGGGCACCTACTTCATCCAATACAAATGGACAGGACGTGTGACGCAAAGGTTATGCACCTTCTCCATGAAGGCATACAACTACCCAGGTATATAGGGACTCAACATTTAGACCAACTCATGGTGAGGTAGTCCATCATAAGACCCCTTCAAGATCATCTGAGTATCTGGACTAAAACAGTCATGCGAGACCCTGAGAGGCTCTGTATGAAGAAAACCATATGCCATGCGGACTGGTACGTATTCCGTATATGGGTTATCAACGTCCATCGAATGATATTTTATAGATAATCCACTCACATGATTGATCATGAAAACATGCATTTCTTGATTACACACGTGATGAACTCGATACAAAACCCCACCATTTGAACTACTATTGAAAGACTTGATCTATGACCATGTGAGATGCCCCTATGTCTTGAGATGTATACATGTGGCATTATAAGTGGATACCATAACGTGGAAAATCCCCACATACTCCCCTAGTGTGAACACAGACATTGAGGGTATGCTCCCCTTGGGCCACGCACCACTCGCTAGGTGATGCATGACCATAGCTTTGCACATGGAGGTTTTTTGACTGAAAAAAACCCATGTATCACCCTCAGGATGAGCCGGTCCATGAGGCCTCACCATGTGTATTGTTTAAGGATGCATGTTCTCAAGACCCTTCGATGGACTCACAATTTCCTTAGAAATCCTTGGACATTCCATGTTGACTGCAAGACAATGCTTAAACAAATCAATAATTCCTCGTGACAACCATTTGACATGTCTTTGTGGTTGTGCGATGACCCATAGGGAAAGCTGGATCAATTCGGCTACACCCCCTTGACACATCCACATTGTCACAAGACAAACTCTTGACCAACTAGGATGACCTAGCGAAGAAGTCATTGATGTTTTGGAATAATCATGCAACTATTCATGGACATGTCAATATTTAAATGCAATATCTAGAGGAATGGACCCCATACATGTCCGCCTCTCCACATGGAAGCCCCTGAGTATGTCTGGGAAACCCAGTGGTGCCCTAAAGACAAACAGGTAGTCTTTTTCTTTTACATGCTTGCATACTCTCTACATGACCCATATTTCTCATTAGAAAAATCATCAAAAAAATCAAGTAAATATCCTTTACATCACTTGTGCAAGCTCACATAACTCATGACCTCCATAAAATAAAACAAATGAGAGAAAAAGGAATGAAGAAAGAGGAATTCACAATCAGTGAAGGACATGCAATGCGCCCAAGACGTCCACATCACGTCTTTACAAGACCTCTTGGATTGTCAGCTAGACCTGCATGTTTTGGTCATGCGTATATCCTATAGATAATGTGTGAGACCCCATACATGTCCACCATAGTCATGTGAAGCATCTTTGAAGTGATGGTCCATCCTTTCGAAGGCATTCTGGGCATGTTGATTGATCCGTCAGACATTCTCATATGTGTTTTCTATTCTAGATTGGTTACCCAACATATCATCTAGACAATAAAGACATGAAATTTAGATGATTGAGACATGTTAGGAAAAACACTTATGACATGTACCCTTTGTACATTAGTCCTACATGGGGTCATGACATGTGGACCCTAGTTAAGAATCCTCACCCACATCCCCCTTGTAGAAAAGGAAGTGTCCTTGAAGAGCAAGGATCATGCATTCATGCAACCCTACTAATTCCATACTCTCAAACAGGACATCTTGATCATCACCACTTCTATTTTATTTTCTAGAGGATAAAGAATGAGTACACCAATCATGGGTAGCCTCAGAGTGTAAGCCACACCCAATGTAAAAATATGACTGCACCAATCTTGGGTAGCCACAGAGTGTAAGCCCCAATCATCGACATAAAATAATATGTCTCAACCTATAGGGAATCCCTTTCATCAGAATCCCCTATAATTTATAAAACCATAGGGATGTCCATAATTTATCAAGAATGATCACATACATTAGCCTATCAACAGGTTATGGTACATATGAACTATCAGAACTCTGATCCCCTCCCTAATCAGGATATGTCGGATTCCATCATAAGGCTCGAGCTCCAATGGGTATCCAGTTCGATGTATGACCCTTTACATTCTAATTACTCCTATATTATGGGATTAAATAATCCCATAAGACTATATTTTTTTCATCCATCAGTGGATGAGAAGAGGACCCATGCATGAGAATCATTCTATGTATAAGCCATGATCATGCTCTCAAGGACCTCAGACCCATCAACGGGTTTAAGATACATTGAAATAGAAAGATTATGATTCTAAATATATCTAGGATACATTAGAAGCCTTCCTAAGGCTTGATCCCCATACCATATCTTCCATTAGATGGATGATAATTCCTCTCAAAGGTAAAAATTGATGTGTAAGACCCATGCATATATGATCTCATGAAATGTGTCTAATATACCATTATCTCTTGTTTCTCAAATTGAGAAGGGATCATGTGGGCATAGAGGTTGGTAGTGATTGTACTAATGGTAGGATAAGAATCCCCCCAATAGGGTATATTCACATTTGGGACATAAGTTTGATTACCTCACATATCCTCTCATAGTGCTAAATTCCTAATGAAGCAATCTAGGGTAGCCTTATTTTCTTATTTCCCACCTTGGGACTCTATTTTTGCATCTCTCACAACAATGATTCCCATCTCTAGAACTATATGAAATCTAAACCTTGTAGTAAATAAGATACGTAGGACACCGAATTGAGGCTCGAGTCCAATATTCACATCCTTACCGTATACCATTAAACTACTTGGATTGGTCTAGTAGTACGACATTAAACTATGTCAAATAAACTATGTGGGATTTGATTCATTCATTCATGGGAAATGCAGGATTCCTTGAAGAAGTTTAATACTGTTTCCTCAATCCCATTTCCATGATACCAACCATCTCCCTGGAAAACAATAACCTCCAGAGTAATCGATTATGAAAGATGTATAAAGCATAATAATTAAAAAAGAGAGGTACAGAGAACCTATGATACATAGAAGATGATCCCTATTGGTACATGTTCATAATCAAGTCATCGACAAAGGGGTAACCAGTCCCATATTGGATCCATGTAAGGATTTCATTAACATATATTTAATCTATAATAGTGTCCTACAATAGAAAACAATTCTCCCACCAAAGGGTGTGATGAGTCCAACCTCCCATCCTCTTGAGAAATGAGAGTCCCCATATGTCAATGGGACTAAAAACCTAGAAAACCTCCGACATTTGGAAGGAAGGTCTTTATTCATCTATGGATGAGGGAAACATTGAGAGTTTTAGGAAAATATTGAAATTGTAATGTGATGAGAAGAACCCATTCCACACCACGTTTTAGACGAATAAAACTTCGTTTACCTAATGTGAATTACATTAACTATGTCAGCCCTTTAAGGAGTCAAAATGGATATATTGTCCAGTGCTCGTGTTGATGCTCCTTTTTCATCACATAGTCTAAAGGAAGTGAAAGAGAATTCACTTAGAAAAATTCATTCATCCATTGAAGAAAACATCAAAAATCAACAAAGGAAGGAACAAAGAGTCCAAGGACCAGGCGTCACGCAAGTTCCATGACTGTCGTGCAAGTACACTTGCGTGCCGCCTAATGGGCACGCAAGTGACTTGCGCGCCCTACTTGAAAACCGCGTGTTGCCTCCTCCATCATATAAATACCCCCAAGTGGGCCCCATTTTCGAGGACTAAAATTTTTTAAAACCCAGATACAAGCTCCCGACGCCCTAGTCTCTTCTTCAAGATTTCCGAACATTTATAGGGTAATTTCATACCTAGAACGGAAGCTCTAAAGTGGGGGAGTAAGGTGTAAGTGTTGAAAAAGCAGCAACACTTGCGCGCTTGAGTGGCCAACCCTTAAGGGAAATGGCCACACTTGCACGCCGCCCTTGATCCCTAAACCATACATGCCCGCCACTATTCTGGAAGGACCTAGGTATAAAACTAAGGGCTTGAGCCAAGGCTCGCCCATGTTCTGCCCTAAAGGATAAAAGTCACGCAAGTCCCTATGTGTCACGCAAGTCTACTTGTGTGACCAAAACTTGCGCACCCACAGAACACTTGTGCGGCCATGAGGACTTGGGTGCCCCTTTACTTTAGGGTGCCTCCCCTGCCCATTTCACTTCTTTTATGCCATTCCACCTCTCCTATTCAAAATTCAGTCTTCTAGACACTCTTCAAATCAATTTATGGCATGTTTTTTTGATTGGCTACCATATCTAAAAGGAATTTCATTGAAGAATTCATTCAATCTCATCTTTCAAAGATGAGAGGATCTATTATTCCAGCCTCCTCTTTAGGTGTAAGCCCTAATCCATGTTCCCTTATCCTAGGCCTCCTTTTCAAGAGTAAGACCCAGTCCCATAATTTTGGGCCTCCTTCTCAGGAGTAAGCCCCAAGTCACCAAATACTCTGACCTGGGCCTCCTCTCTAGAAGAAAGCCCGAGTGATAATTCCCATTAACTTGGGCATTCTACTCAAGAGTAAGTCCCAGTCCAAATCATCTTAACATGGGCATCCTCCTTAAGTGTAAGCCCCAAACCCCTTTTTAACCAGTGCCTCCTCCTTAAGAGTAAGCCCCGGTTATCATAATTCTCTTAACCAATCTTAATTCCTTTTGATCTTTATCTATATATCAGGCATAAAAACCAATTATAAGTCCCCTCCTAATATGGGAATCCTTCATAGTAATAAGCCCTATTTTAGAGTATTACTCTTCAAATATCTTGGCAGTCACACATGCATAAGCCCCAATATTTCTCATGACTTCACCTTTCATGGAACAATTGTCTGATTTTACCAATACCTATTGTTTCTCAGACCGACCATGACTCACGTGAGATTTGAGTGTAAATGTAATTGTGACATCTTTCATTGGGCCATCAATCATGCATAAAACCTCATACTTCTTTTCTCGAACTACGTGGGTTCTGATTCCTTATATAAATAAGAATACGCCGGTAGCCCATCCGTGGGTACGATCCCAAGTATGAAATAATCCATGTCTTTCTAGATGAAAATAAACTTCAAGTGCCCCACTGAGTGGCTTAGAAACTAGTATGGTCATCATAATGACCAAGAAACTCTTTTATAATGTATTGAAGGATATCAATGGCTAAGAATCTCTATCAAATATAGATGATTCTCTATTGACTAAGATCCTCGAATACATATAAAAAGATTCTCAAAATTCCTACACATCAATCATTGATTGAAAATTCTAAGGTAATTCTCATTCTTATACATGGTAATTTAATAAGGATTCATGAACATAACTTAAATCTACATAGAGAGTCATGGAGTAGACAATAATTCCCCTCAAAAAAGAATGATGAGTCTGACCTCCCATCCTCTCGACCAATGAAAATTCTTAAGCCTTATGAGTTCACAACTGATGAGCGCCTACCATTGTAATGTAGGTACAAATTGATGTGGAATCATTGGATGTTTCCGGTTCTTCAAAAAAACCTGTTAAAAACCGATTGGAATGTTTGAATCTCAAATCAACTAGGTCATCCCCAATTCCAGAGAAAATAAAAAATGGTGAAATCAACATGAATCCTTATCCAAGTTAAAATGAAGTTTTACTTATTTGATGGGCCCCTATTAAAACTCAATGAGAGGGCAAACAAAGAAATCATTGACATATGTGATCACCCAAAAGATGTAGTAGATGGATTTATCTTGATTATGCTTATTATATAAAAAGGAACTTTGTTTTCCTAAGATCTTCTACATTTCAAGAATAGCTTCTCTCAAATTCACGCATGTGAATACCTATAATGCGAGGACTGCTGCTACGAATGCCCATGCTGCTACTCCTACTAGATCGTCATTCCCTCTGAAGATGACATCACCTACTCAGCGTCTTCAACGCTGGGTATCGAATGCACTGGTTAAGGTGTACCGTCAAAATGGTACTATTCCGACTCTGGAGGCCGCTCGTCAAGCCCTCCAAGTCAATAATTCAACCTGGTCGTCTGGACAGCGATGACCAGCGATCAAGAAGAAGGTGGTTCCAACCACTGTGTTCAACCGTTTCGGATTGTTATCCCCGGAACACAATCAATATTCCCTCCCATATTCTGACGAGGTGAATGATCAGGCCCCTTAGAGACTTAATTTAAGAAGACAAGAGTCCTTCCCGAGGGCTCCCATCAACAATCACCTCCAGACTCATCTGACAGTGCACCCTCAACATGATGAGGGTACCATCACTAGGCGTTCAGCTTAGGTTTCTCGAACCAGAGTAAGAAAGACAAATCGCCAGAGGCGGAATCCATTTAATAGTGAGTAGTTTATCATATCTCCCATTTCCAGAGGCACCCTCCAACCTAAATTGGTGGAAAGCAATGATCTGTCACATAAACTCGTCCTTTTTAATTATACTATCCAACATACTCGTTGGGAAGAACCACGCCAATCCCACCAATAAATTCTGGTGGAGTACTATAGACAGGAACATACACCCATTTATGAATCATCAGCTAGTCAGCAGGCTAGTCTGACTACATATGATGGACCTCGCAAACCACGTTCAGAGAAATTCAATCAGCAGGCACATACACCTACTAGTATTGATCAAGCCTACCTACTGTCTCTCTTGGTAGAAACCAGAGAAGTCAGTTGGAAATTTCCGATGACAAACATGAGGCATAATCAACTCTCTTCCCCCACACTTGAGTACTGTCAGGATTCACTGATAGGAAAAGGAGGACAGGAGCAGAAACATACACATACTCTAAGCTCGGAATGGACGTATATCCCCATTCCAGTAGCTGAAGTCACCAAGAACATTATGTCAATTGTGAAAGAGAAGAAGAAAATTCCTGCTCATATCATGGATGAATGTCAGGGTATCATAACAGCTTCACTATCATCTCAGGGACAGATACATAAATCTATCCCTACCTGTGGAGTGACAATCATCATATCACTCCGGAGCATACAAAAACCTCTGTTCCAGTCCAAGAGGGTTGTGGGGCGTACTCCCCTATATCATACAAACATCTAAGCCAGGCAGATACACCTGGTTTGAGCAGAGGTAATCAGCCTAACCTAACAATTCCTCGTGTGTAGGCAGATACACTTGCCAAAGTGAGTATGAAGATATTTAAGAAGAAGACCCTCCTAGCACAGTCAAGCAATCAAGGGCCCATCTGTGATCACGCCTTACTCGATGATGGATTTCATGAAGCCCTTATACAATTATTTGTTAGAGTTCAAGATTCTACTCTCTCAATTCTCAATAGTGGGAGTGTTAATTATGAAGGTCTGCACCAGACACATCCTCATGAAGGCTTGCTTAATGATAGTTCAATCGATCTTGATGTTTCATATTCTGATTAGGGCCAAAATAACCCATTATGTTGCCAGAAGATCTAGGAGAATGAGATCTCATAATTTTCTATAACCCACCATGGTGGTCCTCCACATGGTGATGAATTTGGGTGTGAAAGTCCTCTCTACAGTAGTAATTCACATTTCTGGGAAAATTCTTCAGAAGACAATACAGTGACATGAAATCCCTTTTATCTCAAGGAACTTGTAAAAAAGAATCCAGTCATGTCTAATTCTTTACCAACATCAAATGAAATACTTTTTCCATCAGAAGATAACCTGGGATGTAGGTCATTCTCCGAACCACCCCTGGGTCATTTATCTTCTAGTTTGACCAGTGGATTCTCTACCAATCTTGTTGAATCCAATAAAGGAATTAGGAAGCACAATCTTTGGTCCAAACAGGTAGAAAAATCTTCAATGAATGATAAAGATGAAATGATGAACATGAGAAAACAACTGCCTAAAGGTGAAGAACCAGTTATGTTCTGGCCTTTGGCTGAATCTAAGTATGACATTCAAGAGATGTTTACGGAATATGGCATTCACGATATGCGTCTCAATATATGGAATACTATTTTTCAATTGAAAAAGAAAGTATTATATTATGATGACTATGAAAATCATATTAAGATAATAGAAGGGTTACAACACCAGATTGACTTGGAATCTCTATTAGCCTCTTGATATCCCAATGCTGAAAAGAAGAAAAGATCACTTAAGTGTTCATGACTTGGAACACTAAGAAGATTGTGTCTGTTAATTGCCAATTCCTTATCTGGTATTCATGTTAGAGGAAGGGTATTCATGGAGCACTGCATTTCACCGTGCTCTCCAATCAGAAAATCCCACAAAAGGTGGTTTCGTACAATGTTGTATCTGAAAATTGGCCACATCTTGCTAATTTTGTGCGAAATCAACGGCTTACCCAAGAACATGCTTCAACTAGTTCTTCTCAGAATCAAGAATACAGAGAACAAGTTTGTTGAATTACTCTTTCATCAAGTAAACGAGAACATTGAACATGCCTCTTGTATTGAGCAAGCACATCATCAAGTGACCAAAGTGTCATAAATCATCAAATGGTATTTTGAACCGTGTGATAAAAGTGGATATCGATTAATGCATCCATCTAATTTCTGTACTAAGGTCCGCAAGATCTAGAAAGATTTTAAGAAATTCTCTGATGTAGCATGTCATGAACCACCCCAGCTTGCCAGACTGGTGACTCTTTTAAACCAACCCTCAGAATCACCAAATACAATTCGAGGAGTTGAGTGGGAACAATAGGAACAGCCCGAGTCCAATGAACTAGGGACTTTTTCAAACCCTCAATCCCTCCCTCAGAGAAAGTCATTCTTCTCTCGATTGGGTAAGAAGCCCCAAGAGGAACGAAGAGCCAAATTATCAAGAGATTCTGTCTAAGTTATAGTTTTCCAAGAAGTTCCTGAGGGATCGAATCAAATGAGGGTAATATCTCATCAGGGGCATAGAAGAGGACAACATCACAGAAATTCTGATAAGAGGAATGCGATGCGTTATGCATCCATAAAAATCATCAATTCCATTGTTGCTGATCCACCAAATGAGGCTCACTCAAAGGGATCAGATGAAGAGGTTCCTACCCAAGAAGGTGTACACACAGACGTGAATGAGGAAGGTGTGTGTACGTGAAATCAATGGCTTAACCAAAATTTGGTTGTTCGTTCATGTATCCCACTTCCACCTCTCCGAATGGTGTCTTACAAGGGGAAAGGAAATAATCCTGTTTCTTTCCACCCTTCCTCTGTAGAAAGAAAATCACTCTCACTAGAGGAAAGATTTGCGTAACAGGAAGAACAAATGAAGAAACTAAGGAGGATGAATGCAGAACTACATCAAAGTAGTCTTCCTCCTAAGCGTGCTGGAGCCAGTCAGCCAAGTGAATTTGTTTCCGCTACTAAAAAGGATCAGGAGTATCCTTCTTTATTAGTACATCCTCACAGGTCTAATCCAATGGGTCAAGTGCAACCACAATTGGCAGTGCTACCATCAGCTATATTACCAGCTACCATACCTGTCCCATCTCCAGTCAGAACACCTGTTCAGGTCCATGATCAACTGGATGATTCTCAAAAGTTAATAACTACTATTGAGTCATTAACAGCTTGGTTGGAGGCTATAGAGGAAAAATGAGCTCAAATTAAACCAGAAAAGAGTGCTTACCCTCAATGGGTTGATGATATACCTACCCCATCAAATTTTGAAAGTACCACATTCCCAATCATTAATGGTTCAGGAGATCCAGAGAAACACTTAAAACATTTTGTTTCTCGTTGTGATCCAATGATGGGAACCCCTCAGCAACAAGAAGCAGTTATTCTTCGGTGCATTGTACACTCATTACATGGACCTTCTTTTGTATGGTACACAAGCTAGAAAACTCGATCAATGACCAGATTGGAAGATCTTCGTCAATGATTTCTTCTTCAGTTCAGTTCCACGTTGCCAAAGACAACATTGTTTGATCTTATAAACTGTAAGAAAAGGGAGAATGAAAGGGTTTCATATTTCATTGCTCGCTGGAAGAGATTAATATATTTTCTATGTTTAGAACACCCTCAAGAGGAACTGTTTCCAATCTTTGTGGAAAATTTTCATGATGAATTATGCACGGCGTTGATCACTGTGAAATACACAAGAGGGTTTCGAGACCATACTTCAATCACTCAGCAGATAAAAGATTCTCTTATAAAGACTAAGGATAAAGCTTGTGTAATTACATCAGCTCCAAGAAAGAGAATGGGTTGAGAAGAGACTCCTACAGTCATGCTTAATCACGCACTTGTACCTGCTTCTACCTCATGCTTTCATCTTCTCGAAGGTCTCCACCTCTAGAGCATCAGCAACAGAGACCGTTTCGTCAATAAAATCAAAGTGATCAAAGATGGAAATAGTTTGATGACTTAAAGAGAAATGTTTATACTTTCCGAAATGAACATGTTCCTGGATACATCATTTTGGATTTAGAGACTTATTTGGTTCAGCTGCCAAGGCCCTAAATGCCACACAAAGAAGGATATGAAGACTGTAAGAACCCGGTTCTTAATTTTGAGGTACGAGCTCCTCTTTTCACTTTTACTTAAGTGTTTTTGAGAAAATAAGGAAAATGGGGAAAAATCCTAAATTTCATAACTACACACCGTGTACTTTTTCCACACGTCGTGTACTTTTTGGCCGTGTGGAAATGAGTACACAGGGTGTGTGCCCATGTCGGCGATGAAGGGTGTAAGAACCAACTACACGCCATGTAGTGGTACCTTACACACTGTGTAGTCAGTCGGCAGGACAAAAAGTAAGGCATTGGAACTGCCTCCAGCTGGGTAACAGTACACACTGTGTACTTAGGAGTACATGTCGTGTACTCATGTTGATGGGTGAATAGTGTGGGGTGCCGCCAGGGGAACAGATAAATGAAGGGATTACACGCCTTGTAATTGGAAGTAAATGTCGTGTACATTGTTTTGTTTTGCTTAAAATGGGTAGTAGCCTCCCATGTTCACAGGGAAGTCTTAGGACCAGATGGGTGGAGCCAGAGAGTTGGATGAATCTTTGAAGATCCGTCGGGCACGCGTTTGGAATCCGTTTCCACCTTGGGAGATCTCGTTGGAACCGTATGGGTAAGCCCTCTCATCTCCATGAGCCGTTCTTGCCAATTCATCCCCAAAAGAAATATTTTTGAGTTTAAGTGGGTTTTCTACATCATCATATCTATGACGTTCTTGGACATTTTGGGAATCAGCATTTGTGTATAACGATCGTTGCCGTTTAAGGTAGGTGGCTTGGTGTTTATTTCCTACTATTGTGCGTTTTGTGCGTTTTTACTTCCACGAACCCATGTTGGGGTGTCGTGAGGCTAAGGATGTGGCTATTTTAAATTACCTAGAACTGTATAGGTGATTAAATGTTATATTAAAATTTTTTGTGGGATCCTTTCTTGAATCCAGGACCACCCCGGAGGTGCGTTCCTCTGTTTAGTCGTTAGGCTAGGATACCCAAGGGTATGCCTCAAAAATAGTAAGTGTAGAATTTCCTTCAGAGGAATTTCTTGTTTACTGCATATTTACACATTGGGCATTACCCGTTTAACTGTTTATCCTGAAGGAAATGTTGTGATTAGCTTGAGGGCACTATACTATTTAGCATGAGGGCAGTAGTTACTTCGGCCTGAGGGAAACTTCATCCATGACTGAGTGTAAAAGACTCTGTTCCTGAGGGCGACGCTTCCTACCCCTGAGGGAAAAAATATGTTATGCCTAAGGGTAGTTTCTTGTGTTGGCACTCTTTACCTGAGGGTAGGGTTTTACATGTCCGAGGACATTAGTTGTTTCTTAGAATATTCACTGTGCTGATATGGATAATTAAAGGTATTAAATGAATATTAAAATGGCAATATAACTGGTTATGTTAGTTACATTTCGTACTACTTACTTTATTGCTTTTTACTACTGCACACTGTTGTTGAATGTTTTACACATAGTTGAGCATGGGCCTTTAGTGGGTTCCTACTGAGATATATTTTTCACACACCCTGTTTGGGTCACGCTTTTCGGCCCAAACAGATTTCGTTGCTGCAGGTGTAGATAGGGGAAAGAGTCCCTATACATGTACTTGACTGTTGCTGGGGAGTATTAGGGCATGGGACCGAGCATAGTCTCGTGATGCCACTGCCAGCTGTTCTGTAGTTTTTTGCTGTAATCTGCTTTTGGTTGTACTATATTGATGTATAACATGTTCTGGCTATTTTCTTAGAACATGTGACATGTAGAATCATTACCTATATATATTGGATGTTATATCCACTACAGTCGTTTGTTTCAGTTGTGTATGGTTTACTGCTTCCACTGTTTATTGTATGATTATATTTATATTTCGCTATGCTACACTTTGAAAAATGAGGGCATAGTTTCCCCACTATCCGATCTGGGCCCTCACTGCTAGTCGACAGCCTCTGGCATTTTGGGAAATGCGCTTGAGGTCATGTGGCGAACCGGGTTCAGGGCACCCGTTGAGTGGCACTTGGATCCGGGATGTTACAAAGTGGTATCCGAGCGGTTCCTTTCTTGACTTATTGTTTTGAGCCTTAGTTAGGGATAGGACGGAACGGTAGTTGGTAATAAGCTATGCTCGGTCATAGCTAACTCATGTACAGGGAAAATCTGGTCATCCTCGTATTGCAATTTTACTGATTTTTCAATTTAGAGTTGATATGACTTTCACCGTTGGGTGACGCACTTGTGATTGTGTTGTTTATATTTTATCTCTGGGTTCTATATAGTTGCAACCCGATGAGATGAGGGTATGCCATCTCATGCATCATATATGCACATTCTAGGAATCACATTCCATGCATAGTTCCATGCCATGTATGTGCATTAAAATTTACATCCTGTTGTGAGAGTTGTTATGCTAGAAAAGAAAGCCGATGTGATAGTTTCTTTAGTAGAATACCTACTGTGTGAACTATTTAATGAATGGATGCCAAAAATTGGTTTTTGGGGAGTATGGGCCCCCATCGACTAGAATATGTTGGATCATTGACTGTTTATTTTGTTATAACACAGATAAGATGTAAAACAATGATTCGCGGGGAGTATGGGCCCTCACGGGTTGGAATTTGACATTTAGGTGTTGGTTTTCATTTTTTTCTGGGTTCCGGAGAAGTTTCTGAGGCATACTGTCTGGAAATCCAGAATACACGCCATGTGGTATATTAAACACGCCGTGTATGTTCTTCTGTTTGGGAAGAAAAATGAACTTTTTGATTACACGCCGTGTAGTCTCTTCCCGTGTCACAAACTATGTGGGCAGTGACACGAGGAAGGGAAATGCTAGGGAGAATACTCCGTGTACCGAATACACACACCATGTAGCGTTGACCTGGAGTCCGGCCGTGCAATTAACAACACGGGTCGGTGAACTCTTTTCCCGAACATGCCGTGTCAATGAAGAACACTCCGTGTAGTGTAACCTGGGGACTTGGCCGTGAAACTAGAAACACAGGTCGCTGTCACTGTTCCTTGAACACGCCGTGTACCTGTGGGACACGCCGTGTAGTCTTCTCCGAGGACAGACCGTGTGGACTTAACCATTTGACCGAAGATGGGGTGATGTACATTCCGTGTGTGGGTGTAAGCACGCCGTGTAGTATTTAGACGAGTAGTCGGCCATGTCACAAATGGCACGGGCAGTTTGAAATAACACCATACACGCTGTGTGATGGTTACACACGCCGTGCAGTTTAGTTGAATGGGAGCCGTGTGGCGTAGCCATGTGGAAGGACCTGGGTAGGGGAAGGGAATTCAAGTACATGCCGTGTAGTCAGCATACACATTGTGAAGTCTTGTTTTTCAAAATTTTAAATTCTTTCTTCTTTTTGTTCCCTTTGGGTTTCTTCATTTCCGGTATTTGATAATCTTGTTCTAAGGTGTGCGTTTGACCTTGTAGTGTCATGCCTCCTAGACAACCACGTGTTGCCTGCCAAGAGAGCGGCAACGAGTATACTCTAGAGATAGTGGGCCATGGGCTACCAGTTAATCGTTCATTAGAGCTAGATGCGGCGCCCGCTGCTATACTCGACACAGGCGCAAAGGTGCAGTTCCGTGAAGGCTTTATGTGCTTCATGTAGACATTTTAGGGAGCACCGCATGCTACCACATCTATGGTTGAGATGAATCGTATCTTCCAGCAGCAGCATCCGCCTATGTTTTCAGGGGATGGCAGACCACAGGCTGTAGAGTGTTGGCTAGGGTCGATGCATACTATTTTTGTGCATCTTGAAACGCCTCCAGGGCGGAGGTTCAAACTCATGACATACATGCTGCGTGATTCCACCAAGAGGTGGTGGGATGTTACCACCCAGTCAGAGCATCACAAGGACATGGCGTGGGAATATTTCCAGGAAGTCTTCTACGACTTTGTTTTCCCAAAGACACTGAGGGAAGATAGAGCTTGAGAGTTCATGAATCTGCAGCAGGGTGTTATGTCGGTGATGGACTATTCATCTCTCTTTACTGAGCTTCAGTACATTGCACTTATGTTGGGGGAGATGAGATGCTGAGAGCCATACATTTTGAGGATGGTCTTCGGTATGACATCCGGGCATTGGTGAATTTTTTCAGTTTGCCTACTGTACATGCTATTCTGAACCAAGCGCTGATTACAGAGATGAATCTGCAGGAAGCTAGTCGTGTGGGCCAGTGCGGTTCAGCATCAGTCACTGGTATTATTTCTGCAGGCAAGAGGAAGATACAGATGGACTTCTCTCAGGGTAGCAGTACCAGTTAGAAGAATGCTTCAGGAGGGCCGGTCATGTGCTACCAGTGCGGTAGAGAGGGGAACAATAGAACGCAGTGTCCACAAGACCCAGTGGAGTGTCGTGCTTATGGCAAGATCGGTCATCTGCAGCGCTTTTGCAGAGCATTTCCACCAGTGGCTAGTTGGAGGGGTTCTGTGCAGACTCCGCATGCGGGAGCAGGACCAGTAGCTTCTTACCAGTCAGGGAAATAGAATGGGTCAGGGCATGCAGGCAGAGATGGTGGTCGTGGACATGGTAGTCAGACACCAGGATATCAGAGGCAGCAGGGCGGGACAACTCAGGGTAGTTAGGCTGTGTCGTAGGGCCATGGCACTGGGCAGGCACGTGTGGTGCAATAGGCCCAGTAGGAGCAGGATCCCGGACCTTCTACAGTGAGAGGTATTATCTTAATAGCTTATATTTTATCTTCAGTACATTTTTATTTGGGCGCTACACATATATTCATATCATTACCCGTTGCGGAGAGCCTTGGGCTCTATGTTTCTTCTTCTTCTGATGTTATGATGCTAGACACTCCGTTGGGGACTAGAACTGCATGTGTACGTCAGTGCAAGGAGTGCCCCCTTGAGGTTGGTTGGTGTCACTTCATTTGGGACCTCTATGTATTAGAGATGACAGCTTATGACGTCATTCTCGGGATGGACCGGTTGGTTCCCTTTTGAGCCTTTTTAGACTGCTATCGCCGCAGGGTGGGTTTCACGTCACCAGAGGGCGGGGAGTTTCTATACAAGGGCGAATGGGATTTTCAGGCGAGTCGAGCTGGACCAGAACATCATGGGCGAGGTGGAGTCACAGCCCAGATTGCGGGTTTGTATCTGGATGATCAGGGGTCTTGTAAGACGGATTTCCCTCCAATAGTTGATCGGTTCAGAGATGTCTTCCCAGATTACTTTTCGGGTCTACCTCTAGAGCGAGAGGTGGATTTCTCTATTGAGATTTTACCAAGGGCAGCACCGGTTTCCATTCCACCTTATTGGATGGCTACATCTGAGTTTAAGGAGCTAAAAAGGCAGTTAGAGGAGTTATTGGCAAAGGTGTTTATCCGACCCAGTACTTCTCCTTGGAGTTCTCTGGTCCTTTTTGCAAAAAAGGAGGATGGTACCCTCAGAATTTGTGTGGATTATCGGAAGGTGAACCAGTTTAAGGTTAAGAACCGATATCCATTGCCAAGGATTGATGATCTTTTTGATCATCTTCGTGGATCAAGTGTGTTATCGAAGATTTACTTGAGATCAGGATATCATCAGCTGCATGTGAGACCATCGAATATACCGCTTATAGCCTTTCGAAGCAGATATGGTCTATACGAGTACATGGTTATGCCGTTCGGACTCACGAACGCGCCAACAGTTTTCATGGCTCAGATGAATCGTGTGTTCCATCCTTATCTCGATTCTTTTGTGGTAGTATTCATGGACGACATCTTGGTGTACTCTCACACTCAACATGACCATGCCACACATCTTGAGATCGTATTGAGTACACTGAGAGAGAATCGACTATATTCTAAGCTCTCAAAGTGCCACTTTTGAATGGACCAGATACACTTCCTGGGTCATATCATCTCGGAGGCAGGAGTTTCAGTAGACCAAGAGAAGGTGAGAGCATTAGTTTCTTGGGAGCAGCCTAAGAACGTGTTCGAGGTACGGAGTTTCTTAGGGCTGGATGGGTACTACAGACATTTCATAGAGGACTTCTCCCACGTAGTAGCGTCGTTGACGGGTTTAACTAAGAAGTGTGTGAAGTTCTTTTGGTCGGATGCTTACGAGACAACTTTTCATAACCTGAAGGGAAGGTTAACATCCACACCAGTCCTGATCCTCCTGGATCAAAGGGAAGAGCTATACAGTTTACTGTGATGCATCAGGTATTGGGCTGGGAGCAGTGTTGATGCAGGGTGATCGAGTTGTTGCGTACGTGTCTCGGTAGTTGAGGCCACACGAGAGAAATTACTGACGCATGATCTCAAGTTGGTTGCAGTTTTTCATGCGTTGCGCTGTTGGAGACATTTTCTCTTGGGAGAGCGTTTTGTGGTTTTTACCGACCACAAGTGCCTCAAGTATATCTTTACTCAGTGTGACTTGATTTTGAGGCAGAGAAGGTGGGTCGAGTACCTACAGTCCTTTGATTTTGAGATTTCCTATACACCTGGTAAAGGTAATGCAGGTGCTGATGCATTAAGCATGAGGACTCAGATGCAGGCGATGCAGGAGGCCAGTGGTGAGTGGCAGCTCCTGGCTTTGCCCTCTGAGATGCATTTGGAGGTGCATGACAGTTAGGGGAAAACTTATCTTTCCTCTTTAGCTGTGACTTCTACCCTCTTGGATATAGTGAGGATGAGATAACTACCTGATTCAAAAGGCCTAGTTCTATAGGTGTCAATGGAAAGTGAGGACCCTCTTCCTGGTTGGACGATAGGCGATGATCTGATTTTTCATTTCCATGGACGGGTGTGGGTTTCAGTGGATATACGTGAGGAGCTGATGCAGGAGTCTCATGCTTCAGTTTGGGCAGTTCATCCCGGGGTTACCAAGATGTATAATGACTTGAGACGTATGTATTGGTGGCTGGGTATAAAGGGAGATATAGCTGGTTTTGTTACGAGGTGTTCCACCTATCAGCAGTTAAAGGCAGAGCCTCAGAGACCAGCTGGGCTGTTACAGCAGTTACCCATCCCCGAGTGGAAATGGGATGATGTCACGATGAATTTTGTGACCCGGTTACCAAGGTCACCTAGAGGCAATGACGTTGTGTGGGTTGTTGTGGATAGACTCACAAAGGTGGATCACTTATTGCCGATCAAGGAGACTTTCAGAGTAAGCAAGCTCGGGAAGCTGTATATCCGAGAGATCGTACGTCATCATGGAGTTCCTCGTTCTATTGTTTCAAACAGAGACGCCTGTTTTACGTCTCGTTTCTGGAAGAGTTTTCTGAGGGAGCTAGGTATACAGGTGATTCTGAGCACAGCTTACCACCCTCAAACAGATGGCCAGTCAGAGCGTATGATACAGGTGCTTGAGGACATGCTGCGTGCATGTGTCCTAGACTTTGGGGGCTCTTGGGAGAAGCATACACCCTTGGTCGAGTTTGCTTATAACAATAGTTTTTAGGCAACTATTAAGATGGCACCATATGAGGTTTTATATGGTAGGCCATGAAGATCACCTTTCTGCTGGTTAGAGGCAGGTAATGGAGCTTTACTAGGGCCACAGCTCGTGTTGGAGACTTCTGAGCAGGTCCAGTTGATTCAGAAGCGGATGGCTACCATGAAGTCTCATCATAAATCTTATGTTGATCACCGGAGATGACCTTTGGAGTTCGTGGTTGGGGATATGGTTTTATTGCGTGTTTCACCGAGGCTGGGACACAAGCGGGTCCGGAGATAGGGTAAACTTTCACCGAGGTGTGTGGGGCCATTTGAGATTCTGGAGAGATTCACTCTGGTTGCCTACCGATTGCAGTTACCACAGCAGTATGAAGCCATGCAGGACGTCTTCCATGTGTCTCGGTTGCTTCGCTATCATTCAGACCCTTCTCACACCTTTCAGCCAGATGAAGTTGAGCTGGAAGAAGATGCATCTTTCGAGAAGCATCTGATTCGTATTGTTGACAGGAGCACGAAGGTTCTCCGAGGCTGGTCAGTTCCTCTCGTACGGGTTCTATGACAGCATGGCCGAGTGCAAGAAGAATCCTGGGAGCGGGAGACCAATGTACGTGCTCAGGGGCTGGAGTTATTTACGGCCTTATCTTCATCACCCTTGGAAGGGCAATTTGGGGATGAATTGCTTTAAGGTGGGATGTTTGTAAGAACCCTGTTCTTAATTTTGAGGTACGAGCTCCTCTTTTATCTTTTCCTTATGTGTTTTTGAGAAAATAATGAAAATGGGGGGAAATCCTAAATTTCATAACTACACAACGTGTACTTTTTCCACACGCCATGTACATTTTGGCCGTGTGGAAATGAGTACACAGGGAATTTTCCCATGTCAGCAATGAAGGGTGTAGGAACCAACTACACGCTGTGTAGTGGTACCTAACACGCGGTGTAGTCAGTCGGCATGACAAAAAGTAAGGTGGTGGAATAGCCGCCAACTGGGCGACAGTACACGCCGTGTACTCAGGAGTACATGCAGTGTACTAATGTCGACGAATGAACAGTATGGCGGTGCCTCCAAGGGAATAGTTAAATGAAGGGAGTACACGCTGTGTACTTGGAAGTACACGCCGTGTACTTTGTTTTTTTTGCTTAAAATGGGAAGTAGTCTCCCCTGTTCATAGGGAAGACATAGAACTGTACTGGAGGAGCGGAAGAGTCAGCCGAATCTTCGAAGATCGGCCGGGCACGCGTCTGGAATCTATTTCCTCATTGGGAGATCTTGTTGGAACCGTACGGGTAATCCCTCTCATCTCCTTGAGCCATTATTTCCAATTCATCCCCTAATGAAAGTTATTTGAGTTTAAGTGGGTTTTCTTCTTCATCAGATCTATGACATTCTTGGAAGTTTCGGGTATCGGTGTTCGTGTATAACTATCGTTAGCGTTTAAGGTACGCGGCTTGGTGTTTATTTCCAACTGTTGTGCATTTTGTGCATTTTTACTGCCACGAACTCATGTTGGGGTGTTGTGAGGCTGAGGCCGTGGCTATTATAAATTACCTAGAACAGTATAGGTGATTAAATGTGATATTAAAATTTTGTGTGGGATCGTTGCATGGATCCAGGACAACCTCGGGGGTGCGTTCCGTTGTTTAGTCATTTGGAAAGGATACCAGAGGGTATGCCTCAAAAGTAGTAAGTGTAGAATTTCCTTGAGAGGAATTGCTTGTTTACTGCATATTTACACGTTGGGCATGAACAGTTTACCTGTTTAGCTTAATGGAAATGTTGTGATTAGCCTGAGGGCACTGTACTATTTGGCCCGAGGGCAGTAGTTACTTCGGCCTGAGGGAAACTTCTTCCGTGCTTGAGGGAAATATACAATGTGCTTGAGGGCGATGCTACCTATGCCTGAGGGAAAAAATCTGTTATGCCTGAGGGATGTTTCTTATGTTGGAATTCTTTACCTGAGGGTAGGGGATTACATGTCCAAGGACATTAGTTATTGCTTAGAATATTCACTGTGGTGATATTGATAAATAAATGGATTAAATGAATATTAAAATGGCAATATAACTGGTTAAGTTAGTTACTTTTCGTACTGCTTACTTTATTTCATTATACTACTGCACACTGTTGTTGCATGTTCTACACACTGTTGAGCACGTGCCTTTGATGGGTGCCTACTAAGATATATTTCCGACACCTTGTTTGGGTTATGCTTTTTGGCCCAAACAGATTTCATTGATGTAGGTGTAGATTGGGGAAACAGTCCCTATATAGGTACATGATTGTTGCTAAAGAGTAGCAGGGCATGGGATCGAGCCTAGTCTCACGATGCCGCTGCCAGCTGTTTTTTTGAGTTTTGATGTACTCTGCTTTTGGTTGCACTGTATTGATGTATAACATGTTCTGGCTGTTTTCTTAGAACTTGTGACATGTAGCATCATTACCTATATAGATTGGTTGTTATATCCAATGAAGTCGTTTGTTTTAGTTGTGTATGGTTTACTACTTCCATTGTTTGTTGTATGTTTATATTTATATTCTGTTGTGCTACACTTTGAAAAATGAGGGCATTGTTTCCCCACTATCAGACTTGGGCCCTCACTGCTAGTTGGCAGCCTCTGGTGTTTGGGGAAATGCGCTTGAGGTCATGTGGAGAACCGGGTTCGGGGCACCCGTTAAGTGGCACCTGGATCCGGGATGTTACAAAGACTGTCCCAATTATTTCCCATTTAATTAGATTTTGAGGCATCCCATTCAAGAGTGTTTTGTCTCATAGGACCACCTAAAGAAAAAGGTCGACTCGGGGGAAGTCAAATTGAAGGGTTCTTCATCTCAAGTAGCATGTGTTACTGCTACAGATCCAGAATAAGGAGGTGAGTGGCATGAAGTCAAAAGAAGAAATGCTCAAAAATATGATGATTGGATGGTCAAGAAAAATGATTAATCGAACTCATTCCATTTTTCGAACACAATTGATGAAACCAATTGTGTCTTCTCTTTTATGTGCCGTAGTGAAACCTCCATCAGAAGAAAAATCCTCAGAAGGGCAGCGTAATTCAAAGAAGAAAGAAGAATCAGATGAAGATGAGTATGTGTCAAAGCCCAAGCTGTCTTTGACTCTAGAAGATTTCATGCCATCTACATCAAAGCAACGGGCACCACCCCACCAATCAAAACAGCCTCAATTGGCCAGTCAGGCATAGTCTTCATTTAATGAAGAGATGATCTTTTGTTCTGTTAATATGATTCACCTAATAGATCCTTACGACAGTTGCAGTTTTGATTTCGATGAGACTAAATTACCTGTATCAAAACGAGGGAGTAGAGGAAGTTCCAGGGGCCAGGGATATAGAAGAAGACGTGGATATCCCAGAAACCACTATTCCAATTCTACCCCTGCAAGAACTGTGCATGTAGCAGAAACTCATGGCATAGCCCTTTAGCATTCTCAGCAAGAACAGACAAGTTCTTCCACCAGTAATAGATTCCATCCTGGAATAGTTTTTATGGAAGATCAGTTGGAGGTTAAACATATATCCTCTGAATGAATAAATGGATCTAATGGGTCCAATTTTACAAATCCATGAATATTGCCAACTCCTATCCCGATACAAGAATCATCATCTTCCAAATCACCTGCTAAACCACATGTTCCTATTGGGAAACATAGACCTCTGGATCAAAAGTATGATGTATTGAAACACCTGGCCCAAGTACAGGCCATGTAATCAATTCTGGAGGCATTGAATCTATCAAAGTATTATTGGGAGGCACACATTGAGGCTTTGTTAAGTCCTCAAGAATTTGAGACTGAAATTGCTGCAGCTGAAGTCTACCATGTAGAGCATAATCCTGAAGAATGTCATGCAGTGATATCATTCACGGATGAAGATGAAGATGATGTCGTGCATGGTCATTGCAGACTATTGTACTTATCTGTAAAGGTCAATGGTGCCAATATCTGAAGAGCTTTTATTGATAATGGTTCAGGAGTCAACCATATCTCCATTCGTACACATCATCGACTGGGACTCACCGAATCTAATTTATCTTCTTCTACATTGATGTTGCAAGGGTATGATAAATATGAACAAGGACTACTGAGTGAGATTTCACATAGAACACAGTTTGGTGACCTTTTATCCAATTCGGATTTCATGGTAGTTGATCATGATACAGCTTTCAATATTTTTCTTGGTAGAACCTAGTTAAATCATCATGCAGTTATCCCTTCATCATACCATCAATGTCTTAAATATTTTATCACTGGTCAAATTGGGACATTTTATGGTGATAAATCCACATTCAAGACATGTGAATCTCGATATATTGAAGCGGAATTATATCACATGAAGGGAGAGGAGAAATCTTCAACAAAGGAAGTTTCCAAAATTAATGCTCCATTTGGTTTGGAAAAGATTCTAGTAAATCCATTTACACATATGAGTTAAGATTATGTGCTGCCTATCAGTCAAATTGACAGGATAGACCCAGATCAAAATACTCTTATGGAAAGATCCATATTGTCAATTATGGTAGTTGAGCCAGACAACATGGGAGAAATTGGTGATCCACCAAGCAGTGATGAAAGCTCAAATGGGGATGTCTTCAGTTCATCTTCTGAAATCCATCAAGTCTATACTTCACCAATCAGGCCAGAATAAGTTATAGAAAGATCAGAGGTGAATAATGATGTCGATTCACAATCCATCATATCCTCTTTATTACCCAGGGAAGACCCTTCATCATTAATTGGGTCAAAAAGGGAAGCTTCTTCTTGAAGATATTAAAATTTTAACATATCTTCTGATCATGGAAATTCAGCTTCATCATCTACTATGCATGTAGATACAGAAGAAACAACACATGTTTAAGAAGAAGGAGAAGAATATCTCAGGGATGCTCCATAATAATTTGAGGAACGTATCTCTTCCACCGTGGATGAACTCAGAGAAATAAATCTAGGTACTGATGAATATCCACTCCCCCAATTTAATTAGTGTGCCCATGACTCTTGAAGAACAAGAGACATTTATTTCTTTTTTAATGAAAAATCGGGCCATATTTGCTTGGAATTATGCAGAGATGCTAGGGCTTGATCCTGATGTTTCTACTCATCATTTGGGTTTGCTAGAAGAACATTGAGGATTTAAGAAAGCCGTGAGAAGAACACACCCAACCCATGCTTCCAAAATTAAAGCTGAAGTGGATAAGTTTATCAAAGATAACATAGTCAGAGAAGTTCAATATCCCAATTGGTTGGCTAATATTGTCCCTTTGAAGAATAAGAAAGAGAGAAATAGAGTTTTCATTGACTTTAGAGATCTTAATCGGCATTGTCATAAAAATGATTTTTCGGTTCCGAATAATGAACTCTTGATTGATGCAACAGCTAGCTATGAAGCACTTTCCTTCATGGATGGATATTCTGGATATAATCATATCTGAATGGCTCTAGATGATGAAGAATATACAGCCTTTAGAGCCCCTAAGGGTGTGTTTTGCTATCCGGTAATTCCCTTTGGCCTAACGAATGCTGGCGCAACATATCGGCGGGCCATGCATCGTATCTTCAAGACCTTTTACGGAAGTTTGTTGAATGATATGCACACGATTTGGTGGTTAAATCCAAGAAACGTTCTAATCACATGTCTGATGTGGAAGTCATTTTCCGCAAGCTTCGACATCAAAATTTGAATATGAACCCCTTAAAATGTTCATTTGGGGTAACCTTAGGAAACTTTCTCGGCTTTGTTGTGCACCACAGTGGTATCGATGTCGATCCTGAGAAGACTATGTCAATACATGGTATGTCACCTCCTCGAAATTTGAATGAATTGAGAGGGCTTCTGGGATACTTAGCCTATATTCGGTGATTAATTGCCAATTTGGCACGCAAAAGTCTACCCTTCACAAACTGATGAAAAATGGAGTCACATACCAGTGGGATGAAGATTGTAAGGAAGCATTCGACATTCTCATGAAATACCTCCTGAGTCCAGAGGTACCAATGCCACCTATTGATGGATGACAACTTATCCACTATGTGACAGCCCTAGAGCGATCATTGGGAGCTTTTCTTGCTCAGAAGAATGATTCTTGGAATGAAAACAGTCTCTACTTCCTCAGTCGGACAATGCTAGAAGTAGAAACTCGATATTCAAGTATTGAGAAGTGCTGCCTCGCATTAATCTTTGCAGTTAAGATGTTGAGACATTATCTGAAACATCACGAGGTCCAATTGGTATCTCACAATAACCCTCTAAAATACATCTTCAGTCGTCCAATGCTTGCAGGATGTCAGGAAAGGTGGGCAATTATTCTAAAGAAGATTGATATTCAATATGTATCTCAAAAGGAAATAAAGGGCCAAGCTCTGGCTGATTTCCTTGCTGATAATTCTTCAGTTAAAGATACATCTGTAGATATTAAACTCCTTTCTGAGGAAGTCCTCTCTATTCAAGATAGTCCTCATGTCTAGGAAATGTATTTTGATGGTGCTTCCAGAAGTCCAACTGGGAATAAAATGGAAGACCATAAATCCAACAAAGTTGGGTTAGGATTCATTCTCAATTATACAGAAAAGGCAGTGTTACCTTATTCCTTTTTTACTATATAAATGTGGTACCAATAATTCAGCGGAATACCATGTTCTCATTACAGTCTTGGAGTTGGCGCTTCATGCACATGTGAATCACTTAAAAGTGGATGGTGATTCAGACCTGGTAATCAAACAAGTCAATGGGGATTATGCAATCAGAAAAGAAGAATTGATCCCTTTGTATGATTTTGTCAGAGAGTTAATGGTAGAATTTCTTACAGAACCGACATTTTCTTATGACCCGCGATCACAAAATTCTCTGGTTGATGCATTGGCTAACATATCCATAGCTCTAGCAGATCCAGGTCGGGGTGAGACAGGCATCAGCATTGCCCACCATTGTACAATTTCACCTTATGTTCAAAACAGAACAAAGGAAATTAATGAAATTAGTCCCATTCTTGAACTATATGTTCATACTACAAGATGGATGACACCTATCAGGGAATACATTCATTATGGAACACTTCCACCTGATAGAGATGGGAAAGAACAAATCTGGTGACGTGTGGTCAATTTTACCCATTAGGATTGCCCAGATCACCTAGAGAAAATTCTCTACATGCGTGGTTTTGATGGATTTCTCTTCAGATGAATTTATGGTGAAGAGACAATGGCTGTCATGAATGAAGTACAAGCAGGAGTCTGTGGGGCCCACCTGTCTGGACATAGACTGTCTGATCAAATACGAAGTCTCAGATATTTTTGGATCTCAATGATACAAGATTGTCTTGATTTCATGAAGAAGTGTCATTCATTCTAGGTACATGGAAATTTCATTCATCAAAACCCAGAGTTGCTTCATTCAGCTAAATACTCGTGGCCATTTTCCACATGGGGAATGGATGTGGTGGGACCTTTCCCTTAAACTACAGCCAAGAAATTTATTATATTGTTTCTGCTACTGATTTCTTTTCCAAATGGGAAGAGGCAATACCTCTCAAGGAAGATAGTTCTAAATGCATTGTTAGCTTCATCATGTCTAACAACATTACCAAATTTGGTGTCCCTCATACCATATTGACGGACAATGGCACTAAATTTTGTTCATCTGAGGTGAAGAAATTGTATCAAGAATACAACATCAAATCCAATCATTAATCTCAGTATCATGCAGTGGATAATGGCCAGATAGAAGCCTTCAACAAGACTATATCAAACATACTACAAAAGATGGTGGATAAGGATAAGAATTCATGGCCTGAAAAAGTCATTCATGCTTTATGGGCTTATCGGACCACCACCCACACAACAATGCGGTCAACTCCATATTAACTAATATATGGATCATAAGTAGTTTTTCCCATTGATGTTCAATTACCTTCACTCAGAGTTTCCAATTGTGATCAGGCATCTACAGATGAACAATCTCAAAAGTGATTGGATGAGTTGGAATGACTAGACGAGAAAAGATTATTCTCCTTGCATCACTTAGAAGTCTATCAGAATCGAATTCCATGAGCTTTGAACAAAAAAAATTCATCTTTGTTCTTTCACTCTGGGAGAATTGGTATTGGTTCTCAGAACTCCAATGATACCAAGAACGAAACCTCCCAAGCACGAACCAAAATGGGAAAGACCTTATTTAATACATAAGGTCTACTACAATGAAGCATATTCTTTAATCTCAATGGATGGAGAACTCATCCTGACTCCAACCAATGATATATTTCTGAAGAAGTATTTTGTATAAATACAAAATATTGTATTACATCCTAGCTACATGATGTTAAACTATATATAAGTCCCTTAACATCCAACATGATGTTAAACTGTGCGGTCCATGCATATGACCTTAAAATATTTGCATCCTTTTCGTCCTTGATACATGAAGTTAAACTGTATAGTCCCCATTGTCCAACATGACGTTAAACAATATTGTTATATTTGTCCCCACCGTCCTAGAAGCATGACGTTAAACTTTTCGGTCCATGCATATGACCTTAAACTATTCTCATCATCTTAGCTACATGACACTAAATTGTGCGGCACTCCCATCGTACAACATGATGTTAAACTGAATCAGTTCCCTTATTGTCCAAGATGACATTAAACTGTATTTTTTCACACATGACATTAACCTGTGAAAAGGTCTCCAATATTTCATACATGACATTAAACTGTGCGGTCTATGAATATGACCTTAAACTATTCGCATGTCCCTTATGTCCAGAATGACATTAAACTGCACCATTTGCGGTCCTTGTATACGTCCTTAAACTATTTACATGTTCAATTCGGCTAACATGATGATTAACTATGTCCATTCTGTCTTTACTGCATGAAAAATAACTACACTATCCCCCATCATCCTAGCTACATAACGCTAAACAATAAAGAAGTTTGTTATTATCTAGCATGACATTAAACTATATTTTGTCCCTGCTACATGACATTACACTATGCATCACTGATAATCCTCCCTGTAAGACTTTAAACAGCATAGTCCTTTTTTGGGTCCAATATGAAATTAAATTGTGCATCGTTAGGGTTGTTGCTACCTCTTGTTTCTCACACCAAGTTTAACTCATGTGATCTTAGAGAAAACTTCAACCATAACATTCTCTCTGGGCCGCTAAGCATGCCTAAGTGCCAACACCATTATTTTAGAACGTTGTTCCTAAAAAACATCTTGATCATTATTTCAATCTTTAATTGAACTACACTGACATTGATCCTTACCTTCTAGGCTAGTTACGTAGGCAACCTCTTGAGGTTCAAGCCCAAAACAAATATTCACACATCGGTTCACTTTCGTCTCATACAATGTTGACTTGTGAAACTGCCCCCTAGAACCAATATTTTTACATTGGCTCACCGTTTTCCTTGCTATATGACGTTAAGATATACAACAATCTTTGTCCAGTATTACAATAAACTACGACATTCTTTGATACTCTCACCTGAGAGGCAATAATTATTTACAATGATTTCCAATCATGTTAAATTCCAAAGACTACGTGCATACATGGTAATGCCCGAACATTTTATCTTGGGTTAAACCACCATTGCACTAAAGTCCCCTTTTCACCTTTCACATGTACGGACCAAATTTGTACCGAGGGTATTTATAGAACTATGTGGGCTTAATTCCATTCCTTATAGGATACGTATGAACGTTCGAGCATCCCTCAAATCAAGCCCCAAGTCTTTGGGACTAACCCCAAATTCCACTTTTAGTATCTCAGCTGAAAATTCGCTATAAAATACACAATGTATATTCCTTATCATGGTCCGAGTTCTATGACCATAAACTAAGATCTCCAACACTCTTTTCCCACACAACGTTAAACTATATTTCAAGAAGTACGTATGGCTTGATTCTTATCCTTATGGGATACGTAGTGAAGTCCAGCACTTTAATTCAGGACCCACCCACAACATGATTTTGGTTAGTATTTGTCTGTGTATCTTTACAAACATTGGAAAATACCCATTCTTTATGTATCATAACCCTAACCTTAAATATTTTCAGATCTTCATAAACCTTTTTCTTGACTTATGGTTTCATAATTTTTAATACCTAAGAGTTCTTTTTCCTGACTATGCAGCACATGCCCTTAGGAAGCCTTGCATAAGTTGTGTACATAACGGACCTGTCAGCCAAAAGATACTATTATTTGACTATGCAGCTAATTCCCTTAGGCGGCTCTGCATAATTCAACCCTCTAACGGGTTTTTTAAATGGTAGTAACATTATTTTTGAGAGGAAACCCTCTTTTTTCCTTATTTTTCTTAACGACAATATGTAGGGATCTGCAAGATTAGCCATACTCAACATATCTGTCCCATTTTCCATTTTTATGATCTGAAAGTGTTAATGCCTATGGTATATGTTTTCCTTCCATACGTTTGGGTTAGACCTTCGGAGGAGTGACATTCATCCAGTTCCTAAATAATCTTGTTTGGAAATATTTTTTATCCATATTCAATTACCACTTTCCATACAAAAAAAATCTATGATTTGGAAAATTTGAATCTCCATAAACTTTCATTGGATTTTTACCAATAGGAATGTAACTTTATGAGTGTTCTTTTTCTTGAGTATGCAGCACGTGCCCTTAGGCAGCCTTGCATAAGTAGTCTACATAATGGACCTATCAGCAAAAAAATACAATTTATCTGACTATGCAGCCAATGACCTTAGGTGACCTTGCATAATTCAACCCCTTAACGGGTTTGTTAAATAATTGTAACATCATTTTTGGAAACAAATTCTTCTAATTCCCTTTTTCCCTTTTTCATATCATTCCTCAAATTCAAAACTTCTCAAGTCATAGTTTACACATTTCCCTTCATACATAAATATGGTAATATGTTTTCAGATAAATTACCAAGGAATTGAGTCATTATTTATCCATTTGGTCAATGTTATTTCGACCATCAACATTAGCATTTTTATGTCCACGTGCATGACATTAATCTGCCCAAAAAATACAAGGGAACTCTAAATAAAATTCAAGTCCCAGCTTAATAAACATTCAATTTTTTCTGATTTAGGTAATATTGAGAAATTAAGAGATTCAACGTTTGTGGGATTATTCATAATAATCCTAGTAAAAATCAAACTATGCTTACTAGGCCCACTGGCATAGGTAAACTTTAAAGCATGTAATGAAAGCAGGCATGCACAATGGATTGATGATGAAAGTGTTTCTCATTGATGCACAGGGATTAGAAGGATATCCACAGATTGGATTCTCTTCTATTTTTTAGGGAATTACAAGAGGTTGTCAACATAAGTCTTTACTTGACGTACAACATCCTGAGCTTCATCAGATGCTACTTGAAGCTCAGGCACCTGACCAGTCTCGCTCTTCTCAGCCTGATGGAGTGCCTTATTGGCATCTGCAATGGTCTTCTTACCATTTGTTTGAACTCCCTCCAAATAATTATTAAGCTAGATGAGTTCCCTTGTAATAGAAAGTAATTGTTGCTGGAGATTCATATGCTGGATGACTTTTTCCATGATTTTATGCTTCAGTTCCTTCATCTTGGCAGCATAATCAACTTCAGCTTGGGATATCGTAGCTTCAAAGTCACTGATATTGACAGACAGCTTCACCATGTTCAGATCCTCAGGACACTTCTGCTCCTGCTCCCTTTGTAGGATGACTTGTTTCACCGCTGTATAGATCTCTTGATTTCCAAAACCACTAAGTCCTAGCATGACAAACAAGGATGACATCTGGGGAATCTTTATTGGCATCTCTTCTAAAGGCACTTCATATATGATCTTCCATATGTTGTTCCATGCCTTACGTCGTGAGAAACTGAGCGATTTAAGCACTTTTGGGTCAGATTCGGCATCACTGTCACAGGGGGGAGTATATTCATTGATTAATTCACTTAGGGAAGTGTCAAATTCTTCTCCATCCCCCCTGAACCGTGCTTCTTCATTTTCGATTCATATTGGGGAAGAGGCTGAAGCTTCACCTCCAGATCTAACCATTTAAATTAAGGGCCCTGGATAATCAATTAAAAACTTCTGATAGTTTCAAAGGATTAAAAAATTCAATTTTTCTGTCTTGTAAATTAAGTACAGTTACAAAGAAGATGTTATCCCTTACCCAATGGTAAATCAGGAGACTGAGAAGGCTCTTCACCATATTTCCTATCCTCAACAGGATCTTCAAGATGATTTTGGGGATGCTCTATTGGGTTTAGCTCCACTTCAGCTAGTGTTCCTGTAATGGTAGGGTTGACATCAATCTCCACACCCTCTTTAGGAATTGGTAGTTCAGCCGCTTCTTTGGATGAAACTGCACATTTTGATCTGATCATGATCAAATATGTAATAATGAAGTTATTTAGACAGGATGAAGGATAACACCCATGTCCCAAATTTTCTAAATTACATGGAAATTTAACATGATCTATAAACTATTCAAAAGATGTTCCATGTTCCATCAATTCATCTAAGATCACTTTAGAATCCTGTTTAATCTCACCAGTGGGAGAATTTGATGTGTCTTCTTGATGACCTTCATCTTTCCATTCCCGACCTTGGACAGCTTGGTCAGTTAATATAGCAGCGTCAGTTGAAACAGCCACCAGAAGCTATAATGCAAGAAATGAACCTGAAATATCATGGAATGAAAGTCAGACAATGTTTCATTCAACATTTTATGATGCATTTTTAACATATTAGAAGCAGGTTCCTCTCTTCATGTAGCAGTAGCAGGAGGGATACTAGGGGAAGATGCTGGCTCTTCCCAAGAAGTACCCAAGTCAACAGGAGCTTGAGGTTGTTCCCCAGCACCCTCTGTTGTTCTAACAGGAAGATCAGTCCTTTCCCTTAAGGGGGAAATTGAAGAATCCCCTGAAATTTTAGAAAATAACAAAAATGATCAATATTTTATTGATTTAATACTCATAATTTCACAAAGGATTTACCACTAGTAACAAAGCATTTAGCTGTGGACTTCCTCCTTCGAAATCTTTGCTTCTTCAGCTTGATGTGAGTGTCAGCAGCCTCCCTTATTGGTACTTTAATTGGAGATTGGAAGGCCTTTTCCAACTCCCCAGCCACTGCCTACTGGCTCATAGATATTTCACTCGATTCACGGGGAACTTCGGCAGCCGCCCCGATAGTAGTACCACCAGGGCTATAATGAGGTGAAGGAACCTCACTAGTTTCTTTCGTCATAAGCTGCAGGATGAAGAAAATAATTTCCTTAAGTAATGAATCATTGACTTAAATATGTTGCAATGCAAATAAGGAAATAAACATACATCTTCAAGAGCCATATAGTGATGCCACTACTCATCTCTGGAACCTCCAATCCCCTCAGTGTTTCCTCAATCAATCATTTCCTTCACCCACTTGGTGACAGGAATGGAGTCATCAGTGGAATAGATGAGCGTTTCCATGTCTCTGATATATGCTCTCACTTCATCGGGGTTGTTCTCAAAACTAATATCAGTGGAATCCAGGATATTTTCTATCCCAGTGAGATGCAATCCCTCACCCAAGTCCAGCCAGGCAGTTTCAATATCACAATATAAACTTTTCCATGTATGGACAGCCTCTGGTCGTAGATATTTAGATGACTGAGGAGGTCCTATAATCTTCGACTTCAGCTTCTTCTTAGATCCTGAAACTACAGATTGAAAATATTAAAATTAGACTTATTTACTCTATAATGTAATTACCAAAATGACGTAACTCACCAGGAGTTGATGGTGTAGCTCTCTTGATTATAACTGGAGGATTATATCGGGCACGAGGCTTCTTTTCCACTTGTTGCGCCTCATCATCCCCATCTTGGGAATCCGGTGAACCAGTCCTAGATGAAGAATCTGGAGAATCAGCCTTAGGAATGAATGTATCACCTTCATGAGGAAGGATCTCTTTAACTATAGTACTTTCCCTCTTTCCCACATGATAAACCGGATTATTCAGCACCCCTTTGGGGTATGATGCTATCCAGTGTTCGACATACGATGTTGTCAAATTATGTGCCGCTCATTCAACTAGTAGATCAAATACCACCCCTGAGTTCTCTCTTGACGTCAACATCCACAATTGTCAAGAAAACATTGGATCTTGGTCTAATCTGACATGTACAAGGAGAGATTTAGAAATATTTTTCAAGAACTTGAATTGGAACACAAATCTATATAGAACATAGGCCTCGCATATAATTTCCCCATCAATCCTAGCAACCAAGAACACATCTCTAAACTTCAGCATGTACGCCCTCAAGTCCAAGCCGGTGGTTCCATCATCAATAAACCGCCCAGTTGGTAGGTTTCCAAATGGAAAGAAGTTAAATTATTTATACATGCTCAATCTTACCATCATGTCATAGGCATTGAGATCTAAAAGAGAAATTCCAGAAAATAATTGTACTGATGGCCTTAAAGAACTTCCAAGAATTTGTACTCCATTATATAAATTGTATGTCATGAAATGAGTGGTGATCCATCCCCATAAAACATGGAATGGTCCCACTATCCTCAATGGAGATTTACCCTTGAATACATGAAGTAAACTCTTATGAATCTGTGCTAGAATGTGAGTAGCCAACCCAACCATTCTTCCCTCATCAAACCTCGCCACAATAATGAAGGTCCCTGTCCTAACGCCTCCCTTTGAGTCCCTAACTGGCAGAAGATAAATACTAATCCACATAGCCAAGAAGCCCGCCAGACAAGTCTACTTTGGGATCTGTTAATTCACCTCATACCCCCACTTTTCAAACTCTCCTGCTTCCAGAGTTGGCCACAATGTACCAGGAGCATCCCTCTTCTTTGTTTTTGGGAAAGTGGTAGGACGAGTGGGCCTCTTATCCTTGGATTTCATTTTCTTTGATCCCTTCTTCTTTGGCTCGTTCTCTTGTTTCTCAATCAGAAAATTTTCATCCATCTTCCGGATGAATATCATTCCTAGAACAGGTCAAAGAGGTCTCTGAACTCTTGAGCGTATATAGGATTTTGAATAATTCCTGATCTAGAGTAGGAGATTTCTCTGAATCATATCATGTCGCCTTTGGGGGGATGAATTAATCATATATGTCTCCCAAAATTAAAGCCCCTGATATTTTGTGGACATCCCACAGACTGATGTGAACTTCTCCATGGGTCAAATGGAATGAATTGGTTTCTGAGCTCCAATGGTTGAGAATCTCTGGTACGATGTTATCATGTCTGTAAATATACATTTGGCCAACCTATATAGCTTCATATATAGCCACTGATTTCAGATCCTAGACAACTCCGCACACCTTTTCCGTACCCAATATACCCACATCCATGTCGGCTTTACACCACCTCTAGTGTGGAAGTCCCAGCTCTTCTTCCATTCTATGGACTGATCCATCTGAGTGTTTCAGAAGATTGAGAAATGAAAATGAGGTTGTAGCTCAGGCCTATATGGCTTAACATTTGGCGTACAAGGTCTATGATGCATCATGTGTGCATTCTCCACTATTCCAACATTGATAAATTCTCCTCCACATGAAATATTTTTCAAAGCAATGTTGGTATTGTTCTGAAACCAAGACCATGGAACATAATTCTTTGCTTCTGGAATAGTCACTTCTCACAAAATTCCATAACCATTCAAGGGCAGATAGATACTCTGTGGAAAATCAATGTGATATTTCTTCATATACATGGATAGTTCCGGAAGAGTGCTATCACAGATGGTGTAATAATCATGGATGATGATGTTCATCATATCATCATGTCCCTTACATGCCAGTTCATCATTTGTTCCAATTCTCTTGGGAGCTATTGAATTTTCAAAAAAGTTGAATAAATTTACTCTTAAGTGGGTTTAATTTTCTTAAATTTTGTGAAAGAATTCAGAAAATTTTTAAAGGAATTATGGCATGAAAGTCTAAACTTGGTGTGCAAGTGTTGATGTGCCGCGCAAGTGTTGATGTGCTGTGCAAGTTTTTGCCATGCAAGTATCACTGCACAAGTCCAGATACCTTGACAGCAACGCGACAGAGAAGAAACAGTGAAAATCAAGACAACATGTGCGATGAAGGTGACCTTCTTGGCGAGGGAAAGGAATTAGAATTTCTATGCTTCGTGTGACAAATGGATGACTATTTATAGGCCAGTACTCACACTTGCGCACCGAAGCCTTGCGCACTCCAGCCAACACGGTTCACACCTGCGCGATGAGGTTTGCGCGCCCAGCACCTTCACGCCCATTTCCCTTTTGTTTTCTTCTTCTCCTCATAGTCAAATCCTTATTCTTTTGGATCCAACTCTAAGGGGGGATTTTTGATGACTCTCCTTTTTCATCACATTGTCTAAAATAAGGGGATAAGAATTGACTTAGCAAAAATCATTCATCCTTTGATGGAAATGTCAAAAATCAACAAAGGCAGGAACAAAGAGTCCAGGGACCATGCGTCGTGCAAGTTCCATGACTGTCGCGCAAGTACACTTGCGCGCCGCCTAATGGGCTCGCTTGGGCGCCCTACTAGAAAAGCGTGTTGTGCCTCCTCTAGCCTATATATACCCCCTACTGGGCCCCATTTTCAAGGACAGAAAATTTCCAAAACCTATATACAAGCTCCCGACACCCTAGTCTCTTCATCAAGATTTCCAAACATTTCTAAGGCAATTTCATACCTATAACGGAAGCTCTAAAGAGGGGGAGTATGGTGTATGTTTTGAAAAACAGCAACACTTGCACACCTGAGTGGACAACCCTTAAGGGAAATGGCCACACTTGCGCGCCTCCATTTCTCCCTAACCAAAAATTGTGCACCACTCTTCTAGAAGGACCTAGGGATAGAACAAATGGCATGAGCAAAGGCTCTCCCAAGATCTACCCAAAGGGTTAAAAGTTGTGCAAGTCCCTATGTGTCGTGCAATTCTACTTGCGCGACAAAAAATTGCGTGCCCACACAACACTTGCGCGGCCATGAGGACTTCCGTGCCCCTTTACTTTTGGGTGCCTCTCCTACCCATTTCACTTCATTTATGCCATTCCAGCTCTCATATACAACATTCAGTCTTCAAGAAACTCTTCAAATCCATTTATGGAATGTTTTATTGATTGAATTCTTTATCTGAAAGGAATTTTGTGGAAGAATTCATTCAATCTCATCTTTCAAAGATGAGAGGATCTATAATGTAGGCCTCCTCCTCAAGAGTAAGCCCCAATCAATGTTCCCTTAACCTGGGCCTCCTTTTCATGAGTAAGACACAGTCCCCTAAATTTGGGCCTCCATCTTAGGAGTAAGCCTCAATTCCCCAAATACTTTAACCTTGGCCTCCAATATAGGAGTAAGCGCCAGTGATAATTCCCTTTAACATGGGTCGTCTTCTCCAGAGTAATTCCAAGTTCAAATCATCTTAACTTGGGAATACTCATTAGGAGTAAGCCACAAGCCCCTTTTTAACCTAGGCATCCTCCTTAGGAGTATTCCCCAGTTATCATAATTCTCTTAACCAATATTAATTCCATTTTATCTGGGTCTCCTTATCAAGAATAAAACTAAATCATACGTCCCCTCCTAATTTGGGCATCCTCCTTAGGAATAATCCCTAATTTAGAGTATTACTCTTCAAATATATGGGAATTATCACATTCATAAGCCCCACTATTTCTCATGATTGCACCTTTCATTACACAATTCCCCGATTTTACCAATCCCTCTTGTTTCTCACACCGAGAATGACTCACGTGATCCTAGAATGTAAAAGTAATTATGTCATCTTTCATTGGTCCATCAATCATGCATAAAACTTCATACATCTTTTCTCAAACTACATGGGTTCTTATTCATTCTATAAATAAGGATACATAGGTAGCCCATCCACGAGTACAATCCCATATATGAAATAATCTATGTCTTTTTTTATGACAATAAACTTTAAGTGCCCCACTGAGTGGCTTAGAAACCAGTATGGTAATCATAATGACCAAGAGACTCTTATATAATGTATTAATGGATAACACTGGCTAAGAATATCTATCAAATACAGATGATTCTCTATTGATGAAGAACCTCTAAAACATATAAAAAGATTCTCTAAATTCCAACAAATCAATCACTGATTGCAAATTCTAAGGTAGAGATCATTCTTAAACTTGGTACTTTAATAAGGATTCACGAACATAAAATAAATCTACAAAGAGAGTCCCGAAGTATACAATAATTCCACTCAAAAAGGTGTGATGAGTCCGACCTCCCATCCTCTCGACCAATGCAATTTTCTAAGCCTTATTATTTCACAACTGATGGGCGCCTACCTTTGGAAAGTAGGTCCAAATGGATTTGGAATCATTGGATATTTCCTGTTCTACGAACAAACCGGTTAGAAACCGATTGGAATGCTTGAATCTCAAATCAACGAGGTCATCCCCAATTCCAGAGGAAACATCCCATCAGTTAAAATTATGTTGTGATCAATTGAAAATGAAAAATTTAACTCAACATGTTTCTTTTAACCACACTGATCCTCGTGTGAAAATAAGGGACTGTCTCTTTACTTTTATTGATCAAACATGTACTTTAATATATGATTATGCACTGATAAGGTGCATGACTTATCCCTATATAACGTTTCAAGATCCCTTATATTCGAAATGATTTCTTTTGTATGTACTAATGGATCCTAAGATTACTGGACATGTTGCTTTGATCATGAGGCATTGATGTACATTTTCACTAGCACAATGCTTCTTTCATCAGTTGGTGTGAATCCTAGGATGGGAGTACCACATAAAAATCTCTATAATGACTCTAGAAACAGCCAATGAAGTTCTTCGAATGATGGGTTCTCATTAACTATCTTTCTAATGAAAGTCCATGAGAGAGAAGGCGACCCGTATTTCCACACTCAACTACTTCGAAAACCTGTCACTGGAAGGTGGAGACATACACCTTACCTATGTCCGGGAGGTAACATAGGATCATCAACATGAAAAATCTCTAACCTAGGGGATACCTGGTAGTTATCCCCTCTATTCTAATAATCTTAACCGATATATAGCCTGGATCCTACAAGGGGATAAAGAGGAGGTTGGGCCTACAACAACTATCGTGGATGTGTCACACAACGAGAGAGCATTCCTGTGGTAACCAAACAATTCAGCTCCAGATAAGGCTCATATCCATTGTACTTCTGATCTCACTGAGGTTCAACAATGTGTTTCAATGGTTTCCTTGAATCAATCCCAAATCACTACTAGTCATGAGCCTCAAACATCATCTCAGCCGACCGTAATGACTACAGAGTCCCAGAGAATACTCCAGCCCACTGGGATAGGGGCCTATTTAGCATATTTTACAACAGGATCACCTTCTTCATGGGAACCAACCCTTCAAATGGAATCAAGGGAACCCACCCCCCCAAATGGTACATTGGGCACCAACCCATCAAATGAGACACTCTTGTAGTGAGTGGAAATTGTCTGCTTGTTTTCGGTCAATATGATTTCAGTTGGATCCAGTGACTACACATCAGATTTGTTTGAGAATACTCATAAAAGGGTATAATCACACACTTCTATTTTTATCTGGGTCACAATAGTTTGGCATACCTCCAACTATTGACATAATATATCAGCAGTATCCACCATCCATCTACAAAAGGTGTTATTGATCTTACTCATATTCAAAAGGTATGGAGTAGTGTATCATATAGATAATGGAAGTAGTGGATTAAGTATATGTGGTCCACATCTGAATCCCCATCACCATTCACTCATTATTCCACCAATAGCGGAATGGGTGTCTTCATGGATTCCACTAATCAATCCCTTGAGGATAACAAGGTCATTTCTACTAAAAAATATATCCCTCAACTACAACAATATAATAGTATCCTATGGGACATAATTTTAGAAATACTCATGAAGTCCATGACTTAGGATAATGAGATAGTTTCAATCTATAAAATCTCTTCTAACAATGAATTGCCCCAACCCACAATGATGAGATAATTTTCATACTTTTTTATCTCCTCTTATAGTGAACTGCAGACACGGTTCCACCTCACCAAATCCCTTTAGGTTGGGAGAACATCCATATTTTCCACAAAAATATCAGGGAAATTTTGAATACCCTCTAACCTAAGGTGCCTCCACAAAATTGTCAATAGAGATAGGATATTATAATAAACGACATGAATCTGCCTTATCTAAGACCCCCAAATCTCCACCACCCTCCCACATATCAGTAGAAATCGGGACTATGAACCCTAGACTCTAGACTCATCCATACACCCACACCAAAGGTGGCACATGAATCAAGTGGGAGAAGTGGTCTAGTCACACCACTCTTGAATATAGATACAGAAATGTTTATTCTCTTTTCCCAATAATTTTCTGTGGTATTTTGATTATTCCATGGATAATGGCTTGATAGAGATCTAGATGGAATGAAATATGAGTGAGGTGGAGTTTATAGGACATGAAAACTATTTCCCCAACCATCGACATATTGAGCACACCATAGGAGGTTGCTTGTCCTTTAATGTCTGGCTTCAAGTATAGATGGACCTTGGAATATTGGAACCACCAACACCTGAATCCTCACTCTAGTCACCTAATCACTCTGAACAGGATGCACCCATTTTGTAGTAGATCAATTGTCACCCACCTCCAATGGATAAGATACCATATTTCAAATCAATATTGAACAAACACTATTCTTTCCATGTAAAATCATGTCTCAGAATATTTTGATTATGACATGGATAATGGTTTGATGAAACTGCCAACAATGATAAATCCACATGAGGCAGATTTGGTAGGCCATAACAACTATTACCCCTACCATTGGCATCTTGGTATCATTATAGAAAACTTATTTGTCTTCAAGGATCCGTTGGAGTTACATGTTTTCATAGGATTGATAACGTTGGAAGATCCTAAAACTCATGCAATAAGCATAATATTTTTCCAAGATTGTTAAAAAGGGCCACCCCATGATAGGTTGACCATCATAATACTCACCACATGACGTTAGATAGCACAGAGTGTCCCATACACCATAATAATGTTGAAAAATTTATCCTCACTACATGGCATTAAACAGAACTGAGTGTCTTGTATATAAAAATAAACTATAAAAATTCATTCTCACACATGAAGTTAAATTGTATGGATGTTATTCCTTACCATAAGATTTCAAACAACATGTATAGTGACATCACCGTATGATGTCAAATTTCATGGATAGTTTCTATACAACATGACATTAAACTACACGGTCATCATCCAGAAAGCATGAGATTAAACTACATGGCCACCATCCTTACTGAAAGATTTTAAAATACACATTTCTTCTAGAACAACATTTGTATTAATTCTCATTTTCAATGTTATATATAGGGATGCCCGGATCCAATACCTTGGTCCAACCACCATACAATGTAAGATTATTCTATCCAACTTTCTATTTCCCCTAAATAGTGAAATGAACCATTTCTATTTTTTATTTTCCTCACCAAGAATACCCCACCCATGATTATGAATTCTGGTAAGGGTTTTTACACAGAAAACAAAGCATGGAGGCTTGAGATAAAGTCAATTTAGTCATGAATGAATGAAAAAAAAGTTATAACTTAAGTCCTCATTACATGATGATAAACTACATGGTTGATTTCACTTACATGTCATAAAACTATATGTTCCTATGGATCATGCCAGAGAGTAACACCATTGCTGGGTTCTGTCTCCTACCCCATGAAAATTCCATGAACAACGCATAGTTTGATTCAATTGTTTATGGGATACATAGTGACATCCAAGAACATTGTTTTTGGGCCTAGCCACATGCCATACTTGGTAACATATGAAACAACATGGGCCTTTATGTTCCTTATAAATGTTGGATTATTGTAGTCCAAGTGATACATATCCCTTTGATGGTACTCCCCCTTTTTCATCCTTTCCATAAGACGTTAAACTGCACGGTCTCTCAAGAACTATATATGGATCGATTCATGTCGTTACATGATACATAGTAATGCAGTAACCACTTATTCTAGGACCAACCATGGGATTATCTACATTTTATGTTGGGTGATCCTATATCCATACCGCATCACCTAAAATTGCACGAGTTCACAACTCCCCTTCCCATTCACGTTGGATGATCCAAAGTCCTTGCTGAATGATGTTAAACTATGTGGTTGATGTCCTTTCTACATGATATAAAACTTCATGGTACTTTTAGAACTACATATGGATTTATTGTCTTTTCCAATGGGATATATAGAGATTCCATGATCCTATATCTTTGTTCATTTACTACATGATAAAAAATGCCATTATCAAATCCCCGTTTTTCTACATATGTTCCATAGTAAGATCTGTGTCTTTCCTTGTTTCTCAGACCGAGAATAGATCACATGAGCTTAGGAATTATAGAAAAAAACATTCCTCACAAGAATTAAATAAATGATGTGACTACAAAAGGTGTATCATGGGTCTTTACCACATGATGTTAAACTGCATGGAGAATTCAAGAACGATGTTTAGCTTGATTTCAGCACATATAATATATTTTGCGATGCATGGATCCCCAATCCTAGGCCTAAATGAAATAATAAATGGAAATAATTCCCACATCTACGTATGTATTAAACCTTCATATATTATTTCCCAACAATGAACTACAAGTGGTTTGATTCTCATTCTCTTGAGATATGTAGTGACACCCGTACTTCCACTTTCATTCCCAAAAACAATATGATCATGATTCACATCAGTCCACCTTCAACTTTTCCACATGAAGTTAAACTTCATGGTACTCTAAGAACTATGTGTTGTTTGATTCTCATATTCTTGAGATATGTAGTGATATCAAAACATACACTTTCAGGACCAACCTCAATATGATATCAATTCGTGATGGGTCACCTCCATCCTTACCACATGAAGAAAATATACATGGAGGTATATCCTTACCAAATGATTCTAAATTGAAGGAAATTACATCCTTATCACATAATATTAAACTACACAGAGGAAGGTCTCCACTAAATGAAAATAAACTATGTAGACCATCCCCCATTTTTCATTTCTTATCAACGGACCATAAGAGACATACCTCTGTCGACCAGAGTACAAGGTGCTTCTACCATCATTTTAAATCACCTCAGTCCATGAATCACATTTCACAACTAGTATGCCTCAGAAAATCACAAGCCAATAATTTCCCTTGGAAACGGAAAAGAGATCACTCGGTTGTCCATGCTACCGACCCAGAAGGGCACAAACCCACCAACAAGTGACATATTAGTCTGAAATAAGTGTCCTCCTGATTCTAGTGAGCCTGATGTCACAACATTAGAACCCATAACCCTATTTTGTTTTAGGTTATGCCCATCATGATTACCCTATATCATCCCTGATGATCTATGGAACTAAAATCATGATTTATAGCATTCCCACCTTAATCTCAGAAGAATGTTTGAGTACTTTGGACCCCAAGTATCCTAATGATCCACTTGTGAAACATCTCTCATACATGGTCTGTGCGATTCATGACTCTAAACTACCTATGAATTGGTCATAGTTTTACGACCATAAACTCTAGCCCATGGTTGTCTGAATTGCAAGACCTTAAACAACTAACAAAAGAGACCCAAAACTCATCGGGCTAAAAACTTGTAAAAGTATATTTGAGAAAAAGTTGAGTCTCTGCCCAATAAAGTATCCATTCTCAGAGTGTAGAAAAAAATTAGGGTACAAATAAATAAGGTATAAAGCTTGTAGATTCTATTATATAGCCCTAGTAAAAGCCAAGATATGATTGTTGGACCCCCTGTTCCAAGAAAAAATTAGAGAAAGGATTATTCACATCTCATCATCAGGAGAATATATTGGATATGTAGTTGTGAAATGTTTAGGATTTTTGAACCCTTATTGGATCATAAATTTTTTCATATATCACACTTCATGATATAAGCATCTCAGGTAGTCACAATCCTTTCATTTCCCCTATGGAATAAAAGATATCTCTTAGCTCAGCCATGCTACTAACATAGAAGTTCTCCGACTCATCGACCAGATACATCTTGTAGCAATATAAAGGGCTTTCTATTTATTACGAGCATTGCGTCCTAGCATTAGAACATAGTACTCAATTATGTTTTCTGATATCCCCAATGTAACCACCCCATACCTTCCTTGTGACCTGAGAACCTTGGATTGTGATTTACAATAACTATATCGGGATATAACAGAAGATCTGATATCATATACATTGTATCACCATGTTTTGTACCATTTCTCGAGGACAGAATGCAACCCTTTATTCAGGAAAATTTTCATCTCCCACACCTCATTATTTGAAACCATGAGCCATGAGGCATGAGCTTTGTAATTAGAGATAAATTACCGTATGGTTCCTAAACCTATCTAAGATAGCCTTCCTTCCATAGTCAACTTCATCATGTAGGTGCTTGAGTCATTGAAAATATTTCATGTCCCAAGGAAAGAAGTAGAAATCAACTTTGATTGGCCATGCAACTGATGCATAAGGGTTTTAACCCTCCAACTAATGGAATGCACTCATTGCATGATAGGAACATAAAATCCTTGTGAGCCCCCACAACAATGTGGAGGAACCGAACATCTTCAAATGTTATGGGATATACCTATCATGTCTTCTCCATCCCATATTCATAGACTAGAACATTTGTTTTTTCTTATTTCACCTATACCCCAACTATCTAGCTGGGCCTAGAATCCCTAGTATTTAATCCTTACTCATACTCCATCAATAAATCTTCCACATTCTTTGGAAATGAGTGGAGGGCAGTTTTTCTTGGCTATGTTATCGATTCATAAAGAATTTAACTCTTCAAATAAAAGCATATCCTCATTGTGGGAAAGGAACTCTAATCCTAATGTGCTCTAGCAGCATAATGGAAGAACTCAACACCCCATTATATTTTCAGTCACCCCTAGTCTACGAGTTCCATATTCCATAATATTCATAGAGATATGACATTAAACTACATGGCATAAAAAATTTCCAATCTACAATACCATAAACTAGAGTATAATGATGGTCCAAGTTAGAAGACCTTAAACTATAGTACCATGATTGTTTGAGCTATAAGACCCTAAACTACTGTACTCCAAAGGTCCGAGCTCAAAGACCCTAAACTACAACAAAATAATATACTACATTATAGAACATTAAAATAACAGATGATATGATACTTGCCAAGGTGAAACCTAATAAAGGGAATTCTGGGCATGATTCGAGCTTCTGCTTGCTGGACATACGCATTTTGTGATCCGAGAAATATTGAGCATCTATAAAATGAAAGAGTCATCAGATCTCATCAGGTCAAAAACATGTTAGAATGTGCTTAGAGAAAAATCCAAGTCCACACTTTCTATGTCTTCTTCCATATTGAGATTAAGAAAAATTTATTGAAAAATAAGTGATGAGATATAATGCTTGTCGGCCCCATCATATGGCCTTAACAAAAACATGTTATGCTTGATATATCAACTAACTAAAGAAAAAGATAAATAATTTTATCTTTTTGGATGATACCATATCCATATTTTCTTCATAAATTAGATGATCTCATATTTTTTGGAGCAGGTTCATCAATGAAGAACTTCATGTCAGTCAGAATTCATGAAAATTATTCAATTAGAAACCTATGTGAAGTTAGAGAATCAATCAAGGAAATTGAATCTATGTGGTATTACATGGAATGGATAAGCATCATGGATTATCTGATCAACATATCCACTATGACATGGTTTTATAACTGGAATTTTATCACAAAATATTGAAAGTTCACCTCCTACGTATGAGCTAGATAAATGTAAGTACAATAACCACAGATTTCTATAATAATGAATCTTTTTTTCAAATGCATGTTATTGATCTGTATAATAGTATAATTTAGAACAATGTGTGGCTTGATTCCCATTCTCATGGGATTCATATAGACATCCAATTATTTTACTTCATTTCTATCCACTCAATCCCACGTCAAGGTATCCATTCCCCATTTCGAATCTACATCTAGTTTTTTATTCAGATAAGAAGTTGTGGCCAGATTTATCTTATTTATAGAAATTGAGAACTCTCCATACATACCTGGTACAAATAATTTTAGGGAGTTTACAGCCATGGATCATCAAATATTCAGATATATGGAAATGGGATCAAAGATTACATTAGAATCATATTCGTTGGTTTTGAATAACATTATTCTAAGGGTGGTTATTTATCATCACTGATATTTGTGCATTTTCCACTTCTTATGTGAGAGATCTAAGAACTATTCCAAATGATGGATTAAAACATAAATGATGTAATACATGAAGGCCTTGGTTTTAAAGAGATATACCTTGGATCTGATATTCTACAATTAATATCATTATTAGTAGCTAAGAGTTTCTATTTCCACCCAAGTAATAAAATATGGCTATCTCACCATCCAATTAGGCTAACTATACCAAGGCTGATGTGGGACCAGGTTGACCACTCCCATGGGAGTTTGCCCGAGCTGATGGGTGGACCAGCAAGGGAGTATAGTTCCCACAAGACACATGACATGAATGTGTATAGGGCCTTACATGAACAAGACCATATGAAATCATGAATATGTTGGCTAAAGCCTGCTGGGTGGAGGGGATGCAGGTGGTATCAGTGTTTACCCCGTTGCTAGCTCAAGCAGATAGTAGCCACAGATTATCATTTATATTAAAGAAGGAGGCTCATCTAGAAATCAATGTGTTATGATACATTTCTTCGAGGAGAAAATCAAGGATGTATAATCATAACACTAGATGATATGCATCATATGATCTCATCCTCCAATGATCCTAGCAATTCGCATCAATCCCATGGATTACAAGTTCAAATCATGCTGAACCCACACACCGAGCGGTCAACTTCAACCTCTCAACCCAATGGTTTAATGTCTTGAGGCACACCCAACGCTAACTCATCATCACTGCCATGTCTTCGACACTCTACTATATCATTGTGAGTCCAAAGTGACTAGAAGGATTCCTCATGATATCTATGCTACAAGCCCTAATGGTCTCCCATGAGACTTCTTGAAAACATTAGAAGATTTCACATGATCATTTAGTGATAATCCGATTGAACCAAGATGACTAGAATGAAGCCACTACAAGACCCCAACTATGAGAACCATTGGATTCATCATGATCCCTATAAAATGATCAAGGGCTTCACATAATCATTCTTTGATCATGCGGCTGAACCATGGATGAAGGATAAATTTGTTTCATGTTATTTTATGACTGCAAAAACCTTCCACCTACACATACTTTTTTAATATTTAACACTAAATTCATAGGGTCACACGATGAAATGAAGGGAAAGAAAGGTATCAAATGATCAGGTGAAGTTATCATGTGACGATATCTTCATAGCATCATCTAGAACATGTGTCCTTCATCTCAAGAAAAGATGCAGAAGGTTTGGACTCAGACATCCTATATGAACCCCTCACCATATAAGAAAAATACATTCAAGGGGGTGGGATGAGAGAGCTCTGGAATATAAGGGGTAGTAGAGAGAAAACATTGAATGAACATAGTCATCGACTACTGTCATAAGGGATCTCCTCCATGTAATAAAAAGAGGTCCCTCCTACAAGAATATTCCAAAGTATGACTTCAGAATTACCCATCATGTGATCCTCATATGATCACATGATCCCATACTAAACCCTTTTGAATTCTCTCAGGACCACCTCCAAGACCTCCACTCATATCACACAATCACATTAGCGATGCAACCTCATGTGGCGTGGTAATGTGGAAAATCCATACTAATGCACGTGGACATGTGCCAGTTAAAATTTGAACCCAAATCTTTTGAATAACACATGAATCCTTGTCTTGTAGTGACATGACAAATCTCCATAGACATGATTATCTCAGCCCTCGAGCACTCCCTATATATCCTCAGTGTGATAGTGGAGACCATCACAAGAGCCTATAGAGAGGATATATCACAATCCATGCATGTGTCCTTGAAAGTTCCCATCTCGAAAGGTTGTATCCATGTGGGTACCTCCTCCATGCATGAAAAATGGAGGGGATGTGTGACCCACATGTCATGAACCTTATAAATGAAAGTGTATCCCTTTCCGCAATATTTGAGGAATCAATAAGGAGACCCTCTCATAATTAGTCAATCCATTGAATGACCCATTTATGGTCATGCGAGTAGTGTAAATTAAATGGGAATTGTCATGAGAGACCCCGAGAGGCTATGTAAGAAGCAAAACGTTGGCCATATGGACTAGGACACTACCCACATATGTTTTCGTGATGTCCAACCCATGATATTTTATAGATCATGCACTCAGAAGATTGATCATGAGAACATGAAGTGAATTCTCACACACGGGAATACCAAGATACAAAGCACTCAGTGCATGACCACCTAACCTATCGCAAGACCCTATCTACAGCCATGTGAGAATCCACTATATGATGTGACATCTACTTGTAGCCTTAAAAATTTTTCCCTTGACATTGATGGTCCCCACATACTCTCCAAGCCTGATGAACAACATTGAGTGTATGTGCCAAAAATGCCATGCACCCCTCACCAGGTGATGCTTGCCATTACCCAGGCATGTGGATATTTTTTGACAGAAAAAACCCATTTATCACCACCAGTTTGATCATAAAAATAAGAATGAAGTAATGTGATCATGTGGGTGACAAAGAATCATGTTGATCCTTTGAGTAGGATTCCCCTTAAACATGCATGCGACCTCGGAATACTCGAGAATCCATGAGAAGACTATTCTAATAGGTATGATTTTTTCCTATGAAAGTGTTGTCCATCTACAACACAAGGCATAATCCCCTCATACATGCACATGTATCATTCAAACATGTTCAATACCTTGAGAATTTCTGTGAGGCCCACCCATGTGTATGGTTTAAGGACACATGATTGCAAGATCCTTTGATGGTCTCATGATGGCCTTAGAAAACATTTTACATGCTATGTTGATCATAAGACAAACCTCAAGAATGTCAGGCATGCATCATGAAAACCTTTCGACATGTCACCATAATCGTGCGATGACCCTTTGTGCAAGATGGATTGATTAAGAAACACACTCTTGACAAATTTGTATTGTCACAAGACAAACTCAAGACAATCTAAGATGACATTGAAATGGATTTGTTGATGAGTTGGAAGAATCATTAAACTATCTGGGGGAATTTTCATATTTACATGAAATAGCCTAAGTATAGGGCCCCATATAAGTCCAGATCATCACATTGAAGCCTCTGAGTATGTTCGGGAAACCCTGTGGTGCCATAAATACTATCATACATACATTCCCAGGACATTCTTACATACTCTCCATGTGAAAAATATTTTTTATGTCAATCATCTTCAAAAAATCATGTGAATATCATTAACATCACTCATGTAAGCTCGCATGAACGCTGACCTTTATAAATTAAAACAAACGATAATGAAAGGGATGAGTTGAGAGGTATTCGAGGACACTGAAGGATGTGTGATGCGTCCAGTTCATCCACAATGCATCTCAACCAGAACTCTTAACAAGTTAATCATACATTATTGTTTTGTTCATGTGAAGCATTGATGGATCATGTTCAAGACCACTGAGATGTCCACATAGGGCTTGTAGAGAATCTTGGATGTCATTCTCCATCCATTCAAAAGAATTATAGGAATGCCGATTTATCAATACGACATCATTAGATGTGTATACTATGCTAGATTAGTGCCCCAATATACCAAGAAGACAATCAAGACTTGTCCAAAATATAGATGTGACATGTCTGGATAAGACCTTGTGAAATGTTCACTTTGTACGATAGACCTACATAGACGCATGACATGTGAACCCAAGCTAACAATCCTCATCCACATTCCCCACTTTTGAAGGATATGTCCTTGATGAGTTAGGATCATGGATTCATGATACCCTACAAATTCCATGTTCTCGGATAGTCCATCCTTGTCATCACCACTTATCTTTAATCCTCCATAGGATAAAGACTGACTGCACCAATAACGAGAGGCCTTAGAGTGTAATACCTAACTAATGAAATGACATGTGTGAAAAAATCATAAGAAACCATAATGTGTATGCCCCGATCATCGACATAATATAATATTTCTCCACCAATAGGGAATCTCATTCAATATAGTACACTAGAATTTATAATCCCTGAGGATTTCCATAATGTCTCCAAGCATGATCACATGCTTTTTTCTATCAGCAAGTTAAGGTACATATGAATTACGAGAACTCTAATTCCATCCATAACCGAGATACGTAAGAATCCTTTCTATGGCCCGAGCTCCAATGGGCATATACATTGGTTTATGTCCCTTCCAATTTCAATTGATCAATGATTACAGGATTAAATCCTTTCATAAGACTATAATTATTGTTCATCCATCAGCATATGAGAAGATGAATCATCTACAGACATCATTCTATGTATAAACCCTGATCATGCCCTACGATTCCTCTGACCCATCCGTGGGATTGAGATAGACTGAACTACAACGACTTGGATTCCCTCTATATATGGGATACGCATGGAGAATTTATAAGGCATGAACCCTATTCCATATATTCCATGATATGGGTTATCATTCCTATGTAAGAGAAACTTTAATGCGTAAGCCTTGTGATGATATGTTCTTATAAAATGTTTGCAATATACTACTATCTATTGTTTCTCACACAAATAATAGATTATGTGGGATTAGAGGTCAGAGATGATTATAAAAATGGCATGATAAAAATTCGCCCAACATGTGATCTTAAATTTTGAAGAATATTTCTAATTACATCCCATCTCTATTAATGGGGCTATATTCATAATGAAGCAATCCAGGGCAGCCCCATATGCATAAGTCCCACCTCGGGAATCTATTTTTGTATCTCTCCTGAAACTGATTCCCAACTCCACAACTATGTATATTTTGGTTCTTATAGTAATCAGGATACATAGGACACTTAATTGAGGTGCGATATTGATATTTACATCCTTACTATATGATGTTAATCTATATAAATGGGTCTAGTCATATGACCGTAAACTATGTCAAATGAACTATGTGAGATTTGATTCTTATTTTCACTAGATACGTTGAACTCCTCATAATGGTTCAATCCCGTTTCCCCATTCCTATTTTGAATGACACCAACTATATCCATTGATAACCATAAACTACAAAGTACTCGAGTATGATCATTGTGAAAATTATCATAATTAAATAACATCATGATAGAAAACCCGTGATATTTACACAATGATCCCTATTAATACATGTTCATAATAAAGTCATTAAAATAGGTGTAACATGTCTTGTATCAGGGCCTATGAAGTATTTCATGAACACATCTTAAATCAATAAGAGGTTCTTATAGTGGGCCATAATTTCCCCCCAAAGGATGTAAATAGCTCAACCACCAATCCTATTGACCAATGCGAGTACCCAAGAGTAACTAGGCCTAAAAAACAAGATGAATGTTCTACATTGGAATGTAGTTCCTTACTCAGTAACGAATGATGTAACTATTATGAGTTTCAATGAAAAGTGGTAACGGTAACACGATGAGAGAAACCCATTCCATGCCACGTTTTCCAATGAAACAGATGCAATGATAAGTATAGATTTTATATTGGTATTCTTTTGTTTAAGACGTATCAATGAAATAAATAATATGTTATTCCATTATATTAGGTTTTATAAATACAATGAGGTCCTTGCACTATCGAGGAATAGGATACTCTATAGTAGCCATGCATGAATACAATAGAAGCTTTCAAGAGACTCATATCAATCCACAACCGAAGTGAACATGCATGATAATTATTAAATTGACGTTCAACCACATTTAATGAAGACTTATGAATATGGTACATGAGGAGTTAAAATTTTATGACCATGATCATTATGGGTGAACATTCAGTTTTCAATATTTATAGATATTGGAATACTTGCTGGAAGATGTAGATATTCATTGGATTTTAAATCATTCAGATATATCCTTGTAGTTAAAACCCAAGGAAAATTGAGAATTTAGGAGTCATTTATGAATCATCAAATGTTATTGAAATCACATGTGATACATTCTTTATAAGATAAGAAAATCTTTAACACATTTAATATCTATTAGTCGAAGAGAACATGAGGTGAGCATTTCTTTAAGAGATATAAAAGATAATGAGATCTCTACATAGAGAACAAAATTCCATATTTGATTCTCATAAAGGAATTACAGTTTAATCAAGTGATGGGATTGAATTATTGAAGTGTTGAAAACTATTTATGAATTTTCTAACGTATAAAAATGAGTATACTGTGCCTAAAATAATGAATGAGTTGTTACGGAGATATTATGGAAAGAAGAAGGTACTACATCAATGTGATTTCACATGAGGTAAAGAATCAACCTACTGAGTGTTGAGTAGAGAATATATCTACAAAGAAGGATAAACTCTATGCTAGTGATGTTGTAGAAGGGACCTACATTTCCATAAACTAAAAATTAATCCATTATTCCAATTGCGATCCAATGAGATAGAATTTGAGGGATTGAATCTTGAACAATAGTTAGCTCTCCCTATGCTTTATACTGAAACTATTTTAATCATTGGAGTGAAAATTCCCAATACTTTTCAATTAGGAATCTTTATAGTGATTTTTTTTTCATGGAAAAATGCTGATGTATTCTTCATGGATGTAACCAAGAGGGAGTGAACCAAGAAATTACACATGTCCATACTTAATTTATTAATTCCAAAATAGTAGAAGTAAAATTAAGAATATATAGTTAAGATCATTACAAAGTGACCATCAAGGCCTTTAGTTTAGTATCCAATAGGTCACGTGAGACTTCAACATAGTAAGAGTTATAATTTTTAAATACATTCTATACATTGATTTACCCCACTATGAGGGTAATATCATTATAATTCCTTTATATAATTTCAACAAGTGGTATCATAGGATACATTGAATTTTGGTTTTGACATTACAATAAATAGATCTGGAGTTTTGTTGAGAAATTCATCCATAGTGAAGGATCTATTATTTGATTGAAATAATTTCAAACCATGGTAAAATAATTTCATTCATTTCATAGAATATTATCTTTCATTTTTTCTAGAAGTGGTAAAATATGGAATTGTTTTCTTAGCTGAAAAATATTAATAATTGATCTGGATCAAAGAAATATTGGAATTGATGTTTCTTTCAAAGATTCCATTAAGGCGTATCTGTAGGAATACTTTCAAAAAAAATTTAATCATTAAATGTTGTTTAATGACATGTGGATGAAATTGGTTGTTTTTTGATAAATAATAATGGACAAATGAATGTTTCTATATATAAAAATGTAATATTAAGATAAATAATAAGAATTTATCCATGAAGTTGTCTTCTACAACCAAGGTCAAATCTAATCCTAATAATATTTTTGATTTTAACCCTCATGTAGAGAAAATATGTGAGATTTAATACTCAAATATGGGGATGATTAGGATATGTCATGATCAGGATGAAATCGAATAAAATCAAGTCAATATTTCAATTAATTATCATATAATGATGACCATGATCAATGGACTGTCATGCATGAATTATACTTTTTAAGGATAGAAGATTTTGTACTTAGAAAATAATATATTAAAAAATGAAGAAGTGTCCTTGAATATCAACGTAAAAAATATATTAATGAAGTTGAAGGAGAAAAGAGACATGATTGGAAATATTTAATAAGAGTTCATGATAAAAATAGACATGGACAATGATTTTAAGGATTAAATCATATCACTCAAGACCCAACATAAAGAAAGGATAAAATCTGGTATAGATGATACCTTAAAAAAAATGTTATTATGGGTGATTTGAAAGAGATTGATATAAAAATAAAGTAGCATGAATTCAATAAAAAAATCCTTCCAGAAGTATCCTTAAAATAAATAATGGTTCTATATCTAAAATTAGGAATAAATGAGTTGTTCCATGAAAAATTAGGATTTGTAGTTCCAAAAATGAAGGACGCACCTGAATGCTTTTATTGTGGAATATTTGGGTATATCATTATCAACTCTTTCAAGTAAAATAATCCCAATGGTTCTTGAATAACTGCATTTGTGAATACATATCAAACTAGGATAGACAAAATGAGGTATGATTATTATAAAATAAGTTTTAATTATTTTAACCTTTCTCATATGCATAGGTATTTGTAAACCCCCAATTTTAGTTAATTTAAACTATGTAATATATTTTGTAGTTATATTATTATAGGGTTATGTTTTAGGGAATTTGTGAATATTTTGACATGTTTTGAAAGTTGACCTGGTGGTGCATTATTTGATCATGTCTATTATAAATTGTGAACCACCTCTATGAATCCATGAAACATATTTTGGTGGAAAATGGGTAGCTGTATGGTTGAAACATAGTTAGTCCAAATTGTTCTAGTTAGATGGGGAAACTGTGTAAGACATTATCCATGGGATAATGGCACCACATAGATGTCACATGGTTTATCCAAATCTTGAGTCCAAACTATGTGTATATTGAGGTATTAACCAGAAGTATGTTCTTGTTCATAACACAATTTAAAAAACCATTAAAACAAACCATGATACATACAAATAATTTCCTAAAATTTGTGGTATTTTTTATAAATTATGAGTCATTATCCTAATTATTTCCCTAATATTCATGGATCTTGAACTCCTCTCCCTCTATAGGCATGAGAAATTATTCCCTTTGATCCAGAAGTGATGTTTAGATGAATCAATGTTAATTGGAGATCCAAAATAATTGTTATGTACTTCTTATAAATATTTCTTCCCCATTCACCATAGATCCATTTTTTGTGAATCTGCTATAACCATATATATAGTATTTTATGCATTGATATTTTTTCTTGGAATACAATTATTGAAGATATCTTGTTAGATCTAGTAAAGATATGTTGTTACGGATTCGTATCTAGATGTTATATGTGTTGTACTTCATTTGTATCCACACATAGAAATGTAGCTAGATTCTCTATCATATCCGCTATTCTGAAAATTGAAGGATTAGTTTTATTAAGTGGGTTTTAATGTGTTTTCTTTGGTATCATTTGGTGATTTTAAAAAGTAAGTTATATTTGTTTTGTTTTGTAATTTGTTGGAACTATAAAAACCATAGGAAAACTCATCTGTTTTTTAATTTTAGAAAAATTATTTTAGAATTATAAAATGGGTTTGGTTAAAATAATATGTTTTATTGAATGTTTACAATATAAGGTTATTACTTTTAAAAATAATTTTTCATGTAATCTTGTATATTTAGTTGGTGTGAGTTTATGGTGAGTAGGTTTCATCATGCAGTACCTCCATCAGGGTTATATGGATTATGGTTATGATGTACCACAATTTATAGTTAAACAAATAATGAGTGTATGGTTGTGTTCATATGGTTGGGTATGGGTGTTTGTGTGGTTGAACGTGAAATATTTATGCCAAGTAATAAGAAATGCTAATATGTTTGTATATTGTTTTATATAATGGAATAAATTTATAGATTTTTTTAAATATTTAAATGTTCTAAAATTGTTTTCTTAAAATTATACTAACTGGTTATTATCCTTGTGGAGTGTAATGAGAAGTCATTGGGATATTTCTATTGAGTATATACACACCCCTTCTTTGGAACATTGGTGTGTTTGAAGATACCATCTTCTACGAAACATGGAATGAGATGATTTATTTTTTCTATAGTGAGCCATCTTGATAACTTAGGTAGGGAAAGTGGAGTTTGATTTTACAGATAATATGGTGGCCTTTGGGATAGTTTATTTGGATTACTCTGGTCTCGTGTCCCTCATTTTGATTTTTGTTTATTATTCTTTTCTATTTTCAATCTGATATTGATGGTTTACTAGTTTTACTTTAGCGTTGTATTATTTATAATCATCAATCAAATATGAGGGATAACTATTTATTTTATAGTGTTGAGATTTTTTTACCTCTAAAGGGAAAAATCATCTCTTAATTTCTTTTTAATCCCATGGATATTATTTCAATCCTTTATTATCTTTTGAATGTCACCTATGGCTAGAAACACCATCACATCTTCCAAATCCAATGGGTGAGGGGTGGGATGGTCCAAATGGTGTCAGTCATGGTCAATGATCCTTTCAATTGGGACAATAAGTAGAAGATTGGAATATTGTAACATAAAAAATATAACTTAAAATAAAATAGAAAATAATTATATATTGAGCTCTATGTTACTAGGGTGTACATCTATAATGTGTTCTAAAACACCTCTAGGGGTGTTGTTATCTCATTTTCTTGGGTTTATCTTATCAGTATTCAATGCCATGCATAAATAGAGACACTTCCCACTATGGATGCATTGTTCATGTTATTTTTTATTTTTTAAAAAATTGTTATATTTTTGGAAGGAATAGTTATTGTTTATTTTTATGGTTATTTGTAAAAATTATCTAATCATTAAATTGAATGTGATTTAGTGAGTAAATTGAACTTTTTATAGTTATATAGAATGAAACTGAATATATTTAATATTAATTAGACATTTGAATATATTGAAACTGTCATTTCACCTAATCCACAAGAAAACCAATAACTACTTCAATGAATTATTTAGGCCTTCGAATCCATAGAACAAGAAAAAAGAATATAAAGCCTCGACATGGGGACCAATAAATTATGTTTCAGAAATATAAACCACCAATATTTTGGGATGATTTTGAACAGAAAAATAAAGAGGTTTGGATAAACTAGATTAATATAATTTTGTATTTCATGGGAAAACCACAATACTAAATCTTAATTTGGAAACATACATGTTATAGGACATTACATGATAGTAGAGTGATTTATCTACTGAAGAAAAAACAACCAAGAACTACTATGGGAGGATTTATATGAATAGATAAAACAAATTCTATCCTTAAACATTCAAGATCAAAAGATCACCCGACTTATTATACAATAAATAATAAAATATATACATAATATATTATAATACTAAGTTTATGAATTTATTCCATTTTTACTAGAAATTACAACTAATGCATCATTGGAATAATGCACCGTTATTCTGGGATACCAGCGAAGAGAATCTCTAAGATATTCATTATGTGTCTTACTTACTACATAGAGATGGTAAATATAGTAATGTGAGGGGGGAATATTTCTATAAATACTATTAGAGGAGGTTTGTTTTTTACGATGGGAATAGGTGGGAACTCAAATTTTATGTATAAGAAGAAGATGGAAACAAACTTCCATTGTGGTACATTGACTCAAAATCAAACCATGAGATCAGTTAATATTTATCCATGACCAAATATAAATCATGGTTATTTCCAATGTGGCTCTAATTCTTGTAAGAAGTGGTATTATATAGAAACACCAAAATCATGTCGAAATTGTAATCATATGAGACATATTCAATGGTATTTTATAGAACTCTAAACTCTATTGTTGGAGATGCATCCCATGATTCTTAGACATCATATGATTTTATGTGGTGATCTCATTAGAATTATTCTCATATTCAAAACCTTAAATATCATGATATTTCCAATAACAACACAACTCATTTTTTTATAAACCCTAAAATTGAATGAAAGGACTAGGGATGAGGTATTAATCATTTATATGGTGAATATTAGGTGGTCATGGATTATAAATTTGGATCTTTGATAGACCAAGGTATGATTCATATGAATTCATCCCATATGCATGTTTTATTTTTTATGGATGAATACCACTCATTTATTGATTCTCATTTAGGTGATAAGATGGGTTTATATAATAAAATGATACCATCTATTTTGAAACATCAATCATCTCTGGGAAAATGATAATGTTGAGTGTTTAAATATGCTATGTGATCTATAATAATCTAAGAGGGATGAACTAATTTTGGATTTCTGTATTCTTGAGCTTAGAATATATGGAGTTTTTATTGGAAAGGATTATTAGATAACATTTAAATCACATATTGACAGTTGTGCCTAGAAATCTAGTTTCAAATTATCTTGTGGTGTTAAGATTATATTTTTTTGAGTTTGTGCTATAAATTTAAGAAGATAAAGACCATTGGTAATAGTTATTGGAAATCTATCTTATTAGTTAGTAGGGGTTTCTTTACAATCTACAGATGATATTAGGGATATATATTTTCCAAAAAATTTTGAACAATTTTTGAATTCATTCCCTGATTATTTCTTTAGGTACCCACCAAAAAGACTATTGGAATTTAAATTTGATCTAATATCATTTAAAAATCTTATTTCACATTTATCTTATCATATGGAAGAAAAAAAATTGAGAGAATTGAAATTCTTGTTGGAAGAATTCGAAATAAAAGGTTTACTTTGACCAAGCATTTCATTGTGGTAAGAATGAATTCATTTTTCAAAGAACGAATATGAAACTCATAATCTTTGATTAGATTATCAAAATCAAAACCAAGTTGAAATAATGATTTTGTATCCTCTTCCACATTTTTATTTTTAATCAATTTAGGGGATCCCAATGGGTATCTAAAATTGAATTATGTTCTTATTATCAATAAATGAATGTTCTAAAAGAGGATGTTTTAAAAATATTGTTTTAGATTCACTATGGCCATTAGGAATATGTGGTTATTTTCTTTGGTATTAAAAATGCCCCAATGGTATATATGAAATTATTGAATCAAATCTTTCAAAGGTATCTTTTATAGTGGTGTTCATTGATGATATTATGGTGTATTTATGAACTAAGGTTGATTATAAGAAACACATTCATATATTGTTGGGTATCTTGTAGGAGAACCACCATTATTCAAAGCTTTAATATAGTGGTTTTTAGATAATAGAGTTAAGTTTCCATGGTCTTTTCATTTATGAAAGGGGAGCCTCTATTGATCCTAAAAATATTAAAGCTATTATCTCATGGAAACCACTAAAGAATGTATTTGAGATTTGATGTTTCCATGGATACGTAGAATACTACCAATGATTCATTCATGACTATTCAATTCTCCCATCAACAATAACATCATTGAAATGGAAATGTGTTAACTTATAATTGATTAATGTGTTCAATAAATCATTCTAACAACTCCAATTCTGCCAAAAATTGGAAACTATCCTCACATTTTCAATGTTGGAATGAGGCTATGTGTTCTGTTGTGATGCATCCCAATGTAGTTTAGGTTATGTTCTCATATAGGGAAAACATGTTGATGAATATAGATCATGAAAGTTATAGGTTGTTGAGAAATACTACCCATCACATTATTATGGAATTGGTTGTGGTATTTTAGGCTTTAAAGACAAGGTTTTATTGTCCATTTTGTGATAAATTAATGGTGTTCACTAATCATAATATTATGAATCAATTTTCTCACAAAGAGATTTAAATTTAAGGTAATGTGAATGGATGCAATTCATGAAAATGTTGGACTTAAACTTGAGGTATAAATTAATAATAGGATATTTCATAGTTGTTGCATTGAGTATGAATTCATACAATTGGTTGGTTAAATTGGTTTCAGATCAGTAGAATCTGATTTTAGTTATATTTTTTATGCATCTAGATTATAAGAACCAGGGTGTTTTGGTAGTTCTATTTCTAGATTTACATGTTCTAGATTTGGTTGGGTAGGTGAGAAATACACAGGCATACGATACCAAGAGTGTGGATGTGGGTTAAAAACTCAATTATGTATATAACATTTACAGATGGAAGCTAGAAGGGTAATCTTTAATATGGATCATAGATCATATTGTGGTTCCTCCAACCTATCCGGAAAAGATAATTTTTTCATACCACCATTAAAGATGGATTATTCATCCTATTATCCAAAATGTTCATAAATCACTGAGAGAACAGTCTCAGTGGGAATGAATAAACATTAATGTTGAAGACTTTTTCTGGAGATGCTTCACATTTCAAAAGGTCACGATAGAGCACCAATGACTATATTTTATTCTTCACACTTTATAGATTCTTTTGTGGAAATGGGAATATGTAGAAATGGATTTTTTGATAGTTCCACCATGAATGGATAGAAAATTCAATTCCACAGGGGTAATTTGGATATGCTCACGAATTAAAATCACTTTATATCTATTTATGAATCCTAGAAGGTGGAATACTTTTACAAACATTAAATTTGTGATTTTATAATGAGGAATGGATCTCTAATTATAGTCATTTCTAATCAATAACTAGTATTTACTCATGGTTTTTTAAATCCTTACAGTTGAACCTTGGAACACAAATGGAAATGAACATAACTTATCACATGTAAAATCTATGTACAATACAAATGGATTATAAAAACATTGGAAAACATGATTAGGACTTTTGTAATAGATTTTGGAGGATAATTGGAGTAAAACATTCCATTATTGGATTTCTCATACAATAACACATATCATTCCTTGATGAAAATGTATCCTTTTGAAACATTTTAGGACCTTCCATTTTGTTCTCCACATTTTTGGTGGAAATAGTTGGTAGTTCACTTATCGGACCAAGCCTTGTCCAAGAAACAATTAATATGATTCAAATGGTGGGAAAATAAATAGTTATAGATTTGTGTTTTCAGAAATCTTATATGGTTTATCATTGAAATTTTTTCTCATTTTTAGTGTATGATCATGTTTTCTTAAGAATCACTTCAAGGTTTCAACTCTAGTGTTTTAGTAAACAAGGAATGTATTCCCAGGGTATATTGGTGATTTTAATATTCATAAATGAGTCATATATATGTCTTATCAATTTTGTCTTCCAAAAAGGTTTATCGCATTGAATAATGTATTTCATGTAGCCTAATTAATGAAATGCATTCCTTATTCCGGTAATGTGATTCAATGAGACTATGTGTACATTGAACCAGATGTTACATTGATTCCTTTAACAATATTAATTGTGGGTAGGAAAAAGAATAACTTTCCTGAGAATATCATTTTTTTAGTATAAGTATTATAGAATCATTATTAGATTCAGGAATAGACATGGAATCATAAAAAAAATGTTCAATCAATGGTCTAAATTATTCTAGAATAATGTTGATTTTCTAATTTCTGAGGATGATTGATGCATTGGTAAGGATAATTTAAACCCTATGTTTTAGCTAATTTACCCTTAATGTACATATTTTAAAGTTATATTATTCTTGGGATATGTTTCATGGAGTATTTTTTAATTTTTACATGTTTTTGAAGAGGTTTTCAAGGTTTAATGATTAAGAACAGTTAATAGAATTTGTGCACCACCTCTAGGACACTGTGAAACATGTTTGCGGGGGGGGGGGGGGGGTCCCAAGGCAGTCACATGGTTAGTGCATGGTGTAGAAAAATTGTGTGAGTGCGTTGAAAACCCCATAAAATCCTCCGTCCTAGGCACAATAGATCCTCATAGTTGGTGCATGTTTTCGAAAAACTATGTGGCCAAACAAAATGGTGGTCTGGGTGTTATCCAGTAGTACATGCTGGATTTGGTGCATTTATTAATGAAACTATGCACCCTAACCAAGAAACATTTAATTAATGCCCTGAAATTTGTTGTTTTATTTTGAATAATGTTATATAAGTCTAAATTTTCTCCTAATCTTCTTGGATCTGCAACTCATCACTGTCCCAAGGGTTGAGAAACAATTCCCTTCAATCCAGAAAAGATGTTTAGATGAATCAAAATGCATTGGATATCTGAAATCATCAGTAATTCTTGTTCTCCATATTTAATTCGTGTTTCTCTTAGATCTATTCTTCTTGACTACATTATGTCCAAATATCTAGCCTGATATGGATATGTTTATGTGTTGTGACACAAATATTGATGATATCTCATTGGATCTACCAAATATAGGGTTTCTAAAATGAATGTCTATGTGTTTTATGTGTAACTAGTTGTTTTCACCATCTTTTATATGGTAGGTGGCCTCTCTCACATCAATGTTATTATAAAAAATTATGGTTTAGTTATATTAAATGATTTCTATTTGATTTCATAGGGTCTCACTGGGTGATTTGTTAAAGGAAACAATTTTTGTTTTTTTAAAAAAAATTAGAAACTAGTATAAAATAGGAAAACACCTATTTTATTATAACATTAAAATGATTCTATAAATATTTAAAAATGGTTTTGATGAAAAAAACCTGTTTTATTGAATGTTTTCCATGTATTTTTTGTTACGTGGAAAAATGATTTGTCATGGAATTTGGAAAATTTGGACTGTGTGTGTTTATGGTGAGCAGGTTTGGTCTTGAAGTACCTTAATCAATGATGGATGGGTTATGTTCATAATTTTTCATGATTAATTATAACACCATGATTTATTATAGGGTTTTATTCACATAGTTATATGTGTGTGTGTGTGTGTCTAAGTTAAAAAGAAATTGTTTTCCAAGTAATAAAAAATGGTAATAAGTTTTTTAATTTTCCTTCATGGATTTAATTTATGGATATGTTTAATCTATTTTAATGTTTTCAAAATTCTGTTTCATAAATTTTTTTAATCAGTTCATATCATAATGGCTTGTGATAATAATTCATGTGGGTAATGTCAGCTATGTTTATACTGACCCACTAATTGCAATATTTGGAAAATTTTCATATATTATCAATTAAGATAATAATAAAGGGAATATTTACTATTTCTCTAGTAAGGAATATTGATACATTGGGTAGGGAAGGTGGAGTTAGGGATTATAGCTAGTTGGGTGGCATTTGGAATAGTGTCTTTTGGATTACTTGGGTCTTGTTGTCCATTATTTTGTTATTTATTTATTTGTTAATTCAATTTACACTATGATATTAATGATCTAGTTGTTTTACTTTAAGGTTGTATTATTTATAATCATTCATAATATAAGATTATTATACATTTATTTTTTAGTGCTGAGAGTTTACTTATATCTAAATGAAAAATTATCCCCTCGGGTTTTCCTAAGACATTGGCATACATTTTGGGCTTTTTGTGTCTTTAGGATATCAACTTTGGCTATTAGCACCTCCACCTTTTCCCAATCCAATGAGTTAGGGGTTAGATGTTGCAATATTGAAATTAAAGAAATTCATGTATGGTTAATGAATCCATATATAGAAATACTACTCCTTTTACTTACAAGGATTTAACGTATTTTAGAAAAAGAGATATTAATATGGATAATTGGTTAATTTCATGGAAGATTATACTAATCCTCAATAATGGTTGTATTAGTCCCCAAAACCATATAAGTCAAAACAACTATCATAGTGGAAAATATGATGAATATTAACAAAAAAAGTACTTGTTCAAACAATAAAGAAGGTGGAAGAGGATGTGAAGTTGATGCGACCAAGTAATATGTATTAAAAGATGGAACATTTGGCCATCACATAAGTGTTTTGAAAAAATATACCTACAACCCCATAAATAGGAAAAAGTGGAATATTCAATATAGACGAAAGCTAGTGGTGAGATCCACTAGTGATGCAACCCAATAATCCTCTTGTTTATGTGTAATCGATTCCATAATTATGGAAAATCCCAAGACAATGAATGATGAAAATTACCAATCATATGAAAATAAGTATGTATGTGGTATGTCACATAGGATATCCATTAGAAAGAGGTTGAATTTTTTTCTACAAGTGGTGATTAAGAACATGAATAGTTTATTGTATTGCTTCCCCAAAATCAGAAAAAGGGAAATGGAATGAGGGATGGTGACAGGGTAGTTCATCTTGACCATACTTATTCCTCAACATGAGTGACTTAAATTTATCCCACTCCCTATATGCATTATTATTTATAACTATTTTGGAAATGTGTCGGGAATTAAGGGGGGTATATAATCCATGGGGGGATTATGATTGGAAATCCTACAAATGATTGTGTAGGAAAAGGCTAAGTGGATGGAGCTTAATGAAAATATTTATAGGAATGATATGTTCTCTAAAACAAGTGATATAAATAACGGTGTCAAAAGGCAATGTCTTGAGAAGTGTTTTGGATAAAATTTAAGGCTATTAACCCTTAACAGTAGTTTTTGAATCCTGTGAATATTTTAAAGGCATTGAGTCTAAATGATATCATTGCTTCAATTAGAATTTATCTTGAAAAAAGTGGGGTTAAATGATTTTCATGTAGTATCAATTGCCTTATTAACTTATTTGTTTCTCACAACCTTGTATTTTAATTTATTAAACTAATGATTTGGTGTGTAGTGATGAGATCACAAGATATCATTTGAAAGTGGAAAACCCAATGTGGTTATATATGTTTCCAGGTATTCATTATTGACATTGAAAACCATGTTTTTGTTATAAAAACACACGTTTCCTAAACCTAGATCGAAAAAATTTGGATTATATGATTTATTGGAATCTCAAGTGCTAATTCATAAAATTACTATGTTAATCTCTTCTGAATATATTGAAATAAATGATATTGGCTTGGGTAACATGTGGTTTTTAAATAAATTTTTAATCAACATATTGTTGATTCGGAATAATGAAGTTTTTTTAAATAGGGAATGAAAATATACTCCGGTGGAGAAGATATCCCCAAAGGGTTTGATGATGTAAAGAAGTTGATCCCTCCAATAAGGAGGAGAATAAAAAGAAGTGAATACCTATATTTGTAGAACATTGTATGGAATGCCCTTTTTCATTCAAAAATACATTTACATTTCATTGATAATAAGTGGAGAAGAAATATTGAGTGGTAGAAGATATCATTAATGCAAAGAATTTACATCCAATGGTGCATTATCATAAGGGGAAGACATGTTGTGTAATTTCAAAAGAAATCAAAATTGTAATATTGTTATTAATCCCAAAGGATTGATGTTTCTTTTTGGTGACATGGTCGATCAATTTTGTTGATAATAATGTTGGTTAAATATTTTTATAATGATAATGGTAAAAGTTGAAGTACACAATGAATAAATGTAACACCCCAAGCTTCTACGGTACGTTTCCCTTTGAATAATGCGATAGCGTGTGTTGTACGCAACCTCGAGTTCTAACACACACCACAACTAATTAAACAAGCCGTTGTGAATAGTAATACCTAATTTTTGAAATTATATATATTTTATATTTGAAAATGGACTTCATTTTTGGACTCGGAATATCGAATTTAGCCTAAGGTGAAATTTTGGTACTTTTCGGATAACTTTCATATTTTGATGAATAGTGAAAATTACTAAATTTTAATTAAAAACAACTTTTTTAATCAAAATAATTAATAGTGATAAATTATGAATTTTAGTAGTTTTAAAGTATATTTAGAATATATTTTTACCATTTAATATAATGTTGGTCATTGGACATAATTTTACAATTAAACCGAACATAAACAAGTGTCAATCTTTTGATAATTATTATCTCTTAAAAACACGCTTTTTGTTTTGACAGCGGGAATTAATTTTAAATTAATTTCTGCCACTTCTGTGTTTTGAATTTAGGAAAATGGATTCCATATTTGGAATCAGGATGTTCAAATTGTGTAAATAGGTAACTTTTATTTTTAGACATTTTGAATAATTACTGCGGTAAATATTTTATTTACCATGGTTAAGGGTAAATCCGGTAAATAAGGGTTAAAAAAATAATATTATAATAATACTAAATTACCCTAAAAACGTGTCTTAACCCTATTGGTTGATAGATGGTCGACCATGGACATCTTTGTGTCAATTTTGGGACCCCATGGATCCACTTGTAAGTGATAATGACACTTTATTTTAATTTAGTTAAAATGAATACAAAAATGACACAAGCATATATCTTTTAGAACAACAATTTTTACATAGGGTTATATATGTTGGATTTTAGATTATAAATATTCATTAGAAAGCTAAAACGATTTCCTACATAATGATATTTTATTTATAATTTTTAGACATTAAATAATTTATGTTATTTATGACACAATGATGATGCAGTAATTACTATAATAGTGAAAAATTAAAATAATTGATATTATAAATACCCAAATAAATATAATATGAAACTTTTAATGAATTAAAATAATTTTCTAGGCTAATATGATATATTAGGATTGATTTAATGGACTTTTTTCGAAGTAATCAATCTGTTATGAGTTTCACAAAAATCAACTATTGAATAGTGTCAAAATTGACATAAAAGAGTTCTTAAAACAAATATTATATTATTAATTGATATTAAATTCCTAAAAATCTAAGGTTCGGCCAAGAGACTTATATTATGATAGGTTGACCATTAATGGACCACTTGGGGGTCTCTTGGATGTATATAGTAAGTTTATTAACCATATTATATAAAAATACAAACAGACATTGTAAAAGTGAAACTAATTAACTTAGAGTTAATACTTAAAGATAAGGTTAATATAAGTACCCAAACCTGTCTAAATTCTATTGGTTGAGTGGTTTTCGACCTATCCTCACCTTAACCTTTGAATAATAAGCTTTGGAGCCATTAGAAACCGAATATGAATTTATTATAAATTAATATTTCTAGCTTTTCCAAAGGTGCCCCTCACCCCTCTTATAAAAGGTCACTCCTCCTTCTCATTTCTTCACACCTTCAAAGCCTTTTGGTTCGGCCAAACTCTGACCAAATAATCTCCCAACATCCCTCACTACAACCTAGAGGCCTTAGTTTGATCATAAAGCCAACTTAAGGAGCCCTTTTGATCAAATCAAAAGGAATAACCCGAAGAAGAGGTAATGATTTCACCACCCTTTTCTAAGTTCATTTCTTCTTCCACTTCTTCTTCCTTTGTTCTTACCATTCTAAAATAATAACTCCAGTATCTCACATATACTGTGATGTTATTATAAGTATGGTACAACCATATTCAGTATTCTATCCACCCTTTGAATAACATGTCACCATACGTGCGTACGTACGGCTTACCGTCTCCACGTCGTGGTGTAATTGTTATTCAATATAATATTATTTGGATGGGTATAATAATGATGTGTAACTCATGTAAATAATAAATATAACATGTTAATGATTCTGTATATATGATATACCATTCATTTATATATTATTTTAATATCAAAAGAATGATATTGTCGCTCGTGCGTACGTACGGACTACCGTCTCCACGAACGCGATGAGATTCATTCTCCATCGTATCCATTCAAGTATAATTATCATTTTATGATTTAAAAATGATGTTTAAGGACTTGATATCATTCTGGATATGAATAAGATACAACAAACATGGCTTATGTAACAAAACATATAAAAGAAAATGAGTAAGTTAACACCCGAAACGATGATAATTCTAAGATATTATTAATAAATCAATGTTAAAAGATCATATATGATATCATACTAATATATATGATTCTTGTATAATTTAATAACAATTATTTCACCATTATACAGGAGGTTAACCTACCCCAACCAAGGAAAAGTACAAGGTAAGGGTTATTTCACAATCTCTTCATTATCCGAGGTTGTTTATATGTAATAATCTACTGGGATCTCTTTATCATCCACATCCATGTTTCTTAAAAATGTATTTCAAAACATTTTTACTATTTACAAGAATATGGGTTAAAGTAATTTATACCCTTTTTTGACTTTTTATAAGAGGTTTATAAAGGAATCTTTCCGTCGTTTTCAAAACAAGGTCCTTTTTAACCTTTTCGACAGAATTGAGGTAAGAATGTTTTTTTAACTTATACGGCGGGTGCGGTTATTTTACGCCGTTATAAAATCTTCAAAGCTTTCCTTACAAGCTTATAAGAATATTTTCAAAGAAAATTTTTTATTTTATATGGATCTTAAATGATTTCAAAATAAAAGGAGATATTTCTTTAAAAAGAATTTTGATTTCATCTATGTCAACATCCTTTGATGGATTTTAAGATTATTTGAAGTTGATTTATTATGATACAAAACTTCTATATTGTATTGAAGGTTTTGTGATATGTTTGACTGTGGATGTGCTATTTTTATACCATTCATTGTTTATTGTGAAAGTATTGACATTTCGTATGCTAGTTTTAATACGAATGTTTATGTTATGTTTAAACCTTTTCATATGGGAATGCATTGGACTTAATAAGTGACGGGTGGAGCCCGCTATAGCTCCTCGATGCATCGGTAGGTCTCATGAGACAAACTAGTGTCTTGGCACAAGGCCTTGACAAAATCTTATTTGTAGTCTTGGCACGAGGCCTTGGCTATGTGGTTATGATAGTCTGGCATTATGCATTCCAACATTATGAAAGTGGTTATTGATTTTTGCATGTGATTATTCATTTAGTAGAATATCCATGTGAATAAGTAAATGGCATTATTTCATTTATGCCATACCATGTTGAAAGTTCGTATTTAAAAGGCTTTTGTTTTAGTTATACATTGCCTTAAATGTTTATTCTTATTTATGAAAGTTTCCACTTTATTGTTATCCTTACTGGGCATTTGAGCTCACCCCTTTTTTTTTATGTTCTATTTTTCCCAGGATGTGAAGAAGTAAGTTATGAATGACCTGCAGGGATTTTATGAGGGGTTAATAGTGTGGATTGTGGAAACATTATGTTGTTGTATTAGTTTTTCATTTTATGATGTAATGTAAAACTTATGAATATATCTAGTGTTTCCAAGGCTACTAAACCAATCGGTCTTTCGAGATTTGATCTTTCTTGTGATCATGCCAATGTTATGTAATTAATGCACCGACTCTGGGTAGCTGGGGTCGGGGCGTTACAGTTGGTATCAGAGGAAGTTTAGTACAAACCTTGGAAGCTAGATTTAGATAAACTCTGATTAGAGCACATAGACCTAAGATGAACTTTGAGGATTAGTATAGAAGAACTTCCTAGAATTTTGGTATTGTAGAGACTTTGTGAGTTTTCCGAGCAATACATCCCTGTCTGGATACGAGCAGGTAGAGGCGGCTCTGGCACAGATGTACCTAGGGGTAAAACCCAAAAACACCGCTTTGAGCTAGACTCGAACGGGAACTGGTGCACAACAACGGGCCTTGCTGCACTCTTGGTTACGACACTCCCGGGGGATATGCTTAGGATAACTCTCACTTTCTTTACAAATCATTATGAAGGGTTTATGAGTATATACTTCCTCAAAGAAAACATATTTATGATTATGGATTATATCCATAGATAGTTCAATTTATGTTTAGTGTTTTATAAGTATGGGATTATGTATTTTGATGCATAAACTGATCTAGTTTATGCCATTTTTTTAGAAATGGCGCCTAGTGGAAGAAATGGAAACCGTATCAATGCACGCACTCCATGTAGGGATTTCCCTCCTGCTCAAGATAATTATAGTGGGGCTGGTGATGCAACTGGTGCTGATCAGCTAATCACCGTACTGGGACAACTTACTCAGGTTATGAATAATAACCTTACCCGTATGGAGCACCCTGATCCGCAGCGTGGAGGATCAATGTTAGATCGATTCATGAGACAACAACCACCAACGTTCAATGGGAGTACAAATCCCTTAGTAGCTGAGCAATGGATATTTTCCCTCGAGAAAATATTTCAGGCTTTGGGGAGTAGTGAAAGGGAAAAAGTTACCATGGCAGTTTACCGCCTCACTGGAGATGCTGATCAATGGTGGTCATTGATTCAAAACATGAAGGAAGATGATGAAGTATCAAACATGGAATGGAGGGAGTTCAAAGATCTGTTTTTAGAAAAATACTTTCCTCGCGACCATCGAGCAGATATGGAAAGATAATTTCTGAGTCTGAGACAAAAGGAGGATGAGAATGTCACAAAGTATGAGGCTAACTTTACAAGGTTAGCGAGGTATGCTGGAGATTATATTCACAACCCAAGAAGTAAGATTGATCGTTTCTTTGATGGGTTAAAACCATTTCTCCATCGAGCATTAGTCTCACAATCCTTTTCGTCGTACGAAGACATTGTCTCATGTGCTATCAAGACCGAAAAATAATTCTCTAAGTCTTATGACTTTAAAGCGAAGCAAGAGAAGAAGAGACCTTCTGATCAATCTGGGAATGGAAATAAGGGGAAGAAGGGAAAGGTTGAATATCCATCTTGTGGTAAATGCGGGAAGAAACATCCTGGTACTTGCTTGAAGGGAATGGGAGTCTGTTACAAGTGTGGTGAAAAAGGCCACCAAGCTCATGATTGCAAGGGGAAGAAGGAAGCTACCAACGTTCAGTGCTACAATTGCAGGGAGATGGGGCATTATGCAAATGCATGTCCTAAGCGTCAGGAGAACTTACCTCAGAAAAGGCCAAGGGATCAAGGCCAGGCTTATGCTATCACTACTGCTGAGGTAGAAACTCCGAAAGACGTGGTGGCAGGTAATTTAATGGTTTCCTCAAGTTTAGCAAATGCATTATTTGATTCTGGATCATCGCATTGTTTCATATCTTCCCAGTTTGCTAAGAAAATTAGATATTTCCAATTTGATTTAATAAGGGAGTTGTCAGTTAAAACTCCTAAGGGAAGTATCGTTGCAACAAAGTTTTGTGAATCAGTCCCCATTAGAGCACATAAATTTTCTTTATCTGCTGATCTCATCGTCATACCTATGATTGAGTTTGATATAATCCTCGGTATGGACTGGCTTTCGGACTATGATGCGAAGATTTATTGTAAGAAGAAAGAGGTTACGATTCTTGATGATAATGATAAGGAACACCTTATTTTTAGAGCAGAATCGTCACCACCTAATTCTTATTTAGATCCACCCCCAGTAGTTCAACTTAATTCAATTATTGGGGAGGAAGAGAATGAAATAACTGTCGGTGAGGAAAGGAATGTTCAAATAAAGGATGTACCTGTTGTGAAAGAATTTGTAGATGTATTTCCGGAAGATTTACCTGGACATCCTCCAGAACGAGAAGTTGAGTTTTCTATTGATTTGATTCCTGGATCAAGGCCTATATCGAATACCCCTTATAGAATGGCCACTTTAGAATTAGTCGAACTAAAGAAACAACTAGAGGAATTGAGTAATAAGGGATTTATTCGCCCTAGTGTTTCTCCATGGGGAGCCCCTGTTCTTTTTGTTAAAAAGAAAGATGGATCTATGAGGTTATGTATCGACTACAGGGAGATCAATGCTATAACAATAAAGAACAAATATCTCCTACCTCGTATTGATGATTTATTTGACCAACTGCATGGAGCTCAATACTTTTCAAAGATTGACCTTCGATCTGGATACCATCAGTTGTGTGTGAAGAAGGGAGACATTCCGAAAACAGCATTTCGAACCAGGTATGGGCATTACGAGTTTACTGTAATGCCGTTTGGATTGACTAATGCACCATCTGTATTCATGGATCTGATGAATAGAGTTTTCAAGGAGTATCTCGATGAATTTGTGGTTGTATTTATTGATGATATATTGGTATACTCCAAAACCTATGAAGATCATGAAAATCACTTACGCATTATCTTGAAGACTCTGAGGAGGCATGAATTATATGGAAAGTTTAGCAAGTGTGAATTCTGGCTTCAGGAGATTTCTTTTCTTGGCCATATTGTCTCTAAAGATGGAATCTCTGTTGATCCTTCTAAGACCAAGGCAATCCAAGAATGGCCAGCACCCACGAGTATAACTGAGGTACGTAGTTTTATTGGTTTGGCAGGTTATTATCGACGTTTCGTCCAGAATTTTGCCCGATTGGCAAACCCATTAACGAAGCTCACACGAAAAGGGGTTAAATTTGTTTGGACAAAAGAGTGTGAAGAATGTTTTGAAGAACTGAAAAGAAGATTAGTCAATGCTCCTATATTGACTCTACCATCGGGGAATGATGGGTTCGTTATTTATAGTGATGCATCGAAGAAAGGACTTGGCTGTGTCCTTATGCAGAATGATAGAGTTATTGCCTATGCATCACGACAGTTGAAAATTCATGAACAAAACTATCCTACTCATGATCTCGAGTTAGCAGCAGTGATATTTGATTTGAAGATATGGAGGCACTACCTCTATGGTGAAAAATGTGAGATTTATACTGATCACAAGAGTTTGAAGTATATTTTCTCACAAAAAGAACTCAACATGAGGCAAAGGAGATGGCTTGAATTACTCAAGGATTATGATTGTACGATACACTACCACCCAGGGAAGGCAAACAAGGTGGCAGATGCTTTGAGTAGAAAAGACCATGGAGTTTTGAACAATATGAGAATTGAAAGGGATCCAATTTTCATGGATCTAGTGAAGATGGACATGGGAATAACCAGGGAAGGTGAAACATCAATACTTTTTCAAATGGTTGCCAAACCATCTTTACTAGAAAGGATTAAGAGTTCTCAGACCGATGATGAAGAATTTCAGAAGAAGGTTAAAGCTGTGAATGATGGGAGATTGAGAGACTTTGTGTATGAAGATGGAATTTTGAAATTCGGGAAGAGACTTTGTGTTCCCAATATACCTGATCTAAAAAGGGAATTGATGGATGATTCTCATAGTTCCAATTTCTCTATACACCCTGGGAGCACCAAAATGTATAGAGATTTGAAAGAACATTTTTGGTGGGACAATATGAAGAGGGAGATTGCTGATTTTGTGTCAAGATGTATGGTTTGTCAACAAGTGAAAGCTGGAAGGCAACAGCCTGGAGGAGTCATGCAACCTCTTCCTATACCGGAGTGGAAATGGGACAATATTACGATGGACTTTTTCATGGGGCTACCAAAGACTCCTAGAAGGAACGATGCAATATGGGTTATTGTTGATCGTCTTACCAAGTCAACACATTTTCTTGCTATAAGAGAAGATCTACCCCTGGAACGTCTAGAAAGACTATACATTAATGAAGTTGTGAGACTTCATGGAGTACCCCTATCGATTGTTTCTGATCGTGATCCCCGTTTTACTTCAAGATTTTGGAAAAGTCTTCAGAAATCCCTGGATACTGAACTTCATTTGAGCACTGCTTACCACCCTCAGACAGACAGACAATCAGAACGGACTATTCAGACCTTAGAAGACATGTTGAGATCTTGCTCACTTGATTTTCAGGGTATGTGGGATCAATATTTACCACTAGTAGAATTTTCCTATAACAATAGCTTCCATTCGAGTATTCATATGGCACCATATGAAGTGTTATACAGAAAGAGATGTCGTACACCAACCTGTTGGGATGACGTTGGTGAAAGAAAACTTGTAGGCCCAGAACTGGTGGAGGAAACGGTGGAAAAGGTGAAGGTAATCCAAAATCACATTAAAGCAGCTCAAAGTAGGCAGAAGAGCTATGCCGATAATCGAAGGAAGGATTTGGAATTTCAAGTCGGTGATCATGTTTTCCTAAAGGTATCTCCGTGGAAGGGAGTCATACGTTTTGGTAAGAAAGGTAAATTGAGTCCCAGGTACATCGGACCTTTCGAAATTCTAGAACGAATTGGGGTTGTAGCTTACCGATTGGCAATGCCGCCAAGTCTCTCCAAAGTTCACGATGTGTTCCACGTATCTCTGTTGAGGAACTACATGCCTGACCCAACGCAAGTACTCACCTATGAAGATTTAGAACTGGAACCCGATCTATCTTATTGCGAAGAGCCCATCAAGATTCTTGATACGAGAGAACAAGTGCTGAGAAACCGGACGACGCGTCTGGTAAAAGTTTTGTGGAGAATCATAAGATGGAAGAGGCAACGTGGGAACCCGAGGAACTTATGATGAAGAACCACCCGAGTCTTTTTATGCAGTAATACCCTAGAAATTGCGAGGACGCAATTATTTGAAGGAGGGGAGAATGTAACACCCCAAGCTTCTACGGTACGTTTCCCTTTGAATAATGCGATAGCGTGTGTTGTACGCAACCTCGAGTTCTAACACACACCACAACTAATTAAACTAGCCGCTGTGAATAGTAATACCTAATTTTTGAAATTATATATATTTTATATTTGAAAATGGACTTCATTTTTGGACTCGGAATATCGAATTTAGCCTAAGGTGAAATTTTGGTACTTTTCGGATAACTTTCATATTTTGATGAATAGTTAAAATTACTAAATTTTAATTAAAAACAACTTTTTTAATCAAAATAATTAATAGTGATAAATTATGAATTTTAGTAGTTTTAAAGTATATTTAGAATATATTTTTACCATTTAATATAATGTTGGTCATTGGACATAATTTTACAATTAAACCGAACATAAACAAGTGTCAATCTTTTGATAGTTATTATCTCTTAAAAACACGCTTTTTGTTTTGACAGCGGGAATTAATTTTAAATTAATTTCTGCCACTTATGTGTTTTGAATTTAGGAAAATGGATTCCATATTTGGAATCAGGATGTTCAAATTGTGTAAATAGGTAACTTTTATTTTTAGACATTTTGAATAATTACTGCGGTAAATATTTTATTAACCATGGTTAAGGGTAAATCCGGTAAATAAGGGTTAAAAAAATAATATTATAATAATACTAAATTACCCTAAAAACGTGTCTTAACCCTATTGGTTGATATATGGTCGACCATGGACATCTTTGTGTCAATTTTGGGACCCCATGGATCCACTTGTAAGTGATAATGACAATTTATTTTAATTTAGTTAAAATGAATACAAAAATGACACAAGCATATATCTTTTAGAACAACAATTTTTACATAGAGTTATATATGTTTTATTTTAGATTATAAGTATTCATTAGAAAGCTAAAAAGATTTCCTACATAATGATATTTTATTTATAATTTTTAGACATTAAATAATTTATGTTATTTATGACACAATGATGATGCAGTAATTACTATAATAGTGAAAAATTAAAATAATTGATATTATAAATACCCAAATAAATATAATATGAAACTTTTAATGAATTAAACTAATTTTCTAGGCTAATATGATATATTAGGATTGATATAATGGACTTTGTTCGAAGTAATCAATCTGTTATGAGTTTCACAAAAATCAACTATTGAATAGTGTCAAAATTGACATAAAAGAGTTCTTAAAACAAATATTATATTATTAATTGATATTAAATTCCTAAAAATCTAAGGTTCGGCCAAGAGACTTATATTATGATAGGTTAACCATTAATGGACCACTTGGGGGTCTCTTGGATGTATATAGTAAGTTTATTAACCATATTATATAAAAATACAAACAGACATTGTAAAAGTGAAACTAATTAACTTAGAGTTAATACTTAAAGATAAGGTTAATATAAGTACCCAAACCTGTCTAAATTCTATTGGTTGAGTGGTTTTCGACCTATCCCCACCTTAACCTTTGAATAATAAGCTTTGGAGCCATTAGAAACCGAATATGAATTTATTATAAATTAATATTTCTAGCTTTTCCAAAGGTGCCCCTCACCCCTCTTATAAAAGGGCACTCCTCCTTCTCATTACTTCACACCTTCAAAGCCTTTTGGTTCGGCAAAACTCTGCCCAAATAATCTCCCAACATCCCTCACTACAACCTAGAGGCCTTAGTTTGATCAGAAAGCCAACCTAAGGATCCCTTTTGATCAAATCAAAAGGAAGAACCCGAAGAAGAGGTAATGATTTCACCACCCTTTTCTAAGTTCATTTCTTCTTCCACTTCTTCTTCCTTTGTTCTTACCATTCTAAAATAATAACTCCAGTATCTCACATATACTGTGATATTATTATATGTATGGTACAACCATATTCAGTATTCTATCCACCCTTTGAATAACATGTCACCATACGTGCGTACGTACGGCTTACCGTCTCCACGTCGTGGTGTAATTGTTATTCAATATAATATTATTTGGATGGGTATAATAATGATGTGTAACTCATGTAAATAATAAATATAAAATGTTAATGATTCTGTATATATGATATACCATTCATTTATATATTATTTTAATATCAAAAGAATGATATTGTCGCTCGTGCGTACGTACGGACTACCGTCTCCACGAACGCGATGAGATTCATTCTCCATCGTATCCATTCAAGTATAATTATCATTTTATGATTTAAAAATGATGTTTAAGGACTTGATATCATTCTGTATATGAATAAGATACAACAAACATGGCTTATGTAACAAAACATATAAAAGAAAATGAGTAAGATAACACCCGAAACGATGATAATTCTAAGATATTATTAATAAATCAATGTTAAAAGATCATATATGATATCATATTAATATATATGATTCTTGTATAATTTAATAACAATTATTTCACCATTATATAGGAGGTTAACCTACCCCAACCAAGGAAAAGTACAAGGTAAGGGTTATTTCACAATCTCTTCATTATCCGAGGTTGTTTATATGTAATAATCTACTGGGATCTCTTTATCATCCACATCCATGTTTCTTAAAAATGTATTTCAAAACATTTTTACTATTTACAAGAATATGGGTTAAAGTCATTTATACCCTTTTTTGACTTTTTATAAGAGGTTTATAAAGGAATCTTTCCGTCGTTTTCAAAACAAGGTCCTTTTTAACCTTTTCGACAGAATTGAGGTAAGAATGTTTTTTTTAACTTATACGGCGGGTGCGGTTATTTTACGCCGTTATAAAATCTTCAAAGCTTTCCTTACAAGATTATAAGAATATTTTCAAAGAAAATGTTTTATTTTATATGGATCTTAAATGATTTTAAAATAAAAGGAGATATTTCTTTAAAAAGAATTTTGATTTCATCTATGTCAACATCCTTTGATGGATTTTAAGATTATTTGAAGTTGATTTATTATGATACAAAACTTCTATATTGTATTGAAGGTTTTGTGATATGTTTGACTGTGGATGTGCTATTTTTATACCATTCATAGTTTATTGTGAAAGTATTGACATTTCGTATGCTAGTTTTAATACGAATGTTTATGTTATGTTTAAACCTTTTCATATGGGAATGCATTGGACTTAATAAGTGACGGGTGGAGCCCGCTATAGCTCCTCGATGCATCGGTAGGTCTCATGAGACAAACTAGTGTCTTGGCACAAGGCCTTGACAAAATCTTATTTGTAGTCTTGGCACGAGGCCTTGGCTATGTGGTTATGATAGTCTGGCATTATGCATTCCAACATTATGAAAGTGGTTATTTATTTTTGCATGTGATTATTCATTTAGTAGAATATCCATGTGAATAAGTAAATGGAATTATTTCATTTATGCCATACCATGTTGAAAGTTCGTATTTAAAAGGCTTTTGTTTTAGTTATACATTGCCTTAAATGTTTATTCTTATTTATGAAAGTTTCCACTTTATTGTTATCCTTACTGGGCATTTGAGCTCACCCCTTTTTTTTATGTTCTATTTTTCCCAGGATGTGAAGAAGTAAGTTATGAATGACCTGCAGGGATTTTATGAGGGGTTAATAGTGTGGATTGTGGAAACATTATGTTGTTGTATTAGTTTTTCATTTTATGATGTAATGTAAAACTTATGAATATATCTAGTGTTTCCAAGGCTACTAAACCAATCGGTCTTTCGAGATTTGATCTTTCTTGTGATCATGCCAATGTTATGTAATTAATGCACCGACTCTGGGTAGCTGGGGTCGGGGCGTTACAATAAAGATGGTATGTAATATGTGTGTGGCACATCAATGAAGAAATTTAGATTTTCTAACAATAACATTTTTGAGAAATCATGTCGAAGTCATGTTCAACATGACCAAAGTGGTGAAGTGGTTCTTGGGAGGATTTTGGTTACAAATGTAAGGACCATGATAGATATTCTTAGATAATTGTTATGGATTCATTAATGTTATATGTAATGTCAATTCACGTCAACATGATTATTTTCCAAGTGGATAGCCAATTGTAGATGTCTCGAGACATGCAGAATGTGACCACTATGATATAATGGAATTATATACACTGAAGGATATGGGAGGTGATGATTTTCATTCATTTCATAAGAGTAGTGAAAGCATATGGAATGCTTACATAGGGGTAGTATGACCACTATGAAATGGCAAGTTTTTAAGGTGACATATGTGTATTTAAAACAAATTAAAGTTCACTTAAGTGTATCTATACAACATCATAATGTTACAAGTGTCCTGTGTATGGGTAAGGATACAGCTATAATTATAAAAGCAACATGAATAAGGATAACCCATGATATGTGTGGTTATCTAGGTGAACTACATAAGGGTAAACAATTTTATGAGTTTTCATACCTCATGTAATAGTAAGAACAAAAGTTTACATTGAATAATAACATATCATGACACTGATTGGGTTAAGTTATGATTATGAGAGATTTCACACAACAAAACAATATTGATTCTACCATGGAATATATTTTATATGACTTTATTGTAATGGTTTCACCATAGGGAAATGGAAACCATATAGGAGAAAGATATTTACATGGTGGATCTTATGTTTATGAAACAAATGTGAAGGTGGATTTAATATTTGTAGTAATCCACTGAAGAAGTATCCACACCAAGGAGATGAAGCTATGCCATAAAAGTGTGTTTTTCTAAATACATTTAGTTTAATATACTATGGATGAAAAGAATACACTATTATATCCATATCTTAATACATGATTAGACATTGGGAGACTTTTATCTATGTAACAATGAAGTGAACATGTGAGATTATTCATAGATTTTATGTCAAATGAATTTGACAAAGGCTTTATGACTTTGGTCTATGAAGAGTTTAATGCTAACGAACATTATCAGCATGGGTGCACATTGGGATTTCCAGATTTACAAATATGGAAATATTTACTAGAAGATGTAGAAATCCCAATGTAGTTATAACTTTATGATGGACCCTCATTATTTTAATGCTCACAAATCATGTTTTTAATTTTCCTAAATACCTTAATGTTTTATGATATTATATTACATTAGAAATAATTTTTGAATAAATTTTTATTAATATAAATATTTTCTACCACTGAACGGTGCTACCACAAGAGATGTTCTATCGTCGAACGATGATGCCATTAGGCAATACTACTACCAGAATTCTTACACAACCAGAGATGATTTACCATTGGATGATGATACTATAGAATACTGATACTATTTTTCAATTACATTATCATCCTTGCAACTATATTCATTCTTCTCTGCAATAAATAAATGCATCCAATGAATATTTTATGAGTGTTAATGTAGATGTAATATTTATTTATTATTATAATCTCATTTCAAAGACGCATTGAATACATTCATAGGTTATGTATGAGGATCCAAAAAATATTTATAATTATTAATAAATAGAAAAATGGACGTAAAATTCTATAAATATCAATGGATATCTCATGTTAATGCGAGAGAAGCACTGAGAGATTCACATAGCTTGTGCAATGATCAGATTCATATACATTCAATCGTGGAAGAGTGGAACTCATTGAAGATCAAGATCCTTTCATATAGATAGAAAATATAACCTCCTGACACTTTGTTTTATTGAAACATTCAATGACACAATTTGAGCTAATCACTAAGAAAACTCTGAGGACTCATGATTATCTAGAGCACTACAGACAAAGAAACATTACCTTTTTTATATCCTATCATGTTTTCTTTTATATTAGATCATTTTTTAGTTTTCTTTGTATATTAATGCACACTGACTTCTACATTAGAACTAGATAATATATGATATTCTTTGCTATAATGTTTTATCTATATAACCTGAGTGCCTGTGGAATAGGTCCATGTGTGGTCTTTGTTGTTTTTATATCTCATATATAAATGTAGAAGATTCTTAGATCCTAGATAGCTGAGTTGTTCTGTGTATACTCTATCATTGTGGATCATTTTATTTTATATAATAGTATTCTTTGATGTAGGTGATTTCCAAGTGGAGGGGATTGGGTATCGACTTGATACTGAACCACTTGTTTATTCTATGGTGTGATTTTCTTTTTCATTATTTAAAAGTATCAAATTGTGTTTGGGTTTAATAATTACAAAACTTGTACTTTGATAATTAGTCTTAATTAGTGACTATATAATTATTTTCTGGAGAAAATTTATTTCAAAAGATAATGTAATTTTTACTATTGTTTTAAATTAACCTTAATCAAGATTTGAGAAATCATTTAAAAGATCATAATTATATTAACCTACTATTTTGATTAATAGAGATAATTCATTTTTAATTGGCGTCTTTTATTTAAATCTGTATTGAATATAAATTTTTATTAGGAACTCAATTCACCTCCTCTTGAGTAACTGAATTTGACCAACCTTTGGTATCAAATTTTTTCTGTAATATATATTCTACTATGATTTTAGTTATGTTTTAAAGATACTAAGTTCAGTTTGTTCTAAATTTATTTATATATAGATTATATATAAAAATTTACTAGTACAAACAGATCTTATTTTAATGTCACTAATTATGCTCAGTGGAAAATTAAAATGAAAATGCATCATGAGATCATTGGTTTTGATATTTGAATCGCAATTGAACATCAATATGAATTACTTCAAAATTCTATATGATCATGGAGTGATAATACAATAGCTACACATAATAATAACTATAAAGTTATTAATGCCTTGTATGGTGATTTAGTTGATGTGGAATTTAAAATATTATATGCATGTAAACCTGCCATTTGAAATTTGGGGGTCATTAGTTTTTTATGATGGGGGAACATCTAATGTCAATGAAATGAGAATAAATTCTTATACAGTTAAATAGGATACATTCAAAAATATACACAATGGTTTTATTTCATACATGGATATCAGGTTCAAAGAGATCATGAATACAATGCACTCACAAGGGAAGCATATTCATGATAAAGATCAAGTCATTCACCTTTTAGGATGTCTACTAGATATATGGATATGAACCTATGCCTCAATCAAATAATTATGTGATGTAAATAATTTACCTATTATGATGATTATGAAAAAAATATTGATATAAAATGATGATCTCAACGTAAAAAAGGGAATAGGTGGATGAACCAAAAAATAAAAACTATAGCCTTCAAGTATACTACTTCGAAATAAAATGATAAAATTTAATCTGACTGTTCACATGGTGAAGAATCACCTCCGGATAGTGATGAAGACATAGTTTATTTGGTCAAAATATTTCGATGGATTTATAAGAAAAATAATTTCATTATAAAGCCACGCTACAAAGGTAAATTTGGTAATAAAAGAAATCTTAGAAAGCATTGGAAGTGATATGATGATTAAAATGAGATCATTTGTAATGAGTGTAAGAGGAAAGGGAATTTCAAAGATGACTATACCAATATGAAATACAAAAAGAATTATTATGATAAGAATAATAAATACATGAAATGAATAAATAAAACACAGAGTGCTTATGAAGATATCTCAACTGATTTAGATAATACCCAAGAGGATAATAATAATGATAGATCCAACTTGTGTTTTATAGAAAACACACATGAGGTATCCAATTTTTTTCCTCCATCAACTATAAATACTCAGACTCATTTTGGAGATGAAATTAATGATGAAAACATATATAATTTGGAGATGGTTAAATACTATAATACAATGGAAGATAAATTTAATGATCTTTAGGATAAAAATAATAATTTGAATAAACATCATTATTTATCTATTAGTTATAAGTATGTATTTACTGTTGAAAAAGAGTAAAATCCTCAATAATTGATAAAAATTAATTGAAATTATCTAATGAGAAACTAAAGAAATAACTTGAAAGTTTCATAAATTGTAGAAATACTTTTACAGAAATTTGTGAAAAAAATCTACTCCAAAATACACCACTGGTATAGGGTATCAACCTAAATAGAGAAGGGTTGATAAAAGAAATTTATTTATAATTATATAACTACCCCTAGTTTTTATTCATCTTGACCAAAGAAAGTGTTTATTTCTAAAATTTTATATATGATTTTTAGAAACTTGTTTTGAAAATATGGTTCAAAAATCATTGATTACATACCCTTTTGGATCCATGAAACTATTGGTAACAAAATAATTTTTGGTGTAATTTGTTTTCCAGAAAACTTTCATGAAGCTATCCAGTAGGAACATATTGTATTTGTATAACACATGTTCTAGAAATATGACTAGAGATTATTCGATATTTAAAAACCATAATAAATGTTAATGGAGGTTATTTCACTTTTAGTGACAATGAAAATGTGAAAATAATTTTCCTTAATCAAACATGAAATTAAAACAATGTTTTAATTTATTACAATTTGTAGATGGTTTGAAATACAATCTTATTATCATCTCACAAATATGTGATAATTAATTTCATGTGAAGCTTGAAAATAACTATTTCAGTTTTTTTACTAAAAACTCATTAATTTATAATAACTTTTGAAATGATAATATTTATACTGTTAATTTTTATTCCTTATTTTCTAAAAATGTTTCTTCTCTATGTGCCTTTCATAGATAATTTTTTATTTGTCATAGGATACATGGACATTTATATATTCACTCACTTCTAATGATAACTATGAATTGTTTAGTCAGATATCAAATTAAACTAGAATTCCCAAATTATAATGTTTATAACTCATTTCCATAAAGAAATTGGTACAAGATACCATTCAAATTAACGAAATAATTTTAAACTTCTCAACCCCTAGAGTTGGTTCACATGGATTTATTTGTACCTTATACTATTTATAGTATAAATGGGAATCACTATGCCTATATCCTAGTTGTTGAATTTTATAAGTACTGTTCTATATTTTTATATCCCAAAAAGAAGAATGCTACTCATATTATATCATGTATGATAAATCTTTAGATAATCATAGAGGACATGGCATTAAGACCATAATAAGTGACCATGGCCATTAGTTTGAATATTAGTACTATGAATATTTTTTCTCAAAATTTTTTCTATATTCATACATTTTCTACTCCTGGAACCCCAAAACGGAATAGTGATGAATAACAATGAATTATGACACTTCATATAATTTCATGGAATATGCTAAATGAATATGAAATTCCTGTATATTATTTCGAAGATGATATAAATATAGGTTTTTATATAATTAAAATAGTTTATATTAGACTTATTTTAAAGAAAACACCTTATGAATTATGGAATAATAGAAAGTCAAAGGATAATTACTTTTTAGTATCTAGTTGAAAAGCCATCATATTAACACTATGGAATTTTTTTTTAATGATTCCTCCAAGAGAGTTGATGGAATATTTCTATGTTGTTCAATAGAATGTAAATATTATAGAGTGTCTAATAAAAGAACCAAAACTAGGGAAGAATATATTTTTAACCAATTTGATGAAATAGTTCTTCATGAGCCTAAGACCCCAATATAAAACCTCAAGGATGATTTCTCACATCTGAATATAAATGATGACCCTTTGAACAATTCTAAAATATAAGAAAAAAAATCCAGTTCTGTGGAATATCATGAACTAGAACTTGAACCCGAATCTAAACATATAAAGGAAAATTGGATAATCGACCATTATTTTCCTAGAGATATTAGGAAATATAGATACCATCCTCAATATTTTGTATTTGGAGATCTATATAAAGGTACATAGATTGTCTTTTTTATCAGAAACCAGGTTGAACATTAAGCTTTCTTATAAATTCATTAACCTGATAACATCGATAATGCAATTTGTGATGAGTTCAAGTAATGGAAATGATAGATGAACATAATCAATTTAGATTAAATAATGTTTGGTTACTTGTGTTTATACCTAAATTCACTCTTACTATTTTCAATAAGTTGGTATTCATGAATAAATTTAATGTGTCAGGCACAATAGTAAGAAATAAAACAAGGATGCACTGGGATATAGTCTAGAAGAAGGTATTGAATAAGAGGAAACCATTTAACAATTATATACAATTGAATCCAGTATATTACTTCATTAATATACAAGACATTTACGATTTAAGTTATATTAAATGGATGATAAAATTGCATTTGTAATTGGATATATAGTTGAGGATGTTTTTTTGAAACAACCCCCTAGATTTCAAAATACCCATGTTCCAAAATCAAGACTTAAAATAGAAAAATTCTTAATATGGTTTAAAACAATATCTTAATGCATGGTGTGATAGGATCTTCTCTATTTTGATTTATAAATTCATTTCAAAGGGAATTTATGATCCAACCCTTTTTATAAAAAAGTATTTCAAAAGTGGTTTTTGATGTTCAAATATATGATGATGATATTAATTATTGATTTTTATAAAAAAAATTATATATTAAATTTTCAAACATAATGAAAAGTGAATTTAAAATAATTTTAATTGATGAACTAAAATTCATTCCCATTTTGCAAATTTATCAAAATAATGATAAAATTATTTTAATTAAATGTAATTACACTAAATACATTCTAAAACATTTTGGTCTGGATAATACTAAAAGTAGTGAAATTCCCATGAGACTATCTATAAGGTAGATGATGTTGAAACTAGAAAAAAATTAGATCAAAATAACTATATATTTATTATAGGAATATTGTTATACTTATCTTCAAGTAGTTATGATATTATGTTTTGTGTGTGTATGTGTTCCCATTTTCAAGAATACCTTAATGAATCACACATACTTACTATTAAATTAGATTTCAAATACCTAAAATATAAAACCAATTTAGGACTATTATATCTCAGGGTGAAAGTATTTAACTTAGTGAGTAACTATGATGAATATTTTAGTGGTTGTAATTTAGATAGAAAAATAACCTCAATATCATTTTATCTTTTGGGAAAGTCAGTTGTATCTAGGTACAGAAAAAAATAATTTAATTGCATTATATACTACTGAATCATACCGAATTGCTGTAGGAAGTTACTGTGTAGACATTTTGTAGATGAATCACAAAATAGTATACTATAGTTATCAATTCAGACATTTCCCTATAAGTTATAATAATACATATGTGATAAACATTTCTAATAATCAAATTTATCATTCACGGACAATGACTATTGATGCAATACGACATTTTTGAGGGATCATTTTTAAAAAAGGTGATATAACTCTAGAATGCATAGAAACTGATCATTAGATTGTTGATATTTTTAAAAATACATTGAATATTGCGAGATTTATATACATCAAACAATAATTAGAATGATAAATTTTGGTTAATCCTACCATAGAAAAAGACACCATCATAAAATACACTGGTGGACATGCCATCATTTTAAAAGCCACCATTTAATATGTCCTGATTTGACAACCCACTTTTGGACAAGAGACCCTTGGAAAAGCCACCATTGTGTAGACCACCGTTGTATTGATCCATCGTCGGGTGAGCTACCCGTATCTTTTTTATTTTCTACCATTACTATCTTTTAGTGTTAAATTATCTATTCTATTTATGGTTTTATTTTTTTATATTTTTTGAATTGTAATCTATAAATGATAAATCTGGATTAAAATCCAAATTCGAGTCACTCTATCTTGCACCTACTCTTGTCGAACCAAAAAAAATTTCATTCCACTTTCTCTCATTAATATTAGACTTATTTTCTCTTGTTTAACTTCGTTTTTCTAGTATGATTTTAAGAGTCAACCATGCATCAGTGTCATCACCTGAAGGTTCGTGGCCTGTAAGAAAATCACTTACTGAACTGAGTCAAGATGTTATCGAGCTGAGGCAGCAAATCTTAAAAATTGACTAGATTTTGTTGAGATGGAATTGGTTGTCAAATGGTTTTTTCCAAGTAAGTTACTAGTTATTAAATTTATTCATGACCTATTCTAGTTATACTAGTTCTCCAGTAAGGATCACCACTTTTATACGAGACTAGTGGGTTAATTCTACCAGAATATAGAGTTTAGTTTTGGTAAGAATAATGATTTGATTACGAGTGTGGTAAATGGTAGAGAGATTACCTTTTATTCAATATAATTGTATAAATGTATTAATTTATATAATCGAGGAGTTTTTGATGTCTACAAATGATATATTCCAAAAAACAATGATTCGTTTGTGTATGAGGAAGCACTATAAGTGATGAATGGAGAGAGTAATATGAGAAAGATTTATTCTACCAAATTAAATGGTGGTGAGTGTAGAATTATCGTTAACATCATTTATCATATGTCATGATTTGGGAAAGAGACATCATTAATATGAGATATCAGGATGTGCACATTTTATTATTTTTGGAACAAGGGGATAGAAATAACCTTTTTAGATATCTTATGATGCACAGGATGTAAATATTCAATTCATCTTCTAGGCCTAACTCTATGATATATGGTAATATTATCTATAAATTTTTAGAAACCAAATGATAGGTTAATGATGATATAGAATCAGAAGTTAAATTTTTTGGTTTCTATTTTAATAATACTACCTATAAAATAATAAAATTTAATTGGATTTCTTGGATGATAAAGTGTGTAGAAGATAATGATAAGCACTATGAGTAATTTTGTCATGCAGACAATCCTAACAGACCCAAGAACCATTTTGATCCATTATTAGAGAATGATGAGTTAGTTGATTACTCACATGAAGAAGAGTAAGTAGCAACATCAGTTTAAGATGTTTGTGATCCGAACATTTCTAAAATCCCTCATGTATTTTTTGGTTCTCCAAGTCCACCTACTTCTCTTCATGCCAGAGAAAGAGTCAATCATGTGAGAGAGATTATGACGATGATGATGAGACATATGTTTACAAAGATGAAAATATTATAATTGTTTCTTATACATCTTATAAATTTTTTTTGGAGGTATCTGATGATGAAGATCATGAATATTGAAGTACGGAAGGACTAGATCATCGTGATGTTGTTGATGAGAGGACTCAGTCACATCATTTATCCCCTGCTATTTTTATTACATCATTATTGTTTATGTTGAAAAATGTTTATTTTATCTTGATACAGATGATGGATTTTACAGAGGTGAGACTAGATTATCCACTATGGCGGTGAAATTACCAAGTTAGATCCGAGTTTATGTTGCTACTTGCCTCACGTTAGAGTGATATAAGCTGGTCATGATGAGAGGAACATGTTTCAAGGTTTTTTCCAAATTGGTTTGGACTATTTATATTCCAAGGATTTTGAATAAGTTGTTGTAGAGAATAATGAATCACATGTTAGTTGATATTTTGCTGAGAATGAGGTATCATTTATGTGGGAGCTTTCATTGTGTTAAAAGTTTCATGGACAATCATATTCCGAGTCGGATGAGGATGATGGCAGAAGAGATAACCACAGCAGTCTGCTAAATCATGGTGGAAATTCTAACGCAAATAGAGTTGGGAATGATTTTAAGGAAACTTTTGTTGGGAAAATTTATTATTTAGGTGAGCTTCATCATTTTCATTCACCTGTAAAAACTAGTTTAGAGTTGTATAGACTTCAATTCAAGATAATATCCCATATCCTCTACCTGTTGTTCTGACCGCCTCTCTAGTTCCCATAGATGTTTTTTCCATATTTGATTTAGATCTTTTTAGATGGAAAATTATTTTCTTCATTAGTATTTTGAGGACTCAAGAACCTCCTATAATTCATCTAAATAACTATGACTCCAAACACCTTCTTGAGTAAGAATCTTTCCATATCCATCCATAGATGTTGTTAAAAATTGGAGAAGTGAGTGTCAAAAATTGAATATTATCCAGTGTGATGATGACTATCAGTTCCATTATGGAGGATATGGGATATTACATTGTTTTTTGTAATGATAATTTATCATAGAAGATGGGGTGATTAATATATTTTTCATCTACATCTAGTGCTCCACATTCCTCATAATCTATTGATGTTGATTTGATCAAATCCACAGTCTAAGAATAGGTACAAGCTATAATAAGAGATATTTATACATCTCATTATGGGAATCTATGAAAGATTCATTAGCATAGTGAGAATATATATAAACTCGGTATAGAGTATTTAAATGTGTATTTAAGGTATCTTAAAACCATCTCTAAGACCATCAAGTACTACATTTCGAGGATATTTTCTAAGAATGAGTTTAATTCTCATTTCTTATTTTTGGATGAACACCTGAGGATGCCACCTGTTACCAGGGATTTCAAGGAACGTGTTGACCTGGTGAATATTTTGATCCCTCTCTTTATGTAATCAGTGATGGAAAATTAAATTTTATTTATTGATAAGGAAGTGGGAGGAAATATTATTTTTTATTTTTTGAAACTCATAACGATTTTCATGTATGTATTTGTTAATGATGTTGTTACGACAGAGGTAATTTCTTTGTATTCCTTCATAGTTTCACCCTATTATGATCCTTCAACTCCTCAGTATCATCTTTTCAACATGTCTCCCATAGAATGATTCATACATATCATACCTATTGTTATTAAAGAGATTCCTACCAATAACACATCACCTTCACCCTCTACCTTAGTGCCTCCTGCCTCTGGAAATGGAAAGATACCGGTTGATCCTACATCCATGGTTGAGAGTGACTATGATTATACAATAGTATTTGATATATATATATATATATTTACTTATTTATTATGGTAATATTTTTTTTAATGAAATTTTATTCTTATTATTACAATATTAATATTTACTATTTATTGTGTTCTCCTTTTGATAATCCCAAAAGGGGTCGAATAGTTATGGAATTTACTTAATTTTAGTATGGTTTCTTCTTTTATTTTTCTATTTATAGCAAATTTATATATCCTTTTATATTTTACTTTTGATTCCATTTTTATAATTAGTACCCTAATTATTTTGATGAACTTATTCTATTCTTTGATTTTATAATTATTTGAATGTTTTTATTTAATAAAAATTTTATTTTTTTAATGTTATACTTTAATACCAAATCTATGTCAAATAATTATGATTCATAATTTAATTTCAAAATTTCACATTAGCTTTTTGAAATGTTAAACAAAACATTACTATTAAAACTTGTCTTTTTTATGTCTAAGATTATTTTATAAATGGTTTATAAAATTTCATCACTTGTGACCATCAAAATGGTAAGATTGTTGGTACGACTGTATTTTAATGCTCATAAATCATGTTTCCCTATCAATTTGCATAGATTCATTGAAGTCAAGTTATAGGTTTATTATGATGATCCATATAATATTTATAATTATTTATTAATTGAAATATGGACATATAACTCTATATATTTAATAGGATCTCCACTGTGCATGTGAATGAAGCATTGAGAGATTCATGTGGCTTATGCGCTGATCATATTTTGATATATCAATGTAGTTCCAACCTAAAAAACATCGAAAATTTAGGATTCATTTATTGATCTTAAAATGATAGATATGACACATTGAATAATGACAATATAGAAGAATATTTGTATCACATGTGATATCTCTTAATAATTGGAAGCATGAGTAAATATTTTCATTGAGAGAACTAAAAGATTCATAGAGCTCTACAAAGTGAACACATTTCTATAAATGATTCCCCCGTAGAATGGGAATTTTATATTAGTGCGGGGTTGAATGTCTTGGAGAATTAGATTCAATTTAATATCTTGAAAAAGTAGAATAAGTTGTTCATTGTACCTACAAAAATGTGTTTTTATAAATATATTCTAGAATGTATAAGGTTTGTCATCATGGTGATTTTTCAATAGGTGAATATGTATCCCAACAAGATTACAAAATTGCATGTATATATAGTTAAGGAAGCATTCTATGCATGAGATACTAGATAAGGGACCTACATGTCCGTAAATTGTGAAGATGGTCCTTTCCCATAACAGTGATCTAATAAAGGGTAATTCAAGTGAGTGTCCTTTGGGAAGTATTGAGGAGTCTATAAACCATGTAAGTAATTTAGAATGGGCATGGGTGTGACCTATGCCAAAAGATTGTAACCAGAGATCTTTATAGTTATTTAGGGTAACGACATAATGTCAATGAATTATCTATGGATGTATCCTAGTGAGGGTGAACCAAGTAAATACTAATGTCCATATTTATATTATACATGAACATAAAAAATGATCAATAATCCTTAATAATGTTTATTAAAATTTAATAAAAAAGTCATCTTCATGTTTGATAGGCCATTTTTTTATTAGTCATGCGAGACTGTAATGTAGTAAGACTTTTAAATGTTAAAAAAATTTCATACCTTGATCCTCCCCCTCTTAGTAATCTTACTCCAAGTAACTTGTATAAGTCTAATAAATTTTTATCACTTTATAATAAGGAGGTCATATATGATTTTTTAGGATTAGTCTTAAAATTAATTACACTGTATCACCAATCATTATTATTATATTGTTATAATTTTCAAATATTAAATTATATTAGTAAATAATTTCATACACACACTATTAAAATCAATCTCATATTTTAAATAGGTATGAGAACTCTACCCCACTCAAATCTAATGTGGCAGAGGCTATGAATGCTTTCATGAATGTTTCCCAATAACAGCATGCAACAACTTGGCCGATCATCTAGACTCACACTATCTAAATGAAAAATCGTATTTTGTTTCAAATGGTTTAATAAAAAATAAAATCAAATTCAAAAATACATAATAATTTATATATGTACTTTATAAATTTTAATATTCCAAATTATATTTATTTTTATCATTTAGATATTATAAATATTCTATTTTGGTTTATAAGATTCATTCTATTTTGGTGTTTCTAAAAGTGATATTCCTATGGTGATAGAGGTTTTCATGACTATGCGAATCCAAAATAGTTAACTGAACCATTTTGTCTCTAAATCAAATTTTTAATAATTGTATGGAAAAAAATTTCAGGGTTAGTGGGAACACATTAATTCTCTAATTCATGTTTTAATTTCAAAATAAACCACTTTTATATTGGAATGGAAATGGGGTGAGAATCAAAAAAATATAGAGTTTCGTACCCGAACATATTAAATAATCATGTTTCCCAAACATGATTAACAACCATTATATAATAGATAAATCTTATCCCAAGTATGCAAGTTAAAATATGTTATAATAGAACCAAATTTCATACCACATAAACCTCATTTAACAAGGTTGGATTGTATCAGATACCCATTTCATCCATACCCATTGCCATTCCACACAATTAAATACGAGTAATAGAAGATGTACGATGTGGCGTAATTTAGTAATAATTTTTTTTCTAAATAATTATTATAAATAAGCATGTAAAATAGCATGTAGAGTCAAACCAACTCATTTTTAATCATTTGGTTGCAGTTAATTCATTGATATGTGTTTTCATTAAAATAATTAAAAAATAATTGTGTTTCAATTTTGTATTTGTTATTTTATTGAAAATAAATTAATTAAAACTAAAATTCAAAAAATTACAAAAATATATTATAATTTAATAAATTACACTAAGAAATAAAAATCGATAAATATATTTTCATATTATTAAATATATTTAAATTTATATAATAAAAAATATAATTACAATAAAGAATTAATTTTATTTTTAAGATACAAAACTATATCTCTTTGGTATGAAATTATATATATATATATATTCTAATTATTATAGAATAAATGTATTTATATTATTTATATACTTATATTTATAAGTATATAGATGTATTTTTATTCATATATATTGAATTAAAAATATGTTTAAATTCATAATATTATTTCATTTATAATAAATCAAAATATATTTACTTCATATATATATTTATTTATTTATTTATATCGATTCATTTAATGAAAAGTTTTAAATTGTAGTTGTGTTTTTATTTACATAACAAATTTATTTATATCACCATAAATGTATTTATATAATAACCTAATAAAAGTAATTATATAATTAATAAAATAAATAAAATTATATTTATAATCAATATATTATATCTATAATAGCCAATACTTATATAAAATCCCTTTTTATGTACAGATTTCACTCCATCATTCTCCCCAATTTTTCACCAATGCCTATATTTCTCTATGTGGTATTCTATCAATGATGATTCCATATTTAAAGCCCTCCCTATACGATTCAATGATCATTTTATGAACCATATTCATCTGAGATCATTCATATAATCCCTAATCTATGTTTGATGATTCTTTACTTTAAATCCATAATTGATTTTCCAACATCAATCAAGTACCTTGTTGTTAATGGGAAGGGTAATTCTCCATTAACACAGGTAAAAAATTAAATAAAATTAATTTTCTATTTTGAATTTTAAAATTAATTGAAAATTAAATTTATAATATTTCATCATCTCTTATATATAAAAAATATATATATTTATATAAATATAAAATATTTTATTATATATGATTTAGAGAAAACTAAATAAACATTTTATCTTAATATATAATATTTTTAGTGAATACATGATTATAAAATAATTATAAAATAATATTAATTAATTATATTTTAATTATTATGGTACAATACTCATTTAATTACAATTAGATGACATAAAAATTCAGTGAACTAGTGAATGATCTAAAATAAGTTGATAACATGACTTGAACTTCAAATAACCCTAAAATGTGATTTGAGTACCCATTTTTCATATACCACATAAAGAATTAAATCCAACAAAAAGATGTATGCACTATTAATTAGGGGTCTCAGGTGATTATTTATTTAAGACAAAAAGTCCTAGAAGGCCTAAAAAAGTAGGGCTTTTAGTTGGCACACCCTAATTTTTCAATATTCAATGTGATTTTAGAATCTTTTATAGGTTATTCTTGTACCTTTATAGTGGATAATATATTTAATCTTAGGCCTCATATTCATATATATATATTATGGTTTTAAAATTTTATCATTTTATTATATTTTAGTTTTAATTATAATAAAATATATGCATATATTCTTATATTTACATAAATAAGATCAATTGTAAAAATTAGTATTTAAACATATTTACAAAATCATGTATTTTTAAATATATAATCTATATGGATATAACTATTTATTACTAATTTAATTTAAAATAAAAAAATATTTATTTTATTTACATTATAAAAATGAATTATTATATATATACTTATGCAAGTAATGCATATATATAAATAATTTTATTTAAGTAAAAATATATATGTTTATGTATATATAATTATATATGATTTTTTTTGGCAAAAATCCCTCACGGTATCATTGAAGCAATTTTAAGGTGATTGTGTTTTTTGAAAAAGTGGACATCTGTGTTGTGATTGTTGACAATGCAAAGCAAGACATACAAATTTGTTGAAAGATGGGATCTTATAGTGGAATATCAAGTTCAAGAGCTGTAGTCAACGATCCATGTTTCATTCAAGAACGTCGACAACAGAATCGATGATCTAGAGGCGGTACAAAAAGAATAGATACAAGGTGGAAACGTTTTTTAGTGTTTTCAAATATTTTGGGCCTGAAAATCGAAAAACGAAGAAAATTAGTTTTTGGCAAATGGCCATGCACCCCCATGTACCTATAATAGAGGAAACTTGTGTGCCTAATGTTTTTCAAGATCAGAGGGTCAAAATATGGCAATGGAAAGAGGGTCGTGTAGGTATCAGTGTGGTCGCGCAGCTGACTTGTGCAACATGAAAGGACATGCGCTCCTGTTCCTAAGAGGGTTAGAAAGTAGTGCTCTATATGTTTTTCAAGATCAGATCTTCGAAATATGGTAATGGAAATAAGGTTGTGCAAGTGACTTGTAGTGGAAGAGACCAACACATCGAGGGGAGACTTGCACACCGCTGTGTAGGTTGACAAAATGCATATAAATAGATGACCACCCCTTCTCATTTTCAATGGAGTTCAACATTTAAAATACTCAGAGCTGCCATCACGCAGGTTTGGTGGTCACGCATGTGGTGTTGCGTTTCCCTAGTTGGACTTGTGTGCCAGATTTGATGACGGGATATTGTTGTGTGTTGCGCGGAAATATTGGTTTGGGCGTAAATGGAAGTGTGTCGCGCATGTTTGGAGTTGAAGAATCTTGGGTCGCACAAGTGTCTGAGGTGGACATGTGCACCAGTTGTGACATGCGCACTAAGACTTTCACGCCAGCTTTGAGAAGTGTGCTATGTAAGGTTGATTTCTGACAGTGATTTAGGGCTGTGTCGAAGCTAGAAGTTTGCCCGATACCTTCTGTGCAAAGAGAGATTCATCTACGGGTGAAAGTTGGACTTCAACAAGTAATATACATACATGTGAAGATTCATTACTTCATGAAAATGAAGATACCAACTAGCCTATAAACTGTGAGTGGATCCTTTCTAGAGTAGTGAGCAAATGAAGAGGAAGAAGTTGATCCACTACACCGATAGTGAGCCAGAGAGAGAGAAATAGGGAGTGACCTCTGGGAATGTAATGAGCTGACCCTAGACATTGTAAAGGGAGTAATCATGGGATAGTGTGATTGTTCCTGAACCCTTGTATCCACATCTAGTAAATAATAGTGGAATTTGGTCTGACCGACAACCTGTCGTCATATGCTCTTTGGACGTAGAGCTTAGTGGTGAACCAAGTAAAAAACTGGTTTGTTATGTGATTTCTTTACTTTCTATTTATATTGTGCAACAGGAAAGAGAGAGAAGTGTGATTTTCTTAACAGAGAAACATGATCAGAACATGCTTTAATTTTAAATTAGTTATACCATGATTCACCCACCCTCTCAGGGTATTCAGCATTGTGAACCTAACATAAGAAAATAAATAAATGTAAATATTTGAGTGTGTATGTGTGAAATATAATTTTGTACTTGTGTGTGTAGATTTGTGAGATTGTCACTATATGAATATTTTATAAAAATCATATATAAAATTATTTTTATAAATAATTCATTATCATTAAATATATTATATGAATATATTTATAATAATTATTTAGAAATACCACATAAAAGATCAATATCTAAATACATTATCATATATAAATATGTATAAATATATATGTAAAAATATAGGCAAATACATATATATGAAATGTATAAAATTTATATATTAATATACAATATATAGATTTATTTTAATAATTCATTTATAAATAATCATAAAAATCATATGTAATAAATTATTCTCTCTTTTATTTTATACAATATCTTACCATTTTTTACAGTATAACAATATATGAACACACACAGACAAATATAAATATAAATACATTTGTATATATAGTTTATATATATATCTGTGTGTGTGTGTGTATTTATTAATATATACATATATATATATATATTCAAATATATGTAAATGAATATTAATTGATAATATATTTAATTAAATAAAATTATATATATATTACATGCACACACAAACAAATATTTTATAAATATATTTGAAAAAATTATATAAATGTATATAATTATATAAATAAAAAATATATTTTTTAAAATATTTATTAATAAATATAAATATCATAAAATATAAAATAAAATATTATTTTCAGTGATAAAGCTGGTTTAATTTCACAAGGGAGGTTACGACATCTGGTCCAGGCATGGGAAGTTGTGAATAAGAAGCTGGATAGCGCTATGAAAATGTTGTAGTGTGGTAGTGTGAGGGTGAATAGATGTTTGGCGATTGTTCAGAAAGGTGAGGTGTGTGGGAGTGTCGAAGAAGCACGATGGTGAGCAGTTTAAAAAATAATATTTTTTATGAAATATTGTCAGTTCTAAAAAAATATCAAATAAATAAAATTTTTACTACCACTATTTTAACACTGATAATGGGGTATTTATTAATTCCTTTTTTCACTAATATAGGCAGCCTTTGCCTATTCTTTTTTATTACTCATATAGAATGGATTGATAAATGATAAATATTTTGATGATAAAAGGTATCGTTATCAGTGCTAAAAAAAATAGATAAAAGGGATCTTAATCAATACTTTTATTTATTATTAATAAAGGAGTGATTTCTTAGAACTTTTTTAATGGTGATAAAAGATTCATGTTTTAATGGTTCTTAGATTGTTAGTGTTTTTAAGTGCTGATAAATCCCATATATATCATTGATAAAAGTATGGTCTATAATAGTGACTGTTTTATAAATCATCTTAGGTAATCGACTAATCATTTCATGGGTTCTAATGATGTGTAGATAGGCATTTTGAAGTCCCTCGTTGGCCAGAGCCATCAGCTAGCTAGAGAAAAGTCATCCACCATCTAGTAGTAAATGACACTAACAGCTTCTACTCTCTGGACCAATCATCCTACCAGTGAAACACCACCAGCCATTCAGTGGAGTCAAGAAGTGGCACCTACAATTCCCAAAAACCTGTAAACAACTAGTGAGTCCCAGTTCCTTGTAGGATGTGGTATTATATAGAGTCAAACTAGAAATTGTGGAAAGTCCACTATGGCCTATCCCCACTCCCAATGGCTCCATTGTCTCCCCCAACACCTCAAAAAATATTTTAAGACCACAATAGTCTATAAATACACCCCTAATAACCTTTTACAATACAAATTACTATTTTACTCTATTTGAAATTGATTTTGAGTGTCATTGTTGTATTCAATTTTACCATCATTCTCATCTCCTTATTTCTCTAATTTTTCTATTTCAATATTCCTATGATAATAAAAAGTGTGACTAATGTGTTTTTACTAAACAAATGTAATCATCTTCTTCTTACTGGGTACTCACAAACACTAATGTGAGGGATTTGAGTTTCTCACTATTACCATTAAGAAAAATGTTCCATCATTATATTGGTTTTCTTACTACAAGAAATTAAAAACATGTTTTTTGGGTCTCTTGGATAACACTATATTGAAGTGTTAATTAGAACCATAAATCCATTAAGGGGAGTAAATATAGGCAATGATAATGAGTATTTATACAATTTATTTAATCAAATTTAGATTAGAATTAATTTAATTTCACTACGCTTTCTCATTTAATTTATAGTTATTAGTAAATCATTACATTAATTTTTTTTAATTTTTTTAAAAATCATTTCACCCCCTCATTCCATCCGACTCAAAACAATAATTCCAATTAGATAAACTCTATTTCTAAGACTTAACCAAATTCATGGAAGTAATTGTAATGATAACATCTACCGAAAAATCCTAAAGAGCTCCCAATTGACACACAATGGGCCAAGATCCATTCTATGCTGGCTTAGATTATGGACATTTAAAACCCACATATCTAAATTTCCTAGAATTATAGTTAATCTATTTTATATAATTTTCATTCTTGGGTACACGCCCACTATGGAATCTGGAAAAAGTTTACTCTCACATATATTTCAACCATTAGGACTGATTATTTCGTTGAATTCTCTTTGTTTTTCAATGTACTGCAATTAGTTTAATCATATTTCCACTTGTAAAACTCCACATGAAAATTTTAAACTCCTTATATTCAGGAATAAGTGTATAAAAAACAAGGACACTAAAATAAATATTTAACAATAAGACTTTTTATGTTTTAACCTATATACAAGTGAATATATAATTGATATGTTCAATAATTTTACTAATATTTTTAATTATAGAAAGTACTTAATAGATTTTCTGTCTATTGAGATGTTTGTAATGAATATAATTTGTGTATTTTCGCATTATTTTTCATCAAAGATAATTATAATTCAAAAAACAAAGGATAACAAGAACATGATAGTATACGAACTTAGGGGGTCACACATGAGTTATAAGATTACCATATAATAGAAAACCAAAAAGAAATCCAAATAACTTCTTTAAAAGAAGAGTATTGTATTTAAGGAAATCAATTAAGACTTTTACGAAAGTGATGTTAAAATTTCTCATATACCAAAATGATGAAAAAATTCATTAGGAATGAGAAATAACTTCATCATGACAAAATGGAGAATCAATTTTGAGAATTATAGATAACTCCTTATGTATGAAAGAAGAAGGGACACATCATAGAAGTGTACACAATATTTGAAAAAAAGATGATGCAAATGAATCTAAGAAGGAAATCCATGTTCCCACATTGAGTGATAGAGATGATTCTATCTCCCCAACAAAACCATGTGATAATAGTACCACATGTCTCATGGTCCTTGTTGAGATAAATTATGACTTAAATTATGATAGTTACGATTATTTTTATGTTCATGTCATTTAAATTAAGAAGAAATTAAGTATTCTATAGATAAATAGGGGTTTCATTCTATAAAATCACAAAAATATTAAATGTGATTTACAATAAATATAATCTAGTTATTAGTGATACAGATAAAATATTTAATTAAATGAAATAATTATCCAAAAAAAATTAAAAAAAGAAACCAAATAGAAATAAATTATAATCATTTATCATAGAGATTAGAAATTCCCTTTCAATGTTCACCCAATGTGAGAATATTTTTAATAATATTCTTTCTTCCCAACATCATGGGAAAATATTTTTTTCATGGTTCTGAAAGTCATATATAACTTCTAAAATACAAATTTTTTAAAATGATACTCTCAAAAAAAATGTTCAATTATTTTTACAAAATATAAAATCATATATATTAATGTATTTATATAAATTATTGATATCGTGGAATCAAATGAGTTTATATCTCTTATAAAATTTCAAATTGAAAATCATATACAAAATAAATATGAATTCCAGAAAATCATTTAGATAACATTAGTAAATCCAAATTCATTTTGGTAAAAAAGGATTTTGATTATTTATTACATTATAAAATAAATATCTGAAGAGTAAATCCCAAAGAGATACATGGTACATAGACAATGGATTTTTGATACACATGTGTAATGAATACCCCAAGATCAACCATCATGAGAATATTGATTGAGGATATCTAACCTATGGTGATAACTCAAGGTTAAAGGTAATCTATATAGATTCTATTGATTTTTTAAACATATAACATTATTACATTTTTTTATATGGATGGTATAATACATAATTTTATTAGTATTATACAATCATGTGATAGTTTTTTAATGTTTCTTTTAAAAATGAGGTTTTCAATGTTTTTGACTCTAAAGGAAAACTTTTATTTTCAAAGACATTATTTTATAATTTTTATATTATTAATTTAAAATCAATTGATATCAAAAAAGGTAAAAGTTTCAGTGAACATGATATTGATTCATGGAAATAGCATTGGATCCTTGGTTATAATACAACACATAAACTTTTCAAACTCAGCTGAAATAAACTACTATGATATTTTCGTTATTTGAATTTCAAAAATCGCATTATGTTTGATCTTTTCAAACATTGTAATAAACCCATATATTTATTTAAATATGAAAATTAAGAATCCACATCAACGTCCCATCATCTTATACACCTTGATTTATTTGGATTGTCCCATGATTCATGTATATGATGTTAATTTTATAATTTTTTAATTTTCAATGATTTTACATGATTAATTTGGATTTATTTCTTGGATCCTGAAAATGTGGCTTGAAATTAATTTATTAAATATACCATGAATGTAAAAAATGAAAAATTCTATAAGATTATATCTATTTGGAGTAATAATGGGTCTGAGTTTCAAAATAAATATTTGGATGATCTTTATAATTCATAGGGTTAAAAATTATTTTTTTCACTCCTAATAATACCCATCAAAACAGGGTTATTAAAATATGGAATCATACTATGTAAAGTACTTCAAGAATATAATTGAATGGATTTAATCTCTGTGAATTTTTTTGGACTGCGTTGGTCAATACTATTTGTTGTACCTTGAACCTTGTTCATGTAATACCCATCCTTATGAAAACCCACTATGAAATTGGGCAAAAAAATACATAATTTTAGTATCTTTAATTAATTTGAGTGTAAATGTAATATTCTAAACACCAAATATATCATTAATAAATTGGACCCTAAATAGGATTTATATTTTTTATAGGTAATATGTCTATGGAAATGCATACTGGACCATTAATAAAATCACCAAGACCATAGAAGATTCCATTCACATCAAATCTGATGATAATTTTTGTAAACATCATTCCCAAATTACTGGTGTTTAGATTGAACTAGATACATTAAACTATATTGAACCACCTCCATATAAGTAAATTGTTGTTGATAAATTAAAACCATCAATCCTTTTATGAAAGGATTTAGTAGAGTCAAAATACGATCCCTTTGAAAATGTTATCAGTTATTTTCAATTAGGTACTCATACTAGAATGATTACATTAAGAGTGTATGAATATAAATATTTAGTTTCACACCCAAAACAACCTATATTTGATTATGCCATTAATACTGAAAATTGTTTACATGAAATGAAATAGGAGTTGAACCAATTCACTAATAATAAAACATCTCATTAGGGGTACCAAATGATATTTTAGAAAAAAATTAGAAGATAATGGTAACATCACTTAACGAAAATATATACTCATAGAGAAAGTCTATAATGTAGATGATTACATTGGTTATGGTGTGGAATTTGAACCATTCGTAGGAAAAGAGTCTATTAGAATATTTTAGGAATTTGACACCAGCAGAAATTTTAATCTTATTTAAAATAGATTTTTAAAGGAAATATGTAAAATGTTTTACTTCCAAAACGGTTTTTGTTGAAACACCTTTTGGTTTTAAGGATCCAAGAAATGTAAATCATTTTCTACGATAACAGTATTTATTTATGGTTTGAGTAACTACTGTCATGATTGGTATGAGAAGTTATCTAAATATCTCTTAGAAAATTATTTTAAATTATGAAAACCCAATCTTCATTGTTTTTGAAACATATATCATAATACTTACTAATTTTTCAAATTTATATAAATGATTTAATTTTTAGTTCTATAAAATAATCACATTCTAATATGATTTTGGATTTAATGAGAAAAATATTTGAACTGATTTTAATGAGAGTATTTAAATGATTCATTCTTTTAAAATTTCTAAAAATATGGATGATATTATTATAAGATAAATAAAATAAAAAATCAACATTAATGTATTTTGGTATAGGTCAAGATAATATTATAATTACACCTATTAGAAATTCTTGTTATATAAAATTGTATATAACAGGTAAATTCATTGATTAAAAGATTTATAGATGTATAGTTGGTAATCTTCATTACCTTACCATGAACCCAAATAAATATTATATTTTGTTTTTGTCTTTGCCTTTGTGATAATTTAAATAAAATCATAAAGAATATAATTTAAAAACTCTTGATTTTTATTCAAAATATTTAAAAGGTTATAAAAATATTTGGATATTTTATCCAAAAGATACATTTTTCAACATACTAGTTTGTTGGATGATAATTTTGAAGGATGAAAATTAGAAAAAAAAATTACAAGTGGATCTTATAATGTTCTTATTAAATACATAGTCTCTTGGAGTAGTCAGAAGTAAATATTTGTTTCTATTTCTATAGATGATGTCGAATATATAGTTGTGGGGAGTTATTACACCCAAATTATTTTGATGAAAACACTCTATTAGAGTATGTGTTAAAATTCAATTGTGTTCATGTTAAGTGTAATAACACTAGTGAGATTAGTACCGATTGGAATATCATTAAATACACATTCACTATGGACATTTACTATATGAAAAAATTCTTGAGATATCATATTCAATGTTGTGATATATTATTATAGTTTATCGACATTGATCTTTAAATATACAATATTTTTTAAAAATAACTTATGCTAGAACATTTTGAATTTATTGTGAGGAACATGGTATGGCTGGATTGTGATACACTTTTTGATTAAGCCATGGATTGGGTTTAGCAATTCCTTTACATTTGAAATTCTATATATATTGAAAATTAATATTATTTAATTGTGCATTTATTTTTTGGTCATTTAATTAGATATTAATTTTGTTCTTGTGTTATTGTGTAAATCATAATCTTAATATTGGTTTTTATCTTATTTGTTTTAATTTACTTATTTTATGACAAATATCCCCATGTAATCACCATATATCGTGTAGTACCCCACTAGGTATCGAGTAAGAATTAATGGAATGAATGTTCATGAATTCTCTAACTAAACATTTTTTGGATCTCAGTGGTTAAACGCTGAGTTTTAGAAAAACATGATTTTCTATTATGTGATTTTTTTAAAACATAAATTCCACCAATCAAAATTTACTTATTTTAATATCTTATATAGTGTTTTATGTCTCTTGGTTCTTTTTAAGTGCGTATTGAAGAGAATTTTTCATTTTTTCATTCATTCTTCATTTGAGGGGGAGCCAAACCTATTTCAATTGAAAAAAAATTTTAATGGAAGACACCAATTTGAAAAAAAAATTAAGCATGTTTTAATACATAATATTTTACTTTAATTGAGTTTTTATTCAGATTTATATATATATATATATATATATTTAATATTTTTAATTCTAAAGAGAAAATATAAATAATTGTTATTTAATATGTATAGTTTTAAACATTTAATAAAAATTTTGATAATTTGAGCACACTCGATGGACACTTTTTAGTTTTAAAATATTTGTTGGAAATTTAGAATATTTTAATTATCAATATTTATTTAGTCATTGATGAAAAGTTTTTAATATTAAAAAAAGTTTTCTTTCTATGCGATAAAAATTTCAGTTTTATATCTTTAATGGCATTTGGTTTTCATATCCCTTGATGGAATTTCAAAGATGTTTTATTTAATAAAGAAATATAATTTTTATATCTCTGTTATTTATTTAAAAAGGGTTAACATAATTACAATTCAATAATAAAATAAAACTTATGAATGGATCAGTTTTTTATATATTAGTTATTCATAATTTATATTCCATTTTATAATATGTTTTTGATAATCACAAATGGGGAGATTGATATCATGGTATACTCTATAAATTTTTTTATAGACATGTTTTACCCCTTTTAAATTATGTAAAATATTTTACAAGTTTCACACCAATGTGTAATTTTTAGTTATTTCAAAATTATTCATTTTTTTTATTCAATTGTTTTCATTGGTTAATTATTTTTTGAATTTAAATGTCTTTTGATACTAATTAATATTTAAGTGTTGAGAATAATATTTGAATTTCCCATGAATATTAGAACCACTAAGATGGGGGGGTGAATCAATGGTGATATTTTAAATTTTTATTTTTATAAAAATAAACTGTTAAATATTTTAATAAATTCAATAATCTATAATTTATTTCTCAAACTCATTCATATAAAAATATAGGAATATAAATCAAGGCACACATTATTTAAAAGGTTCACCTCCGTGTGAGTAATAACATCCTAGCCATGTCGACCACCGTAAGCCTTCATAATATCATTGTGATATGAAGTGAATACAATTGAGTCAACTCCTATCAGTATCCATCTATCTCCATAAAAGTAATTATACCTGTTCCCATAACTTTTAATGATTTATTATACATCAAATATTAATAAGACATGATTTTTTTTAAATATCTCACAAAACATGGTGTATAAATTCTTTTTCAACTTCACTCACAATCATGTGTGATTCTATCAAGTGTGACACAATTTTTATCCTTTATGACCCTATTTAATGCACCTATAAATACTATTACTACCTCTAATGTGCCTTAATTTAGCATATCCATTTCTAGTGCCTCTATCGATTGAACCTATGTCTATTACACCTTTTTGTGGTACCTCTTCTTCAAAATAGTGCTTCTATGATAGGAAAATCGTGATGATCATATAAAAAAATGATATTCTTCAAATCTCTCTCACATATAAATTGTTCATTTATGAATGGTAAATTTATCACTTTATATAGCCACTCCTCCTCTAAAAATAAAATTGAAATCCCTATCATCCAAAAATAATATTATAATTTTCTTGCCCAACTAAAATTCTTTAGATTGCCTTAAAACAATACAGAAAATACTTAAATATTCTGAAAAACTATACATCAAAAAATTACTAAAACTTCTTCAAAATGAGGATATAAAATTTATTTTTGAAATAATTTCTCACCATCATCAGGGATAGAGACGTTATAAGGTTTATGTAACTCTCTTTAGAACTATATCTAGAGAATTTATATAGGATGCCTTCACATGAACTCCTCTATCAGATATTGTTCTATATAACACCCCTCTATGCAATATATATTGCGTGATAGAACAGGTCAAGTAAAATTAAACAATACCTAGCATTTACACTTCACATTCTTCATCAATCCAATGGATTATACATATTTGTTTTAACTTGATACAACTATTTTTTTTGAATGTCTCTGTTCAGTCATTCTACACCTATTTAAAAATTGTACAGGGTTTGGTTTACAAAATTCGGACTAGTAAAACTACATAGATTTATTTTTTTTTTGATTTTCTATGTTTGATCTAACTGATTCACTATATTTATTTTGATGACATCCTAAAATTATCAATATGTATGGTGGGATTCAGGAATATCTATCTGATGAGACATGGTACCTTTCATTCTCGTAAAACTAAATGAATTCATCTTATACTAGAGTTACGAAACCTCTATCTGATCTTTCTCAAATGGAACATACATTGTTTGGAGTAATGATTACTGAAATACTTGATTGTTATTGTTCATAAATTACGAATCTTAATTTATTAATAACATTAAATGTTATACAACATTCCACTACACAATAATACATATTGATATTTCTATAAAATGTATATATTTGAAAATTTGATACATTATTTTCTGATTACATTGTACATCTATAACTCCAAATTTGTAACATTGAACTTTGTGCGTACTATATTTATCAATAATCGTCTTGAGGTATCTTAATGTTTGTAAAACTTATTCCCTTTTTAAAAAATATTATAAAGAGTAAATTCTAGATCATCATATCATAATAGAACTTTTTTGAAGAATATTTATTAAAATTCCCAAAAAAATATTATCACCTAAAATACAAAAACATTGAAACAAAAATATTGAATGAAAAAAATTATTTCATGTAAAACTACTAATATGACATTTAGTCACACTCAATGGATTTGTTTGTAACATTCATTACAAATCAAAAATTTATTAACATTCATAAAACCACAACCCATCTCATAAGAATGTTCGAACACCACACCACTAGTTTAAGAAAAATTTTATAGAATTATATCGCAATAAGGAAAGAAATTTTCATTCCATGATATTGAATTTCCTACCCTAAAACTCCCCCCCCCCCCCCCCCGTTCTATAAAAAATTTACTACCCATTCTTTAATAACTCCGACCATGGATCTACAAAAGACAGAGTAGATGTTTGAAATATTTATCTACATTTTCTAATAGGATCCAAAGGATAATTGGGAAATTTCTTTAAGACCATTTTTATTTTATTTTTGGATGATAAAAAACTATGTGCAACATCAATTCCTCAAATCTGTTCCTTAACATACATTTGGTTAAAAAATTAGTAATTTTTTAATTTGATAAAATATAATCAATCATAACATCTCATTTTGGAACATTATACTTAATTAAATGTTAATTAATATCAATGTTCTTTGATCTAGACTATTTCAATGTGTTTTTAGAAGGATTAAAAAAACTTTTATAATAAATGATAATATATAATGAGGTTACAACATTCACCCTCAAATATTCTAGGTACACATTCATCCAAATCATTGTGATTCATGAATGGGTGGTAGTAAATTATTATGCTTAGGGTTTACCCAACATAACTGATATTTAGTTTTTATTATACCTTATCACACACAACTTTATCAAAAATTATTGTTCCTTATCATTTTAATTTTAGATAATTACCATCTACATCCATAAATAGCAAAAGTGTTACCAATAAAGGTCATTTCATTTCATCTTCTATAAATCATTCCACAATCAGATATTCATTTATCATTATTATGTGGTCTTTTAGTTCCCATTATATGTTATTATTTTATTTCTCTCGAATATCATGGGATTAGAGTTAACAAAAATTAATTTTGGTCTTGATGTGGTAATATAGAGTAAACTCATGATCGACTCATGAATGTCATTTTTGATTCACACCTTTCCTAGAATTACAATTACTCACATTCTTAATAAAAGAGATAGGTTTATAACCATCTTTTGTATCTTCTATTATAAACTATTATAATAATCCATTGGCATAATTTTCGTAGATATGAATATGAATCATTTTTTGTTGAACTAGAAATCATTTATAGGATTTCAACTCTCAGATCATTGACATCTCAATGTTTCTTTTCATTTTTTAAGAACGTTCTTCATAATCCTTACACCTACAACCCCAAAATTATATCATCAATGTAAACATTGACAACCAGTATATAGGTGCTCATATAACTTATATAAAATTATTATCAACTTTTCCATTTGAAAAATCCAACTGCTTTCGAAAACTATCATATTTTGAATATAAATAATGAGGATAATGTTTCAATCCCTATAATTCATTCTTCAGTTTACACACCATTATTACATCATATCAAGAATGAACCCAATAGGTTTCTTAATGTAAACTTCTTCATTAATTTCATTATTCCTGAATTATTACATAAAATTCCTCTCATTTACATTTTAATTTTGATGAGTAGAATTGACAAATAACATTTTAGTAGTCTCATTTAATTAAATAGTGGAAAATGTTTCTTCAAAATAATTTCCTTTTCCATGTCAGAAAAATTTGTAAACAATACATACATTACTTATAGAAATTTCTCAATGTTTATTGAGATTATTTCATAACACCCATTTCCCCCCTATAACATTGTTCCTTATTAGTTTAGGTTCAAGATAAAATGTGTCATTTTATATAATTTGATCTAACTTTCCATTCATCTCATTTATCTATCCATTATTTTAAACTAAAATCAAAATAGAATGTGGTTGAACCTGTGATATATGTAACATCTATTTAAAAAATTTCAATTTATGTCTTATTTTAACTGAATCATATTAGTTTCCAATAATGATATAATATTTAACCTATTTTTAAAATGTTTGAAAAATTATATATTTTCATCTATTCTTCTTTTATTCATAAGTAGACTTATCTAAATCAACTTTTACATGAAAAGGATCTCTATCATCTTCCTTCTTGTTATATTCTATATAATTGATCATATTATATGTGTTAATATCATCTTTATAATCGTTAATAAATTTGGTTATGGAAGTCATATTTTTAATAAATTTTACATTAAAGGAATCAATCAACTAATTTTTATTTTTATTTAATAATTTGTATCATTTCCCACTGGACAATTATCCCTTGAAAATTCAATCTTTCACTTTTTTCATAAAAATATATTGATTTCAAAATTTATTGATTTTTAGAAAAACACTATAATAACGTCAGTTATTTCACTATAGGTTCTTCTTATACCACATATCATATGGATTCATTCTTTTTTCAGTTTGAAGCATTAATTAGTTCTGAACAGTATATTTGTTATCCAATTGATGTCACCAAAGAATGTATTAAGGTAAAATTTATCATTTATTAATTAGTGTCACATCGGCAAAAAATTACTTGAGTGTATGATATAAAGAGGTCATGTGGTTTAGACTTCATCATTCTTAGGTCTTCCACTAACCACCCTACCAATTCCGCAAGTAGTAGAAAACAGCCATATTTAATTTTCAGTTGTAGTATGTAAATTCCTTTAAAAATGCTATCATACTCTTATGGCCATGATTCCCAAGCCTTTAGTTCCAGAACCTATTTTCATTATCAGCACATAAAAAAAGGATCTTCAATATACAATATATTTTCTCTGGTTTTTTCTCCATTTGTATCAAATTTTCTACTTAGTGGACAATATATGATGCATGAATGTTTTTTGAAATTTACATATCTACCATAATCATAGAGTCAAATAACATTCATTATGTTTTTATTAATACAATAAATAAAAATGATTCCTTTTGGATTAATCTTACAACGATCAATCTTAGCAATATAAATTCCTTTTATTTTTAAGAAGCTATCATTTCTGAATATATCTTATCCAACTTAATGATATTAAATATTTTTTTAAATATCTGTCTAAAAAATCTATGTCTTAAATTTTCTTGTTCCAATATTCCTTTTCTTCTATTGTATAAGAAAATTTACTAAAAATTGTTATCATAAAATCATTAGTGTATTACATAGTTTGTCACACTTTCCACTAATTCCTACCAAGTAGTCAAATTTAATTTTCCACGAGAACTTCTTCGCTTTTGATAAATTTTCATTGGATTATCTATGATACTATTAAATGTTTCTTTATTTTCATAAAATGTTTCACCACCTCAGTTCTGATCTACTTCTATAAAGATATATGTTTTTCCATAAAATATATTCTTTTTTTAGTATATCATATAACCCCAAAAAATTGATTAACCTCAATCCTATATATAATTATAGATTATCCCAGAAATATTATTTTATATTCACCATAGTTTTTATCTTCAGATCACCATTAGAGTGGAGAATAATTCATTTTGGGGTTATATCTTGTATCCATTGATGTGATTTTTTCACACATATTTTATCAACCTAATATTTTCTATTTTTTATTCTAGTACATATATAGTTAAAACAATAAAATTAAATTTATGTTTAATGGATGTATATCCAACTTGATACTTAGGATGCATTCATTTAGTATATTGAATAGTTTTATCCTCTATTTTTAAAGATTTTATGAAATTATCACTCATCTTATTCAAGGAATTTTAGATCTCAATATATTTTGATTGTGTTTTACATATCTCATCATCATTAGTAGTATGTTTTCCTCATGATCATTCCTTATGTTTCACTATTTCACAAAATTCAATTTGAGGTTATTAATTTCTTCTGTGAGCACATATTACTTTTTAATAAATTATTATTTACTTTTAATCTTATTCTAACTTTACTTTTTCAATATTATTTATTGATATTTTTAATACATTTATTATGATCAGATTTCAGTCGGTATAACATATATAACCTTCTTTCACTTCAAAATTTGATGTATCCTCCATTTTCTCTAAATAAGATGTGAATGTTTTAAAAAATCTATATTCTTTGTATTTTGAGGAGTTTTGGTTTATCGATATCTACTATACTTTCTTACTCAGCACACATTTTGTGTTTATTTCAATTATATTTTTATTTCTTCTAGTAGACTTTTTATCTTCCTTGGATTTTTTTCTTTACATCTTTGATTGAGGGTTTTCTTTAGAATCATTATCATATTTTCCATTTTCTTCCTCAGATTGTCCATAGAAAAATAATGAATTCTTCCATATTTGAATCATTTAAGTTGTAGTTTGAATTTATACTTACTTCCACGATTTCACTAATCTTTGGGGATACATGACATTATTCTATTATTCAATTTAGCATTTATTCATTACCTTTGATAGACATAGGTTCTCTATCACATGTTCATAATCTATAATTTTAATCTTGTTTACAACTTAAAATTTTGTCTCTTCCTTAATGATATTTTTAAATGTATGATCTTTCCTCATTTTATACACAATAACAAATTTATGTAATTAATCAATGGATAAGTCATCTTTATCTTCTAAATTGTATACATAATAATCAAACCAATTAAGAAAGTTACTCATCAAATTTTTGGCATTAGTTGAATCTTACATGAAATCCATAAATCCTTTAATTTTACTAAAAATGTAGTTTTACATGTTGGATTAATATTTAATAGCTTCATATTCACTCATCTAAGTATCTTCAAAACACACTTCTCCATATTTGGTGTTTTGATTCCTATACATTTACATTTCCCGTGAAGATAATTTTTATTTTTACCAATATTCATTTATTATCTTGAGACCCATCACCTTTATATAAAAATTTTCTATGATAGGAAATAAAAAAATAATTATAAATATTATTGACAACCAAAATATTCCTTTTTTAGAAAAACTAATATGAGCATTCTTCTCAATTTGTGGAAACCCAGCAATAGCTGTATTTATATCCTCTAGGCCAAGTGATAGAAGATAAATTATAATTCAATTATTTTTTCCATAATAATTTTTTCCATAAAATGAAATAATACCTATAACATTGATTTTTTTTAATTATCCATGATACGAAATATAGGGATCTTACCGAGGGTACATGGATGCTCTGATACAAGTTGATGTTCTCAAGAATTATAGAACCACAGAGAAGGCGATGAATTAGTGGTGGTATTTTACCATTTCTTGTGTCTTGAAATCAACCCATAAAACATGTTATATATTTGATCCACAATAATTTATATCATAACCTCACCTGTATATAATGATAGGAATGTAAAGAAAGACATGTTGGATTTACAAGGTTCTACCCTAATGTGGCTTACTACATCCTTTACCATGTTGACTCCCATCTATGCACAAAAATTCACAGTGATGTAATGTTGATATAACTGATCCAACTACAGTCAATATAATTTTGTCTTAAGAAATTTAGTTATACTTGGTACCACATGTGAAAATTAGTTATTATAATTCTTAGTAAAAAGTAGATAAGAACAATTGTGTAACAACTCTAGAAAACATTGTTTGATAATTCTTTGGCTGGTACACCTTCTATTTGGAATGATTATATATGGTGTACATATATTTTTATTAGGTAGTTAACTTAAAATGACTATACCATCATCTTAATTTACATAATTTTTTGTCACTCTCTCTTGTGCCTCTTTCTGATGATTCACTATTTGTTTCACTTATAATTTTTCACTTTTATTTAGTTCCTCTTATTCAACCAATTGTTTCCTTGGTTGGATAATCATGATTATATTCTAACAAAAACATTAACATAATGGCTCTCTCTCATGAATCTAATTTTTTATTTGTGATTCCTTAATCTCTTTATATAAAATATCTTCCTTTGAAATTCAAAATGAAATTGTGGGCTCCAAAATTTTCAATTTGAATTTTCCTACCCAAATAAAGATCATTAAAATCCTTTCAAAACATTTATAACTTACGTAAAGATTCATAACAACTCATCATAAACGAACTCTTAAAACATACTCAATATTCATCCATAATAATGAATGTTGAAAGAATAACTCACCATCATCAGGGTTAAGGATTTTTGAATGTTCATGTAATTCACTCGAGAACTCTTTATGAAGAATGTCTATCTTGTGACATCACAACGACTCCAATGTCTAGTTATTTTTTATTTAACCCCCTATTTGTGATTTATATTTTCTAATTTACTAAATATGGTAGGATCATGCTCTCTTTGACCTTTACTCTTCACAGGAGTAATTTTTTTATTCAATCGCCTATGGGTGATTTACATTATCAAATCAACTAAATCGGGTAGGATCATTCTATCTTCGACCTTTACTCTTCATGAGATTCATATGTTAAATAAACATCAAGTATTTCATCTGAAATGAACTGACTAATTAGTTGGCATGTCTCTATCCGACAATCCTATGACTACTCAAATTCTATACAGGGATTAGTTTTAAAAACCCAAACTGGTATGATGTCGTATCATTCTTCATTTGATTTCATATATTTGATCAAAATAATTCATTTGACTCAATCCTATAACTTCCTTGAATCTTCACATTGTTAGGTGATGTTCATAAATCATTAGCTGATGTGACATTGTACATGTCCATCAAGTAACCTTCACCTAATTAATATTTTTTCAAGAGTTACAATGTCTCAATATGATCAATTTTTGTCTTATCATAATTTTTTGAAAATAAATATGCCCAATAGACAAAGTCTGATATCCTTTATTTAATAAAAATCATCATGTCATTCTAGTTGGGGATATTTTAGAGTGTGATACTCTAATACATTACAATATGAACATTGCAGAAATTTTCTTTTTATGGAATATTTATAAAAATTTCTCTCACCACATTGAATATTTATAAATCAATCTTTATAACTCCAAAATTTTGACATACATTACTTGTCATAAGTATTCATGACTTATATTTAGGTTTTTACAACATCTATCCTTTATAAAATCTCAACTATAATAATAAATATATTCATGATGTTTGGAACATTAATATAGGTATATAATAATCAAACTTTTTTACAGAAGTTTCTTAAAATTACCCAATAACACAGTATCACTGAAAATATAAAAACATTTAAAAAATAAATTGACTACAAAAACAATTATTATTATAAAAAAATTTAACCTGATCATCGATTTTATAATATCTTATTAAATTCCATTACAAATTTATTTATTTAAATATATATTAAAATTCCAAAATGAAATTTTTATATTTATATATAATTTAAATTGGACATGTTTATTTACCTAAAACCATGGTATATGAATCTAACTTATTCATTCAATGTTTTTTATTTCATTTTTTTTTATCTTGATAAGAGGGGGATTATTGTATCCATCAATCTATTAGATTTATTAATGAAACCAAACACATTTTATGATAATAACATTTTCATTTGATGTTATTTCATTTTAGTTGCTTGTATATCATCTTAGGAAATCAATTAATCATTCTACATGTTCTTAAGTAGTGTGGAGGGACATTTTGAAGGCCCACACAGGGTTGATCTAGCAGCTTACCAGAGCAAAGCCACTGACCAGATGGAAGGAAAAGTTAGTATCACTAGCTACTATATGGACCCACTAAATAATCAGTGATCCCGATATAGCTTATCGACACAGTCAAACAGTGGAACCCACATTTTAGAAAAACTATCAACCTACAGGTTAATCCAAGGGGCTAGTTGCTAGTGCTATTCTACAATATCAAACTAGGTATTTTGGGATGTCCAATCTAGCCTCTCACACAAATCGATAGATCTATTGGCCTCGTATCAACATATGAATCAACATAGGCCTTCATGACAATATAAATACACCCCAAGAATCCAATGAAAAACATTTCTACTATTGTTCCTCAATTTAATTTTGATATTGATCTTGCAAGTTGTATTTAAATTCTCCCTTAATCATGTCCCCATATTTCACTAATTTTAAAAGTTCAATATTATTGATAGAATATTGATTGTGTTGTAATGGTTTTATAACAACCACGTTGATCATTCTTCTTCTTCTTATTATTATTGGTTGCTCACTACATCTATATTAATGGATTTGGGTTTCATGTTACAAACACTAAATGGATAGTGTCTTTTTTTTATTAGCGTTTTTAAACAAACAACTAAAACTAATTTTTTTTGTGTTAATTAAATACCACAAATGTAATGTGTTATTAATATACCATATTTACTTGAGGGGAAGATATGTAGGAAATCATATATAGTTTTTTCAAGGATCCATTTTAAAATTGTCTTGAACTTTATTTTAAATATTATTTTCTTTCTCTTTTATTTATCTCTTATCACATTAACATTTTACTTAATTTATTTATTTTTTAAATGTCAATTCACCCCAATATAAATCCCTCTAAAACCTACCAAGGGACATGATCCAGAAAGAATAAATGAAAAATGATTAATTTTGGACACACGTTGATTCACCCTACACTATTATAAATTTAAAAATTTCAATTGTGTTCAACTATATAAATTTACAATAAAAATATTTATATACAATAATTCCATGATTTTTTAACCCATAGATACAAATTTAGTCATTATAGAATTATAAACATGGTTTTCAATATCCATGGATTTATCTTGTTATTGAAATGATTAAGAACTGTAGACTTGTCTTAATTATACCAAGATGTTTTAAAAATCACCATATCGTTATACAACCTCAGTCACAATGAAGTTTTTTTGAAGATATTTTAATCCAAAAAATTAATCAACGATTGTTTTAGTTAGAGACATTTACCATTTAAACCATTTCATTCTCCCAACATGAAATATAATATCTATTTCTAAAATAAAAAATATATAAAATAAAAATGGATCATAAACTATTATATTTTAATTTAGCTGGTTAAATAAATCATAAAATTATACATATCAATATAAAAAACAATATGAACCAATAATCCATAGTCAAAAGATTTGATAAAAAATAAACACATTGTTTTTACATAGTTATTGAATTCTTTAAATACTATTATACAAGAATCAATTTCAGAGACCAATATTATTGTTCCATATTTGGGATTATTCCCATCACTAAGAAATCATCTTATTTTCCATGTAATGGTTTTTTAAGGGAATAAAAATATATTAAGATTTATATCTTGTAAATTAATTCAATATTAAAACAAAATTTCACATTATATTTTGACATTAAAAAAATTATCTTTATAATTAATTTGATTTATTTTCATACATATATAACTGTTAAAATCCTCATTAATACCCCTAATTATAATCATTATAATATTGTTAATATAATAGATTGAATCCATAATTAAATCACCTAAAAGTCCTTAGTTTCAAGACTCCATAACCGATCACCAGTCACTCAAAATAGAGACCCTATAGTATATCAAACCCTGCAACATCAAGCACTGCATTTTTTAATTTTTATAAAAAATGTAAATTTTAATTGATTAGATTTAAATGGTATAAGAAATGATGAAAATACAAAAAAAAACTAAATAGACTAACCAATTTATAAATTTAAACACCTCAAACATCAATGTTAATCCCCACCAATATAGAATCCACGAATAACCAATGTAGTATCCTTGAATAAATATTCCTAAAAAAATTTGAAATGGTTCAGAAAAAATAATATCACAACTATTACTCTATTAATTGAAATCTATTTTATGAAATTATCAATTTTTTTCATTAATATTACACTTTTGTTAGGGATTTTAATTGAAATTGGTATCAAATGATTATTCAAAATGCCCTATACATTCACCTCATAAATTGTAAGAGTTTGTTGATCCATGTCGTCAAACCATTGCTAATGAGGGAATGTTTCATAAAATAATGAACCAAAAACCAAAAAATAATGAATGAGGAAAAAAACTACTTATATCATTTTTTAAATTTAAAATCTCACTATTCAAGAGATAATAGACCTATATATTCTTGAAATTAATTCCATGTGAAAAGGGGATTCCGGTGACAAGACTTGGATGGGGTTTTTCAAGAAAGAACTATTTTAAAAAATTTATGTAAAATATGTATAGAATTTATCACTTAATATATGTTTTTAGTGTTACAAAACAAATCCTAAATGTATTTATTTTTTAAATATTAGTTTTAATCCACTTATTTCGAAATTCATATAGAACATATAAGTGTTGAGTTCTATAAAAATTTCTCAATAATTTCACTACTACAAATATGTCCTCTATCAGGGCTATAAAAGTGCATTTACATCGATAAAAAAAGAACTATTAATCGATGTGAAGATAGGATGAGGGGGTCCCTTTTATCAGCTCATAAGAAAGCACTATTAAAGGTACCTTTTATCAGAACTAATAAAGCACTGATAAAAGAAAAATAAATTAAAAAATTATATAATGGGGGGGAGCTATTAACAGCACCGGACCCCCCTTAACAGCGCTATGCGGTCCCCTCGCCTCACACTCTCCAACGTGTTGCCCTTCCCACACATCCCCCACATGTAGGCACCTCCTTCCATCCACCATAACTTGAACCCATGACCTCCCCCTTGCGCTCAGCACCTTTACCACATAGTCGTTTCATTTTTTTTAATTTAATGATATATCTAATTATATATATATATATATTGATATATTTAATCATATTTTAATATAGATTCATATTAATATGAATATATTTAGTTATACTAATACATATATATTTATTCATATATTAATATATATATATATAGTTATATTTATTTGTATAATAATGTAGATTTATATATATATTTACGAATAAATACATATATATGTGTATTTGAAAATCCATTGAATGTTAATACGACTATAACATCTAATCCAGAAGCAATTTTCAACTCCACAACTAGTTAAATCGAAGAAAATGAAACAATATTTGATATGATATGTAGTACAGGACTAACAGACATCCAGATCAAAAGTCATACTTGTTTGAAAGTTATCAAATCCTGGTGTCCGGACTAAAAAATCATTTTGGGGGGGCTTCAGAGCCTTTTTTGGACTTGAAAAATGCGACAGAAGCTTCCCTGAAGTCATTAGCATGTAGAGCTCATCGCATGCTTCGATTTGATTTGATGTAGAGCTCAAACGGACACCCATATCAAAAGTTATGGATGCCTGATGTTTTAGTTACATTTTCAACTTATTTTAGATCATTTATTAATTTAATTTTTGATTTTTTTTTTACTTAAAATATTTATTAAATGATTAATAATTTATGATAATTAGTAAAAAAAATTAATAATATTTTAAAAAATAATTTAAATCCATTTTCATTAATTTTCTTATATATTTAATCTAATATTTCGTTATACTTATTTAAAATGTATTTTAAAATATATATATATTATATTTATATCAATATAAATATACTTATATACAAATATTTTATTTTTCATGATTATTTTGAATCATAAAATTTATTAGTTGTAGGAAAAATGATATGATAATTCACCCCTTTATCAGCACTTTTTTATCACTAATAAAAGGGTAGCGCTTCCCTTGCTCATTTTTTAGAAGTGTTTCTATCAAATAAAACTTAATTAAAATGTCGTTGGTAAGTATAAATGGAATAGAAAATACAATAATATAAATCAGATGCTTCCTCTAACCAACCAGTTTAATGAAAATAATTTTCATCCAAATTTAAAACAAACATAAATATAGAGTCACTAAACATTTTAGAATGAATCAAATAAAGGTGACTTATATAACATCAATTACATATTTTTTTAGACTTGAATTTCAATAATAAATTTCATTCTCTTCCCAACCTTCCATGTTACCAACACAATTGGAACCAATGATAACTTTATTGTCTTCAACTACTTTTTTAGGATAGTTTTCACCATTCTTACCACTACCAAAATTTTCACCATTTAATCATTACTGATATCATCATCATCCCTATAGAAATCAATAACAACATTATCATCTTATTGTACACCAAAATATGTGTTGTTGAAATTGTTACCTATAAGTAACGATATGTAGAATAATGGAATAATATATGTATACTTTAGTAAGGATACATATTTATTAAGATGTGGGTATTGATGTGGTGAAACTATAAAATGGAAACATTTCATGAAATTCATAAATTTATGATTGACCAACTCCTAATTATTATGTTCTAACTTTAATTTATTCCTATTATGTTGAGATTATTCTTATACATTGTTGGATCTTTCCATGCTATGAGTTAAGAAACTCTCTACCCTAGTATTGGTGGCTGTAGAATTTTTGAATTGTGAATTTCAATATGTTGATGGGGTAATTTTTTTCTCTCCCTATATGTAACTCTTCCAGCATTCTCTAATAAAATAAAATAATGTAATTTATCCTTTTTTCCTAAGACATCATATTATTTTACATCATGATCTTATAAACTAATATATTGACAGTATGAAACCTGAAATTAAAAATTATTTGATAAAATAGAACTATATATATAAATATATTAATGTATAAAAAATATTCTTACAATTATCTCATAAGTAGATTCATTTAAAAAATTACCATATTTTCTATTATGACTTGAGAACAATAGCCATCCCAAGGAACATATCCTCTGATATTCGATATTTTATCCTACAATACTTAAATAAAGAATAGTTCTTATTTACAAATACATAGATGTGTATATTTATCTATGAAAGTGTAACTTAAATGTTATTGGCTTCAGTTCATGTTCTCAAATAAGATTCTTCTCAAAGTTATGTTATTACTCCATAAAACAAACACATTATTATTCATTGGGGATGCATCCTATATAAATACGTCATTGTTATAAAAAATATTTAAAATATATGAATCTTATAAAATTGAAATGAATAAATCATGATAAGTCATTTCAAAATAAATTTTCCTTTATAAAAAATATAACATAATGGAAATAAAACCTAAACTAAAATAAATAATAGAATTATATAAAATGAATAGAAAAAATGCTTAAGGATCAATAATTCACTTTGGGAGTGAATTTATCAGAAATAAATATATAGAATAATTTAACATTTTCATGACCCTCTCCTATATAGAACCCCTTCTATGCTAAAACTAGAGATGAAGATATACCCTAAAGACCATATTCAGTTGGCCCTGGGTTGGAGACTAGCATCAACGGTATAAAACACATAATGGGATACATTACCTTCAATAAAACCTAGGAAAACTAATAAATCTAATAATTGAAAATCCATAAGACATATAAAAATAAAAATATTCCACAATGATAGCAATATAAATCAAATACATTATTCATAGATAGTAAAACAATGAATATAGAACTATGATTGCAACACTGTAACATCTCCAACCATTGATCCAGTGTTATCCATCTCAATCACCCATTCCATTATGGAAACATTATATATATATATATATATATATGGGTGAGAATAACATTTATATTTAATAGGATCATACCCAATGTATCTCATGAAAATGTGAACAGAATACATTAATTACCTAGTGAACAATGAGTAGAATCAAAAATCACATTTATGGCTAATTAATCCCCCACTTCAACAAGTTCACTCAAAAAATACCACATCCAAGTATTAAGTGATATCATGACATATATATATATATATATATCAATTCCACAACATCCACTTTTTAAAGAGCTTGTAAATCTCACCCAACATTAGACTTCCCATGCTTCTATCTATTCCTTGTCTACCAATCACTTCCCCACCTATATATATTATCTCAAGACCCAAACCACATTTCACATAAAATGGTCCTAACCACATATCTCATCTCATGGGCCAAATCACATATCTGATGACCACAATAGTAAGGAGTCATAAATCTTAATAAAATTAACTTCTTTCCCTCCTCCCAACACACATGACCCATAATACATATCATCTCATCCAAAACCTATATTTCCAGAAGTAGCTATTGATGGGAGAGAGGGGAAGAATGGGTATTTATCTTTCCATTTCCTAAAAATCTAGGATATTAAGGAAGACACACTTCCTATAACATTTTTCTGCCTATAGAGTAATCCAACTCTAGTGGGGTGTGCAATGAAGTCCCAAAATATTGCACACAACCATAGACGAGGGGGACCCAACAAACCACCACCACCATGCTATTACCACTATCATGCCACCAATCTTTTCCACTAATGTACAAAAATTGACCTATATACTACCAACATAAATCGCAACACAAAACAATTTTCAAATTTTCAATCCGTTATATCATTACATAATTAATATAAATTTAGCCTTACCTATCAAATTTATCCCCTTACCATCTTACATCATTTCATTCCATTTACTAATAGATTATTACCAATCAAATCCTATGGACAACAATCCATATATAACTAATTCCACCACGCCTCCCATCTTTATGGCCAACAGGTCACAAACAAATAAGGCCACCAAGACTCAAACCACTAAGGACACAATGTTATACTCATCAAAGGAAACCTAAATTTTCACCATGAAGCCACCATGTCTCACACAACTAATTCCATCATTCTGTAGATAACTGAAGACCCTACACCTCTCAAAAGTATTCCAGTACGAAATAACAACAAGTTAGTTATATCACACATGAATCTTTTAGATTACCATATTTTGGTGTTTAATTATTTAAAGGGTACTATAAAATAACTTATCACACTAAGGCACAATATAAAAATAAGAATAACATTCCAAAAAAAATTCTCAATTTATAACCATAATTAAATAGTTAAAATATTAATAAAACAATTATCAACATGTTATTCCCATAATTAAATTTCATTGTCATAATTCCAATAATTATTGTCATTATATTTAATCATACCATCCATTAAAATGGAGAAAAGGAAAGATAATTTAATAGATGTATATAAAAGGCTGAGAACTAAGAACCTCTACCTCAATAAAAGCATCAAGGAGAACCACAAATCATAAATGTAGAATCAAGGGACCAAACTTCACTAAGCTCAATGTCAAACCGATTAGAACCTATCCATAATAAAATGTTTCCAAACCATACTGAGAACTCATCCTAAGATAGAGGAACTAACCACACCAAATAAGTAAAAAAAATGAAGGAATGAAAAGGGAAAATAGGATATAAAATGCCATATTTATCAAAATGTACACAATATCTCCAATCTAAGAGATTAACATCCAATAAAAGACACAATCAAGGGTTGTTGAGGGTGTCAAAATTCTGCCAAATATTTAAGAAGAAAAATCAATTTTCAAATAATTTAGGTTAGGAATTCTATTTATCGAGGAATCAATAATAGCATCACTTTGATGTGGAAACAACGTAACACATCATGGTATTCTTCAGTTAAAAGAGATCTGAATCTCTTGTATCCATCTCCCCTTAATTCCACATGTTTTTAAAACTTACATCAAAACTAGCACGATCACCACCATGACCAACTATAACTAAATTGTGAATATTCTTTTACTATTTTCACCTCAACAGTCTAAGAACCATGAAGTGATGTGATCTAGATCATTGTGTTACATAGTTAACCCTTCCAATCACTAAATCCAAATACCTAAACCCTCACTACGTGTTTCTAAACTGACTAATTTTCAATAGGTTATATCCCTTGACAAATGCCCTCCAAAATGTCCATAAAAGCTATTTTTATCCATATGGTGCACCTAATGACATATGAAAAACTCAAAATTCCCAATGTTCAATGAAAACCATCCCAAATTGACAAAAAATGACCAAAACTCTATCATAAAGACTATCCATGTCTTAATGCATTAAACTGATTACCACAAAGATCTTTACCATGACGTGGTGTCTAAAAATAATTAAAACTAGTCTTAATCATCTTGAGTATCCCAAAGATCCTTAAAAAATCACGCAAACCCCATGAAATTAAAAATTCAAGTCTAGGAAGGTCTTGACCATTATATAATAAAACACATAATCGATTCTCATCCTCATGAATAAAAACTAAACCTAGATAAAGAATGAAAACCTAATCCACCAACAGTCTCTTGAGACATACATCAAGAAACATAGGGGAAACCATATTTTAATGTAAAATATAAATATCCAAGGAACCATCATTTCCCAAAGCAATGAGAATGGAATGTAAGAATCTATCTAAAAACATTAAGAATCTAAACATTTCATCATTAATCAAAATAGAACTCAAAAAATTATGATTTCGAGTGTGAATTAGTGACTCAAGTTACCATTTACACTGTTCTGGGATGCCATGTTTCTATATAACTCAATAAAGAAGGATAAAATTCTCTTGAAACAAATTATCGTAATGATCATAAATCTCAACTGGTAACTCTATAAATATCATGTCAGCCCTGATACCAACTCTCCGTAGCCAATTTCATTTGACTAATCATAAAGATAATAATAATTTTGGGACATATGAATGTCATTGTAGAAACTATCTATCTATATGGGAATATTCAAAAGGTTTACCACCTTTCAAAAATTCTCTAAAACCATGATATCCCGATAAACTGGGGTAGGGGTTTTCTCCCCTAACAAACCTCTAATTCCCTTGATGAGGGAAACCATTAAAAAATTAGTCTCAACCGACTAACTCTAGGGGACTCATCCTTCAATCAACATAAGCATTTGGATAGTCCCTCACCACCTTCATTAGATCATGAAGCACCAGAATCATCCTTTTCAAGATATAAAACACATCAGAATCAAGGAATACTACCTCAATGATTCTTGTCTAGTATAGTGGGCATCTACATGGTGTCCCATGTAATTCCATAAATGGATCCAAAAAAATCCATAACATAATCCCACAACATATCATATAGTTATTGGATGGTCCACTTGGTCTGCTAGCTGGTATAATGGTGTAAAATAGTGTTGTTGCAAAACTGGGATCCAAAAGCATATTGTAATATTCTATAGAATCGTGAGGTAAAATGAGAATATTATTATGAAAGGATTATCTTTGGGAATCCATTAACACCCATTATGTCTTCTATTTACCATCTCACTAGAATATCCATGGTAGATAACACTCGGATAATCGTAAAGTGATTCGACTTCATCAATCAATCCTTGATAACCCATATATTCACATATCCTCCATAATAATGAAGTAACATAATAAAAAATCATCTCTATTTCCCCAGACATTCACTAGGCTACATATAAATGTTGTAAAAACCCACTAAGAACATGGTGATTAGCCTTCTACTGCTAGAAAACCAATTACTATGACACATAATCTATCACCATCTATTTCATCCGTGACCACCCAAGTAGAGTTTGAAAATATTGATAAATCTTGGATACACTATATTTTACTGAATGTCACTTTCATGGGTTCTCTAAAATGATATGTGTGTTTTGGTACATAGGTGATGTAGAGTGGTTGACCAAGGTAATATCCTAATGCGGTAGAGCATAAAACTACTTCGTAAATTTATTATGAAATAAAATAAAAATAAAATAAAAAATAAAAATTCTAGGGGGGTCAAGGTTCATAAAAAAATAATCATTATTTTAGAAGAATATTTTATATATTTAGTTATTTCTTTTGAAATTTGATAACTAAAACACAATGAGAATGTTATTTAGAAATTTTGTTTTAGAATTCATAATCAATATAAATATTCCAATTAACTATATTATTAATCCATGTCATTAAAATTTAAATACAATAAATTAAGATCCCCTAATTTTTTAAAATCCAAACAGGATGATAATTTACCTTAACAACAATGATGAAATGAATTAATCCCTAGGCAAGCTTCATAACATGCAATAATAACAAACTCAATGGATTGTACTTACAAGTATAGATTATGGTTAGTGGTTATTTGGGGATCATATATATACATGATTTGAGGATGAATAGAGTTTATATATTATATTTTTACCCTAATAATTTATCATATAATTGTTTATTTTACCGATTAATATTGCACTCTCACAATTCATAAATTACTCAACCATTCACACTTTCTGTTAATCGTTAAATAGATTGATGGAATTATTTCAAGTGAAAATATTAATTAATAGATCTTATAAATTGAATTAAAGTACCTCATTTATTTTAAAAAAATTGAATAAGGATATAATTATATTTAATATTATGAAAAAATACTCTACCATGGGTGGAGTAGCCATCATGGAAGTGACACGTATATGAAATGAAATAGAAAGAGAATAACACAATCATGCTTATACCCTGGACTTATAGACCAATAAAGATAATTATATAATAATAAAATGATTAAAATGGGGAGGAATATAAGATAATGAGAGAATTTTTATTGAAGAACAATAATGTAACAAAAAATAAGAGGAAAAGAAGATAATTTTGGAACAGATAATAAGTTGTGAGTTTTCCTCCTTCAATGGTACATTAAAACGAAATGTAACTCATTATCAGCTGGTACCAATACTCTAATACATGGTAAAACCAATTAAATGGGGGAGAAATAAACATTAATAAAGGGGATGGGAGGCTGGGGATATAAGAGGTTACATGTGTGGATGGGAAATTCATAAAAGTATTTTAATCCAAATTTCACAGACTTGTTGACCTTGAAAATGCATAAACGTGATATAATTCCACAATGATGTTTTTTATAATCATTTACTATATCAACTATAAACATTTGAGGGAAATAAAAGTTCAAATGAAGAATATATGGCCGAATTGGTGAAGTGGTGCCTATTTTAAAGAGATTAGTCAAATTTTGACTTCATATCCTATTTACTCTTATCAAATTCAAGATGAAACTCATATGTTCTTAATGAAATTTTTAACTTATTGAGTACATAATTATTTTATAAAATTATATTTTTAAATAATTTACATAAACATATTTATGGATGATATACTATAGTGCTCTTAAATGATTCAAAAATGGAATCTTCGTTAATTTTGAATGATCTAATCCAAAATATTCAATAAATAAAAATTATCATAATGTGAGGACATTATATCATTTATTATTAAATAAAATATTCAATAAATATGTGTTTCATAATTTAATAACAAAGGTGATATGTGAAAATACTACACAACACCCTCATGAATTATAAATGGGATGAACACCATCCATTAAAACATCTACAGATAATGATTGTCCTTTGAATATCGCTTATAAGAATCACCATAAATAACATGGTCTTTAATCACCTAAACCTTTGATTCTCCCCTATTAGAGCCATGTACCTACTTCAATAAGGATTATTTCATGATCGATGGAATTCTTCTACCCCTTTCATCAATCTCCTTCACAGTAAAATGTAATGTTAGTTACTTTTCCATCACTCTCCAGGATTCCCAATATTCATTAAATGTTACTTGTTATTTTTAACCACTACATTGGACATAACATTTCATTTACCTAGGGTGTCAGATATTTTGATCTCATAGTCCTAGACAAACATCATCCACTTCCACTATCATATATTTTGTTCACCTTGAGATTAATAAGGTTGTAAAATTTTATGATCCACAAATACAAATATGTGTTTCCCAGTGAGGTAATGATGTAAAATATTTTGGTATAACACTATTGTCACCATCTCTAGATCGTGGTTAGAATAGTTACCTTTATGGTGGTGAAATTTATTGAAACCATAGAATATCATTTCCCATTGTTTCATTAAGATACCTCCCAATCCTAAATTGGAATCATTACAAAACCCCTCAAACATCATTCCATACTATGGAAAATGAAGAATTAGGATGCTAACCCACCATTCCATAATACAGTTGAATACATCCCAACAATTGTTTGTATAAACAAAATTCCAAGTCCTTTTATGTTAGGTTTATTAATAGGTGATAACTCTAAAAAAAAATTAGACATAATCAACTATTAATAACCCAAAAGACTGAGAAATCTATGAACATCTATTACATTCTTCTGTGCTACCGATGAAACAACCAACTTAATCATCCAGGGATTTTCTATTAATCCCATATGAGAAACCACATGTCAATGGAAATGAAACTCCTACATCTAGAACATAATATTTTATAGTTATCTCTAAATATGGTGATTTAAAAAAGTTTGTAAAATAGTCCATAAATTCCATGAATTCACCTCCTCAGAACACAATTATCAGAAATATTATCGACGAACACGACTAAAAACTAGCCTAGTAACTCATACAAAATGTATTTTATATATCCCATGAGCACTTTTGGTGCATTTATAATATAGAATGACATAAATACATACACTAAGTGTCTATATATGCACTAGATGGAAGTATATAGGATATCCTCTTACTTTAATCTACCATATTAATTCCAAACTATTCATCAATATTATAATAATATCTACCATATCTATATTTGTCAAAGGGATATTTAATCCTTTGGAGAGGGTAATTATTCTTGATTTTCACCTAATTTAGCCTTTGGTAGTCTATAAAATGCCTCAAACTACTAATGATACTCTTGGTGAATAACATTAGATCACCCATAGAAACTCCTTCGGCCAAATGAAACCATTCTATATCAAATATTTTATCTAAGTCCTTTGCTCCCATAGTTCTACAACTCCAATTCAATATGGGACATTCAAAACTAGATGGAAACCTACCTATAACTCTACCCCAAAAATTTTGTCACATAAAGGAGGTATTATAACAAACTAATTTTGTGTCGGGATGGTTATGACCAAGGTAAAGGAACAAGAGGGGTGAATTGTGTGTTTTAATTACTTTTATTAATTCAGGATGTCTCTCTTGATTAGCAGTGATCCTTTACATTTCCCTCAAATAAGGATGACTAGGAAAATAAATTAATAAAATTAATACAATAATGTATAGTGGTTCATGGAACAAATATCCCCTAGTCCACTCCACCAATGCTTAACTCTAAGAGCTTGTTTATTTCAACTAGGTCATATTAGCCAAATACATTGAGACCACAACTATGTACATGAAGTAGAAAACATTATAATAAGACATAACAATGACTTCTTGATCTTTTATAGGGAACCAATTATCCGCATGATAGTGTAGGAAGAGGACACTTAAAAACAACAGAGTCTATGATGTTGAAACTCCATCAAATTAATAGAGAATGATTTTGTTGATAAAATAGATTTCAATTCATAGTTGTTGTAACAACTGATAGATGATTTTAGATCTTCAATAATGTATAGTAACAATTAGATCTTAAACATCAAATAGGATTTCATTAAATAGAGATTGAGAAAACACTAGAAATATGTTTATCGATGTATGTGTACAAATTTTATCTTTGAAAAATTCATCATCATTCTTGAAAAAGAAGATATAATAATAAGATATAGTAGTAGCAATAGTAATTACAATAGATGTAGATGCACAAGATGATATATCAAACCGTGTATGTCTCTAAATATTATATATTAATATAAATAAATATGGTTATATATATATATGTCCCCTTTTTGAATAATTACTACTTCTGAATATATACTCCACACACACACACATATGAATGAAGAGTGGATTGATATTTATATTGTTGGTATAGTAACTTAAGGTCAAAAATATCTCGAGAAATATTATAGACATTAATCGTGAACATTTGAATTTAAAACATATTCAAGAGAGTCAAAACATCCCATTATAATAGTAACGATTTACTCTGTTTAATATTATTACTTAAGATGATCATAACGACCCTTTGAATCAGGTGTAAATGAGATCTGAACAACCAATTAATACCGTCAAGAACATTGTGTAAATTATATTTAAAATTTCATATTTAAATATCTGATTTTTTATTGTCAAATGTAGGGTTCCTTCATAAAATGAAAAAAATACCAAATGTAGTGTTGACAATGTAGGGTTAATGTAACATACATTTGTTTTTTCAAATAGAGGGTTCCTTACTTATATATGGTTCATTAACCATACTTTCAATTCCTACAAACGTAAGGTTCTTTCAGAATGTAGGGAAGATGATCAATACATACCAAGAAGCATAGAGTTCATTATCCCAAAGAATTGTTCTAAATGTAGGTTATATGATCCTTAAATGCTTTTATAGATATATTTTTTTCCTTACATTATATATAAACACATAGGGTAGGAATAGTGTTTAAAGATTATATTAAAACATGGTTTGAATGAATCAAGAATTATTCCCCATGGATCAGTGTATTGATTATAAGACAAGAATCAATATTCCCATGAATAATAAATTCTTAAAATTCACTTAAAAAACTCATTAGTAACACAAATGTTTTCATTTGTGAGAATCAAAACCAAAAAGAAATTATTGAATTTTTTGAATCAACACATGATAAAAATTTCATTAGAAATAACATCCAAAATCACTTTGTCATCTTTAGGGCCTTATTCCACCTTATATCTAATATAATCCCCAAGAAATTCTACCATCAAAGAAAAAATACGATCTTGAAGGATATTTAACATTAGAAATCTATATTCGACGATGAAAACTATAGTTTATATATCCATATCAGAGAATGATACTGTCCATAAAAAATAGAAAACCATTCTTATATAATACAATCTATCCATGTATAAGATTATATCGTATAGATGTGTCGATAATAATAATAAATTCCCCTTGGATTAATGATTCCCAATAGTAATTCTACTTCAGTTATACACATAAAAAAGTATCTCTGACCTTGAACTTTTATAGTCAATACAAGGGGAATGAAATTTCTCTCCACATCTACTTACAATGTGAATAATTGGTATGGTGAAATAAATATGTATGATATTTATGAATAAAAAATGTTTTAAATAAGGGTATACAATAAATTCATCATACCACTAATGGCCTATAGCCCCTCCAACTCCAGCACATCCATAAAAAACATCTAACCCCAACCAACTCCACTAACCTTATACTGATGACAATAATGAAGAAATCATATATTGTTTCCATAATGTAGAGGTAGATGTTCATGATAACCTATCCTAACTCTACCTACCCATAGAAGAACATTCACCAACTGACCAGGATGTTGAACATTTGATTATTGGCCTTGACGTTGTTATAGGAAAAAATTAACATGACTGCCCATACCATACTGGTTTCCATAGGATAAAGACACGTTAATTTATTTTTTCCACAACCTAGGAAACCAAATAACAAGATCAATGTTGTCCTGGTGTATTCATAGAAGTTTCTGGTCTTGGATAAATGTGAATCTAAATAATATTTTCATCTCCCTATAGTTCAGAACCTTTATTTCCCTCTCATAAAAATCCTCTATAAAATGATGGGATACTTGAAAGATCCTTTTGAAACACAACTGAGGGTGATCCAACCTACTCATTATCCCAATAGATCACTTTATCCTCCTTATGTACTTTATATACATAGGTAATGTATACAAGGTGACTATAGATTAAAGTTTGGGGTGGAATGCCTCCTATAAAAATTTCTCTCAGGACTACTCATCAAGAAATACATCAAGGGAAAATTATAGAATATCCTTAAACATAATCCCCATATCTTGAACACTCACGATCCCTTTCAAATGTGAGAGAATCATATTCTTCTAAAATTATATTTTCTTAATTAATATGAACTCTATATAGAACTCATTTTAAAAACCTATCTAGGAAAAGTATTCTACACTTCACTCCTAGGGGTACAACATCCCCCACTGATGTTCAAATCACATCATATAGCTAACTACTTGGGGAACTGTGTACTCAACCCATGAAAAAGTAAAATCAAACATAATATATGAATCCCACCTCAAAAATGTCATCTCTAAATAAAATATTCTACCCTCAAACTTTTCTACGCACTTTTAATGAACTTCAAGAAACATAGTCTACCACTTAACATCCCTTACCTTTGGATTAATCTTTTGATGATATTCTGGGATTTCCTTCTAAACCTCTCCAACCTGATCCACACATGGTTTATGACTATATGGAATATATATAATGAAATAAGATACTTTAATTCCTAGATGAAATGGATTTATTTAGATGCATTAAAATTCAGAGACTTATTTTTTCTAAAATTTCCCCAATTATAACATATTTCAAGAAATTATGATGCATGTTCCTCTCATAGGTATTTTCCCTAAAATAGGTATTTCTTTAGTAAGATAATTTTGAGAGACCAAGGTCCATGCATCAGATCATGGGGGGGGGGGCTAAAATCCTATTCCCTAGAAGATCTCTCCACTTTATTCAGCCAATAATCTCATCATGTACTATTTTCTTTCAAACCTATGCGATCCCCATGAGTGCCTAAATCTGACAAATATCAAAAATATCAATTAGTATTTGGAAACTAATGAATATGATTCTATTCTTTAATAAGATTCCATCTCTGGGAACCCCTCTTGGGCCAACAGTGGAGATAAGAGTGGTTCATTGGGCCCACCTCTAGTTGACCCCATGTTGGCAACTAATTATATGTGTATAAACATAAATGATGGGTAAAATTACCCCAAATAAAACCAATTAATAAAAAACACTCACCACAAATTGAAAATACACATGACATATAAAATTAATCAATATACAAAATTTCATGAAATAAAAACCAAATAAAAAATTGTCTAATGTAAGATAAAAAAAATATTCCTATGGAAGTGACACTAAAACAAATCTGACCTCCAAGCTAGTATTGTCCTTATAGATCACCCATGCCCTCTTGAAAACATGGAAAACTATAATATATATATATATATCAAGATGAGCATAAAAATTATATTCATTAAAATCATACCAACTTTCACTTTTCAAAATGTTATAACAATATAAAAATGTCCCAATGAACAAATAGTAGAATCAATCAGAACCTAGACTGTCAAGTAATCCCCCGGACTCACTAGGATCACTCAATAAATATCACATCCTTGTAACATTGTAAGATATTTAAAATATATGTTAGGTTCCATGTATTCACTTCCCAACTGGTTTTCTACACACATCAATTCCCAAACATAATTTTCTTCTGTCCTTTCCATGTCCAACAATCATGATCCCAACTGTATATCTCATCTCATCGCCCCAACTACATATCACATCTCATGGACCGAACTACATATCTCATATCATGAATACAACCACATTTCTCATAACTAAGGAAGCATAGTATCAAAAATGTGAATGACATCAACCTCATTCTCTCCTCATACAATGAAACGTGACCACTATATATCATCTCATCCACTACATATATGTCCAAAATCATTTGGTTAAGGGGGAGTGAGGAAGATTGGGTAATAAAGCATCTATTCCCTCGTTAACATATATGTTTGGGAAACCACACTTACAAGGACCTATGGGTGTATGTAGGGTTATCTAACATGGGTGGGGTGTGTAATGTTATCAAAAATAAAATATAAACATATTATATAAAACACAAACCTTTCCTAGTGGAGTCACATAAAAAACCTCCATCACCAAGTGATCATTAGTATGAGTCCACCAATCACTACCACTAATGAAAAATAATAAACCCCCAAACACCCACATACACTCACAAAACAAAACCCTTTTCCACTTTTCAAGTCATTAGTTTATTAATTATTAAATAAATACCTTTCATATTAAAATACAACCCTTAGAAACTTTACATCTATAATCTATGTTATTAGATTTACTATAAGACTGTAATACAACATATGTTATGGTAAATAATTCACAGAAAACTATGTCCACCATGCCACTCACTTATAAGGCCACCAACCCACACACAACTATGGACCATAATCTATAAACCACTATGTCCATCCAGATGCACACAGTTAAGGCCACTAAGTAACACAACACTAGGTAACCAAGAAACACCAAAATAAGGACAGTAAACTACAAACAAGAAAGGATACAAAGTCACTCATAACTAATAGAAAAATAAATAACACCTAATAGGTTCACACAGTCTCTCTCTTAATTTATATTATTATATTTTAGTATCTAACCATTTAAAGGATGTTTTTGATAAATTCATCAAACAATGTTATAAGTTCACAAAAATAATGACATTATAAGAGAAAAAATTCTAAATACCCATCCATAAGTGAATAATAAAAATATCATGGAAAATATTATCAACATGCAATTCCTAGAATTCCCTTTTTCATTTTCATGATCTCGGTTATTATCTTCATTAATTCAATTTTCCATCCCACCAATGGGATAAAAATCATTATAAATTTGAAAATTTATATTAATGTGAGTGAACACAGATTCCATGACTCAATCAAAGCTCTAGGTAGAACCATCAATCAGAATTGAGAAATAAAGGGCTTATAATTTCCCAAGATCGAAGGGAAGCCCATCCGAACCTAACCAATAAATTTTATTTCCAAACCATAATTACTAATATAAAAAAAATGAACTTTGCACCATGAAAAATCATATAAGAGGAGTGAATTATAAAAATATTAATAGGTGGAATGAAGGTACATGTAATATATATTACTCAATCTTCTCAATCTAAGAGATTAACAACCTCAAAAGAGATGATCATGGAGAACTAAGAGGGATTTATGTCAGTCCATGCTCAATGAAGAATATGTAAATTCCAAATAAGTGTTGTTAGACCCTATATTTAGAGGGGAATCCAATATGGGCCTTTAAAATTTTGAAATACCCCACTAGTCCACTATATACCTAAACGAATGAAGATCTAAATATCCCAAAGATATTCCTCCTATTTCCACATGTTTTTTAAAAACACATTAAAATCACCTTGTTAAACACCATGGAAAAACACCCAAGAATGGTGAACATTATTTCATTATTTCACTTTTTCATGTTAATAACCACATCATGGTGAGATCCGGCTACATGTGTTACACAAGTGATCCTTCAATGCATCACACCCTGAACAGGGAATTTCTAAATCACATGTTTCTTACAATGGAAGTATTATGAAATATTCCCACTAAAATATTCAGAAAATTTGTTTTTATAGCCATAGAACACATTTCACAACAATACAAACATAATATTCCCCGTAATCATCCATATCCAAAAAAAATTGATAACCTGCAATCTCATCTCTACCATGTGACTTTACATGTTGTAAAACTCAAAATTGGTCACCAACACACCTGACACTATGGTGTGGTGTCCCTAAAAATGACCAAAACTTTTCCCAAGCCTATGGATCATACCTAATAACCTTCTCTAATACTCTTATCCTTGATAAACAGCAAAAAAAATAAAAAGATGTTTCAGACCATTACAAAAATTACCATTGAAGAAGTGGAATGAGATGATGAAAATGAACATTGGAAGAATATGTTGTAGTGTTTTGTGTATGGAATAAGTCTAATTATAAAAAATATGTAAATATAAATACATAATTATTAGGGAGAAGATTATAATGTCAATATATGGATGGGGTAACCTAGTACAATGTATGATGCTGATCTACAAAGAGATCTCTTGGATGATAGAAATTTTCTCTAGCTTTTAGTCTTTTGATGACTATTAGATAAGTAAACAAGAATCTGAATAAGTCCATATCTTGTTTTTTCAATGTTTCACACTATTGAAGTATATTTACATTTCCTCTATTTTGATGCATATATACTTAGTTTTGTGTTTCTTTTCTTTTTTTATTAAGGGATAATTTTAAGGAACTATTATGATACGTTACTTTTATAGCATGTATGGGATAGTTATTTTCCTTGGTAATAAATTGGATTTAAAGGATATTTCTTCTTGTGAAAAAAAGTAAATATTGAAAAAAGATTCTTAAAAAACAATTGAAAAAATATGAATCATTATTATTATCTATTTTTAACACATTCTAATAATTTTCTAATAATAATTATGGTCCTCCATTACGTAGAAATATGAAATGGTTGAATCATATAATTAGATTCCCAAACAATGTAATTTTTACACTTGATGTAAATTTAGTCTATATGTTATTCTTCATATAACTAATATATCCAAATTTATTACAATATAATTCAAAAAAAGTAATATTTAGAAAAAAGAACATAGATAAAGATGCATGAATTTAAAAATAACTAAATTTCAATAATATTTTTTTATGGTTGAATTTATACATCCATAAAAAAATATGAAATTAAAAAGCATTCCAAAATCCAATCTTCTATTTATATTGACCTAATTTAAAGTAATTGTAACTAGGTAACCCTTCAAATTAGTTCCCCTTCAACTGCTTCAACCACAATATTAATCAAGCATGAATGATCTTCATATCTCTCTTAGCTCCATCAATCATGTTGTTTCCACCTCAAATACATTTGGAATGATCTAATGAATATGAATTGATTAAAATAATATTAATATATTATTATGATGATATTTCTATAAATAAATAATCTTCTACAAAACCATATTTCAACTGAAACTCTATCATTTTTTGGACATTAACTTTCCTCCACCATGACGGTTGAATGGGAATGATGTCACTATATTTGGAATTTGATCCCATAAAAAATTTAAATATTATTACATTATTAGAAATCATTTGATTATCCTCGTTGATTTAAACATTTTGTTGTGTATGCTGATTTCATACAGTAGCCATAAATGTATGTCCTCGACGCCCATTTTTATATCCTAGAAAAAATGAAATAGACATAAATACATTATATAAAAATAATATATACAATATATACAATATGATATACATAAACATAAATTAGAAACTACTGGTTCTTCAGTGATAGATGTTAGAGGGATAAATTCATCAATTTCAGAAACTAAAGGGACTGGAGCAGCAGGAGGAAGACAATTGTATAACAAAATGGATTTTAGTAAAAGATGTAAATTGTATAAAAGAATTTTATGGAAGAAAAGATATGGTATTAGGGATCTTTGATGAAACCACTTATTATGACCATGTATGTCATGTACCCCTCCTTGAATTTCTACTAATATTCCCCCTCGTTGGAAGAATATATATAAACATAGTATTATCTTGATAGAAAGAGCACATGAGGTTCAGCCTAGTTAGTGAGGACTCAGTAAGTGCATCCAAGAGACACGAGTTCCACACTGGGTAGAGAAATATTTTCTATGTTACTATAGTAGTACTATATTTTGTATCATATAAACACTATAACATTTATTATTTGGTACTATATTAGCTGGAACTATTAATCTGTTTGGGATTTTAGACCACCAGTTTGTGCCTTGGGTCCATTAAGTCCATCAGGCTACCCAAGGATTTTGGACCAGTAAGGCTTTTGGGACACCTCAAGCGATTCAGTCACCTCATGGCCATCATGACACTTCAAGGACATAGGGACAGATAAAGGTCTTTGGGGCACCTAAAATTGTTCTTAATGACCAGGCATACTCTATAAGGAGCAGAATTTAGATGAGGATTCAGAGAAGGCGCATTCACCAAATAAGAAGCTAATTGGATTTTGAAGAAAGAGAGGGTATGAAATTTCCATTAGGACTAGCTTGTGCATGCATGAGAAGACCAGAAAAATAATCCATGCGAAGGTGGAGATACAAAATAATGATGAAGAAGCAGGGAGGAAAAATTACATGTTGTTGTAGTCTAAATATTTCCTAATACTTATAGTTCTTGTAATTTTTATTCCAACACGCCTTGTAAGGGTTCGACCTCATTCCTAGAAAGGAAGGTTATAAAATTCAATAAAAAAAGAATCCCTTTGGGACATTTGGGAATAAAAATATATGAGTCTCTTTGATATGAAACCTATTATATTTAATAATATAATTAATATATTTTAATAATTCATAAATGAATGAAAAAATTAATTAACTATATTTACATTAATAATCATAGGTGTCAATATTTTTGGGACCAAGTTGGTAGAATGTGTTTTTCAGACGCATGAAGAATTTTGTGTCGAAAGTGTTGTATATTGTGGCCAAAACAATAAATCGATTTATTTTTTAAGAGTTTTTTATCATAGAAAAGGAGCACTAGACTCAGAATATTAGATTTCAATTTCATTAGAAAACCCATCAACTTTAGTTTTTGGTCTAGGAAATGTTTTCTGGGAGAAACGATTTTTTGGCTCACATTAGGACCAAAATGATGTTTCTGATCAGAGTGAGAAGATTTATTAGAGGATAAATGTCTCCAAAACAAATTAGATGATGTATTTCTATTATGGATGTTTTCAACATCATGATTTAATCACAAAAAGTGATCCAATATTTGTAAAATAGTGGATAAAAAAAGTTTTGTATGTAAGATGATGCTATTTCAATCCTAATATTCATAATATAATTAATTTATCATGACACAAGTAGGAGTTTGTAGAAGAATAATGATTATGAAGTTAAATTCTTATGGTCACAGTTCATCAGTGTGACAATCACAAGATGCATAATTTATCTAAAGGATGAGAAGTTATAAACATGCATAACTATAATAGAATAGATGTATTGGCACCAGTTCATCTGACGCAGAGTATAACCAATCCATCATTGAAATTTTTATTCGATCCATCAGAGTTTTTCTGACTCCGATCCATTAAGCAAAGTGTTCATGTCAAAAAGGAATTACATGCAGTGTTCTATTAGTGTTATAGTGATTAATAAAGTTAGTGTTCTTATGATTTATGAACTGGATGAGACCAGGGACTTATAAATTAGTAATTTCAAAACAATGCTATCAACTATTTTCAAAAGCTTTGATTTGTTTAAATTGGGATAAGTTTCATCAGACAAATAGGTGATGATGAGACATCAAAAGAAAGCACAGACCAATCTATTAGATATAAACTAACATTGAAATGAATTTAGATGCTAGACTTCATCAGACATAGTATTTTCGGTTTGAACATTTGAGGAATGAAAAATAAAGAAATTAGGATTTTTTTGATGATTGTGTTGAAGTTATTGTAAAGGAGGTTCTGGAATCCATATAAATTTATAACATATTTATGGATGAATAGTTTCATTTATTTTATTTGTTATGATGCATAAAGATGAGAATTATTCAGTTTTTACATTTTTTCATTATGTTTAATAAAATCAGAGTGACCAAACATCCCATTATAATGAGAACAAAATTAGAATGAAATTTTAATCGGATTGATGAATGGTTTTTAATTTTGGCATACAGTTTCAATTAAAGTTGTGATATGATTCACGATGTATTGAGAACAATCAAGAAGAGTTGAAAATAACTAAAATAGTGAAAGATAAAGTTGAAATGAATGTAAAATATTGGATTATTATTTTTTTGTGGGAAAATTGTTCAAACTCTTAATCATTTAACTTCTAGATAACCAATAAATAGAATGAAGTAAAACATTATTTATTATGATGATTGAAATGTTCACTCATTGAATATATAGAGTGAAATTAATGAAGTTTTAAAGAGAAAAAGATTAGTTTTTGGAAAAAAAATTCTTGAGAAACATATTTGGAATGAATAACTGTAAAGAATATAGTAATAATAATTTTCCAGATCGAACCGAGAAATTGAAATGAGTTTTTTAGGTAAATAATGAAGTGGTTCAAATTTGTTTCTAGGGTATCTTTTGTTATTTTATCTCCAGGGTGGAAAATCAATCTGATCAATCAGAACAACTTTTTGTATAAATTTTAAAATTGTTGTTTCTACTTATTTCTGTGTAAAAAAATGATACTTTTGTTTTGAAACTCCAAAAAATTATATGTTTTAAATGCATCATAATGAAATGTTATGTACTAAATGGTGAAATTTTCTTATCATACTATACAAACATTATTTACATCATTTTTTCTAGAAGAATCATTTTAACTATTCAATTGATCATAGTGATACACAATTATAAGGATATTTATTACTTATTTTATCAACAAAAAATTATTAATTTTTAGTGGATTCTATGTCCTTGAGATATTTACAAACCATTTTAAGGACACGATACTCTTATTTAGTAGTGAACCTTATAAATACTTATATTTCTATATGTGTTCGAATGTATTTTTAGAAAATTGATAATTCTTTAATATGAGGTGAAGTTTGTTATACAATAAATATAACAAGAAAGAAAAGAATATCTATAATTCAACCCCACCCCCTATAAAAAATACGTTGATCTCAATTGGGCCATTTCGATTGGCATCAGATTTAAGGTTACCTTCGATAACTCTTTGCTAAAGTTTTTTTTAAGAAATGTTTTCATAGAAAAATTTAATTGTGTAAATAATAATGGGATTCCTATCTTTTATGGAAAGAACTATCACATATGGAAAGATAGAATGTTTCTATATCTAATGTATCTTGGGTATGATGTCTTAGATGCTTCTATGGATTTATTTTCTCCTCTTTATTAAAATTCTAATTTTATTTCCGTGGAAACTATGAATTTGAAGAATTATGGAAGTTCTAAGAATGAATTACAGTCATCACTTTTTAAAAGTGATTTCTTTATAGCGAAGGTATTTTATATAAAAAAAGTTATATGTGAAATGTTTAAAAACATTTATGAAGTAAATAAAATAGTGAAGAAGGAAATGCTTCAAATTTGGAAGATGATGTATGATGACAGTAAAATGGGTTAATATGAATCTATTAGACACTTCATTACAAGGGTATATGATATTGTTTTCACCATCAGATATCTTGCATAGAATTTGAATATTCAAATATTATTGAGAATATCATGATAATTCTTCCTGATATGTTTAATGAAAATATTTCATCATTAGAAGATATATATTCTAAAAATCTATCTTTTAATGATCTTCATAGTACTCTCATTACTTTTGAAATGAAAATATATTAAGTTATGAAATGAAAATCAAAAGTTAATCTTGGAAAATTCATTTAGGTTTCCTAGTAAGGAAAATTTAATAATATTCTTAAATATGAATAATATAGTGATTATGAATCCAAAAATTATGTTAGTAACAATCTTGATAAATTTTTATCCTTGTATTTATAAAAACATCCAAGAAGGTACCATAAATTAAAAAGGGATTCTAACCTTGAAACTATTTTAATGTGGAGTTTTTGGTAATTTTACTACTTATTACTCCTAAATAAATAATGAAGATGATAGTGATGAAGATTTTATAAGAATAAGAATTTCTTGGAAGAAACATGGTGATAAATCAAAATCTTATTCCAAGGGAAAAGACACTAATAATTCAAAATATAAAATGATAATTTATTTGTCTAATGATGATAAAGATTAATAGGGTGAAGTTGAATCTAAAAATTTCATAGAAATCATTAGTGAAAATTCATTTATTGCAATAGTTAATGGTGGATGGTTTGGAAGTAGAAGTTTCTAAGAAGAGACTATGTAAGTGTTGTATCAGAAACAAGTATTTAAAGAGTGTCTTATATTTTTTTTAAGTCTTGAATGGGAAAACAAGATGCTGGAGAAGGAAATTCATATAGTAATAAATCCATAACTTCATCCTAAATAGAAAACATTACTATAAGAGGTTAATTTTATGAATAAGCCTCTTGAAAATGAAAATAATTTTAAAGAATATTTTGAATTAATGTTGAAAATAAATGTAAGAATATTGGGATATTTTAAAACAAAAATATTCTAATTTTAAATAGGGAAGTACAGTTTTTAGGAACTTTATCCTTGAATTTGGTGGATATTCTAGAAAAATAGAACCTGAGAGCAATCTAAAAAATATACCTTAAAATTCTAGAAATAAAATTAAAAAACTTCCTAAGAAGGAGAAGAATGATAAAAATGTTTTTTTTACCAAACCCAATAATGTTGGAAGTTTCAATGTTTTTAAAAATAATGAGTAAAAATCAAACATTTCTACTACCTTTGATTCTAATAATATTTCTACGAAACCAGAGTTGAAGAATAAGAATCTATGGAATAAAATAAATTTTTTGTCTCAACAATGTTCTAATGGTATAGATAAGAATGTTGTTAAGAAACATTTTTATAATTCCAGATAGTATGGAAGTTATAAAGAAAAATATTATTTCTTTGGATACTATAAGTATTATTGTGGACTTGGGAATAAAAAATGTAGGTTTTGGTTTAAAAAAATCATTAAAAAATTTCCATTAATTATTTGAATAAAATATTGATGAGTTGTTATCCTATCAAAGAAATAATTAGGAGAATGAACTGTGAAAATTTGAAAATAGGTTCCAACCTCAGGAAACTATTTTTGAAATACGTGAATATCTTATAAATCATGCAAAGGGTATCTTGTTCTATTATCAGAATAAGAAAATGTTTATAACAATTCTCAAAATCTGGATGTGAAGAAAGATAAAGGGAACAAAAAATATCTTATTTTTGAAACCGCTCTAAAAGTTACAAAATGATATCAAACTAGGATTTTCGATAGTTAGTGTCCCATTAATATGATATGAGATTATAAAATTATTGGATAATTTGAAATATTTCAATGAATGAATAGTATCTTTTGTAAATGATGGACATCTTGGAATTAATGGTGTGGGATATTCTATTATTGGGTAAGATATAATGAAATCCAAAAAATCCTTATTTGTTGATGGGCTGAAACACAAACTTTTGTGTGTTTCACAACATTAAAATTGTAACAACCCCAGATTTTATAAGAATTATTCTTTTTATTTTCATTAATGTCTTGTGTTGTACACTACTCCAAAAATATCTTTCACTATACGCAACACCGTATTAGCTTGCAGTATACGCAACACTAATCTTGGATCGTGTTAAACACAATTTCATGTTTTTTATAGTAGTTATTTAATGCAAAATTGAGTGTATATATATATGAAATATGGTTGTATTTTGTTATACGCAACAACAAAAGAGTCTTTCACTACACGCAACCCTGACTTGGCTTTCATTACATGCAATCGCGACCTTCCTCGATAGCGTGTGTTGTACGCAATACCAGGTTTCACTAAACATTGATATATTATTAAAATATTATATAGACTAGACGTTATGAATAGTAATAACCACCTTTTGAAAATTGATAAATTTTATCTTTCAAAATGGACTTCATTTTTGGATTTGGAATACCGAAATTAGCCTATGGTGAATTTTTGGTATTTTTCTGAAAACAATCAATTTTTGATAAATAGTGAAACCACTAAGTGGTAGTTAAAAAACTTAATTTTTAATAAAAATTAATTTTACCACTTCTGTGAATGGAATTTCAAAAATTCGAAAAACATGGTTGATATCAGTAAGTAAAATGTGGTTCAATGAGATGAAAATAGTTTTTGGTGAATAGTAACTTTTTACTTTTATTTACCGTGGTTAATAGTAAAAAGGTTAATTAAAGGTGAAAATGATATTACTATTACCCTAACACATGTACTATTTCTATTGGAATAGTGTATTTCGATCAAAAACAACCTTTTGAATATTATATGACCATTTAGGTCCACTTGTATTAGATTAAGACATTTAATATTATTTTATTTAAAGAAGAGTTAAAATAGTTAAAATCAATGTTTAGTAACTAAAACATTTTTAATATGGGGTTATACAAAAGATAAATTAAATTATAAATATTCATTAGAAAGAAAAACATACTTCCTACATAATTATATTTTATTTATAATTTTTTAGACGTTAAATAAATAAATTTATTTATGACACAACAATGATGCAGTAATTACCTTATTTAAAAAATATTAATATAATTGATGTCATAAATGCCCAAACAAATGTAATTTAAATTTTTTTAGGAATTCCACTAATTTTCTAGGTTAATATGACATGTCAGTGTTGATTTAATTAACTTCTTTAGAACTTATCATTCTGTTATAATTTTCATATAAATCATGTACCAAATTGTGTCAAAATTGACATAAAATAGTTTTTAAAAAAAATTATATTATTAATTGTTATTTTATTCCTAAAAATCTATGGTTGGGCCAAATGACTTAGATAAGAATATATATATTAATAATTAACCACTTGGGGATCATTTGGCATGTTATAGTATGTTTATTAACTGTATAGTATAATAAAACAAAAAGATGCGGTAAAAGTTAAATTATTTAACTTAGAGTTAATTATAATTGATAGGTTAAAATAATAACCTAAACTTGTCTAAAACCTTTTGGATGAGAGGATTTCTACCTGTCCTTACATTATCTTCTAAATAAGACCCTTTGAAGCCATTATAAACCGAATGTGACTTTAATATAAAATAATATTTTGAGATTTTCATAAGGTTCCCCTCACCTCCCTTATAAAATGGAACCTCCTTCCTCTCCTCCTCACACCAATTTGAGCATTCAAGCATGGACAAATCCTGCCAAAATCTTGTCTCCACTTCCCTAGAATTATCCTAGAGGTCCTGGTATTCTTCAAAGACTATCTATAGTTTCCTAAGAGGAGGTTAAGAAGAGGCGTTTCAAAGAAGAGGTAATATCCATTACCGATCATTTTCAATTTCATTCTTCTTCAACTTCTTCTTCTATAGTTGTTTCATGATAAAGATATAACATCAGTATTACTTATATACTTATATGTTATTATAAATATGAAACAACCCTAATTCACTTTTTATCAATCCTACTGAAAAATGAAATCACCGCACGTGCGTACGTACAGAATACCGTCTCCACGCCGTGGTGTGATCTATTTTCCACCACCACCTTACTTGGATGGGTATAATGGTGAAATGAGTAACTATATATGATTATAATAAAGTGATATTGATTCTGAAATAGTATAAATACACTTCAATACAATTCCATGATCATTGGAATGATATCATCACTCGTGCATACGTACGGCCTACCATCTCCACGATGTGATGGACTCGTTCGAAATGATCATCATTACATAGTAATTATATAAATGAATTGAATGAATAAATATGATAAATATTACACTAATACCTTTCTGGATATGAGGTATCTATAACCTAAAAATAAGAATAAGAATTTATTCGGAAAAACACGCATAAGAACAAAAAGAAATAATGACCCGAATAACAAGAAACAATGAAAAATTACTAATAAGAAGCTAAGAATATGACCATATATGATATAATATCAATGATTATGATTCTGGAATATGTCAATAACATTATTTAAATCATCATACAGGAGGTTCAGACACGTACAAATCAAATCGGACCTAAGGTAAGGGAAAATCTCACAATCTAATTTTTATCTGAGATTGTTCATACTTTGGTATTTACTGGGGTGTAATTTATCATCCACATCCATGTTATGTCAATATGTAATATTATTCATATCCTTATACAGTTTTTTAAACCCAATTTTACCCTTTGGTATGTTTTTAGTTAACAATATGAATAGAATCTTTTGTACGAGGTACTTTTTGACTTTTCCAACCAAAGTACGAGAAGAATGTTTTTTAACTTATAAGGCATGAATGGATTCATAGAACATTATTTCAATAAAGATTCCTTTACAAGTTTTCATGTTTTTTTTAAATTAACTTCTTTTAGTTTAAAATTATATGACATGTTATGAAAGGAAACATGTTTTCAAAGTAGAAATGATATTTTCCTCAAAAATGGAGTTCAGATGTTTTATCAAAATTATTTCCCATCTAAGACAATATAGGGTTCTGTTTCTATCCATATTTTTACATTGATTTGACCATGTTATTATGGATGTATTTTTATGAATTTATTTATCTTATATGGATTGTTTCATGTTGTTTTATGATGTCATGATATTTAAGAGTCCCATTTTTATTACATTGTCTATGTGATGATGTATGATTTATGATTTTCTGGCACACATAAGAAATGATTCATTATAGGATGGGTGTGACATATATATCCCTCCAATGCATTGGGTAAAGATTTATATCTCATTAGATAGACTTGGCTAGAATGGCAGGTTAAACCAGTTCAGTGATACAGGATTGAAACGAGGAGTGAACTCAGATCAGAAATGGACTTTGTCCGCTAAGATCGTCTTGGCAATGAGTCATGACTAATAATAAATGATTCACTATGATTATGTGTGCATGCCACAATGTTTCATGTTTTATGTTATGATTATTGGGATATCATTTTCACTTTTATGATTTAACCCATGTTAAGATATTATGATCTCTTTTGCAGGTTAAAGATTTTCAAAAGGTTATAATATAACTGATATTACCTTTATTTACCCTTACTGAGCATTTGAGCTCACCCCTTTTTATGTTTTATTTCCCCAGGTCAGGAAGAAGGATATTATGAAGGATATCCTAAAAGGGACTCTAGATATGATGAAATAAATGGGAGACACCATAGAAGATTTATGAACCAGTTGTTTATGATTCCCAGTTTCTAATGACACTATACCTATACGGCCCTTTTGTGGTTTTTGTTATATGTTGTACTAAGTATGCTTCAATTATGAAGTAATAACGATTTATGTAAAGTATGCGTCATTATAATAATGGAGAAAATAATGTTATTTTTAGAAAGGTGGATTTTTTGTGAAAAGAATGTATGGTGTAATAGTTTTTACAAAATTCCAACACATAAAAGGAAACAGGTTCAATGTTGGTTAACTAAAAAATTCATAATATCTAATAATGATGGAATAAAATAAGTTTTGAAATAATTTTTTTGGATATATGTGTTATAGAAACATCAAAAAATTATCTAAGAAATAAATTTCCTGAGATATTAATAATATATTAAGAAGAATAGATTAGTGTTTTTCTAATTTTCAAAAAGGGTTTATTATAATCTTTTTATACAAGAAAAATGATCTTCATTCAATTAACCCCCTAAAAACTATTAATTATTTTATTTTGGGTCCATTATTAAATAATCAACATTCAGAGATAATAACTTCATTTCATTCATTGATGATTTTACTTTCATTACTTCTGTTATTAGTTTGAAACATAAATCAGAATATCTAATTATGTTTAATAGTTTCAAGATAAGATATGAGGATGAATGTAGATATTTTTTAAGAATATGAGAATTGGTAATGATGTTGAGTAATAGAATGAATAATTCAGAAGTTGTCTTAAAAAAAATCGAATTTATCTTCAGATTAGTAAACCGTATACATCACGAAACTATTTTTCTATAAGAAAAAATCGAGGCTTAGTTTATATGGTGTATACAATGCTAATTGAACGTGTAATTTCTCACTATTTCTAGATGCATTTAATCTCACTGTGATTCACTATTTCATTTTCAATGTTACACCACTGTGTTAAACTAGTGTAATATTGAAAATTATAAATTAAACAACAAAATTCACTTCATGTTTTATTCAATTATTTATTATCACTATTAAAAAGGTAAATGTTACTTTTATCATAATTAATTTACATTCGGAGGTGTTTTTTAGGGATCATGATGATGTTCAATAAAAAATGGTCCAAACTGTATAGGATCCAAGCACACCGATGGACTCAACAGAAAACTAACACTAAACTATGCTAAAAAATGGTTTGAAAATTTATTTCTTGTGAAAAATATCATTATATACATTTTGTATTAATATAACCAATGAAAATTCATCCATTAATGGACCTATCCGAACTAATCATTCTAGGGGATCAAATCTGCTGAAAGTCAAAAAAGTGTGTTCTTTATTTTATCCATATATCAAGATTATTTTGTAATAATGGAGAAATAATTTGTTTAGTGATATTCCTGAGTTGTGGATATATCATTTTAGTATTTTTAATAATGAGATATGACTTTATATCCATCTAAAACCATGGTCCATGTTGTTTATAGAAATTATGGTTTCCAAAAAAAACTTCCACATTTCTTATAAATTGGAACCTTTTGAACCCCATTTTCAAGATTGAAACATGTGAAAATATCTACCATTTTGAAGTCACAAAGGATTCATATCCTCATCCAATATGTTTTGATTTCCCCTATCCACATAGGGGGATCAAGTATGAAGAATGAGATCCAACCAAGCTTCCACCTCCTCTCAATGATGGGATAAATGTGGACATTCTTTGTGAGGGAGATACACACATCTCAAGGGAGTTATAATTCATATATTAGCTACCAGTTTTTAATTAATTTGGGTATTAAAACATTTCTTTCGATGTATCATACATTATTTATTATTGGAATGTTTTTTTGATTCATGTGATTGATTTTTTCGTAATTTCTAACCGATCAGTGTGTGGTTTTTAGTGCATGACTTGTGTTGTTACAATTGGAAAACACAATAATAACTTTCATACCCACCATCACGAGATTTCAATTTTCTTTGTAATCACTTATTCTATGGATAAGTTATGATCCTTGGAAATATGATTGTTATGTCCTGGTTTGGTTCTTCAGGTATTGAAATAAATTCTTAAGAGTAAATTAAGATTCCAATTAATTCCAACCGAAGAATTTCACCATACCAAAATTAATGATTAAGAAAAATAATCTTGAAATGTGTAGTTGAATAAAAATGTCCCCTTAATCTCATAAATTTAAAAATCATCTTTGGTTTCTCAACTATTAAATTTTTTAAATTATGTTATTTTATTAAAAGTGTTTTCAAAACCACCCCATATTTTTGTAATTCTTGTTAGAAATAGACACTCCAAAACCTATCCATTATTTGTCAGAGATGTCCTATGGTATTCCCTATAATATTAATTATCTTTAAAATAATAATCAATTTGACATATCATGACAACACATTCATTAATCTTTGATCAATCAGCATATTCAGATAAAACTCATTATGTAATGTTTTATTATAATACTCCAATGTTGAAAAACACAAGAGTATTTAGTATTATATTAATCATAAATAAAAACCGTGAAACCATTGGAATTTTTATTAGCAAGGTGAATACTGAATTTTTTTGGCTATGGTCTATGTGGAATAGCATATAGACATTACAACAACGAAACATAGAGAAATTTTGATTCTGTTGGTGTTATAAATATTGTTAAATATGAGGAAGATACTAAAAAAACACATGCAGATGATTGAGATGAAGAGGATGAATGAAATTTAATTAAGAATAATTAAAAGGATTCTAAAAATTGTGATGGAACATTAATGGAAGAATCAGATTAAACCATTTCTAGTGATGAGGAATAATTTTTTATATCTCATCCAAGTCCAAGGAAATAGGTGGAAGCTTAAGAAATTATTAGTGATAAAAATTAGAAGGTTCAATCAGGAAGAACATTAAATGTTTTTTCACATACCACTTTGAACTAAAAAATCTATATGAAATATATGAATGAAGCTTTTGAGCATCCAAAATGGATTTAAAAATGAATGAATAATTTGATCCAATTTAAAAAAATGATGCATGGGAAATCATACCTATGGAAAATGAAAACAAGGTAATTCATAAAAATTTTGTGTTCTGAAACAAGTTGAATGAAGATAGTTTAGTGATAAGAAACAAGGTAATGTTGTTATGCTATTGTTACTCAAAAATTTAAGGTATTGATTTCCATGATACTATTTCTTTAGTAGAAAGTTGACAACAATTAGAATCATCCTTAAAATTGTTTCATAATAATGTTATAAAATTTTCATAAGGATGTGAATTCATCATTTTGGAATTAATATCGTTCGTGATTAAGTAGTTTATGGTGGGAAACCATGCGGGTTTGTAATTGAGAAGGATGAATGTTGTGTGTGGAATTTGAAGAAATTCTTATATGGGATAAACAATGTTATGAGAGGTTGGTATTCCAAATTGGAAACCTATAGAAGAATGTTTAACATTAAGAAAGTAAGAGGATATATTTATCTATAAATCAAAGAATTTTGGGATAATTACACTATTGTTATTTTATTTGATGATGATATTATCATTACTATGAAGGATGAAAGAAGTTGTGAATGATTTTCTAAATAAATGAATATGTTTCTTAAAATTTCTATTTTTGGTGAAATGAAATACTTTCTTGGGTTAAAAATTTCACAATGAAAGAAATATATATTTAATTCTCAGGAAAATTATGCTAAGGAACTTATTATGATGTTTCATATGTAATATTTTAAACGTATTTCCACACCAATTATTATGGGAACCAAGTTGACTAAAGATGGATATGTTATGCAATTTGACTATAAAAATTTGCGGAATTTCTTGGTACATTTTTGTATCTAACAACATAATGAATATTCATTATTTATGTTGTTACCTCATGTGAAGGATACCAAAGTGCTGCAAAATAATCACACCTACTAACATGGAAAATAATTATATGATATATCAATTTAATAATAGGTTTTGGAGTCATGTATTATAGCTCAGGAAGAATTGATTTTTTGTGTTATACAGATGTTGAATGGAAGGTAGTGTTGATCATAGAATATCAACATATGGTGGCATTTTCTTTCTGGGAGAATGTTGTGTATGTTATAATACTAGAAACATAATTTAAAAAATCCTAGAATGATTGAAGATAAGTATGTTGCTTCCACTCAAGATACAACACAACTTATGTGATTGGAGACTCATTTGGAAGACATACTTATTGAAGTGAAGTTACCTATACTCTTTAGTTGTGAAAGTTAGAGAACTATTAACCTTATGCGAAATCTAGTGAAATATTACCATTAAAAACATATCAATATAAAATATCACTTTATAAAAGAGCACGTGGAATACAATGAACACAATATTCATTATATTCATACATCAAAAAACATTGTTAAATTGTCACAAAACCAATACCCAATGAATAATTTTTCAATATAAGATTGACTATGGGTGTCCAACCTCCTTCTTTCAAAGGATGAGGTAAGTGTTTCTATCACTTTTTTATCTAGACATTGGATATTATTTTCAAATTGGGATATAAAATTTGTTTCATAAATCTATCTATATGTATGAAATAAAACATATAAAGATACATGTATTTATAATGTGTTGTGGGTGTGTTGTGAAATCAAAATGTATGTTTCAGAACAATTTTAATAGTTTTTTAACATGTGTAGGAAAATTGTTATAAGTAATAGAAAAGTGGATAATGTTTTGAATTGTTGTTGAAGGTTAGAATGGTTACGATGTGTCTTAAGATGTTACTTTTGAATAGAATTGATTTTTTCAATGATTCAAGATTCCCATAATTAGTTCTCTCATGAAGGCTTAGAATTATTGATAAGTAATCCATAGGTTGAGATTACAATGTTTAGTGATTTAAGATTCTTGGTTGTTAGAAAAATACAAAGGGGGAGAATGTTGGGACCAAGGTGTAAAAATGTGTTTTTCAGATGCTGGAAGAATGTTGTGATGATAGTTTTTTACATTATTATCATAAAGATAAACAAATTAACTTTTTAATTATTTGTGATCAGATCGATGGAGTTCTAAAAATAGAAGATCTGAAACAAATGTCATTAGAAAATTCATCGGCTTTGTTTTTTTATCCTGGATGTTTTGTCTGGGAGAAATGGGTTTTCAAAAAACATCTTTAGTTTGGAATGATATTAATAATTGGAGTGAGAAGTTGTATAAGATTATAAATGTATCGAAACCAAATCATATGATTTTTTCTTATTCTGTAAGTTTCATCATCTTTATTTAATCAAAATTTTTGATCCATGATTTGGAAAGTATATAAGAGAAAAGGTTTTTTAAGTATAATGATGATATGTCGATCCAAATATTCATAACATCATGATATAAGAAGTATTTTGTAGAAGAAGAATGATTATTAATTCATAGTCTTTTGGTCATAGTTCATAAGTGTGAGAATCATCAGACAGATAGTTTTTCAAATAGGTTGAGATGTTGTAAATATGAAGAAGACTACTTGGTAATATTTTTTTGGAACTATTACAGAGGGCATAGATCCCCACTGACCCATTAGAATAATTTTGACACTAGTATATCAAAATTTGATCACAAACCAATCCATAAGACACAGTGTTTTTATCAAAAGGTCATTAGATACAGAATTCTATTAGTAGAAAAATAATTAAGAAAATTAGAGTTTTGGGGATCGATGAACTATTAGATATCAGATACTGATCAATTAAACATATCAAAATAATATATACAACCATTTTAAATAATTATATTTTTTAATTAGGTCATTATTCCCTAGATAAAGAGTTGTTATTGATACATTAGAAGGATGTAGAGACCAACCAATCGGATACAGGTTGACTCTGATAAGTCTTCGAGAGCATGACTTTATCAAATGTTGGATCATCAGTATGAAGATATGATGAATGAAAATTGAATAAATAAAGATTTTTTGGATGTTGTTCTTGAAGTGATTGTCAAGGGGGTTCAATATATTTTGAATTTGAAATAATGTAATAGAATAATAGTTTCTTGTATTTATGTTGGTGTAGAGAATCAAGATGAGAAGTCTTCACATCATATAAGTTTTCAATTTGTCCCAGAAAATTAGATTGATCAAATGATTCATTCTAGTGATCATAGTATCAGAACAACATTTGGATTATATTTAAGAATGGTTTAAATGTTTGATAACCTCTTTCAACTGAAGTGGTGAAAATAATTGATAATTTTTTAGATGAATCGATAAGAACTGTAAATCAGTAAAATCTCTAAAGTTTAAGTCATAAGGAAAGTCAAATTTATGTTTATGGAAATTTTATTATGCAAGAAAACTTTCCTAATTACCTCCCATTTCACTTTTGGCTAACCTATATATAGAAACAAGTATAATGTACTTTCTAATGATGTTTTATCTTCATAAATTTGGGAGAGAGAGAATGTTGATGTTTTAGAGAGAGGAATAATAGTTTATAGATATATTTTTCTTGAGAGAAATATCTAGATATTAGAAAAGGAAGGAATTTAGTAATCAATATTTTGGGGATTAGACCGGGGAATCAGATGAGATTTTGAGGGAAGAAACAATTTTTATGAATTTTTTTAGGTATCATTTCTTATTTGTTTTTTGGATTGAAGAATTATTTTTTGATGTTCTACAAAATTAGAAGTTATTGATGCAACACATGGACATGTTTTAAACCAACTGGTGAAGGATTATAAAATTCTTACTCAAAAGTTTTTACATCATTTGTTCCACAAGAATCATTTGAACTATTTTATTTATCATAGTGCTACACATATATATGTGTATTTCATACATACTGTATACAATAAAAATGATTTTTTTCTTGTGTATTTTTTGGTACTAAATTATTTACAAGCCCTGATAATGAATAGATACTCTTACTGAGTAGTGATCCGTGTAAATACTTGTTCTCATGTTGGTGTTAATGATTTGTTTTTAGAAAACTGAACATTATATAAGAGGACGTGAATGCTATTATACAAGAAATATAACATAATGGACAAATATATCACTGATTAACCCCCTCCCCATATATGTGATATATTTATCCTAGTTTAGCCTTTTCAATCCATACGTCTCCTATTATATGTGGATTTTATATCATTTAGATTTCATTGTTTTTCACAATTTGACATAGTCTATGAAATAAATTTTATTTACATAAATCGAAATAAATAATCTCTAAAATGGGGAAAAATTATAGAAAACAAATAAACATATAGGTAAATAAGTCCATTAAAAAGGTCATGAAATAATCAATCCTAGTATTCCTAAATCTATAATTTATTTTCACATGTTATAGTCTCATAAAAAACTCATATTTTTTCATTTTATCACATGATTAATATATTAAGGTATTAGTATTTTCTATCTAATTTATATTATAATTAAAAACATCATCTTGTGAAATGAATTAAAATTGATAATATATTATATTTGATATTCCAATTTATTTATCATTTTTAACTTGATCTTTTTCCCCATTTTAATTCTAAACCTCATAATTATTCCAAAAACAAACTCTTATGATATGAAATTCACATTAACATGAGTTATAAAATGTATTCTATCACATTCATAACATGTCCATTAAATGATATCTCTATCAGAAGAACTCTTAAATAAAAAAAATAAAAAGTCCATTTTTTATGAAATTCATCGCAATCTCGATCAACATCATACATGAAACTTTGATTCATTATAATTATAGAAATAAAAAAATACTATTAAAACTCCATTATATTTTAAAACATAAAAAATATAGAAAAATTAAACATAAATTTCTATTATGTTATATTTTTTTGAATATTAAAATAGTCATGACCATAATTTCTCAATTCTTGTGTTAATTTCAAAATTAGTGGTGTATTGATTCATAATTCTTGTATTGTAAATTTAATGGATCCAATAAAATTTATCCTTTTATGTTAGAATTTGGGTTTCTAACATCATGTATGTTTTCATAAATTCTATTTCATTTCAATAATATTTAATGGGCTATGAAAAAAATTATGTGAAAAACAGTTGTTGTAAACCGTTAAACAAATGGGTTTTCATATCAAAAATAAGTGTATAAATAGTATAAAACCACACATATGACCCCATATACTACATATAAGAAAACTCAATTAAATAATTTCTATACCAGAAGACTACCCTTATTGATTACTCAACCCATAATACAATTATTTAGTATTAACTGTATCATTTTTAAGATAAAAAAAATAATGCATTACAATAGGGGAGTGAATATATTTTCATTAAATTTTAATTCCATGAACAATGTTCATGATTTATACTAAAATATCTATGCTCAATATGGAATGTAAATAATATTATTTATTAAAAAAAATAAATAACGGTAATTAAATATTAAAGTGTTATAAAAAATATTTATTATCGTAAGAAATTTGATAAAAATCGTTAGAAAGTGAATTTTTTATTATTTAAAACTAATTTATAAAAAATGAAGATTATAATTAATAATTATTATGTGTATAAAAGTATTTTAATAATATTTAATTCATGCTAATATATATATATATACAGACTATAAAAATATAAAAATCCATATTTTTATTGTACATTAGATACAAACATTAGTAGATAATACTTATTCATTATGAAAATTTAATAAAATTATATATTATTATAGTCTTAATATTTTTATAAAAAATTTCATATTTAATTTTTTATAATTTGAAGATAGAATAGGGATATTATATTCTTACACCATATCCAACATATTATTAAATAGAAAAAAATATTGAATTTATAATTTTTTCCAATCAATATTTGATTTTCCAATTAAATTTGTAACAAACCGGCTCATAATAACATATGATTTAACATCCCAAATGTATCTACTAAACATATGGAAATTGATGATCCCTATGGGCTGGTTTCTAGTTTATACGAATTTAGAATCAACCTTGGGGAATAATATCTCCCATCAATACACTATAAAATCAAATCACTCCAAGGAACCATCATCAAATTATTAATATACTATAACCACTTCATGATACAAAGACACGATACAAAGGAAAAATAAATTTAAATCATAGTAACTAATCTACCATAACCCATCACCTGGTGGTCCATTACCATCATCTATGTCCCAATTCACCCTCCATATCCCATGTCATGTACCCACATAAGAATATAAATATAACACACACACCAGATATAGAAACATGAATGTTGGAAACACCAAATTGTACAAAAAGGGTGTAGTCTATAGTTCCTAGTAAGATTTTTCCAATGTATCTATGAAATTTATCAACCAAATAATTTAGATATACTAATTTTAAAAAAATAAATCCAAAATTGCGTTTTCCACTATAAAAAAAGATGGCACGACATGTTCATTTTTTTATAATTATATTATTTATTATTCTTTTTCTCTATTTTCATTTTTTATAGATAGTGATTAATGGAATTTTATTTTTTATTGATTTTTTATCTATATTGATATATTTCAAATAATTATCAATAATAAAACAACTACATTTTTTCCTCATGTAAGGTCCCACCCTTTGTCTACATGACACATCATTGCCTAGAATCAATGTGGCTATGGATAAATCTTCTACTCCTTCATTCTATATGTAGCTTTTGGTAGAGGGATTTGTTGATTGGAAAGAACCACTTCTCTATTCATCATAAAACAAATACTGTTTAATGTTCCAACATCACACTCATCTGTTAAACACATGTAGAAATCTCCCTATGCATCGTCCTTCTTTTCGCTATCCAAATCTGCCCCATCATTCAGTTTCTTCTATTAATTAACTAGGATAGGATCAAAATCTATCATGTGTGGATTCCATATCTTGTTATTCCTCTATATCTCCCATGGATTCATCTTTGGTTATTTTTTTAGACCCTTATTAATATCTTCCATATTTCTCCTTGGCTTCACCATGTTTGGACATGGTTTCTTTTTTCCAGTTCCTTTCTTCTTCTCCCATGAATTATATCATACCTCATCCCCTTCATTGTCCTTTTTGCCGTCAATGTCAATATTGGAGGTGTCTTTTCATGACTCCCCGTAACCCATTCTTCCTTTACTTCCCACATAATCTCATTCCTCCTCTCCAATGCCATCCTAAAACCGATACAATGATCTTTTGTGGTTCAAGAAAATTCTCCGCTCAGTAGGGTGACTTCTTAATATCCTATCCAATGTCTTACTCACCAGTGTATCATTGGATTAGTAGCTTCTGATTCTGCAGCATTGTCCAACCATCTATATGCATTCCAATCTGTTCATGAATGTTCTTTACTCAACCAGAAGGACCCAGATTCATGGTTGAAGGTCTCTTCACTTCAGGATTATGATCCATCTACCCCGATAATCATACCATTTTTATCCTGGTGTCTATACAAGGTTGATATATAGGATGATGTTAGCTCATTTAAACTAAAATAAAAATGTCTATAAACTCATGGGGCCTATTATAGGCTTCCCAACATTTAATTATTTCTATAATGATTTGGAATACATGTGGCCTTGGAGAATAGGTCAAAATGAATTTCCTCTCCAATATGTTATCCATGATTAAATTTTCAATTGTTATGGTTCTTGAAACAATGTATGATGCTTCCAATATGTGAGAATTTTCTTGGAGGATTTGGATTCAGAATTTTAGGAATAGTAATCTAGAAAGCAACTATGTTTGGATATTTTGGATGTTTACCATTTCTATTGATAAATTGTATGGATTTGAACAATGCAACTTGGTTATGGTCATTTCCAGAAACATGAGTTTTTTCATCAAATTTGCTTATGTGAAATGTGATCCCAATAAAATTGAACATCTCTTGAGGGACCTTGATGAATTTACCCAAGGGGATTCTACCTGGATTGTGGGTGGTGATTTTAATCCTATTTAATCTCTTCAGAGAAAAAGATGAGGTTGTATTTACTTCCATTAGTATATACTGGATTTCTCGTTGCTTACTACTCACAAGGGTCTCCATGACCTCATCTTTTTAAGGGATACATTCACCTAGTGAAACAACTAGAGGGGACCTTAATGAACATGGTTCATGTAGGACCATTTTATTTCTAATTTGAAAATGAATGCATCCTTTCTAAAAAACCAAGGGTATTAATATGACTCATTCTATTTCAGGTCATTCCATATTACTCATCAATCTAAAGACAATATAGGGTAGTGAAGGCCACTACCTCTTCTATAATTGTTGGGTGCACTCTCTTAATTACAAATCAGTGGTTTTTGATTCCTATAATAGGCCGATTGATGGGTCTTTTTGATGGTATTTTATAATAAACTGAGGAGACTGAGGAAGGTCCTTAGTGATGGGTCCAAATCTCTTCTTCCTATAGATCACCAACTAGATATTGTAAAAAGTGAGATAGGACATGTCAAGGCTATATTAGAAGAGTATTGTCATGATTAATCTTTTGCTGATCTTGATCTCAAGAAAGACCAATACAATAAAATGTTTCTTGAACATTAAAGAGGCCCATGTGAAAGAGTAATGATTACATGGATCAAATATGAAGATCAAAAGAAATGTTTATTTCAATCTTTTTTGAAAGAAAAATTGTGAGTTGGTATCATGAATATTCGGAGAGAAGATGGTACTTTTACTAATGATCCATACAAGATAAAGGGTATGTTTATTTCATATTTCCAATGATAATTGAGAAATTATATCCCATGACGGATGAATGGATCCTCAGGTGGCCAAAATGTAATTTTTGCGACAATAACCAATGTGTTTTCGCACTATGTCAATGATATCATTGAATAAATCCTAGAAGAGGTAGAGATTTGGAGCTCAGTTATTTCTCTTAAGTAGGATAGTGCATCATGTCACACTATATTCAAGGTTCTTTTTTTGTTAGATCAAGGGATGTCATCTAGTATGACATTACTAAAGTAATTCAATACTAATTTAATAGTAGACCCTAACCTTCGGTTGCATGTGCCTCTAGGTTGGTTAATATTTTAATGGGCAATGATCTGTGTTATTTAAAAAAATATAGGACTATTAGTATGTGACACTTAACATAAAAAGTCATTTCCTCTATTATTAATAGAATAATATGTTTATATATTGAAAACTTGATTTCTATGGAACATGGATTTATTAATTGCAGATCTATTCAATGTGCCATTGTGATTTCTCAAGATATGATTGTAGACATCAATAAGAAGGATGTGGGATCTAATATGATTATAAAGATGGATATATATATATATAAAAAAGTTATATGATCTATTTAATGGGTTACATTTACCTTGTATTGAGTTTCAAGGGCTTCTCTAATTGGGATGTTGACCTTTCTTATAGGTGTTTCAGTTCTCCCTAGTTTACCATTATATTCACTGGGAGACAATGTGGATTTCTAAAATCTACATGAGTTCTTAGGTAGGGGGATCCAATGTACCATAGTGTGTTATTTCTTTTTTAATATTCTCTCATCATGCTCATCAGATCCTATATGAAATGTTGAATTATTCGACCATATTATTGCATGCCACACTTTAGTGCAGTTTCTCATCTTATTTTTACAGATTATTTGGCCGTATTTATTAATGGGAGATTATATACTATTAGAGGGTTTAAAAGTATCTTGGAAGATTATAAAAAACATATAATTCAACTCATCAATCATGAAAATATCTATGTGTATTTCCCATCCTCATGTCTAGATAGATGAAGAAGAAGAACTGAGTTTATTATTATAATTAGAAGGATGTTCCAATAGAATTTCTGGGTGCACCCCATGATCCCAAAAAGATCAAGATTAAATATTTTGAAGGAGTCATTGACAAGATTACAAAAAAAATTAAAAATTCAAAGAATAACATTATTTATTTTGTTGATAGGATTACCCTTATTAATTGTTTTCTTTCCTCTATCTCGATGCGCATCCTTTCAATTCTCAAGGTCCCTAAAACAGTTTTAAGATAAATTGATATTCTTTTATCCTCTTTCATATGGGATGATTATGGGAGAGGTAAGTATCACTAGGGATCATTTTCTAGACTTCCCAAAGCAATGGAACAAGGTGTCATTAGTTTGAGTAATGTGGAGGATATGATACATTATTTAAAAGGTATTTTTTTTATGGGATGTTATTTATGAATGATATCTATAGATTATTTTTATTTCATGTAAATATAGAATGTCTTTAAATAAATAGCTTGGGGGTCATGCTTCCACTCTATGGACCTCACTTCAATGCCATATCCTAGTTTAGATTCAGTATTCTCATTTGGTTATTTGTTGTGGAGATATAAATTAATGGAACTGTAACTGGGTGGGAAATGTGATTGGATTCCCAAGATGTCCCTCCCAGATGTATCTCTCAAGAAATCATTCCATCACACCAATTTTTTTCAAGTAATTAAAAACCTATAAAAGGTTATTTTTTTATGGAATTATGATATAAGAGGTGTCAGAAGTGTTTTTTTAACAGGAAATACAATAGGTAAATAATCATCCAAGGTCTAACATCATTTCATGTCATCCATGAAACCCATTAACCCATGGGTAAATTTTATCCGGTCAAAATAATTCCATCATTTTATTGTTTCCTTGTCTTATGGGTTCAGAATAGTGTTCTTCTCAATGATATAGTGATGATAGTTAATGGAATCTACCTATCCCCTATGTGTTCTCGTTGTGTCTCCCATAAATAGGATTATACTTCCTATATGTTCTGTAACATTGAATGGGTGATGAAAAAATAGAGAAACCATGTCATTTATTTTGGATTTTTCAAGCCTAGTAAACTCCATTGATGATCTGATTCACCGGTGGTTTTATGGTGTGGTAGAAAATGCGCACAAAACAAGTTCACAATAAATGATTCTCATAGATGGTTTCTAGAGTATATTTTATATGAGGAACTATCATCATCACACAATTCATCGCTCCTCTGATGCAGATGTGATGGTGAAGGCTTACTTCTTAGAAATTGAGTTTGTGTCTTTCTTTAAGAGAAATGACGAGGAACCTTCGATGAGGTATATCATGTCCCGTAGTGGAGCAGTTCCTACATCTAGTGTTTCTCTATAGGGTCATTAGGTTAAGTAAAATCCCCTGGTAATGGTCTAAAAATGAGCGTGGATTGATATTTCATTAATGGACACATGCATGTGGGAGGTGTTGTTCGGGATGGTTGTGGATCAGTTATCTTCTCCTTTAGAAAATTTTTGTGGCAGTTGACTCGCTTACGGAAAAAGAAAATAATGTTCTCCATGGGAATGAATTCTGTCACTCCAAGAACATCTAGTTGGTAGTGATAGAGTCTTATTCTAATATTCTTTAGAGTTCTCAAAATTTCCTATCATCAATTCACTATTATATCATTTACACAATCCAGAAATGAAAAAACTTCATGGATAATGGTATCGAGTATCTCTATACGTGGCATGAGGGTAATTGAATGGCTAACTGCTTTGAATATAAGCCCCCTAATGAGGTAACTCTAATAGAATTTTTTTTCTAATGTGACACTTTTTTTAGGCATTGTTGTCATTTTTATCGGGGATGCCCTTGGTCTTCACATTTTTAGGCCCCCATGATTCTTCTCACTATTTTTGTTCCTTGTTCATTATTCATATTTCATTAATTATTAAAACAAAATTTATTTTTTACTTACAAATATTTAGATAAAAATAATATTATTTACCCCATGATTCTTAACAATGATCTAATATCGCAATCATTAAAATCTAGAATGTTATATGAAATTTGCGTTGTTTGAGCATTTATGATGTAACACCATAATAGACTTAGAGATGATCATTTTTAAAATGAAAATAAAATACATATAATGTATTCATGAGGAAAAGATATTTGAAATCTATACCATTTTAATTTCTAAATGCTATTTGGAATCTTCAAGAAGAAACCATGTACAAATACCTTTTTAATAAAATACTCTTTTTTATAAATTGAAAACCATTTCAAAAATTATTTAAAAATAATTTCATTTATCATGGGTTACAATATAAAAAGAATGATATGAACTAGTACCATGTATCATAGAATAAATCATTATACCAAGGAGTATATATGGATAAAGGAATTGCATCATATCAATAAACAAAATATAAAAAAGATGTAAAACTTTGAAACTCTAAATCCATGTTACTATCAAATTATGAGATTTAGAGATAAAAAATTATTATCAGGTGTTGGGGACATATGTCATGGTAAATCCCTATATACATCAGTGATCCGACCAATGGTAAGAAAGAAAAAAATGATTAACTGCATGAAAATTTGTATTTTACTTAAAACACCATCTAACTAGCACAACAAACTCCCACCTCCTTGAAGAACATCATAGGATTAAATAAACATTTTCTTGGAGATTCTAGTCTAGGTGTGAGTTCAAAAAATCTTATCCAGGATCTGGAGTGCCTCATCATATTACCCTTGTTTACCATGACCAGTCAAATAGGTGAGTGATAATCTAGAAACATGGATCACAATAGGGATCCTCCATGATATCAAAATGCACTATCAATATTACAACTCATAAGAGGTTTACATATCACACTCACCCTCATGATCTTCAAAAGAGTACAACTCCAATTTCAACCCATGTCATCTTGTAATTCAATAACTAAGCACCAAGGAAGAAAATACAGAAGGTGTTATCCAAGAATATTTATGATAATATAAATTACATTACAAAGTTATAATCCAATTTTCATAGTAATACAAATTGATATAGTATGCCTTTATTATTTTTAAGAACATCTCATTAAATTATCCATCAAAAGGACCAAATATTACAACTTCCTTTAAAAAAATAATTTTTTAGAAGGGCCTTTGAGAGAAATGGAAAGAAAATATAATCAATTAATTTATTGTTTTTGATAGTTCCTCAGGAAGAATTGACTACTGAGAGGGGAGTGTTGATTTAGATGTTTATTATTATGAATTACATTTCTTTCGAATTCCACCTATCAAACATATTGCGGTTCACAATCTACTCAATATTATCTCTATATCGCACTTCATGTTAAATTTTATTAATGGATATTGAAGAACACAATATTTACATGGTATGTCAAAAATCCTACTTCTTGCTCCAACTAATTATTACCCCCAGTTATAGGTTCTTTACTATCAATAAATTGATTAAAATAATCCCAAATATAACTGAGAAACATCTTATGCTCTAGATATATTAGAAATTCTCTATTTTTATCTACCCCCAATTGAAGTACTTCCACTTTTTTTAACTTATAATGAAAAAATTCTTCTATTCCAGCTCCAACCGAGAGACACTTTTTTCTCCGGACACCACTCAAAAGACTTCAGCTTCTATCAAAACCAACTAAAATAATACACTGTTTCTTAATTTATTGATTCACTATTGGATTATCTTTGATCATTCCCCATGAGATTATAGGTTTCTACTTACTCATGTACCACATTGAAGTTCCTTTAAGTACAATTTGTTTGGTTTTTGGTCTTGTTCAAATATTTGATCACCAATAACGACAAGTTGTGTCAGTTCAATTATTAATGGGATATGATTCCTTCTAATATTGAATACCCATCAACACTTATATTTTTTTTCAGTAAATGCACACAAATTCTTCACTAAAATTTTATTAAATATGTAACTTTCACAATCATAATTCTCTTCTATCAGTTGCACTTCATGAATAGATATTTCCTGATATTTTCATGTTAAAACCAAATAAAAAATATTTATATTGATTTATTATTATATGAGGTTCCCCTAAAAAATATCTTGCATTTTTATCAAATGACTGATCCTGTATGTGTGTAGGATCATTCATACATGAAAATATTATATTATATTTCATACACTATCCTTCGCGCAATAGTATGCACACACTTTAAACTTCTTATTTATTTCTTCAGTCTTTGTGTATATGCTCTATGTTTCTTCGCATAATTATGTATGAAAATTATTCCAAAATCAAACCCTTCATGCAAAAAAGTATGGATGATGATGCCACTGTTGTTTTTCATGTATGTTTTTTCTTCATGCACTTGATAATCTCATGTGTGGGCGCTAACTCTCTTTCTCCTTTATACAACATAGTTTTGTTATTCATTGGTTTGCAGTGACTCATTATGGTTCTTGAAAACTATTATGGATTGCTATAACCAATTCATTATGAACCCCTATGTGTGTGATTCACATGTCACAAAGCATATGGCTTCTTCTTCTCTTTAACATAAGAATATCATGGGATACCTTCCAATTTTGGAAAACAATAATGTTGTGGATTCTAATCCCATAATATAGTGGAAGTGCGTGGATTAAATATATTTCACAATCTCACAATGAAATTAACAAAAGGAATCTTTTTCGACCTTGGTGATTAAATATTTATAGGTATATTATATTTTCCTTAAATCACCACATATAAATATTTTTTCCACCTCATTGACTCCATGATTTTATCCATATCATGTATTTTATAAACACCTATAAACCTCATCATTTTTAAAATAACATACACTAAAAAACATTTAATATTTTCAAATGAAATTTCAGGATGACTTACTTATGTGCATGCTCATTGTCCTATCTTTTTAGTAGCACGAACTCATCCATTCTTATCGGTTACTCGAACTGCCTCCAACAACTCCATTAGCATTCAGAAGTAGTAGGTTATTCAAAATCATCATTCATGTAATATTAAATTACATACATTGAAGATCTAAACATAATAACGTCATAAAAATGGTCATTGAAAACCAATAGTGGCCTCATTATGATCGATGGAAGTATGACCATGAACTCTAATGAACTGGAACACTCAAGATGGGATTTGAGTATCGCTATGGGAAGAACATGATAATAATACAATAAAATGTATAATATTATATAGATCACAATGATGAGGTTATATCTATATCATTTCACATAGACTAATAGTGCATCACTTCACCATATCACAAATTTATATTTCTCCTGCTTCCACACTCCCAAATATCAAAACACATGCCATTACCAGTATGAGCTATAAATGGGGGTTCATCACTCAACCACACCATACACACACACCTACTCTATTGTACCAAAAAAGATGTCCCACTATTACTCTATCCCATGCTCTCTCTCACCCATGAATTATCCAATTGTCCTAGTAGCCCATTACCTTCTACCATGGTGGATATCCTGAGATAAATCTCTTATGCAAGGTTAAACTTCTGGTCTCACAATTCCTTGATTGAGCCTGACCTAGGTTGGGTTGTCTCGATATCCCTAAATTATTCAATAAACCAACAAGTTCTCTAATTATACAATTGATAAGATAATCTCGTCTCAAAATTATTCTTTAAAACCACTTTTCCACAAATATGATTCATGAAAAATGTAAATACATTTAACATGGAATTCTATTAAATTCATGTTTTAATAATCCTGAAAAACAATATTTTTTTATGGCCTAGACTTCTTCTTCCATTTTGGAAATAATGTATCACACTTTACAAAATTATTTTAACTTATGATGACTTCTAAAATCATCAAAATTCAAGATAATTATTCAAGAAGGGTTGTTTAAGCATTAAATCCGAATCGATTAAATGTTTTTAGAACAATTTTATATTCATCACTACTTTAAAAACATATGTTGAATGTATTATTAACTAAAAATGCAACCTGGGGGCCAAAAATCTCCCCCTTTGTATTTTTTTCAATATAAAATCATATATATAAAAGGCAGTATGTTTTCTCAAACATTCTAACACTTGTTAGAAATAAAATGAAAATGGTAATTGGGGTATTATCCCTTATTTTCTAATTATTTAATTACTAATATGATACGAATGATTTCAATTGGTTCTTTTAGAATAGTGACTTTTGTTTATCATCTCTCTGTATATGTGAGATAACATGATGTAGAAAACAAGATAGATATACCAATGTCAGATTATGATGTCCACAAAATACAATAAATTTGAAATATTTCTTATAAAAGTTCATTATAGCATATTTATGAAATCATATTTGTCAATAAAATGTTAAATCATGCACAAACTTCAAAAAACACATAAAAAATCTAGGTGGAATAGATAAATCATCCCCTTTATCTCATCTTGTAGTCAACAAAGAACTCCCCCTTAAACTATATGACTAATACAATTAAGAATGATGGATGAAAGTGTGATTGTAATAAATCATATTATAATTTTATAATGTTGTTGAAAAATTCAACATTTAATCTGTAGTGATGATTTAACATCTTCATCATATCAATCCCCTCCCCTCAATGGATTCATCAATATCCTTAAATTTATTTAATGTTAGTGTAATATCCTATATAAATATACAGAAGAATAAAGTGGGACAATTTTTTCTCATCTAATGTAACATTCTGGTTGAGGAACAAAACTCAACCTAGGGCATTCATTTCTCCCCATGATAGTGAACTTGTCATAAACTTTATAAGGAATAATGTTTTCCACATCAGATTTGGAAATCAAAAGAATTCTTTTAGCTTTTGAAATTTGTTTATCTTCCTCAAATTTCTTTTCTAATATTAGTTTTATTATCTGAATAACTAGTATTTTTTCATGATTTTTTCTTTCTCTGGATCTCCACAAGATGAGACACTATTTTTATATTAAATCTTCTTCCCTATAAAATTATATTAAATATCACCTAGAATTATTTTAATCTATCTATTATATTTGTGACACTTTTGATTATATCTTCATGTAAACTTATTTAACTCTTTCATATGTTTTTTCTGTGTTGGTGTTGATGAATTTCGGGTCACAAAATTCTTTTTATGAGAACTTGTTCATATATATTCACGAAGAATTCCCCGTGATTCATGAATGTTTTGTAGAAATTACATGTTATACTAGGAAGAGTAGGATTTATTACCATACTTCTCACAACACCAGTAATAAACATCGATCATAGATTTTCAATCATGATATATATTTTGTACAGAAACTTGTTGTTGTTGCACTTTAAACAAGTGAGCCTTCTTATTCCTAGAGGTAGTTAATTATTAAACATATTCTGTTATACATTTGATTTAGGGGAGGATCTATCAATTGTAGTTTTGTTCTAACAATATTTATATTTATGTTTGTCACCAACACTATTTCGAATAAATTTTTTCTTTCAGGTCAGTTTAGGTGGAGAACTAGAAAGCCTTTTTATCCCACTATATGTTTTCCTTATACTATTTTCTTGAATTGAAATGTTATAAAAACATTCCAATTCTTTATTATCAAACTTATATCAATAGTAATAATATCATATGAATATTTTCCTCTCCATTTCTTGTATAATATGTTTGGATTTCTCATTTTGTGAAACTTTCTATTTTTTAGTGGAACAAACAATATTTTGGAAATTTCATGGGGAACAACTCTTCATGTTTCTTTTCAGATCAACCATTACCTGAAAGTTCTATTTTTATTGAATTTTAAAGAGAATTTAGGGTTGATTTGTAACTAACATACCATGCAAGAACCAAATTTATGTGTGAATAGATTAAAAATTCAATGTTTAAAAACCAAATAGGTGCATGACATGAGAAGATCACATTCCAAGATTGTAGTACATTAGATAGTTTCTTGGTTATTATATACCATATTTTTATAGGATGTTCCACCTATTTATAGAATGATATAATTCCCTTTATTATGTCATTATCCTCAAATCAAACTTGAGTGGAAATAATTCTGTTTATAGCTGCATGGGAACTTCCATCATGTGGTGATTACCAATTCCTCAATCACACATAAAACTAGAAAAACTGTATACTAAGGATGTTATTTTTATCCTCAACTATTCTTTTCGTGAATTCCAAATCCTTCTTCATCTCAATTATTTTATCTTCATTCATTTTTACTAATTCATGAAAATAATTTTCAATCTATTTGACCTGGATATCATTATCCTTTAGACAAAAGTATTTTATATTCATATAATCATTGTGAAATTTTTAAAATTCATTGAAATATTTTATAAAGAATATATCAAAGATTTATTTTCCAAAAATAATTTCTTTCATTACATCAAAAGATTTATAATATCATTCATTTTAGAGAGAATTTTTTATCCTTTTAATTTACATGACTTGTTAGATTTTTGGATTTTAAATTCCTTTTATACAATGACTCTTTCATATAATTATCCTCTTATTTCCACTATAATTATTCATTATAGATTCCCTTGATTCAAAAAATAATAAGTTTTACTACTTATCTATGGATATTATTTAGATGATCGTCTAATAAAAAATTAACATCACAAAGTGATCCATCAACATCATAGCTTGAGCAGGATTTGATTGAAGAATCATAATGAAAATAATTATTCTAACATATAACACATTGATTTACTTTAGTTGGTGATGTATTTTATTTTACTATAAGATTATTCTTTATATTATTTGTCTATCACATCTTTCTATTCTTCTGAGTCTTGGTAGAAATATTAATCTGGGCTATCAAAATAATTTCTAGAAATAAACCCTTCATAAATACTAGCTTGGATATATATAGGGAACCTATCCTCTGATTCCACTTGTAATTTCCCAGACCGGATTTACCAATATGATTTGAAGGGTGAATAAATGGTTTATTATTATGAATTACTTCTGTTTTAAAATAATCAAGTGAAAATAATTAAGGTTATCAATCCACTCAATATTATCTCTTAATATCACCATGTGTGTAATTATAATAATGGAGAGAGAAGAACACTATATTTACAAGGTTCATCAGAAATCCTACTCCTTACTATAACTGGTTATTTCTCTCTATTATATATTATTCACTATCAAAAAAGTGATTAAAATGATTAAATCTAAAAATAATAGACTAATTATTATTTGGATATAGCCTAGAGACTCTGTTTTCTTCTAGTTCCAACCCGATTACATTCACTACTTTCAGATCCAATTGAAATACTTTTTTCACTCTAGATCCAACTGAGAGACTCTTGATTTTAGCACCAATAATGAGACATCAATTTCTCCTAGAACATCCTAAATACTTTGCCTTTTATTAAAGTATTGATTCACTATAATATGAAAATCAATATTTCTCTATGATACTATAGGATTTGACATTCTTTTCTACTTATTAAAGTACCTTCAATATCCACTGGTCTGGTCTTTTGGTCTTTCTCAAATATCACATCATCTATAATGATCATTTGATTTAGAATAATTATTCTTGGGATATGATTCGTTATTATGTTGAGGACTCATAATCACTTGTGGTAGATATTCATTTTTAATTAATAAATGAATTCATGGATAATATTCCATTGACATAGAGGAACTACATAGAGAGACTCTATTTCATGATCTCTTAAAGACAAATGAAAAAAACCTTCTCATCCCGAGGTCTTTAATATTTACAAACTGAGTATATATTCCATTAATCACTTCATATCTTTATTTTATGCCACAAAAATTACTCTGAGACTTAAGAGTTTCATGAGATTCACAGAAACATAAACCATAGTCATTCTAAAATAACATATTCCAAAAAAAACATTGAATATTATCTAATGTGATTTTATGTTGCATTCTTAAAATTCATAATTATTATCCTCTATTTTCAGAATCATGAACTCATCCATGATTATCATCTAATTGAACTACCTCACATAACTTTGTTTGTATTCAGTAGTAGTGAGTTCATTGAAATCATAATGCATGGAAGATGAAGTTGCATGAATGGAATTTCCTAACCTCATAACCTCTCAAAAAATAATAGATAACACATTTGATATCATTGACATTATTGATGGGATTACAGTCAGTGACTCTAGTGAAATGGAACCATAAAATGAGGCATCAATTGATAATATGGTAAGAATATTATGATGGTATGATCAAACCATATAGTTTAGTTGGATCATATTGATGAGTTTATATATATATCACATAACATGCATGAATAGTGTAGGGCATAACAATATCCAATATCTATATTCCTCCTTATTCCACACTACATAAAATATCAATGAATTTCTCTACCAGTTTGAGCTAGAAGCGGGGGACCAATACCCACAAACACCATACAAACATGCATTATGGGTCGTGCCAACCGACACATTCCACTATCTCTCTGTCCTATGCACTCTCTCACCTAGGAATGCTCTTATGGGCCTACTACCCTATTACATACCACCATGGGTTCTTTCTCTGGTAGTCTAGAATGTGCATGGATGAGCTCCTAGTCTAATAATTAATTGGATGAGCCTATCCTAGGTTGTCTTGTAGTGGGTTCCATTATTTTTTAATAAGGCCACCAATTCTCTAAGTGTAGAATTGATAAAATAATCCTATCTCTAAATTCTTCTTCAAAACATATTCCTCCTAAAATGTACTTAATTTAAAATATAAATACATTTTATATGTACTTTTATTAAATTAATCCTATAATACTCATGAAAATTAATACTTTTCATTACCTTTACTTCATCTTCCATTATTGTAATAATGTATCACAATTGACACAAGTATTTGAACTTAATATCAAATCCATAATCATCATATTTCTAGAGGATGGTTTATGAATGCGTGTTCATGCATAGAATCCAATTCTATTAAATGTATCTATAAAAATTCTCTACGAATTAACATTTCACCAACACATATTAGATAACATATTGACAACTAATAAAAAACTAGGCCCAATATTTTGTATTATCATTTCAATCATCCTTTTCAAGAAAACAAATTTTATCTTTTAAATCATTTCAAAAATATATTTTATGTGAAATCAAACATTTCAACCCATTTTGAACAATATTAATGAATCACGATCTTTTCATTAAAGAAATTATTTAAATTTCATGCACAAAAATCAAAATGATCAACCAAGAAAAATTTTCATTTCAAAACAAAGGATTATTTTTCAATATCAATAAATTAATTCCCAAAACCATTTTCACCAAATGGTAAAATTAGGATTCAAAATTATCAATACATGATTAACCAAAATAAAAAAAATATGATTTTATGAAACACAATATTCATAATAATAAAAAATAATAGAAATTCATACTATGAATATGAGAAATAAAATCACAACAATTACGAGATGGGTTTCCTCTGATGATGAACTCCAAATCAAGGAAGATGGATATAAAGAAATGTGAGAATATATATTAGAAAAATAAATCCATATCAACAATTCCAGGTACAATAAATCCCAATGTTTTCATAGACTCAAGGAATAATAAACCATGTAAATAATAGAAACTGAAGGTCAAGAATAAAAATAAAAAATAGAAGATAATTGTTGATTCAAATAGTGCCTCATTATATTAAGGGTAGTGGTTTATAGATCTAAAGTCACAATAGAGGTCCCCATTGTGTGATTACTTCCAATTAGGATTCAAGAAAATGAGAAAATAAATAAAATGGGTGTTCTAGGGTGAAATTACCATGCTACCCCAACATACTCTCTCATCTAGTGGAACTACTAGCTACAATATTTCCATCACAAAAAAACCAATGGTTTCAAAAAAAGTTTTGGAACCCCAAAACATCCCATTAGATAGATGGTAGCCCTCACTAGCTAGCTGGTAGACCCCCTTCAGTATTACAAGCTACCAATCCCTACCCACACTAGCCTCAATGCTTCATGTCATCCTATGACCGCTCAATCCATCTAAAATAATACTAAATCGTTCTCTAATGATAAAAGTATTTTATGTGATGGTAAATTTTTTTTAATTAGTGTCCATGTTTTGGAGGTAAATTTTTTAACAAGATATTATTTAGAATTTAGTTAGTTATTTGATTTAATATGATAAAAAATGTAATAAAAAATCACTAATATAAATATGAGTACTATTAATGTGGTACATTACATGTTAAAATAGAAAAAACTATTGAATAAAAGTGAAAATACTAAATAAGGAAAGAAAATGGAATATTAGGGATTAATAAACACTAGAACAACACAATAATGTTTTTAGAAAATAGAAATAACAATCTATCTAACATGGAAAAAACTAAAATAAAAATATAATCCAATATGGAATGACTTTTATGAAATATTACCGATAAAGGAATTAATATGTGATTATTTAGAGAGAGAAAATATCTTTTTAGATGAATATTGGGATAGTAATGTATGAGTTTTGGAGATAGAGAAACATCTAGTCAAAAAGTGAGAAAACGAGAGAGGTAATGTTCATATCAATTCAATTTCCTATTATGTAGTTTCCATATAGTGGGTTTGAAAGAGGAGAAACTATGGCGATGGGTTGTGTAATTTTAAAATTAGTAAGGGAGAAGAAATTACACTATGATGGTTTCAAATAGGTGGTGTATAAAGATTAATCAAGGAATATAATCATCAAAAAATATAATGGTATTAGAAAATCGAAAATATACATATGATTAACAGGAGAGAAACAACATAAAATAGATGAATAAATGGGATGATGGAATAGAATCAAGGCTGGGGATACTGTTTTAGATAGATATTACCACCATTAAAAAAAGATATCCATAATGATAAGAAGACCAATTTAATAAACCATGATTATTAATACATGGTTATAGAATAACTTTATAGTACTTATCCTTTTAGGATGTTTCAGTTTTCAATGATTGGTATTATATCCCAAATATTTTTGATTTGGTGTATAACTAACTATATGTTTGTTTGAGGAAATCATGAAGACATTATATATATTTATATGAATCATGAATCCTAATAGAGAATGATGAAATATCATGATAATAATTGACAGATGAGTTTTCATGATAATAATAAACCAAAGATATTTGTTGTAGAAAAATAAAGGGGATCATAAATAATTATATATTCTAATTAAGTGAAAATAGAAGATTATAGTACTATCACAATATTCTTATGGGTATAGTGGGAAACATGAGGCTGAACATTCCTAGTTTTTTATGGTAGTTGAAGATGGGAGTGAAATTAATAAATAAGTATAATTGAATAAAAATTTGTTAGAATGGGCCTTGGTTATTGAAATTTTGAGAGGTATTATTAAATAATTAAATTATAAGATTAAATCTCTTATGGAATAAGTTTCATCATTTATAATTAGGACCTCCAAGGTTACATTTACAATAGAATTATTTGGAAGATAACATTTTTGAGGCTTTAATAATGAATATAAGTGTCATACATATGATTAAGACACTAATAATGATGGGATACTAAAGGATTAGATAATGGTATGTAAGGAATATCTTTATCAAATGAAGGAATATCTAGAGAATCTATTGATAGAATCTAACGATTCTATAGAAAGTATATTCAATGATCTCTCTAACACCCAAAGATTTTATGAAAAATATTATTTTAATTTCATTGATATCTTGTGTTGTACTCTACACCAAAATTAGATTGTTATATACGTGTCACCGTATTAGAATGCAATATACACAACACTATTCTTGGATCGTGTTACAGACAATTTCATGTTCTTTTTATAGAAATTATTTTATGCAACATTAATTATAGATTTTGTTTAATGTATAAATGAAATAAGTTTTGAATTATGTAATACACAACACCAAAGGAAGCTTTCACTACATGCATCCCTGACTTGGCTTGCATTACACGTAATCGTGACCTTCCTCGATACCGTGTGTAGTACGCAATACTGAGTTTTACTAAACAACTATATATTATTATAATATTATAAACATGCCTATATGGATATTATTAACTGAATTCTATATTTTATAACATTATTATTCATCTTACATATTTTCTAGAACATGGTATGAGAACAAAATAAATATTTCGTGTAAAATATGTATTTTTCATCAAATTTAGTTTTAACACCTTTTAATGGTGCACCAACTTTAAATCATGTTTTTGACATGATTATAAGTTCAATTTGATAAAACAAAAATCTTATTTGGAATAAGTATATAAAATTTACATTGGATAAAATTTTCATATTATTCATGTATCTTTCATATTTTGTTGAATAGTAAAAAACACGATATATTTTAATTAAAAACAACATTTTTCGTCGTAATAATTTTTGTGTTTAAATTATAATATTTAATGGTTTTTAAGTATAAATAGAATATATTTTTACTATTTAATATAATTAATGTTGTTAGAATTGATTTTACATTGAATTTGTGGGATAAATCAATTCAATCTTTTGCAATGTTTTAAACAAAAACCAGTTTTCTTTCAACAACGAGATTAATTTTTATTTAATTTCTGCAACTTCTATGTATTGAATTTGGAACAATAGATTCCATATTTGGAATTAGTGGGTCCAAATTATATTCATATAATACTTTTTATTTTTGGGCTATATGAATAATAACTACGGTAAATTTTATTTACCATAGTAAAAGGTAAATCAGGTAATTAAGGGTAAATATAATGTTTTAAATTTACCCTATCACTTGACTTAATACAATTGGATTATTATATTTCGTCATAAGTCATATTTGGGTCGAAATGGAATCCATTAGAACCCACTTGGAGTTGATTAAGACCTTTAGTTTATTTTATTTAAAGGAAAGTGAAATATGTCTCACTCAGACATTAATAATTAATGTCTATTTAATATAAGGTTATACAGAATATAAATTCAGTTATAAATACATATTTTAAATATAATATGTTTCTATTTCTCATGGTAATTTATTTGTAATTTTTATGATTTGTTTAATTACCTTATTAGTTTATACATTAATGATGCAAAAATAATTTATTTAGTGAAAAATCAATAATATTGATTTTATTGAAATATTAATACATATTAAAAGGCCCAAAAACCTGACCAAAACTTATTGTTAGTTTATATATATACCATAATCATCCAATTATAGAATATATGACCGTTTGGAGTCTTATAAATGTGATTATGAAAATTATGTTATTTTATTTTAAATGATGTCAAAGTTGTCACCTTCAAAATTTAAGAAATATAATATTTTAATGGATGACTGTTTTGGAAGATAAATCTGACTAAAAGTATTCTTATTAAATATATAAGATTTATCATCATACTAGTATTTTATTTTTAATTTTTATGCAACAAATTAGTATATTTAATAACTATACATAAATGTTGTAGTAATTATTTTTTTAAGAGACATATCAAATAAATGGTTTTATAAATAGGTAAATAAATATTATATGAACTATTTAAGGTTATACATTAAATTTTTGAATGAATATGACATGTTAGGAACCTATTCTATATTTTAGTTCTTATATATTTTCTGTGTGGAGTTTTTTTAAATTTCTAATAAATGAATAGTGTCAAAATTGACACTATTGTTATTTTATAAAAATAACATATAATTAAATTGTTTATAAATCACAAAAAAATTTAAAAATTATAAATTTAAATTTATATAGTTGAAAATATCATAAATTATCCAATTATGGAAAATTCAAAACACATAAGAGATTATTTATAACCACTTAAAATTTAGAATTTTATTACCACAAATAAAATTAAATAGATTAAATAAGGATAAATCAAAATGATAAGATTTAAAATAAAATCTAAACATTCCTAAATTTTATTGGTTGATGAGATTAAAACCCTATATAATCTCATCTTTTAATTGAGTCATTTTTGAATGTTTTTATCTGGGGATTCAATTTATTATAAATTAATATTTCTTATATTTCCAAAGGTTCTCCTCTCCTCCCTTATAAAAAGGCACCTAATCTCTCTCTTCCTCACACCACTTTGAGCCTTCATGCTTGGCTAACCCCTGCCAATTTTTCTTCTCCACTTCCCTAGAAACATCCTAGAGGTTCTGTTCTTCTTCAAAGACCAATCATAGTGCCCTATGTAGAGGTTTCAAAGAGGCGTGTCAAAGAAGAGGTAATATCCGTTACCAATTCTTTCAAATTTATTTCTTCTTCTACATATTCTTATTTAGTTTATTCATTATGAAGTAAAAACATAAGTATCTCTCATATAATGATTTGTTATTATAAATATGAAACAACCCTATTTCACCTTCTATCCATCCGATGGAAAATGAAATCACTGTGTGTGCGTACGTACAGAATACCGTCTCCACGCCGTGGTGTAATCAGTTTTTCTACCACCACCTTACATGGATGGGTAAAATGGTGTAATGAAGAACTATATATGATTATTATAAAATCATACTGATTCTTATATATTATACCATACACTCTAATTCATATACAATAATTATGAGAATGATATCATCGATCGTGCGTACATACGGACTACCGTCTCCACGACGCGATGAGATTCATCCTCCATATTAATCATTCATGAATGATTATAAAGTATATATAATGAATAATTATTAAATATATGTCATAACAATGCAACTGGATTTATGTATATATGTCATTTACTTAATTCCATTCAATTCAATAATGAAATGAAAACAACGTCCATGCGTACGTACGACCTACCGTCACCATGAACGGTGTATTTCACTCAATTTATCGATCTATCATATATATGAATATGATGAATATATATTATATATAAATCATGTTTTACATTCTGGAATTAAGTAAATCAGGATATAAGTAAGAACAACAAATCGAAACACGTATGATAAATAAAACTATTTTACCCAAAACACTGTTTCAAAATGAAATTTACAACAGAACGGGTAATATAAAGTCATAAGTGAACCATATATGATATCATAACAATGAATATGATTCTATAATAAGTCAATGAAATTATTTAAATCATTATACAGGTGGTTCGGATTTATAAGAAGCATATCAGACCTAAGGTAAGGGATATCTTTTCCAATTTCGTTTTTATCTGAGATAGTTTATACGTAAGTATTTACTGGGGTTATGTTTGTCATCCATGTCCATGATTTCAAAAAAAAAATTATAAAATGTTTACTATTCATCCATGTATGTTTAAAGTCGTTTTTACCATTTTACCATATGGTATGGAGGGAATCTTTTGTCGTTTCCAGTACGAGATACTTTATGACTTTTCCAACAAAAGTACAAGAGGAATGTTTTATTATCATATATGGACTAAAAGAATTTTTAAAGTTCTATAAAGACTTGTTTTCATGAAGTTTCCTCCAAAATATTTCATGACTATTTTCAAAAAAATCTTATTCTTTTAAAATTGCATGACATTTTGGGAAAAAATGATTTTTAAAGATCAAAGGATATATTTCTCAAGAATTCATTTCATGTGTTTTATCAAAACCATTTTCCATCTAAGATGACATTATTTCATATGTGTATGTTTCAAGTAAAATGCCTCTATGATTTAACTGATTTCAATTTCCTTATCATGAAATGATATACATTTCGTTTAAATGAATTATGTGATGATTGGATGATGTTTATGAAACACATTTTATTCGTTGGGTTTTTATGAATGATGTATGTTTATTTTGCGGATCAAGTAAGAATGATTTCATTATGAGATGGGTGGGAACTATATATCCCTCCAATGAATTGGGTAATGATTCATATCTCATGATATAGACATGGCTGGAACGGTATGTTAATCCGGTTCTGTGTTACAGGACTGAAATGAGGAGTGAACTCGATTTAGAATGGGACTTTTTCCACTAAAATGGTCTTGGAAGTAATGCCTTGGCAGTTATATAAATCATAACATGTGCATAATGGATGACACAATTAAATTTTTTATTCCCATTCTATTTTATCATTATTGATGTTCCTTTATTAAATATGCCTTACGTACTTCCAAGATTTATGTCTTTGCTCAAGATATTGATGTCTAGATTTTATGTTCAAGTTTTTGCATTCAAATATTTATGGTTTGTTTTATGTTCTCTATGCTTAACCTTACTGATCATTTGAGCTCACCCTTTATATGTTTTCATTTCCCTAGGATTTAATGAATGGTTTTAGGTAAGAAAACAAAAGTGGAAGATCTTTATAAGATTTGTTGATGATCTTTCACCACGATTAGAAGATTATTTTTCTGAGTTTCCCAAGACACTAAACTATTACGGTCCTTGTGTGTCTGTTTTCATTAGGTTTTATGTATTCCACAAATGTAATGTAATGTCCATGTATTTCAGGATTCAGGTCTCTACAGTTGGTATCAGAGTAAAGGATTAGTTAACCATTGGAAACAAGGATGTTAGATAATTAGTGAGATCCCTAGAGATATTTGTAAGGTATGTCTAGGGATGTCCCTAAGGTTATGTATAAGTATAGGTTATAGTACTATGATTACTGTAACGGTAATATAATTAATCCAATGATTTTATATATTGATGAAACTCCACCATTATTTTTTTTGTTTTCCATAGCATGATTTTTTCCTCTCACAATATTCTTTTTGATTTTTAGACGATGGATGGAACGCAAAGGAACTGTGTTGATCAATGTAATGGACAATGCAATGATTGTACTTTTGAACAAACTAATCTTATTGGAGATGGAGTACAAAATCTTATTTCTATACTTACACAAGATATGAATCCTTCTGGACTTCCAAATTAGCAGATAAGGGAATAATATTCAATAGAGTCTTTCCTAATGCAACGCCCACCTTTTTTTAGTGGGTCTTCTGATCCACATGTTTCTGAACAATAGATCAGTACCATTAAAAATATATTTTCCATACATCGTTGTTCATAACATGAAAAAGTCATTCTATTTGATTACCATTTAGAAGGTGAAGTATACAAGTGTTGGACTCTAATTAAGAATACAAGGCCCCAAGGTGAAATTGAATCCATGGAATGGAATGTGTTCAAGAACTTATTTTTCAATAAGTAATTTACTCGTATTCTTCGAACAAAGATTGAAAAGCAGTTCCTTGAGCATAAAAAAAGGATGATGAATCTGTTGGAATATTCGACGTGAATTTTATAAGTCATTCAAGGTATGAATCTGGTTTTATCATCCAACATGAATGTAAAGTTTATTGTTTATTTAGTGGATTAAAACCAAATCATCGAAGGGCATTAGCTATAAGAGACTTCAATAGCTATGAAGAAATTGTGCATAGTGCTATAATGGTAGAAATGGATGTTGGTGTTACATATCCATATCATGGTTTTGACAAGAAACTAAAGATGGAGTTCAAGGAGAAATCTCAGAAAAATGGTGAAAATAAGATGAATGTTTCTTTATGCTCAATGTGTGGAATGAATCATGGTGGGGATTGGATACAAGAAACTAGAAACAGTTTTAAGTTTGGAAAAGAAGGTCGTCGAGCAGTTGTTTGTCGAAGTAATGGGAAAAATGTTGCTAATGATGTGAATAGACAATAGACTACAGAGAACTCTACACCAACACTTCAATGCTTCATGTTCAAGGAAATCGGTCATTATGTTAATAAATGACCTAATGCACGTGTTAATGACAATCAATGTGAGCAACCTCTCAAGGTAAAGGATAAAGAGATGTCTCATGTGATAACTATTTGTGATTTTGTGTATGACAATAATGTTGTGTAATGATAAAGTGTTTATGTAATGGGATTTCAAAATGGTATCATGGAATCACATTTATGGTATTGTGGAATTTTGGAATATCTATGTATTGGTTTTCAATAATTATATGGTACTGATAACCATGAAAAAAATTGAAATATTTTTTGAAAGCAGATAAAATTAACATAATGAAGGGATAAGGAAAAAATAATATGTATGATGGTAATCATGACCTCCGGACTGGTATAAAGGACAAAGCGATATCATGGTTTGAGTATGAAGAAATATTTGGATTTTGGTATGTTGAAAGAGTTATATTTTGACAACATTCATGTTTTCACTAAGGTTCAATGAGTATTCATTTTACAAGAGAGTACATAATTAAGGTATTCACATTTCTAGAAATTTGAAAAACAAGATATATTTTTTGATATATGGGGGATAATGTATGGTATTCACATGCTTGGTTGATGACATTTCAAGTAATCATTTTTTTTATTCTATAAGATTAGACAAAAGTATTTTTGATAAGCCTAAAGGTTGGAATGGATTAATTTTAACATCAGATTGAATTGTTTAAGGATTGAACTTTTTTCGATACTATTTCTGGAATGTTATAATAGTGTAGTTTCAGAAAAAGGGACAACCCATAGGATGTGTGACAACCCATCATGTCGGACATGGCTGTGGGAATCGAACCCACACCGGATGTGCGACAGGCCTTTATCGCCTACCACTGGCCTACATGAAGTCCATGGTTAGTAGAAACTAGTATTATTTTATTAAGCGGTATGATAGATGAAGTATTTGTACATTTTAGGAACCATATACGATTAATCTCACCATAGATAGATTTATGTATATAACTTTTTCTAACCTTATGTTTTAGATAGATGGAATGACCTACCATTCAATCGAATGATCTCTTAAAACAACACAAAAGACAAATTCAACTTCATTTCTTTAAGAGATGAAGTGGAAATTGTTCACGGCATAAACAACAGTGATATTGTACCAAAATAAAATAAGTATTTCTTCTAATTCAAAATTTTCAACTTTAGGGAAATGATATTGAAAACCAAAAATGTTGTCCTAGTGCTCTTATATCTGATGAATTTGATGGTACCTTAGATCATCACAAATTTATGGCTTTGGGATTGTTGGCTCATAGCCATGTTCTCTACCACTCTCCGTCAGAATTTGATGGTTAGATTTATCTTCCAAATCCATATTTCAACCTATGTTCTCCTATGTGGAATACCAGTGATGAGTTAATTTGGGTAACCATTATATTTCCTACTTTACTATATAAAATGACGTTTAAGTATTCCTTTTTACGATGTGGGTTTCTATGAATAGTAAAAAGTTTATAACACCAATGAATTTCGAGGGAGAAATTCATTTTAAGTGGGGTAGAATTTAACACCCCAAGATTTTATGAAAAATATTCTTTTAATTTCATTGATGTCTTGTGTTGTACGCTACACCAAAATTAGCTTGTGATATACGTGACACCGTATTAGCTTGCAGTATACACAATACTATTCTTGGCTAGTCTTACACACAATTTCAAGTTCATTTTGTAGAAATTATTCTACAGAACAGTATGTATAGATTTTTTTTTAATGTATAAATGAAATAAGTTTTAATTTATGTAATACGCAACACACTAGCGAGCTTTGACTACACGCATCCCTGACTTGTCTTGCATTACATGCAATCGTGACCTTCCTTGATAGCGTGTGTAGTACGCAATACAGAGTTTTACTAAACAACGATATATTATTATAATATTATGAACTAGCTATTATGAAAATTATTAACTGAATTATACTTTTTATAAAAATATTATTCATCTTACTTATTTTCTAGAAAATGGTATGAAATCAAAATAAATTTTTTGGGTAAAATAAGTATTTTAAAAAAATACAGTTTTACCTCCTTTTGATGGAGCACCCACATTAAATCAAGTTTTTGACAAGTTTATATGTCTAATTTGACAAAATATAATTCTTCTTTGGAATCAGGATATAAAAATTTACTTTGGATAAATTTTTCATAATATTTTGGTAACATTCATATTTTGATGAGTAGTAAAAAACACGATATATTTTAATTAAAATCAATTTTTTTCGTCGTAATAATTTATGTGCTTAAATTATAATATTTAATGGTTTTAAAGTATAAATAGAATATATTTTTACCATTTAATATAATATATGTCGTTATCATTGATTTTACATTGAATTTGTAGGTTAAATCAATTCAATCTTTTGCATTGTTTTAAACAAAAAACTGTTTTCATTCAACGAAGGGATTACTTTTAATTTAATTTCTACAACTTATGTTTATTGAATTTGGAAAAATATATTCAATATTTTAAATCAGTGGGTCCAAATTATATTAATATACAACTTGTTATTTTTGTCCATTAGAAATAGTAACTACGGTAAATTTTATTTTCCATAGTAAAAGGTAAATCCAGTAATTAAGGGTAAATATAATTTATAAATTTACCCTAACTCTTGTCTTAATATAATTGGATGATTAAATTTAGTCCTCAATAATATTTGGGTCGAAATGGAATCCATTAGAACCCATTGGGTGGTGATTAAGACCTTTAGTTTATTTTATTTAAAGGAAAGTGAAATATGTCTCCCACAAACTATAATAATTAAAGTATTTTTAATATAAGGTTATACAGAATATAAATTCAGTTATAAATACTTATTTAAAAAATAAAATTTTTTCTTTATCATGGTAATTTATTTGTAATTTTTATGATTTCTTTAATTACCATATTAACATATACATTAATGGTGAAAAAAGTATATATTTACTGAAAAATGAATAAAATTGTTTTTATTGAAATAGTAATAAATATTTAAAGGCCCAAAAACATGTCCAAAACTTATTGGTAGTTTATATATATATCATAATTATCCAATGACCAAATACATGACCGCTTGGAGTCTTATAAATGTGATTATGACACTTATATTATTTTATTTTAAATGATGTCAATGTTGTCACCTTCATAATATAATAAATATAACATTTTAAAGGTTGAGTTTTTTTGAAGATAAATCCTACTACAAGTATTATTATTAAATAAATAAGATTTATATTCAACCTTGTATTTTATATTTAATTTTAATGGAACAAATAATTATATTTAATAATTATACAAAAATGTTGTTGTAATAATTTTGTTAAGTGAAATATCAAATAAATGGTTTTACAAATAGTAAAATAAATATTATATAAACTATTTAATGTTCTACACTAATTTTTTAGATTAATATGACATGTTAGGAACCTATTAAATATTATAGTTCGAATATATCCTCTCTGTGGATTTTTTTTTAAAATTCAAATAAATGAATAGTGTCAAAATTTACATTATTGTTGTTTTATCAAAATAACATATTATTAAATTGTTTAAAAATCACAAAATTTATTAAAAATTATAATTTGAAATTTATATAGTCAAAAATTTTATATGGTATCCAATTATTGAAAATTCACAGCACATAAGTTATTATTTATATCCATTTAAAATTTAGATTTTTATTACCACAAACAAAATTAAATTGATTAAATAAGGATAAATAAAAATGATTAGTTTTAAAATAAAATCAAAACATGTATAAATTTTATTAGTTGATGAGATTAGAACCCTATCTAATCTCATATTCTAATTGTGTCATTTTTTAGGTTTTTATGTGGGGTTTCAATTTATAATAAATTAATATTTCATATATTTCCAAAGGTGCCCCTCTCCTCCTATATAAAAGGGCATATTCTCCCTCTCTTCCTCACACCACTTTGAGCCTTCAATCTCTGCCAAACCTTGCCAATTTCTCTTCTCCACTTCCCTAGAAGCATTTTGGAGGTCCTGTTCTTCATCAATGACCAATCTTAGAGCCCTAAGTAGAGGTTTCAAAGAGGCGTGTCAAAGAAGAGGTAATATCCATTACCAATTCGTTCAAATTTATTTATTCTTTTACATCATCTTCTTTTGTTGTTTAATTATGATGTATAACATCAGTGTCACTCATATACTGATATGTTATTATAAATATTAAACAACCCTATTTCACCTTCTATCCATCCTACGGAAAATGAAATCACCGCGCGTGCGTACGTATAGAATACCATCTTCACTCCGTGGTGTAATCAGTTTTTCTACCACCACCTTACTTGGATGGGTATAATGGTGTAAATAAAAAACTATATATGATTATTATAAAATCATACTGATTCTATGATATTATACCATGCACTCCTATTCTAATCAATAATTATGGGAACAATATCATCGCCCGTGCGTACGTACGGACTACCGTCTCCTCGACGCGATGAGATTCATCCTCCATGTTAATAATTCTTAAATGATAATATATTATATATAATGAATAATAATTAAATATATGACATCACAATGCAACTGTATTTATGTATGTATGTCATCTACTTAATTTCATTCAATTCCATAATGAAAATAAAACAACGATCATACGTACGTACGACCTTCTGTCTCCATGAACGGTGTATTTCATTCAATTTATCAATATATCACATATATATATGTATATAATGAATAATTATTATATATAAATCATGTTTTACATTCTGGAATTATGTAAATCAGTATATAAGTAAGAACAACAAGTCAAAACATGTATGATAAATGAAACGATTTTACCTAAAACACTGCTTTAACATGGAATTTACAATAGAACAGGTAATATAATGTCATAAGTGAACCATTTATGATATCATAACAATGAATATGATTTTTTAATTAGTAAATGACATTATTTAAATCATTATACAAGTTTTTCGTGTTCATAAGAAGCATATTGGACCTAAGGTAAGGGATAACTTTTCCAATCTCGTTTTTATCCGAGATTGTTTATACGTAAGTATTTACAGGGGTTATGTTTACCATCCATGTCCATGATTTCTCAAAATGTTTTTATAAAATATTTACTATTCATCCATGTATTTTTTAAGTCATTTTTACCCTTTTACCACATGGTATGGAAGGAATCTTTTGTCATTTTCAGTACGAGATACTTTTTTAATTTTCCAACAAAAGTACAAGAGGAATGTTTTTTTAACTTATACGGCATGAAAGGATTTTATCAATTTTATAATGAGTTATTTTCATGAAGTTTCCTCCAAAATATTTCATCACTGTTTTCAACAAAATCCTTTTATTTTAAAATTTCATGACATTTTTTGAAAATAAAATTATTTTTAAATAAGAAAGGATATTATCCTCAAGAATTCATTTCAAGTGTTTTATAAAAACCATTTTCCATCTAAGATGAAATTATTTCATATGTGTATGTTTCAAGTATAATGTCTCTATGATTTACATGATTTCATATTCTTTATTATGAAATAATATCCATTTCTTTTATATGGATTTTGTGAAGATGGGATGATGCTTAGGAAACCCATTTTATTCGTTTGGTTATGATGAATGATGTATCTTTATTTTGTGGCACAAGTAAGAATGATTTCATTATGAGATGGTGGGACCTGTATCTCCCTCCAATGCATTGGGTAAAGTTTAATATCTCATGAGATATAAATTGCTGGAATTGGAAGTTAATCTGGTTCAGTGTTACAGGACTGGAACGAGGAGTGAACTCGATTCAGAATGAGACTTTGTCCACTAAGATGGTCTTGGCAGTAATGCCTTGTCTACTATGGAAATCATAACATGTGCTTAATGGATGTCACAATTACATTTTTTATTCCCATGCTATTTTATCAGGATTGATGTTCCATTATTATATATTCCATACGTACTTCAAGATTTATGTCATTGCTCATGATTTTGATGTCTAGATTTTATGTTCAACTTTTTGCATTAAAATATTTATGGTTTTTTTATGTTCAACTTTTTGCATTAAAATATTTATGGTTTTTTTATGTTCTCTATGCCTACCCCTACTGAGCATTTGAGCTCACCCTTTATATGTTTTCTTTTCCCTGGGATTTAATGAAAGGATTTAGGTGAGAAAACTAATGGTGAAGATCTTTATGGGAGATGATAAAGATCTTTCACCACGATTAGAAGATTATTTTTTCGAGTTTCCAAAGACACTAAACTATTATGGTCCTTGTGTGTATGTTTTCATTATGTATTTTTTATTCCGTAAATGTCATGTAATGTCTATGTATTTCATGGTTCAGGTTAGTACAATCTGATTAAGAATGAATTCCAAGAAGAATACATCATAGATTAGTAAGAGGCAATGAATAATTGAGATGAATGTGAATGATAGATCATGATTCATAAAATATTGATAGAAATTAACCGATCATGTAATCCGAGGATTAATTTCAAGAACATAAAACTAAAGAAAAAAGGATTAAAAAAGATGATTTTTTGTTGTATCTTTTCAAGTAGAATGTGAAAAATTTGTATATCTAATCAAAAGTGAGTATGAAGAAAAGAATATATATAAGATAAAATCAATTGACTCAACATGAAGTGTTTATGTTTGGAATTAATTTTAAAAAAATTACTAAAGTCACAATTACCAAAAATAAGAAAATTTATTGTACATTATCAAAGTCGTTATGAAATAGCATGGTGAGTATTGAAAACCCAAGAGTATATATTATGGTCAAATATGGTTTCACCATTGATACATCACCATCCAAATAAACTAATGGGTATGGTGTATATTAAAAAGGTAATAATATGATATAAAATTAAAAATAAGAAGAATATTTTAAAATGTTAAGAATTTCTTTGAATCAAATCACTGAATACAAAGAGTGGAATAAAACCAAATTTTTTTTAATATGGATAAAAATTCTATAATATTATATTTAATAGAGTTTTTATATTTTTGATTGATGGTTTTGAAAGAAAATGACTATAAATATTATTTAAACCATAATAAATGAATTTTCATGGAAAATATGGAAGAAAATTATCATAATCAATGGTAAAAAAGATTTGTAACATATTTGGAAGAATGAGACACACCATAAATGTGTGTCATGATTCCCTATGGATTTAATGAAAAAATAAAGGATTTTGTTTCAATATATTAACTAAAAAGATATGTTATATATTTTATAACCATGGAATTATGGTAAGGAATTTTATTAGGAATGTAGATAAATGATTATTTGTGAATACTTTCATTTCAATGAAATACATGAAAATGTTATACATTGAATGAAAATATATTAAAGTATAAAATAGGTTTATTTATATGGAGGATAAATGGGGCTAAAATAATGGTGTATAATTCCCCAATGATAGTTCATAAAAAGAGTAATCATTAAAATAAACGAGAATATAGTGGAAAAAAAGGGATGCAATTCCATTTATTAGGATGATAGATGTACGTGTAAATAAAGACTCACCAAGTAAAATAATGTCCAAAGTGATTCTAATGACAATGGAAGTGGATCGACATGAGGATTCCCATAAGAGATTTAGAAACAATACAATAATAAAAGAGAATAATATTGGTGGAATATTCCTTTTATCATATAGAAGTATGATGGATGACTAAATAAAAATACATCATTGGGGGAAACATGTAATAGGAAGTTTAGTCCCACTACTGAGATCGATTCCAAGACATAGACGATAGATAACTCCAATGTTCATACCTTAATTGAAATATATATGAGTGGAATTATAAGAATAACCAATAGAATAGTTTGGAACAAATAGGGTAGAACTTGGTGGGTTAATCAAGAACAACCACAAGACATAACCATATGAATTCAGAGGTATTCCTATCCCAAATAATTTAAAATTTTCTAATATCTATTGATGGTGGTGTAGTATTTTTTGAGAGATAAGATCTATGGGGTTGTATAAAATGAAAATTACTAAATTATTTTCTAAAAACAGAACATTTATATTATTAATTATTAAGGAAAAAAAATTGAAGAGTCTATTTTCAATATGAAGAAGTGAAAAATAACTTTTTATTGTTCTATTGGTATCAAAATACCATTTATGATTGAATGGTAACATTATACCATTTCACAAGTTGTATCAAATCACTAGAAGAAAGGGAAATAAATTATAGAAGAAAATAAACAACATTAATGTATAAAATATTTATTTCTTAGTGAATTGTCCAATGTGGTATCAACTAATGTTTTTCAAGATGTCAATAAGAATATAGAAGAGATGGGTGTTACCAACAACATGTTTTCCATGATAAAAAATTTCCCAAAATATATTGTCAAGAGTAGTAGTCATTATGGGGAGTTTGTTATAAAAACTCCATGTCTACTTAGCCCCATCTAAAAACTAAGATTACATATAAGTATATAAATATCATCAATATATAGTTTCATTATATAATCTAATATTTGTAATTCCCTAAAAATTATTATTTATTGAGTATCCATTTGTGGATTGGTGTGACTATTGTTGAGATCATAGGATGTCATGATAATTTTAAGAATTAAAGATTTTATAATTAATTCAAAAAGCTGAGTGGCATGGATGGATTGTTTTTTTAACTTAATCAATTTTTTCATATACCAGTATTCGACTCAGTATGCTTTGAGGACTTTTCAAGGACTCAATACAAAGAGTTAAATTTACTCATTGAATATAATTGAATAAAAATGAAGATATGAAGTAGAAATTATCATACTGATTTAATAGTGATAAATCCATGAGATAAAATTAGTGAATTCAAATGGATTTGAAATTATTGTACAAAATAGAAGGGGATACTATACTATTTTCAATTTTTTTATTGGAGGAGAAAAACATTTACTTTGTTGTCCTTGAGTCTAATTGAAATTATGTTTCAAGGAAATTATTGTTAATGGTGGAGTAATAGAAGAATTAGAGAAACCCTAAGGGGATAGGTAACTGAAAGATAGATTCTAGATGTAAAAGTCCCTTTTCATTGTATTAACAAATGAGGAAGTAATATAAATACAACTAAAATCCAGATTTACTATTAGAGTTTTGGATTAATAAGTAGAATATATTTTTTATGACATATAAACTAAAAAATTACAACAGTTATATTGGTGAAACATAGAGTTTATGTGATTAATTTATTGACAATATATATTTATATTTATTAATGGAATTTTGGATTAATTATATTTTTTTAAGGAGAGACAATGTATTCAAAATCATTATTCATTATGCATCAACAATTTATTGAATGTATTAGAGGATGATGGGTTTTTAACAAAGGTATAAATATTGTAAGTTTCTAAAAAATTATCCAACCAAGGATAGAAATAAGAAGAATTTTTCTACACTTTATGGTCACAATGAATGCTTGAGAACTACTTACCACAATGTGGACGAATAGTGGAGATTATCAACATTGTTTGACACCAAGAGAGTGATCTTATGGTGGAACATATGAAGGATTAGAACAATTTTGAATTGGTGCACAAGTAGACAACTAGAGCGTGGAGGCCCCAATGGGGTTGGATCCTAACTTAGTGGATTGAAAGAGTTTATAAACAATCTCCCTTCAAAATATATATTTTATGTGGGATTAACATCATTGATGTCATTGTAAATCCATTTAAAAATATGTACACACATCATACATTATTGATATGGATCAATGGTTATCATCCTTTACCTTTCTTTCTTATGGTTTCTACATGCTAGGAGGTGTTGAACTGATCTAATTATGATCATGATGATCCCATGTGAAACACCAATAGATTATGTGAATTTAATTTTTTTCTAATAATTTTAATCTTTTTATATTTTCACTATATGAAACACTGAAGATAGATATTGTTTATTTTATAATAGCACTAATTTTTGGATTTTTGATATGTAACACTAAGGGAACCTTCTACAACATGAAACACTGATTATCTTGCGTTGTACGCAACAACGAGTTAAAAAAACATTTAACTATTATAATTATTAAAATAATATAGTTATAACCTAGAAATTAATCATTTGATATAAATAGCAATAACATATTTTTAAATTTTATTTTTGAAGGGTTCTATAATGAAAAAATATTTTTTGGTAAGGTGTTCATATGTTTAAAACTACTATATTCTCAAATGAATTACTATTCATGTCATATGAAAAATAGTAAATTTAATTTAAAACACGTCTGGGAATTTATTATTATAAAATAAAAATTATTTTTGATTTCCTAATATAAAATTATATTAAGGTGATTATTTGGGATTTTTCTAAAAAGTATCAATTTTTAAAGAATAATGAAAATTACAGCACCGCAGTTAAAAAACAGACTATTTCATTTAAATAATTATTTTACTATAATTTGATTTTAACATTAAAATTTATAAATAATACATATATTAATAAAATTTAGGTAATTCTAATCATTTTCAAATGGAATTAGATAGAAAAAATTGTTGTATTTTTCAATGTCTCTTTTACCCGCCTTCAAGGCACATTTGTAAAATTTACATTAAACATAGTTTTACCCTTATTATAAATTAAATTTAAAAAAACGACATTCAAGGTTTTAATTAGTTTTAAAAATATAGTCTAATTGGATCAAAATTATTTTTGGTGAATATTTACATTTGAATATTATTTACTACGGTTAAATGTAAATAGTGTAATTAAAGGTAAAAATAATATTACAATAATTTAAAATTTCGACCATCCTTGTCCTAATTTAATATAATAAGTTTTTTAGACCCAAATAAACCTTAGGTATTAAATATGATACTTTTAATCCATTTCTGGTAGATTAGGATATTTATTCTATTTTATTTTAAAAAGGTTTAAAATTTTCAAATTCAAAATTTAAGAAATAAATAATTTTTAATATAAGGAAATAAATAATAAAAACTATACTATAAATATTCATTAGAAATAAGAGAAATATATCATCATCAAGATAATATATAATAATTTTTTTAGATTAAATATTTTAATTAATGGACTATATAATAATGATGGAGTTATTGTTTAATTAATTGAGATAAATAATAAATTATATTTAAAATATTAATATAATTATAATTTGAAATTATAAATGGAATAAAAAAACTTTATAGATATCTTAGACATGTTAGAGACATATTTTAAGTATTTTATCAAAGATAACATATTTTTTTAATAATTTTTAAATTGAAAATATTAAATGGTATCAAAATTGACATAAATAATACTTTAAAATATATAATATTTTATTAAAGGATATAAAATTCATAAAAATGTATAATTAAGACAAAAAACATGGATAGTGTTAAATATTCAATAAATGATCCAATTGGTTTTTTTGTTATTTTATAGTAAGCATATTCACCCAATTGTGTAATAAAACAAATTATCATGGTAAAGAGTTAAATTGTTTAACTAAGGGTTAAATCCAAAAGAGAATGTTAATTTTTTGACCTATACATGTCTGAAATTTATTTGTTAAAATTAATTAGACTCACACTCACCTAAATTTCTAAATTACTCACTTTTTTTAATTTAAATCGAAAATAAATTCTTAATATATTAATGGTTTTTGAGTTTCCTAAAGAGTTCCTCCTCCCTCTAATAAGTTTGTGTCTCTAATTCTCTCATATTCACACCTCTAAATATTTTTTTCTCAGTAAAACCCTATCCATTTATCCTTGTAAATACCATTAAATAATCTTATATGACTTCTATTGGGAAAAAGGAAACTCAATGAAGCCTTTTTTCACAAACCAAAATGAGTTACCTAATTTTGAGATAACATTTTATCTCAAGCTCATTTCCTTTATTTTTCTTCTACACTGATACAGTCTCTTTATTCGATTAATTTAGGAAAATAGTAGTATCCTAAATATTCTAGTACTTTTTAATTCTATGTTATATATATAAACTTACGATCACCTCCAGCAAATGGATATAGAACATATTGTTTTTTGTACGGAAAACTACTGCCTCAAGAAACAATTATTGTTAATTTTTCATTTACCACCAATCATGGAGGCCATTATGATTGACACTCTATGTATATATATATATTATATAATATTTATTATTTATTTAATAATCTATATTCCTTTTTATAACATATACCATTTTCACTTTCCATTTGGTTTTAATACGATAATCTCATATGAGGAAGTGTGGACTATCACCAACTCAATGCGATGTGATTCATTCCTAGACTATGTGGAATGTATTAAGGATGGGATTAATGTAATTATATGATATATATTGTATAATAAATCTACTATAATAATTATTTATTTATATGCATAAATATATATAAATATGACATTTACATAATTTCTTTCAATACGACAACTAAAACGGAATCAACATTCAAGTGTACGTACAACATACCATATCCCTAAAAGGTGTATTCAAATTCATACATATTTATTATATATATATTATTATAATTTACATATAATGGATATATATGATATTTATATCAATATTTATATTCTGAAATCATGATACATGTACAATGATCAAGGATATTGAAAATAAAGACACACGTGAAGAACAAAGTGAATATTACCCAATGTTAAACAATAACATATGATCGTTAACAAGAAGGTAATATAAGGTCATAATCAAACCATATGTGGTATTATATATATAATAATATTCTTATATAAAATATTTATAATAATCATATATTTAATATATAGAATGTTTGTTCGTGTATGCAGAGAGTCAAGACACTAGGTAAGAGGATTTATGTCTCACATTTATTTCAGTGAGACACATGTATTATACACTACTTGTTTCTTATAAGGGTTTTATATAATACCCATTAATGTCTTTTATGAGTCTCATCTAGAAGATTTGGACATTTTCATTCTCTTATATTTCTATTTATGACATGGTGCATATGATTCTATTAATTATAAAGTTATTGGTATTGATTTCACAATCTCTCCCATATTTGGGAATTTTTTTAAGTATCTGTTGTGAAATATTTATCATCCATTCCCATGTTTTCTAAAAAACTCATTAAATGTTTTATTACTTTACTATGTAAATTTAATGTTATTATTACCCATTTTTTGACTTTTTACTACACAGTTAGAAAGGAATATTTTTTAAATTTTTCAAACAATGTACATTTTGAATTTTACAGAAAAAATATGAGAAAATTTTTTTTAACTTATATATATTGAATTATTTGTAATGATTTATTAATACCATATTTCCATGAAGCTTCCCAAATATTTCATCAATATTATTTTCAAATAATTTTTTTAAAAATGTGCAACATTTTAAGAAAAGAAAACTATTTCAATACAAAAATGATATTTTACTTAGTAACTATTGGAATTGATTTTCATTATTCATTTATATGTTTAAAAAACTAGTTTCAATAGAAATTAATTTTCCATGTGATCTTTGGAAATCCATTCCACCTATGATGCCATACATATTGTTTAAGAAAATCATTCAAAATATTTCTCTGAATGTTTTATGTTTTTATGAAATGATGATTACGAAAACCCAGATTCTTATTGTTCAAGAACACTATCACGAATTGTTTATGTTATTGATTTCCATTTTAATAATTCATTATGTTTATGATAAATGTTCTTTTTTTTGTAACATTTATTTTTGATTTCATTTTGATATGGGTGGGCCCTATATATCCCTCTAATTCATTGAGTAATGATTTATATCTCATTAGAAAAAATAATATGGTCTTCAGTGTTATCCTTAACTACTATGATGTCCATGGAAGTGAACTATGACTACTAATATAGAATGTGGAGTGAAATCATGCTACTAAGATTCCCATTAGAGAAAACCATGACTACTAAGACGATACGAGCTGTGAACCCACACTACTAAGATGGCCATGAGAGTGAACCATGACAGCTATGATTGTAAGGGGAGTGAACCCATACTACTAATATGTTATTTGAAGTTATTACTTAGTCACTATGAAGAAATGTATATGTTTATGTGTTCTCCAAACTTCCATGTTTTATTCCTATATTATTCTTTCCAGGACCATTCTATTTATTTCATTACAATTCATGGCTTGTGACCTGGTAATCATTATTCCATGATTTTTGTTATGATCTTTCATATGTAGTTTGTGATATTATAATTTCAAGATCATGTTCTCATACCCCCCATGCTCATGTTTATGATTACATGTCTCCCTTATTTACCTTTGCTGAGCATATGAGCTCACCCCTTGTATGATTCATTTTCCCTAGGATATGATTATATGTTTTATGTTTGAGGTATCTAAGAAAGAGGTCTTTTCAAGATGAACCAAACGGGATATGATCTAGCTCATTTTATATACCAGTTTTTATAATTCCTTGTTTTTAAAGAAACTAGACCAATTATGGTCTTCTGGCATCTGTTTGTATAATTTATAAATATTCCACAAAAGTTATATAATGTCCATGAGCATCATGCTTGGGGCATTACACCAAGACTGTGATGTGATCTATCATGAAAGGTCATCAGAAGGAAATTCTGTCTTTAATAATATTGATATGAATAAATGAAGTGAAATGATAAGGACTATAAATCTGATTAAGATTATCTATACATCAGTGAAAATTGTTGAATTCAAAAATAAATGAAAAATTTTTATGTAGTTATAAAAGATTTAAAAGTGTTTCTATATATATATATTTTCCATGTTTCTGATTTTTATTCATATATTATTCTGATGTTGTAAAGTGTAAAAGAGAAAATATCCATCCATGTAGTGGATGTTGCATGATTACTTAATTATAATTGGGTCTTTTATGATTAATAAGAATTGTTATTTTCAAAGTGAAAAATGAATATAGAGGATTTTCAATGATGATGGATTGAGAAGAGTTAATGAGTCATTGAAATTTATTTTATTGGAAATGGATTTATTTTAATGATTTTGAAGTGCAATGAGGTGGTATAATTTTTTTTATTAATACTTATGGATGCTTCATTTTCAGTGGAAGGTGAGGAATTCAATAAGACAAGGAATGATTTTTTTGTGGGTGAAAAGGCTAATAGAAATTTTAATAGGGACTCTATTTTTCACATAGATAGAATTAATACCATGTAGGAATCCTAGTTTTCATAATGATTTAGAGTTTTTATAATAATATGTATCAGGATGTTTAGAGAATTTCTCAATGATTTCATGTTCTGATGAAAACTAATTCCATGAAACTTTCCATATGAAAAGGTCATGCAATGCATGATGGTTGATAGTAAAAATTTTTGTTTTTTATAAATTATAGCTGAAAAAATAAATTTTTGGAATATATAATGAACCATGTGTTATGAAAGGGTCTTGAAAAATTTTGTATTGAAGAATAAAAATGAAATAAAATTAAATATTAGATTTAAAACAATTGAAAACAGAGGATGTGTGGTTTATTGAGTATCTGAGATAGGTAGAAAATATTAAAAGATCATTGATTTAGAGAAGAGGAAATGTCGAGCGAGACAATTTGACTGATTCAAATATTTTGTTCAGTGAAATATAACTCTCGTGAGTATAAGAGAAGAAGCGTCATTGATTTATCAATCTATATAAGTATTATTAAAGGAGATAATTAAAATCATGGAATATTTATAATTCATAATAATTTGTTATTGAGGTTCTAGGAAGGACATGGAATTGTATTTTATTCATATGGTGTTGTGAACATCTAGTTTAATGAATTATATGAGAAAAATATTAAACTTCATTGTGCATATATATGGGGATAGAGATGCAACTAGTTGAAGCTTAACATAATAAATGTATATTTCTTTTCATGTAATGACCTTTTTGGAAATATCATATCCATATAATTTGTGAGACTTAGTGGATCTTGGAACTTCGACACATCATTAGACTACAATCTTTGTACATATCCCGTTTTGGTGAACCATGTAAAATCATTTTGTTTTATGAAATCTTTACATTCTTATATAATTTTTTGAATAAAAAATAATGACATATATGTTTAACCTTATTCATACTAATATGGGAACATGACCCTAAAATAATAAATGAAAACTTTTGATTTGTGCCGCACCTTGAGATACCCCCTCTCTGGGTTTCTTTGGTTACAACAAGTCGTATGAGAGACAAAAGGTTATAAATTTGATTCCAACCTACCCCTTTAAATATAATAAATCATAAATAATTGATATATAATTCTATGGATTATTCATCTCATAAGTTAAATAAAAAATAAAATATTAGTGAAGGAAAAGACAAAAGAATAAGAGAAGAATGATCTAAAGGGAGTTGTTGACCATGAAGTAGAAAATAAAAGAGATGTTAAAGAATTAAATATTTGATGAAATTGAAATTTGATGATTAGAGGAATACTGAAATAGGCCTATTGCTATGGTGAGAAACTTTAGGCCAAAAATTTCTAGATTGGTATGGTAGTTGATGATCATTATTCAATCCATAATGAAGTCGAATAGAATAAAAAAAATTAGAAGAATGAGACGATGAGATCAATAGTGTGAGTGAATCTATTAAAGAGTGAAATGGAGATATTAAATCACATGAATATGACTTTTATGTTTTTTAAAGGAGGATCTTCCAATATAATTTACAATTTGTCTTATTTGATAGAGAATGTTTTTTTCGGATTTAACAATGAAGATTACACAAATACATATGATGAGGACAATAATGAAGAATAGTATTACAATTCATAAATGAAGTGTGGTGAGATTAAGCTATAGAAAATGATATAATATTAAGGGAAAATAATGAAAGAGTTTGTTGATTTTATAAAATGATTCTCAGGGATTATCATTAAGAAATATGTTTAGGAGGAATGACTCATAGAACATAAAATGGTTCGTATGTATATAGATGATGATGAATTATCAATGAAAAATCATGAATAAAAATTGATGTTATTGGAATAAGCCTTACAATTAGGTATTGTGGTAAATAATTCCCATCTAGATTTTAGGGTAAAATTTATTTTATAACTTGAATGGTCTATATTAAATTTTCATGTAAAATGTTTAAAATAAACGTTGCTATTCAGATGTGGTCAAGAATAAAAAAAATAATTTTAATAAATAAATAGAATTGACTCATATTGATGTATATTTGTTATGAGTTTAATTATAAATATTTTAATTTTACAATTATAAAAAATAAGAAATTTCATTGTGGGATTGTTGAGTCATGATGAAAAATCATAGAGTGTTTTGAAGACTGAGGACCAGTTATTTTATATAATACCATCATGTGGATTGATAGATAATTATTTAATTAATCCTTGATAGATGCAGTGGATTCCAAATGGGGGAGAATTGGATCTCAAATAGTTAAATAAAGAATATATTGTTAGAAGGATAATAATTTCATTGATTCATATAAGAGAACACAAATGGTGGAATATTATATCAAGCATCATTATAATGGATGGTCTGGACATACAAAAATATTGTGTGGATATTTTATAGGATTTATTGTAGGTTTTAAAGGGAATCAAATATCAAAATTACCCAAAAAATTAGAAAGCATGTTCCATGAGAAATATAGAAAAAATACTAACCATATTCTAATGCATGAGCTAATTAAGTACTAAATAATGGAATTATAGTAGTACCATAATAACTAGATGGAGTCAATTGTGAACCTATGTCTATCAATCAAACATTCTCAAAAACATTCATGCAATCCCATTTCTAAACTACCTCATAAAAACCTTACAAGCTTGAGTTATCACACTTAGTATAAGTCTGCCTCTATTTTATGTGATAATTGATGTCCGTATACACCTCCCCCATGTGAAATTAGAAATTTAAAATGTAAAATAATGATTTAAGTTTATTGTAAATATTGGTTATGAAATATGAACCAAAATTCAACAACACCTCTCACTAGAAGTATTTATCATATTATGGTAGGTGTACATCCTATCATAAACATCAAAATCAATAATAATGGGATCAAAAATTAACTACAAAAAATACAAAAAATATATTCTATATTTAAATTATATATAAATTAATAATCAATATTAATTACCATATATCATTGATGTATAATAAATATATTACTCTCATATCTGTGTACCACCTCCTACCACCCTTGAACCATTGACAACATGATGAGATCCTCTAGAAAGTCCCTTCAATTTTCTAGGACAACAATCCATCGCAATCCTTGGAAAAGTTGTAGTTAGGTTTATGAAACATTAAATACTTATAAAAAATAGTAGAAGAATATCTCTCAATGGATTTATTTCTAAGGTTGTGTAATCGAGTAAAAACTAACCTAAATAAATATATCATTCTTATAATATGGACGAACTAATGTTATAATCTACTAGAGAACATAAACCCAAAAACTAAATAATAAAATAATGTAGGTAATTGGATAAATGTTTATTAAAATAAACTGTTTATTTATATATATCCTCATAACCGAACATGTGATGTTGAATATTGGTTGGAGCCTAATCCTACAACATATATCTCCCAATAAAATAATTCCACATAATCGAACATATATATCTAAAAGATATATATGAAAAAGTATTAAAATAAGAATATATAAATAGATAATAAATATATAAATAATTCTTTACAATTAAATTGAATATAATGGTTGACATACTTATTCAAGTTCAGATTAAAACCATGAGATGTAATCCTTTAAAGAATACTATCAGGAATCAGTAATCTACCCAGGTTATGACCCCTTCTATTCAATGATATAATAGTAGTTCCATGTTGATTGGATTAAATATCATAGGGATAATCCCAATGAATCACAACATATGTGAATGTATGATAAAACTTATTATATTCTACTTTATCCATTGGAAAAATTAAAAAAATTACTTATAAGTAATCATTAATATAGATATAAAATATTAAAATGCAATAAATATTTATTGATAACAAATAATATATATTGATTATGATTTTAACATTAAAATAAAACAACATAATTAATATCGTTAAATTCGTTGGTGTTAATGGGGTTTTCTTCTTCTTTTCCATCATCAATTTCAATTTGATCTTCAATTTTATCATATATAACTATTTCAAACTCATTTGTTATATTATCCACATTATCAATTTCATCTTCCCATAAAAATATAGTCTTATCATCAATATTAGTATCTCTTCTATTAAGAAATACATTGGGGTATATTTATTCAAAAAACTAAATATTTTACACTTTTATGTGACCTCATTAATTTTCCATAAATTTATTGTACAAATATTTCAATTTTAGTACCCTCCATTAAAAATTTAAATCTCTCAAGGAATCACTATAATGGTTATAATAAAAAAAATTGGTTTATTGTCCCACATAAGTGGATAATTACATATAATATGTCTTCTATATTTAATTTTAATTACTTCATTGAATGGATTAATGAATATCCATAGAGTAGTATCAATCCAATGACACTTTAAAAATTTTATTTATGTTTTTCCTAAATAACATAACTCAATTATTTCATAAATAAATCTCTAAAACTCAACATCCCATTCCTTGTGATGGGATATTTTTAAAAAAGAACAACTATTTATTGATGTTTATTGAGTAATTATATATATTTGTATAAAATTGAAATACACTATACAATTTTACATTATATTTATTTTTAGAGTTTTGATGGTGGGATAAATATTGTGCATACTCTATTATTAGTTTTATATCCATTTCATGTTACCTAAAAAATAAAAAATAATGAATAATATATAAAATAATAATTATAATTTATTTGTTCGAGTATAAAAAATTCAACTTATAAGTATTTGAAACGTGTAAAAAATCACATTGATTATGTTATTTATGTGAAGTTAGTGTAATTTGGTTGATTTTTTTTTTGATGTGGTCATAATATAATTTTTAAAATTAATAATAATAAATTAATGTCAAAAAAATTTTAACAACATATTTAAAAAAGAAACAGTTGCTATAAAAATTATTCCATTACATCCGAAATGAAGAGAATATATGTATGAAATATGTGTTTTTCAATCTAAATTACATTTTTTATGATCTCCATGAAAACAATGCTTAGGTTGATCGAATAAAATTAAATAATTTTCCTTGACAACATTAAAATTTTCTACATTATGACCTGTTAAATTATTAATTGAAGGATAATAAAATTACAATTTTTATATTTCCATCTATAAGTATTATATTGTAATTAATATTTAAAATAATACTTTATTTCATGAATTATTTTTATTATACATACATATACCATGTAGGTATATCGATAAAAACATTCTGCCCCCACATTTTATTTAATGTAGAAAAAATAATCTTAAATGTTCCATTTAATCAATGAAAGGAATAAATGATTTTTAATTTGTAGAAAATTTGAATAATATCTTATTACAATGTGTGTAGTGTGTCATAATATGTTGTTTCCATACCAATGTCTAAAAATAATAGGTTATTTTTATGAAAACCTCCCATGTTAATGTTTTTAAGAACCCTATAATATCAATAAGTAGTGATGTTATCATTAGGACATGTAAATCATGACTTTTTAACTTGATAACATTATTATTTCTAACACGATAACGAAAATAGGATGTATAACCTTCTGTTAACCATAAATCAAAAATCCATTGACAGAAATATTTTTTATATAAGGTGTTGAATATTTTTTTATTTTAAAGAACAAAAATTATTTTTTTCTTTATTTATTATCAATAGGAATTAGAATATATTTTCGGTGATGTAGAATATCTCAATCTTTGAATAGTAATGATGCTTCCAATGGTTGGTGAATGTTTCAATGAAGGAGGATATTTATAAATATAGTTACTACCATTAAAAGAATGATATATTATTCAAAGGCTGGAAAATATTTTTTGTCATGAATATGTGTGACATTAAAAAAATAAACATTCATATGTGATGATTGTAGCTCTGGTTTTAATGTATAAGTCATGTGAAAATAAATTTTAGTGGGGTTAAAATTTTATTACATGAAAAATATGAATAGTTTTTGTTATTTGTTAGATGAAACTATCCTTGATGATTACTGAATAAATATTTTTCAATTATATACAAAAATAAAAAAAGAATTAATTGATGAATGAGACTTATATTTGATGATATTTATCACACATATAAATTATCTATTTATTATACATACATTTAATAGAGTTTGATAAAAAATTGTCCCCATTCATAACCATACACCCAAGAAGCCTTATATAAGTAATGATCTAAGAGGTTGAGTATGTGAGGTTGTACACATGGCACACATGTATAACATAGAGCGTGAAGGTTGGCACCTGTAAAGAATAGTGTTTCTTAGACTCTCAAAATTGGGTAGACCTGAGAAGCCATGTGAAAGCACCAACACTATATATCCATTATTGATGGATGGTAGAAAACATATAGATATATTAAGAATGCCTATATGGAGAGAGACATGAATGTATGACTCTAACATCATGTATTTTTTATTTTAAATATCGGGAACACAGTTGTTATAAATGAAACTACGTGCTTGGAGTTTAAAATATTTCAACATGTAGGAGTAAATGACATCATCTACATATAATTTCATATTATAATACAAACCTTTGTGGTTTTAGCATGCATAAAATAATTTAATAATGACATATATGATCATATTGAGAACATTATAATAATGAAATCCAATCTGCGAGATCAAATGAAATACAATAATGGTCTGTAGAATCACATGAAGTGAATTTCCATTTTTGAATAAATTAACTTCAAAATTACTGTGGGTATTCCCCAATTCAACTGAATAATATAATGAAAAATTTATCTATAATGGTATAAGGAACATATTGAGGGAAGAAGTGTGTATATTCATGCGAAATGGAAAAGATCACATTGGATAACTAATGATGTTTTATTATAAAAACATGTTGAAAGAGTGATCATGTTTTTTTTCATAGTAGAGGAAGCACTAATGGTTGAGTGATGTAAGTTGGTGTAGATTAAATGTCTAATTGTTAATAATGAATTAAGTCAATGGATTGACAAGTCACCACATTAATAGAGTGAGGTATTTTGAGGGAACCTAATTTGTAAAAAATATTATCTATTCATTATTTTCTTGGAACTGAGAGGGAGATTAGGTTGTGAATCTGAGGATGAACAAATGTCGTGAGATCTATTTCATGTTAATCGAGAAGATTAGTTTTTTATTGTATCTTATATTGTTTATGTTGTTTAAAATAGATGAGAACCATTCATAGAGTTTCTCATTCATAGAGGTTTCTATTTATATAACATTACACAAAATAGGAATAATAAAGAGTTCCACATACATACATTCATGTGAATAAAAGAGAGGTCCATGAAATATATTTATACATTCATGAAGTTATTACCATACACATGTACTCATGTTAATCAATCATAGTGAATTATTGTACTGAGAATAATTAGAAGTATAATGAAAATAAAATTATCTACTTGAATCATTTCTATGAATAAGAAGACCGGTACAAGATAATTTTGCATGCTTAATCTGAGAGAGGTATGCACAGTGAACCTTTACATTGAAATAATGCTTTTCAAAAATATTGTGAGAATATATTCCCATACATAAAGATCATTCATGATAATAATATATTCATGTAGTGTGTAGTGAAATATAATGAATAATACAACATGTGATTTTTTGAAGATCCTAGAATTGATCATTCTAATATAGTAGTGATCTGAAGTGGAAGAAATACCTTTCACATATTCAATAGATTATTTGGATGAATTTAATACAATGTTATTTCATATATTTAGTGGTAAATCAAATTCTTACAGTGAAAGTGGTTCAGTATAGAATCCCTTATTCATAATTTCTCAAAGAGGATGAATACTTTTTTGTTTCAGTGGTTGTTTGGAGTTTGGGTGATCTTTCTCATTGTTTTGGTGTTGTATTTGTGTACAAGTGATCAATAGTATAGATAAATATTTAAAATAATGGAAAAAAATATCTTTAGGATATAGATTCAAATAGAATTATCCAATATAAAGTAAGCATCATAAGAAACCACTAGAACTCATGGGACCATGTATTTTATGAGATTGTATGAAAACGTTTTCGGGGGAGAGATCTCACTTTATTAATGTTAATTTTTAGCATAAAACATAGATGTTTTTAATACCATACAACATGGTTACAATTTTATTCTTATCCAAACAAATTTAATCGAATTAATTAATATTCGTGGATAATTTCTATCTTGTATCATGCCAAAAACAACATATTTTTAATCTCATACATTGGGTTTAAACATTAAAAAAAATACCAATCTTTTTATTTCATTTAAATTTTTACTTGAAAGATATGTGATTATGTTTGTTAAATGGTAACATTCATTCATACATACTATTGTAGTGGTTCATTTATAAAATGTGTAATAATTCAAAAGAAAATCATTTGCAAAAACTTTTGTAAATCAATTCATCCGCCCTCAATGTATCGTCATTATCCACTAGGAGTAACGACCCAAAATATTAGCAATAGAATTTATCTTCTTATAATAATGTTATAGTGTATAAAAAACTATCATATAAAGCCCAATTAAAATGTTATCCTCGTAAATAAATAGTTTAATATGTTATATTTAAATAACCTACGAAACCTATACCCAAGGAGTAGTAGCGTGACACTTGGAATAGTAACATGATTATTATGAAAAGTAACTTCTCTAATATAAAAGTCACCTAAACAATAAAAGTATAAATAAAATGTTGGTGTCTTATAAATGATAATATGATATAATTATATCTTACTATAATTAAATAAATGTTTTTAAAATTATTAATTTACTATCTGTATTTTTTAAAAACAAAAATATTTAATTAAAATGTTATAAATAATATAATGATTAAAAATAAAATTTAATTTCACAAAATTATTTCATAAATTTAAATTTTGTTTTCTTATAATTATAATATAATTTAATGAGGCATTAATTAATCTTTCAACGTTAAACAAAATCATTTATAACTTTAAATAGGTAATTTTCGAATAGATTATAATTTCAATTAAAATTTATCATATTTTGAAAAATATTTTCATTACATGGAAATACATTTTGAATTATAAATGTCAAAAAATGGTTATGGTGTGTATTTGAGATTTTCCTAAAATACATGAATTTTTTTGTGAATAATAAAATATTATATTTTACAACATAAACCAAATGCATGAACTATTAATTCATAGATTATGTATAAATGATTTAGGCCCATAAGATCTAAATATAATTCATTATTTTAAAATATTAAGGGATAACTATAAATCATTTCATAGTCTTAAGCCAAAAATAATAAAATAGTGAATAAAATAATGATAAAACACCCCTCTCCTCCCCAATAAATACCACCCATCAACTCCTCTTCTCCTCCCACCATCGAAGATTTGAACCATGTCTAAATTATGATTAAATATCTCTCAAAGACCATCCCACATTTCTATAACCCCTTGTTCTCATAATAATATCATACCTTATCCCCTTAGGGGGTTCTCATGGAAGAGATATATAAGAGATAAAATCCATTTTATTTCCTTTTTTATTTCTTTTGTATTTCATTTCTTTTCTTATGACATAATCATATAAACTTATCAAGTGGCATGAAAAATATATAATTATTTATATAATTTAATTTAATTATTTAAATGGAATAATTCATCTTCATGTCTCTTCCCTTTTCTTTATTTTATAGAAATTAAAATATCATTCGTTGTATCTCGATTCACCACCACAATGGCCGATATCTTTTTAATTTTTACAACCAGCCTCAAGAATAGAAATAAATCCATTAAATTGGTTAAATAATATATTTTATATACATATTATAAGTTATATAATGTTCTAGAAAAAATATATAATCATGATGTTAATAAAAATATATATGCATATAATTGTCGTAAAAATACCAAAATAAATTTAATCATTCTCATTAACGTTCAATATAAATAATATCTTTATAGAATATAAATAGATTATATATAAGACCAATTTCACATATTTGTGTACAATAATAACATATATTATCAATTTAATACATTCATTCTCATTGTATTGAACTTCCTCACTTACAAACAAGCGAACTGATCCTGAAAACCAAGGAAACCAACATTATCGAATGATGAAATTGAACTCTATAACTCGTCAAAAAGAATATAAATGAGAATAATAAAACTATAATAAATAAAATAAAGGAATAAATGTTTTTTATTGATTTAATAATTAATTTAATATGATTATTTAGGATATTAAACTGAAGAAGGAATTCAAAAATAATATACACACATTCTCGAAGCCAACTCCATTTCTTTGGGTTTCCAATCATTCAATCCATTTTTAGTATGGATGTTGCATTAATGATATTTAAATAAAAATTTCATTATCCATCCCATTTATGTCTTATATACATGTTTAAAATCTAAATTTATGATAAATTTATTGATTTTTCAAAAATAACTCTTCTTTCGAAAAACAATACTTTTAATTATTATGATATTGTTCCTTCCTCCCAAAAAATTGATAATTCTTATACCAATTATATACTCCCATCTTTATTTTGGGAAAAAAAATTTATTCATGGATGAATGATTTATTAAATTCAACCAATTACTTTACATGTTCTATTTTATGTCCAAGATTGATAAATGTTCTATGTGGCATGCATTATAATGAAAATGTTATGATGTGATGGTTTCGTCTGAAATTATATAGAGCTACAATTCATTAAGAAATGTCATTCCTATCAATAGATATACTAATAATATGCATGGTAGTTGACCAATAAGACATGATGCTACATTCTTATTCATTTCCACATTCCAAGCCTTTATATGATGCTTTCTTTCATGATTATGATAATGGTACTTTTCCTGTATTGTGATAATAATGAATATGCTAACTCATGATTCATGTCTCTTATTCATGCACTTACTAAGATTTCTGCTCAAGCCTTTATTTGAGGTATATCCTCGAGTGAATACATATACAAAGGATAGAATTAGGTCCCATAATAAGTTAAATAATAAGCAATTAAATTATTTTTATTCATTAATATGAAAATGTTATGTACGATCCTAATTTTTTCAAGACAATAAAACATTGAATCATGGTTTTGTAACAATTTTTTGTTTTCAATATAAAAAATGATTTAATAATATTTTAAGAAATATAGGGTTTCTATAGTTCGAATCAGATCATGATTTAGTTAATTTGGGAATTATGAATATATAACATTAGTGAAAACCCTTAGTATAAGATTAAGTATAAGTAACCACTCTTGAAACATTGTTTTAGATAAAATGTATTCATAGGGACCCCACAAGATATTCCTTTAGATATAAAATAAAAAATGAAATAATTATTTTTTTACTGACTGGTGGAAAAATTCTGGCCAAACCTTTTTTATTTTAGAAAATGTTGGGATCTAGAGGAAGCGATGAGGATAAATACCCTCACATTTTTCTGTAAAAAGTAATTTAGAGGGAAAATTTTCAAATGTGGGGAAGAATTTAATTACCCAAACTTTTATCAATAGAATATACCCTATTGAAATTATTTTATATGGTATAAAACACTAGAATATAAATCACAGTAAAAAACATATACTCATAAATAAATATTGAAATAAATGAAATTTAAATAAATTAAGGAACCAATATTGATGAAATAATAACCTGAACCTTAGAATATTAACTTGATAATTAGTTATATTAATCTGTCTAAAAGAATAGAAACCTTGTGTATGAAAGTATAAATAAAATTTATGTATCTTATATATTATATTATGATATAATTATATCGTGTTATACATAAATAAATGTTTTAGAAATTCGTAATTAAGTGTTTGTACTTTTATATAAAATGAATGATTAATTACAACATTATAATAGATATAATGATTGAAAATAATATTTATTTTCATAAAATAGATTCATAAATTTATATTTTGTTGTCTTATGGTCATAAGATAATATTCCGATTCCTTATTTATTTTTTTTATTTTTCACAAAATTAGTTATAATCTGAAAACCATTATTTTTATACCAGACTTGATTTTTATTAAAAAATAAATATATTATATTTATTAAATTAATTTATAAAATGGAGTTTATTTTATAATTCTAAAAATTGAAAATTGGTTAGGTGGTTTTTTTTTGTGTTTTTTTTTAAACATGAATTTGTTTGTGAATTATAATATATTATAATTTATGATATAAGGAAAATTCATGAATTATTTTGTCATAGATGATGTATAGTTTATGTAAGCCAATAATATAGAATTATATTTCATATTTTAATATATTTATTTAAATTTATAAAACTATTCATATTATAGAGTCAAAATATTAAACCAATGAATAAAATAATTTAAAAACATCCCTCTCTTCCACTATAAATACAACCCATCACCAACTCATCTCCTCACAGCAACCAAGATTTGAACCATTTCCAAATTCTAAAATAATATTTACCTAAGTCCATAAACCATTTTCAATAACCCTATATATCATCAAAATACAAAACACTTTTTTCTATGGAGATTTTTAAGGAGGGGAAATACAAGATGTAAAATCATGTTACTTTTCCTTTTAATTTATTTTCTATTAGATTTATATTCTTATCCTATACTCACCTAAACATATACAAATGGAATTAAAACTACATTATTATTTATATATTTTAATTTTATTATTTTAATGGAATAGTCACTCTTTAAGTCTCTCCCATTTCCCTTTTATTCAAAAAACTAAAAAATCATTTTGGGTGTGTTGATTTACCACCACTGTGGGCGATGCATTTTTATTTTTCAATTCCACTTTCAAAAGTTGTTGTAAAACCATTAACATATTTAAAAAATATTTTTTAATATGTATTATATGTTATATAGTGTTTTAGAACCAATATATAAATATGATGTTAAAAAAGTGATATTAACTAATAATTGTCATAAAAACACGAAAATAAATTAAATCATTTTCAATAATGTTCAATCTAAAAAATCACCCTCATACCATATAAAAAATTGATACATAATACCAATTAAACTTCTTTATCTTAATTATTAACATATAATTTTAATTCGGTATAATCATTTTTATTGTACATGAACTTCTATATTTTTTAACAAGCGAACTGATCATGAAAACCAAGGAAACAAGAACATTTAAATGATGTAATTGAACTATATAACTCATTAAAAAGAAATAAATGAAACTAATAAATCTATAATAAATAGAATAAATGTATAAAATATTCAATATTTAATTATTAATTTATTTAATTTTATTATCCTGGATATTAAAATGAAGAAATCATTCTTTCATAAGGTAAGTAGATTCTCAAACCCTACTCTCTTCATTTGAGATTTCTCTATTTTACTATATTTTCAATATAAATATTATATTAATGTTCACAATATATAATTTATTATTCCTTAACATTTATTTTATGGATTTTCATTTTTTTAATCTTATTTAATTTCAAATGAAAAGATTTCTCCAAAATAACTCTTCTTTCTAAAAACACAACTTTTACATTACGTGATATTATTTCTTTCTCACTCAAGATTGATGACTCTTATACTATTTATGTTATTAATTATCTATTTTGGGAATCCAAAAGTGTATTCATGTATTTTTGATTTATGAATGAAACACATTCCATTCCAAGTGTTATTTTATGTCCAATATTTATATATGTTTTATGTGATATTCATGATAATGTAAATTTTATGATGTGATGGGTGAGCCCAGAATTATATAGTGCATGTAAATGTTATGATATTATGGGAGAACCAAGAATTATATAGCACTCAAAACTTTTGAGTAATGTGATATATCTCATGATTTAATGTTAAAATATATGTGGTAGTTGAAAACTATGATACAATGTTTCATTTTTATACATTTCCACATTCCATGCCTTTATCTAAGGCTTCCTTTCATGATTATTATGATTCTAATTTTCTTATATCATGATGATGATTACTATTATCACCCATGCATCATGTCTCGTATTTATCCTATTACTGGTTTTTTAGCTCACCCCTTTTTTGATGTATATCCCCATATGACTATATATACTAAGTAGAATAAGAGGTCCTATAATATGATAAAGAAGAAGGAATTAAATAATATTTTTGATATATTATGTAAATGTTATTTATGTGAGTAATTTTTCCAAGAAACTAGACCTTTGGATCCTTGTTTTGTAATTAATTTTTGTTGTTTATCTAGAAAATGGTGTATTATCAGGTAAAAAAACTAGGGTAAATGTACTAGTAATCTCAATTGGTAATATAGAACTTCTTTAGAAATAATTGGTTCTACATTATTTTCCAAATTTTATATATTAGAAATATGCGAAGTTCATATTTAAATTTGAAGATGATTGAAAGTCTCTTCAAATAGAAAATTCAACTCTTATCTCTATCAGTTCCAACATGGTGGTTTCTGTAAAAACATTAAATAATATATAGAATGTAGATGAAAGGAATATGATAACATGTTTAATGAAGAAATAAGATACCTTGAAAATTGAATTTAATTAGATTGGAAATTTATCAATGGTGTCATTCATATAAATTTAAAATAATTATTTTGAGAATTCCATATCAATTTGTGATGAAGTATAATTTAATGAATAATTCAGTTAATTTTATTTAGAGTTCAAAGATTATTTGAAAAAAGTATATATTGAGGTTTTTACATAATTAAATAAATTAATAGAGGGATTACATGATAATATATAATAGTTGTAAAATGTAGATGATGGTTTGGAGAATGATTTGTCCAAGAAACAACAATGTTGAATACTTATCACATAATATATTGAATGTAAATAAGAAAATATGTTACATTACCATGAAAATATATCCCAAGATGAATAATTGTTGTAAATAAATGTGTAAGAGAATTTAGTTACAGAAAAGGTTATAATATATATGATTTATTCCCGTGAATAGTCTCATAACGTTTCTATGAATTTCAAGAACTCCCAATTGAAAAGAAAATTCATAAGTGTAGAAAAACATAAAAATTCACTATAATAATTTAGTAAGGTTCAGTATGATCTGATTCAAAGTATGAATATCCAATATAAATAAATCCTATATTATTTAAAACTTTAATACTACTCTCAAAATTATGGCCCTTGAACTGTTATTAAAACAAAAACATCGAGAAGAGACAATTGGTGAGACATCATAGGTTACTAGGAATAATATTGTTTCCATGAATAGTTCTAATAAGAGTATTACTGTTTAAAATTATTATCATAGTGGAAATATTAGATTGAGATTATCTAAAAATAAATTGGTTATAGGTTCATTATATAATGCGACCTTTTACCATGATAAATCATTTTGTTCTAATATTATTACTTATTTTCATACAAGTTTCAAATTAAATTCATGAAATTTATGGCTGAATAAGATTGATTAAAAACATTCCTTAACATTATAAGTATAAATGATGATCATTAAAAGTTAATTTTCACCAAAGAAATATTAAATGAAGGATAATGTTATACCTAAACAACATGATTTCAAAGCCTTCGAAAATATGTCATAGAAGAATAAATCATGTTTTTTTCTATTTCTAATGCTTTTGGATATTTTATATTCATAAAATTGATTATTAACATAATTTTCAATATATGATTGTATAAAAGACTTGATTTTTGGGGGTAGATGTATTGTATATATACATCATGTTTAATTGAATCATAATACATAAGAGAAGTGGAATATAACATTTCAGAACATATTTTGATGACTTAATGGCCTTTATCATTATTGTATTAGAAGTGGTCAAAATTATGATGGGTTTTACAATGAACCAACCATGAAATATGCATATGCTGATAAGAAGAGGGAAACATAACAAATTCAAACTCAACAAATAAAATACTATAATTCTTCTTTAGATTGTATATAAATGTAGAATATTGATGAATAATCTAATCCCATGATGTTAATAAAATAATATGATTACAATGACAGACATACTAAGAAATTATTCTTTTACTATTGTAGAGGAAGCCATATCATAGTGTTTTTAATATATTACACAAACATCAGTATAAGTAGAATAAACCTAAATCTAAATGGAAGACCAGTCTAAGACTTTTGAGGAACTACATTTTTACAAAAATAGAGTATTTGAGGAAAATTTATTTTTTCCACCTATTAGAAGTCAGCTAAAAATTGAAATTTTCTCTATCGTATGATCTGAATATTTTTTCTCAGTGACTTTATTGGTTTCATAATATGGTTCTTACAATAGAACTTAATTTTGGTGGAATTTTGTGATAGCCATATTTTAAAAAAATATTTAATATCTGATAAATAAATATTAAGTATTCCATATATTTTTATTGGTGAAATATTTTTAATAGATAATTGGATTAAAATTTCATATTCATGGTTGTCTCAAGAATGGTGTGTTCCTCTATGGGAGGTATAAACATTGTTTGGATCCCGAGTGATAGGTTAGACCATTTTTAGTTGGTGTTTCATTTTGGTTACTATTTTTGTATTTTTTTTCAATTATTCGCTTCCATTTTTTGCTTCCCATTTTAATATGAGGATGTTTAAGATATATCCACTTTATTATAGTTTGATTTTAGAAAATAATGGCGAGTGGGAAGAACTGGTTTTATCCAAGAAGCTCAACCAATAAAAAATTAGGATTTAGTGGTCCTAGATCATTCATTTAGTCTTCAGGCTTTGATGATATTAACATGTCATTGAATGATATTTTATTTATTCACCATGATCCCAACAAATCAATTTCTTTTTATTATTTAATTTTTTTGAGTTTTTAGGATCCCCTTGAGGTCCATTTTCCATTTATTTTCCGGGAATAAGAATTTTTTTATAGATCATAATATATTTCCATTCGAGAAATCCATCTTGTGAAATTTATTTTCACAAACACACATTTTTTTCACATATATCACGATGATGAGGTCTTTTGGAAAATTAAAGTCCATTATTGAGGTTGTTTCGGTTAGTTGTGGTTTAGTGAAATTTTTTTCTTGTGGTTCTAGGTTGAAATGTCTCTAAGGAAAATGGGGTATGATTTTTTAGAGTTTAGATCAGGAGGTGCATCTTGGATTAAAAATTCCACGAGGAATAGATTGAGATCCCTAAGAGGATCTTTGATGATAGGGCTTGATTTGTCAGGATTCAATCGATGAATTTATTGATTAGTGGGTTTTGGTTTATTTATGATAGAGTTTATTGGATGGTATTCCACTATGGAGTGTCAAGAATAGTATTTTATTAGAGTAGATCTTGGGATGAGTCCATGGGACCTTTGGGGTTTCCTTTTTTGTGGTAATGATTGAGGATGAGTTGTGTGATAATATAGACACATAAGTACTGAGTTACGCTGGATGATCCACATTAGGTAATCCTTTTGTGAGTTTGATTTAGGAGTTCCATGTGGGTGCCCAATACAATTTGATCTTTAGAGAGGTTCCATATTGTAGTTTATCATTAGAGACCTTGCGTGTCCCCTTATAACCTAGTGGTCTAGGGTGTGAGCAAACTACGGTTATGGAAATAATGTTGCATTAATTAGTTGGGTAGGCCCCTCTATATTGGATTGATGTTTATGTTCTAGAATGTTGGTGTTATTTTTTAATGATGTATAAAAAGTGATAATAGATTTATGGTCCTTATGGTATAATTCATTATCCCTTAGATACTAGATTCCCACCTACAGGGGTTGGTATTCGGTAGATCTGGATTGACAATTGAGGATCTAGATGAGCGAACCCACTTAATTTAGGTATGATACTAATTAAGAGTATTCTAACCTAGGTGGTATAGTCTCCCTCCGTGTCTTTGTCAGGCTGTTACACAGATAGGTTGAATGATTATCCAGTTCATTCGTCAAGAATTATGAGAAATTAATATGAATCTTCTGAGTAGATAGAAGTTTTTACCATTGGTTCAGATTGTTTTATTTTAGACTTAGAACCTGTTAATGGTATATGTTAAGGTTTTTGATGCCTGTAGAGAGTTACTAGGGTTATAAATTCATTATTTTTTGGTTTGTAGTGTCTAATATCCCCCTTAGTTTGTACGAACGCACTTGGTTTTCATATCTTAGTGAGTAGAGTGCTCAGTGGTACAAAGCTTTTCCCAGAGTGAGTGGATTAACCTGGTGTGGAACATTATATCCTAAGGGTTGTAATCATTTTATATATTTATATATTTATTTTAATTTTTATGATATTTATTATTTTTCGGCGAGGATTTCCATGTTTTGTGTGCATCCCCCTATTATGAAAATTGAATTAAAGTCCACAATTAGGGGTTGCCGGTTGTGTATTTAATTTTTATCGACTGCATAGACACTTTGGTAGATGTGCATAAACTTATGTCTACTTTTATGTTGAGCATGATAAATGTGGATGGATCAAAAAGGGACTTGGGGTTTAATGATCTAGTAGGATCACTCAGATAGAGTTTGAGGATTTGTTTAGAGAAAAAAACGGTTCTTTTGGAAACTATTATTGAGTTACAACTCAAAACTAGTAGTAGGGCTATATGGAATCCTACCGTTTGTTACAGAACCTTTCATTACATTATAAAAATAGAGGATCATTAATGTTTACTGTCTTGGTAATAAGGTACATAATAAATGAAAACATGAAAATATTCTTGCAATACACTTGAATGTATTTTTTCATTTTTCAATCTAAGTACAATTACTACAACTCAGAACATAGTGATATACATCAAAGGAAATGGTGACATAAAGTAAAGTAAGAAAAAACAAGTTAAATAATTTACATGTAAAAATGACTGGTAAATTTAAGAACATGTAAAATCTCATAATGGCATGATAAATCATCATATAATAATAATAACATAAATAATAGCATGTAAATGTGGTTATAACATTTAATTTAGACATTCAGAATCATATCACCAAGGTGTATCCCCATGGTGGCATATAAATTACCAAGGTTACTCATTAAGGTAGAAAAATACTTATCATCTCTAGAGATTATTTTTTTTACCCAATGTATTGAAGTAATTTTATTTATCACCCTTAATAAGTGTTTATTCTAAAATGATTCACATAGATCAGAATAAAACATTTCATAAATAACACATATGGAATAAATGAAATTGGGGTTATTTCAAAATCATGGTATTTTAAAAAGTACCTGATCATTATGTCATTTATAACACATAAAAATGGAATGAGGGTTTTATTTATGTCTATTCTAGAATAAAATAAATCATTTTTATGTATTTATGAATACCCATTGAAATGAAAGTTGTTTGGGTTTTCCTAAAATGAAAATAAATGAATTTCATGACAAAAGGAGAGAGATTTAGAGATGCAATTTTTTGCAGCATAACAGGTATGAAACAATGTTTTATGAAACATTACAAGGAGATAGTAAAAGAGAAAAAAATTCATAAAAGACATAAAATATTGTATAGGGATAGAATAAAGTGTAAAAAATTCATTTTATGGATATTTTAAATACATAAAATATAAAAGAGGACTTGAAATGAAAAGAGAAGTTGAGAGTTTCCTTATATTGAAGAGTAACTTCTAAACCTCTGTGATAGGTACCATGTGGCTTGAGGAAACCTTGGGAGGACTCTTTGATAGGTAATGATATTAGATATTTGATGGGTGATTTTGGAATGAAAGGAATTGATGGAATGGGTGGGTATTTTTAGCAAAATAGAGGTGGGTGTTTATTAATTTTGGAGGACACCTCATTAGTGGTATTTGAAAAACAGTGGGATTTCCCATGGTATTTTCACAAGGTATTTGCCACATATGACACATAATATCATATTTTAATCCTTGTGATTCGACCATAATTATATATCATTGTAATATAATTAATTAATTCATTAAACATTCCGAAAACTGAAAACTATAATTTTTACTATTCGCTGAAAAATAAAGTTTTTTATAAAATTATCATAAATTCATTATAAACTAATATCGGTATTATAAATTTAAAAATGACATTTATTTAATCATAAAAAATATATACATATGATAAATTTAACATTTAACTATAAATATATAAATTATTGAAAATAATAGTGGATAGAAAATGCATAATAACATGCGTAGTAAAATGTTTGAAAATTGAAAAAAAATAAAAAAAAATTGATTTTTTATTCGAAAAGACTGTTTTTATAACACTATTTCATTATAATAAAGAATATTAATAAATACATATTTAAATTAGATAATTTAAATCTTTCTATGGATTATTACTTTTACCTAAATATAAATTTATCAAATTGCATATCATTTTTTAAGAAATAAAATTCATGAAAAAAATAATGAAATAACAATATTAATTTTAATAAAATTAAATATTATGTTAAAAGGGTCACAAAAAATAACCTCTTAAAACACATTCATATGATCAAATGGTAAGGTATGCGATGTCGATAGTCTCTTGGGGTGGCTCAGATAACATTGTCTGAGTGTTAATCTCCACTAACTTGAAGTTCTCAAAAAGGATATTTCTTTCAAGCATAACATGTTGAAGCTCAACATAGGATTGGTCAAGAGAGAGGCCCAGTGAAGCTACCTCATTCCCATGTTTTGAAAAATGTTGTTTGTATGCCCCAATTCCACTGGATGATGATATCAACTCTTATTTCTGTATTAATTAACCAATATCATTTTTATTTATAATCATTAATTATGATGATAAGAGTGTTGTTTCTAACGATCATTATGACCAATAATCATAATTGACCAACAATATTATTGCGGTCGAAACCCAGTAGTCTCATTTAAATTATACTGAATCAATTAATAAAAGGATATTATTTTGTTGAGTATAAAAAACTATATCACACATTTATTGGAAATAATTATTTTTCAAAAAGTTTGGGTCATTACATTATTCCCCGATTAAGAAATTTTTCCAAAGAAATTTCAACTCTTTCTTTCAGTTTTAAAAATTACAGGGTAATATGACTTTATTGTTTCCTCCCACTGTCTGAACACTTATTCAATTTTTTCTTCCTCCATAACACCTTAATAAGGTGGGTAGTCTTGTTGCGTAGAACAGTGTCTCTACGGACCCAGATCTCTACCAAGAGCTTCTCACAAGAGATTTCATGTTCTTACTTCACAACCTGTTGATTTAGTACATGTCATAGTTTATGTATGTACTTTCATAAGGGAGATATTGTGAAAACATTAGGAACTTGTTCTAGGTTTGGAGGAAGTGAAATATGATATTCAATCGCTCCTATGAGATCAAGGATTTTATAGGGGCCAATGTACCTTGGGCTGAGCTTCCCTTTCATCCCAAACCTCAAGACTCTCTTCCAAGATGAAATTTGAAGGAATTATTTTTCACTAATATCAAACTATAAGTCCCTTCGACGGTTTTTGGCATAACTCTTCTGTCAACTGTAAGCTTCCATTATGTGTAGTTGGATGTAATAATCCTTTTCTATCATTTCTTGCACATGATTAATCCCATGAAGCTTCCTCTCACAAACATCATCCCAACAATTAGTAGTTCTACATCCCTTTCCATATAATGCTTCCAAGGGTTCCATTTGAATGCTCAAATAGAAGATGTTTTTGTACAAGAACTCAAATAATGGCAGATATTGATCTTATCAACCATTATATTCTATTGATCATGTTCTTATCTTTTTTATGAGTGTCTGAATATTCTATTTAGAGATTCCATTATTTTGGGGATGATTGGCCATACTGAGATCCCATTTAGTACTCTGAGGATGTTGAAGACTTCTCCAGATTTTTAATGTGACCCTTTGGTCACTATCATATGTGATAGATATTAGAACTCCATAAATCCTCACCACTTATGTCATTAAAATCATGGTGAATTTTTCAACAGGCAAATCTTACCAAATGGAGAAAAAAAAGGTTTGTCATGGTTTAGTGGTCCACTATAACAGATATCACATAGTTTCCTTGGAAATTTATAGGAGACCAGTAACAATGTGCATAGTGATGTTGTCTCACTTTTATTATGGTATGGGTAGTGGTTGTAATACCACATTATGAAATTTTCACTCTACATTCACTTTATAACAAACTTAGAACCTTATTGTGTAGTCTAAAATCTCCAATTTCATGTTATCCAACCAATAATGATCCCAAATTTCTCTATACATCATAGTAATTCCAGGATGTATAGAGGATTTAGAACTATGAGCTCCATACATTAGCCCCTTTATTATTTTTGTAATAAATAGAACACATAGTCTTATATGAAATTTCAGTATAAATTTTTATCAATATTGAACTTAACAAACTTCCCATAATTCACAGCCTCGAACTTATTCAGTTACTATAACTACCCATACTTTACATACATTTTTATTACTTCATAATTGAAGCATACTTAGTACAACATATAACAAAAAACACAAAAGGATCATATAGGTATAGTTTCTTTAGAAACTGGGAAACATAAACAACTGGTTCATAAATCTTCTATAGTGTCTCTCATTTATTTCATCATATCTAGGGGCCCTTTAAGCTTATTATACTTAATATCCTTATTCCTGACTTGGGGAAAAGAAAAAAATATAGAAGGGTGAGCTCAAATTATCAGTAAGGGTAAATAAAGGTAATCATAACATTTTGAAAATCATAACCTGAAAAAGAGATCAAAATATCTTAACATGGGATAAATCATGGAAGTGAAAATGAAATCCCCATAATCATAACATAAAACTTGAAACTTTGTGGCATGCACACATAATCATAGAGAATCATTTCTTGTTAGTCATGACTCATTGACACGACTATCTTAGCGGACAAAGTCCATTTCTGAACCGAGTTCACTCCTCGTTTCAGTTCTGTATCACTGAACCGGAATGACCTTCCATTCCAGCCCTATCTATCTCAGGAGATATAAATCTTTACCCAATGCATTGGAGGTAGATATAGGTACACTCATCTCATAATGAATCCTTTCTTATGTGTGCCACATAATCATAAATCATACATCATCGCATAACACATGTAATAAAAATTGGATTCTTGAAACATCATGACATCATAAAACAAATCATATAAGGTAAAAAGCTTCATAAAAATAATTCCATCACAACATAATCAAATCAATGTAATAATAGGGATAAAAACAGAACCCTATATTATCTTAGATGGAAAATAATTTTGATAAAACATTTGAACTCCATTCTTGAGGAAAATATCCTTTCTACTTAAAAAACATTTTATTTTCTTAACATGTCATATAATTTTAAACTAAAAAAAGTTAATTAAAAATAAACTTGAAAACTTGTAAAGGAAGCTTCATTGAAATAATGTTTTATGAATCCATTTATGCCGTATATGTTAAAAAAACATTCTTCTCGTACTTTGGCCGAAAAGTCAAAAAATACCTCGTACGACAAAAGATTCCTTTCATATTGTTTACTAAAAAAATACCGAAGGGTAAAATTGGATTTAAACAATTGTAGAAGGATATGAATAATATTACATATTTAAGGAACATGGATGTGGATGATAAATGCAACCCAGTAAATACCAAAGTATAATCAATCTCGGATAAAAATGAGATTGTGATATTTTCCCTTACCTTAAGTCTGATTTGACTCGTACGTGTCCAAAGATCCTGTATAATGATTTAAATAATGATATTGACTTATTCCAGAATCATAATTATTGATATGATATCATATATGGTCATATTCTTAACTTCTTATTTGTAATATTTCATTGTCACTTGTTATTCGGGTCTTTATTGCTTTTTGTTCTTATGCATGTTTTGCCGAATAAATTCTTATTATTTTTGTTAGGTTATAGATACCTTATATCTAGAATAATATTAGTGAAAAATATATCATATTTATTCATTCAATTCATTTATAAAATTACTATGTAATGAAGATCATGTAGAACGAGTCGCATCACATCGTGGAGACGGTAGGCCATATGTACCCACGAGTGATGATATTGTTCCCATGATTGTGGAATTGTATTGAATTTTATTTATACTATTTCAGTATCAATATAACTTTAGAATAATCATATACAGTTACTCATTATATCATTATACCCATCCAAGTAAGGTGGTGGTGGAAAATATATTTCACCACGGCGTGGAGACGGTATTCCGTACGTACGCACGCGCGGTGATCTCATTTTCCGTAGGATGGATAGAAGTTGAAATAGTTTTGTTTCATATTTTTAATAACATATCAGTATGTAATTAATACTGATGTTATTACCTTATCATTAAACAACTAATGAAAAGAATTTGAAGAAGAATGAAATTGAAAACGATCGATAGTGGATATTACCTCTTTCTGTCACGCCTCTTTGATTCCTCCACTTAGTGCACTAAGATAGGTTTTTGAATAAGACCATGGCTTCTAGGATTTTTCTAGGGAACTGGAAAAAGGATTTTGGCAGGGTTTGGCCCCGCTTGAATGCTCAAATTGGTGTGAGGAGGAGAGGGAGGAGGTGCCCTTTTATAACGGAGGAGAGGGGCACCTTAGGAATATCTCAAAATATTATTTTATATTAAAGTAAAATTCGGTTTATAATGGTTCCAAAGGGTCTTATTTCAAATATAAAGTGGGGATGGGTCGAAATCCTTTCATCCAATAGGATTTAGACAAGTTTAGGTAATTATTTTAACCTTATCAATTAGATTTAACTCTAAGTTAAAAAAATTATCTTTTACCGTGTCTTTTTGTTTTCTTAAACTATAGGGTTAATAAACTTACAATAACATGCCAAACGAACCCCAAGATGTTTATTATTAATATATATATCTTTATCTAAGTCATTTGGCCAAACCATTGATTTTTAGGAATTAAATAACAATTAATAATATAATATTCGTTTTAAAAACTAATTGTTGTCAATTTTTGACATTATTTGGTACATGCTTTTTATGAAATTAATAACAGAATGATAAGTTAGAACCAAGTTGCGTAAATCAACACTAACATGTCATATTCACCTAGAAAATTAGTGGAATTCATAAAAAGTCTCAAATTACATTTATTTGGGCATTTATAACATCAATTATGCTAATATTTTCTAAATAAGGTAATTACTGCATCATCGTTGAGTGATAAATAAATTAAATTATTTAAAGTCTAAAAATTATAAATAAAATACCATTATGTAGGAAATATTATTAGCTTTTTAATTAATATTTATAATCGAATTTATCTTATGTATTACCTTATATTAAAAATGTTTTAGTTATTAAACAATGATTTTAACTATTTTAACTATTCTTAATATTAAATGTCCTAATCTATTCTAAGTGGACCTAAATGGTTGTTTTTGGTCGAAGTACACTCATCCAATAGAATTAGGACATGTTTTAGGGTAATAGTAATATCATTTTTTACCTTTAATTACCCTATTTACTATTAACCGTGGTAAAAAAAAGTAAAAAGTTACTATTCACCAAAAAAAATTATTTTCATCTCATTGAACCACATTTTACTTATTGATATCAACCGTGACTGTCGGATTTTTGAAATTTCATTCACAGAAGCGGTAAAATTACGTTTTATGAAAAATTCATTTTTTTAACTACCACTTAGTGATTTCACTATTCACCAAAAATTGAATGTTTTCAGAAAAATACCAAAATTTCACCCTAGGATAATTTCGGTATTCCGAATCCAAAAATGAAGACCATTTTGAAAGATAAAATTTATAAAATTTCAAAAAGTGGTTATCACTATTTATAAGGGCTATTTCATATAATATTTTAATAGCATATCATTGTTTAGTGAAAACTCGGTATTGCGTACTACGCAAGCTATCGAGGAAGGTCGCGATTGCGTGTAAAGCAATCCAAGCTAGTGTTGTGTGTAGTGAAAGATTCCTTTGCGTATAACATAATTCATAAAAAGAAAATATTTCTCATAAAAGTCTCGGGTGTTACATTCTACCCCCGTTAAAATGAATTTCGCTCTTGAAATTCTTCACTTTGTAACAAACGGATGAGGATACCTCTCCCGCATCATATCCTCAAGCTCCCATGTAGCTTCTTCTAAATGGTGGTTCCTCAATAAAACTTTCACCTCGCGAGTGGTCTTGTTTCATAGAACATTTTCACTACGATCCAGAATCTCTGTCAACCGTTCTTCTTAAGAAAGATCTTTCTCCAGTGGTACAACTTCTGAGCTGAGTACATGTGAAGGATTAGGTATGTACTTTCTCAGGAGCGATACATGGAACACATCATGAACATGAGAGAGATTCTGTGGAAGCGTCAATCGGTAAGCTACCTTCCCAACACGATCCAGTATTTCGAAAGGACCGATATACCTAGGGCTTAACTTTCCCATCTTCCCAAATCTCATTACTGTTTTCCAGGGAGATATTCATAAAAACACATTATCGACCACTTCAAACTCTAGGTCTCTTCTTCGGTTATCGGCATAACTTTTTTGTTGACTATGAGCTTCTCTTATGTGTTGTTGAATAGATCGGACCTTTTCTGCCATCACATCAACAAGATCAGGTCTTAATAGCTTTCTTTCTCCAACTTCATCCCAACAAGTTGGGGTTTTGCATTTTTTCCATAGATAGCTTCATAAAGAACCATCTAAATACTGGAGTGAAAGCTATTATTATATGAAAATTCCACCAATGGTAGGTGTTGATCCCAATAACCTTTGAAATCCATAGAGCAAGCTCTTGACATATCTTCTAGAGTTTGAATTGTCCTCTCAGACTGACCGTCTGTCTGAGGATGATAAGCAGTGCTGAAACTCAACTCTGTATCTAGAGTATGCTGAAGACTTCGCCAAAACATCGAGGTAATCCTCAGATCCCGATCAGATATAATGGAATGTGGTACTCTGTGCAATATTACAACTTCCTTTACATATATCTTGGAAAGCTGATCAAGAGAGAAATCCTCTCTTATAGCAATGAAGTGTGCCGACTTCGTAAGACGATCAACTATAACCCAGATAGCATTATTGCCTTTGGATGTTTTAGGAAGTCCAGTGACAAATTCCATAGTGATGTTTTCCCATTTCCATTCGGGTATGGGTAATGGTTGTAACATCCACTTGGACTTCTGTCTCTCAGCTTTAACTTGCTGACAAACTAAGCATCGAGAGACGTATTTAGCAACATCTCTTTTCATTCCATCCCACCAGAAGTACTCTTTCAGGTCCCTATACATCTTCATGATTCCTGGATGAATAATGAATGAATAACTATGAGCCTCATCCAGCAGATCCTTCTTTAATTCTGGGATGGGAGGAACACAAACCCAATTCCTGAATCTTATTATCCCATCACAATCAAAGTGGAATTCAGGAACATTTCTCACCTACTTTTGTAACTCTACATCTTCTTTCTGCACCTCTTTAATCTTCACATGCATAGATGGTTGAACATTCATTTGAAAAAGATAAGATTTTTCCCCTTCCATTATGATACCAAGATCCATCCTTTGTAAATCCATAAATATTGGATCTTTTGAGATCCTCATCATTTATAAGCTAGCATGGTCTTGTCGACTTAATGCATCAGCCTCCTTGTTCACTTTCCTAGGGTGGTAATGAATTGAGTAGTCCTAATCTTTAATCAACTCCAACCATCTTCTATGGCGCATATTCAGCTCCTTTTGTGTGAAAATATACTTCAAACTTTTATGATCAGTATAAATACCACACCTTTCGCCATAAAGATAATGCCTCCAAATATTTAATGCAAATATTACTGCAGCTAGCTCCAAATCATGAGTTGGGTAATTTTGCTCATGGATTTTCAACTGTCATGAGGCATAAGCAATCACCATATCATTTTGCATAAGAACACACCCCAGTCCCTTCTTGGATGCATCACTGAATATCACAAACCCTTATCCATTACAAGGCAGTATGAGAACACGTTCACTGGATAGCCTTATTTTCAACTCCTTGAAATTCTCTTCACATTCCTCCATCCACACAAACTTAACTCCTTTTCGAGTCAACCTGGTGAGTGGATTTGATAACCTCGAAAAATATTTCACAAAACGTCGATAATATCCAGCCAGACCAAGAAAACTTCGTATCTCAATTACTGTTGTTGGTCTCGACCACCTTTCGATAACCTCTGTTTTTGCTAGATCCACATATATCCCCTCTTTTGAGATTATGTGACCCAGAAATGAAACTTTTTGAAGCCAAAATTCACACTTGGTAAATTTGGCATATAGCTTCTCCTTTCTCAGGGTCTTCAATACAATTATCAAGTGATCTTCATGTTCTTCCTTACTCTTTGAATAGACACGAATATCGTCTATAATGACTACCACAATCTGATCAAGATAGTCTCTAAATACTCTATTCATCAGATTCATGGAGATAGCAGTGGCATTAGTAAGACCAAATGGAATCACTATAAATTCATAGTGTCCATACCTTGTACGGAAAGTCGTCTTTGGTATATCCTCCCTTTTTACCCTTAATTGATGATAACCTGAACGAAGAACAATCTTGGAAAATTATTGAGCTCCACGTAGTTGATCAAATAAGTCATCGATGCGCAGGAGAGGATATTTTTCCTTGATAGTGATCTTGTTAAGTTCTTGATAATCAATGCAGAGTCGCATTGATCCATCTTTCTTCTTAACAAACAGAACAGGTGCTCCCCAAGGTGACAGACTAGGGCGTTTGAATCCTTTTTCAAGATTCTCTTGAATTTGCTTCTTCAATTCCTGCAACTCAATTGGGGCCATTTTATAAGGTGTCCTTGAAATAGGTGTAGCACCTGGTACGAGTTCTATTGAAAACTCAACTTCACGATTTGGTGGAAGACCTAGAAATTCCTCTGGAAAGACATCATCAAACTCTTGTACAATGAGCATATTCTTAATTTTGAGTTTCTCTCCAACCATTTGAGATAAATAACCTTCATTTAGTGGAATCAAGACCCATAAGATGGAATAAATTTCCACTGGAACGTTATGTTCATCCTTGCATCGATAGATGATCATAGATTGATCTGGAATAGGAAATGTGACTTCCCTTCTTTGGAAATCGATATGAGCTACATATAAATAATGTCAATCCATGCCAAGAATCACATCAAATTCCACTATAGGAAGGATCACAAGATTTGCAGGAAGAACATTCCCACAAACATCAATTGGAGAAGAATTATAAACTTTTGATGCAACCTTTGTGCCAATAGGAGTTGTCACAGCTAACTCAACATCTAATTGTTGAGGTAAAGTGGTGATATCCTTAGAAAATTCATCAGAAATAAAAGAGTGGGTGGATCCAGAATCAAATAAAACATTTACTACTTTAGAGTGGATGGTAAGTGTACCTTTCACCACATCGTTATCATACTCCACATTGCTGATAGGAATTGCATGTGACTTTCCTTTGTCTTTATCCTTAAGAGTTTGTCAACGTCGATCATCATCAGCAACCCTTGGATTAGGGCATTGATTAGCATAATGCCCCAATTCTATGCACTTGAAACATTGAAGAGTAGGAGGTTCATTCTGTGTAGCCTTTTCTTTGTTCGCATCACTAGACATCTTCTTCCCATCATTGCGGAATTCAAATGCCCGATGACCTTCATTTCCACAATTGAAACATTTACTTGTCCCTTTAAGAAAATTCCCTCCATGTTTCTTTCCACACTTTGAGCATAAGGAAAAATTCATCTTCTTTTCAATGTGGTCTTTATATTTCCCTTTTAATTCCATTTTCCTCTTCTTATCAAACCCATATGACTGATGGGTTACTCCAATTTCCATCTCAACCTTGAGAGCACATCAAACAATTTCCTCGTAGCTATTGAAGTCCCTTATGGTTAACGCCCTTCGAAGACTTGGTTTTAAGCCACTAAAGAATTGATCGATCTTACTCTCAGGTTGGATAACAATTCCAGAAGTGTACCTTGTAAGTCTTGTAAAATTTTCTTCGTATGTACCAACAGATTCATCATCCTTTTGCTTCAATTCAAGAAACTCTTTCTCCATCATAGTTCGAAGAATATGAGGGAAGTACTTATTGAAAAATAAGTTTTGAACTCGTACCATTCCATGGACTCAATTTCATCTCTTGGCCTCGTATTCTTGATAAGATTCCACCATTGATCAGCTTCTCCTTCCAAACGATATACCGCTAAGATGACTTTATCATGTTCAGAACATTGATGAATTGAAAATATCATTTCAGTTGTACTAATCCATTTTTCAGCCACTAATGGATCAGTTGAACTGCTGGATGAAGGCGGTCACTACCTCATGAAAAATTCAACAGAATGTTGTTCCTTCCTTTGCTCGTTTGGAAGTCCTGCATGATTCATAGCTTGAGAAAGTTGTTTGAGCATGGCTACAATATTTTTCATTCCAGCTCCCATATCATTTGGTAGCTCAGGGGGACAATCATTGCATTGCCTGTTGCATTCCGCATTAACACGGTTCCTTCGGGATCCATCCATTGACTAAAACCAAGAAGAATAGTGTGAGAAATACTAATTATAATAATAAAACCACATAATCAAGAATAAACTTTCACACTTAAGGTCTTATCATAGGTTCTTCATGGCCATTTCTAAAACACTAAGATTGTTCTATGATTAGATATATCCTTAGGGTTCTTACTAAGGCTTTCACATCCTAGTTTCCAAAGGTTGACTATACCTTTCCTCTGATACCAACTATAATGACCCATACTTTACATACATTTTTATTACTTCATAATTGAGGCATACTTAGTACAACATATAACAAAAACCACAAAAGGACCGTATAGGTATAGTGTCTTCAGAAACTGGGAAACATAAACAACTGTTTCATAAATCTTCTACAGTATCTCCCATTTATTTAATCATATCTAGGGGCCCTTTAAGCGTTTTATACTTAATATCCTTCTTCCTGACCTGGGGAAAAGAAAAACATATAAAAGGGTGAGCTCAAATGCTCAGTAAGGGTAAATAAAGGTAATCATAACATTTTGAAAATCATAACCTTCAAAAGAGATCATAATATCTTAATATGGGATAAGTCATGGAAGTGAAAATGAAATCCTCATAATCATAACATAAAACTTTAAACATTGTGGCATGTACACATAATCATAGAGAATCATTTCTTGTTATTCATGACTCGTTTCCAAAACTATCTTAGTGGACAATGTCCATTTCTGAACCGAGTTTACTCCTCGTTTCAGTCCTGTATCACTGAACCGGAATGACCTTCCATTTCATCCGAGTCTATCTCATGAGATATAAATCTTTACCCAATGCATTGGAGGGAGATATAGGTCCCACCCATCTCATAATGAATCCTTTATTATGTGTGCCACATAATCATAAATCATACATCATCGCATAACACATGTAATAAAAATGGGATTCTTGAAACATCATGATATCATAAAACAAATCATATAAGGTCAAAAACTTCATAAAAATACTTCCATCACAACATAATCAAATCAATGTAATAATAGGGATAAAAACAGAACCCTATATTATCTTAGATGGAAAATAATTTTGATAAAACATTTGAACTCCATTCTTGAGGAAAATATCATTTCTAATTCAAAAACATTTTCCTATCTTAACATGTCATATAATTTAAAACTAAAAGAAGTTAATTAAAAATAAACTTGAAAACATGTAAAGGAAGCTTCATTGAAATAATGTTTTATGAATCCATTTATGCCGTATAAGTTAAAAAACATTCTTCTCGTACTTTGGCTGAAAAGTCAAAAAGTACCTCATACGACAAAAGATTCTTTTCATATTGTTTACTAAAAACATACCGAAGGGTAAAATTGTATTTAAAAAATTGTAGGAGGATATGAATAATATTACATATTGAAGGAAGATGGATGTGGATGATAAATACACCCCAGTAAATACCAAAGTATAATCAATCTCGGATAAAAATGAGATTGTGATATTTTCCCTTACCTTAAGTCCGATTTGATTCGTACGTGTCCGAAGATCCTGTATAATGATTTAAATAATGTTATGGCTTATTCCAGAATCATAATTATTGATATTATATCATATATGGTCATATTCTTAGCTTCTTATTAGTAATATTTCATTGTCACTTGTTATTCAGGTCTTTATTGCGTTTTGTTCTTATGCATGTTTTGCTGAATAAATTCTTATTCTTCTTGTTAGGTTATAGATACCTTATATCTAGAATTTTACTAGTCTAAAATATATCATATTTATTCATTCAATTCATTTATATAATTACTATTTAATGAAGATCATGTAGAACGAGTCGCATCACATTGTGGAGACGGTAGGCCGTACGTATGCACGAGTGATGATATCATTCCCATGATTGTGGAATTGTATTGAAGTGTATTTATACTATTTCAGTATCAATATAACATTACAATAATCATATATAGTTACTCATTATACCATTATTCCCATCCATGTAAGGTGGTGGTGGAAAATAGATTACACCAAGGCGTGGAGACGGTATTCCGTACGTACGCACGCGCGGTGATTTCATTTTTCGTAGGATGGATAGATGGTGAAATAGGGTTGTTTCATATTTTTAATAACATATCAGTATGTAATTAATATTGATTTTATTATCGTATCATGAAACAACTAAAGAAGAATAAGTAGAAGAAGAAAGAAATTGAAAAAGATCGGTAGTGGATATTACCTCTTTTTGACACGCCTCTTGGAATCCTCCACTTAGGGCACTATGATTGGTTTTTGAAGAAGACCGTAACCTCTAGGATTATTATAGGGAAGTGTAAAAGGGATTTTGGTAGGGTTTGGCCGAGCTTGAATGCTCAAATTGGTGTCAGGAGGAGAGGGAGGAGGTTCCCTTTTATAAGGGAGGAGAGGGGCACCTTAAGAATATCTCAAAATATTATTTTATATTAAAGTCAAATTCGGTTTATAATGGTTCAAAATGGTATTATATAGAATCTAAAGTGGGTATGGGTCGAAATCCTCTCATCCAATATGATTTAGACAAGTTTAGGTAATTATTGTAACCTTATCAATTATATTTAACTCTAAGTTAAATAATTTAACTTTTACCGTGTGTTTTTGTTTTCTTAAACTATATGGTTAATAAACATATAATAACATGCCAAAAGAACTCCAAGTTGTTTAATATTAATATATATATCCTTATCTAAGTAATTTGGCCGAACCTTAGATTTTTATGAATTAAATAACAATTAATAATATAATATTCGTTTTAAAAACTAATTGTTCTCAATTTTGACATTATTTGGTACATGATTTTTATGAAATTTATAACAGAATGATAAGTTCGAAACAAGTTACTTAAATCAACACTAACAAGTTTTAATAATATAGAAAATTATTGGAATTCATAAAAAGTCTCAAATTACATTTATTTGGGCATTTATAACATCAATTATGCTAATATTTTCGTAATAAGGTAATTACTGCATCATCGTTGAGTGATAAATAAATTAATATATTTAAAGTCTAAAAATTATAAATAAAATACCATTATGTAGGAAATATTATTATCTTTCTAATGAATATTTATAATCTAATTTATCTTATGTATATCCTTATATTAAAAATGTTTTAGTTATTTAACATTGATTTTAACTATTTTAACTATTCTTTAAATAAAATAATATTAAATGTCCTAATCTAATCCAAGGGTACCTAAATGGTCATATTATATTCATAAGGTTTTTTTTGGTCGAATTACACTAATCCAATAGAATTAGGACATGTTTAGGGTAATAGTAATAACATTTTTACTTTTAATTACCCTATTTACTATTAACCGCGGTAAAAAAAAGTAAAAAGTTACTATTCACCAAAAAACTATTTTCATCTCATTGAAACACATTTTACTTACTGATATCAACCTTGTATGTTGGATTTTCGAAATTCCATTCACAGAAGAGGTAAAATTACGTTTTATGAAAAATTCATTTTTTTATCTACAATTTAGTGGTTTCACTATTCACCAAAAATTGAATGTTTTCAGAAAAATACCAAAATTTCACCCTAGGATAATTTCAGTATTCCGAATCCAAAAATGAAGTCCATTTTGAATGATAAAATTTATAAAATTTCAAAAAGTTGTTATTACTATTCATAACGGCTATTTCATATAATATTTTAATAGCATATCGTTGTTTAGTGAAAACTCGGTATTGCGTACAACGCAAGCTATCGAGGAAGGTCGCGATTGCGTGTAAATCAAGCCAAGCTAGTGTTGTGTGTCGTGAAATATTTCTTTCCGTATAACATAATTCATAAAAAGAAAATATTTCTCATAAAAATCTCGGGTGTTACAGTAACAAAGGATTTTAGTTATGATATTTCTTGATATTCTCTAGTAATGATGGTTAAGAATTCATTTGGGAAAGGTTTGATGATTTCTATTCCTTTAAAAATTCCATTCTAGTTTCACTAGGTATTGGATCAAGTTATCTCCAAGAATACTCATCATTTCTATCACAACAAGGTCTTTCCTTCTTAATTCATCAGTGACATTTTTTTCTCTATTGGGATGATAATTAATTAAACAATCATAGCCTTTAAGAAGGTCCAACCCTCTCCTCTTATCCATATTCAATTCCTCTTGTGAAAAAATATAATTTTAACATTGATGGTTTTTTATATATCACATTTCTAATAATAATTATAGTTCCTCCATATCTACAGAGAAAAAAACTGCATCCATCTCCGAATCATGAATAAGATATTTCCGTTCATGATTCTTCAACTATCTAGGTTCATAGGAAATCACCTTGTCATTCTATATGATGATTAACCCAAAACCATTAATATACACATCACTAAAAATAATGAATCCTTATATGATATATGGTAGAGTAAACAATGGGACAATAACAAATATCTTCTTCACCTCTTAGATACATTATTCACATTTTTTTCCAGATAAACTTGACCCCTTTTGGAGTTAACATGGTTAATGGGATATAAAGTCCTGAATCTTTTTCACGAACCTCCTATATTATCCCACTAAAAAAAGGAATCTATGAAAAATAGTTACTATTGTAGGATGAGTCCACTCCTAAAAAACATTTGTCTTGATAGGTTCAACATTGATTCCTTCATTGGTTACAATGTGTCCTAAAACAATTATTGTAAGAAAAATTCTAATTTTATAAACTTTTCATATAACCTATTATTCTTTATAGTTTTTCATTATAACCCCACGATGATCCTTAATCTCCTCGAGACTTTTGGAATATATCAGAATATCAGCAATAAAAAATACCACAATGTATTCAAGGTAGTCTTTAAAGACTCTAAACATCAAACACATAAACAAAGTAAGAGATTTACTCAAGATGAAAGTCTTAACAACAAACTCATAATCCTCATATATTGATCAAAATTTGTCCTTTTAAATATCTTCTTTCATCACTATCAATTGATGATTACCAGGATGAAGATCAATCTTGGAGAAGAATTGATCCCCACAAATCTGGTCAAATAAGTCATCAATTCTTGGAAGAGGATACTTATTATTAAATGTGATCTCATTATGTTCTCTATAATCAATGTGTAATAGCAATTATACTTCCTACTTCTTTACAAAGATAACATGTTCTTCTTAAGGAAATTCACAGGGTTAGATAAACCACTTATCAAACAGATTTTGTAGTTGTTTTCTTAATTCTTCCAGCCCCACATTTACCATTCAAATGGGGTTTTTAGTATCATATGAGATCTAGGTATGGATTAAAAATTATAACATTACCTCTGTTTTTTGGGGGAGACCCAGGTAACTCCTCAGTAAATTTGTCAATGTATACTTAAATGATGGGGACATTCTCTATGAATATACAAAAAAATTTTAATTCTTATTCACTGATCACCTCCCTGAAGAAGGATATAAGAAGTACTTTTTGAAAAATCTCAAGTTGAGATAACTCTTATAACAATATAACTATAGGTCGTCTATTCTAGACTACAAGTATTTCCTTACTTTTACATTTTTTCTTATCATTATACTTTGAGATCCAATCTATCATTAGTATAATATTGATTCCAACAAGGGAATGTCTACTAAATTTTCTATATGATTTTTCTCAATAATGTAAATACTAGGGTTTATAAACACTATTGGTTCGTGGATAATCCCTCCAGTAGTCATGACTGATATCCTTACTTTTAGAATTTTAGTGATTGATTCTATATTCTTTTCAATCTTGGAGTAAATAAAGGAATGCATAGAAACAAAACCAAACAATTTACTTTCTATATTTAAGAGAATAATAAGTGTACCTCCCACACCATCATTTGGAACATCAAATTAAGACACAATGATAGAAAAAGAAGGACCTTGCTCCCCTAGCCTATGCTGAGGCTGATGGTGATTTATCTCCACATCCCTCATATTCGGATAGTGATTGAAAATGTTCCCATGTTTTACACAAGTGAAAAATTATACTTAAGGTAGGGCCTGCACCATATTATCCTTATCTATAGTTGTCATAGTTTCGGATGGATATATTATTCTTTAGATTAGGTGTTAGTACACAAAAGAATCTATCATCCTTCCCATTTATATCCATGAAAATTATAGAGGTGTAATGTGAATTCCTTGTGAATTTAATCTCATATCTTCCCATAGATTCATTCTCCTTCTACATTAGATTGAGAAATTACTTCCCCTTTTGCAATCTTAATTGATGATTGAAATACTTATTGAAGAATATACCTGTATACTCTTCCCACTCTATAGCATCAATATCCCCTCTTAGCCTCATGTTTTTAACAGTCTCCCACCAATGATCAGCTTCTCCCTCTAAAAGATAAATAGTCTTGCTGACATTCTATTATTTTGACAAACAGAGTACAGAATGGAATTTTTCGAGAGAGCTTATCCATTGTTCATCAATAAATAGGTCAGTAATCCACTTAATTTTGATAGTCATTGATACATAAAGAAGTCAATAGAATTTTGTTCCCTACTTTGTTAAATTCGTCTCTCTGCATGATTCAAATTATTTCCTATAACTTGAGTTAGTTTATTTATCACATTCATGAATGTTTCCACTATAGCTTCCGCCAAGGGTCCATCAATTCATGGTCTATTGCAGTCACCATCTCTACAGTTCCTCCTATCTCTCTCCATTTTCTATTATATAAAGTGTTATTGAGAATCTTGTTTCATATAAGAATATTATAACTCTAAATGATTTTAATTTCTTATAACATATTTCTCAACACACATTATTCATTATCAACAATTACTTTTTTTAGAAATCCTTCATAACTGTTCATGGAAATATTGTGACTAACCAAACAAATCCCCCCCAAGAGTGTCAAACAAGTAGTGCAACAAGACCCATTATTGTGCACCAATTCCCATTCATTTCTATATCAAAGTGTTGTTTTTAGGTTTTACCCCAAGATACATTTGTTCCAGATCCACATCCACATGTTCATATCTATAAAAGGATTTATTTGTTTTAAAACCACTCACATAATATTTCACCAAAATAACAAGATGTTTTCAAATATCTAAAATTTTATGTATGTTTATTACTAATGTATTTAAATTCTAATTTCCAAAAATAACTAAAATATCCTTTGATACCAAATATGGAATCATGCATTTTAATTCTGAAAAAATTCATTACATTATATATAATGAGGATATTTAATGATTAGTGTCTTTGAAATCATGTAATTCATACATGAAAACATGAAAAATGTATTATAATAAACATTAAATTCATCTTCATTTGTTCCTCCTATGTGAAATTAATCTAACTCATAACCTGGGGACATACATCCAAGTAATGGGTGAGCATAAAGCTCGGTAAGGGAAAACATAGAAAACAATTTACTAGTGAACTTGAGATATATCAATAAGAACATGAGGAATTTTATAATGGTATGAGAAAGAGGACAATAATAAAAATATTAACTTGAATAATAACCAGAAAATGTTTCGAAATCATTTAATTTAAACATTTATATGCATATCACTATGGTTCATCACCACGGTGTCATAAAAATTACCAAGGTTATTCACCGAGGTATCGTAAAAGTTGACATCATTATATATTAATACATTTTACAATACATTAGAAATGTATTAGAGATAAGAATTAATATTTATTTATTTTCATGTTATAAACATACATAATAATAAAAAATATCATAAATAACCCATATATAAAAAATGAAATGGGGTTCATATCAAAATCAGGACGTTTTAAAAGGTGTTTAAAAACTTGAACATTCTGTCATTTATAAGGCACGAAAAAATAATGATGGTTTTTTGTATATAGATTACAGAATCAGATAAATAATTATTTTATCTTTATTAATACCCTTGTAAATTAAAGAGGTTTGTGCATTCATATAATGAAAATAAAATAATTTCTTGATAAAAATAGAGAAGTTGAGAATTCTCTTACATTGAAGAGTATCTTCTAAACCTCTACGATCAAGACCATGGGAGCATGAGGACAACTTGGGAGGACTCATTTGGAGGTAATAACATTATATATTATATGTGTATGATTTATGAATTAAATTAAATTGATTAATGGGTTGGAATTTATAGAAAAAAGAGAGAGTTTGTTTATTAATTTCTGATGACACCTCATTAGTATTATTTGAAAAAGCATGGGCATGACCATTGTGTTTTCCCATGATATTGGAAACATGGGAAATGTCATATAATATATTAATCTTAATGAGTCTACCATAATTATTATAAAATTATTACAATATCAATGACATCATTAAACATATCGAAAACTAAAAATTGTAAATTTATTGTTCACCAAAAAAAATATTTATTAAAATTAGCATAAATTCACTATAACCTAATATCAATGCTATAAATTCAAAAATGACATTTATTTTATTTTAATAAGTCATTAAATATGAAAAATTTAAAATTTAACTAAAAAATACATAATTATTAAATATTATAGAGGACAAAAAATGTATAGTAACAGGTATAGAAATTTATATGACATTTGAAAAAAAAATGTAATTATATAATTATTTTTAATTAAAAAATGTGTTTTTATAACACAATTTATTTATAATAAATATTATTAATTAATCATTATTTTAATTTGGAAATTTATTAATTTGTTAAAAGTACTATTTTTAACTGAAAAATCAATATATCAAATTCTTTCTCAATATTTACTCAAAATAGATCTTAAAACAGAAATGACGAAAGAACAATGTTATTTAAAAAAAGAGATTAAATTTTATGTAACTAAGGACATTATAAATTACCCCTTAAGAACAAACATATGTACTAAGGGTAATGTGTTTAATTTTTATATACTCCTGGGGTAGCTCGGATAACATCACTCTTGTGGAAATCTTCACAAACTTGAACTCCTCCTATAGGCAAATCTGCTCAAGCTTAACATGTAGAAGCATAGCATGGTATTGGTCAAGAGAAAATCACAGTGACACTAAATCATTCCCAATAACTGAAAAATGGTCTTCGTATGGCCCGATTCTACTAGATATTTTCATTGACACTTCTTCATTCATTAATTAACCATTATCATTTCTATTTAAAATCACTAATCACAACATTAAGAGTGTATCTTCCAATTTTCATATTGATAAAATGTTTGTATTAACCAATATTCATATTAACCAATGGTCATAATTGACCAATGGTCATATAATGGTCAGAGTCCAATTGTCTCATTTCAATTATAATCACTTCATTAATAAAATGATATAGTTATTTTAGTAAAAAATATTATAACTCACATTTTCATGAAACAATTATAACTATAAAATTTCAAGTCGTTACATGCCTTGTATATTTATTTAATTTTTTTATTATGTTTTATATTTGATCATCCTAGTGGGAATCTAATTATTAGGTATTATCATGTCCATGAGTCTAAATGAAACATTTCATTTTTTACAGCATGTTTGTTTGTTTATTTCAATATACTTTGATGTTTATGAATCTGTATGTTCTTGGTTTTTTCCCGCTATTATTTCACTCTATTATGAGGATATTCTACTACCATGGAATCACTCAAAACCTAAAATCTAGTCAGTAAAATTTTTAATATGAGGAGGTGCACTTGAGGCCTTGTTGTGAGCTATATTAAGATATATTTCGTGTGAACATTGGATGATTCATGATAAAATGGAATCCAAGGGTGTATTTTTTTCATTGTATAGAAATTTGGGGAATGGTAGATATGAGATCTATGAATTTCTCAAAAAACGTCATGAACCTCATATTGGAGCATTCCAAAAACGTTTATGATAAAGATTCATACTTTCCAAGGTGATTGGATTGTCATTTATAGTTTTTTATTTTATAGTTTAATGATTTCACATAGTTTGATGCATTCGGATTTTGGGATGTATAGTTTATTGATGGATTTTGGATCTTGGTCCATAGTGGTAAGAGAAGTATTTATGCATCATATTTGGAAGTTATGATTAACATTACATGCACCAGTGTGTGTAATTTATTTTATGATATACTTTTTGTAGTTTAAAATGTCGACAATAACCAGTATGACATTATCGCATACGGTTTCTTGGTGTTAATATAATCTACATAAAAATGGGAATTTTTCACTAATGATTTGTAATATATATCTTATAATGATTTATTATCTTGGGGTGGAAATGTATGCCCATAAATGATGCATATATGGAGACTCATAGTGATTTAAGGTATTTTTTGGATTCCCTAAGTGGGTTTTCTAGGTTGGAATTTGGATGGATTGGGATTTTGAGGTGATGTATTCAAGGTGTCAATGTTAGGTTAAGAGGGACATTTTGGATGGATTATTGTCCTTCATTCTTTTTTTTAATTTTTGGAGTCATGTTTATATTAGGTGTATGATCTTATGGTTTTGGAACAATGACCATATTGTGGTTTTTTATTTTGTTAGTCATGGCATGGGTGATATTCCCTGATTTTAAATAGGTGTGCCAAGGGAAATCTAACATGATTTGACTAACATGAGAGAGTAGAATGATTAGTTCATTAGGTGTATTAGTATAAGTTCATTGTGGTTTTACTCAATTGAACATGAGTCTAGTTGTATAGTCGGGTAGCATTGAAGTGTATTAGATTGTTGAATATCATTTTGGTCTTAGGGAATTTAAGTAGTGTATTCATGATGGAACTGTTGAGGTCAGAAGTTAACGGGCATTGTGAGGTAATCTATATGTTTTGGAGCACACCATTATTTTTGGGAAGATTTGATCTGAATATTATGTGTATTATTGATATTGAAAAATGTTTTTCTTATTGATCTAGGAACAAGTGGTGGTTGGTTTTTCAGGTTGGTGGTTAGGTGTGAGAAAATCTAGGTGAACAATATTGGGATACACTCTACATTGAAATGGAGTGAATTAGTATTGTTTCCATTTGTATTAAATATAATATCTTTAACCCTTTATCTCATTTACTAGTTAACATCATGATTCTATTTTTCACTTACCTATACTTCATTCAACATCACACACACAAAGTGGATATGATATTTACAAGGTCAACCTTTCAATAAGAAATTTCAATCATTGGTGTAACCTAAAATGTTCATGATCACATAAACCACTAGAAACAATTATGTGATCTATAAATGATAATGGAATATCGTTGAAATTCATATTGCACATTAGTCCACAAAAGTTCTTTGGAACTTCTTCATCTGTACTTCGCTACCAATTTGGACAATTCTTTCTATTCCTATGTTATAATTGTTAACACCACATTTTTTTCTTATTCTATATTACTTCCCTCTTCTCTTATCATATTATTTATTATTTTATAAGATATAAAGAACTTTTTTTTCATGTATTTGCATAAAAAAATAATATAATTATGATAATGTTAGATTCATTACTCATTATTCATGATACAAAATGTGTTCACATTGAATGATAGTGCCATTACTTCCCATTTTATTTCTATATCAACATCCTAAACACACACAGAAATATATATATATATATATACATATGATAATAAAATAATGTTGTATTTATTATCAACCTTTCATCTCATGAATATTATTCTTGTATTAAAACATAAGATCACTGCAAATCATGGAATTTATGCATCCGGACACCAGTTATTTTTAATTACCCATGTTTTAGTATAAATATAATAAATAACTAAAATCTAAATTGTTATGATAAAATTTTAATTCTTTCATGATCTCAATTAAATTGTTTCTCTACAAAATATATACAAATTCTACAATCATCGACCACAACATGATTTAGATCAAACCTTTCTCAAACCATCTTCCTATTGTTTACCAAAATGAATTTAAAATATTCAATTTGAAATTCCATTCAAAATTGTGACTTGTTTTGTAACAATAAAATTACCAAAAAACATATACTCAATATATCATGAAAATAATATATTTTATATTATATAAAAATGAACATCGTGTATTCATGGTTGTATGAAAGACATGTATTGGATGTGGTTCATATTCGTTCAGCCTTCATTGTGAAGTCAGTATCATGAAAAAATTTATAATAATATTTATTTTAATTTAATTCACATTCACATATAATATTATGAATTTTACTTATGCATCCAAAACCATTATGTGTTTATATCTTCTTCTTCGACTTAAAATAGGGATGAAAAACTCATATTTTGATATCCACCCTAGATTTTTTATACATCATGAATCGAATGCACTATAAAGTCCAATATATGGTGATTCACATTCATAGATCATTCATGTATGAAGTAAAAGTTCTTATTTAAATAATATCATACATATGGATTTTCATACATAGTATTCAGTATCCAAATTCTCTTGCATGGTAGAATTTTAATATGTGGATACCTTTATTTTAATCAAGCACACCAACTCATCTAATAAAATTTTGTTTCATTGTTCCCCTTAAATCAATATCCATATACATCTCATTTTTTCAAGATTCATCTGAAACAATATTGAGATAAATAAATCTATAGGGAACAATTTTCCATGCATTATATTATTTCCACTATTGATATTAGAGTCCATATTCCATCATGAAATCTCCAACCTCAACTCCATGTAGCTTCATGACATTATTCATGTGGAAACTCAACACAAAATTTATGGAATCTTGAAGATTATACTTATGGTAGATCATAAGTTCTTCATGAATCCGACCATCAATATCTAGTTCAAATGGCATTGATATTTTTGTGAATAATTCCAAAACAATTCCAATTTATTATAGAACAATTTAGTAATATAGATTACATTTATAATATTATAATGAATATTTGTAGAATTCATTTCAATATTTCATATGAAATAATTTGTTCTTTAAATAATATTGGATGCAATCATCATATGTATTCATCATAGATGTATATAAGAATGTTCTTTATAAATTCTATGTAGAACTCCTCAAATTTTCAAATAATAATGTCTTATTATATAAAATATCTACAATGGTTACAAATGTATGATCTTTATTTGTAATAAAAAAAAGACAAGATACTAGAAAATAACTCCTTCTAATATAATCAACACTTTATAACATATTATTAGCATACTTATAAATATCTCTTGTAGTTTTAATGATAATTAAATTATATATATATATATATAATAATAATAATTTCATTTTATTGTGTTTTCAATGACTTTTATTAGATTTAAAATTGTGAAGTTGTTGGTATTTAAATAGATTAAATGAACTCTTTAATGTAATGATAATGATTTTATTGATGGAATTGAGGGACAATTATTGAACTTTAGAAGGGTATGATTTAAAATTGATCATTTTTAGATATCAAGAATATGGAGTATAAAATTTATGTATAGAAATTATATTGGATAGAAAGGTTTATATTTAACACATGAGGGAACCACCATCCTACAGGTGGAGAGCCACAAGCCAGCTAGTGGATTTGGATAGTTTCAATCATGTAAAGAAATTCCATCAGCTAGCTAGTAGATGTCATAGGATAGCTAGTATGACATTGAAAAAACTGTAGAAGGATGGGAAGCCTATCGTCTACCCAATGGTAGCCAGTGGACACTTGCATGGTGTCATAAATCTAGTCAGAGTTCATAAATTTAGATGTCCCCAAATCTATTATTGGAAAATGTATTATTCTTAATAAATCCCATGGATTCAGAAATGTTCCTTAATCTCTTGAATGCTATAAATATAAGTCTTTGAAGAATTGAATGTTGATAAAATAAAGAAATAGTTAGTCAAAGATTCATCAATGATGAATATTTTGAAAATAATATGATATTACCATGACCATTATAGATTAAAACCCTAGTACAAAAATCTATTTGGATGTCATCCAAAATTATCTATTTATATCTCATCCTATATTTTTATATAATTTTGAGAGAAAAAAGAAAAAATTGTAATGTGGTTGTTCTAATAAAACATCTCTCTTCATTAATCTTCTTCTAAAATGGGTTCTCAATACCACTAAAGTGTGGGAGACTGGTGTTAACTAACAATTATGTAAGAGAGATGAGATTATTTCTAATAATTCAAAAAATAAATGGAGGATTGGTTAATTGTAAAAAATATTTAATTTTATGGTAGAAATGGTTTACATTATTTTCATTAAAATCTCAGAATTAATAATGTAACCCTTAAGCAATTGGGGTTGGAGATATAGGGTCTCATAAAGAGCATTAGATAAAATCCATTATAAAATAATATTTGATCTTTTTATTTCCTTATAAACTTTTATTTTAATCAACACAAACTAATCATATTATTATACACATCACATAATCTTTTGATTTCATCATCACTCAACTTAATTCTATTTTGATATTTTATATTATTTTTGTATGTTCATTTTCATTATTTTATTATAATCATATTTAATAAAATTGTTATACACTTTTGTTTTTTAAAAGTTATTACTCGATCAAATCAATATATCACCTAATTTTTTTAATTCTTATTTCTAAATTTAATAGATCATTTTATCATTTAATTTAAGTTATATATACTCTTTACTTTATTCGTTATCTTTCTAATTAACAATTTCAATTTAGTGTTTAATTTTTATACTTAAAATACACCCCCTATTCCTATCCTAACATTAAAAAAACATGGTATTAGATCTGTATTTTAATTATAAACCTTATATTTTTTAAATTATTATTATACAGGATGACATATTACTTATACTTAAAAATTTATCATGAGTGACATTATGTGGGACGATATCCATTCATTAATGGTTTTAGTTACTCTTATTAGAAATAAATGCTTGTATAACATTCCTTGAAGCATATATTATCATGATTATAAAGTGGTTATGCATGGATAAACTCTCTTAAATGAAAAGTAAGATAAAATTACTCACTAAAATAATGAATCCTTTGAGCTTAATGGAAGCCATTAATGGTCTCTGTTTTGGGCATTACCAAAATTAATTTACCATATTTCGAATCATAAAACCACCTATGAAATCATTCAACTCTTAAAATTCATACACATAATTACTATCATGTTAAAGATACAAGATTATATATATTTATAAAATACTTTAAAATCATTAGAATCTATCAAAATGAGTCAATTAAAGATATTTTTACTCATTTAACTGATATTTTCAATGGTATAAATTCAATTAGTGATGATTTTTTAACATAAACATTAGTTAAAATGATATTTTGGGTCATTCACAACTTTTGTACACCCATAATGATATGTCAATAAAAGAAGAAAATTGCATCAAGAATTATGACACTAGAAAAACTAATAGTCTCTCTCATGGCGTATAATATCACTATAAAGTGAAAATCTAATATATAAAAAATATAGGAAATCTAAATAATTCTAAAAATATATTTCCTTCAATGCAGTTGATGATGAATATTCCTAGAAAAGTGATGTTGAAATTTGATTTTTTTCCCTGAATTTGAATAAACTTTTCAAGAATAATAAATCAATTCAAAATAACAATAAGGTTATGAAAAATGGACTATTTGTATAATTATAATAATTCTTAAAGAAAGGAAACATTAGTCCATAATGTCATGTGTGTAAAACAAAGATGAAAAAAATAAGAAACATGGTATGAAATCTCTTATGTTTTCAACCAAGTATATAAGTTACGATTCACTTGAATCAACTTCCTCTATCTCATTAAGAGAATCTACTGTTAACTTCCTTATAGATAATATAAAGGTAAATGATGGAGTTAATTCTATGATGTTTTCTTGATCTATATCTTATTTCTATAATTCACATTCATATTCATCATATCAATATTTCTCATAAATTCATCTAAATTTTAATGTAATTTTTTTTGAAAAACATGATCTTGATAAATAATTAAAAACACTATTGACTTTATCCAAGAATCACAAAAACAAATAAAAATAGGATCTTAAAGAAAATTAATACGTCTATAAATAAAAGGAAGAATTGTCCCTAGAATTTAATGATCAACCAAATTTTGAGTCATTAGAATCTAAAATAAGAAATATTGAAGATATTATTTATCTATTTGACATTGGTGGAAAATATATAAATATAATTTGTGGTTCACAACATAATGATATAGGTAGATTTTTATTTCGTTTTTCAGATTCTGAAATATTTTATAAAAATTAAAAATGACAAATTTTGTAAATAGATGTCCATAGGATATGCCAAATAATTATTTTTTATAATCTAGAAATATCATTTATGAAAGCGAAATTAAAAAATTTAAGGGAGGGTAGACCAAAAAACAATCAATTTTCACAGTATGATTCTATTTGAAAATATATTACCAAAGAATTACGGGTATATAAATCTTTGTTTGATAAGATATATAGACCAAATTTCACATTCGTACTAAAATGCACTCATATTATAAATTTTTACGGACTATTACGTATGACCTTATTAATATATCATATGGTGGATTTTCCATGAAAATTTGATATTCAACTCTAAAATTGTTTGTTATCATAAGGGAATGATCAATTAAGCTAAAATTATTCCCAAAAAGTTTAATTTTAGTATAAATATTTCTCTTTTATGCTCTAACTATTTTATACTATGGAAGTGGACTTATAATAATTAATTTATAAATTTTACACATTAATTATATTTTTATTTGAGCAGTTCTTGTTGTTTTTGCGATTGAACATTATCGTGTTATGATTTGTACTTATTTTGAATATATATTAAAAATACAATTTTATCGTTTTTAGTATTGTATTAAATGGATTTAAATTAATGATATAAATTTTAATCTTAACTATTAAAATGATTAATTTTTTTTAATCATTATGAATTTTTCTCATTGTTAAATTCACGTCCATTATTTTTTAAAAGGGGACATTTTTGATAAAATTATTGATATATCATTTATATTATATATTATGATTATTGATTTATTTATTGATATTTTTCCCTCAAAACTGTATAACTTCCTATTAATGTTGATAATTACTAATATTTTTAAAATTCACTCTCTCATTCATCGTAATGTTTACTTTTCATAATGCTTCAATTGAGGTTGTGTGTGTCTTATTAAATTCTGATGAAGTCTTGATAATTAAAACTCATCACTTGGTTGAAATGGTATTTTATGTATTAAATTACCATTCACCTCTTGAAAATTATTTATATATCTCACCATCATCTCCTTATCACCTATTATTTGATTTTTTCTTTGCTAAGAAGTTGTATTTTTTAAAAAATAAATTTTTTTGATGTTCTTTCATATTTATCTCTATAACGTAATTTCAAATGATTTTTATCATTATATATTGAGATTAATTTTTATTTTTCAAATTTATTTTTATGTTTCCTATTCTATTTAAAAATTATTAATATTTAATATTATCTTTTACTTAGAATTGATGCAATTTTTTAAAATGTAATCCTGAATATAATTAAATGAACTTATATTTTCTCTCACACATTAAATATAATTTTTACGGTGGTGGGTAATTTAATGTTAAAACATCATTCCTCTAGTGTATTATATTTTGATCATAGATCTTCAAAAATTATATGACGTTCATCTACCCTCACTTATGTTATATTTGATAATCACAAATGGGGAAAAGTTTTTCATATATTATTGGGGGGAAATTATTAAATATCAAAAAAATTGGGAGAAGTTTTTCATATATCATTTTTAAGGGTGTTGTTATAATATTATTAATTAAAGTTGAAAAAATATTCAATTATTTCTTTTATAATGCGAGTTATATTTTTTTATTTTTTTTTATGTTGTAGTAAATTCTTGAATAATAATAGAATTTCAATACTTATTTTTATATTAAGTGTTTGTGAGAATAAAAGGGGGTTATTTGTGTACCTAAATATGTCTCTCTCAAGATTCATAAATGATGAAAAAATATTTCATAGGTATCAAGTCATTCATTTTTAGTGTGTTTGTTGTTACTTTTATTAGATACAAAATACTTTTGTTAATGTAATTTAAAGGGATGGGGGATTGAATCAAAGGTACATTGATGATCCAATTGAAAGCATTTTATAATCACTATTTAAATTTTGAATCGTATGTTTTCAATCTAATCAGGCTTATATATCAATAATATAGAGGATAAAATAGTGGAACTAAATGCATGTTGAAGATTAGAGTTAAAATTTATAACCAGTATGAACCAATTACTACCATGTGGAGAGACACCAACCATCCCATGGTGTTATATTAATTTACTCAAGCATGGAAATCCCAACGGCTAACTAATGGATCTCACTAGATAGCTTATGATACATAGACCAAACCTATGAAGGCGACGAATCCTATAAGATTACCAGTTGAAGCTAATTGCTACCCAGTGATGGTTGAACTACAATTAAATGTTGATAACTTTGATGGAAATCATAGCTCTTAGTTGGTGTTGGGTGATACTTAATGAAACCCGTTGATTACAAAATGTTACTTGATATTTTGAAGGCTATAAATAGAAGACGTTGATGTCGTGATCAATTATTAAATAATTAATGATTTAATTGAATATGCATCAATGACAAATATCTAAAAAAATCAAAGGAGATCCCAATGACCTCTCATGATAAAAATCTAAAATTAGAAATTTCTTAGATATCATAAACAATTATGTCTATTAATATAATCTCATACTATTATATTATTTTTAGATATAATGGAATAGAAATTTTTTTGGTTTTCTCGAATAAAATCTTTCTCTTCTATCATCTTCTTCTAACATGGGAGCCCACTTCCAAGAATGTGAGGTAGACGACTACTCACTACCACCAATGTTAGGGATATGAGTTTTTTATACAACAATTGAAAAGAATTGGTTGATGGGTTTCTTATAACAATAAATAAAATAAATGGTAGGAAAATATTAATTGATAATGACTATAATAAAGAGAGTAATAAAATATACCCCAAGTAGTTGGGGTAGTAAATGTAGGTGCTCCCAAAAAAATTTACGTAAACTCTTCTATAAAATATTGTCACTTATTTTTTTAATCTCCTTTTAATTTCATCTATACATACTCAACATATTATTATACACTTAGAATACTCACTCTATCAAATCATTTCTTACCCTAATTATGCTTCACTCATTTATAATATTATATGATGTATTTCTTTAATTTTTACAATATTAATTAATAATGTTTTGATAGAGTAACCTTTATTATTCCATGATTACTTAATCAAGTCAATATATAACCTAGTTAGATTAATCAAGATTTTAAGCTTAATTAATATTATTATCACTTATTTTTATTTCAAATAATCTCAATATTATTTTTTGTCTACATAATTGGCCATTTCGTTTTAGTGTTAAATTTTTATAATGTAAATTCATCCCAACTATTTCCATCCTACCATAGACTACAATTTTGTTCCTAAATACTCTTCAAATCCTAATTATTAATAATAAATACTTCATGATAACCATATACATTCTGAATCCAATCAATTTCTATTGAACAACATATTTAAATTCAATGATAGATTCTTAAATTATTATAATAGAAAACAACTAAAATACAAAAATTGTTCTAAAAAAACTCCACTTTGTATTTTTTTATCAGCACCCACATTAAAATATATTTCAATATGTTCCCAACACATTTCATTAAACTTTTCCATTACTCTAATCTTTCAAATCCATATTCATTTCACATTACTATATCCCCTATTCCCATTAATATTTTCATTTTTAATTTTCTCCATCTTAATGATAAGAAATACAAATTCCATGAATGATAGGATATTATCAAATCAAAAATAGGTGATTTTCCATTATCCATTCCACTATAAGACGTTGTTATCCGTGGTCAGTCTAGAAAATTTGATAGTTTTATTTAGACAACAAAACTATAAATTATCAATTAGAATTAATATCAACGGAAATGATATACTTAATACATTTCTTATATACTTTAAAAAATGATTTGGCTAAAAATCGATGATACCAACTAAGATACAGAACCCTAAGATCAACTTGAATCTTATGTATCCACATAAATATTTGAAACTTGTACACCCATCAAGGATACGGTATAATCAAATTCATGAGGATATAAAATCATTCCTAATTACACATAATCATTAAGGAGGATCCTTTATTACATTTTTTAAAATGTCAATTATGAAATCACTTCAAGAAGGTTTCTTCTTCACCATCGCTATCCAACTATTTACAACCTTCTCATACTCATACATTCACCCACTAATATTATGTTTCATGATTTAATTACTTGCATTATGGAAACAAATAAAAAACATTGATCAAATAAATAAGTTGGATCTTATTATCTTTTTTAGTTTTTTTAAAAAATTTGATGATATTGTCAATCAAGTTTATCTACTATTTAAGAAACCACATCTATTCCACAAAGATGAATTTGTTTTAGAGAGTATAATATTATTGATATCTTCCAGTTTTATACGTGATAGGGATTACTTTTCATTAAATGTTAAATTAAAAGAATCACCAGATGATGTTTTCATTCTTATTAAGGATTCTTCATATACTGAAAGTGTTGTTAAAAATTCTTTCGCAATGTTTCATTGTATATTTTCTTTTTTAGTTATAAATTTTTAATATTTAGGGTTTTATCTTGTTGAAATCCTTTTATAAATTCAATATATTCATGCGAATTTTTTTATTTTCCATTAGAATAATATTTTTCATGTTCTTATTTAATTTTATTTTATTTTTTCATGTTTGTTATCAATAAAATTGAAATTTTTTTGGGAATATTTATAGATTATTCGGCGTCACCACATGACTTCTTATGAGTGTTATTATTATCTTATATCATTCTACATTATTCAATATAATTTAAATTCATTGACATGTCTTGGATATGAATTTACCATTGTTTATATTCCAATAATCACTCAACAATCTTTTTAGATATCCTATTTTATGGATTATGATTTTCATCTTTCTTAATATTCTTCTCATCCCAACCTTATATATATTCTTCATACTTCTTCAAATTTTTTGGTATTATTTTTTTTGTTACATTCATAGATGTGAATCAACCAGTCATGTAACAAAAACTATTCAAAACCTAATACATTTCTTCACATTTTCAAAATCTGTTTGAGTTAGAATCATTATTGAAATTCTATGGATGTAAAAGTTTTAATTGATTTCACTCTTGAAATATGATTCCATCAATATTTAAAATTTAATATATATTTCCATTAATACAATTCATAGTTCCAAAAAAAATAAAAACCAAAACAATAACAAAAAACAATCAATATTTTCTTCAATAATTCTTAATGTATAAATTATTCAGATTTGTAAGAAATTTATTTTCACAACTTATCCAACACTAATTTTACTAATATAATGAAATAAGAACTCATAAATTTCTTTTTAACAAGTCTAGTATTACTGGAAAGATTATATTCGTTTTCCATCATAATTAAATACATAAATTTGGTTTTGAAAACTTCTACTGGATTTTTTTGGTAGTATTATTCTTTCTATGATATTTTTTTGGAAACATAGTTTTAGTTGTCCGATATGTTTCCAATGGGACCTTGAGAATAAGATTCTTGATTGAGGTAATATATTTACCTTTTTCCATTGACTTTAATTTTTATTCACATAACTTAATAAATCATTCAACTTATTTATTATACATTTTAGTATACTTTTTAAATATTTTTTTAAGAAACTTAATTTTGTATGATTTAATTTCTAGAAAAGAATTATTAAAATTAAATATGTTTTTCATATTTTCTTTAAATGATGGATACTCTTATCATGTTTTTTAGTGGTCCTATACTTTTCTAAAATTATTTTGATCCACTCTTATTTGAATAAAATGAACTTTTATTCTAACTCCAAACTCATTAATTCTTTATGTTCAGGGAGCTTAATAAAAGTGAAAACCATTTCTTGTATGTCCCTAACAATATTCTATATCTCTTATTCATGTTGAGTTATATCTTTCTATTTCCTTCTATAAATTTTACAATCTAAAGAAATTAATTATGTATGTAAATTGTATATAATTTCATTTAAAGAATCAAGTGGCATGTCATTTGATATGTGATCATACCCACTCATGCTTGGATCTTCTTTAGGATAATTTTTAGGATATTTTATAAATTCCTCGTACTCATTTAAATTTCTTGTATTATATAACGGATATTATTTTTTTCATCTTTTTAGGGTAATACTAAACCAGTTCTTGTTCTACTTTCAACTTAGACCTATCATCCCTATTTTCATTGCATGATGCAACTGAACTTATTTTTTCTTTACAATGGAGGGATATATTATATAAAATTTTATTTATTCCATCATTCTATTTTGTAATGTAGTCTTAGTAGAGATTATGTTATGATCTAAAATTAATGAATCGTCTCCAAAATTAAAATTTATTATATATTTGGTAAAATAATCAAATATTCAAAAGAAAAAAACTTTAAAAATAGATCATCCTATCCGAGTTGAATCTTATTATGATACCTACCTTTAATATCATATTAGAATATTATCTATAGTGAGGGGTTAAATCAATCTTGGTTCCGTTTATATTAACTTTTATCATTTTATCTATTAACCTATTTGAATAGTTATGATCGTGTATATATCATTTTCATTGCACTATTTCATTCATTGGCACATATACAAAGTGGGTAGGATACTTATAAGGTTAACCTTAATATATGAAAGGTTATTTATTGGTTTAACCAAGAAATAGTCAATGAACACACAACCCACTAAAAATAAACATGTGATATATATATAAGAATGATATATTCTTAAAACCCATGTTTCATTATATCCCCTTGATATTAATTTAGTTCATCTTACACATATGTTCTCTTGAACCTGATGAAGATATGGAAGGCATGTTGATTGATTCTTATACCTCTCCAATTTTTACATTCAGAATAGTATGTAAGGTCCTTCATCATTATCTTTTACTTATCATGAACATATTTAATGACACATTTTTCTCTATGAGATCTAGACTTCAAAAAAACTTATTGTTCTTTGGAACATTACAACTAATTTGACCAATTATTTTTGTTCCTCCTATGAAATAAAAAATTACATCATTTTATATTCTTATTCAGCATTTATTTACCCTTATATTACCTTATTATTCATATTCTTTAGTGCATGTGGTCTACACTAGTTTCTTCTTTCATTGATTTAACACCCAAAATTTAAAATAATTATAATCAAGGTTTCAAGTCTTCTTTTTATTGATACAAAAAGTGTTCTCTTGGAATGATAATGTGAAACCTCCTCCTTATGTCTTACTATCTAAATAATATAAATATATAAATTTATATATATATATATATATACATTAATAGATACACACATAAGATAAACAAACACTATTGAATTTATTATCATCTTTCCATCATTCAAATATTATTATATTATTAAAAATTCATATCTCACAAATATTGGATTTTAATCTTTCTAAGATCATGTTATTTTGTATCACCCATGTTTCCATATAATTATCCTGATGAATAAAAATTTAAATATTTATAATATAATTATAATTATACCCTGGTATTCATTGAATTTCATGATCCACAATATATAATGAAATTCATTAATAATAGTCCACCTCATGATTCTAGTTAGTCGTTCCAAGAAAAAGTATCTATATTCATTGAATATTTTATTTTCAAATATTCAATTCTAAATTCTTCTAATTAATGTGCATGGTTTTGTATCCTTAAAGTTCCATAAAATATAGGTTTAACATACCATCGAATTCACAACATTTAGATACATTCAAAATTACATCTATTTGTGTATCGTTGAATGATATATGTTATATTTATGGTTTCACTTCATCCCATTTTAATTATAAATCATTTATTATGAAGATAAATATTAATATATTTATATTTATTTATTACATATTAACTTTACATCATCAAATTTTTCTATACGTGGCCAAAATCATGCCACATAAATCTCTTCTTATTTCTGTTAAAACCATAGTAACAAACTCATATATAGATATCAATCCATCACTTTGAATACATCATGAATCTTTTAATCAATTAATTCCCATAAGTAGATAAAAAATAATATAATCATTCAAATATTTATTAAAAAACCCATGTAGTAAATCACATATGGGTAGATTTCTATATATTGTATTCAGTAAACAAATAATAATTTGTTGGGGAATTCTATTACATGGATCCCTTTTTTATTATCAGAGACACCAGAGAATATAATATTATTATGTTATTACATTTTCTGTAATTTTATAACCATCTATATATCTCAACTAAAAGAATCATAGAAATAAAATCAATATATATAAATCTTTGAGGAATATTTTCCCTAGGATTATATAATTTTTACTATTGATCTTATGCTTAGTATATCCTTGCATAATATCTTCTCTCAACTCAGATTATATTTTTATTCTATTCATGTATAAACATAAAACTCATTTTGTGAAAGATATATTTTTTGTTTGTGTGATTTCATAAAATTACATCATTCAATCGAACCATAATTACCTCTTCAAATGAATTTTTAATTTTTAGGAATAGTTCAAAAAAATAAATAATTTCAAAAAAACATCAACAAAATCCTTCCATTTATAATATTTAAATAAATATCCCTACTCTTAATTTACAACAATCCTCAAAAATAAATTAATATTAAAATATTATTGGATGAAATATTTTCAAGTATTCATCATATAGGTATATAAGATTTTTTCATTATAAATTTTATATTCAACTCCTCAAATATTGCAATAATAATTTTCCCTTAATAAAGATATCATCAAAATTCTCAAATGCATGGAACTCCATTTTTTATATAAAATATGATAATAAAATTCAAAAAAACATCATAGAAGATAATTAATACTGAGAAAATATTCTCTCAACATGATTAGATTTCTAATTATTAATAAACAAAAATTCATAGTCACTATATTCATTAAACATTCATTATAATCCTCAAAAATCGTATTGAAATTTAAATAAATATTCCTCATTTTTTTCATTTAGAACAAATAAAATATTAAAATATATACCAATAGGGTCATCCATGCCCAGTTATTATTTTGGTAGAGGATGGAGAATGGCCTTTGGGGTTCTTGGTTTATTTTAGGTTGATGTTAAAGAGACACTTATATTGGGGAGCATAATATTAGTTACAGATGATGATTTTGAGGTGTTGTGAGACCATTTGGTGTGTGGTTGTGGTGGCATCGGATGTCTGTGCATGGGATTAATGTGTAGTGAATATATTACTACAAATGATTTTTAAGAATAAGAATAATTTTTAGTAGGAATGTTGTAATGAACCACATCAACATAGGTTGTGAGTTTTGGGGGATAGTTGAATTTTTTTACCATTTTAGTTTTAAAAAAAAGTTTTTGCAATCTCCCCTAGTAGATGTTTTTTGAATTTTTTATGACCACTCTATCAGTATCACAATTGGGTGTTTTCTATTGTTCTAGAGTTTGGTGGAATTATGATCGAGTTATATGTTTGTGAAATATTTAATTTTTAATTGATAAATATACATTATTCTAGCCGGTGTGTTTTGTAATACATTTGGAATGGAACCCGGGCATGAAAATCTATTTTCATTGTTGATTCTAGAATGGGTGGTTTTTCTCAGATGGGGAATAAACATCTTTTTTTTCTAGGTCTCGTTCCAGGCAATTTTTTTCAAGTGTTTTCTATTATTTTTTTTGTTTTTATTTTTAAATATATTTTAATATAAATAATTTTTTTATTTAATTTTATGTTATGGTGAGGATAAGGTCTCTCTCCTTTGGATCCATATGATTCTAGAGGAGAAGGGGGATATGGATCCACCGGTTTCATTTGGGTATCTTTACCAAGAAAAAATGTGATGAAGTTATCCTAGAGTTCTCCTTAAGTCTTGAAGCTTCTATGATTTCACTATGAGGTATGCCAATATTTTGAGTTTTTTCACAATAATGATCATAAATTAGTTGATTTGAATTTATAGAGTTTTATTGGGTTTTTGAGGAGGCTTTAGAAAAACTTTTTGTGTTTATTTTTTCGAAACTGTGAATTTTAGGTGTAATATAAGGTATTTTTGTTCGAGAGCCCATTTCACACAATGATTAATTTCAATACAAAATCATTTTTTATTATTGTCTAGGTAATACTACTATATAGTAGTTACACAACTTTTAGTCCATGACTACACATCGTGTTGGGAATTTTAGGGTGAGTTCAGGTACACAACCACATGCATCATGTGTACGGGTACCTAGAATGTGAGTTATATGACATGAATTTATGTGCAACACATGTCCTAAATCAATGTGGTGGCGCATAGCTAGATACCATATAGGGTACATGGTCAGAAACCTCATTTATGTTATATTCCATGTATGATGGAGAGACACCATGTAGATTGGGAGCAACATTACTGGTTGGTCGAGGGTATATTACTAGGGATAGTTTCTAGGGGTGCACTCTATGTACATAAGGTTCACATTAATTATTGTCCACATCGAATGGTTTGGGTGTTTCATCATCCAATAATTGGAATTGTATCTTTTATAATTTGATTCTAATAGGTTTTCAAATATAATTCAATGATTAGATCGTTTTAGTGAATAAATGATGTTTGTTATGTGGTTTAGGTTTGTGAAATTTAGTGAGGGAATATCTATGAGAATTCAGGTAGAGAGTTCTCCAAGAATGATGATTTAAAACACTATGCTTTTTCGATTTGTATTTTTAATGTTAATGTTCATTTTTGAATGTTTAGAGTAGGAATAATTTTAATTTATTGATTTATATTTGAATTTTGAGAATCATAACCATTTATTAATGTTTTTATATAGATCGAGTACTAAAAGGTTCCTCAGGTACTCGGGTGAGTTTTTCATGGATCATGATCGATTTATGTTAGTTATCAAAGGAATTTTCTCTTCAAATGGTTATGTTAAAGTTATGTAAAATCATAATTGTAAATGGTTTGATATGGTTTTAAACATTTTCATAGAACTCAATTTTAAAACAGTTGCAAAAAAAATCATGTGAAATTTTGTAGACCATGTTACATAGCTGATTATATGGTATGTTCATGGTTCAATAAACCATTTGGCTAAACCATGTATGGGGTGCTGGATCAAGATAGGTCCAACTACATGGTTGGTTTATTGTTTGTTTATCCATGTGGTAATCTTGTGACCAAAATTATTTTGTTAAAATTTTGGAATTTTTATATTTCCAACTATTAATGTTTAATCCCTAGCCCTCCTCTTATGCTCTCTAATGAAAGATAAATAAGGGGGGATCCTTTCCCATTGTCTCCTTTGACTCATACTTGTTTGAGGGGATTTTTTGCATGATTAATTATTATTTAAATTATGTTCATCATATATAATCCCCTGTGTACTTCCTTATTTAATTTTCTCTGGTTTTTGTATCTCTAATATGGATTATTGGAGCATATTCTACTGATTCATGGTAAATTGATCCATAAAAAAGAAGGATTTTTATGCCATGAAAATTGGACATCCTGAACTGATTTCATCATGCCATTGCATAGTGTTTTAGCGAATACATTTTCATTTGGATTTATATAAGGTTTTTAGTTAAATTTAATTGATTTGGCCATGTAATTGAGTTTATAAATTATGGATTTCTGGTTTTTTTGGTTCAGATGTGTGTCGAGAGTGGAACATACTATTTTTCTTGAGGGTTCAGTGTGAAGAGGTCACTTGGTGAGTTTTTGGGAATTTATACCTAATTTATATAATAAAAAAAATTTACTATATGTTGTTTAATTGATTTAATTGGTTGTTTGGATTTTTGATAGGGACTTCTGTTAGTGGGTAGTGGTGGATTGGCCTTGGTCATGCCATGGAAAAGCAACAGAGCTACAATGGAAATGAATGTGGCCTCTAAATTGGTATGTGGCCCCTCAAAATTCCTCTTTTGGAAAATAAACATAATTTTTATATAGAATGTTATATGTGGTCTCTCAATTTTGTTTCATCAAAAATAATTGAAAATAAATTGTCCTATAAATTATATTGTATGTTTTATTAAGATGTGATGAAACAGGAAAGTGTTAGGGACCACAATGAACTCTTTATAGATGGCTTGATAACTCATCCATTAATGGTCTAGGAAATGATTTTTGAATTGTTATTTGATATAAATAGACCCATAAGAGAATTAAAAATAAATGGGCTATGTGAAAATATATAACCTAGAGATAGGTTCCCCTGGTAGTTTCTATTGGGTTGGGAATTACAATGATCTAGATATGGACATCCTTGAATGCAAAATTAGATCCCAAGGATGAACCTTTCAAGAATTATATGGTTGTGGTTGACATGATCTGATTAAATAAATATCAAGGTACATTGTTCCCTGAGTAGCATGATATTGACCTAAGATGAGAAATGGAATAGTGGGACAAATGTCAGGTTCCAAAGGTGAGATATGTATTAAGAGTCCTTGGAAAGTTCCATAGTGAGTTTTTGACCCCTAATGCATGGGTTTCTTCTTATAATTGTAGTATGATGTTCATGGGGATGCATAGTGATGCCTATGATATTGTTTTTAAGTATAGTATCATTGAATTCTCTGGATTTCCTAGATTTATCTTTCATAGATGCGTAATTTCAATTGATGAATATAAATTTAATGGAATCGTATTGATTTCCAAGGATAATAGGATTAAAAATGATTCTTATTAGAACTAGATTTCTGAAGAATCCTAGAAATCAATCATAGATCCTAAGATACTTAATTGTTGGGGATTTGAAAGAATTTATCATAGTGTATGAAACACATGTAGATTTGGGATTCTTTGGGTTCCTAGGAATCATCCATATATTCATTCATAAATGTACACTTTAGATTTACCAGGAATTTTTGGAATCGACTTAAGACTGATTAAGAGATTTAAAGGTTTTCCCTACAATCTATTTGTTGTACCTAATAATAAAAAATTCCATGATTGAATCCTAGGGATATTGAATTATATTTATTCTCAATATTTTTTTATTTTGATGTACTTACACTTATGTGATGTGTATCTAGAATGACTAATTTCATGATATAATTATTGTATGCCCTATATTAATGGATGTTTTAAAGTCTTTAATGAATTATCTAATAATCATGGAGGCTGATGGAAATAAGTAGAGAATAAACATCCTGAATATAAACGAAACATGAAACACTAACTATCTAGAAAATTGCCACCATCCAATTAGTGGAATGAACAGAATAAACCTTATTTATAAGGACCCCACTAGCTAAACCTTGTAGAATTTATATCTAGACGATACTGATAAAAACAATCCATGTAATATTTAGTTGAAAACAAACTAGACAATTGAGGTTCACAGACTAACTGGTGGTATCAGTAAGTAATCACCTATTTCCTGTTGAGTTAAAAGATTACATTAGATTATATTTCATATTTTTTTTAAATAACATTAATCGTTCTTGAATGTTTTATTTTATAAACTTTTTTAATCACATGTTTTTAGAATGTTTTTTAGAAAATATTGGTTTTCATCGAATGTTTAAAACATTGTTTATCAGACCGAACACTGAAAAAATTTCATCAGATGAACTATTATGGATAGATCTTTTTCAATATAAAGGCATAAAATTTTTAATTGGGGGGTAATTTACATTTTTACATCATATAGAATATTTCATATATCATAAAATTATGTTTTTAAAATGTATTACTTTTTTCTATAGCTATGTTATATGGGATGAAGTAATACTTTGTTTATTAGATAGACATTCAGAAGATGGAGGTAAACACACTCTCCCTGATAACCTTTGTTAAAAGTCTGGGATGATGAATTTTGTTCTACCAGATGAATAAATTATATCCAATCATATGATTTAAGTCGACTATACTTGATGTAATATTAAATAACATTATGATGATGCTGCCAAAATTACCATCAGATGAAGTGTGTACAGAACATTCCAAGTGAAGTAAGAGTTCATCTGAAGTTGTCTCAACCAACTCTAAGAGTTATGAAATAAGCTAGTAGGACCATTGAATATAAATATAGGATCGTTTGATGAGGTGAAAGTATAGATTTTACTAATTTATGGTTTTACAACCCAGTCTACATGATGTTGACATTATTTCTTTATAACATCATGTTTCTTGTTTATGCTTTGCAATCTTTTGAGATTTTTCTATTTAAAGGTATCCATGTGACTATTTGAAATACCATAAAATATTTCTCAGTTATAAACATTGTGACTGATCAGGCATGATCATGAAATTTCAGGGAAAGGAAGATATAGGTTTATATTATCTTACTGATTGATGGTTTCCATGGATATGGAAACAGAGTTCTTTCTATCATAGTATTTTTGTATTTGTTTCATAAGAAGAATACACCTTTATATTTTTTTAGAACTATGGACACCTAATTTTTGGGTTATAGACTTTCATAATGATAAAGGATAAAGCATGGATAATTTCTACAAAACTTATGTAAGTTTGTATAAATAGTTTTATGATGTTTTCTATTTATCGTTTTTTCATTTCCATTGTAAAATTATATAAATTTTTTTATTTATTATAATATTTTATTAACTCTAATAATCATATAAACTATCTATTTGATATATAAATTATGAGAATTATAATAATTTTATGTTTAATATTTGATTCTAAATAGGTTTTAATATTTAATTATTATTATTCCATAAACTATAATCCACCCTTATCCATCATGTTGTATCATAGATACTCTTTTTATCCTATATTTGGTTTCAAAGGAGGTCATACCCCTTAATATTGAAACATTATTATATGGAAATAATTTTTTTATCAATAAATTTAATGAGTTTATAAATTTAGATATAAATTTTACTACAAAACATGTTATTATAGAAATTTTTTTAATATGGTGGGATTACATGTTTGGACTCTTGAGAATATGAATTCAAGAAGACCACTGATATTTGTTGGTGTTGATTATTAAAATTAGTGAGATATCATGAAAACCTATATTATCAACATTGGGGTTGATAATTTTGTTATGATGACTAGAAATTATAAAATTCAAACAAATAGGTTTCTAACTTGACAAATCTTGATAATTTGGAATATCAATTAAACTATCAAATAATAAAAAAATTATTTTTACATAAAAGAAATATCAATAGTCAAATTTCATTCAATATAGATACAAATAGTATCTATAAAAATTCTGAGATTACTGAATTTGGAATATCCAAAAATTTTATGTCATGGATATCGAGGTTGAGAGATTACTACCAATATTATTATTTTATGCATGGATAATATTTTGTAAAGATTCATCAGAGATTTATAACAATTTTAATGAGTTTACAATCTCTAGGTGATAAAGATATTACAAATGAGATATTGGAACTCTTATTCTATATGATAGTAGATTAACAATATATACTGATGAAATGTGAAATAAAAATGGTGGACTATCTTTTTCATCTATATTAAATGTTCATACGAAATCCAGATCAATATAAAATGTTTCTAAGAGTTTTAAAAATAAAAATGATATGGTTGATACTAAAAGCATATATTTTGAAGAAACTCATAATGATCTAGCCCAACTATCTCAAAGAATAAATAATAATATCGCAAAAAATTATTTTTCACACAAATACAAGTTGAATTAAAAAGATTGAAATATGAATAAATGTTATTTTATAATTATTTTTTTTTAATACAAAAAACCCTGTCAATATTGGCTAGATTTTCTATGAATAAAAGGTAAAGATAATAAGGATATAAATTTTGAAATAAATTATAATAAGTTCTACAAGAAAAAGAGTAAGAAAATAATGAAAGCCTCTAACACTAAGAGTTAAATTGGATATAGTTCCTCAATTAAGTCCAATGAAATTAGTAGTGATGATCAATGAATATTAAAATATTTTATGATATTACAAAGTAAAAAAATTTCTTCATGGATGAGGTATTTTTTGAAACCGTAACCATCCATAATTTGAATATAAATTATCATAATTTAGAAGATAAAAATATTTTTACATTTTAAAATAAATAATGAAATTCATAAAAATTAGATAATACTATATATAACATTGAATAATTATAATTTTTTTAATGTTTTTTAAAGTGAAATTATAATATTTTATAAAACATGAAAATTCAAAGGAATATATTTCTAGATAAAATTTGATAATTTATAAACATATAACTAAAATTTATAATCTTTTAAAATATTTATAAGAATTCTATTTAAAAAATTAATAAATTCAAAACAATTAAAAAATAAAATTTGTATACATGAAATGTGAAAAAATATAGTTGTAAAATTAAATTCTGAAATTATTAGTTTAAATAAATTACTACTAAAAAAATGTTATGAAAAATATCATTTTTATAATATGTATAGAAAAATTTGACATCATATGAATGTTTCTAGAATAGTTTTGACATACTCGAAACTGATTTCCAAAATAACTATTTTTTTTTCTAAATGTAACCATTTTCTTACCATGTTCCAAAGTGGTTGACATTGTAATAGAAACTATTCTTTAAATAACATTCCATATTTATGATACATAAATCCAATTTTTTCTAAATAATTAGCCACTATTGAATAAATAAGTTGTATAGAAGATTATTATAAAGATACTTTTTATGCCAATATTGGAGCCATTATTGTTTGTTACCACAATTATAAATTTCATAATTTCAGTTAAATAAGAATTATACCAAAATTAACATTATTTGGTTCATATATTGTTGATATTCTCAGCACATGACTAGAAAAAAGAGCTTATTCTTGAAAATAATAATGTTGAAAAGTGGAAAAATAACTTTTGGTGGAGATGATCAAGAAGAAATAATTGGTATAGGTAATATTGTTCCTCTTGGAAACCATTAAATTATAAAAATTAAATATGATGTTATAGTTAATGAAAACCTTATTATCATGACTCAATTATGTGATAAAGGATATCTGGAAAATGTCGGGAATTAAAAATGTTTTATTTATAGATTATTGGATAAATGTATTCTTTTTACAAATAGGTGTAAGAATATATACTCCATTAAAATAGAATACCATTTATGAAAGATCCACCTTACCTTAGTATAATGTAAGCTCAATCTTGGTTGTGGTCTAGAATGTTAGGAAACTGTAATTTTAGAAATTTACCCAAACTCTCTAAGAAAGGACTAGTCATAGATATACCAGAAATTAACTCTAATAATTCTATGGTTTTTCTACCATTATCAATAAAAAAGAAAATATACGTCATGTTTTAAATCTATTATTGAAATTTAAACTTATGATTCATTAGAATTAGTGAATAAGGATCTATTTGGTCCTATAAAAACTGAATGTACTTGTTGAAAATAGATTGTATATATCTTACTTGATGAGAAAACTAGATACACATGGATCTGTTTTATAGCTAAAAAACTGGAAGCCTTTTCTATTTTAAAAATTATGTATCCCATTTCAAAAATGAGAAAACTATACATTTTTCATCTATTTACAGTGACCATGGTAGAGGATTTTTAAATTCAAAATTGGAATCATTATTTAGTAAAAAATGTGTAATAAATAATTTTTCAGCGTCTAAAACACCTGAAAAAACTAGGGTAGATAAAATAAGAAATTAAATTATTTAGAACATTACTAGAACCATATATATTAAATACTAAATAGATAAACATTTTTTGGATAAAGAAGTCAGTACTTATTATTATTCTATGAATAAATTTTTACTTAAACATTTTTTCAATAAAAATCATTATGGGTTATGGATTGGAAGAAATCAAAAACATTTTTACTTCGATGTTTTTGGACATGAATTAATCATTCTTAATATTAATGATTATTTATATATATTTTATCCAAAACACATGGAATTGATTTTATAGGTTATTTTACTACTAGAAACGTTTATAATGTTTTAAATAAAAACACAAGTGCAGTTGAAAAAACAATACATGTTAAATTTGATAAAATAGATCTTTTTGTTCTCAAACAACCTCAACCCACATCTTGAGATGTTATGTCAAAAACTAATTTCCAACCCATGATGGAAAGTTCATCTTATAAGAGAATAACTAATGAAAATATTTCAAAAGTCTTAACTAATGAAAAATTACATCTAGTTATTGAATAAATATGTCTTAGAAATCCATGGAATCGGCTAATCCTTAGGAATCATCCTAGTTATAATAGCATTAGTGATATAGATCAATCAGTTAGAATGTGAAAATCCTTAAGAAATAATGATTTACATTTTGTATTTTTATCTCAATTTGAACACATGACTCCTAATGAGGATATAAATTATAAATATTGAATTAACGATATACAATTTATACCCAATTAATTTTAGAGGAATCAATTTTGTATTTTTTTTTGAACATTGTAATGATTCACCTATAATTGGTGTGAAAATTGTTTTTCAAAATAAATGTGATGAAAATGAAGTCATATTTAGAAATAAATCCTGATTTATTTTCTAAATTATAAAATCAATAATAAGGAATATACTATTAATATTATTATTCTCTTGTAGTAATAATTGAAACAATTATTATACTTCCAGCAAATGCATCATTTTTAAATTTCACTCTTTTTCAAATGGATGTGATGTTTTCATTCCTTAATGGATATGTAAAAGAGTATGTTTATATAGAATAACCCCATCATTTTGAAATGAAAAAAACAATGAATATTTTATTTAGACTTACAAATGTACTTTTTAGACATAATCATGTCCCTAGAGCCTTGTATGATAGATCAACCAATTATTTTTGAACAAAATTGTTAAGAGAGCTATATATCCTACTATTTTTATTAATAATTTTTTTAAATTTTAAATAATTTTCATAATTTATGTTCATAACATAATATTTGTATCAATTCATAAAATCTATAATAGATTTCTTTAGGATTCTTAGGAAATATGATTTTGAGATAACCAATATGGGTGAACTCACTAATTTTCATGGTTTTCAAATTTCTCAATAATTATAAGGAACTTTTATAACTCAACTTCAATATATAATATAAATTATTAATAAATATGGATATGATAACAATAAATGTATAATTACTCCAATCATAACCTCAAAAACTTTAGATTATGATGAGTTTGGGAACCCATTTGGACAAAATATATTTAGAGGAATGATTGGTAGTTTACTTTATCTTTTATTTAATCATTCAGATTTTATGTTTTCAATATTATAATGTATAAGATATAAAGATAATCAAAAAATACCATATTATGCCAATCAAAATAATTTATAGTTTCCAAAATGAAACTATGGACCTTGGTTTGTCTTATTCTTCTAAAAGTAATTTTGACCTTAAAATTTTATCAGATACTAACATTAGTTGTTGTAAAATGGATAGAAAACGTACATATAGAACTTTTTATTTCTTAGGGGTGGATTGAGATTCATGGTCAAATACGAAACAATATTATGTTTCACATTCTACTATATAATAATAATATTTGGAAGGTGGTAGTTTTTTTTCTCATGTGTTGTGAATGTAACACAAACTAACTTATTTTACACTTTTTCTTAGTAAAACTCATATATTTTGTGACAACATAATTTCCATATATTTAAGTAAAAATACATCAACTCCCTCACAATAAAAGTACATAGATAAAAGACACAATTTTCATTAGGGCCACACATAAAAAAGATATATCATTTTACAAATCATAAGAATGCAATAAAAACATTCTGATATTTTTAAAAAACACATATATTTCAATAAATATGAATATATTAATCAAAATATAAGTATGTTTAATAAAAAATGATAATTCATAAATACTTCTCATTTAAACTATATTCTCATAATAATTAAATTTTTTAAAAATGTGGAATAAATATTTTTAGATTTCTAATATATTTAGTTTTCTAAACATTTTGTTTTTCCATAAAAATTAGTATTTCAAAAATTAATAAAAATTGCATTTTAAATTTATCAAACAATATTCTGTAAAAAGTATATTTGAAAAAAAATTGAAGAATGTTTTATAAGAAAAAATTTACTTAATTTTGAATTGATAAATTTCTTTTAAAGAGAGTTTTTTAAAAAAAACAATGAGAACATATATCATAAAAACATTCCTAATAAAGATTATATTTTTCTCAAAGAATTAAGTTAATTATAATTAATATTTATTATAATTTATTGCATTCTATTTTATGTTGTTTAAAACTTTTCCATTAATTAATTTCTTAAATGTTTTACAAACATTAATGTTTCTTTTTTATAAAAAACATCATCAAATGATCTTTTCTTAAAAATTATTTATAGTTTTTTGAAATATATATTAATTATCGAAAAGAAAATCATCAATAGTTTGATCTTAAGAATGTTTTTCTCTAATACATTGGATAAAAAAATAATGAATAGTCACCCCTACATGTCCTATATATATGAGTGTTGTTCACCACTCCCTCTTCACTGGATTCTTCTTCTATCATCTATTTCTATTCGAATTCACCTCAATCTGACAGTTCAAACTTTATCCAATTAGAATTATCTTTTCATTTCATATTTAAGGATATTTTTAAATACATTTTTAGTAGAAGAGTTATGAAATAATGATTGATACAATAATTATAGTTTTATGGGGTAGATTCATTTTAATGAATGTTATAATTTTTAATGTATGGAAAGATAATTGTGTTGAAAAGAAAAATCTTTATCTTGATTTCAAACATTAGTCAGTGAATTTTATTCTTCAGTGGTGTTTAATGAAAAAGAAGGAATAAAAATGATAAATTTAAATTTTTTTAAATATTTTTATATGCATAGTATTCAACAAGAATATTATCTTATTTGTGATAAAAAATAATTTTAATCCAATATCATTTCTCATATTTTTCTAAACATGTTAAAATCTTTTCAGAAGTCCAAGGATGAAAATTCTCTCCTCCCATAATATGACAAACATAGAAATATTTTTCATATTTCTTTTGATGCAATTGTGGTTTCATTGAGGATGTTCAACTATCTTATCAAATGGAAGGGTGATAGAGATATGTTGAAGGTTCTTGATACCTAATTTTTATATTATCTATGCAATATAAGAAAGTTCTATCTAATGATGTTTATGTTTCTTTTGTTAGATGCTGTGAATAAGGGAACAATCAAATTTAAAATTCATCTATTTCCAAGATTTACAAAAAAAAATTGGTAAAATTTATGAATTATAAAATGATAAATAATGTGGAAACTATTTGTATAGATAATTTTTCTTTTATTTTAGAAGAAATAATATGTATGATGAATTTTTTGTGTGTTCCTTAGTTGAAGAAGATTGGCAATAATCAAAAAATCAACATCTAATGTAGAAGTTGTAAAGATAAAAGAATGAATTAATTAGAAGAGGAAAGAAACTAATAGTTCTCTACTATGTCTAAAAAGATAAAACAAGTTTGTGTAAGGATTTTTTGGAACAATGAATCAAAAAAAGAACATATGGAACAAGGAGATCAATGTATTAGAAAATACACGGACGGGGATTTAGCGTGGAAAAAAATTTATAAAAATATTAGTGATTTAGAAGATAATAAAAATAAAAAAATGTTTAAATTAATAAACATTGTAAAATGCCTTTTTAAAGTAGTGGAACAATCTCATACAGGTGTTCAAATAACAATCCATGTAGAACTACCTTTTTTATTTTCTCCTTTTTCTGTTGTTCATATGATATCCCCTTAGACAGTTTCTCTGGAAGGACAAATAGTTGAATGCTTTAAAGTTCCTTTATATATTGAAAAATAAATGATAAATGACGTTGCAGTATAATCATTTCAATTAATACATGATAAAGAATATAATGTTTTGAATGTTTTGAAGAAGACAATAAATGCAAGGTTAAGAAGTGATGAACAACTAGCTAGAGATCTTGAAAAAAATTGGGTTGAATAAGAAGAAAGTGTTGATGGCTTATCCACCAATTTATTTTCTTAATCTCAAATGGATACTAATTTTTAAGAATCATGTAGATAATATAGTTTTAAAAAATAATTATAAAATCAATATTGGCATACAATTTTTATAGACAAACACGTGACCAATAAAAATAACACAGTTGAATATGTTCTAGAGATAGAAAAAGATAAAAAGAAGTGATAATATGAAAAATATAAATACCTTGTTCCATATATTTCATCTAAATCAACTCATTCAACTGTGAGTTTTTCTAATGAAAGGATAGATATAATAATAAATACTATAATGAATTTATAATGAATTTTAATGAATAAATACATTATCTTCCAAAGATTATATATATTTTAAAATATATTATATGAATTTTAGATGCTTTGAAGAATTATAATTCCTTGAAACAAGATACTGGTACAGTTATTCAGAAAAAATATGATTTTGAAATTTCAAAGATAGCACAATTTAAAAAATACAAATATTTAAACTAATCATGAGGTGGATTAAATATAGATAATGACATCATGTTTCGTGATGAAAAAATTAATGCAACATACACCACAATCATACTTGTTCTAAGGATGATACAAGATATTATTTATTAAGTTTTTGAAGGTGAATGAAGTTAGATAATCTAAATAATATTTTTATGATCAAAGAAGAAGAATTATTATAAATTAATATGATAATTTTATCACTAGAATAATATTTTTTTAAGATTAACATTAATAATAAAAATTTTATGTTTCGCGAATAAAATGTGACTAAGTTAAAGAAAGAGAATGGAATGTTTCAAGTGATTGGATAAAATATTTCCAAGATAGAGACTTGTGCTGAAATGTTATAGATGTTATAAGATGATCCCAATAATATGAAAGTCATTATGAATACCTTATCAAATAATGAATGATTTTTCACTAAACTATTGAATGCTTTTGTAATAAACAAACTCATTTTGAATGAATGTCACATTCAATATTTCTTTATATATTTTCATATGAATGTTTACGAATTTTATTGGATGAAATTCTTTTCTATATATATTTTATTGATGAATATTCATTTATATAATTTTTTTTATATATTTTCTTCTCTAACATTTCAGTTACATTATCTACCTCCTCTTTTTTTATAAATCGAAAAGAGGTAGATGTAAGAAAACCTAAAACATTATTCAAATTTTTTGGGAAAATATTTTTTAAGAAAGGGGGATAAATAATTAAATGGTGGGACATAATAAAAAGGGAAATAGTTAATGTTTAAAAATTTAATGAATAGTATGTATTTTCTATGTTTTAATTTTTTTTCATTTGGATGTTTTGTTTTTTTCCTTCCAAAAATGTATTAGTGTTGAGTAAAATGATTCCTTTTAATATTTTCTAACCTTAGTTCTAGAAATCACAACAAACTTTTTTAAAAATTATATTTTAATGATTTTATAATTCATCAAATGAAACATTTTAAAACGTTTTCTTGATGAAATATTTTACATATAACTTTATTATAAAATGGGCCAGAACATTTTAGTCAAATGAACATGTACAATACACATCTTATAGACAATTTCATATTTCATCAAATTAATACATTATAATTCATAACATATATGAAATGAACAAGTTTTATAAGATTAAGGTCTACATTATTATCTGGAAATACATTCACTGGACAAAGGTAGGTATACATTACTAAAGAACCGTTGTAAAAAATATTTGAAGATGATATTTTTTCTAAAAGATTAATAGTATTTTTTATATTAGATGAACTATTTTTAATCAACCATATGAAACATTTGACAGCATGGATATGATTCTACAAAAATGACTATTGTACAATGTCCATACAGAACATTCCATGGGAAATAAGAACTTTTATGATGTCCTTAGAACCAACATAGAGAATTGTAGAATTTGATCAGTTGATCTTTTCCTATATATAGGGTTAAATTCAATTAGGAGTAAGGATATATTTTACTAGATAACTATTTTTCATATAAATCAATCTAATGTTTACATTGTTTCACTGTAACTCCCTGTTACTAGTTTCTGCTTTGTGATATTTGGAGAGTTTTATATTTTAAGGTATCCAAATTAGGATTGTTAATACCTTAAGATATTTTACATTTTTAATCACTGTGACTAAAAGTGGTTGATCAAAGTGTTCTATAGATAGGAAGATAAATGTTCATATGATCTTTCTAATCGATGGTTCTCAATGATTGGGAAATAGAGTTCATTAAATTTTAGTATTGAGGGATTCTATAATTAAAAAAGACAGAACTTTACTGTTTGGTTAAAATAATAGATAACTAAATTATGTGTTATATACTTCCAAAATAATAAAGGTAAATGTGCAGATAATTGTTTTAATCTTTTGTTGTCTTTATTACTAATTTTATAAAGTTTTATTTTACTTGTTTTTAAAAGTTTTAATTTTCACTGTGAAATTCTATAGAAAATTTTTATTAAATCTAAAAATTGCATAACTTTGTTAATCAGATGAATAGTCTATTTGAATGTGATTATAAATAGGATATTATATTTTGTTAGTTTTAGTTTTAAAATAAAATTCACCCCCTTGTTGTAGTATTTTATATACCCTTATATTCCTACAGTTTCCATAAACCCACTAGCTACTCTATGCATGCTAATTAGTTCCCAGTGACATCTGCTAGGCTATACCACATTTTAAATTTATTATGGTCAAAATTCAAAAAACATAAATTTTTTTGACTTAAATCCCCTTTAATAATTTAAAATATTATTGTAGCATTTGAATCATACAAATAGAGACATTTATGGCCTTAGTAAGTCACTTTATCCTCCGATCTCCAACACTAATGCGTAAATTACTCAATTTCCCTCAAAAGAGTACTCATTTATAAATATTATTTATCCATTATAGAATTTGACAAAATTATAATATCCAATCACACTCTAATATTATTCTCATTATCTAATAGTGTTCATCAAATTCATTGATATATTTGAGAACACTAAATAGAGAGATTTCTCTTTAGAAATATCATCATCTTCCATTTTCTTCAATATTTTGTGCTCACTAAAATTAAATTAAGGGATATCAGTATCCATTATATTTACTTTAAAAAGTAAAAGGATTGTTCTTTTTAGGATTAAGGATTTTCTATTAAAGAGACATTGCCTATTTTATTTTTGTTTTCCAGTTATATCATAAAATAAATGGATGGTTTATGTATCTTGGATATCAATAAATTCAATCTATAATACAATAAATTAATATGTTATTGGGATTGTAGACGAATTAGAACATTTAGATATATTTTTGAAATTACATGTCCAATATGTTGTATAATTTATTTACACTAATTTTAATTAATAATCACTATATTTTCTTCATTTATTTAAACTGTTTAGTCCATCAACTAATTCATATTTGCAAAAATAATTTTTATATTTAAATCAATTAATCATTTTATTTTGAAAATATTTTTTTTTATACTTCTGATTTTATTATTATATCATTTTTATTTCTATATTTATTCTCTTATCTTTAAAATGATTTTATTTTCTTTAATATTTTAATAATATTTTTTAAAATATTTTTATTTTACATAAATTTTGTACAGCTGAATATATTTCCATATTTAAATTTTACTCAAATCCAACCTATATTTGGTATCAAATAGAATTCGGGTATGTTTAGATGTTTCACTTTTGAATTATTTTAAATTTTTTATTTTCAAAATCCTTTTCCAAATTTTTAAATATTAATATATTTTTTAAATATAATTTTAAAACATCCATTGTTGTCTCAAAGGAAAATCCTCATTTTGTTATCCATTTATTGATGGTATTAATTATTTTTCTTCGAAATCATGAATTTATTTTTTTCATAGATCTATTAGTTATCCTCATTATATTATTTTAATGCATGTCTATACTATTTCAACTAAAAAATAATAATATACTCCTAATGATATTTATACTTTTGGACATAAAGATAATGAAATGAATTAATTAAATTTTGGTTTAGTTGTTAATTAGTTCAATAGATTTTCTTCATGAAAACCCACACATGAATTATAGGAATTACTTGAATTTTCATATGATGGTACAGATAAAGCTAAGGATATAATGTCTGGAATATATAGGTAATACATTGGGAGTTTATATATGTATTCTAAAGAGTCTATCACTACAATGTTTCGTAGATTTAGTAATATTTTTAATGTGTTTAATGATATTTGTGACACTTTTTCTAAGGAAACATTGGTGAAAAGAATCCTTTGGGATTCAAAATTTATTTGTCATATAAATTTACCATGATCATAGAATCTAAAGATGTTAATGATATAATAGTTGAATATATCATAAGTTATCTCATGAAATATGAGATATCTATAAAGATAAAAGTTGAAAATAAGTATATGTATATAGAAACCCAATCCTTTTACGGATGTTATTATATTATTTTTAACAGAAATATCCAATAAATTCAACAAAAGGATCAAGAGTCCCAGTGTCATTGGATGACCGGGTACATAAAACAACAACATTATACTAAAATAAAAACATATTTACTGTAATATCTATTATTATTTTTTAAATCTCTTTGATCATTTAAAACCAAATAGCATAACTTGGTGAATACATATATGGATGGTAAGAGCTAAAAATCCTAGTAAGGAAATAATATGAAAATGAAGCATATCATATGAGACAAAGTTCATAAAATGTTGTCATAAAATAAAATTCACATGAATAATAATATGTCATAATAATATAAAAATCATGGAAATATAGTAATTTAGTTGTAATATAAAACATGACATAAATATAATTCAACTCTAACTTTCAAGACATCATCACATAGAGTACATAGTTCCATCATATATTAGATTTAATCCCTAATCTTATACATAAAATCTAATGAGAAAAAAATTACCCATTTCATTTGGGGTATATCTACGAGAATCATTTATAAAACATAAATGATTTTGTGTTCAACAAAATTAAATCAATCATTATACATAAATATAACAATTTACCATGTAAATAAATGAGTTGTATAATCATGACACATATCAATTAAAAAATGAAATTTACTAAATATTATTCAGATAAGAAGGAATTAAATATTTCATAAAATAATAAAAAAGTTAAATAATCGTAGTTCACAATATATGTTGTTTATTTGTAAAAACTTTCTTGTGAAAGGGTAGAAAATATGGTATAGAAATGAACATTCAAAACAGTGTTTTAAGAAATGGTTTTTGAATTCCAGAGAAATAATAAGTATATAATTTTCATTAGAAATATAAGTTATAAATTAATTTTTTTTCCAAAAAAATTAATTTATTTAATGAAATCATTAATAGTAATAATTTTTTAAATGATCATTATATAAAATGATTACGGGATAGAAATTATTTCCTTAATCAGGTTTGATTTTGAAGGAGGCATTTAAAAAAAATGAACATAAGGAATTTATTAACCCATAAAAGGAAGAGATAATAATATAGTTATACATATTAGAGGAATATATAAATAAGTTAATAAGAATTTCGTAAACTCAAAAATATAGAGAAAAATATTAATTGATAGAAAATCATCAACACAAGAAAATCAGGAGGTTCATAGAGATTCATTTCTTTATGTTCTAGAATAATTCTCTATATTCACTTAATATACTGAATAATCAATTTAGATTCATTAATTACGTAACTAATATCCCTTTACATAGTTATTATAATTACTATAATTGTATTATTTTCCTTATAGCTGAGATATACTGTTTATTTTCCTAATTCGCAGGGTGTATGATTCACGGTTCCAAGGTCGGATCACATTTATATAATTATTGATGTTCTTTTCAAATAGGAATAAAACATTAAAAGTGAAATTAAATGGTATTAATGACCTTATATAAATTTAAATGTCCCCAAATAGACTTATTTTTTAGATACAGTTTTTTTACATTGAAAAAATGATAACGTTATGTGGTTAATTTATTTATGTTGTTTTACCGATAGTCATGAACTATATTTAATTTATTTAATAAATTTTTTATTAAAACTCTTAATAACTTTACATAAATAATAATATTGTTTTTATATACACATTTAACCAAAATATTGTTTCTATAACCGGTATTTAAGGTGGTGTAGAAAAATAAAGTAGATTGATCATGGAAGAAGTGAACCAACCATATTGTAAACAATGTTTTCTTTTTAGAATCTATATAATTTAGGGTAGAAGATAAATAATACACCATAATAAAACATATTAATATATTTAGTATACTTATGTTACTATTTATATGTGGATAGATAACATAAGGGGTGGTATACAAAGAATAAAATTGAAAGTTGTTTGTCGATAATTTTACCTCTTCCTATGATCGTCTCCTATTAGTTTATCTCTTAAGTCTAATTGTAATGGTATTTAGAAGAGACTATTAGCACTAGTATATGGCAGAGAGTATTGTGGAGGGATGTCGATATATATTTTTAAGCTCAATTTCTTATAATTTCTGAGGAAAAGGTTGGTGATGGGTGATATTTATAAGGGTTTGAGAGAGGTATTTTTGAATATAATATTGATTATTTTTTATTTTTTCTCAATACTACCAATATTTTAGATTCATATGATTATATAATTTACTTTTTCATGATATTTTTAAATATTATGTTCTTAATATCAATGAAAAAAATTCATATGTTTATGTTATAATTTTAAATACCGTATTTTACTATATTTCACTATTCACAAAATATCAACTATTTTAGAAAAATACCAAAAATATACTCTAAAATTTATTCAAAATTTAGACAAAAAAAATAAATGAAAATAATTTTTTAAATATGATAAATTTAAATTTTCAAAAATATCCACATTTATTTGAAAGAGACCAATTTTAATATTATTATCAATTTTCTGACCATTTGAAAAATTAATTATTGTCTAAAAAATTATTTTATAAATATATTAAAACGTAATTTTAATTTATGAAACCATTTTATGAAATTAAACATTCTATTAAAACATTATATTTTTTATAAAAATTCTAATAATGTATATATTTTTTATAAATTTACAAAAACTTATATTTTTTCATTATAAAAAATAATATTTACTTATATCATGATATAAATATTATATATATTCATTTACAGGATAATTAAATTTTATTTTACACATCCATAAGTGGTGACACAATTCTAATGGTTAGTTTAGTATTCATATATGTCATATAACTATTCTGATTGTTATTTTCTTAGTGCTCATGTAGGCTCCCTACATCTTATAAATACATCATATTTCATTCATTATTTCTTCAGTTAAATGTACTATTACGGTTATATAATTTTTAATTTCTACTATTAATTTTAAATTACTAATATATTGCAAACTTTTAAAGCATTTTTTTTTGAGTGTGGTTATTCTGTTGGATCGAGCAGATACAAACATTTTATATGTTAGTTATCATATTTTAATTTTCCCCAAATTTTAATGTTTTAAATTATTATAGAATTTTTATTTTATAAATTTAATGTTCAAATAAATATAGTAGATTTTTTGAAGTTTCATTATGTGGTGCATATTCTTTATACTACATTAATGAATATTGTAAAATTATAAGAACATAAATTCCATTGATAAGGTCATGGGTCATTACATTATTACCCCCTTAATAAATTTATCCATTAATTTTTAAAACTAAAATAAACAGATGTAGGGGTAGTTATACTTCATATATTTAAATGGTTCCCATGTCACCTTCTCATACTTATGGTTTCACAATGGTACATTGTCTAGGTGGGTTTCTTCACTGCATATAACTTTATCTCTATAGTCCATGATCTTCACTATATTATCCTCTCAATTAGGATAATTCTTCATCTATACCTCTGATGGATTTACTGAATGTGATGGATTTGGTATGTACATTCTCAAGAGGGAGATGTGGAATACATCATTTACTTGAGCCAGGGATAGTGGGAGTATTATTCAATAAGCCATGGATATGATACGATCATGAATATCGAAGGTGTTAGCATATCCAGGGACTAGATTTCAATTATTAATAAATATCATCACTCTATTTCATAAAGATATGTTGAGTAAAAATTTATCTCCATCCTCAAACTCCATGTATCATTGATGATTGTTTTCATAACTCTTTTATTTAATCTGGGAATCCCAAATATGTTGTTGACTAAAATTTTCCTTTTCTGCAATTCCTCAAAAAAATTTGATCACAGTAGCTTGGGTTCACCAACTTCATCCTATAATGTATCTTTTAGTAATATCTTCCAAAAATAAGAATTATATAGAGATATTTGTATGCTTGAGTGAAATATATTATTTTATGAGAACTTGACAAGTGGAAGATATTAATTCCATCCTTATTTAAAATACATAAATAATCCTCTCAACATTACATCGAGTGTCTAGATATTATGCTTATATAGGATATTGTTTTCATGGTGATAAATCTTACTGAAGTTCAATATAGTGTTTAGAGTATGTCAGGGAATTTTCATGTATATAGAGGTAATTATCTGATCTAAGTTAGAGTCAATCGATAGTAGTTTTTTATTCACCTTCACCAATTCTCTGGTGTATATCTTTGAATGTTGATCTTCTGATTCGTTCAATTGAAATGAAATCAAATGATAATTATTTTTATGATGATCCACCACTACCCATATTTCATTATTTATTCTTGGAATCTATGAAATATTAGTAAAAAAGATAATGGTTATTTTTTCCCATTTCTATTTAGGTATGGGTAATGGTTGTATCGTCCCTTTATAATTTTTTAGCCTTTAAATGTTGACATACCTAAAAAAAATTATATTTCATGATTTCATTATTCATATTGTCCCACCAATAGTTCTCTTGGTTATATTGAAACAACGGTGTGTTCCGTGGGGGGATAGTGAATGTAAATCAATACGCATCATTGGAAAAAATTTTCATTAACTCAGTTTTTATGGTACACATATTCATGAACCAAACCATATAATTCATTCATAAATGTTGAACATTGGAAATTTTCCTTTTATTATGGATTTCACCTTCATTTTTATTTCAACATTTTATCTTTAATCATACTTTATCTTCCGCAAAAGTGATGGTTGATATGTCATTTGAGTAATGGATGATGTTGTTCCTTCCTTTAGGATCCCTCTTCCCCTGATATTCGAGCTCGAGACCCCTCACATGTGTGCCTAACACCTTTTCACTCCTCCATTACGTTTTACTCTCTATTTATTGATATATATATATAGTTATATTTATTAGTATATCAATATATATATTTATATATATATATATATAGTTATATTAATATATATGTAGTTATAATAATATATATGTTGTTATATTAATATATTTATATATTTATATATTTATTTATTCCTATGTTAATATATTAATATATTAATATTATATTATATATATACATACAAATATATATAATAATATTTGTATATTTATATATTTATTTTTATATTGGTTTATATTTATATATATTTAGTTATATTTTTATCTGTATATTTATTCATTAATTAATTTATAATATATGATCAGATTTAAATAAATATATAAAATATGTTTTTTTGTTTGTAAATAAATAAATAAATACATATATACAACACAAACACACACATATAAATATATATATATATATATTATGTTTAACAATAAGTATAATTATACATATTTATATATATTTAAAAATATTATATATTAATATGTATATACATATGTTTAGAATATAAAGATAATATAAATTAGTTTGTCAATACAGAAGCACACAAATAGACACACACACACACATTATATATGTATATTAATATTCATATATTTGTATTTTAAATAAAATAGATATCAGTTTCTTATTTAGATAAGTCTTATATATTGGAAAATATATTTTATATGTAAAAATGATTAATAATTTATTTATAAAATTATATTTTAATGTGAGAATATATATCAAATGTGTATATATTATTATATATTTGATTATAAATAATAGTACATTATATAAAATGATTAAATTTTAAATAAATTATAAAATATAATTCTAATACATTGAAATAAATTAATTCCCTGCTGAAAAAAGGAAAAAAATATCCCCTTAAATGAGGCTGAAATTCCATCGAATATTGAAAATTTGGGGTATCCCGACTATAAACATAGTTTTGGAGTACATATAGGCCAATATTAGACTCTAAACATGTTACAAATGGATCCCTTAGGTCACTATCACATAGAGCTCATCACAAGATTCGATTTGACATGATGTAGTACTCAAACAGACATCTGGATCAATAGATAGGGTCTTTTGAAGTTTGAGTTACGTTTTCTAATTATATTAGATCATTTAGTAAATTTTTATTGATTTTTTTTGTCTTCAAATTGATAGTAAATTATTATTTGTCAATGATAATAATTAAATTAATAATTAATAATATTTTTAAAAATATTTTAAATCTATTTTCACAAAATTTTAAAATATTAAATGTAATAGTCTATTTATACTTATCAAAAACATATTTAAAAAATATATATTATATTTATATTAATATAAATATACATATATATAAATATATTATTTTTCATGAAAATTTATTTTTTAAAACTATACACTTTATCAGTGCTACAAAAAATGCACATATAAAGTCCCCCTTAATCAGCGCTACTAAAAAACGCTGATAAAGGGGTCCACTTCAACAGTGCTAAGAAAAGGCACTGATAATGGGGGTGCCATTATCAATGCTAAAAAATCATAGATAAAGGGCTAAATTTAAGAGAAATTTTTTAGTTTTATTAAAAGTGCCCTTTATCACTACTTTCTATTAGCACTGAGAAGGATACCCCTTTTATGTGTGTTTTTTATTAGCGTTGTTATATGTTGGCGTTGCCGAAACTCTATATACCATGAAATGTTACCCACTTGAAGGAAGTTTGAGAAATGATGTGGTGATAATAAAAAATTTCATTTCCTTAATGATCCATTCACATTGAATGGTCCATAAAATGATTTCTCCCTTTTCATTAATATTTGTTCGCGGGTTTGAAAATCATTGTAATTTTCTCAAAATCATTGAAAATACCCAGCTAGTCCAAGGAAACTATGAATTTATTTTTTATATTTTGTTCTATGTAACTCCTCAATTGTATTTATCTTATAAGGGTCTAGAAATATCACATTAATGGTGATATGTCACACTAATAATGAAACTTTCACCATCAAGAACCCACATTTACAATAATTTTCATATATATTCTTTATTCCCAATTTTTTTATCAAGGTATTCAAATGATCCTCATTCTCCTACATTCTTTGCAACTATATTATAATATCATCTATAAATACTACCAAAAATATTTCTATGTATTCTATAAATACTTTATTCATAAATTCCATGGATATGAACATTGTTGAGTCTTAAGGGCATTACTATAAATTCATAGTGTTCATACCTTATTTGAAAGTATGTCTTTGAAATATCTTCCTTATTCACCGTTAATTGGTGATATCTTGATATATGGTCTATCATAGATAAATATTGGGCCCCATATAGTATAGATAACAATCCATCAATCCATGGTAGTGGATACTTGTTCTATATCGTGGTCTTTTTTTGTTCATGATAATCAATGCAGAGGTTGATTGATGCATACTTCTTCATGATAATGTGGGTCAACACAACCCATGGTGAGAAACTATGGTAAATAAATACCTTATTAATATTATCTTATAAATATTTTGTTATATATTATAACTCAATATTTTACATTCTATTGGGATTATTTTATATGGGAAGTGATCCAAGTCTAATTTCTATTGAAGACTCGAACTCCCGATCATGAGGAAGGTTAGACAACTCTTCAAGGAATACATTTGTATAATTACTCATAATTGGGATTTCATCAAGCATGATTGTAACACCCTGAGATTTTATGAGAAATAATTTTTTTTATGAATTATGTTATACACAACAACAAGGGAATCGTTCACTACACACAACAATGTCTTGGATTGCATTTCATGCAAGTGCAACCTTCCTTGATAGCTTGCGTAGTACGCAATGCCGAGTTTCACTAAACAACGACATATAATTAAAATATTCTATAATCTAGATATTATGAATAGAAATACCCATTTTTTGAAATTTTATAAATTTTAACTTTCAAAATGGGCTTCATTTTTGGATTCGGAATAATGAAATTAGCTTAGGGTGAATTTTTGGTATTTTTCTGAAAACATTCAATTTTTGATGATTAGTTAAAAACACCGAATTATAGTTTAAAACAAAATATTTATTTAAATAAATAATTATTTTATTTAAACTTATTTTATATCAAAATTGATACATAATACCAATATAAATTCAATGTAATTCATTGGAGTCATTTTATAATAATTTTAGATATATAAATGTATTATTGAACTTTTCATCGTCTTTTACCCACCTCCTAGGAGTGTTTGCATATTTACATAAAATATAATTTTATTGCTTCTGTGAGTGGAATTTTAAAAATCTGAGAAACATGGTTGATGTCAGTAAGAAAAATGTGGTTCAATAAGATGAAAATATTTTTTGATGAATAGTACCTTTTTCATTTATTTACCATGGTTAAAAGTAAATAGGGTAATTAAGGGTAAAAATGATATTATTAATACCCTAACACATGTCCTAATTCAAATGGATATGTTTAATTTGACCAAAAATTTACCTTAGGAATAAATTAAGTCCATTTAGGTCCACATGGTTTAGATTTGGATGTTTATTATTATTTTTTTAAAGAAGAGTTAGCATAGTGAAAATCAAAGAATAATAACAAAATTTTATTTATCATAGGGTTATAAATAATATAAATTCGAATTTAAATATTTATTATAAATCTAAAAATATTTTCTACATAATGATATTTTATTTATAAATTTTATAATTTAAATAATTTAAGTTATTTATGACACAATGATGATGCAACAATTAACTTATTAATGTAATATTAACATAATAGATATTATAAAAACACAAATAAATGTAATTTGATACTTTTTATGAATTAAACTGATTTTCTTGTTAAATATAACATATTAGGGCTGATTAGAAAAAACATTCGAAGTAATAATTCTATTTTGAATTTAACAAAAACAAAATAACAATAGTGTTAAAAATTGATATAAAAGAGTTTTTAAAAAAATATTAAATTATTAATTGATATTCTATTCCTAAAAATCAAAGGTTTTAAAAAACGACATATATAATAATATATATGACATTAATGAAACAATTGGGGTTTGATCGGTAGTTTATAGTATGTTTATTAACCATATATTGTTATAATACCAGAAGACACTGTAAACGTTAAATTATCAAATATAGAATTAAATCTAAATGATACAGCTAAAACGGTAACCTAATCTTGTCTAAAACTTATTGGTTGAGAGGATTTCGACCCATCCCCACCCTATCATGGAAAAAGAAGCTTTTGAGAAATTATAAATCGAATATGAATTTATTTAAAAATAATATTTTTAGTTTTTCCAACGGTGCCCCTCTCCTACCATATAAAAGGCAACCTCCTCCCACTCCTCCTCACACCACATTTACCCTTCATTCTTGGAAAACCCCTGAAAATTTATCTTCTCCATTTCCCTAGAAGAATACTAGAGATCCTGGTCTTCTTAAAAGACAATCTTTATTACCCTAAGAGGAGGTTAAGAAGAGGCGCGTCAAAGAAGAGGTAATATCTTTTACCGATTCATTCAAATTTATTTCTTCTTCTACATCTACTTATTTATTTGTATCATCTTAAATTAATAACATAAGTATCAATAATATACTGATATATTATTATAAATATTAAACAACCCTATTTCACATTATATCCATCCTACGGAATATGAAATCACTGCGAATGCGTACGTACAGAACATCATCTTCACGCCGTGGTGTAATATGTTTTCCACCACCACCTTACTTGGATGGGTATAATTGTGTAAAGAATAAATATATATGATTATTATAACATGATACTAATTCTAAGACATTCCATCATCCCCTACTATACCATTCAATAATTATGGCAACGATATCATCGCTCATGTCTACGTACGACCTACCGTCTCCATGATGTGATGAGACTCGTTCTACATGATATTCATTGAATAATGAATATATATATGAACTGAATAAATAAATATGATATGTATATATATATTAAACTCATACCATTCTGTAAATAAGTCATCTGTGACCTATAAAGTTGAGTAATAATTTATTCGACAAAACATGCATAAGTACATAATGCAATAAACACCCAAATAACAAGTAGCAATAAAATACTACTAATTAGAAGATAAAAATATGACAATATATGATATAATAACAATGAATATGATTTTTTAATAAGTAAATCACATTATTTATAAGATTATATAGGAGGTTAGGATACATACAATGCATATCGGTCCAAAGGTAAGGGAAAATCAGACAATCTCATTTTTATCTGAGATTGTTTATATTTTGTTATGTACTTGGGTGTATTTATCATACACACACATGTTTCTTCAATATATAATATTATTTATATACTCCTACAATTGTTCAAATATAATTTTACCTATTGGTGAATTTTTAGAAAAAGATATGAATGGAATCTTTTGTTGTTTTCAGTACGAGATACTTTTTGACATTTTCAGCCAAAGTATGAGAGGAATGTTTTTTTAACTTATACAACATGAATGGATTTTTTATGATTTAATAGAACATTATTTCCATGATTCTTCCTTTATATATTTTCAAGTTTATTTTTAACTAAATTTTTTTAGTTTAAAATTGTATGACATGTTTTGAAAGAAACATATTTTGGAAGTAGAAAGGATATTTTCCTCAAGAATGAGGTACAAGCATGTTATCAAAATTATTTTCCATATAAGATTATAAAGGTTTCTCTTTATATCTATATTTTTAAATTGATTTTGTTATGTTATAATGGAATTATATTTATCTAATAAAGATTATCTTATAATGGCATGATGTTTAAGAATCCAATTTTTATTACATGGGTTATGCTATGATATATGATTTATGATTTTGTGGAAAACATAAGAATGGTTTCATTATGAGATCATAGGGACTTATATATCCCACAAATGAATTGGGTAACTATTTATATGTCTATAGATAAACATGGATGGAACCGCAAGTTAATCTGGTTCAGTGATACAGGACTGGAACGAGGTGTTAACTCGGATCAGAAATTGACTTTGTCCGCAATGATAGTCTTGTCAATGAATCTTGACTAATAAGAAATTATTTTCTATGATTATGTGTTTATGCCACAAAATCTCATGTTTTATATAATGATTATTGGGATTACATTTCACTACTATGATTTATCCCATGTTATTATATTATGATCACTTTTGTAGGTTAAATGTTATGTTCTTATGAATATGATATGATTGAAAATTCCTTTATTTACCCTTATTGAGCATTTTAGCTCACCTTTTTGTATGCTTTCTTTTCCCCAGGTTAGGAAAATGGGTATTAAGTAGGATATTCTAAAATAGACTATAGATATGATAAATTAGAGACATTGTAGACTCTTTATGAACTAGTTATTTATGTATCACAGTTTCTAAAGAAACTATACCTATACGGTGCTATCAGGTTTTTGTTATATGTTGTAATAATTATGCTTCAATTCTGAATTAATAACAATGTATGTAATGTATGGGTCATTATAGTTTGTATCAGAGTCAAAGGAGGTAGAAATGAATCGGATCATTAGGAACTCTCACATGTGACCATTGGACGAAACATAGCTCTCCGCCAGAGGGCTTCCTGAGGAAATGGCTGCCTCTGGGTATGGTGGTGTGTCTCACTCTGGTGGTGTAGTCTCCCATGGAGTGCCCAGATAAGAATAAATAATATTCCATTGGAAGTAATTATAGACCTCTATAGTTGGTATCAGAGGAATGGTTTTGGCAACCTCTGGAAACAAGGATGTGAAAGCCTTAGTAAGAACCCTAACGATATGTCTAAGAATAGAAAACTATATTGGTATTTTAGAAATGGCAATGAATAACCTATGATAACTCTTTATGTATGAAATTTTATTCTTGATTATATGGCTTTCCTATTATGATTAGTGTTTCTCACACTATGCTTATTGGTTTTAGTCAATGGATGAAACCCAAAGGAACCATGTTAATGCTGAATGCGACGAGAAATGAAATGATTGTCCCCTTGAGTAACCAAATGTTATGGGAGCTTGAATGAAAAATATTATATCCCTGCTCACACAAATTTATCAAGATATGAATCATACAGGGCTTCTAAACTAGAAAAGGAAGGAGCAACATTCTACTAAATACTTCATGAGGCAGCGTCCACCCTCATTCAGTGGGTCTACAGAACCATTAGTTGATGATCAATGGATTAGTACCATAGAAAAGATATTTTCAGTTCTTCAAATTTCTTGATCATGATAAATTCATCTTAGCTGTATATCGTTTGGAAGGTGAAGCTGATCAATGGTGGAATATTATCAAGAATAGGAGGCAAAGAGGCAAAATAGAATCCATGGAATGGGATGAGATCACGAACATATTTTTCAAAATGTAATTTACTCGTATTCTTTGAACAAAGATGGAGAATGAGTTTCTTGAACAAATGAAAAAGGATGATGAATCTTTTGGTACCAACAAAGCAAAATTTACAAGAAATGGATGGTAAACTTCTGGAATTTTTATCAAACCTCAGTGTAAGATCAATCTATTCTTTAGTGGCCTAAAACCATGTATTTTAAGGGCATTATCCATAAGGGACTTCAATAGATATGATGAATATTTTTTATGTTTTCTCAAGGTTGAGATGGAGTTTGAAGTAACCCACAAGTCATATGGGTTTGATAAGAAGAGGAAAATAGAATTCAAATGGAAATCTAAAGACCACACTGAAATAAAGATGAGTTTTCCCTTATGCTCAAAGTGTGAAAGAAACATGGAGGAAATTGTCTTAATGGGACATGTGAATGTTTCAAATGTGGAAAAGAAGGTCATCAGTGATTTGAATGCTACAATGATGGGAAAAATATGTCTGGTGGTGCGAACAAAGAAAAGGTTACACAGAATGCACATCCTACACTTCAATGATACATGTCCTTGGAAAGGGGGTATTGTGCTAATCAATTCCCTAATCCAAGGGCTGTTGATGATGATCGATGTCAACATACTAATAAGGCCATGGACAAAGGAATGACCCATGCAATTTCTATTGGCGATGTGGAGTATGATAATGAAGTGGTGAAAGGTACGCTTTTCATCCACTCTATTTTATAAAATGATTTATTTGATTTTGGATCCACGCACTCTTTTATTTTTGAAGAATTTTATGAGGGTATCATTGTACTACCTCAACAATTAGATGTTCAGTTAGTTGTGAAAACTCCAAATTGAAAAATGGTATCATAAAAAGTTTATAATTCTTCTCCAACTGACGTTTGTGGGAATGTTCTTCCTACAAATCTTGTGATCCTTCCAATAGTGTAATTTGATGTAATTCTTGGAATGGATTGGATTTCCTTATTTGGAGATCATATCGATTGCCAAAGAAGGGATGTCACATTTCATATTCCTGATCAATCTATGATCATTTATTTATGCAAGGATGAATATAACCTTCTAGTGGAAATTTCATCCATCTTATCGGTCATGATAACAATAAATGAATGTTATTTATATCAAATGGTTGGAGAGAAACTCACGAATAAAAGTATTCCCATTTTATGGGAGTTTGATGATGTCTTTGCAAGGGAATTTCTACGCCTTCCTACAAATAATGAAGTATAGTATTAAATAGAACTCATACTGGGTGCTATGCTGATTTCAAAGACACCTTTTTGAATGGCCCCAATTGAGTAGCAGGAAATGAAGAAGAAACTCCAAGTGAATCTTGATAAGGGATTCATACGCCCTAGTGCCTCAACTTGGGGAGAACATGTTCTTCTTGTTATGAAGAAAGATGGATCAGTGATACTTTATAATGATTATAGGTAACCTAACAAGATCACTATCAAGAACAAATATCTTCACCCATGCATTGGTGGATTATTTAACCAACTAGGCGGAGCTCAATTCTTTTCCAAGATTGATCTTAGTTCAGCCTATCATCAATTAAAGTTCAATAGAGAGGATATACCAATGAAATATTTCCATACAAGGTATGGACACTAGGAATTTATAATGATTCCATTTGGTCTTACTAATTCCCTTACTATCATCATCGATCGGATGAATAGAGTCTATAAAGAATATCTTGATCAGTTTATGGTAGTCTTTATAGATGAAATTATTTTCTATTCAAAGAGAAAGTAAGAACATGATAATCACATGAGAATTGTATTAAAGACCCTAAGAAAGGATAATATTTATTCCATATTTACCAAGTGAGAATTTTCACTTCAAAAAAGTTTCTTTTTTTGGAAACATAATCTCAACAGAGGGGATATCTGTGGATCCAGCAAAAACAGGGGTTATCGAAATATGGTCGAGACCAACAAAAGTAACTGAAATCCAAAGATTTCTCTGTTTGGATATATATTATCGATGTATTATGAATGATGTTTCGCGATTATCTAATCTACTGACCTGGATGACTAGAAAAGTTGTTGTGTACGTTTGTATAGAAGAGTGTGAAGATAATTTCAAGGAGTTAAAATAGAATGTTATCCAGTGCACCTGTGCTCACACTTCCTTATAGTGGAAAAGGGTTTTTGATCTATAGTGATGCATCCAAGAAGGGATTGGGTTGTGTTCTCATGTAAAACAATATCTTGATAGATTATTCCTCACAACAGTTGAAAATACATGAGAATAATTACCCAACCCATGATTTACAATTATCTGCGGTAATATTTGGATTAATGATTTGGAGGCATTGTCTTTATGGTGAAAGCTATAATATTTATACTGATCATAGAAATTTAATCTATATTTTAACACAAAAGGAGATGTGTATACGCCAATGATGATGGTTGGAGCTAATAAAGGATTATGACATCTCAATTCATTACCACCCCAGGAAAGAAAACAAGGTGGCAGACGCATTATGTGCACAAGACCATGCTATATAATCCATGATGAGGATCACAAATGATCCAATATTTATGTATTTACAAATGATGGATCTTAGAATTAAAAAGAAGTGTGAAAAACATTTTCTTTCTCAAATGAATGTTCAACCATCTATACATGTGAAGATTAAAGAGGCACAGAAAGAAGATGTAGAGTTAAAAATGAAGGTGAGAAATGTTCATGAATTTCACATTGATTGTGATGAAATAATATGGTTCATAAATCGGGTTTGTTTTCCTCCCATCCCCGAATTAAATAAGGAAATATCAGATGAAGCTCATAGTTCTTCATTATCTATTCACCCTGGAAGCACGATGATTTATAGGGACCTGAAGGAGTACTTCTAGTGGGATGGAATAAAAAGAGATGTTGCTGAATATGTCTCTCGATGTATGGTTTGTCAGCAAGTTAAAACTGAAAGACAGAAGTCTAAGGGGATGTTACAACTATTAACCATACCAGAATGGAAATGGGAAAAGATAACTATAGACATTGTCACTGGACTTCCTAAAACAACCAAATGCAATAATGCTATCTGGGTTATAGTAGATTGTCTTACGAAGTCGGCACACTTCATTGCTATTAAATAATATTTCTCTCTTGACCAGATTTCCAGAATATATCTGAAGGAAGTTGTATGATTACATGGAGTACCACTTTATATTATATCTGATCGGGATCCGAGGATTACCTCGATGATTTGGTGAAGTCTTCAGCATACAATAGATACAGATTTCATTTTCAGCTCTGCTTATCATCCTCATACAGACAATTTGTTTGAGAGGACAATTCAAACTCTAGAAGACATGTTGAGATCTTGCTCTATGGATTTCAAAGGTGGTTGGTATCAACACTATCCATTGTAGGAATATCATTATAATAATACCATTCACTCTAGTATTCATATGGCTCTTTATCAAACGATCTATGGAATGAAATGCAGAACTCCAGCTTGATGGGATGAAGTTGGGGAATAAAATCTATTAGGACACGATCTTGTTGATTAGATGGCAGCAATTGTATGATCTATTCAACAACACATAAAAGCAGCTCATAGTCAACAAAAAATTTATGCAGAAAACCGATTAAAAGACATAGTGTTTGAAGTTTGCGATAAAGTGTTCTTAAAAATAACTCCATGGAAGAGAGTAATGATATTTGGAAAGAAGGGAAAGCTGAGCCATATATATTTTTGTCCTTTTGAAATACTGGATTGGGTTGGGAAGGTAGCTTACCAATTGGCGCTTTCACCAAATCTCTATCAAGTTCATGATGTGTTCCACGTATCTCTCCTAAGAAACTACATACCTGATACTTCACATGTACTAAGCTCAGAAGTTGTACCACTAGATCAAGATATTTCTTATGAAGAACAACCAATAAGGATTCTGGATCGTATTGAAAAAGTTCTATGAAACAAGACCACTCACTTGGTTAATGTTTTATAGACAAACCACTATTTAGAAGAAGCTACATGGGAACTTGATGATATGATGAGGGAGAGGTATCCTCATTTTTTGTTAAGAAGTGACGAATTTCGAGAGAGAAATTCTTTTTAATGTGGGTAGAATGTAACACCATGAGATGTTTTGAGAAATATTTTATTTTTACGAATTATTTTATACGCAACACCAAATGAATCTTTCAATACACACAACACTATCTGATCTTGCATTACATGAAAGAGCTACCTTCCTCGATAGATTGCGTTGTACAAAATACTGAGTTTGACTAAATAACATTATTCTATTAAAATATTATATAAACTAGTCGTTATGAATAGTAATACACACTTTTTGAAATTTTATAAATTCTATATTTCAAAATTGGAGCATTTTTGGATTCGGAATATCGAAATTAGCTTAGGGTGAATTTTTGGTATTTTTCTGGAAACATTCAATTGTTGATGAATAGTGAAAACACTAAGTTATAGTTTAAAACAATATTTTTATTTAAATAATAAATTTTTTTTAAATTTATTTGAGGTCAATATAGATACATAATACCTATATAAATTCAATTTAATTCATTGGTATCATTTTATAATAATTTTAGATACATTAAAATTTTATTGAACTTATCACCGTCTTTTAATCAGCTCCAAAGTGAGTTTGCAAATTTACATAAAAATAATATAACTACTTCTGTGAGTGAAATATCAAGAATCCGAGAGACATGGATGATTTTGGTAAAAAATGTGGTTTAATGAGATGAAAATAATTTTGGTTATTAGTATCTTTTTACTTTAATTTACCACGAATAAATGTAAATAAGGTAACTAAGGGTAAAATTGATATTATTATTACCCTATCACATGTCTTAACTCAATTGGATAAGTGTAATTCGACCAAAGACAACTATAGGAATTATATACGACCTTTTAGGTCAACATGGATTAGATTAGGACATTTATAATTATTTTATTTAAAGAAGAGCTAAAATAGTTAAATTCAATGTTTCATAACATAAACATTTTCTATATAGTGTTATAAATAAGATAAATTACAATATAAATATTAATTATAAATCAAAAAATATTTCCAAAATAATGATATTTTATTTATAATTTTTAAACATTATTTAATTTATGTTATTTTTGAAACAATGATGATGTATCAATTCACTTATTCATGTAATATTATCAAAATTTATATTATAAATACCCAAATAAATGTAATTTGAGAATTTTTATGAATTAAACTAATTTTATAGGTTACTATAAAATATTAGGGTTGATTAGATGAATTTTATTAGAAGTAATATTGCTGTTATGAATTTAGAAATGACAAAATACCAAATAGTTTCAAAATTGACAAAAAAGGGTTTTTAAAACAAATATTAAAATATTAATTGATATTCTATTTATAAAAATATATGGTTAGAAAAAAAAGACATATAATAATATATATGCCATTAAGGAACTAATTGGGGTTATATTGGTAGTTTATAGTATGTTTATTAACCATATAGTTTAAGAATACAAGAAGACATGGTAAAAGTTAAATTATCCATCTTAGAGTTAAATCTATATGATAAGGTTAAAATGGTAATCTAAAATTGTCTAAAAACTATTGGTTGGGAGGATTTTGACCCATACCCACCCTAGCATCTAAATAAGTCGATTTGGAGCCATTATAAACCAAATATAAATTTATTATAAAATAATATTTTTAGTTTTTCTAAAGGTTCCCCTCTCTTCCGTTATAAAAGGGTACCTCCTCCCCCTCCTCCTCAGTGCACATTGAGCCATCAAGCTAGGCCAACCCCTGCCAATTTTATTTCTCCACTTACATAGAAACATAATAGAGGTCATGGTATTCCTTAATGACCAATTTTGTGCCTTAAGAAAAGGGTAAGACGAGGCGTGTCAAAGAAGAGTTTATATCCTTTACCGATTCTTTCCAATTTATTTCTTCTTCTAATTCTTCTTTTTTATTTGTTTATCATAAATTAATAACATAAGTATCACTAATATACTTATATCTTATTATAAATATTAAACACACTATTTCACTTTCTATCCATCCTACGAAAAATGAAATCACCAGGCGTGCGTACGTACAGAATACCGTCTCCACGTCGTGGAGTAATATGTTTTCCACCACCACCTTACATGGAAATGTATATTGGTGTAAATAATAACTATATATGATTATCATAAAATGATACTAATTATATGACATTCCATCATCCACACCAATACCATTCAATAATTATGGGAAAGATATCATCACTTGTGCTTACGTACGACCTACCGTCTCCACGATGTGATGTGACTCGTTCTACATGATCATCATTGAATAATTATTATATAAATGAATTTAATGAATAAATATAATATATATATTACACTAATACCATTATGTAAATAAGTTATCTATATCCTAAAATGATTAATAATAATTTATTCGACAAAACATGCATAAGAACATAAAGCACTAAACACACGAATAACAAGTAGCAATGAAATATTATTAACAAAAAGATAATAATATGACAATATATGATATCATAACAATGAATATGATTCTGTAATAAGTCAATGAAATTATTTAAATTATTATACAAGAGGTTCGGAAATGTATAAAGCATATCAGACTTAATTTGAGAAAAAATCTGGCAATTTCATTTTTATCCGAGATTGTTTTTATTTTGGTATTTACATGGGTGTATTTATCATCCAAACCCATGTTTCCTAAATATTTAATATTATTTCTATCCTAGAACAATTTTATAAATATAATTTTACCTATTGGTGAATTTTTAGTAAATGATATGAAATAATCTTTTATTGTTTTCAATATGAGATATTTTGGGACTTTTTCAGCCAATGTACGAGAAGAATGTTTTTTAACTTATACTGCATGAATGGATTTTTTGTGATTTCATAGAGCATTATTTACTAGAATATTCCTTTACAGTTTTTCAAGTTTATTTATAATTGACTTCTTTTAGTTTTAAATTGTATGAATTGTTATGAAAGGAAAGTATTTTCGAAGTAGAAAGGATATTTTTCTCAAGAATGAGGTCCAATGGTGTTATCAAAATTATTTTTCATATAAGATGATATAGGGTTATGTTTCTATCCCTATTTTTACATTTATTATATTATGTTTTTTATGGATTTATATTTATATTATAAGGATTTTTTTATGATGGAATGATGTTTTAGAATCCCATTTTTATTACATGGGCTATGTATGATATATGATTTCTGATTTTGTGGCACACATAATAATGGTTTCATTATGAGATGGGTGGGACCTATATCTCCCTCCAATGCATTGGTTAAATATTTATATCTCATTAGATAGAAATGGCTGGAACCGCAAGTTAAACCAGTTCATTGATACAATACTTGAACGAGGTGTGAACTCGGTTCCGAAATGGACTTTGTCATCTATGATATACTTGGAAATGAGTCTTGACTAAAAAGAAATGATTTTCTATGATTATTCATGTATGCCACAAAGTCTCAAAATTTATGTTATGACTATTGGGATTACATTTTACTACTATAATTTATACCATGTTATTGTATTATGATCTCTTTTGCATGTTAAATTTTATGTTAATAAGAATATGATATGATCAATATTTCCTTTGATTACCATTACTGAGTATTTGAGCTCACCCTATTGTATGGTTTATCTTCTCCATGACAGGAAGAAGGGTATTAAGTAGGATATGCTAAAAGGGACTCTAGATATGATAAATGGGAGACAATGTAGATGCTTTATGAACCGGTTTTTTATGTTTCCCAGTTTCTAAAGACACTATACCAATACAGTCCTGTCATGGTGTTGTTATATGATGTAATAAGTATGCTTCAATACTGAAGTAATAACAATGTATGTAATGTATGGGTTGTTATAATGATTTTCTACTTTATCTCACTCATTATATCTAGATATGATTTCTTAAAATGAAATTATATCAACACTATATATGATGATTCCAATTGATATTCATTCCCCTCCTTACACTTATTCAAAATATGAAGATAAATTAGGATGTGATGAGTGATCTCCCTCCCCGAATAGTTGATGTTTGATTTATATAAGGATATAAAATCCATGTACAATATAAATTCAAACAACATTTATGGTACAATGACAAGATTATATGGAATATTTAGTAAACAAAATTAAATATGGGGGATTTATATACTTAGGATGTAACAATTTTGCTATTTTATATTATCACGGATAGCTCAACCACTATATTTTCATGTGGAATTTGAATAGTTCTACTAAAAATCAATGATATGAAAGTATTTGTAGAACTAGAATTAAAATATATGTTTTCTATTATATAAGGAATAACTATAATACCTATTACTATATCATTGTTGGGATCCACATTAGCATTACTAATAGTATATTCCCTTCCTTGTTCTCTAGGCCATTGAGGATTATTTTGTTTATTATCTCTGAAAACCCTTGGAATAAGGCATTGGATTGCATAATTCTTGTGTTCCTCGTATTTAAAACATTCTACTATAGGCTATGTATTGATCTAATCCTTATATTCTTACATTTTATTAGTGGGATTATTCATCTCCCTTTAGCAATGATTATCTCAATTTCTCTCTCTCCCACATTTGAATCATCTCCCAATTCCCTTGTGAAATTTATTGAGATCCATATTCTAGCATTTTTGACATGTATATGTTGAAATTTATTTTCTCTATGGGATTTATTATCAATTTATCATAATGAAAAATCCATTTTAATCTTTTTTTTCTCCAGCCCCATGTGACCATTGAGATTCATCAATCTACCAGTCAACCTTATGTGAATAACAAACTATTTATTCATAATTATCAATGTGCTGAGTTAATAATCCATTTCATAGACTACACTTTAATCCACTAGAGAAATGTTCTACCATAATTACATTCCGGATGATGAATATGTATGTGTGTCATGAAAGCCTTGAAATGTTTGCCTAATACACCATTATAGACTCATCTTATTTTTTATATTTAGTCCAAATAAATAGAAATCTATTTTAAGATGGAGAGTCTGAGTAGAATATTTATTTAAAAATATTTCTTGAGTCCTTCCATTTTTTTGGAATTGGTTTATTTATCGAGCCTTTTGTTCTCAAATAGTATCCACTAACAATCTGATTCCCCTTCAAGACTATAGAATGAAATTAATAATTTCTCTTGATCTGTTCATTAGAGGGTTGAGAATATTTTCTCATTGGAGTTATTAAATTTTTCCATAATGAGGAGATAAAAAATATCCATTAATGGAAGGGGTTAAACATAAATTACTCTACATAGACATTTTATTTCATAGGATATAAAGGGATTTACCCATTATTCATGTTATTATTTAAAATGTGAGTCAGTTTATCAAATAATATCATGAATTTCTTATCACCCACTCTCATATGGTAAGGAATATATTTAGGGAAATCATTACATTGCCTATCACATTGGTTTTTTTTGCATGGTTTCTCCTATTTCATTAAATTTAATAATGAAGTATAATTAGGAATGAGAATAATTAAACAAAAATATATATAAAAATTGAATCTATAAAAATATAATAAATAACATATAAATAAAAATTATATATTGACTTCTGAGTCTGTAACATTAAATATAGGTTATCGAAGTTGGTTCATTATATTAGGTTTTATAACATAACTATCTACTACGTCCTTCATAATGGTTTATAAATATATTGTGGATTTCCAAAAGAATATCCCTCATGATTTTCAAACCAAATGTATAGTACTATATATCATGTAGTAGGTGATAATTATGATAATACTCAATATTCCTATTTAAATTTTATTAACAATAGGTTCGACTATCAAGATCCACATTCTCATTTAGTATCCATATAAGGATTTATTTTATTAGAAACCACTCAATATGTACATCACAAATTTTTTTTGATATTTTCTTATACTTAGAATTATCCTTAGCATTCTCATTATAATATTAAATTCCTAATCACACAAAATAAATAGTCATTCATAAAATAAAAAAATATAAACCTAATAATTTGACACATATTATTACATGATTTTAAACATAAATGACTAATAAATACAACCAAACGATTAAGAGTACTAGTGAATTTAGAAGAATGAGCACATAAAGCAACAACATGAGACTAAAATAAAATATCATTATTTTATTCTCCCTAATGAGCTCGTAAATCCCATTGAGCTACTAAAACAAAATAATATAACCAGGGGAATAAATAAACAAAAGGGGTAATATAAAAATCCTTGAAGGTGGATAAACATGATAATGAAGCCTAATATATGATTTAATAGGTAGAACATTATATTATAAAAGGATCAAGAATAATCATATAGGATCATAAAATAAATGAAATAGAATCATGATATCATGGAAACATAATAACTTGGTTTAAACATAAAACATGACATAATCATAATCCAAAGATAAGTTTTAAGACAACATCACATTACGGCTCCTTGAACAGTTATTTGGATGAGACTGGACGAACTATGAAATTGAGGGGAAGATTGACATTAGAATTTAGTTTAAGTTATTCATTTTCAAAGGCTTAGATGTTGTGAGATGAAGGGGTGGTATGGGGTTATATTTATAAGTATATGTGTTAGGTATTTTTTAAATTTTTATTCATTAGTTTATTATTCTAGTTCAAGACAACAAGTAGAATAGTTTTTAGGTCTATATACAGTAAATGGTGCATGATGGTTTTAGCTAGTGTGTCATTTCTTCATCCATGACTCCATAGTCCATGTAATTAAATTATAATGTTAATTACCATATATTATCATATTTTAATATTCACAAAAAATTCTACTAATTTATTAAAAAACCAAAATTTCGACCAGAATGTTTTTTGAGAGGACAATTAGAAAAAATAAATCCATTTTATGAAAATAATTTTTTAAGTATGATAAATTTAATTTTTAAATAAAATTATCATATATTTTAAGAATACCAATATTAATATTATGATCAATAATCTAATCCTTTGAAAATTTACTTAAGGTATCATGAAATTATATTTTAATTTTAATAAAATTGGAAATAATAACAAATATGTTTTTTAAAATTATGAACACTTAATGTTTTCATTTTTAAATCATTTTTTAACTTATATAACTATATAAATATGTCATATTTTCATTTTATATGATTAAAAAATATTATTTTATAAATCAAAAAGTGATGATACTATTCTAACAGATATGTTACAATTCTTAACAGACATATTAATATTCTAATGGTCAGATTACTATTCAAACAGTGATATTTGTAACATTCATTTACGTTCTTTACATCTTATATATACAAAATATTTCATTAATTATTCATTAACTAGTATTTAATCTCAGTTGTTTATATATTTATATTTCCAATATGAATATTTCATTACTAATATTCTCCATCATGTATACATCATTGTTGGGAGTGTGGTTATTCTGGTCCATCGAGAAGATCCAAACATTCATATTTTAGTTATCTTTTTTTCAATTTTCAATCCCATTGAAATATTATAAAATATTATAAATATTTTTATTCTCTAAATGTATTGTTAAAATAGATATTATTAATATTTTATGTTTTCATCATGTTGTACATGTGCTTATACTACATTACTAAATATGACAATTAAAAGAATTGAAATTCGATCGATATAATTATTCGTCATTACAAGGGGTGCTAAAGAAAAAAATGAATAATTTATTTTAAAGAGAAGAGTGAAAACCCATATAAGAGTTTCCCAATCAATATAAACATTACCAAAATGATGGTTATGTATAATAAAAATAAGAGATCCTCATGAAACAACAAAAATAAAAATAATGAATTTGAGGTATCACATTTCACTTCCAAAATGTTGGTCCACATTAAACCAAATTATACCATGAATAAGAAATAGTAAAACTATAAGAAGAAATTTAAGAATTGTCTAAACATATATATTTTTAGTGATATCTAGGATTCACATTCAGTATAAAAATCATGTGATGATATTCAAAATAGTCTCATAACATATATGGAAGAAAAATTGAGGTTAGTTTTTAAATTTTCCACTATCCTTCTCACCCCCTTCTTAATTTTTCATCCTCTTCTATATATTCATTAAATTATGGATATATAATAAAGGATAAAAATGAACATTTAATTTTTTTTATTCTTTCAAAATTCAAAATTCCTCAAATGAAACACAATCCAATTGTTTTTGAAAAAGAAAAACTTAAAAAATAAAAATAGGATTTTATTTTAAAATGAAAAGGAAAAAATGTTAAAATTTTCAAATTTCAAATTAAGGATCATAAAAAATATATTTATCATTTTAATCAATTAAAATAAAATTTAAATAAGTTTTTGGGTTCTCAAAATCCAATTAAATATCCCTACAATTTTGGTTTTTCATAAAAATCCACATTTTACCAAAATTCATAAAAAGATAAATTTTATAAATATAATTTCTAAAAATAAACATTATTATTTTGTAAGAAAGTATTAAGAGATTATTATGAGTGAAACTATAAAAATTTATATATGGTAGACCTATATGTATTTACCTTTCTTCTCATATTTAATATGGAAAAACATTCTCTAAAAAAGTGTGGATTTGAGAATGTTTAATATCAATATTATGTGGACCCATGATATGTGTACCGAAAGATAAAGATTATTTATATTTATTAAAAAAATATAATTTCTTGAGATGCAATTTGGTATATGGATAGTAGGTTCTCAAGGTATATGTGTGGTTATCCTTTTGAATTCAATCTTCTTGATGATTTTGATGGAGTACATGTCACCTATGGAGACTATTCAATATGGGAAGTTATTGGTATAGGTAAGACTTGGTTCTCTAACTCCATTCAAAATAATGATTTTTAATTTTTCAAAGTATATAAATATAATTAACAAGGTATTAGTCAATTATATGATATCATTTTCAAAATAAATTTTAAAAATATTTTTTGTAATTTTTTTAATTCCAAATGAATGATTTTATTTTTTGTATATCATTTTCAAAATGTTTATATAATATATTTAAAATCTCAATAAAGTCAAAAAAAATTGTTTAAGTGAAATATATAATGATTCTGGTATTTAGTATCAGTTCCAAGGTCATTCTAATATTCATTCTCTTGTCAACCTCAACTATAACCAGCTAGAATGAGATTTACTAAAATTTTATATTAATGATAAATTAGTTTGTGATAATTTCCAAATAGGAAAGAAACCCAAGTCATGTTTCAAACCTAAAACTATTATTCCACTTCTAAATAGTTATAATTCATTCAACATGACTATTTGGACCAACTCAGGTTTCTAATATTAGGGGTAAAAATTAAATGTTTCTATATTGTAAGTTCTTATTTTTTTCATAGAGGTATGAATCCATTTACTTTGAGTATAAACCTCTTCTTTTACCTTAATTGAAGTGTATAAAGGGTTCATGGAAGTTTCAAGTGTATTTGGTCTTAGTTTGAGGAGAACATTTCTATTTTTAGTAGAAACAGGATGAGGCACATGATTATACTTAATTGAGGACCTCAACCATGTGGCCCTGAGAGAGTGATGCATGGGTTTTCAAACCATTCTACATGGGTATCATGACTTTTAAAAACCTGTAATTTACTATAAGTCCACAACAAAAAAATTTCATATGATTTTTCTAGACAAGTGGTCACAGTGTGCTGGAGTGGGATTCCATATAGAATCAAACACATGGTGTTTTAATTGATTTTTTAATTGTGTGCATGAACCATGTGTGATGAGGAACCATAGATAATAGATGTGCATAGTTGGTGTATGGTTTATAAAATCGTTCTTCCAAAGCATAGGTCCTATTAAAAATATTGTAAATTTACTTTTTTCTCCTTTTCACTTTCAAACCCAAGTTTTTACATCCTCCCTATTTTTTGCATAGTGGACCGATATAAGAATCTATCCCTTGTTCATCCCTTTATTGATTTTGACTATCTCCCACATCCAGACTCAGTTTCGATCACTGATAATCACATTTAATCCCCCTCTGTAAATCTATCACACATTTTGTTTATTTTATCAGTTTTAGTCTCTATCAATAAATATATCTTCATATAAGATAACATTCCTTATTTTTTAGGTTGTTTATCTAGTAAAACATTTTCTATTATTCTATATAAAATATAAAGATTGTATAGGATGAGGATTCCTCCACATGCATATAGTAGGTGGTATATCTAACATACCAAGAATGATGTATATAAACATTATATTAATTTTTCAGAATAATTAATATATTAATCAAACGGACACCCAAAAACTATATTACATTAGTTTCATTAAAAAACAAGGAAACATAATAAACTGGTTCATAAAACTTCAACATCATCTCTTGATTTATCCATCATAACTGTAACCCCATTTTGAAACATCTTACATAATACCCATCATCAATTCCCAGGGAAAACAAAAAAAAATATTGGTGATCAAATATTCACAGTAATGGTAAAAATGGTGATATGTAAACAAAAACCTAAGCATAAATGTTATGAGAATGTGATCATAAAATTATAAGATAATTTGAAACTTATCAATGGAAAACATGAATCATAAGGAAAATAAAATATCATAATACATAATATCATAATTTTAATATAATTCATGAAATTGTGTCATACACTTAAACATATATCTTTTTGAACATGTATAAATAATAATAGGTTCACTCATTATATTAATGACATGAAACTGGTCCCTTGAATAAACATATGGACATGGGAACTTGGACCACTAATAAAATTTCGAACAAGAAATCTGGTTCACAGATGACATACAAACCTCATGAGTTATTCATCTCCACCTAATTCGCTAGAGGGATATATAGGTCCCACCCATTGCATAATTAAATCATAATTACATCATCCACAAAAAAATAAATTTATCATCATAGCATAACCCAATGAAGTAAAATGGGTTTTCTTGAACATTATTCCATCATAACATAATCTAGGAAGAACAAATGGATTTTAAAATTAACATAAACATAATAAAACCATTGGAATAATTGTATAGTATACTTGAAACATATTCATATTATGTAATGTAATCATAGATGTAAAATAATTATGATAAAACACTTGAAATTTATTCTTGAGGGAAATGTCCATCCTTTCTCAAAAATGATTCCTTTTGCTAAAACACCACACTATATTAAAAGAAAAGAATTTCATTATAGATAATCATGAAAACTTATATGGGAATTTTCATGTAAAAATTCCACCATTAAAGCACAAAATCCATTCATTCCATATAAGTAAAAATGAAAACATTATTCTCATACTGTTATTAGATAGTCAAAAAGTAACTTGTACTGAAAATGAAAAAGGATTTCCTTCGTAGAATTTAATAAATAATTAAAAATAACTAATAGTGACATTAATTTTTTTTAAAATTTTTGAAAGATTATTTTTAAATAAATATTTAGAAAATAAGGACATGGATTATAAATATAGTCTAGAAAATACTTAAAAATAAACAATCTTGCATTATAATGAGATTGCTGAATTATCCCTTACATTATGTCCTATATCTTATTTTTGTATATGAAACTCATTTATAATGATATAAATAATGTAATTTAATTATTTCATAATCATGGTTATTTTTATGATATCATATATGATCATATTATCATCCGTTATTTAGTATCATTTCATTGTTACTAATTATTTGGGTATTAACTGTTTTATGTTCTATTGCATGTTTTGTCTAATAATTTTTTGTTACACTTATTATGTCATAGTTATATTATTAAAAAGTTATATTAAAATAATATATACCATATTTATTCATTTTTAAATTTATATAATCATGTTTAAACGTATATCATGTAAAATGAATCGCATCGAGTCATGGAGACGGTGGGTAATACGTATGCACGCGCATTGGTATCATTCCTTTAATTATGAGATAATATTAATGTTGATGGTATATATATTGTTCCATAATAAATAAAATGTCATAATAATCATATATAGTTATTATTTCTAGCATTATACCATCCACTTCAAGTTGTGGTAAAAATAGATTACCCCATGGCATTGATACGGTAACTCGTACGTATACACGTGTTTTGATTTAATTTTCTGTAGGATGGATAAAAGATGTTATATGGTTGTTTCATAATTATAATAACATCTTAGTATATAATTTCTACTAAATTTATTACATTATAATTTAAATCTCTTGGAGAGAAAGTATAATAAGAAAGAAGTTTGAGAGAATCGGTTGAGGGGATTACATCTTCTTCGACGTGATGTCTCTAAATATAATTTTGGAAAACTAGAGATGGTCTTTGAAGATGACTGTAATCTATATAATGTAACTAGTTAATTTTATAAGAGAATTGTTTAGGGGATGGATGATATTGAAGGATCAAATTTAAGTCAAAAGGTGAGGGAGGAGGAGCCCTTTTATAATTGAGTTGAGGGGCACCCTTGGAAATTATTAAAATATTATATAAATATATATTGATTTTTTAATCCAAATGCTTCAAAATTGAAATATGTAGAATATAATATTATAATAATTTGATGTCCTTTAATCCTATAGTTTTTACAAAAAAAAATTATTTTAAACTTTTTTCTTATTGGATTACCCTTAATTATTCTTCATTAATTTTAATTGTAGCAACAACATTTTAATTATTAAGTGGCCATAAATTTTAATTATGGAGTCAATTTTAATTAATTAAAAACATAATAAACTTATATACACTATAATAGAAACTTTTGTATTTTTATGATATTTTTAGGATTTTTAAATAATTTAGTAATTTATTATTTTTATAAAATATCAATTATGTCAATTTTTACACTATTAATTTTATTGAATTTAAATAAAATGTAAATTGATATATAACATCAAAAAAACAATATAATATTTTTATAACATGTCATATTAATGTAAAAAATAATTTATGACATATATTACATCAAATAATATTTATTTTAATATTTAAAATAACATTTATTTTACACCATCATTAATAATGAAATCATTGCATCATCATGGTGTCATAATTTAATTTAATTTTTTAATGTTTAAAAATTATAAATAAAATTCAATGTTTTTGGAAATATATTTATCTTTCTAATATTTATTTATAATCTAAGCGATAAATTATATAACTCTATATTAAAACTGTTTTAGTAAGAAGACATATGTTTATATCAAATTTTACGTTACTTTTAATTAAAAGTTATATCTTTGATAATCACACACAAGTGGCTTACAAAGGACAAATTTTTATCACAAGGGTTTTCTCGGTTAGACATACCACATCCAAAAATATTATAAAAAGTTTTAGGGTAGTTTTATAATAGTATTCATACCCTTAATTACTTATTTTACACTTTTACTGTATTTAAAAAAATTACCGAAGTAACAGTTCATAATGCCCAAAAATAAAATATATCTATTTACATAAATTAGCCACGCTTATTCCAAATAATGATTCCATTTTAAAAAATATATAATATATAATTTTTAGTAATTAATTTAAAATAAATACTATTATCAGAAAGAAAAACATGACAAAACAGTGCAAAAGATTGAAATATTTTTACATTTGAATTCATTGTATAATTAATGCCAATGACGGATATTATATTAAGTGATAAAACTAAATTATATCTATACATTAAAACCATTAAAAATTATAATTTATCAATATAAATTAATTTGATGAAAAAATTGTTTTCAATTGAAATTTATCATATTTTTACAATTAATCCAAATAGTAAAGATATTAAAAAATTATCATAAATTTATCCAAAGTAATTTATTATATCCCAATTGAAAAGGAAACCTTTATTTTTTAAATATAATATTTAAATGTCTCAAAAAATATATATATACAATTTTTCTACCATCAAAATGCTGCAAAATTATATTTTAAAAAATATTATAAAAAACTAAAGCGGACAAATACATAGATGATTCATTATTCTATAATACAATAAAAGTGATTATATAACATTATTCTAGAATCCAATTATATAAACACTCAATCATTCTTGGACTTCATTATCATATTGTACATCACCAATAGTGATTGTATGTGATTTGGCTTTGACATTACCCTAAAGAGGTTGTTGATGTCGATCATCATAGATAAACCATTAATTATAGAATTGGTTAGAAAAATCCACCATTTCATTGCACATATAGTATTTAAGTGAAGGTCTTGAGTTTCTTGATATTTATCTACATTGAATGTCCTTTTTACATCACTCTACCACTCTTTGCCTCTATGGTCATGCTTACCAAACTTGAAAAATCTTCTTCTTCCTTTCAGAAATTCCCCTGAGTACTCTTTCACACATTTTTTGCAAGTAAGAGGTTGAGACTTTTTCTTTTACATTTATAGAAAACCATTGGAGTTTCCATTAATCATTATCTCTATGTTCTTATCTCCAGAACCATGAGAGTTACCAAAATCCATTTTTACTTTTACTGAAAAACTAATAACTTCTTCATAGCTTCCAATGTACCTTATGACTAATTCCTTTCAGAGGCTCTTTTTAGGAAAACAATGAATTACTCAATTTTGCGTTCATGGATAATGATTAACCCGAAATAATAACATTAATGTCTGTTAAAATGATCATTATAGGTACCAATAGATACATCATAATTTTTTCTTAAGCTCATGGAATTCATTCTTGAAATTTGTTTGTAAAAATTGATGTAATTTCTTACTAAAAATATCCCTTTAAACTCTTCCCATTCCATAGATTCAATTTCTTCTACATCCCACACGTTCTTTATAAGAGTCCACCACTGATTGGATTAACCTTCTTGATGATAAACATCCAACATGAATTATTCTTATTCCAAACAATAATATATGGAAAACTATCTTCTCAGTGATACTGATGCATTGTTCAGCAACGAGTGGATCCAAAGACCCACTGAATTATGGTGGACATTTCCTCATAATGGATTCAATAGAAATTTGTTCTCTCATCTTATCATTTGGAATTCCAATATGATTTATAGCTTCTGTGAGTATAGTGATATGATTTTTTATTTCATATCCCATAATAGTTCATTGTTCTGAAAGAAAATCATTGTATTTCCCATTTCATTCACCATTAACAAGGTTCCATTGGGTTTTATCCAAATTATAATATGAAAAAAATAGTGTGAGCGTAAAAATTCATAGTAGGAAAACAACATAATAAATGGATATTAATTTTAATAACTAACATATTAGGTTTAATCATAGATTATTCATGATCATTAAAATGATTCTAGGACTGTAACATAAATTTTGACTTAACCTTTGTACACCCCAAAAATATCCTTAGAAGTGTATCTAGGTATCTCACTAATGTTTTCACATCCTTGTTTCCCAAGGCTGACTAATCCTTCCCTCTGAAACCAACTATAATGACGCAATATTGATGTACATGGACATACCTTAAATTTCTGGAATACATAATACATTAAACAAATACATTCCCAATGATCATATTATTTTAGTGTCTTTGCAAACTGGGAAGCATGATAAATTGGTTCATAAAACATCAATATCGTCTCTTGATTTATCGTTTATAACTCAAACCCCATTTTTACACATCTTACTAAATATCCTTTTACATATCATGGGGAAAGGAAACATAAAAAGGGGTGAGAATAGATACTCAGTAAGGGTAATAAATGGTGAATTGTAAACATAAACATTAGCATAATGTTTATCATAATGTGATCATAATATTATAAGATCATTCCTTGTATATCAATGGAAAACATGATTCATAAAGAAATTCAAATATCGGAATACATAAGATCATAAATGTAACATAAGATATGAAATCGTGGAATACACATAAACTTATAACTTTTTTAAAATGTATGAATAATAATTGGTGCACTCATTAAATTAAGTACTTGAAACTAGTCCCTTACATAATCATATGGACATGGAAACTAGGTCCACTCATAAAATTGTGAAAATGAATTCAGGTTCACACATAACATACACACCTCCTGAGTTATCAATATTTACCCAATTCACTAGAGTGAGATATTGGTCCCACCCATATAATAATAAAATCATCCATAAGTGTTCCACAAAAACATTAATTAATTACCATAGCATAACCCACGAAATTAAAATTGGGTTCTTAAGAATAATTCCTTTACAACATAATCCAAAAACCAAAAAAGGATTTCATAAATATAATTAACATAATAAAACCATATTAATGGTAGATATAGTATAATTGTAACACATACATATTAAGAAATTTAATAATAGATGTAATATAAGTTTGATAAAACACTTGATATTGATTCTTGCGGGAAATATTATTCTTTCTTCAAAAAAGTTTACATTTCATAAAATGCCACACTATTTTAAATGAATATAATTTTATTAAATAAAATCATAAAAATTAATATAGGAATATTCTTGGATATAAGGTTTCATAGAAGAATAAAAATCCATTCATGTTGTATGTTAATAGACCCCATTATTCACATTCTTTTCAAAAAATGTCAAAAGGTACCTCATAGCAAAAATGACCAATGATTCCTTTCATACTATTTGATAATAAATCACCAATTTGTAAAATTGACATAAATCATTTGTATACTGATATAATGTCTGTTGTGAATTATATATTTAGGAAACATGTATGCGGTTGATAAATATACCGCAGTAAATACTTAAGAACAAACAATCTTGAATAATAACGAGTCTACAAAATTATCTCTCACAATATGTTAGATATCATGATTATGTATTGAACTTCCTGTATAATGATTTAAATAATTTCATTTTCTTATTTTTGAATTATATTAATATTTATGATATTATATAAGATCATTTTATCAATTTTTTTGTAGTAACATTTAATTGTAACTAATTATTAGGGTATTAAAGGCTTTATGTTTTTAAGCATGTTTTGTCGAATAAAATTCAATTATCTTTATTAGGTAATTGATATATCATTAAAAACATATATCCACATAACATATACCATATATAGTCATTATTTACATTTATATAATCATGTTTAATGGATATCATGTAGCATTAATCGCATCACATCACATTGTCGAGAAGGTAGGTCATATGTATGCACACAACGATGATATCATTCCTCTAATTATAAAATTGAATCGAAGTGGATGGTATATATATTTTTTATAAATAAGAAAAATATTTTTATAGTAATCATATATAGTTATAATATCCATCATTATTCCCATACAAGTATAGTTGTGGTGAAAATAGATTACACCATGATGTGGAGACGGTAAGACGTATGTACGCATGTGTGATGATTTGATTTTTTATAGGATAGATAGAGGGTGGAATAAGGTTGTTTTATAATTAAAATAACATTTCAGTATATTATTGACACTATATTTATTAATTTATAACAAAACAACTCATGAATATTATGTAGAAGAGAAAATAATTATGAATGAATCTTTAGAGGAGATTACCTCTTCTTCGACATGCTTCTTCAAAACAAATTTATAGATCACTAGTGTTAGTCATTGATGAAGAACAAATCTATATAATGTAAAAAGGAATGATTTTAATTGAAATGGGTAGGTGATGTATGAGATTTAAGGCTCATATTTAAGTGAATATTTGAGGGAGTATGTTTCCTTTTAAAATGATGTGAAGGGAACCCTTAGAAATTATTACGATGATAAAGTAATATAAATTAATTCATTAATAAAAATGTTTCAAAATATAAATATGTATAAGATAAGATTAGGATTTTTCTAAATAATCTCAATAAACAATTTTTATTCTTTTAATGATTTTATTTTAAACCATATAATTTTAATTTACCCTTAATTATTCTCTTTTAATTTTAAATGTGGTAACAACATTTTATGTATTAAGAGGCTATACATTTTACATATATGGGGTCAAATTCACATAATTATAAAATTAATGAACTTTTATACATTATCATTTTTTATTTTTTATTTTAATAGATTTTCCAGATATTTAAATAATGTATTATTTAATTTTTTTATAAAACATGAATGATGTCAATTCTTATAATATTCATTTTAGTTAATTTAACTAAAATCTAACTAGAGAGATTACATTGAAACAAACCATTTAATTTTATTATAAAATGTATTATTTAACCTATAAAAATCAAGTATGACATGAATTGTGTCAAATAATATTTTTTTAATATTAATGATATAATTTATTTTATTCATTCATTAATAAAGCAATCACTGCATCATCATTGTGTCAAAATTTAATTTAATAATTCAATGTCTAAAAATTATAAATAAAATAACGTTACCTAGGAAAATAATATTATATTTTTAATTAATATTTTTAATCGAATATCTAACTTATATAACCCCTTATTAAAAGAGTTTTATTAAAAAAATTATATGTTTATAATATATTAATCTTTACATTAAATTAAAAGATATATGTTTCATAACACACCCACGTGGCTTCCAAACAAAAATTTCATCCCAGGGGTTTTTTTAGTTTCACATACCACATCCAATAATATTATTACAAGTTTTAGGGTAGTTTTATAATAGTATTCTTACCCTTAATAACCTATATTATCCTTTTACGATATTAATAAAAATTACTGAAGTTATTATTCATAATGCCCAAAAATAAAGTAAATCTATTTATATAATTTGATATTAATGATTCCAAATATGATGTCCATTTTTCAAAATTCAAAATAAATATGTTGTATTAATAATTTTAAAATCATTCTCATTTTCAGAATGAAGAACGTGTTAAAACATAGAAAAATATTGAAACGTTTTTTACATTTAAATTAAATGTAGAATTAAAATGGGTGAGCAACCAAATGATTTATAAACTAGATTTAAAATTGGTGCAAATCAAAAGGAGTAAATTCTAAATTTTTTAAAAAATAGTTCTTTTATCTGAAAATTTGAATTTTTTTTATATCATGTATAGAAAACATATAATATGAATTTTAATCATTTGATTGTATACATTACATATATATTACATTAATAAATTCCATAGAGAGTGGTTCAATTATTTTATTTGCATTATATATTTTTTAGTAAGAATGTTAATATTGGTCATATCATCCATTATAATGACATGGTTCTATATTAAACTAATAATATTTAGTTGTTCTCTTAAACATGGGCTTACACGATATAGATTTTATCAAAAGAACTCAAGAATGTGTATAAAACAATCCAAGAATAGTGTTGTGTATACTGCAAGCTATGACATACTTCCGTATAGAAGATCATAAATTTAATATAGCGTAAAACAAAAGACATCAAATAAATTAAAAAAGAATCTATCTCAGAATATATTGGGGTGTTATAATATACTAAATTTTCCTAAAGTATTGACATATATACTTTTCATTGTTATATTTCACACAATAATTACCACACATTGATCCCATAATTATTATTTCTTTAAATTTTTATCTAAACAAGATTCCAATGGTTCCATGAAGACTGTTAAATTATTGTAGGATGTCAAAATAAACCTAAACCACCCCCTTGGGTTTGTTAGTCAATTTCCACAGAAAACTATGATTTTATGGCCAAAAATTATATGATGTCTATTTATCTTAATACTTTTAAAGGCAATGACCTTAATGATTTATTTTATTGAGGAATTTTATTTTACATCACAAGGAAAATTTATTACTTTCTATAGTACGACTAATTTATTTACTGGACATGGATCACTATTAAAGGGGTGGACTACCTTGAGTAAGACAGAGGTTCTCAACATATAAGGCCTTCAGATAAATCAACAGACACTATCCAATTTTTTAATTCAACCACTATGTGAGATATTAATCATCGAGCTCATTCAATGTCTTATAATATGAATCCCACAACATTAAATTGATGATTTACCAACATATTTTAAGAATTAAAAAGCCTTGGATCATCACATTAGAATCCAATTTATGACCCGAAACATGAATCACCTTGTATTATCTCCATAGAGTTTAATAAATCATATCCCAAGATTACATTAGACATTTTTTTAGGCCCTATATTTTATTTTTAGGGTGAAATTTTAAGGGTTCACCCCTTGGATTACACTCATCCCCTTAGCCTATTATCTCAGTTGATCATTTTGAGTGGGCTCAAAATTCATTGGACATGGATTCCATGGGCCTCCCTTAAACCCTTATGATTATATTACATGGATTCATTGGATATGTTACTTTGGTCCCTATCCATCTAATTTTCATATGTTCTGAGACATTCAGTTTAGACTGAAATAGGTAGGGCCAGACAAGTATCCCATGAGAAGCATAATGTCAAAATGGTTTAGATTTACTTTTATTCTTAAAATATGTTATAACTACACACTATTAAATTTTATAATCCTAAACTAGATTTACATTAGAAATCATTGGTGGTGGCCTACTATGTTTTAATCACACCATATTCAGAAATTCATTTGGAACATAGACATACATCAAGGATGTAGGTAAGGATAAGGAGAAGTTCCCTGTTATAAATGCTTGATTTGCATTTGGGATGGGATCTTAGGAGTACAAGACTAACCTTATTCTCTGGATTCTCATGGATATAGATATTTTTTTACTTTTTTTTCCTTTTTATATTTCATGGTATTTGTATATTCATGCTACCATGATTTCTTAAATCCAATTTTGTATAGTAATAACATTATCCTTATATAGTGTTGATGTCTATATATGTTTATTATTAGGATGTTCTACATTCACTACCATTAAATTATATTTCACTGCCATAATGCTACTATTACTACATTTTTATTATTTAATATTGTGTTTCACTTTTATATATAGGGTATAGTCTCCCCATCGTAGCACCATAGACCCCCATTACTTATCATCTACCTCTGATATATGGAGAAACATGCTTAATGACATTTGGATGTCCAGGTTTTTTTACAAATAATTGAATCGGTCCCGAGACATCACAATGTTGATTCAATGCTTCTTTTTTATAATTTATTAATATTTTCTATTTGTATATAGAAAACGAAGACATTTTAGGACTCGTTAATATTTTTCCCTATGGAATATCATAACCATGTTTATGGGTAAAGCTAAGTTACCATGGATGGGGCTTATTTTTCTGGATTTCATCTGTTATAGTTATACTAATTTCATCATTGAGTGACACACATGACCTATGATGTTTGTTATGGTTATTTATTTTTACCCATGTGCTGGAATGGAAAGGGATCATTGCTCCATGAATCATCAGAGACACATTAGGATGTATATGTGTAATTTCTTTTCCCTTCTATCAATATTACGTTTCCTAATTTATTATTGTATATTTTGTGTCAATCAATTATTATTCAAGTATGTTATAATATTTATTGGATAAAAACGATGAAAATAAATTGATAATTCAAGTTTCTACAATAATATAAAAGGTTTTTGACACATATATTTATGGTTTTACATAAAATAACTCGTAATGACATATTTTATCCATGGATCATTAGTTACATAGACTGAAATTTTAGTGGTTGTGATTAAATGGATACCAATGGAAATTTTTAAAATTTGTGCCGCTATAAATTGAGATTTGTGATCTATGTAATCAAACCATTGTATACATAATTTCTACATTCTGGGAATAAATATAAATGTATGGTTATAGTTAATTATAATTCATATTGTATGTTATCAATATTATTTAATTATAACATGGGAATCGAAACACATCTATCTAAAAATTTATGTATAAAATTAATAAATTTTATCTCTTAAAGGACAATGGTTTTCATTAAATTGGGATTCCAATAAGAACATAAAAAGAGTTTTCCACTGAAAATATTAATTGAAACTCCAAATAATAGAAATGTCATTGGTAATGATTGGAATAATTTTATAACTTGATGCGATAAATGAATAATTTTCTAGAATATATCTTACATTATATCCATTACCCTAACCTAGTTTTCAATCAGTAATTTTTTTCCGTTATTTTTTTTGAGGTTTGTGCTTGGAATTAATGATACATGCCTCTATGACAGCCTCATAATGAGAATAAGGAGGGGTCGAAAATGATGCTCTTGAGGTGGTGGGAATGGACACTCTAGTAGTTCTACAAGTGGAACCTCTAGTAGTAAAAAACGTTTTATCTAGACTTTGCACAGATCCTCATCTCTGGTAGTGATTTTATGGCTCGTGTGTCCTATGAAGGGAGCTCCACAACCTATACCGACTATGTCAGTGTTGATGTTGGAGTTCCAACAACAATAATCACCTACTTTTTAGGGGAAGGTTCTCACTGGGATATATATGAATAAATAAAGTATATTCATTAAATCATTATGCATCTAGATACACCTCCAAAAAAGAGATTAATTATAATGTAATATATATTTTCATAGACCCTGCATGAAATGGTGGAATATTCTTACATAGGTAGATCATCATTATGGTATAGTCTAGGGGGATTTCTATACTACCTTCTAGGATTTATTTTTTACAAATACATTGAGAGGCAATCGTGATAATGAATTCATGAACATGGAGTAGAGTAGTATTTCTGTCATTATCCTTTCATTTTTCTCTATTGAGCATCAATGATTTTCAACCATCACTATTGGTGATGAGTCATCATGGGTGATATGATTTAATAATGGGCTTAGGTATACCATATGATATTATGTGAAAAACTTATAACTATATATCATCCCTAAAATGGTTAAACACAACCTTATATATGAGATATATATGTGGAAAGATGAAGGAATATGTAGTGGAACCTATACCTAAGGAGTATAGTGTTGGGAAATCTATAGTACGTAGTATATTCCTATTATCATATACATTAGTAAATACTTTATTTGATACAGATGATTCATACTCAATCCTATATAGGGATTTAATTAAAATTCATTGGATCGATATTGTAAACTTTTATGGGGTAATGTCTCTTTACAATCCATTTTTAATACAATCAATATGTCTTATCTGATGAAATGTTTGACCCCTTAAGATAGGTTGCTACCATTTTTTATGGTTCCCTTTCATCCTATAGATGAAAATCTATGAAATAATTCTTAGGATGGACTGATTATTATCTTATTGAGCCCATGTTGATTGTCATCATTAGAGGGAATCTGTTTAGCACATTAAGGTTGTAGCTATTTTCATGAAGAGGATTTGGATGTTTAGGTGAGTTGAGATATACCTGAACATCGTGGATGGGGAAGATTGTTTGACCATATATTTATTCTTTATCTTGATGATTGAGTATGACATGATATATTTCCTCTATTGGTAGACTGATTTGGAGATGTATTTATTAATGACTTCTCTAGTATACCTTCTAAGAGAGAGGTTTATTTCACCATTAATATTTTTCCAGAATGAACTTTAGGGTTTATACCTCTAAACAGGATGGATCCTACTGAGATTACAGAAATAAAGATGATGTTAGTGGGCCAAGAGGACAATGCGTTTATACAAACCACTAATTATCCATGGTGTTCACATTTACTTTTCTCTAAAAATGAATTTGGGAATGTAAGGGTGTGTGTGTTTTAGAAGTTCATAAATCAACTTATGATAAACAATCGGTACCCACTTAATCAAATAGATTATCTCTCAACCAGGCTCAAGGATCGGGGGAATTTTAAAAAACTTATTTTAGACCAGGGTATCATCATGTGTGAGTCAAATTCTTGGATATACCATGTACAAATTTCTAAAAATATATTTTTTGTTTGTGTATATTGTCATGTCATTTGGTCTATCAAATTCCCAAATTGTTTTTATATAATTTATGAAGTTGGATTCCACCTATACCTAGATACTTTTTTGGTGGTTTTCATTAATTATATTTTAGTGTACTCTCATAATCGACATGATCACACCAAAAATCATTAAATCATATTGAGTACACTAACTGAGTAATAGATATACTATAAGATGACAAAGTCGCATATTTTTATTGATAAATTTGACTTACCATGTCACATAATATAGTAATCAATAGTATTTTTGGATTCAAATAATGAAATAGTCATTATTTCCAAGGAGTATCCAATGAATTAATTTGATATACACTGTTTCCTGTAGATATCTTGTTATTATAATAGTTTCATACAAAAAAATTCAAGCCTGGTAGAACTAATTACAATATTGAACAAAAATGATTTAAATTTTACAATGTCCAAAGCTTATTGGATGGCCTCTAGGGAGTTGGAAGCAAGGCAGACCTCAGTGTTGAACCTAATTTTTCCAAAGGATAAAATTGGATATGTAGTCCATTGTAACACATTTAGAATATAGTGAGGAGTTATTTTCATGAAATGATAACAATTAATAGCATATGAGTCTGTAAAATTATGGCCTCAGAAGAATAATTTCTAGATGCATGACCTTGTGTTAACATTTATTGTTCAAACCATATGTTGCTAAAGAAATTACCTATTGATGGATGGTTTGAGGTATACAGAGGCCCTAAAATCCTTCAATAAAAATTTTATTAGTAAAACTAGATTATATATTAAATTATACAGGTTAAATATCTTCTTTATTTATAATTTGATATTTCATACATTCCAGGTAAAACAAATGATGTTTCTAATGATATGATCTAGAAGATGCAAACTCAATTCATTCAAGAAACCATTAGTTAATAGATGTTGATGGGTCTTCTATTTAAAATGAATATAGAATTTTAAGTATTTTGTGAGAATCATTTTTATACATCTTTATTAGTGTTCTCATCAATTTTGGATTGAATTAAAAGTGGAAAGAATTCATATCCTGAATTCTTGGTCATGTGGTAAAGTGTTTCTAGAGAGCACTCACCTCATAGTTAGTTAGTTAATTAGGATGAAATACTGCATATTGATGAATGATTCTAGGTTCCTTAAATCATGAGAGATAAATTTACATGAAAATTTCATGTTTTTAAATGGGTTATACATCCTGGAACCACTAAGATGTATCAAGATAAGCACCACCAATATTGGTGCCCTAGGATGAAAAAAAAGATTTTAGGCTTTGTTAATCTATGTTCCACCTGTCAGGAAGTAAAGGTAAAAAACTAATAGTATAATAACCTTTTATTGCCATTAACCATCCCATAATGTAAATGGAACTACATGTCTTTGGAATTTTTGATAGGTATCCTGATTTTACTTCATGGAAGTAATGATTTATGGGTAATCTTGAACAGGCTAACAAAGGAACCAACATCTCTTCTATCAGGGAGACCACCTCAGTACATAGACTATGAAAACATTATGTCCAATATAATTTAATCTTTTATGCTTTTACCCATAACATAATATTAGATATAAATGCTGATATTACTACCATATTTTGGAGTGTTGTGGGCTTACAAGTACTTTTGAGAATAGCATATCTCTCTTATATCAATGGTAAGTCTTAGTATACTATACAGGTACTTGAGGAAATGCTCCCCCTATTTTCAATGAATTTATAGAATCATGGGAAAATTTCATGGCTCTATCATTCTTTTTTTATAATAATAATTTCTAAGAGACAATCCAGATGACTCCTTAGGAGGCACTCTATGGTAGACCATATCATTCACCCATATTTTGGTTAGAGGTAGGGGAGGTAGTTTTATTGGGATTGTGAATCATTCGATGGATATCATAGAATGAATAGTTGATTAAAAAAATTTATGATTAAGAATCAGTCTAAGAAATCATCATATTCATGTTATTTTTGATGACTTGTATGGTTTGAGGTGGGAGATTGGTTGTTCTGGAATGTTTTTTCTATTTTGGGTCATCGATATATTTAGATATAATGTAATTTTCCTTGTTTATTCATTGAATCATTTGAGATATTAGATAGTGTTAGGATAGTAAATTTTCATATAGATATTCCTACATGGCATTGGGTTATAAATGATGTATTTATTGTTTCACAAATCCTACTTATCACTATGACATCTCTCAGGATTTTGACCCTAGGAAAGTTGAGTTATAGATTACTGATTATTTTTAGGAGTATCCATTTCATATAATCGATCATAGCAGGAAATCTATTTATGTAAGCATATTTACTCATTTTTTGTGTTATAGAATCAGGGACATGTACAAGAAAATACATGGAAATATTATTCATATTTACATGCTTAGTGGATGGAGTTATTCATTGATGCAGATCAATCACCCTTGGAAGAGAAAATCAAGGATGAGTTATTTTAAAGAGGTTACGTTGTATGATCCCTAATTTTCTAGATATTATCCTTTTTACCTTAATTTAAGTGTTAAAATGGTTAATAGTGGTTTTATGAACGTTTTATCATAGATCAGGGCCTATATTTTTATTTTTATGAGTAACCATCTAAGGAATTTGGTTAGAAAACAATTATCACAAAGCATGCAACTCAACTATCCACCCTTGAGATGGACAGAAACTTTTTTTAAAAGTATTCAACATGGGTCACAATATCATAATAATTCTTAAATTTACTATAGGTTCACCATCCATGGTTTCCACACATTTTATCTATCCAAGTTGTGAGACAATGTGGGGTGTGAGCTTCAAGGTAATGCCAAAAACATTTTTTTCACATCATTTATATATACTTGTTCATGAATATAACGAAATGTGGAACATTGGATAGTTGGTTTGAATGAATTGTGAACAATATTTCAAATTATTTAGCCAACCCATGTTTCTATTATAAGTCCTAAAAACTTCATTTTCCCTCTTCTCTTTTAAACCCAAAACCCTTCTTTTTTCCTCTTTTGTTCACAATAGGCCACTATAGGAAGCCCTCCTTTCTTATTTCCTTCTAGGATATGAATTATCTCCCTTATCTAGACACTTTTTTGATCTCCACTCATCATGTCAGAACCCCCAGGATATGTCTATTCATTCTCTTACATATTCTCTAAATTTTATTATCCATCCTTTTGGAATTATTCTTTTGAGATAATATTTCCTATTTATAGAGATTTTTTCTAGATTTTCCTTTTCTCTCATTCAGGTCCAAATCTAAGGTTGATAATAGATGGGGAGTCTTTCAAAATGATAAGGTTGGTAGTAAACAACTTTTTCTTAAAAGTATTGATGTTTATAATTTGTCACAATTATATCACATTATGTACTTTACTCACATTTCTCATAAAATTTTTATATTTAAATTATTATCTAAACCTTGTTATATAAGTAGAAAAATGACCTTGACATTACTGGAGGATGAGAACCTCAACCTGAAACAACCCTAGGGTGTGTTAGTTTAATTTAAACATACAAAAATGATTTTTTGTGACCAAAACACCCTTGAGGTGGTTTCATCTTGATATCTATAAAAGTAATAACCTTAATGTAATAGTTGAAATGATAAATTGATTGTTTACTTCACATGGTCCCTTAATTAACTACAATATTATGCTTAATTTTTTTTACTATACATGGATCTCTATATAATGTAATGACTTCCTTGATGAATACATGGGTTCCCAACCTAGAATTCCTTGTTCAAACTGAACAGACGCTAGATGATATATTAATGTGACTATCAAGTGATATATCAATCTTCGGTATCACTTAATGATCTATCTTATGAATTATTCAAATTAACATTAACAATTCACCCACATCTTATGGAAATTATAATTCCTAGGATCATATCCTTGGATTTAGATTGATTTACATATACATGATAAATATTGTGTTATCTCTTAGGGATTCAATCAAGTTTATCCATAGATTAACATGAACGTTTCCTTGAGCTCAGTGAATAACTTTTATGTTGAAATAACAAGGGTTCAACCCTCTGATTACTATCGTCCAACTAGACTAATATATTATTTTAACATTGTTATTGAGATCAAACATCTATTTTCATGGATGTCATGGTCTTTTCATGTATCCCTTGGGATTTTGTTTCTTTGATTACTTTGTAATGTTTCTTGGGTCCCTGGACAAATAATGGTCTTATGTCTATGAATTATGCTTAATTTGTAGCAGTTTAGGGTGATTAGGTATTCCATGAGGATTCTACGATCGACATAGGTTATATTTACTTTTCAACATCAAATTTATTCTATCTACACACTGTTGTATTTTATATTCACAAACTATATTTCCATTAAACACCATGGGTTGTGGTCTATTGAGTTTTACTCACACACTATTTGGTCTTTTTTATGGTTTTTATGATGAATTCATGGATATGGGTAAGGATAAGGGTAAGCACCCAACAATGGATTAATGATTTTCATTTAGGGATGGATATTAAGAGTAGAATATTGAGCCTATGATCAACATTCTTGTAGTGATGGATATTTTTTTGTCGTTTTGTTTTATTATTGTATAACCTGTTATTGTTTTATTCCTACATCCATGATTTTTTTATTCACATTTTGTATAGTCATAGAATAATATTTATATAGTGTTTATGTCTATTTATGTTTATTATTTGGATGGTTGAATTATATAGTCCCATTATTTAATTGAACTACCTTACTATTCTAATGGTTTATTTACTACTGTTTTTAAATGCGCTAGACTCTAATTAATCAAGTATAGTCCCCCCATTATACATCAATAGTCTATTTCTACTAGTTTCTAACCTATGGTATATGGGGATGCATTCTTGAGGCTTTATGCCTGACCAGGTTTCAGATACTTATGAGTGAACCGGGGTCGATACATTACATAAATATAAATTCATTTACTAAATTTTAATGGAATTTTTTCGTAGCTCCTAAAAATGTGAATTAAAATGTCATTATCAACTTTTCAATGAATTTTTGAACTAAAAAACACTCAAAGTATTTTTCCATAAATGTTATCATTATGGAGAATTTAATAATAAGAACTTTTATGTGTTATGTTCCTTTTATGGTAAATCACCCCTTTTGTTACACTAGAACACCTTGAAATTTTTTTTGTCGAATGATGGAATATGTCCCTCCAAGAAATTTATTGGACTCTCTTAAATAATTTTTCCCATAAAACATATGTGTTGAGTCAGTTAATACCAATTTATTAATCCATAACAATGTCATCAATAGACCCAAAGTATGAAAAAACCCATATGATCTTTATAAAATAACATTTGACCCCAGATCTAATAAAGGAATATTACTTGTATAATATAACTCATGAAAATCCATTCAATTGGTCAATAAGTTCCCATAGATCCTATAATAGTCAATTCACATGAAATGTGATGAGAATTTCATTTATCACATCCAAAAATTGATGATGATGTTGACAATCCATGTATGAACATGCCTAATCCTTGATTTCATAAATAAATTGTAAATATTCTATAAACCTCATCATTTAATTTACCCAAGTCTTGGATTTAGTCCAAATACTATCGTCTTAAGAATATTATCAATGAAATATTATCAAAAACTCATACAGGAAGGTTGTACTTTAATGAGGTTAAACATAAAGAATTTCTATCTATAATTGAACCAGATTACCTTAACAGTGCTATTATTAATGAGAATTTGATAATTTTTTCAAGAGGATTTGAACTAATCATTAAAGATCTACATTTTTAATCTCATGTAATGTCTTAGTAATCACTCATTTATTATGTCTCGGTAGGATTTTTAAAAAATCTTAAAAAATAATAAAATCTTATCCTTAACATTACTCTACATATTTCTAATGGATATTATCAAGACGTAGGTATTGTGTGATTATTTGAACCCACACTCCAAGATATTATGCCCACATATTCATATTTTGTATGCATTATTTTATACTGGCTGTAAAATCCTCAATATTACCAACATTAATTAAAAAATAAAAATGATTATTTAATTTTATACCTTCAAAAAATATTTCATGATTTAGGGAACTATAGAATTTAGAAAAAACATAATCTAATAAATCTCATGCACATTTTATCAAATGGATAATTTTTCTATTCTATATAAACCTACATGATTCATGAAATTTATTCAAAATATCACTTAAATTTTTTCACGCATATAATACATCTAAATATTCCATGTGTGCTACATTGCTCCATAACCTAGTGAAATAGAAACATAAAAACAACTAAGCACAAACAGTTAGTAAGAGAAACACAGAATTAAAGTAATTATGGCATAAAAATGAGATAAAAATAATAATAGGAATTGGTAAATAACATGTATCCAAAATATACTTGAATCTGAAAACATGTTATATCCCTGAAAATAAATAAAAAAATGGATATAAAAAATATTGATGTCATGCTGATGGAATGTATAATTTTAGAAATCAAAACCTACATTCAAAGCCTTATTTAGAGACTCTTTACATGTCATCGAGATCTTAGTTAAGACATCCTACAATAATGTCCTTGTGTAAAGACACTATCCTATTATGGGAAGTGGAATACATCAAAACCTAGCTTGTTTAGACTTATGAGACCTATCAATTTATCAAGGGAATATATAATTCTTGTCCAAACCAATCACATGATTATGTTATATGCATTATCAAAAATAGATATCAATACCTTTCAAACTATTTCACAAGGAAATGCTTACTCAATAATACGTAGTTATCCATATAATGAAAATATAGAAATCAAACACATAATCAATCAACATTAGTAATCAATAATCATCCAGAATTACAATAATTTTCCTCGTGTATATAAAAGGAATAATATTATCATAACCCATCCATATAAAGAATTTGGATAGTCAAACATTACATAGTTAGATTTCCATTAATCATATATTTTTGAATAATAATATACAGAATTCCAACATATTTCCATATATCAATAAAAGGGATAACATAATCATAACTAATCTATATGAATAATGTCGATGATTAATCATTACATATTTAACATGTCAATAATAATCAATATTGTAATAACAACTCAAAAAATGCCAATGTGTTTCCCTATTTCCAGAGAATAACAATCATTATTGGTGAAAATCATGCAATATGAATTATGTAAAATGTGATGATCACCTCATATAAATAAATGAGTATAATCCTATGTAAGTAAATTTAAATGATGATAATAAAATAATCATAATGATTTTTATTATTTCAAAAGAACATATCCCGATTTTTAAAAAGTTTATATCAAAGTTTATTGACATAAATTAAAAACATCACAACAAAATAATGTTTGTATAATACCATCTAATTAGGTATCGTCAATCCAAATGTTTGTTATTGTGTGTTAATTTCCCCATATGATAATATATAATAATATTATAAGAAAATTAATGAAATATAAATCATTCAATGGGAAAAAAATTTGAAAAAGGAAAAGGAAATGAAATTTAAAATTTAAAATAAATTTAGAAAACATTATTAACATTATCATAAAAGACGAATTCACATCTCACTACCAAATGTATTTCTCAAAAGGTGAACTAAAAGATATTTGAAAATAATTAATTTGGATCATATTATTCAATAAAAGATACTTAAAAATGATTAATTATTTTCTTGGATATATATTTAGTGGATGGAAAAATATATGAATTTGAAAGGAAAACTGGTTTTAAATATTTTTTAAAAATACCTTTTTAAAAACATACACTGTATAAAGAGTAAAAAAACCCTTATATTTATTAAAATATAATTTTTCCAAATTGGATTATAAAATTACATAGTGTGAAATATAATATTAGTAGTACCAAATTTTTAGAGAAATATTTTTTCGATATAACATTATAACTCAAATAAGGATATTTGTGTTACCAAAGATCCATACTACTTGGGAAACAAATATATCACTAGCCACTTGAATAAGAGAACGTGATTTGCTTAATAAATCCCATGAATAAAAATATTTTTTTGAAAATCATATCCATGTGTATTTAATAAACTATAAAATTAAAACATGGTGCATAACATGTAACAAGGATAAAATAATTAGAAATAGGATAAATAAAACTATTGCGACATTAGTAAAACATAAATCAAAACCCCTTGGAGATTAAATTTGAAATTGATTATCAAATAAATTGATTAAAATAAAATTCATGAAATTATGTCTCTCATAGGTAGTATATATACTCCAAATAAAGGAAATTAGGTTCATAATACAAAACGTTTAATAAATAAATGAATTTTCGATAATAAACCCTTACCAGTTTTGTAATTTTTGGATTAGAAACCCTTGAGAATTAAAAAAAATGAAATATATACATTTATATTCCATGAAATAAATTTTATTGATGAAAAAATGACTCAAATATTTAGTATAAACACCTCAAAAATTGATTTTTGTGCATAAATACAATACATTCCTCATTTAAGGGAAATTGAGATAAAAAACCATTACCTTATCCTTATTTATTATGAAGTTACACCAAACATATTCAATAAATAAATTAATTTAATGAAATAAAAAATAAAAAATATATTCTTATATATTTCATATTAAAAGTTAATTTAACTAACATATGTTATTTATTTTATATAATAGTTTTCTTTATTACATCTGTTACAAGATGTTGTTTAGTAAATTTTTCTTAACTCCTCATGTATGATGATCGTGGAAGAAAACATCATAAAATAGTTTCATTATATATAGAATATTAATAGTTTTATGAAATAATTCTTATATATTAAATATATTTTTAATGGAATCCATGATTGGTGGTGATGAAAAATGAAACTCATTCCTTGTAGAGCTGATAGTTCACACTTACACACAACTTGTATTTATATTTATCAATTAATGAGAGTAAAATAAGGTAAATGATAATTTTACATTTTAAAATCATATTTATAACATATAAATCAGATTAATTCATCCATTACATCCTTTTTATCATCCATGAATAGTGGTGTAGAAAAAAATAGATGACGTCACATTATACAGGTGATAGTTTATGCAAAGAACTAATGATTCTTTTATTTTCCTTATCCTTTAGAGAGGAATAAATAATTTCTATTCAAATAATATAACTACATATCAATATAATGATAACACTTATGATATTATATTTTTATGGATATAAGATATTTTAAATTTTAATATTTACGATAAAAAAAATAGAAGGACTTAATACTTATGTTAGAGACTTGATGTTTCCTTTGAAAACTGTTTTTAATTGAAGGGGTTAAGACACACTAGTGTGTTTGGGAGATTAAAAAAGTTAGAGGGACTTATAGGTGTGGTCATTTGGGTTTATGTTCAAGGAACATTTAAAAGTGAGGTGTTATCAACCCTGAATGTAGTAACCTGATGTCGATGTCTACATTATTACATTGGCATAACATATTATGAATCAAATATAAAAGGACATAACAGTTTAATAGTCTTGGTAAAATAGATACATATATGATTCCCATAATAAATTTTAATAGAAAAAATTACACCATATGATTTTTTGAGAATATTTTTATTCACTCTAGTATATCCTTACATACCATTCATAGTACACATTCTTGATTCTTGGGGAATGGAAAAAATTACGGTGAGACCAAATTCTAATTAAGTGTTAGGTATAGTGGAGTATATTATAAATAAGTATTCATAATTAACATCGAAAGGTAGATAACTAAAAAAAGGTCGTTTAATCAATAACATGACTACCATGACTAGATAATGTATAATCAATTTCAAAAGGTAAATAATTGAACACACATTCCATTTAAAAACATTTATTATCATGAATGTATAAGGAACAATCAATATATAAGGTTTGATAATTGATAACACATCTCATTTAATTGATAAACATAGAAAAAAATTCATATAGATATAATATTACTTCAAGATTCTCATGGAAAATAAAACTCACTTTCTTATTAAGTGAATTATTAATTATTAAACATCATGATATAAGGAATCAAGATACCTATACTATTAATACCTTTTACAAGAAATTTTAAAATTGATAGGTATGTATACACCAGAAAACCATTTAAGTAATGATACCCAACTGATTCGTCCCATGTGACTATTAATGAATTTAGGGGCTATCGATAACTAGGCCCCACCATTACGTGGATGTCAAAATCAGTCATCATATTCAAATAATTTATTTTTTTCATGGTAAATACATCTTACCAATAAATATCTATATTTAATAAAGAATAAATATTATCATTATTTCCTCAGTCAATCAATTAAAATTTAAATTAGAATATTTTATGTAGAAATGATATATTATTTAAGAAATAATCATATCCATGACAAATAACATGGATATTTAGGGTTAATTTAATGTCTATTAATCGTTGGAAGGAGAATAATTCAAGGGAAAGTTAATGAATAATAAATTAATCAAGGAAATGAATGTTAATACTTTTCCTAGTCAAAAATATCACAAACCATCGAATGAAATCATAACAATGGTATAAATACATCATATCCCAAGTGTATCATAATTATAATAAAGGTTTTATTTCATTTATGAATAGATATATCCTAAATATTTCGTTCAAAACATTCTTGAGTAAAATGACCATTTATGATTGATAATTACTTGTAAAAAAACTAATAGTTTCTGAAATAGAAAAAAACCATTTTATTTAAAAATAAACTATCAAATGTTGGAATTAATATTGAAATAAATAATATCTCATGATTATAGGAAATTTTATACATTCTTAAAATTAAAAAACCATTCCTTTCATAGTTTTGTAAAAAGATAAAAAAACAACCTCATTTGAAAAAAGATAAAAAGATTCCTTTCAAACCATTATATAGAAATTAAAAAATGGGTAAAAAATTACTTAATAAATCATATTGATAATGTTGGAAACATTATTTTTAAAAAATTTAAAAATATGCTCTGGGACTAAAAATGAATTTTGAGTCAAGAGAGAAATGAAGTTGGGTTTATTAAAAATGTTTTATCGGTCATTTTAAGTGCCAAAAACCATAAAAATATGAACCTTTAGTTTATAAATTCAGGAATAAAAAGTGGAGAATAAAAATAAATGGGATTACTATCTAATTATCTTGTAATTTTAATCAATGGAAACTCATGCATTAACAATACTGATTAAAAAGTGATTTTAATGTAAACCCTTACAAAGTTCATAACATTGAAATGAGAATTAATTAATTAATTATTTGTGGGTCTCAAATTCAAATAAACATAATGAAATTTATATATACAATACAATATCATAAATATTATTTATACAAATATTTTTTTAATTTTGAAGATGATGAAAAAGTAATATAACCCAGTGAAAACAAATTGAATTATGAAATTCTTTTCAACTTTGTAATTTTCACTTAAATTTCCCTTGGATGATATAATTAAAATCAATTCTTAAAATACCATGAATTATTATGTAATTTTGATATTAAATTAAAATTTGGAATTATAAACACCATATTAATATTATGTACATAATAATATAATATTCCTCAGTGATTGGATATTATGACGAAGTCCCTCACAATACACTGTCCTCTAGTTGAATGATGTTTGTTTTCTTGTATATTGGTTTTAATCTTGTTATTAATTTATACCATTACTCTAATCATATTTTTAATATCATATCTTGTACTCTTAAAATATTTTACCACCTTTTTAATAATATTTCATTATTTTCATTATTCCATGTGTTAATCGTCTTGTTTTCTAATGTGTGTGTCGTCCTGAATATTATATTCATTATTCAAAAGGTATATAAACATCTTATCCAAAATTATAATAACATTATAAATATCATATTTACTCTATATATATATTATTATACTCATTCTTAAATGATTCTAATGGAAAATGAATTGCATCGCTTTGTGGATATGGTAGGATTTACATAGGCATGAGTGACAATATCGATCATTTAATGGGTAAAAGGGTAAGGAATTGGGTGGTATATTAATTATATATAATCCATATAATTATATATATATATCACATCCAATAATTAAATCTCTCTCTTTTACATTCTATATAAATCGTTAGTTAAAAATTAATTGCATCTCTTTGTGAGGAGGTAGTCCATCATACACACGATCGACATAATCATATCTCCCATCAAAAGGAATGTAAAAAAGTATATGTTATATTTTACATCCATAAGTATAATTATATTAAAAATATAATATATATATATATTATATCAATCATCATTTCCAACCGTTAGAGGTGTTGATTGAAATCGTACCACATGGGTCAATTTTTCGGGTGGAGTGGAAGCGTTGGGTAGGTCATTCCCAGCATTAATTTTTGTAATGATCTATGATTGATTTTAGATTTAATGGATGATAAAAAAAGTTATAAATTGTATTGAATTGAAGAATATATATAATGGATAAACTCTATAACCAATGCACAAGAACATTATATATTATTTATAATTAATTTAATAAATTAATGAATTACATATAATAAATTCATTATTTATCGATGTATATGAAAATGGATCTAAATAATACTATCATTTAATTCTAGTAATGAATAGTATATTACATATACTGGATATCCATATGTGTTTCATGAATTTATGAATGTCTTTGTAGAAAACTTTAGGTGCTAGCATGGAAGATATTATTTACTTAACAATCCACCTTTGATCACCATAATAACCACAAGAGGAAGGGATCTTTTCAGTCACTATAGACATGAGAGTGGTGTTGGTGGAAGTGGATCGCTCTCCATTCTTGAGATAATTCTTGGAGAGGGGTCTCTCTAGGCCATTAAAAAGTTTCTCTTCATATCTCACTGTGCACAACCCAAATGAAATGGCACTCTTAAGAAAATATATAATTGGGTTTATATATGAGGAGGGTTAAAGTAAATAGTTTCACAAGATCCCTTTATATTTTATTTAATCCCAATAGAACCACATTTCTATAATAATAATAATATTAATATTTCTTGACAAGTTCTAAAATTATTAATTATATTTAATTATTATTTATTTCAATAGTATTCAAAATATATTATTTTTCACTAGACCATTAAACTAGGTCCAAAATTACTCAACAATATTTATCAGGTATTGAATGATGACTATTTATTTAATAAATAAATATCACTACATTATTCTCTAATAAATAAATAACTATTACATTCACTAAATAGAAAAAAAATTTGATTAAATATTCCTCTCCCAAAATATTCCCTCGAAAAACTTGTGATGGAATATATGTGAATAATAAAACATGAATAATTATTAAACCATATGTGGGAATAATATTTATTCAACTTATTAAATAATAAATAATAATATATTATTTATTTAAGATTCTAGTTTCACTTATTGTGTGACCCTCTGGGACTCTTTGTCAGCGACATTTGGTGAAGCAACCTATAGTCCAAGGTTTTTGTCTAACAACACACCAAGGAAACCGTATAGAAAGAATTTAATGTTGAAATGAAATAATACAACATATAGATGCTTACTATGTAATATAATCCAGTTATCCTTATATCTCTAATCAATCATGTTTTATTCTAGTTCCAACAACCTCTGTGATCGATGTTGCTTTCATTGGATATCCCGAAATCGAACTTCCCTATTGAACATCATGACTATGGATTTATTTAGGCTTCATCAACTCCATAAAAGGACCTGTTATATCAACTAAAATTAAATAATAGAAGGGAAAATCCTTTATCATATTATTCATTAATGGCATATTACTCGTAATGCACCCAACATATCATAACTAGCTGAGAACATATGTCATCATATTTTTCATCAATACTTCATTGTATGTGACTTATAACACTCATTAATAATAATATTAAATTATAACAATAAATAAACCCATACAAATATAGGAACATCTTTTGATGCTTATAAATTTGTATTTCCAACTTGAGATTCTTGTTCTCATAATATCCTATACTTGAAATTACTAATGGTATACAACATGATAATGTGCCTAAATTTCTTATGAGCCTCCACCCCTGATATCATGAATCATTTTTGTACCTAAAATTATTTCATCTGGCTATAGAACAAATATTTAAGAATACTATGATGAATATTTTGGATTTTCATCATATACGGGTACTTTTATGACCTTTCAGTGTTACATCCACTCTTATGACATTATCACCTACTATATTACATAAATGAACAATCCCAATGTGATAAAGAGTTTACTAATATTGGTAATAATGAATAGAGTATATCATAATGTGCACATAAGTTTGTTCCAGGAAACCAACTCCAACAGACTTCTACATTCAGTAGATCCAACTAGCAACAACATTCAGTCTACTATATCTCGCAAGATACTCATGATTTTTTTGATATAGGCCATTAGTCAAGGGGTCCGCCATATTTTTTAATGGGAACTATTCTTACTGAAAACTCATTCCTATGAGAAAAATACCTCAAGAGGTGATACTCTCATAGTATATTCTTTGTTATTAGTGTGACCTTGTATCTTTTGCAAGACCCACCACTACATTTTTCTCACAATACAATCTGATAGGTTCTTTACTGTAAGGTACCACATTAAGCACCTAGAAAAATATACATATCCAAATGACATCATTGGATTCATTATAATCCTATATATACTCATACTATGATTTAGAATTAGTGATAACTATATTTTTTGAACTCTTCCTTCTCATAAGTCATCAATTGAGATAGAAAACATATCCAAACTACATATTCAAATCATTCTGCTCTATTTTAGAACTAGTATCAGTATAACCCTTGATGACTAGCTCCTCATCTCATACATACACTTGGATTTCCAATTCTATTATATGGTATCAACTTGATATCTTTTACCATACTCAATGAATAGGAAAAATAATGTCTTGAACATAACATGGAATACATGATTGGTCTTATTGCTAAAGCATATAGGACCTTACTCGTTATATATTTCTCTATTTTTCTAAAGAAAATTTATTTAGAACGATGTATACTAGGTGATACTGGAACCAATTCATTATTATATTGTTTCATACATAATCTCTTTCGTATATGGTTAATGTAAGTACCTATACATAGTTCAATCGGTCTCTTGGATCTATCATGAATGCTCTGGATCCTAGGAATATAGGCTGCTTCACCAAATTACTTCATGGAGAGACACTTTTTAATGAATCCTTAACACACTAGAATACTGGTATATAATTTATAATAAGTAATATTTCATCAACATATACTACTAGAATAATGAAATCATTACGATTAATCTTTTTTGTAAACACATTACTTCCATTTGTTCTTAATGAAACCAAATTATTTTATAGCTTCATCAAATCCAATGTTCTATTACTATGATGTTTTCTTTAATCCAGAAATGAATATCATAAACATTAAAATATTTTTGAAACTACATGGAGACAAAAACACTTTTTTTATTTCAAATAGACATCTTCTTTATGTTTACCATTAAGGAATGTTGTTTGGACAACAATATTCCACATTTCAAAGTAATAGTTAGTTCATATAGCATGTAAAATTATAATGGATTTAAACAAGGAAACTGGTGAAAATGTATCATCATAGATAATTATTTGATGTTGTTTAAACACTTTAGCCACATTATTTGATTTATATGTCATTAATTTACCTTCCATGTATAGTTTTATCTTGAAAACCCATTTGAAACTAACATGATTTACATCAACTGACACATTGACAAGAACCCATTCTTTGTTCTAATACATAAAATCCATTTTATAATTTATGGATTAATTTTATCTTGAAGAATCCATACTCTATTCTACCTCTTCATATGAGAGAGGTCCTTCACTGTCAACCAATAATGGGTCACCATATTATGTTACTAAAAAACCAAATCTCTTGTGTGCTCTTGCCTCTCTAGTGATCATATACAATACTTATGTTTCAAAAACTAATTCTTCCACAAGTACTTGTGGAATCTGTTCTTATACCAACTCTTATATATCTTTTTCATTAACATCATCGAAGACAATCTTTATCCAACTATCCATTTTTATGATATTCTCCCTTATAATAAATAATTTATATCTAGTGATAGTCACAATTGTTTTGAGGGGTTTTATAGTAGTATCCTTTTGTTTCTCTTGGATACCCTATAATGATACATTTTGTGCCTCAGGGTTCTATTTTTTTCCTAAGAAGGACATAAAAAATGTTATGTAACCCCAATCATGTGTAAGAGAAAATGGGTTTATTTCCACTTCATATCTTGAAGGTAATTCTATTTTACACATTAGTTAGTTCTTAGTTTATTGTGTAGGTCATAGTTTGTAATGCACATCCCAAAAATGATAATAAAAGATCTATATGGCTCATTATCTAACATACTATTTATAAGAAGGTATAGTTTCAACTTTCACTAACACCATTCCAATAAAGTGTGTAAGGTGGATTGAGTTAATATATAATCCTAAAATCACATAGAACTTCATGAAACATGTAGTTAATAAATTCACCACCTCAATCCAATCGAAGATACTTTATCCTCTTCCCATGTAGATTCTATACGTCATTCATGAATTATATGAATTTCTCAAAGGACTTAATGTTATACCTCTTTATGTAAACATAGAAATATCTAATCAATCCATTAGTAAAAGATATTATGTAAGAACATTCTCCTCCGGCCTCTTCTAGAAATGGTCCACACACATCTGTTTGTACCAATCCTAGAAACAAATGTTTCTTTCACCCTACCCACTGAATAGATTTTTTTATGTTTTCCTTATAAAAAACCATGAGAACATTTAACAGGTTTATCTCATAAGTATCTAAATAAAAATATTGATATATCATTTTTAAAAACTACTCCTTTACATGACCAAGATAGTGATCCCATTTTTTGGTGTTATATGATTCTTGTGAACATGATTTATTATATATTGAAATACATTGATTTATTATTTTAATACATAAATATAGTTATTTAAATGATCTATACCATAACATATGTTATCTTTAAAAAAGAAATAACATTTATTTCCAATATTGAAAATAAAACCATCTACATCCAGGCAAGATATAAAAATTATGTTCTTGGTAACTGTTGGTAAATAATAACAATATATTAAAACTAATATCATTCCCATTGGCAATGAAAGTTGGTAGTCTCAAATGGATAGAGAGGCTATAATCACACCATTTTAATCTCAAAAATCTACCTGTTCTCTATTAATATTTCAGGATCTACTAGTTTTCATTTTTTGGATATAGATGCGATCACCCCACGCTATATCTAACACACGGTGTGTAGATATTGAAATATTACACTTGATAATGAATACAAATTTATATTCCCTCAACTTCTAGGTGAAATTATTCTTCTAGTGTCCTTTATTGGCCACATGAAAAACACACTACGTTATATTATTTTCCCTAACTCTAGATCTTACTATTTCTTGAAGGACGGTGCTTTAAAACATTATACATACTTTGATTCACGGGCTCATTCACCTTGTTATTCGCTTTCTTATTAACCATATGAATTATAGGTTTGACACACCACATATACTTATTCAATTGGTGAATCATATTAAGAAGTTGAAAGAATATTCTCATTATTTCTCATGTTATAATAAATAATAAAATAGTATAAGGTCTTGGGTAGTGAGGAAATTATGAGATCTGTGTGAAACTCATTTGAGAATTTAGTCCCTAATATCTATAAGTGTTCAATGTAGATAATATTATCGACTACATGAGGCCCATATAATATAGACTCTCCAATAATAGTTATAAAAAAATCATTAGATATTTCATATCCCTCTTATATAACATTTTTTTGATAGAGATACTGAAGTTGATATATCAATTTATACAAATCCAACCCTCATGCTCCTTAAAAATCTTATTACTCATAGATGATAGCATGTAAAGACTGAAAATCTATTGCATATTTCAAATGATTCTTATATAGAGTCAACGCTTCCTCACCAGCCTCATTACCCTGTGAATTATTAATATGTTCTTCCAACATATATAATTTCATTTCTTGTCGTAGGATTATGCATATGTTACTTCATCACTCTTAGAAATTTCTACTAGTGAGTAGGTTGTCCTTATCTAGTATATATCACAATGATATGATTCATGTCATATTATTAATTTTATAAAAATATGATGATTATTTTTTATTACCTTATGAGATAAAATTTAGATAAATAAATAAATATTATATTTATTCATCTCAAATTATTTTATTGAAACCCAATAGCCCTCACCATTGACATTGAAATGTCCTCTTGTTTGGAAATTCTTGTTGAAAGAATCCATATTCCCCTTCTCATCACCCTGAATTTCGATGGTCAAAGAATTTAAAGGGTTTTTCGTATGCATTCCAAATTCTAATTGCACTCATAGTTCTTTGATCTATTGGGTTGACTCCCCAATCATAAAAATCCTTAAATTTGTTTTTATCAACCTTTACCTCTAAGTTACACCAATTCCTTCTTTGTCAGTCAACCCATTTATGTGATCTATGATCATTCAACAAAAAACATCAAGTTATACTTCCCTAATAATTAAAATAACCCCAAATTTGTATGGTCACGTACTTTGAACTATTTTTCTATTTCAACTGATGTAGTGGAAAAATATACTGACAAAATATATATAATTTAGAGATTTTATCTTTTATGCATAAAATTTCAATTTTTGGCTTTATTACATGCTTATTAATATAAATTTGATATAATTAATTGATTAACCATTTCTTCAAAGATATTAATACATATGACAATTTATTTTAGTTTACCTTGCACATTTTTAATTCATTAATTCATGTGATCATGACAAGACATCCAAAACAAAATGAAAATGAAAATTAATATAAATAAAATAATAAATTAGTATGATCATATGATTTTACAAATTGTTATATTATATAGAGGATTATAATCTAACCATCAACCAAGGGGAAAACACCTTGAACCATTAATGGTTCATGTTGAATCCTTTCACCTATCCACCTATGTATTTCTCTTGGATTGGTTTTTCCTAGGATCAAAACTTGAATCACCATGTCAAGCTTAGGAGCTTCAACAATTACATATACTTTTACTCACTTGAAGGTTAGGGAAAAATGGATTGGTTAAGAGGATTATATAAAATATACCAAGGGAAATAATTCCTTTACATAATGAGATTAGAGATAAAACACATGAAAAAATTTTCAGTTGATAATAAATTAAATGAAACCAATGACATAAAAAGATATTTTCTAAGATGAAGATCATCCACATACATTCAATGAATCTTGAATTAAATAATGTTTTCATGTAATTATAATCATTTTTATTTATGATTAATCACACTTAAATAGATTATCATATTTAATTAATCAATTCCTTTATTTTAACTTGGAAACAAATTTTTTTTGTCATCCATTATAATTTTATAAAAATTAAATAATTTTATTTAAAAATAATTTTGTACGAAATATTCCTTGGAGGAAAAATGATGAGTACCAATCTGAATTATCCAACATCAATTATACTTGTTTTCTGTTTAATCTCAAAAAATGTGTCATAAATGACTTATGACATAATTTCATGATGTGTACTATCAGCTTAATAACCAAAAAAATACATGGTATTTACATTGTGTGTAATGCTTCATTATACATAGAGTACTAGATATAATATGACTTATAGATGATATATAGACCCATACATTATATTGAAATTAATTATTAATTTATATAAAAAAAATATTTCACAATGTGTCTATAATTAAATTAATGAATACATATAAGAGGTTTCAATAATTTATCCACTGTAAAATAGATTAATTATTAATTTTATGTAATTTTGTGTAAGTAAACAGTTTTACATTGATGTTGCACGATGTGTATTTTTTTCTCACTGTCAATTCATGGCACATGCATTGGGACTCAGCATGTAACCACACCATGGGAAATGTTTGAGGAAACGTCATGTACATGGGATGCATGACATGTGTCCTTCAATTTACATTCCCACTATTAATTTAGACGGGTAACAGAATACACAAAACATTTGTGACTAAGGAACTACAAATCATGTATTGTTGTTAAATAGCGTGTACTCTGGTTGACTGTGCACTATACTGTCTTGGTTAACATGAGATATATAATTAAATTCATCATCTTTAATAAATGATCATGACTTGAATTAATTCTGAGTTAATTCATTGTGCATTAAACACTATTAAATTAAATATACTTCTAGGATAAATGAAGCATACTCTTTTGTTATCCGTCCAGAATTCAGGGCACCTCCAACTGAAATGTTTGAATTTATTTCATACAAAAAATTAATCTATTTAATTAAATTTATGTGAAATAAATCTGAATAAAATATATCTCACATTTCGGATTTAATTATGATTAAAATTGAATTGACAACATATAATAAATTCATAAATAATCAATGATATTTAAATGATTATAAATTATGTGACCACTCTAATACCACTTAATGATTTCAGGCCTCACTGAATCGTCGAATAGGTCATGAAGAAATTTGAATTTTTCGTGATCGATGATAATATGATATATACAAGACAATATACATTGTGATCAGTTGTTTTTAATCAAATAATATAAGCAATAGATAAACGCTGAATCCAAATTATAGGATTATCGCATGTTATTTATAATTAATTTATGAAATTAATGAATTAACTCATGTGAAATTATTTCTTAATTGATTGACCTCACAACATATCTTTATTATATCATCGCTGAGTCATTGGAATCATGAATAGATTCACTTTATTGGTGATCCATGCATCTTCCAAAAATCTCCAAACATCTCAAAAGAAATTTCTGGGTTCTAGCATAAAAAATCCTATCACTTATGTCGTTTACCTTTGATCGCAATGAGAACTGTTTCAAGGTAGGGTTATCATTGATCTCTTTATACTTATGTGTCGTGTTAATGGAACACACTCTAATCATGAGATCATTCATTAAATGGGATCTCTCTATGGCCCTGAGATGAATGCTTCCAAATCTTTATGTGGCCCACTCAAATGAATTGACTCTCTTAAGAAAATAATGTAATTGGTTTTATATGACTTTAGGGTTAGAATAAATAATTTCAAAAGTGAGTTTTTTTATTTAATCCACATGAAACCCAAGATCTAAAATATTATTATTATTATTATTTCTTGAAATGATAAAAAAACCCAAATTAAAATTATATATTATTTATGTAAATAATATTAAATATAAATTATTTCTCATCGAACCAATAAACTATGTCCTCAATTTCTACATAATATTTACCATTCCTTGAATAATGACTATTTATTTAATAAATAAATATCACTACATTATTTTCCAAAAAGTAAATAAATATTATATCTAATAAATACTAAATAAATGTTTATTAAATATTCTGCCCACATAATTTTCTATCAAATAACTGTTGAGGGAATATATGAATACATTAAAACATGAATAAGTATTAAAACATGAATGGGAATAAAATTTATTCAATATTTTAAATAATAAATAATAATATATTAATTATCTGATATTTTAGATACACTTAGTGTGTGAACCTCTAGGGCACTATCTCAGTGGTGTTAGGAGAAGTTTCCAAAATACCATGGTTAGAATCTAGAAACCCCCCATATCACCCATAGAAAAATAATTTAATTTCTCAATGACATAGTACCTCATACGAATACATAAAATATAATATAATCCCTTTATTGTAATATCTCTAATGAACTATATTTCATGTTAATGCGATCAACATATCTTCTGGGTGTCCCTTTATTTGACTTTATAGAAATATAACTTGTGTATTTAACACCATGTACATGGATTTATTTAGCATATATAATTACCATAAATGGGAGTAAGATATAAAATTTCATTAAATAACAGAGGGGACAAATCTTTTCTATCATTATTCATTAATGAAATATTACCCATCACACACCCAATGTTTCCTACATTTTCATGAACATGTGTCCTAATTATTTGTATCAGTACATAAAAGTACGATAATTATAACACTCATTAATAATAACAATCATATTGTATAAGGATCAATACCCATGTTTTCCGATAGGAACATGAAATGAAACATATAAATGTATATTTTCTACAGGTGGGTCTCATTACTATAGTATCATACACTAGATATTACAAAGGGAGTACACCCTAAGAAGGTTGCTCAATGTCTTTTGATTATCCACCAAAAATATGTTTTATAATTTTTCCCACAAATTAATTATTCTCTATATATATCATATATTAAAGAACACTTTCATGGAATTTATCGGTTCTCATCATAGTGGGGACTGCTATGAACTTTTAGAGCGACATCTACTCATAGAACATTATCACATAATATTTTATGAAGAAATAAAATACTTTTTTTAGTTAGGTTGATTATTAATATTCAAAAAAATGAATAAATATTTTCATAAATAACCCAAAAGTTGGTTCTAGGGAACCAACTCTAACAATCGTTCTATGAGGTGGTAGTTTATCGTATACATGAGTGACATTAGCATTTTCCATTTGGTTGTTGAGGATATGAAAATAAGTAATTAAATTAAAATAATAACATAAAATTATATAGAATATATTTATTTAATTTTATAATCTTGGTTTAATAGGTTTTTAGTGAGCTGTAAGAATGAATAAAATAATAAAGCTCTTTTTAAAACATTACCCCTTCTTCATATAACTTCATTAAAATAGGAAAAAAATCCTTACTATGTTGACATTAATATAAAAAAGGGGATCTTTGATGTTTTTACGAGAGTGGAAGTGATTTTGTCAGGTATATTCTAATCCAAATGGATTTGGATGTGTTAATAGGGAAGGGGAGGGGATGGCCTTTTATAAGTGGTGGAGAGGACATGCACGATGTTTTTAATAGATTCAACTATGCCTATGATTTTGTCATTAAAAAGCCTCAAAATAGTTATTTGTCATAAAATAGAGGTTTTATGTTCTAAATATATCCATAAAATTTGTTCTTGACATTTTTATGTCATTTTCACTATTATCTTTTTTAGTTTAACCCCAAGTAATCTTATTTCTGCATTAACCACGGTAATTATGATTTACTATTATCACAATTCATTATAGTAAAAAATTATAGTTACATTCATAAATAATATAAATAATTCTAAATCAATCTATTTAATTTATTTATACAAAATCAATTTATATAATTGGTAAAACTCAATTTAACATTAAACAATATATGGGATGAAAGTGCATTTTTCCAAAGAGAAAATTATTATTATTGTAATATGTTTTAAAATGATAATTAAATATGAAATCAATTATAATGACTTAAATTAGTTAAATTATAATATAATTGAACTATTAATACTTTAAAATTATTATAAAATATAATTTAACATTGTAATAAATTTAATCTAAAATGTAGATTTCAATAAAAACATTATTTTTCACAATTCATCAAAAATTTAAACATTTCCAAAATATCCCAAAATTCTATAATGTCTTTGTTTGTGTAATATAGACTTTTTTTAACTATTTATTGGAGAATTATCAGATCTAGGAGCTGATGTTTTATGATATTATGAGGCTCAGTTAGCCAGGAATTGATATTTATTTATATTAAATATATTAATATCACATGTGTATAGTTTACCTAAAAAGTATGATAAATCCAAAATAGAGACTTAGATCAGTAATTTTATACCATAATTGACTTTAAAATGCGGGTTTTACCATATTCATTATATAATATTTATTAACATTGTAAATTGTGTAAAAACTCATAATAGTAGAGAATAATAAAAAAATAGCTAATTATTTATTTTATTACTCTGACACAGGGACCTATATTCCTCTATAAATTCATCATTAAGATGATACCACATGGTTATCTAAATAATCCTATATATCTATATGAATTTTGGAGAAGATAATTCTTGGTCAACAATAACAAATCAATAATTATGATCGTTTTGCAATTAGAGTTCTATTATCTCGCCAACGATTTCCACACATGACTATTCTTTTTCAGTGAATGGTCAAAATCGATATAGAGATTTTGATTTGTTTTGATTTATCAGATTTTGATTTACCCATTAATAATTTGAATTAATCTCTAAACAAATTAATTCAACAATCAATAATTTTATTTGGGTATTTTTTTTATCTTCTGACTATATAAAAATTGATACTGTTTGGATTTATTATTTTCTGTTCATTCATTACCCTACAACAATTAATTGAGCCCTACATGAACATTGGATGATTCCAAAACAGATTTTGTGTTTTATATATTTTTTCTACCCATTCTATGTGCAATCATTATTGGAATTTTCATTTAGCCTATGATTTAATAAATTTTTAATGAATGATCATTGCGCATTTGGACTTTGGTGCAATGGATAACTACTAGGAGTTTTGGATGAAGATATTGCATTAATGTTGTGGTTTCCAATTAAAAAAATACATCCACAAATAAATCCGAAGTTATTTATTCATTGATATGGAATTTTTCATTTGAATGGTGTGATGGTAGGTGTCCCTTGAGTTGTGGATGTGGTATAATTGAGAACGAAGGTGATGATGAGACTCGATTAGACCATATCTGAGTTCCATGGGTGGAATTAATGACACCAACATTGAAATTGGAAGATGTGTGATGTATTCCATGGGTTCTATAAAAAATGAGACTACACCATGTTTAGTCCTATGATCACATGTCGTCTAGTCCCTTCTCAGTGGTGTTAGGATATTCAATGAGTTATAAGTATGACATACCATGAGACACATGTCACACACCAGGTGACTCTTAGCCGAATATCTCAGTCTGTATAGGGGGTACACGCTTGGGTGGCCATGTAGAATTACGAGTCATGTGTTCCAATTAACATGCCATATAAGATGTGGTAGACATATTGGTGTGTACATGGGGTTCACACCTAGGTGATCTTGTGGCCCACCATGTCATGTACTTAGGAATTACATGGGCCAGCTAAAGTACATGGGAAGAGTAAAGTATTCAAATGCATCCATGTACATAGGAATAAGCTAATGTATATGGTAATGGGATAAATTTTATGCCGAATGTCAATTAGATATCTACAAACCGTGTACCCTAGGGATACACTGAGTATTGTGAAAAAGTGCATATCATGTGACTTTGAGGCATGGGTAGTTCCTGACCCTGTGAAACATATCGTGTACCCCTAGGGTCACATCCTGTACTCATTTATGGATAAATGGCAGTCCTATTTCTTTTTAGTTAGTCATCTTTTTGATCTTGTGCGGGCTTCATTGGATGAGTATTATTTTAGTGTGTTTTCATAGTCTATTCCTATGAGGTTTTGGTGTAGCATATTTTCTCATAATAGAGGGTGAGCCCTAAACAAATTCCTATTGAGTTGTTATGAGTGTGATAGTTCCCTTATTCTAGATTAATTCATCTCAGTTTGATTATATAAGGGATAATATGAAATACCTTTTGAGGAATTGGACCTAAATTCAATCAATTACTTGAAAAAGTATCCCTCTAACACTATAAAAGTGATCCTAATTTCCTTCATGATTTCCCAATGTATGGTTTGTCTAATTGGTGCACCATAAATAATATGAGAATTGATACCTTAACTAAGAGGATATTTCAAGTATGGTTTGGTGCCCCCATGAGCCCTGGTCATTGGACTCAATCTATATATTGAGATCTAATATTTCCTATAGAGTATTTGTCTAATAGATTTTGTGTCCCATGTGATCCCTCTTAGTTTTAATCATGCATTATATTAACTAGAACTGAAGAGTGTGAAATCTGGGATGGTAATTGATAGTGGTTTTATAGCTTAGGGGGTTTGTTCATACCTTACGAGTATGACCTCTAGGATGAGTTTTGATAGTGCAATACAACATGATAAGTGGTTCCTCTTAGATGAGCATTACCATAATACCTGGTGTAGATCTATGGATGGTTATGGTTTAGACCTTTTATTACATGAAGACTTTTATGAGTACATCTAGGATATCCTTAGTAATCATTATTAATCCTATCTTGTTAGTCATAACTGTGTTTGATGAGCTGACAGATCTTGATGAACTATGTTTGGTGATTTTAAGGTTTTCTACTAGGTATTGTTATACTCATCCCACATGAGCTATGACAACACATGTTTTATATTATAGATAATAATGATTTTTTTACAACTCTTTTAGAGGACTACAAGTTTGTGGATCTTAGATTGGGCTAGAAATATCTAGGTGCATACTATGGTTACATTTGATAGAAATCCCTTCATTCTTACTAGGACAAAAATAATTATTCTAGTTTTGGGTGGGCTTGTATATGAACCCTTTTCACGCTTTCCATTATTTTATTTCTTAATCCGATTATGGGATTAGAGATGAATGCATTCATTTTTATTAGTTGTATTAAACTTCAACATTGCATTGGATTTGATATGTGTACGTATGTATAGGAACATTATGTTATTTCCTCAAATGTGTGTTATATGCCTACTCGGTGATGGTTTCCTGTCACTAGCCTATTAGTGGTGGATTTACGGTAGTATTATATTGAGCCCTATCATGTCATATCATGATAGAGTTGTATCATTGGACGATTAATCCATGGTTTATAATTTTAATTTAGACCAATTATGAGGATTGGATTTCGATTTATAGAAATAGTGGTATGTGTTGTGAATTCATCTCCTAGGATAGTGACTATAATATTAGTCCATTGTCTAATATACCCATTCACCAAGACCTTGATAACATACTTGTTGTCTCAATACATGTAGGACCTAATTGTAGAGAAATCATTGCTACATGCATTATATAAGAATTTCTTGTGGTTTCTATGACCTTCTTAACTCATCTCACCTGATATACTCTTTAAATATGTTATGTCATGTATTCTTTAAGGATGCATTCAAAATGATATCTAGAAAAATTTCCATCGTATAATTGAGAGTAAGAACCATTGAGTGATGTGTCCTCCATGAAGAGTCTTGATCATGATGAGGCCATTCATTAGGATGGTCAGTAGGTGATGCTTTCTCCTGTTGATCAGTTCATAGACCCAACATTAGTGTTTGAGGTGGAATAATCATGTCAAACTAAGTCATTGATGGATTTTAGTGTGCTAAATGATGATAAATAGGGATTGAGTGCATATCTTGAGCTTTTATGTAGGGGTCTGATGGGATTTAGTGTCAACATGACACACCGATAGTAGGGATGTAACACAAATCACAAAATATGATGTTTCATTAGATATCTTTGTCACAAATCAGTTCTCCAAGGCCTATAAATTGATATTATATTTATTGGAGAGGAAATACCACATGGTAATTACCTACCTATCATGATTTTGTCATATAGATGGTTGATGTGATGCTTGGGCAGACGCAGCAACTAGATCAAGGAGGTCTATGAGGCGACGAATGTGATGAAGGAGTTGGGGGAGAAGTAGGAGGTGATAGGAGCTTTGGTTTTATGATAGCACCACCACCCCCAAGTGTACCACTCCAGGATCAGGAATCTGGTTGTCAAAATATTGTAAAACTACAATTGTCTAAGGATTTTTACCAAGTGTCTCTAGGAGTGTTTTTAATAATGATTTATGCTCCTTCAAATTTATTTATAATACCTCTAGACATAGGTATGGGTCAATATTTTTACAAATTATTTACATATTTTACAAGGATACATGGGGAACCACTAGAGACCTATGTTGATTATATTTGATAATACATTAGACATGCCAAGAAGAGAGAGAATTCACCTATCGAGATGCATTCTAGAGATGCAATCCAAATACCATGTGGGTGAGTGAGTTCCACCCCAAGAGGATAGTGTAATGGAGTTGTGGATAAGTATTTATGACTTGGGTGTACAATTTTTTTGTGATGACATGACATAGAAATCCATAGTTTTAGTATATATTTGGGAAAGGTAGATATTATATTCCATGAAGTAAGATCATACATAGTCTTTGATAGAGGGTTGAGGTAAGATGTGTGACTTCACTTCCCAAGTTGCATTTTCCACAAATATTCATGAGACCCTTTACCCCTAAGTGTGTCCCCTGTTCAAGACCTAGTATACTAGAGAAGCCATTTTTTCTCAACCCTATTGTTGTAGGATCCAATAGAGAATTTCAAGGATATCATGCTTCTACCGACAGTGTGACGTTACTCTAGGAGGATACAGAGCAATTTATGGACTCTCTTCATAGTGGCGAAAATTCCCCATGATTATTTCCATGGTATGAAATTTTTTTATACCATCCATTCTAAGTTTATTCTTAGCAATGAGTGTGATTGTTTTTTGTCTTGCTGGGGTGTAGTTTTCTTTCGTTGATATGGGGTGAACCTAGGAAAATCAGGGTGGGCTCATGTGTAGGAAGTTGTGCTTGAGTTATTATCATTCAACAAGTAGTAACTATAAAGTAGATGATGTTATATGGTTTTGTTTTTTTGTAGTGGTAGATTAAGAGGGCATATTTCACAGGGATGTATCGAGTTTATCAATTCATATGATTTTACATGGATTGGCACTAGGTATCTACCTATGTTTTTGTGATAGTGCATCAGAAATAACCTTTTGAGATTTTTATGAGGAAAGTGTCATTTAAAGTTTGAATATAAAGGGGGTTTTAATGACCCTATGTGTTCAATAAATGATTCATTTTGTTGTTCGCCTAAGTGTTGAATGAGTGCTTGAAGACTATGGTGTAGATTGGAGTCACTTAATCAAGGTGATGAATGGAATATTTTCCACTCTTAAAAACCATTTATTTCTACAACCAGTGGTTTGGGGAAAAGTGGTTCTCAGAGTTTGACCTCGAGACAGATTACCATTGTCAATACTAAAGATGTACCATAAGTGGATTACTAAATCCACTGTGGATGTTTTGAGTTCATTTTGATACTCTAAGGCTTGTTTTGTTTTCTTTATTATAGTTGTAAGATTTCTAGAATGGAACATTAACCCATCATGGATCAATTCACAATAGTATTTTTTGATGACAACCATGTGTGCTTGATGTTTGAGTTTGAGCATGTGAAATACATAAGGATGGTTTGGTTTACCTCTATTAAAAAGTTATTACCCCTCTTTATATCATATATATATAGTTAGGTACATCTTATGTAAAATGATTGTGAGATGTTTCATAATAAGATATCCAATGGATATGTTTCTAATGGATTTTTAAAGGTGTTATGCTCTTCAACATTTTTCAAGCATGGATAGTAACACGAGCCACACTATAGAAGGTGTTAACAGGGATTTCATTTTCCCTTAGTAGTGAATTTTGTATATACAAGGACATAATGTTATCTCCTGGAATCAGTGTGAAATCCAAAGGATCTATAGCGAGTTTTTAATTAATAATATTATTGCCTCGCCTATCTATAGGCGAAGAACAACATATTTTTTTGAGAGTTTAGGACAGATATGTGTGTTGGAGGTAGTCCCGCTTCATGGAATTCCTTCAATGGTCATTGTAGACTATGATGCAAACAACATAGCAAGATTTTGGAGAGGATACAAAAAGAATTTGGGGACACAGTTGTAGTTGATCATAGTGTTTTACCCAATTATATTGAAGGTAAAGTATACTATATAGGGTATAGTGATCATTATTCAAGTTTTCATGTCATTTTTGGTCTTTATTTGGGAGTAAAATCTACCATTGGTAGAGTATTAATATCATAATGACAACCACTACACCACCGAGGCACCACATTTTTTATCCCATGTATGATAGAACATGAATGTCACAATTATAATAGATAGAGCTAGTGGGTGATAGATCTTGGGACATTTTTTGGAGATAGAGATGGTTGTGAGGGTGTAGTTATTTCAGGGGTGAATGAGGAAAACCCATAAATGGCACTAGTTCTATACAGGCTGATTATTAAGGACATTAGAGTTCTATAGTTGTGTAGTTTTATCCAGGGTGGTAGGTTATCATTGAGGATTTGAGGACCTTTCTTTTTCCAATTATTGTGTCATGTTGGAAAGGTGTGTGTACCACATACACTCAAGTCCAATGTAGTTTTTGTTTCATTATGGTCTCCATACGTCACATCTATGAAGGAATATGCATGAATCGTTGCAGGATATTGACCAGTGTAATCTGGGTCATGAGAGTGAGGTTTTCTTTTTCAAATGGCTAGTGGAATTGAGGACTATTAGGAGAAGTGTTCTTTATGGTAAAGTGTTATCTATATATGTGTGTTTGTTGATAGTACAAGAAACCTTCCAGGATCCTCGTGGGTGTGGGAGTCCCAATTGAGAGCATTGTATCCCCACCTTATTGTTTGATTTTGGAATTTTAGTGATGAATGACCTTAAATATTGGAATAATGTAACGTCTCTTCTTTTTAAATTTAGGTCTATGGAATATTTCTAGTAATGATTCTGTATCAAGGAACTATGATGAATTTAAACATTTCTGTTCGGTGAGCCTAAAATTGAAATTTAATAGAAATTAAAAATATTAATATCACACGTATCTAGTTTTACTAGTAAAGTAGTATAACTCCAAAACAAATACCTAGTTCATAAATATGAGACCACCATTGATTTTATAACATGGGGTTTACCCTAGACACAATTTAATATTTTTTGATATCAGATGTTTTTGAAATTTTATTTATTGAAAATAATAAAATAAATTAAATAATTTATTAATTTTATAATGTTGTCATATATTTCTATTTTTTCTATAAATATGTGTTATAGTAGACTTTATGGTAATATATATTACCCATGATATGTAGGGGACACACTAATGATAGATTTATTCTATAATTACCACATATCTGGAATATGGATTGTTGCATCCTGGGAGTTCTAGGATCTCGCCATGAACGACAATGCATGATCATTCTTCGTCTACATTTGATCCATGTTGAGTTTGGAATATTTGTTTGGATTGATCCTATTTTGTTTTATTTAAGAGGAAAATGAATTAATGAACCAAAAAATTAATTCATAGATCAATCATTTGATTCAGGTATTTTTCATTATCTTCCCACAGTATAGGAATTGATATTGTTTTGATTTATTTATTTCTATTCACTCATCACCAAATGAAAAAGAATATGGTCAAACAAAACCATTGGGTTATGCCTAAAAAATGTGTGTGTTTTGTGTATTTTATATCCCCGTTCTACGTGTTTTCATCATTGGAATTCTCTTTTGGATGATAATTCGATGAATACCACACGAACAATCATTTTGAATTAGATATTTGGCACAAAAAGATCATTATCCAGTGTTTGGGATAAATATTCGATGTTATCGTTATGGTGAATGATGATGAATGTAGATCCATAGATGGGTTTTGAGTTTTTGTTCATTGATATGGACTTTGATAGTCAAAATTTGTGATGGTTGGTGTCCCCTGAGTAGTGTACATGTCTCAAATCCATCAAGAATATGATGACGGGACTTTATTGGTCTATATCTGAGTTCCATTGGAATAATTGGCAGAAATGGTGCTGGACTTGGAAGACACAAGAGGTATTTTGAGGTATATTTGAAAAACGCAACAACATTTCTTATAGTCTTAAGACCAGATGTCATGTAGTAAAATATTTGCATTGTTAGGGTTATTGTGTAGTGATATGTATAACATGCCATGTTACACATTTCACACACTATGTGACCATTATTTGACCAGCTAAACATGTACATGGGGTATACTCCCAGGAGGCCATATATGGTTAAACACTGTGTTATCCAAGAGAAATGTTTTTTAAAACATGGTGAATATCATGGAGTGTACAAGGGGTACATGCCTAGGTGTCCTTGTGTCCCCACACACCATGTACAAGGTATGTACATTGGAATTATATAGTACACAGGTAGAGCCATGTACACATACCTGACCAAGTTCAAGGACATTCCCCGATGTACACGGGCATGGGTAGATCCACATGTTGAGTTCTAGGGTGACATCTAAATGTCATGTATCCTGGGAAAATTACATGTACTATGGAAAAGTTCGTGTCTTGTGATCAAGATACATATAAAGTGTAAGGCCTTGTGAGACATTTCATATACACATTGAGACACATCATGTACTCCTTTGAGAATGGTTTAGGGTCCTCCTTTTTCACAATTTAAATTTATTGTTTCTTGTGTTGTTTATTTGGACTAGTATTGTTTGAGTGTCTTCCCCTGATCCATTTATATCAGGGTTCAGTCTTGCATCCAAATCACTTCATAAAGGGTGACCACAATAGAAATTCCGGTTGATCAGTGTTGTGTGGAAAATAATCCTTATTCTAGATTGAGTCATATCAGTATACTTCTCTATGGAATAGTATGACTTATGGTCTTGAGTAATGGACCTCAGATCTCTCAATGACATAGATCATGAATCATGTTGATATGAACTAAGTGATCCTCATATCCTTCACGATTTACCTAAGTAGGTTTTGTGGAACTGGTGTGACCTACACTTACCGAGGAATCAATTTCCTATCTTGGTGGACATATCTAGTAGTGTCTAGTGTCCACCCCATTCAGACATATGCATTGGCCTCCAATTTGTGTATCAATATCTGATATTTTTGGTGGGCTATTAGTCTGATGGAATGTGTATCTTGGAAAAACCATCACAGTTTCCTACATGCTTCTTGGATATAATTTATTTTCATGACATATTGGATGATTTTTATAAATGGTATTATATATGGGGGAGTGGTTCCTCTCTATCTAGCATGACCTCTGGGATGAGTTTCATTGGGGGATGTATTGGTTGATAAGTGGTTCCTCTCGGAAGTGTGTTACCATGATACATCGTGTGGAACAATGGAAGGATGTGGATGAGACCTTTTTCACCATTTACTGTTTTATGATAATATCTAGGATAACATTGGTTACAATTATGAATCATATCTTGTTTTACAAAACTGCGTTTGATGAGATGACTACTATTGATTCTTTATGTTCGGTGTTTTTGGCGTTTCCTACCCTGTATTATTATACTTATCTCCTAATGAGCTCTACCCATACATGTTGTGTCTTATGAAGATGGCATAACTTTTTACGAAGCCCTTATAAGAAAATGGAATGGTGGATCATAGTTTTCGGAAGACTAACCATATTATATAAAAGTGTTACATTTGATAGAAGTCCACGCATTCTATGTAAGTGAGAATATATTTTTCACATTTTGGATGGGCTTGTATTTGGCACATTTTCATGTTTTCAAATACGTTAAATTGTACTCTGATTGCCGGTTTATAGATACATAATGCACTATTATCAGTTTTTTAACATATTATTATTGTATGGCATTGGAGATGTGTGTGTGTGTGATGGTAAATGATGATAATGCATCTGATTTTTCTGATATGTCTACTTGATGATGGATTCATGCACTTGTCCTACTAGTGATGGGATTGGGGTAGTTACAACCTGGTCTCTTTCAGATCGGGAAGTGAAACATTAACTGTAATATCATTTTTATATGTTTATTACAAAAAATGACGTTTATTTTTTCAAATAAATAAGGTAAATTTGTTAAAATTGAATTTTAAATTATGTGTTCAATGCATGACTAAACATCATTTTAGAATAATAAATTTTTTAGAAAACATTAATTTTTCTTTCAAATGATTCTAATTTTATTTATAATAATTCTATAACAATTGAATATATTATATATATTTGTCAAACATATAATATTCCTAATTTATATATAGTTATTTATATTCTCCAACAAAAAATCTTGGTTATATTGGTCATTTCTAAATAATAATATTTTAATAGGGTATCATGTTTTCTTTAATCCCAGTGTTACATTCATCGCAAGAAATTATGAGATTGAATTTAAAAGAATATATTTTGTGGGAATTTAAGATCAATGTTGTTCATATCACATGATATCAAACACAATTTTATATTTTAAAAAAATATGGGTGTTACAGAGGTTTATGTTGGAATGTTTTTAAGTTACCACCTTTTACAAGAGAATAAAATGGGACTTTTGGAAACACCCTATATATTTTAATATTACCATTGAAATATTCCAGGTTCAATGGATAGAAAATGTATAAATAATGTATTTTTTTGGTGTATTTATTTCTATATGTACTTAAAAAAAATTAACACCTGTTATAGGGTTTTCACTATTATTTTTTTAGATTTTACTATTTTACCGTTAAATTAAATTTCTAGTTTTTAACTATGTGATTTTATTTTTTATTAAAATATGAAAGACCCATAAAACAAAATATGCGTGTTATATATCTAAATTCTACCTCTATTTAATCTAATTTAATTTTTAGATCATATAAAATAAAATTTTCAATTAAAAGAGATAATGGGTTGAAAAAATATTTTAGTTGAAAAAAACACATTTTGATAATTATGGATTCGTAATATTATTTAGTTTTAATTTAAAATAAATCAATGTTAACATATTTATTTATGTTTTTATAGATTATATTATATTCATTATTTAATGAATATAAATTTACTTTAAATTATATAAATTTCATAAAACTAATGAAATAATAATTTAAAATAAATTCACTATTATTGTGGTAAATAACATTAATCCTAAAAAGATTAATTTAATTCTAAAAAATGAAATTTTACTTATTAAATAATATTAAAATTATTATATAAAATATAGGAATCATTTTATTAAACTACAATTCTGTGTTTGTGGAATAAATTTTAACGCTAGTGTGTGAACACATAAAACCTCATTTTTTAGAAAAAATATTTATAATGACAATTTTATGCATAGAAAAAAATTGTAATTGTTATTTATTAAAATTATAATAATAATATTATTATTTTTTAATTTATATTTATGTGACATTAAAAAAAGTTAAAATCTTAATTTTTCAATAAATAAATTTAATTAAAGAAACAAATGAATAATAGTTTTCCTAAAATATCAATAGAGTATCTAAAATGATAATCATAGGATTTATAAATTGAAAATAGTACTTTTGAATTATTTATTTTAATTTATAAATATATAAATTTTTTATAAATAGGATTCCAAAACTCTTATGTCAAATAAAAGTGATGATATTTGAAAAAGCAATATCTTTTTACTATTCACCAAAGAAAATTATTTTATAAAAAAATAAAAAACCCATATGAAGATAATATTATTGTAAGGAATCCAAAATGAATTTATATTATCATATATAAATTTTAATATTTTTAATTTGAACATTTCGTAATGAGAATTTACCTAAACGATCTGGGATATGAATTAGTAACCCAAACCATATCCCGCCAAAAATTTATTAATCAAAAAGTAAAAGATAGTGATTACAAGACATTTAATGAACCTACATCAACTAAGAAATGAATGGTAGGAAAAACCAATTATCTAACATAATCATAAATTGTTGAAAACATTGTAGCAGCTTTAGAAAAATAATTTATAATATAATGAAAATGAATTTTATTCAAAATAACATGTTCGATATAAACATAATTTAGATATTTACCTTATAATAGTAATAACTGATGACGATTTATGATATTGTTGTTTGTTATAGATGTATTAATATTGTATACTTAATATGGTGTTGTTTATTTATATTCAATTTTGTGTGTACGAAATGTTATATAACACATTGAATAATTTTACTGTTATCATATATTATAATTTTTAGTCTTACATTCTCGATCTTATATAAACTGTGTCCTAAAAATTTTAATTTTCACTTACTAATAAAAAAATATTAATACAATATAAGTTATATTTTTGATTGAGGTGTCTTACTGAATATCATATTTATGACTAAGAAACACATTTTTTCTTCCATCATGTCATGAAAACAATTTATTAATATATTATCACATTTTATACACATAGAAAATATTACAGTTCATTGTCTAAATATTGATGGGTGAATTTTTCCATATTTTGTACATGAGTGAGATTGAATCATATTTCCTTCATCATCTTGTTCACCCTAATTTCAGTGAGATTATATCTTTCTCTATTTGGTGAGAATGGGGATTCAACTATGTTTTCATGGTTAATGAGAATTCATGATAGGTGATTGGAATAATAACAATATAAAAAACTTTATAACAATATTATGTTAGCTTTTTTTTCTTATAAATTAATTTTTATTAGTCCCAATTTAACATATATCACTCCCAGTTTAACATATATCATTGTTAGTTTTACATAAATGAATTTTATCTGGTTTCTCTCGTACGTATTAACCTAATATTTAAAAAAGCCCCCAAATTTCAATAAAATTTATTAAAATAATATGAACACAGTAATCATTGAAATATTTTCTCTCAAAATCCATTTAATACATCCTTAAACAAAATTGATTCTTATAAAGATATACCTATTTTTTTATATAATCTGATCATGTACTCTCAATATCATACATTTCCCAAAACTCATTTAAATATATATGACATTAAACCAAAATGAGGTTATATATTCATAAACAATTAACTCTAAATTTCACCATCGAGTGGTGTTAATCTCATGTTCATAGACTAGTCATTATATATTATTTTCTAAAAAATGACATTAGCTTCTCCAAAAATATATTGTGAGTTAATTATCAATAAAAGTTTACCAATTACTATCTAACATACTTATTCAAAATCAAACAACTTATATTTTCTCATTATTATTTGTATATTAATCCTATGAGTTACTCGTACCTCAATCATGTATTCCTAAATACATATCCACAAAATTATAGCATTTTTATAAAATCATTTCACACCAATATTGATATCATATAATATATTATTTTAAACCATTAATGCAAAAAATACCATTGAGTGATCCTAATATGTTTAAATTAAACCGTAATAAAATCATTAATATACCAAAATGTCGTTGATAAGTATGAATTCACTAATTAAAATACCTAAAAGTGTCATGAATTAATTTTTATTATGATATAAACCTCACTGACATATATAATACTAAGAAACTCATCTTTTCCATCATAATAGGTATATAATTAGATTCTCAACCATTTAAGTATTATCCCTTGTTTAGTTATGAGACATATTTTTTTTCTTGGAACATAACATTCAAAACGTCATTTTCATGACACTGGTTCAATCAAATACTAAAACAAAAATGGTTTTGATAATATCCAAAATATGAATATGAAAACATCAATCTAAATATGTATTCCAATATTATACCTTTACATTAAACATTTGATACCTTTGTATCAATCTATGGATAACATGATAAATTCTAGTATGCCAATGGTCAAATTTCTATTAGTTTTTTCAGCATGATTAGTTAACATCATAACTAAATTCTTCATAGTGATATGTAATGACACTTTGATTAACCAAAGAATATTAAAAATTAGTATCTCTCTATGTGTGCAGTCCTAGGACCACTCATCATGCACCAGTGAGATGACTGAGTCAATTCTCAACTAACTATTTTCAATGTGATTACCCATAGTTTCATATTTTCCACAACCGTATCCACATTTCTATATTCAGACAGGGGTGTATTTCAGGTAAATCCCACATAATTTCTACTATCCAAAAACAATAGAAATGTTATATAATTCTTATATTTTTTCCAAGGGTATTCACAAATGATTATTTATCTTTATACCAAAATAAAATGACGATTATTACCTTAAAATTAAATCATAAACATCTCTGAAATGGTTATATATACATTTTATGTTATTATCAAACCTGACTTATCAAAACATAAATAATCCTCAACAAACAATCTAATCTAAAAAGTTATCTGAACATTTACAGTGATACCATCTTTGATTCCCAATACCCATTCTCCAATATTTTCAATATAGAGACTTTCTCTTTACATAATCACGTTTATACAAGTTGTTAAATCTAGGATATAACCACCCTTAATTACAAAACCAAAATGATTATTACATATCTTACATCAAAATGTTATTTTATGGATTAGAGAATTAGGGAGTCAGGAAAAACGTAAACTTATAAGTATCATGTTATTTGTATCAAATAGAAAAAATTCTATTATATATGAATGATGTTGGATGGTAAAACAATATATAGTTACCTTTCCACTAATAATCTATATTGGAATAAAAAAATAGAATTCCAATACCTATACTTATCTCAATAAAATGGTTAACATATTCATTATTCATCTAGAGGAAGAAGGTAGATAGTTAAACATTACATATTCAACATTACAATAACCATATGTATTGAAATAATAACATAAATAATTTCATTAATTTTACTTATATCATTAGAATAACATTGTTTCTAGGTGATAATCATCCAATCTTAATTATATAAAATATAATTTTCACACCAAATAGAATAATAAGTATATGTCTAATTCAATTATTGGAAAACATGATCAGAATCCATTATTGGGAAGGAGGATGATGGATTAAAAAGAATTAATACCATGTCTAACAATGGAATTCATAAATTTCATTAAAAAGGTCAAAAAATATCCTCACAAAATAATTCTTGAATGATACAACCTAAGATGTTATCATAAATTTTATTGTTTATTATCGAAACTTCATTTCCCACAAATGATACCATATGTATATTAATTGATAAATCATGAAATATTAAACATATTAGGGTAAAATATTTTGAAAATGTAAATGGAAACAATCTTCATTTCATAAAACAACATTTTTAATGAATTTTTTTAATCGAAATAAAACATGACGAAATAGGTATCTTCTAAACATATTTATCAAAGAGTGAAGTGAAAATTCATTGAAAATCATTACATTTAAGAAAAAATTTAAATAATATGGCATTGAAAATAATTAATTTGTCCATAGAGAAATTTTTAGATGAATAAAGAAATTTATGAGAGTGAAAGGATAACCCCATTTAAATATTTTCAATAATACCTTGTTCAAAACCTTCATTATAAAAATTGTAACTAAACCATCATTATATTGAAAAATAATTTTCACAAATCGGATTATCAAATACCATGTAATAAATTATTTATGCGAGAGAACCCAATCATGGTAGAATAATATTATAAATATTTTCCCTTCATGCCCATGGATATAGGGTCTTCATTCAACATATATAAACACATACAATTATTTTAGTGTTTATAGGGTCCCATCTCACATTTGATTCCATTCTCGTCAAATTACAACAAATTTTCCATTACCTCTTAACTCTATAGCCACACATATTAGTTCATGTGGCTATAGTCCTATGTATATAACTCATTTCTTTGTAGTTATCACTTTTCCAACAATTTAGGTAGGGGAGATTGAGCTAGAGATGCTCTGACTAGGTTGGAGGTAGGGTTGAGGTATGAATTATGGATAGTTATTGAGTCTTTATGAATTTTTTTATTTTATTTATTCTATAATTTTTTTCACCCTAATTTCTAGTTAGTCTATATGTTTTATAATAACCATGATTTTATATGACTGAATTCATTTGTTATAACATTGTTATTTTTTATTTGTTATATGTACTCAAAAGTTGATTATGTACGGTTTATGGTTATTTTCAAAGGTTTTTACACCAATTTGATGGTATAGTCTCCCCATAGACACAGCCAAGACTGTTTGTTATAGGTAGTACCCTCTAGAATACATGGATCCATTATTATTTTTCATTGTGATTTAGTCTGGTTATTGTCCAAAACGAATTGGGGTGGGGATTTTATAAATTGGTATCAACGTGGATATGTGACTATTATCACATAGGTATCAGAGTATTGTTTTCATTATTTAATATTTAGAGAGATGGAATATTTAATATGTATGAATGTAATAAATTTTTTGATGGACCTTAACTAGTGTGTATTGAACAATTAATCTGATGGAATGTCCAGGTTACAAAGGAACTGGGATAGTTGTTGATGGTTTATTCCTTTATAATTAACTGATTTCACAAATTTTGACACACATAGATTTTACGATTCATTATTTATTATGAATTTCTTCTCTTTTCCATAGATTTAAAATAAATTTTCATGTAAATATTTGGCTTTTCGTATTCACATTATATGCCTAGGTGTTTGAGATTTCACTGATAATGAGGGTTTGGTTTTTTAATGTGTTAACACATACTTATATAGTGTTTTCCAATAAAAAATTAGAGTATTTATACTCAAATGAGCAACAGTATGTATTTTATTCTGATGGTTGGACTATTGGATTCTATGGAGGGGGATGCTTCTTGATGATGATGAAAACTACACAATCTATTTTTGTAGGGGATTTGTAGTGACTCAATATTCATTGGTGCATGCACTAGGTTCCATTGTGAGGAACCCCCTGTGGTGATTTAATAGTCATGTTTAGTTATTTAATGCATTAATAATAAAATATATGGTGATTTTCCTTAAATCATCTTGGTTTCATTATACTTATTCAAAATAGGTGATTGTGAATCTCTTGAAATGGATTTTATAAAATGATGTCAATATGTATATATGGATGAGGTTTTGGTCATCAAGGGGGCATTCTTTTATGTAGTATCCCAGTGAGAATTACATTAATTGTAGGATAATTATGTGGCATGATATTCTAAATAAGTATATATTTGAGAAACTAAGATGAGTGATTTGGTTTGATTTTCCATGTGATGTAAAATATGATAATATGGGTGTTTCCCATGAGTTGAGACCTTTCTGAGACTTATTTTATTGGCTATGTGGAAGATTCTAGTGACATTGTTATGTGGATCTGGGTATCTATAGACTGATTTTTATAGAAAAATTAATGATATGTTTCCCTACCATGACATGATTCTGTGTCATCTATGATCATAACATGAGAGGGTGTTGGCCTATGTTTATGATTTCCCATTGAGAGGACTGGCCTGTGTAAATTTCTTATATTTCAATTTATGAATGGGATAATCTATCACAAAGTGAATAAGTGGGTGAGATGCCTAAATATTTTGGGATGTAAAGCACTTTGAGTCCTGTTTATTTGGTATCATGTTTTTGTTTTTATGGGTAGGATCAGTGGGATACTTATCCAAATGTATTTTGGGTATTATTTGGGTGATATATATATAGTGTGTGTATATGATTCTCAAACAAAGTTAACTTATTATTCAAAATACTTTTATACACAAGGTTCGTGAAAGTGATAAATCTTAAAACAATCACCACATATAATGGAAACAAAATAAACAGGTAATGAACCAGTATAATGATATATAATAATGCTATTACATAGACTCGCATTGCTAGAATATTGGCTGCAAAATTCCATTCCCTCCAATTATGGAAAACATTTTTGTCGCGATCAATGAGTGACTTAAAACTCATAATGAGATAAACCATGTTCCAAGTAATGTTCCCATCCCCCCTAAGTAATCCAATGAATAATTTGGTTTCAGACACTACCATATAGATCTAAAAATTATCAACTTTCACAATTATTCCCTATTTTAAAAATCCATTGTATCTTCCACAATTAAGATTCATGGTCCATTGAAGGTGCTCAAAACTAAACATAATAAATCCATTTCCATCACGATCCATACATTCCTATAACCCCTTATTACTTTTTTCGCACAAGAGTAAACACCATTTAATTTTAAACCCAACACCCTGAAATGAAAGACCTAGGAATTCAAAAGAAGAATCAATTTGATGAATAATGCAGATGACAGTGTTTTTGTTCTTATAATTATGAATTAGGAAGCTCAGATCAGATCTCAAATATCTCACTCAAACATGAATACTGATCTAGTAATAAATAATTCTAGATCTTTTTGAGTTAATTACTTCTTATTGAACCCAAAACACCACATTTAACACTATCCTGATGGATTATGATTCAAAATTTTGGACAATTACCCTTTAAAAATTGTATAGACAAAAACCTGCAATGATTCCCCCTACATAGAAAACCTTTCCAATTGTCTGAAAAATTACCAAATTCCACTAGCTCAATTAGATTTCAAGAAAATATTCTTGGAAGACTCTTTTCATGGGTTCTTAAGCCACTAGAAATGAGACACAAGATAAATTTAAACTCTTCTTTTATACAAATTATCTTCCATACGTATTGAATTATTTCATATAAACTAGACCAAAAATTTTATCTTCATTGGGATCTTAGGAAACGAAAACTTTTAAGTGAATTCATCAAACTCATGATCCTCCTAGATCAAATAATGAAAAGAATTTGTATTGAAGACATATGATGATGAATCCAAAAAATATAACAATCAAGATCATCCACATGACTATAATCCCATATTTGAATTTTTAATTACTATTTTCTTTATGAAAATTATTTAATATTCAGGTTTTTAGCTATTTAGTTATGATTAGACTATCCTACACCATACATGTGTCCACTCTTTCTTGGATTTCAATCTCCTTTTCATATCATATATTTTAAGGATTTCATGTTTATTTTTATCATTAAGTAAAAAAATAAGAATTTATGGGAGAGAGAGATAATTTGGGTACTATTTATTCTAGTTTTGTAAGGTTGAGGGTGAAGGAGTGACCTTGAAAATGGGGTCATAGTTTCACTAGAGAGAGGTGTGACATCATGTGTTTACTGCCATTATAAGAGTGTCCTCATTCATCATTATTTTTTTATAGAGGGTGAGGAAAGAGAAAATCATAGATGTCTAGATATTGTTTCTTCATCCTTATTGGGAATGGATTTTGATGAGACCCAAATACATCTGCATTGCTACACGCCGAGATCGATCATGGCCAGAGGTTGGGGTTCTAGTTCTTGAACCTAAAGGGAAGCACACGATGATAGTATTAATAGACCATGGTGACTCATCTAGATGGTTAATATAGTAATGGATACCAGTGTCATATCATGATCAAAATAATCCTATGTTATAGTAGTAAACCTTGATGGTAGAGGCTGAATAACAATGAATTTCTGGTCACTTTGGACAACATCATTGATGTTGTTGAACCTATAGGATTCAGTACCAAATCATTTAAACATGATGTATTCTACTAAGTTGAAGCATATCACTTTTTAATGTGGTATTAAACTTGTTTGAATATTTCTTTAGTGGTGTTGGATAATTATTTTTGAAGTTAGTTTTTGAGAGTTATTCCAGTTTTGTGTTATTATCTTGTTATTTTTTGTACCCTATTTTATTTTTCATAATGAAAACCCATGGTGACTTTTAGACATGAATGGATTCAAATTGGTTTAATCATTTAAATCTCTAAATATATTTACTACATTCCAAATCTATATTGTTTGACCCATAATTTTCTAAACACCCACTTCATCTTGATTTATTTATGGTTTGAATTTATTTGATAATGAAGCAATTTGAGTAGTTTAATTTTCCTTCTCTTGCTACTGCAATGTTATCACTTCATTTTATTGTTACTATTCATCATTTCTGTTATGATTTATTATGTATATGAACCTGATTTCTATTCATTAAATTTATATATGTCAATATATTTTAGTTTTCTCATCGTTGATGGTTTTGGTTTTGTAGAATCATATTACAAAGAATTATGGTTCTATTTTTATGAGAATTATAATGATTGAATTATAATATTATTCATTTCCATGTGATTTATTCAATAAAATAAATTCATTTTGACCTATTATAATCTAGTAATTTACTTTTACAGAAATATTCCTATTAATTTATTTCATTAGGAAATCGAAATAATTGAAATAGATTTTGGATTCTGAATGATGGGATTTTGTGAACCAAAATTATTCTCAGTAGATCCTGGTTGTGGAATGGGAATTTCCATGCATATTCCAACAACCATAAATTAGTATTAGATCCTAATTGGGTATAATTTTGTGTCCACATAATTTGGAATCAAAATATTCATTTCAATAAATGATTTGTTAGTGGTTTTTACTATGAAACATTCTTTGATGAGTTTTTCATTTTGATTGTGTTCACTCTTTGGATTTTTTTTGTAATCATATATTGATTTATGTTTCACTTGTTGTATCCCTTTTTTTATAGCCTAGTAGAGACCTTAGATAGCTTGGATTTTTCTCTTTTTTTCTCATGTTCATGGGTAGGAAGGGGTTTGTGTGAGGTTGGTTTGTGTGAGTGTCATGGATAACAGTGTGGTATGTGGTAGGTTCATTTTTTTGTTTGCTCTCCTTGTTTTGAATTTTGCGTTAGGAGAATGAGGAGGTAATTATCTTGGGATTTTTCATCCAGTTTGTATCATGGATAAGGCCATTGCCTGGAGGTTGTAACCTATTGAGAGAGGTGATTAGTATTGGTAAGTGTTTATATTTGTGGTGTCATATGAATGGGTTCATTGCTGATCGTGATTTAGGACGGTTCTTATCGAGATCTCTTTAGTAGTGTTAGGTGGTTCCTAATATCATTAAGAAGCTAGATATGGATTATATTTTTTAGTCGTTAGTTGGCTTTCCATAGATCATGATTGTTCACATGGGTTTATAGTTTTTCCTTATGTCTCTTGGGGATGTAAGGGATTTATAATGGTACTCCGATGTTGATGAAATTCTCTTATTAGATGGGTAATTGGAAATGTCTTCCCTTTCAGTGAAGATTTTTTTGATTCTGTTATGTGTTCAGGTGGAGACCAGTGTTTATTTATCTATTATTCATTTCATGATGTGTATTTTATTACTATTTTTTCATTACTACACAATTTTTTAGTACTATTTTTTATGGATTTTTGTAGCATTGTTTAATTTCAGTTTAAGGATGGGTACTATTGTGTTATTCCTTGTGTTGTAGGTACATGTTTACACACCTGGTGGTATAACCCATGACTTTTGATGGAGTCAAAACCTAAAATCCTTTTTTATGTGAAGAATAACCCATCCATACTTTTAAATGGGTTGAACAACCTAATGAGATAGCATTTGGATGGGAAAATATTAAATGAAACACTAGAGGACAAACATAAGGAAACAATAATTACAATTGGAAAAACAGAAAAATAAAATCAAATAATAGACATGATGATGATGTATATTTTTTGTGCATCTCAAGATATTTGATCAATATTGCGGAGGAAGATGAAAGTGAGTATGATCATTAATGATCAAATAAATTGACCATTATTCAAAAAGAAATCTTGAACAATTTTGAGTACTAAAAATTGTATCAACATTATTTATCAAAACATTTAATAACCTCTTAATTTATCCCTGTGATCAATTTTATAATTGATTTATCCTGGTTCGTTAATTCAGAGATTTTTTTGAACTATCTACGTGTCAAATAGGTACATAGAAGATGTTAGTGTAAAATAATAAAATAATAATATTATTACCTTATTGTAAAATTCATGCTGATAAACATAAAACATTCATGCTCTTTATTTATTCATTAAATATCATAAAAAAACATCCAAAATGTTTTCCATAACAAATGTATATAATTACTATTAAAACATAAGTTAAAATAAAAAATATAAGACTATAGTTTATAGAATAATGAAACTATACTGAAACAGAGCATCATAAACATTTTAAAATACATAAAAATATTTATAACCCACACAGAAGAAAATGTTTTATAAAAAAATAAATAAAAATATTATCAAAAAGGAATTATCTGAAAAAGTGTTCTTCTATTGGTATCTAGAGGTTGGACATTGAGAAAGGATAGATGTTCCACTATCATATGGTTTTTCTGTTGCATCCTGGAAGATCAACCATCATATAGTGATTAAATTGAGGATTGGAAGATCAACTATCAAATAGTTCTTCCACTGAGGTCTGGAGGATCCACCATCAATCATTTCTTTCATTGAGGACCGGTGAATCCACCATCAAGTGGTGGTTCAGATGAGGTCTGGAAGTTCCACCGCTGAATAGTGCTTATGTTAAAGATAGATCTTCTGGTGAAGAATAAAATAATGTAAAATAGAGTATAAAATTCTATTTCAAATTTAATTAAGCCACATTTCCAAATTCATGTATGGTAATTTCACATAAGTGATTTTACATAAGTGTTTTAAACGAGATAAGTGAATTCACCATGTAGACAAAAATACCTAGGAAATTCATGTATGAAAATCATCATTTAAGATAAATCATCATGTAAGAATCATTCTCATGTATGATAATTCTAGAAAACTAAAAAATTATTTAATTTTATATAGTTAGATAAAAAATAACAATGATAAAGGTAGAAAATCAATGATCCATTTTGAATTATATTTTAAAAAATTCATTATATTTTTAAATAATTAAGAATCACATTAATCATATTTATATAAATCATATTATCATTAACAAACATGAGAAAAATGGTTCAAAAAAACTCCAAAAATCTAACTACAAACATTTAGTTCATTTAAAAGAAATTTACGACGTGAGATAAATAAATTCAAAAAATGGTTTCTTATAATGAAATTTAGTAAATCATATAATATTTCGATAAAAAAAATAATAACCCGATTGTGAGTATTGTATCACATGATATAGTAAAAATATAGAGGAATATTGAATTTTGAAATCTCCTACATGGATTCAAAAAAAGGCCATGTGATTCCAAAACTGGCTACGTATTGAGCCATTTGGCTATGTGGGAATAATGTTTTCTACTATGGGGAAACACTATAAAACATCAATACATGATATTTAAGGTTCATAAATGAATTATTTATCCTAGGAAATCAAAAAAACATGTAACACATGTTTTAAATTATCAAAACATGAAATAAAAATATTTTTTATGTAATGAATATAAATAAATGATCAGGATTTAGTATACTTTAAATAAAAAACATGTAGAAGATACCAGATAGGGAACACATTGATAACGTGTAATTGAACAGAATTAAAAATATTAATATATGATAATGTTAGGAAAGTATGTGAGGATTCATTATTAATCAAAACAAGAGAGGGTTTGTAATAAATAATCACATGAAAAAAGCAACAACAAAAAATTTACCCTTTTTATTCGATTTCAATACTGAACATCAAGAACCAAAACTAATTCTCCAACATTTTGTAAGAAATCAAAAAGAGCTTTAAAATTAAATTTTGTAAAAATTTCCTATTTAAATAATTAATGTTTTTATAAACACTGAAATTATTCTAAAAAAATATTATTATTCTAAAACTCCCAATGCAAACATAATTTTCTCAATATAAACAAAATCTAATGATTTTCTAAAGTTGTCGGCTAATTGTTTCTATGTAGAAACAATTTCTAAACATATATCACCTTCATTTAAATTATACCTATGAAAATGAAATCTATCATTTATGTGTGTTTTTTCTAGAGTGTTTAAAAAGTTTTTTAGAAATTGAAATAGGAAAAAATATTATCATAGAAAATTAGAAATTATTCTAAATAGAAATTGAATTTATATAGAGTTTGTTTAATCTATAATATATTTGAATAAAACTAGTAGTAGTAATATATCCAGACTCATTGAATGAAAAAGATACTAAATTTTTTTTCTTATAACACCATGAAGATAAAATATTACCTAGAAAATGACACATACCTATAGTGATTTCCTGATCAATTCTACAACCTCCAATGTCAGAATCAGAGTAAGATATTAAATCAAATTAGATCCCATTAAAATATTATTATCCATTAAAGGTAGTACCCTTAATATATCTAATTAATTTTTTATAGATTTAATATGACTTTATTGGGGTTTAGACTGATATCTTGCACATATAGAGATATTAAACATAATATCATGTCTAGATATAGAGAGACATAATAAAATTCTTATCATGACTCTATATATTTTAAAATCAGTAGACATTCTATATTCATCCACATGTGGATTAGATTTAGTTAGAATTTGGGTTCCTATGGTTTTACAAGAAACATGTCCAAACCTTTTTATATGTTATTTGGCATACTTATTTGGAGTTATGAAAATTCCATTTTTCTTTTATATAATTTGCAAAGAAAGGAAATTTTTTATTACCCCATTAGGATTATATCAAATTCATTTATATAAATTTATAAAAGTCGTTATGAGGTATAGCATTTCTGGACCTAAATACAATATCATCGACATAAATCTATATAATCAGTATAACATTACAATCTCTTTTTATAAATAATGTCGTATTAACCTAACATTTATGAAAATTATTTTGAATTAAAAATAGAGTAAGTCTTTCATACAAAGCACATTGAGATTTTTTAAGTCCATAAAAAGAATTAGACAATTCGAATACAAGAATTTGAAATTATTAATTTTTAAATTAGGTGGTTGATTAACATAATCGTTTTGTGAAACTACAACATTTAGTAGGACACTTTTTTACATCCATTTGAAATAGATTAAATTTTATTAAAAAATAATAATCTAATAAAGTATGTATGGATTGTAATCTAAAAAAGGGGAAAATAAATCCTCAATATCAATTATATCATCTTGAAAATATCATTGAGCAAGTAATCATTCATTATTTTTTACTCTATTACCAAACTAATCCATTTTATTTTGAAAAATCTATTTTCTTCCTCTTGAAAGTATATCATTAGGTAACTCAACTAGAATTAGAATTTATTCTTATCACAAAAATATTGTTCATTGTGCATGGAATTAATCTATTTAGAATCTTCCAAAGCATCTTTATTATTAACAGACACGAAATACGCTATAAAGTCCAAATTTTCAAAGAAATTTAAATATATTTTCTAGTCCTAATTTCATATTAAACATTTCATATAAAATTTTCGAAATAGTGATCTTTGTCAATTTTTCAAAACTAATGGATCATATTGAGATGATAAATTCTATCTCTCAATAGATAAGTTATCATTTTCAGGTTTATCATTATCAAAGTTTAATTTTTTTAAATACTTTAATGTTATCAACAAAATTGGGAATATATTTTTAATTATTTTCAATGAACGTTAAATGTAAAGATTCTTCCATTGAAAAATTTCCCTTTTTTATATACCATTTAATCTTTACTATTGTTAAGGTATACTAAAATATATACATTAATCACTTTTAGAATCAAATTTTTCTAAATTATTATTAGTATTTAAAATATAGACTATAAAACCAAAAAATATAAATTAACCAACTATGAGTTTTTTTATTCTTAAATTTTTTATAATGAATTTTCTTTAACAATGGAATTTTCAAAACTCCATTTATGATATAACAAGAATTGTTAAGTAACTCATCCAAAAAATATTTTATCCAATTGAATTCATTAATAATAATTCGTTCCATTTTTTAATAGTTAAATTTTTTCTATTTATAGCATTGTTCTGTTGTTGTGTTCTAGGGGATGAAAAATTATAAAAATATCAATTTGATTCATAGAATATTTCAAATTATAATTTGATTAATTATCCTCTTTTATCACTTTTAATTGAAGAAATAAAATAAATTTTTTGATTATGAATTTTTTTACAGAATGTAACAAATTTGTTTTTCATTAAAGATTATGTGGGATAAGAAAATAGCATGAGTGAATATATAACAAACATATTCAATTATAAACACATATCATTTACAACCTAAACTATCAGATCTCAGGGGACTAAACAAATAAATGTGAATCATTTTTATGAATATAGTAGTATTAACAACATTAATTGACCTAAATGAATCATTGTGATCCATAACTTTTAGTGAAGAATCACATAAATAATACTTACATTTAATGATTTTTCGATGTTATAGAACCTATTCATGTTTATCCATATTGTAAAAATGTCAAAGATGAACATCTCCCAATCTAATATGAAAAATAATTTGATCTGTATCTACATAATATAAGAACAGTAAATTCTATTGGGTTAGTTCTAAAAATTAATTAGAATATATATTTTCTTTTATATTTGATGAAAATAAAAAAAATTATCTTTATTAATAATACATTTATTATATTCTGAAATTAAACTCATACTATCATCAAAATGTTGTGATATTTTAGTTAAATTACATTTTAATTACACTATAAATAGTAATTAAGAAATTAAGGAAGATGTTAATATACCTACATATCCATAACATTGATCCATGCCTTTAGTGATTTTAAAAAAAGTTGCAGTACCTCTATCATAAGAGATAAAAGATAGAAACATTAGAAAAATAACTAGTCAGGTTCCTTGGGAACCCACTATCAACACAACATGTTACTTTTGAACACATCATTTAGGTTTCCTATGAAACAAATCATGAAGATAGTAGTTTTGGTACCCAAGCTAGTATGAGTCCAATTGGATTAATATAAAAAGTTTTAAGCACCCATACTGATTTAAACACATTATTGTAGAGTGATATCGAAGAATTTTTCTTGAAATAAATGTCATAGTATTTCCTATATACTGAGTAAAAAATAATGAAAATTTTATTAATAATTCCCTTTCAAGATAAATTTAAATCATGTAACTTTTGAAATATTTTCATTTTTTATTTAATGAAATTAGTTCTATAAATATTTGGAACCTGATTATTTTTATCCTTTTTAGGTTTTTTAATTTTATTAACTTATCAAATTTATATTAGCCTCTAAAAATAGAAAATATTTCCTTTAATCATGTAATTTCCTTTTAATGGTTTTCATTATCTTTTTTAATAACCTCAATGTCATCATCTATTTTTACATTTGAACATGATCTAGAATTTTTTGTTTCATGTTTATTTGTTTTATAATCTTACAATATTTTTCAATATTATCTAATTCCTCAAAAACTTATTTAAATATCTTATATTACATAGATTTTTTTACCAAAATTCCTTTATTCCTTTATTGTCGTCTTTAAATTGTAAAAGTTCAGAATCTAAAACATTTTTCCATTCTATAATACTTCATGAAGAGTCATTATATTTTTGTTTTATTCTATAATATTCGTATTTTATCTTTGATATTACTTATACTCTTCATCCAATCTAAAAATATCACATTGAAATTTTTCATTATTAATAGTAAATTATATAACATAATTTTCAATATAAGATTCATAAATATAACTGTAACTATAATTATATTGAACATTATTTATTATAGTAGCCATAAAACATATATTGGAAGATTCTTTTTCATTCATTAAACCATAAATACTAGATTTTGACTCTTCTATACAACTCTATCCATCATGATATACATTTATTATGTTCTTTCTATATTGTTTTTATTTACTATATTTTCTCAATTTGGTACTATCTAATTTTATATGTCCTTTTTTACTACACTCGCATCATATTAATAAAAAATATCATATTTACTACTTTTACCTTTTTCACTTCCCTTTCTATAATATTTTTGATGATCACTTTTAGTGTGCATATTGAAGCCTCTATTTCTTTTCATGTAATTGTAAAATACATTGCTGAAATTCACAAAATTTATCCATCTCAAATTGATGAAACTGATAATCAGAGTAAATAGAAATATCATTTATATTAGATTTAAATTATATACATTTCTCTTTATCATGATCATCATCATTGTCATTCATCATTTCCACCTCGTATTGATGAAGTTATCCTATTAGCTCATCCATTGAATACTCAGTGGAATCCTTAAATTGAGTAATAAAAACTATCTTTGAATTCCATCTCTTGGGTATAGCTTGAAATGATATTTTTGTGATTGATTCAATCTTCAGGGTCTCTCCAATTGCAACCATATTGTTGACACTTTTAGTGGTTCTATTGTACATCTTATTTATTTGTTCTTGATCAATAATTCAAAATTCATGAAACTCTACTCTATGAATACCTATCTTGGTGCAATGTGACATATCAATTCATTGATAATTCAAAATTCATGAAACTCTACTCTATGAATACCTATCTTGGTTCAATGTGACATATCAATTCATTGATAATTGAAATTTAAATTCATCTAGATATAAGAATCATTTTTACAGGAAAAAATACCACTAAACATTTTTTTACATAGGGAATAGTATAAGTAGTTAATAAATTTATAGTATATAACAAATTTTATTGCATCATTACCACTAAGGTTTTATAAATATACATCATGTAGTTTATATAGTTTTAACATTATAAACCAATATTTAAGACCCATATTTTTTAGAAATACCCCCATCTAGTCCTTCCATTAAAAATAATCACTTAAATTAATGTGAGGTAGTCTGATGGGATTCAACATCTTGAATTCATGACATTCCATAACAAGAAATGGATATTTTCATTAGACATTTATGTATAGGAAAGTGGTTAGTTGAAAAAATCTAATTAAAAAAAGAAAACAATATCCATAATAGGGACCACCAATTGATACAAATTTCTAGGTCCCTTGGTATATAAGTAGTGACTAGAGGGGAGTGAATAGTCCTTTTTAGAAAATATAATCAAATCCTATTTTATCGGGGTTAGAACAGTGAAAAATGTGTAGTGGAAATAAAAATAGACAACAAAAAAAAATTTATAAAGCGTTGGATCACCAAGATCCTAGTCCTCTCATCCATATAATCAACTCTATAAGGATATTGGTATTAACTATATCAACACTTTTTAAAGGGAGTGATAACATGATTACATTCAAAACAAATGTACTTTTTTCAAACATGGTGGTTTAATCCTGGAATTTACAATTAGTATCAACTTACCTTCCTTTTGTTGGTGTAAAATTACCCAATCATCCTTTTAGATGGGTGGAATAACCAAATGAGATATATTTTGGATGAGAAAATTTTAAACCAAACACTATAGGACAAATATTAAGTAGGAAGAACTACAATGAAAAAGTATCGAAAACAATAAAAACATAACTCAAGTATATGGTGTAGAAATTCAGTGGAACTCAATTTCTTTGATCACTTTAGTTGTGTAAGATGAAAGAGATGAATATCAATAATGATCACATCAAATTAATAGAAGATTAATAATTTACATGATCAATTCAGAGCAGTAGAAATAGTATTATCATTATCTGTTGAATCATCTAACCAGAAGTTAATTTATCCCATTGATCACTTATCTAACATATTAATTTGGGTCCATTAATTCAAATATCTTGATGAATCATCTATATATCTAATATATTCATTCCACTTGTTAGCGTATAATAATAAAATAATATATCCATTACCTGACAATAAAATCTACGGTGATAAATATAAAACTTTCATGCTCATTATTTCATCCCGAAATAATAAAACCAAAACATCCAACATGCTAAGAATAGAAAATTTATATAACAAATATTCATAAAATAGTTAATATAATAAGAATAATATACTTCCTTGTATAATAAAAAAACTATATTTAAATATAGCATCATAAATAGTTTTAACTTCCTGTAAATATGAATTGCACAAATTCTTACAGATATTAATAACCAACATCTAATAACATTTTTTAGAAAAAAAGTACTAAAAATATTATCAAACTATTTATTTAAAAAAATAATTAATATAGTCAATTTTTTTAAAGTAAATATTGTTTAACTATTTTTGTAATAAAAATATGATCTACCATTGAAATAGAGAATCTAAAATTATGAAGGGAATTTCCTAAAATAGTGTTCCACTATTTCTATCCATCATTTAAACATTGAGAAGGGTTAGCGGTTCCACCATCAAATGGTTCTTCCGTTGAGGTATAGAAAATCCACCATAAAATGGTGCATCCATTGAGGACTAGTGGATCCACTATCAAATGGTTCTTAAAATGAACTCTAGTGGATCCACCATCAAACTATGATTTCATTGAGGTATAGTGTATCAACTATCAAACGGTGCTTCAATTGAGGTCTGGTGGATCCACCATCAAATGGTGCTTCCATTTATTTTTTCTAGATCCTGAATCAAATCATGATTCCATTGAAGGTAGATCATCTATTAGAGAATAAACTAATATAAAACAAATCATAAAATTCTATAGTAATTTTAATTAAGATACGTAGCCAAATTTACCTAAGGGGGTATCACGTAAGAGATTTTATGTAATATTTTTAAATGAATTATGATAAATGATCATTTTGGAAAATATATATATTTTATTCCTGTAATAAAATCCTCATGTTGTAAAATTTATCAATTAATCATTTTTCTAACATAATATAATTCTGGAAAACAAAAAACAGATTTCCTTTTCCATAGTCAGATTAAAAAGGAACCATGAAAATATGGAACTACCTTTGGGTCGTTTTGACTTATATTTAGAAAATTTCATTATATTAAAAAATATTCGAGAATTACCTTAATCTTATTTATATAACTCATTTAATAATCAGAAAATATAATTACAATATATCTAAAAAATGTAGATTGCAGACTAAAAAATTGAGTACATTTAAAAAAAATAAACATGAAATAGATCCATTCCAATGTTGATGTATTCTATGAAAATATAATAATTCTTATTAGATTTCCAAAAAAATAAACACTCAATTTTGAGTACTATATTCTGAGAAAGAGATAAAATACCGATGAAAAATGATTCTAGTAATCAACAATATGAATTCCAATAATGGCTACGTGGATCCTAAAATGGCTACATGGATATCCTTTTTTTATATAGGAGTAGTGTTTTCTAGTGTTTATAATCACTAAAAAACACATATAAATGATATTTAATGGTAATAAAAGACTTATTTATCCTATTAAATAAAAAATAAGCATATAGAAAATGTTTTAATCAATCAAAACCTGAAATCAAATTATCTTTTTAAATAATGGATACAAATATATGATCAAGATAAATTATACATTAAATAAAACACATTTAAATTATATAATATATAGTTCAAGGTGATAACAAGTAATTGAACAAAAATAAACTTTTAAACATTCAATAATATTATGCCAATATGAGAGGAATTTTAATCAATAAAAACAAGAGAGGAGTTGTAATCAATAAAAACAATAACGCATTCAAGCATTAACAACTTCATAATTGGTATCATTTTGTAGGTTAGCTTAGTTAAGTGCTAGTATGTGTTCATTTTATGTTTGTAATTTTTAAATTTAGAGCATGATTAGCATATTTAGGATTTTATAAATTTTGGGTTACTTGTGTTACATTATTGTATGATAAGAGACTGTTTGTGTAATTCCATGTAGGTACTTCCTTTTTAGGATGTGATGGAAATATTGATGATGGTATGAGGTGAAAAATCATTTCATGGTTTAGTTTTTAATTTTAATGGTGGATATATATATCATTGTTTCATATTTAATTGTGTTTATGAATTTTAATTACCTTACTCAAGCCTTTGGAATTGATAATAAATTTTTTGTTAATTAAAATGATTAAATATGTGTTTTTAGTTGGGCAGTTACACTTGGACAACCCTCCACCATACTTGTACCATCTCTATCCTAGATTTTACTATATTTCCACATCTACTATTTTAGGGATTTTAGAGTGCTGCTCCAATATAAGGATGTAACATGGCTAGCATGAGAGAGAGAGAGAGGATGTATGTTCTATTTATTTTGAAAGGGTGAGGGTGGATGAGTGCCCCTAAAATGGGGTCTCTGTTTCACTAGAGAGAGGTGCTCCCTCAGTGGTTCTCTTCTTTTAAGAGAGAGCCTTCATTCTTCAATCTAGTTGAATGAGGGTGAGGGAAGAAGAGAGTTGTGACATAAGTGAATTGTATCTTTTCCTTACTGGTAATGATTTTTGATGAGACCCTAGCACATTTGTGTCACTTCACATAGAGAACGATCATGAATTGATGTGGGAGTTCTAGTTCTTGAACCTGTTGGGTAGCCCATGATGTCAATATTTATGAACCATAGTGGATCATCTGGATGGTTACATAGAAAAAGTATAGAATTGGTAGATATAGATATAATGACTCTAATATGACAGTGAAGGACCTGGATGGAAGTGGTCGGACGATCATATAATTATGGGCACCACAGACTGTGTTGTTGTTTCTCTTAAACCTGGAGGATTCATCATCAACTTGAATAAACATATAGTATTTTACTAAGGTGAATGTTAGCAGCTGGTAAAGGGGTATCATCCTTGTTTAATGTGTCTTCGTTGTGTATCTAATTTCATACTGATGTTGCTTATTAAGATATGTGTCAGTTGTATGTTTATTTGTAGCAATTTCTCATACCCACTTTTCATATACCTAGTGAAAACCCATGGAAACTCTACCCCATGTACATACTCCAATTGGATAAATATCAAAAATATATATATATATATATTTACTAATTTTATCATCTGTCTTATTTGATGTGTAAATTTCTAAATAGCCTCTACTTATTTAATTAATTCCAGTTTGAATTTATTTGATAATGAATTTATTTGAGAATTGTATTACTTGGAATTGTATTTTCGTGTTTCCTCAATATTATCACTCCTTAGACTTGTTAATTTATTTCTTTCAGGTCTGATTATTTATGTTAATAAATTGATTTATATTATGGAAATTTATATATGTCAATCTATTTCTGTTTTCTTATGGTTGTTATTTCTTGTTTTATAGAATTGTATTCTATGTGATTATTTTTCTATTGATATAATAATTAGTAAGCTTGAATTGTTTTATTATCTTATGCAATGTGATTTTTTCACATGTATTAAAGAATTTGGAATTATTTAAATCTTGTAATTTTTTTTATGAATATATTCATATTTATTTGTATTATATTTTGAAACTATAATATTTAACATAGTTATTTCATATCGTATGCTAGGATTTTGTAAACCAAAATTAATCCCAATGGATCATGGTGGTTTATTAAAGAATTACTTATGCAGCAAAGCCCCCAGCACCATGAATGACCATTTGGACCATAAATATGGTATCATTAGTGAAATCAGAATGTAAACCTGCATATTTTTAGGAAATATCAGGCACCGAACATCCAATAAAGAAGAGATCCCCACTTGCATTGTTGTATTTCTAATAACTAGTATCACCGTATCTATCCCCCCAATTAACCTTATCCTTGTGTATAAATTTAGAGGTTTTATAATGAATATTTCAATGTAAGAAGGTCTCCAGGAATGATCAGACTATCCATTCCAATCCTCCCCATACATATCCATCATACATGTTTTTTTGAGGGATACCCCTTAAATAATATTCCATGAAAAACTCACCTACATGAATTGCATGGACTCTGATAAGCTACATAAGCTCACCACCCATCCCTTTTAAAATAGCTTGTCCGTTATAGTCCAAGAGGCCTAATAGAACTTTCCATCCCGGTTAGAATCCAATATGAAGGTGATCATATTTTATTTACCTCACCAGTGGTTCATTTAGGTGCACGAATAAAAAAAGAATTTTCATTAGGATGGATGTGAGAACATTGATCACCAATGTGATCTTGCCTCTAAAAGTAAGGAATCTATTCTTCCAATTAAATATATGGGTTGTAATATGATTAATGAAATTATCAAAGAAAAACTTTTTAAACCTACATTTTATTATGGGAACTCTCATATACTCCATTGGAAAATAGTTATTTTTAATAACTAGTTTGATTTGGATGTGGGAGCTCCACTTCAATGAATAATGCATTGAAATATGAAAAATTATATTTTCCATGGTTATCTACCTCATAAACTAACCACTGTAAAAATACATCAACATGTTCAATCCATCCATATACCTTTTCCTTCTATTAATGAAAAAAATAATATCATCATATAACATGATATATGATACAATTCATGTCCCATATATATTATTATAATGTGATTTTTTTCTCTTCACCATATCATGATTTATTTTCCTAGTGAGCACGCACTGAGAAATGATTAAAAGACTGGGAGACACTGGATCACCCTATCTCAAACCATGCAACGTCTTGAAAAAGATAAAGATCTATCCCATAATTGAAACTGAGACCCACAGATAAGCATAACATCTAAATAAAGTATCACACACATGCTCAGTAAAACCAATTTATCTCATAAATTTAATAATGAATCCCTACACCATTGAGTAATAATCATTAACAAAATCCTGATTGATCATAATATTAGAGACCAAAATCATTTTCTTTATTTTATCAATCATTTCCTTAGTGAAACCAATTTCCCCCTGAATGTTCCAAAACCAAATGAAATAATGTTCTTGTTATAAAAATATATTTCTTAAACACTTATGAGCATCCTATTCATAATATAAGAGATAATTTTATTTGAAAAATTACAAAAACATATTTTTCCATACTGGTTCAGTGTAATGGGATCCTTGATCTTAAAAAACCATAGTGGTAAAAATTTTCTACCTCATGGGTATCCCACCTCTAAAGAAACCCTATATGGACTAAACTAAATTTACTTTAACAAAATCCTAATTAGATGAAATTAAAAAACCTAGAAAACCATTGAGACTTGAGTACTCTATGTATTTAAACTAGAAATTAATTCGTTTACCTTCCACTGATTATGAATTTCCCCCATGGTATAATTGTACCTTTATTATTCCATCCTAAGAATATTTATCAAAAGGTCTCCCTCTCTGGTCGCCCTTAGATGACCCCCTTAATTCATGATAAGATACTCAAGAGAGGGATTTCAAAGTGTTCATTGTCCATAATCGCTGAAACATCCACATCCTTGGTTAAAGAACAATCAATGAAGTTAATATTAATTTTCATAGTCACGTTATGTTGAACAATATTGGAAGTAAATCGTATGTCTATACACATAATGAAGCCACAAATCTCACCATATCCCTTTAAAACACTCTACACATTCATCATATTCTTAGATAACAGATTTTATTTGTGCACCATCTTAATTAATAAATCATCATTCCAACCCTCTTGGAGACCCACCTCCAAATGATTGATATCACTATCTAATTCAAGCTGGAATATTCATTAATATTCCTTAAGGATGACACCTAGAGAACATTTCTAAGTATTCTTAAACAATTTACATGGCTTATCTAAGAGATACCCTATAAAGGCTACTCCTAGAATCTATTCATGAGATACATGAAATCCTATTCCCATGACAGATTTGAGGAATATAATAAATGGTACCTTTGATTCCTAACATTACCATTAATTTAGAATAAGAGTGGGGTGATTAGAAAGAGACTGAGACATATTCATAAATTACACTTATAGGAATGAATAAATTCCCATTATATTATATATGAAACGATCCAACCTACTCAATATCTTTTGATTTTACTTCTTATTGTTACATCAAGTAAAAGGATACCCAATATATCTTATATCAGTAAATCCATTATGCATAATAAATCCCCTAAAGTTTTTCTTGTTGTTTTTTATAAAAATATCTACTCTTTTCGTATTTAGGATATCTAAAATAATATTAAAATCAAAACCAATGAATAAAGTCTAAACACCCATTTTAAGGATAGAATGATGATCCGAAAGGTACGACCTTTTTGTAGAGTCTCATTTTCCATAGGCACAAGATAAAAGAAATGAAAACTCTTATAAGAAACCCTAATGGATATAATTTGATGGAAGATGGAAGATATCTTCACTGAAATTCTAGTAATCATTAATACACAAATATTATTGCTTCATGGATCACCATTAATGGATTATAAGAATCCCATTCTCTTAGAATATGATTAAATTTTCTTTCAATCCTATTTCAATTCATGAAATGGTAGTAAATAAATATAGTACCTAAAAACATTTAATTAAATATAGGTTCCCTTTTCATGATACCTCTGCCACTAACATTCAATATTAATAAAAAACTAATTGTTAAATAGAAAATGTTATATTAAGGCCTTGGGTCTAAATATTCTGGCCAGAATAGAGAAATCTTACAAATCCTTTATCTATGGAGTGTATAATGCATCCATTTTCCATATACAAGGTTGAAAGTCTAAGATAATTCTTCTTAGATGATTTAGGGAATATAAATCCCCAACTTTTTATAATACTCTCAAAGCCGCAATGTGATTAAAGACAAGCAAATTCTTGTACAAGTGATCTCTCTCTATCTTGGGGGAGCATGAAAAGGACAAAAATTCTACAAAAGAACACCCTTCAGTTGAAAAAATGCCATATCATTATACTCAGCGTAAAACTAAGGTGCATGAGTAACCACCATCACACCCTTGAAATGAGAGACAGTTGGTACGAGAATAATAATAAATTTAAAAATACTTATAGGAATAAAATATATATACATTTAATATTGAGAAGATCTTGGGGTACCTAGAAACCTGACTGGAGAATATTGGATCACCACTATAGAAGGAAGAGACACATAATGAAACAAGGTATTTGCTTCTGGAACTGAGGGTGTCATGGGAATAAGAACAGATGATGACATAGGGACACCAACAATTCAACAATCAAAATCATCATGTCAGAGCCAAGAACATGGGGTGCACCCTCATAATGTGAAAATAAATCACCTTTTTATTATGTGATACTTATTTTAGTGTAGGGAAAAATGGAAATTCCAACTCTAATAATCAAGGATATTGAAACACTGATGAAGAAACATCTAGAAGAAGAAAATCCACCCCTATGGGAGATCTAGCAACCTACAAGACCATATAGACACCTGAACACATGCAGCTACAAACCTCTATTGAATATTCCTAGATATTGAACACCCCACAAAACATTGTAATTAGGTGATGAAAAATTAATTTTCACCAGGATAGGTTGGAATCATCCCTAATGAAAAATGTGAGGTATGCATAGTTTTTAGATCTATATCAACAAAAATACGAGGACCTGATGACATCTAGAAAACCCTTGGGTCTTCATCTAAGAAAGGAAAGACCCCAAAACATAAAAACACTTCTAAAAAGTTATATTCATTCCCAAAGTGTGCATCCCAAGACCAACGAGAAAGAGAAATAATCCAAACCCCACAATTTTGATCCTCCCTATAACACAATTAAATGAATACTTCCATTGAATAATTATAATCTTAAAAAGTATTTCTCAATAGAACTGACACATTCCCTAACTCTTAAAGACACCATGAGTCCATAAAAAATCAGCAAAAAGGGAGTGAAAAGTCATCTAATGATCATATATTTCCACAAAATAGTGACCATGATATATCTCGGTCATGCCTGACTCCTATGATGAATGATACACCACTATACACCCTTCCACACGGGAAAAACATTGGGGATATAATGATATGGATGGAATAAAATACAATTTTTCCCTGGAAGAGTATAGGATGAACCATCCAGGGTCTCCATAAAGGAATTCACCGCTAAAATACCACCCCTTTTGAGAGAGATCTTGTTAAGTAATATCCTAGAGAAATCACATTGGTTCTACCAAAAGATGATGAAGGATTATTTTGTGCTATGGGAGATTTTGAAAAAAAATAAAGATGTGGTTCTATTAGGAATCACATGAGGCACGTTCTCTAGCATAATGTTCGTTTACATTTTTTTTATCTATTCAATTTTATCGAAATTTTTTTAAACAATACAATGTGGGGGTTGATGTTGGGTTTATCCCTAATATTTGTGACATGTTAGGCTTGTTAATTGAAATCATCTATGATGCATAGGAATGATTAGATTGATGTTTTATGGGAATGGTAAGCTAATTTATTATGTGAGTGATTTTAATTTCAAGGATGTATGACTCATGGGATATTGAGTTGGGATTTATGGCTAGGTGATGTGGGAGTGTGCACCTATTTTATTTAAATGGGATTGATATGGTCCATGTTTGATATGTATGGTTCTATTTGAATTGTAGATCAGTGAGAATCTAGATGTGGGCTAAGGACCAATTATTTTGATGAGATGCTTATGTGTGAGGTTTTACAAGGATTCTTGAGAATGATATATGTTAATCTATTTAATAGGAGACTTCTGGAATAGATAAGGGTTTAATGGTCTATTAAACCCAAGGTTGTGATGTGACATTGACTGTTAGGGGTAATGGTGTTAGAGGTTGATGAAAAGTTGACATGGCTCTGGAAGAGAGACACTTATGTGATTGATGTCAAATATTATGGTTGTGCTTGAGGGGTGGTGTATGGGAATATATATGTTGGTGTAGTGAACCATTATCTTTTATATGGTGTGACCCTTGTTATTAATTAAATTTTGGTAAAGGTCTTTGATTTCATTGGTGTGAGTTAGGAATGTGTGGTTATTGACATTTAAATATGGTACTTCAATGTGAGAAGGAAGTCCACATCCATTAATTAAATGTTATGATCGAAATGGCATAAACTTTTTTTGTTGATGTGATGAGATAATTCATTTGGTGTTCTAGGTGGAATTCTGACAAAGTTGGGTAGATTGATCTAATTTAATCATGTTCTTCAAGAGATGTTATATTTGATAATTAAATGTGATTTTTTAAATTTCATGGTTATTAGAATTTGGATATATATGAATTTTGGAATGATTTGAGAATGAGTTAAATCATATTTGGTACATTGTGATGTTCATGGTTGGAACACAGTGGAAAATTTCATAGATTTGGGATTTAGTAATGGTTTCATAATATGTTTTGTTTCCAACCAGAGGGTGGGTGCTTAGGAAATCATTTGGAATGCCTTAAATATTAATGTATTTGTGTTTTATTGTTTTCACAATGTTTCAGTGGTTTTAGTTTATTTTTTTTCTATAATATTACTATAGGAGGACCGAAAAGTGTTTCCATATGAGATTAGATGCTATATAAAAACAACCACATTGGGTATGTCATATCAGGGACAACAATCATATTTTATGGGCTATCTATTGTTTTTATGGAAAATATGTTGTTATTGGATTTTTTTCATGGATGTTGGAGGTTGTCTTTTCAAATTAAAAAAATTGGATTATGAGTGGTGTTGTTTTTGAACAATTTCTCCTGCATGTGATTTGGGTATGGTGATGTGAGAATAGCCTTGCGAATGTCATTGGACCATTGTAAGAAAAAAAAAATTTGGGATTATAATGGTCAATAGAACACTGGCTTGAAGTCTCCCTTATGAGATGACATCTTTAGTGGGGAGGGAATGAAGCCTGATGATAAATTGATTGATAATGTAGGAAATCATATTCATGGAAGGTACTGATGAGTTCTATATCGATGTTGATAGAGGTGATGAGTGGGAGGATTTGGTTTTAAATAAATTAAGTACTTCATGTTTGGAGATATGTAGTGGAGGATCATATCTAATTATGGGGTAGAATGTGATGAGTTAGTTATAAATTGCAAACTAATTTCAATCAGTATTGATTGATAAAGGATTAAAAGTTATTCTCAGGGATTATAAGTCTTATAATGGTGAGGTTATAACACCCCATTCATATCTACTTCAGATTTTCTATGGGAATTTTTATTTAATTAATTATTATAGATGGGGTATTTTGAATTTTATAATTTGTATTTTAATTATGATAATTAGATCCTTTTAATGAATAGGTTTTGGATATAGATAAATACCTATGATATTCCTCTAGTGTTTGGGAGATTTTTGGGTAGTTCAATCCAAGGTTTGTTGCGTTTTCAAATGATTTTTCTATATGAATTGTTACCACATGGTTATTGAAAACAATGTTGGTAAACCAAACAAGATGCTTTTAAGCCGGAACAATCCATATTACTACTACATTGTTTCATACAATGTAGGTGAATAATTTCCCATCAATATTTAGAGGTGATACCATGCTTAGAACATGGTTATGTGCCCTTTATAGCTAAACAATGTGAGATATGGTGGCTGAAGACAATTATAGCTACATGGGTGTCACATGGTATGTCTAACCATGTGTTCACTATGTCATATTTTAAATTTTGTAAAAAATTTGGAATTTTTATCTTTTCCACTAAGAGATTTTAATCCTAATCCCTCCAATCCTCTTCTCTCATGCATGACGAACCAAGTAAAATTTCTCCCCATGGTCTCCTTTGATTACCCCTTGTTTTGGGTGATTATTGGTGTAATCCATTTCTAGTTTACTATATGTTCATCCTCTATCCTAATATTTGTTATTTTTCTATCATTTTTCTCTAATTATTGTTTTTCTATTTAATTTTTCACTGTTGATTACATTGTATCATAGCGAAATTGGCCAATAAAAAGAGGTATTTTACTTCTCTTTATAAGTGGATGTCTCCAGATTATGTCTATATGTTGTTTCTTATAATTTCAATAAATCTGTTCTTTAATATGGAACAATTTTAAATTTTTAGAGAAATTAAACTATTTTGGACTACGAATTGGGTATGTAAATTGTGTTGTTTCCATATATTAGGTTTAGGTATGTGTGACGAGAGTAATGATCCTTATTTTCTATGGTTTTGATTCAATTAGGTCACTCAAATAGTTATTGAACATTTATTTCTAATTTATTCAATTTTTAAAATTAAATATAAATTATTTAATTTATTTTGGATATTTATGCATTCTTTAGTGCCTCATTTTGATGGTTGATATCTAGTTGGTCATTGGTCATCCAAGACTGAGTTGTTATGTTATCATGTAAATTATTGTGGATTCTAATGTGTAAAGTGATCACTAAACAAAAACCTTATATTAAAATAAATTATTTAGTTATTGTCTCTTATGAAATGAGTTCTATCTACCAAGGGAGGTCTACCATAAAATTTGATAACTAGATTTATAAATTACAATTAATGTTTTATTCAAATATTATGAATTGGAAAATTTCTAAGAGATATGGTGCAACCTTTAAAACTGGATAAGTGCATTAAATATAAATGTACAAGGATATGGTAATTAATTAGTGCCTTGATATACATGGATCCTTGAGGGATTAAAAATGAAATATCCGATGTGAATATAATGAAACTAGAGACAAGTGGAGCTTGTTGTTTTTCTTAGGATGGGAGTGATAATGAGCCAGATATGTTAATCTTAGGTGTCACCTTAGATCCCAAAGATCGACTGGTGTGACCTGTGTGGCCATGGGTTCCATGGCATGACCATGGATACATCATGGGATGTTGATCCCTTTTTAGAGGTATTTGGCCATGGGATATGAAATAGTCTAGAGGGACCCTTGTAAGGTTCATATTTTGACTATAGTTTAGGGAACCTTAGAAGGTTTCAATGTGAGATGTTAACCCATTATAGGGAGTGTGTGTAGTGAATGGGGATATATGCTTATAGGTTCCACATTAGAACCTAAATAATTTGTATGATTTAGTTAGGATGTGGTTGAAACGATTGGTTAGGTGGAAGGAAAAGAATTATTATTATTATTATTATTATTATTATTATTATCATTATTATCATGAGATGTTACAGGAGGGATGATATACCCTATAGTGACTACAATTATGACTAATACATACTCCCATGATCCAGAGATCACATGTAATTCTACTATAATAACTTTGATGCCTAGAATTTAACTTATTAACCAAGTATGATGTTCATGAGGATGCCTAATGATGCCTATGTAATAGCTTCTAATCATTGTATCAATGAATTCCTAGTTTTCCTAATACTCCACTATCAAAGAAATCTGATTATCAAGGATTCCTTGGAATAGGGTGGATGACTATTTAATTTCTAGGATGCTTAGATTGGGAAGTATGCTTATTGACAAAGGATTTCACAATATTCCAAGGAATTGTCCATGGAGGATAACCAACTATATTTACAAGGATGGCCATGAATTTTTCATAGTTCTCATCATGTGTGCACACTTTTAATTGCCTAAGATTCTCTAGAATAAATCAATAAGACTATCATACACTCACAATGATTTTCCAAGACACTTCAAAATTGTCTTACTCCTAACAATTAGATGCCTAGGTCAACCCTAGGATCTGGATTCCAAGTCTAATAATATGAAATATTAGGATAACCTCAAGGTGGTATGTTCTTATGCCGTATTTTATAGAATGTTTGGGAGATCAGCTAGTGATTGACCATTTATCATATTGATTGTTGGATATGTTTGATATTATCTAAGATCTAGTGTTTATACTTAATGGAGTCATGTTAATAAGATTATAGGGTATATCTTATATAACCCTAAGGGTTAGTGAAATTTCTAAAGACCCCACAACAGTAGCCTAATTAGCTATAGTAGATCATGGGTGTCATGTTAAAACCCTATGATCAATTATTGTTTATTTATCTATTCTTCCACTATTATTTTATGTATTTATCTAGTTTATCATATCATAATTTCATCCATAAAAGTTAATGGTTATTTTAAGGAAACCATTAGTGGTGGACTATTTAGTTATAATCACACCCTTATTGGTGGACCATTAAACTTCAATACATGAGTAGACACTAACTTATTCATTGGTTTTGTGTTGGGCATTGGCCTTATTTGGATGATTGAGTGGGACTAGGACATATGGGGTAGGTGGATAGGTTGACGTATGACCCATGGATGGTTGTAAGGAATTTATAAATTTTATTTATGTTATTTATTATGACTTTTTTATTATCTAAGTGGGAGCTATGTTGATGTGTTCTCTCATGTCTATGAGTCTATATGATTTCATTAATTTTTTATATAATAGTTATTTTTTATGTATTCTGTATAATCTAAAGTAGATTGAGATTTTTTAATGGCATTATTACTCTGATATGAGTGTATAGTCTTCCCAAAGACAGACCGTAGACCCTATGTATTTGTATGAAGCCTCTTGCATATGAGAAGGCACACATGAGGTCACATAGTGACCTAGACATGTTACTATTTAGAGTAAACTAGGTTGGGGAATTATATATAGGATATGATTTATAAATGACTGTTTTTATATTGAAGGGAGTCTTTTCTTGTGAATTCCAAGAGGTTAATCTTCATAACCCTGATTGGTTCTTAGATGATATTACTAGTCACTCTAGGTTTTAGTATATGTTTATAAAGACTAGTTTCTCATGGATTATTTTGGGTAGATCGTGTGGGTTGGGATAACACAATGGGGTGTCATAGACCACATGGTTAAATTACGCAGAGGAAGTGATTATTTTTAGGGACTCGTATAGATGAATTGTGGTAATTATAATGCCTATAGATAGGTTGTGTGATGTTGACATCTCCTAAGGATTGTGGTGTGATAGAGGATCACTTATAGGAGATCTAGTTAATGGTACGATTCAGTGGACCCCTATGGGTGGCCCATTTTATATTGACCCTAGATAGTGTTGGTGATAATGTTCAATGTTGGAGATCTTGGGTGTGACCTTAGAACCAAAATGTCAATTATTTAAACCTAATGAGGTTTTGGATTTATTGATAGGGTTGATCATTAATTTTACCCTTGTTTAATGGATTATATTTTAAGATAGGATGATTGAATTTTTTTTATAGATGTATCATATGTGAGTGTAGATTTATAGACCTTATGGTTTGAGGAATTATCATTATGATTTTGGGCTCCCACCTGTGTTGGTTGGTGTTAGGTATATCTAGGGTGTAAATGGACGATCTTGATAAATACACCCTCATAGTTTAGGTATTCAAACTATCGACGATTATGTTATCCATAGAATAAAGTGATCCATTGGTTGTCTAATTTGGAAATTGAACTGACATGTCAGATGAATATCCTAGTTCATTTTATTGGACTTCCATGGAAATAGTTGGTTTCACCCAAGTTGACTAGAGTTCTTTCCACAAGTTCATATCAATCTATTAAAGTCATTATATTAGGTAGTGAGATTTTTCAGGATTTTGGATAACAAATTACAATTATAATGGTTTTAAAATGATTTATGTCGGTCTATTTGTTTCATTTATATTCCTTAGGTTTGGCGTATGTTCTTAGTTCTTATATACTAGTGAGTATTTTTCGTAGTGGAATCCATATTTTTTTATAGTTGATATATTAATCACAAATGAAACAATTGATCCTAATATTTTTCATTATTATTTTTATTTATTTCATTATTCTATTGTTTATTTTTATGAAAATAATTATTGGTTGTCTAGGCTATCCATTCACGTGTTCATGTACTTTTTTGGAAAATATATTTTATGTCCAGCATTGGGGTGGCCTACTGAGGATTTCTGCCTCACGCTCTATGTGGGAATATCAGTGTATACACATGCACTTATGCATGCTTTCTGTATTAGCATGGAACACATGGATGGATCAAGTAGAGGCCCAATGTTTTATCATAATGAATAATTTCATAGATTGAAACTGAGGTTTAGTATGGAGTAGCTCAGTGGTTTTTCATAGACTGGGATTGAGTTTTTTCATAGAGTTATTTATAAATACTTGTATTTATTTAATATCTATGTGGTTGTCCTAGTGGGTGAATATAGATTATGTATAATCATGATTGTGAATCTATATTCTATATTTTATTTTATAACAAAAATTTTATTGTGTATTTTTATGTACTCTGATGTTCATTGATTTTTATGTGTTTGGTTAGTTTCCACTTATATTGAACTCTGTTATGAGGGTATAGTCTCAACATAAAATCTCTTAGACTCTCACCATTATTCAGTAGCATATAGACTAAGGGGAGGTGTTCTTGAGGCCTTGTGTCCAGCTAGATTATGTAACATGTCAAGGAATCCCATGGTTGTTCATAAAAATATAGAACTAAAAGGATTATTTTGGATGAATACATCCATGTTGAAAAACTCAAAATTCGTGTGAAATATAATAAAAGTGGTAACCCCAAAAATACTGAAGTGATATTTAGATGGGGAAAATTTTATACAAAAAAATTATAAAAGATATATGGAAAGGATACATGTTCATTAGAAGCTATGAGGTTACAAAAATAACGAACTAGTTACTTCTTATAATAAAAATATTATATTGAAGAATAAGACTACACATAAGAAGACATGGCATGCACCAAAAAGATAGAGTGATAAACAATTCTACAACTATATTGAATTTTAAAATATATAAATTCAAATAAGTAGAATTTGAAAAATAGTTTTCATATATAAGGAGTTTAATTGAAATTATTTTCTAGGTTGAGAAATAATTCTAAATTTCAATTCTCTAACTAATAATCATTGAAAACCACCTTATTCTTATGTTTATATTGTGTTTTCCATTATAAATAAAATTGAATATGAATCATATATATTTAGTGGAGACATGATGAATTGGATACTTTGAATAATTATATAGTATATAGAAATATATCAATCATGCTGTAATTTATTTGAATTGGTGTTAGGTTATATCCTTGAAAACATAAATTGATATCAAAATTGTTATTTGAGATCATTAACGAATACATACAACCATGATAAAGAAGATAGATGAATCTTATCCCACTAAAGAAATTTATATTTAATGAAATCCCACTAGATTTCTATATCACAATTAAAAATTTTATATCAATTGGTATATAATTAATACATGAAGTTTTGGATGATGTGTTTTATTATGATTCCAGTTCATGAAATTTTAAAAATTGATTCTTTTAATTGAAATAGTAAATTGATTGTAATCTCTAATATTTTTTTAAAAAATTAATTCTTAAAGTGAAATGTATAAATAGATTATATAATGAAAAAAGATAAAATGGATTGAAATGGTGTGATACATTCATACACTTGAATGTTTTTAATTTTTTTGGAGAAAAATGCAGTAGATTATATGAAATAATTTTGAGTAAACCATGAAATAACTCTTCATTTTCGGTATCACATATTGAGATTTAATGGACAGATTTTTATCTAGATTGATCACTCTGGGTTTCTACATTGGCTTTGACCACATATAATTAATGTTGAATAATTAATAAATCAATGTGTATGAAGATTTATTTCATCCTCTCACATGAAGCACAATTTATATTTCCCTCAAATGGAATATCTTATGAAGGAAGAAGAATAAATAATTTAACATAAAGAAATGGGAGAAGAAGAAAATTTGAAACATCAAAATCCTTCAGTAAGGACAATGTTATGTAAAATCATACTTGTTGACCTTTCCATTTATTATCAATACAGAGTGAAAAGAACTATTTAATATAATGTTATTTTTGAAGACATGATTACCTTTATTTATGAAACAATAATATAAATTATCATGGAATTGAATAAAATATAAATTTGGATATTGGTGAACCGAATGGATTGTGTTTATTGTATTTTTTTGATAAAAAAGATGTAAACATGTGTTGGGTGAAGTGGAAGATATGAATAAATGAATAAAAATTCTATCCCACAACATTAATGAGACGAATCAAATAACGATAAATGAATGATAATTAGTGTTTATAGAATTTTATGAATGTTTAATTATTCATAAATTAAAATGGATGTTTTTAGTTGAATTTTTTTTAATTTAAATAATAAAATTTTTATATTTTATGATTTTAAATTTGGTTTTTAAGGCCTAAGACATGTGTTGATAAATTTTACAGATGGACCAATTGTTAATAACATGAAAATTTTGAATATTTTTTTCAAATGGTATGAAACTATCCTTGATTTTGGTTCAATAATTCTTAGTAAAGTCCAAACAAAAGAAAAATTGAATTAATTAATAAAATAGAAATATATTTATTGATAATTATTAAACATAATAATTTATTAATTCATAAAATTATATTTTTTTGGTTTATACAAAATATTCCACCAACATAAAGATGCTACCGAGGAAGCCAAATATATGGAATGAGACATGATTTTGGGTGTCCAGGATAAATGACCAAGTAGGAAAGGTAGTATACATTGAACACATATGTATCATAGATCAGGTAGGTGGGAACACATAATGAAAAATGTTGATTATATTCCCCCATATAGGATATTGTGTGAATCCATTGGTGAGCACTAGCACTAAAAGGTCTTTATTGATGGACGGTAGACCATATAGATATATATTATGAATCCTTATGTTGAAAGGAACTTCAATGTTGGACTCTAAAATCAACTTAATATTTATTTTAAATATATGGAACACACTAGTTATAAATTAAGACAAATTCCAAAGGTTTTAAATGATTTTTTTCCTTGAATAAATACTACCATCCACATGTAATGTAATCTTCTTCATCGATCCTTTGATGGTTCACATGAGTTGAATAACCTGGTAAAAACTACTATGATCACATTAAATATATGATCATGGTGATATATAACTTCAAAGATCATGAGGAGTTTGAGAATGGTGATCTGAGATACTGGAAGTGAATTTCCATTTTTGGGGATATTCGGATTGATGTAATAATATTTATGCATGCTTGTTAATGCATGACAGTATATAAAAATGTGTTTAAACTCTTATAAAGAGTATTTTTAAGCTATATGGGTTTCCATAAAATCCATTATGACTATATATTTTTGGAATACTCGTGATGTATTTCTTCAAAGTCATGTAAAAGGATTGATTAGAAATTATTAATAGTCGAGGAAGCAAGGGAGACCAAGTGAATTAAGTTAGTGTATAAAAAATGAATAATTGATAAGGATGAATTAAATAAATAGATAAAATAATCACCAAATTATTTGAGTGAGGTCTTTTAGAAGAACCTCATCTATAAATTCCTCTTCCAGCATCTCTTTTCCATGAACTAAGAAGAAGGACATGGTTATGAATCTGATGAATAAGTGATTTCATAATCCTTTTTCACAAATATATATTGGATTATATGGATATAGTATCTTAAATTATCTATATCAATGTAGAAAGAGAATATGATAATCAGGAATAGAGTTTCTCATACAAGGAGTTTGCAACATATAGAACCTTACATGAAGAAGGAAGAAAAAAGTAATCCACTTTAACTTTTCTATATGTACACTTAAATCATACTCATTATAATGATTCATGGTAAATGATTTAATTATAAATAAGTGTATGTGTGAATAAAATTGATTTATTTTCTCAATGTTTTTCTAAAAAAATATGAAATGTTCGAGATATTTGTGCATTATTGATGTGTGAGAAGTCAGCACAATGATCATTTACATTGAAACAGAATGGTGAGAAAATATTTTTTAATGATATTTCCACACATACATGATGATCATTCATGATAAAAATATATGTGTAAATCTGGTATTGAAAAATAAGTAACAATAAAACATTTAATTTTTTAACGATCCATGACTTTATTGTTATGTTATTATAATAATATAAAGTAGAAATGATATATTTGAATTATTTATATGACTAATAAGATGAAATTAATTTAGTGTTTTTGTTTACATTTAGTGGGATTAAAATACCTATAGTGAAATTGAAAACGTGCAGAATCAGCTTATCATAGTGGCTTTAGGAGGAAGATCAACATTGTGTTGTAGTAGCACATTGGATATTGGATGATCTTTCACATTGTAGTAGTGTGGTTCTTGTGAACTGGTGGGATCCAATGTAGAGAAATAGATGGGTGACTAAAGTAAATTCATTTTAGTAAGTAAATTAAACTAGTAGGATCCAATATATCTAATCTATCAGTATACAAATATTGAATCTATTGGGAGTAGGCATTTAGGTTGATTGCTGGAATAACTTTTCGAGATATTTTTTTAGTTGAATACATGCTGATCTTAACTGGAAAATTGCAATGTGGTTAATCCTTTCCCAACATATTTATAAGTCTATACATGGACAACCAACTATAATTGTTCAAATTATTATTAGATGTGAATTTATTTTGCAAATCATCTCTAATATAAAAAGAACATAGTTACCTAAATTGGAGAAATTGTCTTTAAGAAAAACCTTGTGATGTGCTTTATTTACATTAGGTGTTACATGTTTTGTAATTTTATTATTATTATATAAGATCTATTCATCATAATATGTTTATATATTTTTATTTAAAAAGGGGTAAAATTTGAAACAAAATTAATTTAGTAAAAACTATGCACGCTTATTCACCCCCCCCCCCACCCAATTTAGTATATATTCATGATTCAATGGTAATATCAATTAGTATTGACAAAATGTTTCCACATTGAATTTAACCTTCTTTACAATCTATGTTGTTTCTATGTAACATGTAAAAAATTTATATTTGATTTATAGTAACAGTTAGAGTTTCCATAATTGGTAAATTCAGTTCATATATTTTAAAGTGACAATATAAAAGTTTCTATAAAAAACATAATGAATATATTGAATAAAAAGGAAAGAGAGGTAAAAAGAGTTTAATAATGAAATTTGATACACAATAAACTTAATGTAGTAAGAGAGTTAATTTATCAATGGTGTCATAAAAATGTTATAGTGATCCTTTTGAATATTCCACATTAATCTATGAAATAGGCGAGTTTAATGAATCACTTGTATCATTTTATTCTTATGTCAAGAGTTTATTAAAGAAATTCCATTTTGAGGTGTTCACATGAATTTCAACATATATTAGGGACTACATGATGAAAAATAATTTTTGGAAAACGATGCTAATGATAATGAGAAATATCTCGACAATGAATTCTAAAAATGTAAATTTATCACACAACATATTAAAGCTAATGAATAAAATATATTAGTTTTCAATAAACATATATCCCATGTTGATTCCATGTTTCCTAAATGTGTGTTAAAATTTAAAGCATAGATGATCCACGAACTTGAAGAATTTCAGAACAATACTGTTAATGTCATGTATTCTCAATTGGAAATAAACTCCATAATGATAAAAAAAACATTAAAACTCTTCTTAAGAAATCATAATGTCGAAAAAAGTTCAATTTTATAATATAAAGAGTCTATTGGAAGAAATCTTAAAAATATTTAATTATTAGAAGAATTCTTTCAAATTAATGTTTTTTAATATAGAAGTAAAATTAAAAAATCAAGAAGATAAATAAGATGTGACATCCCAGTTTGCTAAGAATAATAGAAGTACAATTAATACTTTTGATAAATGACATTCATTTGAAAAGAATCAATCTGTTAGAATGAAGAGATTGACATTATCTATAGATAAATCTATTGTGACCTCATTAAAGAAGGTAACTCTTAATCCTGATGTATTTGTTTGTACTAATACAGTTTCATTTTCTAGTTTATGTTTTTAATTAAATAATCAAAATAACTAGGTGAAGAATAGTATTAAAAAAACTCATTGTATCATTAATGGTAAATTTAAATAAGATGAAAAATTATTTTTCACTACATATCTCCAATTAAGAATAATATTATCAAAAAAATGAATTTGTTAATGTTATTTAGATTTGTTCACAAAACGAGAAATCGATATTTTTTCTCTATTTTTTGTTTTGTTTTAATTTTTGGCATCAGGGATATAAATTGTTTCAAAAATATTAAATATATTAGTATCAAATAATGATATAATTATGAGGCGTTAGATATATTATGGATATAAATACTATAAAACTATAATAGAATTCATTTAATAAGAGTAATTTATTTATCAAGAATTGATTTTACTATGTTGAAGTTTTGTATGGTCATTGAAATAGATGTTTTAAAATTTATAATGAGTTCTAGTATATGCCATCAATAAAATATTGTTATGAATATAGGGAGAGTTGAGAATAACAATTTCAAATGAATAGATGAAAATCAAATCAGTACTCCTTAGGGTGTAAGAAAAAGTAGATGTATATTAAAAAATCTATTTCAAAGAAGCTTTTAATGAATGATGAATAATATGTCATAAATAATAGGAAAATATTTTTATAACATGGTATAAGAAGCTATATCATTTACCTTTTCAACTATTCTATGAACATTAATTTCATTGGATGAAATCTGAAACAAAATTGGAAATCAATCCAAGACATGTAACCAACCCTGTTGTTACAGGGTAAGAGTTTAGGGAAAATTTTATTTTGGTTCTTGGGTATTTATGAGGGGGAAAGATTATTTTACCCTAGAATGTGTTCTTATAATATTTTTCTAACAACTCCATTGGTCTATTAATATGGTGTTTACACTAGGGTTAATGTTTGGTGAAATCTATTGCCAATCTTATTTTTTTAAAATATTTAATATTAAATAAATGAATATGAATTATTCTATCTTGTGATATCACTCATATATTTTTAATGGAGTCCTGGATAGAAATTCTATCATCATTGTATAATTTATAAAGGGGGTTTTCTAAATGAGGTATACACATGGATCAAATTATGTTTCTGATGTTAAGATGTTTTTAACAGGAATTTTATATTTATTTTTTTTATTTATTTATTTTTATTTTATTCTAGTACACTTTTGTCCTTTATATGTACATGATATATAGTCTTGTTCTTCTCCCTTTTACTTATTAACAATTATATAGGAAAAGGGGGATAGGGTGGTGTCAGTTTTTTCGAAGGAGCATGAATGAGTCCAAATGGGGATACAACAAAGCTAGAGAGTGCCTTCAAAATTAAAGCTTTAGATATTTAATAGAATGTTAGATCAATATTTGTATTTTTTAACCCTTATATAGTCGTTTTAGTTTCATTAAATTTTAAATTAATTATTTGTGTTGTTGGGATCCCCTTGAGGTTTGTTTTGTATTTATTTTGAACGAATAAGAAGATCATGTAGATTGCAATGGATTTATGTTCAGGAAACCCAATAAAACAATTTTTAGTTTTAATAAAACACACCTTGCTTTTCTATTATTTTTGTATGATTTAAATATTGTAACTAAATAGTGTTTAGTAAATGACTATATGAAATTTATGGAGACTCAGGGTGAGGCTAACTACTTGGTCGAACACCCCATGTGTATGGGTACATGGAATGTGAAATGTGTGACTAGACCTTATTTAGGACACATGTAGTGATTACATGTGTTGAACATGTATATATACTATATTGGGTACACGGATAGGCACCTTTTGTAAGTTCAAATTCATGTATGAGATAGAGACGTCGTGTAGTTTGGGAGCTAAATGCCAGGTTGGCCGAAGGTACAATTCTATGGAGCATTGTTAGGGGAACTTGTCGTGTACTCAATGATAATGTCATTTATTATACTCTTAGTTTGATTTTGGTGTTTTATCTACATATATTGTGAATCGGACTTCTACGGAATCCCTTCTATGTGTTTTTCCTCATAGATCATGATGTTGAAGTCCTTTCGGAGATTAGATTGTGTTGGTGAGGTGGTTTAGGCTAGGGAATGTTTGGAAAGATATTTTATTATGGTTTTAGGCCGAGATTTCTCTAATGGATATGTTGTATGTTTTCCAATTAAGGGATGAAATATTTATGGGTTTTGTGTCTTGTTAATATTAAGGGGTATGCTTGGGATCCTTGAGTGGTTCTTCAATGATAAGATCGTTCACTTGAGGATTTAGAATATGGTTTTATAGAATAGTTTCTTAAGGTTAATTTTAGATAGAGGATGTGGGACTAGATAACACCATGGGGTGTTGGGAATGGAAATGTTCCACTAAGAAGTGGTTGAGAAAAGTCTAAGGGACGCATAGGTTTACCATGTGGGTAAGGGGATGACTAGTTTTGGGTCCTGTACTGATGAGGTTATGCGAGAATTTAGGTCGTATAGATAATCCCATGTAGTGAATCTTATTATTGGTATCATTTTGGAGATTTTTCGGTTACCCCATGATATGTCTACCATAGAGAGGGTCTGTCTTGCTTTTCTATGTTGGATTCCTTGTGTGTCATGTTAGAACCCATAGTTGTGTAGTGTGATCCAATTTTTTTCATTACATTAATGATTGGAACAATTTTCTGGCCAATCCTTGTTTCATGTATTCCAATTTAAGATTAGGATACTTAAAATTATATTTTATTTAGGTATCAAAGGTGAGAGGAAATATACAAATGTCATGGACTAAGGAATGGGCCATGATATTTTTTATGCTCATCTCAATCAGTTAGTTTTAGGTCGATCTAGGGAGTTAATGAATGATCTCGATGAGTATAGCCTCTTAGTTTATCTATCAACCCTTTCTGTGAGTACTTAAGAGTTAGAGGAACATGATCCATTATTTTATTGGTTAGGTAGTTTAACATATAGGTTGTATTATTACCCTGGTTCATTCTATAGTAATTTCAAGACATTGATTGGTTTTATCAGGTCTAGATGAGTTCCTACTACTATATCATATTGTGATATTAGAGTTCTGGAATTTAGTTTTGAGATGTTTAATGGTTTTAGATTCCTTTTTAGAGTTCCCAAGGTCCATAATTCATTATTATTGGAGTTCTATTTTCATAGATATCAATTAGATTTGATCTATGCTCTTGATTCTCATAGCTTAGTGCGTAGTAAGCTCAGTGGAATACATAGTTGGTCGAAGTTGATATATTAATGTCGGCTGGAAAATTATATCCCAAGATATGTGGTTGTTTTGTTTATTAATTTATTACATTATTATATTTCTAATTTTAATACCATTTTTTAGTATTCATCAAGGATATCCATATCATGTGTGTATTAACATGTTTGGACATTGATTGGTAGGTAAACTTTTAGGGGTTCCGTACTGAGGAGTTATTTATCACCACTTATGTGAGAACATTAGTGCATATTTATAAAATTATGTTGAATTATATGTTGTGCACAAGACTCATGGATTGATCAATCCAAGGTTAGTGTTTCCCAATCGAGTAGGATAATTTGGATGGAGTCTAAGGATCTGTATGATAAAGCATGATGGTTTTACAAAGACTTAGTACATGGTATAGATCATAGTTAACAATAAAGCCTTGTATATTTTATATTATTTTATTTATTTTTTATGTGTACATATGTGATCAACCCAGTGGGTGTATATTTATTTTGTATTAGCATGATTGTGAGTCATATGCAACATTTCATTATCTAATAGAATATTTATTTATTTTTATCTATGTACACTGATGTTCAAGGATGTGTATGTGTATGGGTTTTTTCCAATGATAATGCACTGCAATATGAGGGTATACTCTTCAAAAAATATCTCTTAGACCCACATTTATAGTTATCAAGATATTTCATATGGGGAGGCATTCTTGAGACCATATTTCAAGCCAAATTAGGTTATGTGTTAGGTCAGAATAAGATGGATACTTACAAAATAGTGTCATAGGATGAATTTTTACTTATCTTTATATTTATGGAAGGTTGGTATGAGATATAGAAATATTACTAATCATGTGATTAACCTTATACTAGTGTATCATGGACACATTTTTAATAGGCATACATGGTAACCGGGGTGACGGGGTTGTTGTTCTTATTTATTGTTTTTATGGTTGTAAGATTTCACCATGTCGGATGCACTAATATTTCAATATTTATGAATTTCTTTAATTATATCACTTATACATTAATTGAATGTGGAATATTAATGTATCATATTTTGTAACTTATGATTGACATGACATGCTCTTGGGTATTTTTTTACAGGTGCATCTATTCAGTATTACTGTCCCATGGACATCCTCTTATATAGGGAATAGTGGATCATCTTTCTATTCTAACTAGTGTGTATACTGAGGAACAAATTCATTGCATTCAAAATTGATCCGACTATTATTATTGATTATTTTCTCCCTCTCATCAAACATGGCTTTTCTAGCCGCACTAGCCTTCTTGTTTGAGGGGATGTATAGGTAAAATCCCATTATTTTCATGGGATGTCCCACACAAATATAATTGACACATTGGGGTAAAATTTTATTCACGTTAATATCCTTATGAAATCCCTCACCACCCCATATATGTTCATTATTCATCATATATTTCCTTCCTTAAAATAACTATTATGGTATTCCATTTTCTTCCTTGTTAGGAACTCAATTTATAATTTGAATGGCATCTTTTAATGTATTTACTCAAAAGGATAATGGAATATCATTATAAATCATCATCAACATAAAAATTTCAAATAAAAGGATTGATCATACATTTGACTAATATAATTATACTATTGTTTATAAGGATTATTTATTTGATATATAATCCCACATTTATATAGATATTAGATGAACTATTGGTTATGATATTCACTTCCTCGATCCAAATAGAGCTTCATTATCTTTTTACAATGATGATTCTCTACATTATTCTTTAACTCCTAAAATTTTATGACTGATTATGACTTATACCTTATTAATTAGATATAATCATATCTACTGAAGTAATCAGGGAATATAATAAGGTATGAATAGCCACCTTTGGTCTCTATAAGAAAAGGTATATGCGAATAAGTGTTCACCAATTATATAAGATTTTTGACCATTCACTCTATTCACTAAATAATGATTTGGTCTTCTTTAATTTTAAATAAGTGATACATATTTCAAGTGTTGTTAGTTAAATAGAAACTAAATACACATAATGATAGATATTTCTGAAAAAAAAATCATTCACAGGACCATGTTTATGATTCCACAACTAAGTATGATATGAGTATTGTGATATTTATTCATTTTAAATTTCCAACACATAGTCTCCATGTTATAGAATATAAATACTATTATGATGGTTCTTAATTCCATAACATATGAGGTCATTATATAGGTATCATATTTTATTTTGATACATCAATAGAAATATACCCATTCGCAAAATAGACACATCAATTATTTTAATGGAAAAACTAGTTTCATGTTAACAATTCATAATAACTATAATCATTCATGTTGTGCCAAAAATTATGTCGGTATTCCATCTAATATGAAACCCAACCAAGACAGAGATAATTACCAAAGGGAATTATTGTTCCCCACTGGTCGAAAACCACTGCTAGTGTATCAATATGGTAAACATAGGGATGATTTCACAAATTATAATAAACCAGATAGTGAAAATAAATAGACCAGTCTAATATATATTTAATTTCAAATTTAACATCATTTACAATTAAACTGAAAATACATAAAATGTGAAAACAAAACTATACAGAAAATTTGAAAAATGATCATGATGACCAAAACATATCCATGTGTTTCTGAGTGTCACTCTCCAATACAAATCCAACCATCACCCAATGCGATCAAACCCACACTGAAACCTGAAATCGAAACTAAAAATAAGAATGAACTATATCTTTGAGTATTAAAACTCATTAAGAATGCCGAAATGAATCTATTCCCAATTCACTTACTTTAAATAAAGGAAAATTGATTTTAGGTTTGAAATACATTATATAAATCTAGGTTTTCAACAATTTACATTTTTAATAAAACAAATCACAATCCATTTCCATCATAATCTAAAACAATCTACATTTAATAAAGGATAATTATATACATATGGGAAAAGGGAAAGGGAACCAAAGAGAAAATGTTTATTTTTCATACATGGGGAAAATTGGAATACAATCATTCCTTCAAAAAATATTTATTGAAAATTTTTTATGTAAAAAACATGCTTTCTATATTTACCAAGAAAACACCATAAACCATGGACAATGTATATGACCACACAATGAGAGAAATTGGATAATGTGGCTCAAGAAACTATACTAGGAGATATATATAAATCATCCACCAAAGTTAATCATGTACTGGAGGAAACATGGGAACAACATGGAACTCAAATTAAAATCTAAAACATACTATATATCTAACTTATCCTGAAGGAAGGCCTTACGCAATGATATTATAACGACCAAACACTCAATCACACCCTACCTTGTCTGATCGAGGGGCACATTCAAAGAAAAGATAGTCCATACTAAGGACCACTGGTTAGTTCTTAATATAAAGTAGTACAACAAACATTCTCATAAGTCCTTGTAGTTATGCTACATTCAGATGTCATGATCAAAATGGGGTGTTCCAAACAAATAAAAGGAACAAACCATACATAACATCAAATACAGAAGTAACACAAAACTGCCACCACCCCATGGAGTAGTCCCTTGACATTAAACCATATTCACATAAAGGAATACCCAAACTGAGGACACTCTCATATCTTTTTGAACTAAAAAGTCAAGAGACACATTCCTAGAAGGTTTTTCCAATGAAACCATTTAAAATGTTCCAATTGGTCATCATATAATTTTCACATATAAATCATTTTCTTAAAGAACCTTACACAAGACACTTTGAAAAATAAAATCACATTTTGAAACCCATTTAAGAATCCTAAACCATCACATCAACTCTAAAACACATTTACAGGACCTCACCGATAATTTCATCATGAACATGGTATGAAAAACACCAATACATCCATTTCATACAATTAAAATTAAGTGAAAATCGCCTCTTTTCACATCAAACATTAATGGAAAAAATCATCCACAGATAACAGATATCCATGGAAGGTGTGAAAAAAAGGAATCAATTTATTGATAAATTTAAAGGGGAAATGCATGGGGATCCTAACTTATATCGTATCCACTTCAACTACACCCAACCAAAATGACACCTCGATAGTTCTGGGAAGAATGACCGTCCACAAACAACTCTGAGTAGGAAAACCCTCCAATTTCACAGCACCCAAAATTTAAAAATCATCCAAATAATGCCACTAGGGTTCGAGGGAAAGGTGAAAATGGATGAAAATCAATGTAGAAGGTGGAGGAATCCGTAAACATTAGATTTGGATGAAGAATCACTATGAAAACATATAAAAATCATCTTAAAGGATATTTTAAGAGAAAAAATGATTCATCAGTGTCATCTAATTTTTGGGTAAATGAATGGGTGTCTGAGGGGAGAATCCCCAATTGAAATGTAGGAAAAACCCCAAAATATATTCTCATAATGGGGTTTCATGGTTAGCTCACATGGTTTAGGAAACCATGTGAAACCCATGTTATTTCCCACTATCTTATGTTTCACGGGTTGCACACTTAGGCTTCATGATTATTTAAAATGTGTGGTCCATGCATAATTTTGCAACATTGTAAAACAAACGAAGCACCTTTACCCTGTGGCTGGGAAAATTCCCGCAAACGTCACCCTTTTCACCCCAAAACTCTTCTAACTCATGGGGTAAAACATCCATAAAACACACCCAATAGAGAAAAAAAACTAGAGGTTTCACAAACTCTCTACCAAGCCATTTTATCCCCATACCTTCACACTAATAATTGACAAGGAAAAATGTCACTCAAAACATCCAAGACACAAAATTTAAATCAATAACACTGAAAACACAAAATTGAAATCTGAAACACCCAAAAATTTAGTGACAAAATATGAACCAAAAAATAATTAAAAAGAATATAAAAAAATGATAATTTAGGTGTGAAAATTTCCCCACCATTACCCTTTCATCACATTGAATGAAAATAAATTTCAGTTGATTTATCTAAGAAAATAGTTTATACACTCACATTATTAAACTACTCAAATCAAAGCACACACTAAACACCCCAGAAAAAACACACACTTCTACATGAACTAAATAAAAAAACCAAAACCACTACATGAAAAAAGAAAAAAAATATTAAATAAGGACTTCTACAAACTCTTTTAAACTACACTATTGGGCCTAATCCAAAATCCTAACATTAAAATTTAAATAAAGACGCAAGTCCGAAAACCCCAAACAAAACTAACCATTAACAAGATACCATAGTGGTTTTACCAGATTTTCAATATGAGATGGCCATAACAAACTCCCCAACATTAGAAAACAAGTAAACACAATTTATAACATGACAATTGTCAATGAGGCCCATGGTTGGTCTCCCCGCTATTTATGAACTGACCAACATGGAATACTCAACATGATCTAACTTATAAACCTCTTCCACACCGATCTACAATCCCCCACCACTAGTGAAATATAAGAGCTTCAATGAGGAGCCTTAAAATTTTTCTACTGCAAAACTATAGCAAAAAGTAAGATCAATGTCCCTCATAGCTATGATATTCTTGACTACATTCCAGCTTCACTCTTAGGTCTATGGATTGAGCCATGATATTTGAATCATTACCTACCATATAATTAGGAGACTAAAAACCCCTATCATAACTCATAGTTCTGAATTTTTAAAAACATGCTTTCATTGAAATCTATGTTCTCAAGTGGGAGGAAAACATATATTCTTATAATTAAAAGGGAATAAAAAAGAAAAAAGAAACACCACATACTACCATTAAAACAATGAAACATTAAAATGAGAATTACTCTAAACCAAGATCAAATAGTTTCATACTCTTTTAAACGGGATGGGGTGTATTTTGATGAGTTTGATCTATCCCTGTGATGCTTCTTGGAAACACCCTAATAGAACCATTGTATGTGACCAAGGAGACCATATGCATTGTAGGTATTTTGTGCACTTGTAAAGGTTCAGTTCTTATTACCACACTTACCACACTAATTACACATTGGGATGTTCCACCCAAAAGCATCTAATGAATGATTTTAAGGCCTCTTAATTCACCTACCAACACCACCAACATCATGATGATTCCCATTAATCTTACTAGAATTACCTTCTCCACTTACATAGATTGGAGAAATGTTGATCATATCAATAAATTTTTCTATCAGAACTTCAACAACAATATCATTCCTCACCACATCTAAAGAAGAGGTTTTGTTAATCTCGATCACCTTCGAATGTAGATTAGGATGAATCCCATACAAAAAATGTAAAGCCTTTAAGGCATTGTTTGCAACATATGCCGGGTCATATGGAACTAGGTATACAATGTGATGATATAAATCCAACACTGATCCATCACCATATTAATTATATCACATCTCCATCTACTTCCATACCTTCATCATCTCCAAAAAGTACTATTACATGAATTAATCCATAAAGAACTCCAAGGAATGATATTTCTGAGGCTTTTATTGAGAGACCAAATTCGACCATTTCCACATTGGACCTTCAATCATAAAGGTATAAAACATTACTTTTAATGACTCAAGAAACTCAAGGAAACTGTTGATTCTCCCAATCTTCCAAATACACTATTTCAATTCAAGAGGATCTTATTGACCATAAAATAAAGGAGGATTCAACTTCTGAAAACCAAGAAGGTAGTATATGGGTCGATCAATTGGAATGTTTCTTAATGGTGTACCACCCATAGCTACACCTTGAGTATCCATCAAACCATTGTGGTGAAAGACACTAAGGGACATGAATTAAATGACCTATTAAAACAAATCTATCAACAAGAATTCCTAATCATTAAACACTACATATTCAACATCATTCCCACAAAACAAGAAATAAAATCACACAACCATTGATCTCCAAAAAATTACAATTTATTTTTCTTTTTAAAACACTTTTTAAAAAGATAGGCAATTTTGAATGGTTACACAATATCCAATGGTATTTCAGGAAGCCTCACACATGCACATTCTCATGTCAATACATGCACACATTCACTCATTCCATCAATCATCCACCGTATCACACACATCCTCACATGTGGTTGATCAAAAAAATACCAAAGGCCAACCCCAACTAATTTTATACTTTTAAATAGAATATCCAACCAAATTTCTCACATTTTTAAGACACATGAAAACATTGCATGGTAATTCCAAACGTTTTATCAAACTATGTGCCATCTGTGTACCCCTTACTAGAAAAGCTTGACACCTCCAATGTTTGGCCGTACAATTTAGAAAATAATGTGCCTACAATGTTATATGGTTTAGTCCTAAGATAGTGGCTTACAACTTGCTTTAAACATGGTTGGACTAACTGTGCATGGGTCATGCTCCCACAAACAGAAGCACAACAATTCTCACATGGTTACATGGAGAATGCCTCATAGATTTCCCAAACTATATGATGACCATTCATCGAGGGAATATACCATAAAACTCAAAATTATAATCTGTATCACCGAAAACTCAAAAGTTATTCCAAGAAGAAAATAAGAAATCACAATAAAAATAAATCTTTTAATTCAAAACATTTCCAGTAATTACAAAATTTTCATTTCATCAAGAATCTATTTATTGAAAACACATTGTTGGATCTGAATCTACAGATTATACACAAGAGGGGGTGAATTGTGAATTTTTAAATTATTGTGATCTCTTCAATTGAACGAGTTCTGTCCACTAAGAATTACCAGAAATAAACATGCAGCGGAAAAAGGTAAAAGCATGGACAAAAGGATGTATAGTGGTTCGGGGAACAGAAGGCCCCTAGTCCACTCCACCAACGCTCAAATCCACGAGCTTGTCGATTTTCATTATCTGGTCCTCTTTTCCACAGACCTATTTACAACTGAGTACAGGCAGTTGACACCTTTACAAACTTCAGGCTAACAAATCTCTCTGGTTCAAACACGAACCTACACAGCTTAGAATGAGAAGCTAGTTACTCAAGATAAAAGAGTTTCAATAAATAAAACTTTCCCAGTTAATCTTCACAATTGCAACAGAATGAAATTGACAGAAGATGGATTGTCGTATTCAAAAATATTGATCTGTAAGCCAAAACAGTTCTGATTCGATCCAGTTGCAATAGATATAAAGATAACGTTCACAACTTCAGCAGCTGTAGATTCACAAAAGATAATCGATGTAGAACACGTGAATCTTCTATCAAGATCTTTCTTCTTAAATAAAGATTGTACGCTTCTCTTCAATCAGCAGAATTGAACGCCTTATCACAGTCTCTGTGTTTCATCTGTTGATAGAAAGATAGATTTTTCGCATCACGCACTTGACTGTATACATATATGTCTGTTGGTGTTTTCTAGATAAAACATATATAAACAATATGAGAAAATCTCCTGCACATTTAGATCCATATAAATCGCCTTATTATTCGCGATATTCAAAAATTTGAATTATCAGAGCAGTCGTGAATTCCTTGAAGAATCGGCATAAAAAGCTCCGTTTAAATCGATCTTTAATCCGCTGATAAAACATCTTTGAATCAGTCAAAGTCGTACTTTAAATACAGCTTTAAAACCGGCTAGAAATCCTCCTAACAATCTTCTTGTTGACCGTTGTAATAGAAATATCATCTGAAAAAAATATCCTGACGCCAAACATAAGTTTGATGACGTGGCCTCAAACGTAGGATTCAAAACGTAGGGTTCATTTCAAACATAGAGTTCATTTCACGATTTCAAACGTAAGGTTCAGAACGTAGGGTTCATTTCAAACGTAGGGTTGATGATCCATACTTTTGAGAAACAAACGTAACGTTGAAAACTAATGTACAGTTCTCTTTCTATACTATTCCAAAAACACAAACGTAGGGTTCCTTCCTAACGTAAGGTTCCTCTTCCATACTTTTTCAATAACGTAAGGTTCATTAACCATATGTTTCCTTTATCTCAAAAAGTAAGCTTTTCATCCATATGTTACGTTTTTCAATGTAGGGTAAGAACACTGTTTCCAGCACGTGCTAAAACTGATTTTGTGCCACAGTGATTCAAGAACGCGCTAAAACTGATTTCGCGCTACAGTGATTCCAGAACGCGCTAAAACTGATTTCGGAATAAATGAATTATGAAATCATGTTATATCGATAATAAAATAAATAAATAAATTCCTGAAAAATACTTAATGAAATAATTAGTAGAAAATAAAGGGTATTTGTGAGCATCAAAATTATAATAAAGAGATAGAGTATTCTTTCAAATAATCTCCCCCTTTAAATAACATTATTTCATATTGTTGAAAACAGTACATTTCTCAACAATCTCCCCCTTTTTGATGACCAAAAAACCCATAAAATAATAAAACTAATTCAATTGAAATTTTCATTGAAAATTAGTTACATAAAATATTAGAATTTGGAGAGGATAAAACAATATTTAATTACTATAAAATAAAATTTCTCCCCCATAAAATAAATTTTTAGCAGTATGTTTATCCAAATTCTTCCCATATATCCAAATCTCCCCAAGGGAGAAAAATTTAGATAAATGTAAATGTTGTGTTTATCAAAATTCTCCCCCTTTTGTGATATCAAAAAGAATGAAAAATCATGGAATTTAACACATTTAGTATTGCATTGAACTATAAGTAAATACTATAATTAACTGTTTAATAATAAGTGAATCTGATATGCTGGCATATTTCAATCATAAAACAGTAAGTAAAAAATGAGAAAGAACCAGGAAAATAATTTTCATTCACAAAGTGTAATGTATATATGACTGTGATGTACATAGGAATCAAGGTTTTTAAACAAGGCAGGGAAAAGGTTTCTATCTCCTCAGAATTGCGGACTTGATCTCTGTAAACTGTTCTCTAAGCCTCTTCATCATCCCATATCCCATCTTGATGATGAGATCTCTGTTTTCCTGAGTCATATGAATATCTTCAATCAAATTAACCTTGAAAAACTCGTGCATTCATTCCTCTTTTTCAACAAACACCGTCAACTTCTCTGACAACTGATTCAAAATAATCCTGATCGGTTGCTCTCCAGATGTCAATTGATCCACTAAGAACTTCTGATTATCCAGTAACACTGACAAAGGTGCACTATTACACTGAAGATCTTGTAATCTGTCACTCATGTTGCTCATTGCTGCTGTAATTGCTTGAAATCTCCAGATTAAATCAGGTGAAGTACCTAATCCACTAACAGTTCTATTTGCAATAAATGAAAACGGATTCTACATGAAAAGCTTCAAGTCAGACAAATCAGACTTTTTGACCATCTCCGATTTCAATTTATCAACTGCAGTCAGCATATCATCTTTAAACATATGAACTTCTTGTCTCGAAACTGTACACTCCTTTAGCTTCTGAAATTTCAACTATTCTAAGGTCAAGACATTCTTTAGATTGACATTCTCAGATTCTAACTGAGATATTTTTTTGTATAGCTCTGCAACTTCTTCTTTTCTTGAATTCTGAGGCACCCTGTGCTTGATTCACATGTTCCGATTCTTGTTGATACAACAGTGAAAGCGGTAATGAATCTGCATCTGATTGTTCTTTTTCCTTGTCCTGACAAGGTTGATCCACTGATCTATCTTTAGAATCCTGAAACTCTTCTACTAAAAAATCTTCCTGAAGTACCTCTGTATGATCTTCATAAGCATGCTCATCACGAACACCAGTATCTCTTACTTCCATTTGATTTTGAAGAACAACTTCTTCAAAAAATTCTTGAGGTCGGGCCACTTCTTCACCAGGCACTGCCTCTTTAATTTGTTCTTGTTGAAGTACAACTTCAACAGCCGCAGCAATAGACTGAGTTTCCCTTTGAGTTTCTTCTTGAGCTGCTGATTCATCTATTGGTGTTGTCTGTTCAACAACAGCCTCTCTTACAAAAGCATAAGAAAATAGGGGCTCAGTAGGTTCCATAACAGGGGAAACAATCTCTTCATCAATAGACCTTTTTCTTCTTGATTGAAGTCCTTCATGACTTCTCTCTTCATCAACATCTTCCATTTCAAAGCGAATTCTCCTTGCAACATTACTCACTCTGGATTCTGCTTGTCCCTCCTTGGACTTAGTCGGTTGAGCCTGTGCACTCTCTGAGTCTTCCTCAGCTCCAAAAGGTAAAAGTTTTCATCTAATGGTGCTCCAGAAGTATCCAATCTTCCTTAGGGTTCAAGCATTGAAAACATTTCTATGATGACATTTCACCCCAGCATCCACCAGTCTTATCATTCCTCTCTTGAACAATAATAGCGAGATAAATCTTCCATAAGGGAAAAAGGTCATCCTAGCTTCACTCTGACAGCAATAATTCAAATATCTTATCATGAATCTTGGGAAATTAAACTTTATGTCACACATCAGAATGTACATTATATACATGTCAGAGTATAATATTTTCTCCATCTCAGCCATCCTTGGTGCTCTTCCAGTCTGAACAAACATTACCAAAATCTTTTGATCAGGCTCTAAATCCTTGATGAAAATTTTCTTTATTATCTTAGTTCCAAACAGAAAAGACATAATATCCTCAGATTTGTGCACAGAATCTCCAATATTCCGTAAATCAAAATGAAAAACTCCCTCATGAGGGCAGTGAAGAATCTGGCCGATCTCTACAGACGAGATTGAAAAGTCCCTATCTTCTATTTGATCCATTAAACTATCCTCTGTTTCTCCAAGACTGAACTGAACAGTTCTAAAGAAATGTGGCATTTCTGCCTCATATAGGAACTCGAATCTTTCACTACTGAAAGTCTGTTCAAGGTATTGAAAAGATTTCACTTGCTTCAAAAATAAATTTGATTCAAATAGCCATTCTAAATCAATGACTTTACCTTGCAAAAATTTTTGACCAACCATATTAGGTTTCTTTGCAGCACTCCTCTCGGTTTCATCTGGATGCTTAGTCTTTGACATTTCTAAATTGGGTTCTGAAGGTTTGAAAACCATAGGGTTTGAAGATTCAGGAAATAGGGTTTCAGAGCAGAAGTGCGGTTTTAGGTTTTCAAAAAGGTTTCAATAAAGGCGAAGCGGTTTAGAAGCTGAAACGACTATGACAGCCATGATTCCCATGTAATCACTAATCATTACCTTTATTTAAAGTAAATAAAATTACATACAGTGAGAGAAAAAAAAATATAAAATAGAAAAATAAAAATAAAAACTATTTAAAATTGAATAAACCTGACTCCCCCATAATAAATTCAAACCTTGCAATGGGAAGTGGTTTAGTAAAAATATATGCTAATTGATTTTTTGTATTTATAAATTCTAAAAATATATCCTTTTTAAACACATGATCTCTTAAAAAATGATGTCTTATATCAATGTGCTTAGTTCTAGAATGACTAATGGGATTTTTTGAAATATTAATTGCACTAGTATTATCAAATAAAATAGGTGTATTACTGAAATTTAATCCAAAGTCCATAAGAGTGTTTTTCATCCACAACACTTGTGCACAGCAACTACCAGCAGACACATATTCTGCCTCGGCTGTTGACAAGGAAACTGAGTGTTGTTTCTTACTAGACCATGACACTAAAGACATTCTTAAAAAGTGACATGTTCCTGATGTACTCTTCCTATCTAATCTACAACATCCAAAGTTAGCATCTGAATATAAAATCAAATTAAAATCAGAAGTTTTTGGATAAAGCAGAGATTGATTAATAGTTCCTTTTAAATATCTAAAAATTCTTTTGAGAGCAGTTAAATGAGATTCTTTGGGATTTGATTGAAATCTAGCACAAAGACATACTGAATACATTATATCTGGTCTACTATAAATAAGATATAACAAACTACCAATCATACCTCTATATAACTTGTTGTCCACTGATTTCCCAGTTTCATCCAAATCAAGTTTTATATTAGTACACATAGGAATTGTAAATGGCTTGCTGTTTTCAAGTCCAAATTTCTTAAGTAAATCAGTAATGTATTTGCATTGATTTAAGACATTTCCAAAATCTTTTTGAAAAATTTTAAGACCCAAAAAGAAATTTAATTCTCCCATCATACTCATTTCAAAATTCTTCTTGCATTAATTTTGAAAATTCATGACATAGAATTTTATTAGTTGATCCAAAAATTACATCATCAACATAAATTTGAACCAACAAAACATTATTTTTCACAGTTTTCTTAAAGAGTGTTGAATCTGCCAATCCAACAGTGAAATCATTTTTCAAAAGAAAAGAACTTAGTCTTTCATACCAAGCTCTAGGTTCTTGTTTAAGACCATAAAGATCTTTAGTAAGTTTGAAAATAGAATCTTGTTTTTGAGAATTTTCAAAACCAGAAGGTTGCTCAACATAACCTTCCTCCATTAAATAACCATTTAAAAAGGCAGATTTAACATCCATCTGAAATAATTTGAAGTTCATATAAGATGCATAGGCTAAAAGAATTCAAATGGATTCTAACCTAGCTACAGGTGCAAAAGTCTCATCATAATCTATTCCTTCTTCTTGATTATATCCTGTAGCTACTAATCATGCATTATTTCTAGTTATTATACCTTGATCATCCTGTTTATTTCTAAAGACCCATTTAGTTCCTATTACTGGATAATCCTGTGGTCTTTCAACTATCTCACAAACCTTATTTCTTTTGAACTGGTTCAATTCATCTTGCATTGCTATTACCCAGATTTCATCATCTAAGGCTTCTTCTATAGTCTTAGGTTCTTGTTGGGACAGGAAGGCAGAGAATTCTATTAGGTTTCCATGGTTTCTTCTAGTTTGAATACCAATCTCTAAATAACCTATCACAGATTCTAAAGGGTGATTTTTTAAGGTTCTAGACTGTCTAGGCAATATACTCAAAGGTAATTCAGTATCATGTTCTTCTGAACTGGACTGAATTTCTTTTATATCATTTTCAAAATCATTTTTTATGTTCTCAAGTCTCATGTTATCATTAGAGTCAGGTTCATCCATTTGATCTATCCTTTTCTCAAAGGGATCAGATTCAACAAATTTCACATGAACTGATTCTTCAACAATCCTTGACTTTTTATTATAGACTTTATAAGCTTTGGAGGTAGAAAAATATCTTAAGAAAATACCTTCATCAGATTTTGGATCGAATTTACCAAGATTATCTTTGGTATTCAAGATGTAAACTTTGCATCCAAAAACTTTAAAGTAATTTACTTTAGGTTTTCTGTCATTCCATAGTTCAAAGGGTGACTTTTTCAAAATAGGTCTTATTAAAACCCTATTAATTATATAACAAGCTGTATTTACAGCTTCTTCCTAGAAATATATAGGTAGGCTATATTCATTTAACATAGTTCTAGCCATTTCTTGAATTGTTCTATTTATTCTTTCTACAATCCCATTTTGTTGAGGTATTCTTGGTGCAGAGAAAGTATGTTTAATACCCATGTTTGAGCAAAAGTAATTGAATTCCTGATTCTCAAATTCTCCACCATGATCACTACTTAATGAGATTATATTAAAACCTTTTTCATTTTGAAAAGTTTTGCAGAAACTTGCAAATAAATTAAAAGCTTCACTTTTAAATTTCAAAAAGAAAATCCAAGTAAATCTAGAATAATCATCAACTAACACATAAACATATAATTTACCAGTTAAACTTGCTACTCTTGAAGTTCCAAACAAATCCATATGGATAAGTTCTAGAGGTTTAGTTGTAGCAATTTTATTAACAGATTTGAATGATGACTTGTGTTGCTTGCCAAGTTGACATGCATCAAAAAATCTGTCATTTTCAAATTTGAGACTAGGAAAATCAAAAACTAGATGTTTCTTAGATAATTTATATAAAGCATATATATTGCAATGACCAAGTCTCCTATTCCAGTTCCAGGATTCACTTACTTTAGCAGTTAAGCAGTTTACTTGTTGTTTACACAAGGAATATAAATCCAAAGTATAAATATTATCTGTTCTCGGTGCTCTAAATTTAAACAGTTTATCTTTAGAAACAGTACAACTATTGTTAGTAAAATCAACAGTGTATCCATCATCACAGAGTTGAGAGATACTTATCAGTTTGTGTTTTAACCCTTGTACATAAAGTACTTTGTTGATTGAGACTGTCTTTGGATCTCCAACTGTTCCAATGCCAATAATCTTTCCATTGACATTGTCACCAAAAGTAACTAGTCCTCCTTCCTTTCGAGTAAGTAAAGAAAAATTCAATGAATTTCCACTCATATGTCTTGAGTAGCCACTGTCCATGTACCATATCTCTTTTCTACTCTCGTAACCTGCTACCTACAATGACATTCAAACAAATTGCTTTGGTACCCATATTTTGTTGGGTCCAGAAGTGTTAGCTAGTAGTGATCTGGGTATCCATATTTGCTTTGTTTTCTTAAAATTAGTTGAATAATATAGATCATTTGAAATGTAAGCTTTCTTAATACCACATATTTGAGGTTTTCATAGAAAACAGTTTTTAGCTATATATCCCTTTGTTCCACAGAAGTTACAGATAACCCTTTTAGTGCTAGGAACAAAATAACTTTTATATAACTTAGGTTTTTCTCCTTTACTCCAATTCCAAATCGTTCCTTTTTAATTACAGTTTTTCCAAGTATTTCATTTAATGCGTTTTCTCTTTTTGTAAAAACTAATGCATACTTTTTTTAAGATTCTACTTAATCCTGCAGTGTTTATATTTTTGATTCAAAATTAATTTTATTAGTGTTAACAGAATTGTATTTATCAGTTAATTCTTTATTTTGTTTTAGAAGTGTATTTCTTTCATCTGAAACAGCTTTATGCGTGTTCTTTATGGATTTATATTTTTTAAATAATGAGCCATATCTTTCTTCAAGCATATTGCAGTAAGCTGAAAGTTTTTTATTTGAGTAGCTTGATTCGGAATTTGATTCATTATTTGAGTCAGAGGAGTAATATGAGTGTACCTCGTCAGTTTCAGCCATGAAACACATATTTGCTTTTATATTGACTTCCTCTTTCTCTGAACTTGATTCAGAAGAGCTACTGGAGTCTTCAGAAACACTCCAAGTAGCTTTCATAGCATTTTTTTCTTTTTGCTCATAGTCATTTCTTTTGAAGAAATTATTTTTCTTTTCATCTTTCAATTTTTGGCAATCTGGTCTGATATGACCCATCTTTTTGCATTCATAACATCTCACTTCCTTACTATCTTTTTTAATGGATTTCTTGAAATCTTACTTCTTACTGTAGAACTTTCTGAATATTTTGGCTAGCTGAGCCAATTCTTCATCTAAAGTTGATGAATCAGAACTTTCTGATTTAGCACTGACTTCTCTGTTCTTCATCTTTCTATTCTTTTGTTGGGAGGTCACTTTCAAAGCAGTGTCTTCCTTTTTTATGTAGACTTTATGTTTATTTGCCTCATCTTGCATTTCAGCTTCATACATCATCAATGTACCAATCAGCTCTCTCATAGTTAGATCTTTGACAGAAGTTGATTGTCTGATTGCTGCAGAAATTCCATTCCATCGAGTAGGAAGTACTCTCAGTACTTTTAATTCTTGATCATCCTACTTGATAGGTTCTCCTAGAGCTGTTATACTATTGACACTTTCTGTCAATCTCCCATTCATCTTAGTTCTGCTTTCACCTTCAATAATTCTAAAAGTATCAAATTTCAGTTTGGCAGTTTCATATCTCATCTGTCTCACATTATCTGTTCCTTCATATGCCACAGCTATTGTTTTCCACATCTCATATGCAGTCGGGAATTGAGACACTCTATTAAATTCATCCGGTCCTAGACCACAGATGATTGAATTCATAGCTTTTGAATTCATATCATACTCAGCCTCTGTAGTAGCACTCCATGTATCAAGATTTTCAGGAATTTCATAAGGAGTCAGAATCTTTGAATAGACTTTATATCCGAGATTTTTCAGATATATAATCATGCATGATTTCCAGAAGCCATAATTATATCCATTAAAATATGGTGCTCTGACCATTGACATTCCCTCTCTTGTATCAGCCATGATACTCTTTTGTATAATCTCTAAATACTTCTAGCTTGATAAGGCTTTAGAAAAAAGAAGCTCATCCTCTGATACCAATTGTTGGATCTGAATCTACAGATTATACACAAGAGGGGGGTTAATTGTGACTTTTTAAATTATCGTGATCTCTTCAATTGAACGAGTTCTATCCACTAAGCTTTACCAGAAATAAGCATGCAGCGGAAAAAGCTAAAAGCATGGACAAAAGGATGTATAGTGGTTCGGGGAACAGAAGGCCCCAAGTCCACTCCACCAACGCTCAAATCCACAAGCTTGGAGATTTTCACTATCTGGTCCTCTTTTCCACAGACCTGTTTACAACTGAGTACAGACAGTTGACACCTTTACAAACTTCAGGCTAACAAAGCCCTCTGGTTCAAACACAAACCTACACAGATTAGAACGAGAAGCTGGTTACTCAAGATAAAAGAGTTTTAATAAAGAAAACTTTTCCAGTTAATCTTCACAATTGAAACAGAATGAAATTGACAGTAGATGGATCATCGTCTTCAGAAATATTGATCTGTAAGCCAAAACAGTTCTGAGTCGATCCAGTTGCAATATATATAAAGATAAAGTTCACAACTTCAGCAGCAGTAGATTCACAAAAGATAATCGATGTAGAACACTTGAATTTTCTATCAAGATCTTTCTTCTTAAATAAAGATTTGACGCTTCTCTTCAATCAGCAGAATTGAACACCTTCTCACAGTCTCTGTTTTTCATCTATTGATAGAAAGATAGATTTTTCGCATCACGCACATGACTGTATACATACATGTCTGTTGGTGTTTTCTAGAGAAAACATATATAAACAATCTAAGAAAATCTCCTGCACATTTAGATCCATAAAAATCGCCTTCTGATTCGCGATATTCAAAAATTTGAATTATCAGAGCAGTCATAACTTCCTTAAAGAATCAGCATAAAAAGCTCCGTTTAAATTGATCTTTAATCCACTGATAAAACAACTTTGAATCGGTCAAAGTCGTACTTTAAATACAGCTTTAAAACCGGCTTGAAATCTGCCTAACAATCTGCTTGTTGACCATCATAAATGAAATATCATCTGACAAAAATATCTCGACGCCAAACGTATGTTTGATGACGTGGCCTCAAACGTAGGATTCAAAACGTAGGTTTCATTTTAAACGTAGAGTTCATTTCATGATTTCAAACGTAAGGTTCAGAACGTAGGGTTCATTTCAAACGTAGGGTTGATGATCCATACTTTTGAGAAACAAACGTAACGTTGAAAACTAGCGTACGGTTCTCTTTCCATACTTTTCCAAAAACACAAACGTAGGGTTCCTTCCTAACGTAAGGTTCTTCTTCCATACTTTTCCAATAACGTAAGGTTCATTAACCATACGTTTCCTTTATCTCAAAATGTTAGATTTTCATCCATATGTTACATTTGTCAACGTAGGGTATGAACAGTGTTTCCAGCATGCGCTAAAACTAATTTTGTGACACAGTGATTCCAGAACGCGCTAAAACTAATTTCGCGCTACAGTGATTCCAGAACGCGCTAAAACTGATTTCGGAATAAATGAAGTATGAAATCCCGTTATATCGATAATAAAATAAATAAATAAATTCTTGCAAAATACTAAATGAAATAATTAGTAGAAAAATAAGGGTATTTGTGAGCATCAAAATTATCATAAATAGACAGAGTATTATTTCAAATAATCTCCCCCTTTAAATAACATTATTTCATATTGTTGAAAATAGTACATTTCTCAACACACATTTCATCAAATTTTTTTGAATATGACTCATTCAATAACATATATTTTTCTTAATAAATGTTATTTTTCAAAACCATTTTTAAAAAGATTCTAAAAAATCATTTTCCATCTTCATGAAAATCCAAACTATGGCCACCAAAAATTCAGTTTCTCACTTCTCCAATTTATGGAATTTTCAAACAGATCTCATAATATAGTGGTGAATGAAATAGATCACAAGTAGAAACTAGTGTCGATTGGTGACTTGTCCATATGGTTGTCCCTATATTTGAATCATGCCACCACCTTAGGGAGTTCATTAAGACCATATTATTTGATATACATGGATTTACTGCCATTCGATCTCATAGATACAACTAGACAAATTTCATTTTATTTACCCAACACCAAAGAATTAATAAAAACCAAAGAGACCGATTAAAACCGTACTTCTGAAAACAATATAAGGCTTTCCCTAGATATTATTGTCTAGAAACACCCTCATACATACACCTCCAAGTTCTAACAATCGTACTACATCTAGCTTGACATCCCTAAATAACATAGGGAACTCTGAAATCATGTTCCTTTAATGACTAGCCTTTTTATACCATTTTTTCATGAAAAATTTCATGATTCCATCAAATGCGATAACCGACCTGCCCTAAGATAACACCCAAAGGGTATTCTCGATCCCCGTAGTCTGGAAACTAGTGTCATGGAATCAATATAGTAAACAAGTGAACGATTTCAAC